>JAJQXH010000025.1:910000-2127500 GCA_022343465.1 Oscheius sp. G VE-2021
AAGGACGCCGAACCGGGCTAGGCCAGGAGGATTCAATCCTGCGAGTTTCGCTCTGCTTCGCCCTTGTCAAAATAACTTTAATTCGATTTCAGCGTTTGTCTGAGTAACGTTTGTATTGGATGCACATTTTGTAACTCTAAAAACTTTGGCTTAACTGTGAGTTCTTAAGATGACACGGGCAAGCTTCTGGGTTTACCGAAGGACCCCCATTGTCCCATGAGATAACTCAGACAACCCATCTTTGAGCTCTTCTCTCTGCTTCTTAGGACATTCTTCGCTACTTCCTATTTGTTAAGACGACTGCGGGTCATTCAAAAAGTGCGTCGACAAGAAAAGAAACTTGTTTGGACAGTCGTCATTGAGGGGGCAGAGGGTCAGTGGGACCAGGCTTCTGAGGAAGCACAAACACAGAACACCGTAACATCACAGTTTCTCTCTCTCTCTCTGCCTCTCTGCCTCTCTCTCTCTCTCTCTCTCTTTCTTTCTCTCTCATTCTCCCTCTCTCTCTCTCTCTCTCTCTCTCTCTCTCTCTCTCTCTCTCTCTCTGATGTTGCAACAGAATCAAAAGCGACTGGGCAAAAGAGCTCTGCGAGGTCTTCTTCCCCAATTTTGGACGCCAAACCGCATTTAATCGGGCGGATTACTGTAGCGACTGACGTCATCCCGCATCCATTTTCAAAATTGGCGCCTGATTGATCGAGCAAGATATCTCAACTTCAGTTCAATTCTTTGCATGAACTTGTCACGGTTGTCAAAGGGCAGCCGGCTGGAGCCAAGGTCATCGAGTGCAACCGGCCGGTTGCAGGAGAACAAGCGACTTTTATTTCAGGTCAAATGACCAATTTCAGAGAAACTGGGCCTTTCAAGAAACTTTAGAAGAAACTAGAAAACGCACCTTTTTGCGGTTGAGGCCTGGAGGAACCCAGGCGTAGCCGTGGCCGACGGAGCCGGGGACGTCTTCCCGAGTGGCTCCCACTGGCATGTTCGCTGAAATGAAGTTGTTTTTGAGGAAATGTGTCAATCTTCTGGAATTTGTACTCGGTGACAACGGAAATAAACTGAGTTTATCAATCATTGTCTACAGAACTTCAGGATACTTGATGCACTCGAATCAGGACAGAGGAGAGAGACAGAGAATTGAGAGACAATGAGACATATAGAGATACATATTTTCCCAGACACCATGCTCTAAACACCTCTCCCTCCCATTTCACTTTGCCTCCCCTATCCGTCCTCGGGGCGTAATCCGAGCCTTCTCGATCGCTGGACTCCGGGGTCATAACCGCCCCCCCCCCCCCCTCCTGCCAGCTGGCAGCAATGGAAGTTCCTGCCAGCCGATCCGCTTTGCGTGTGTCCGCATCGCACGAGTGAAAATGCGAATTTGCTCTCGGACGACTGGACGCCCGACGGCTCATTTGGCAGATATTTCGGACGAGGGCGAAACCCGCAATTAGGAGGACATTTCACGAGGGCAAATGGCTGTACGAAACGCGGATTTCGGAAAGCGGAAGGCATGGGCGAGAGATTTCTGAAATGGCGAAGCACGTGAGGTACATGGAAGTCTTGGAAGTGGATTCAGACGTATTTTTGAAATGGGTCCTGCAGGGAAAGAAGGACTTTCGGCCATTGAGTCTCAGAAAAATGCCAGATTGGCATCACATGCATTGGTCCGAACAGGCCGGGCCGAGAAAATTTAGGAGCGGGGCCTACAAAAACAAATTGACATAACTGCTCGGCCTTTTTTCACCCCTGGGTACCCCTGAAACTAGGCTTCAGGGTTTAGGAAATTGTGCGATTATAAATCGTTTTCGGCGTCTCTAGGTACCCATGAAAAGAGAAGGAGATTACCCCTCAATTTAAACCAACCCAACCCATGTTTTACACTCGAATAGGTGATAATTGGCTTTCGGCGTTGACAGATGTCCGTTGTTTAACGCATGTAATGGGGCGTGTAATTTTAGGCTAAACAGAAGTGCAAAAAGTTTAGCCGCCAAAGCTTCATCGACTGATTTGGCTTGACAGGATAATCTTTCGTAGTAGGAATAATAAGGCGTTTGTCCGGTGTCTACTTTGGACACGGTCTCCCCAAACCATTTAGCCATCGTCTGGCATGTCACCCCACCAGGATCTCCTATTTCTCCTTGTTTTCCTCTAGTACCGTAACCCAGATCCCCTGAAGGCGCTGTCCAATTACTAAAAAAGTGAATCGATGCGCTTCTTATGTCCTACCACTTAAGAGAGTACACACGGATCGCATTTCGTCGTCCGAAATGACCCCGGGCGACGGAAGAATGGACCCCAGAGTACATTCTACGATTCAATTCTAAGATTCTGAACCGTTGAAATGTCCTAAGGTATGTTTCTGAGGTTTGTTCTTCCCAAGGAAACACGGAAAACACAAGGACGGCTGACAACTGAGGGAACAGGCGGCAAATTGAGGAATTGGGTGGAAACACGGGGGAAACGAAAATACACACAGACACCTGGAGATATCCGGGTAACAAGCTCTACCCCAAACCTTTAAACTTTGAATTTATCTAGGAAGTCTAGAAAAGATGGCAAAATCAGACGTGACAGGATAAGCAAAGGTTTCTTCTCGCAATTAGTTTGGAATGAAAGTCTTATTCATCGGCGCTGTTCATGAATTTCCAAATATTGCATTTATACGTACCACCACATTTCTTCCGCTGCTGATTCAGTGGAGAGATGTGGCAAATAATTCTTACAAGCCCATATTCGAGAGACCAGTGGAATGATGTGCCTACTTTGCAAAACATTAAACGAACGACACCAATTTCTCCAAACAATATTCCAAAATAGTCAACCGAAACTCTTTTTTCAGTTCGTAAATCTCCTTTGAAAAACATGTTTTCATTTTCTATTTTCGTCCTTTTTACGAGTTCACGGGTTCGTTGACAAATTGGCGAAACAGCTGTGATTCCCATTAAACAGGGCAATCGAGCATCTGTTGAAAATGATGGAAACAAACTACAAGGATTCCTCGGAAGAGGGAAAGTGTGGAAATTTGAGCCAAAGGGTGCAAAAAGCACGTCGATGTTGCTTTTCGGCCGGCAAAAACAAAGAAAAGGCGACTGTCTGAGACCTTGTTTACGGTTTTAGAGGGAAAACACAAATGGAGGAGTTTCAAAAAAAGAGCGGTAACCTTAGAGTATGAAAGAAGAGAAAGAAAGAAAAAGGAGAGAGGGTGAGAGAAAGAAAGGAATGCCCACCTGGTGGTTTGATGCCGAGTCTCTCGTAGACGCTGACTGCCTGGTTCGGCGGTAGTTCGTGCTCCGCTCGATCACACTTGCAGTGCACGCAGACCTTCCTGAAAGCGCTCGTTTAGTCTCCTCTTCTCCCTTCCGTCCCCCCTCAGCCTAACCCCGTCCCCGACAGCCGGCTGTCACTCGCAGAGGATTCTCCCTCCGGCCGCTTTTGAATTCCTAATCGCGCTCAGAAAGAGCTCAGAAGACGCGTGTTTACTGCTCCTGCTCTCAGCGGTCAGTGCTTTTTCGCGTGTTTCCCGCGGCGCGCGCTTTCCCCGCGGGACCCGGCGCTAAGAGAAAGGCGCCAGATGGGGTCCACTAAAGTCGGATCCGGTTGCGAAATGAGTAGAATCACAACAGAAGGAGTCTCCGGGGAGAGGGAGGGAGTAGGCGAAAGAAATGGCAGAGAAAGTGAGAAGGTTTTGGAACGAAAGACAAAACACATGTAGGGGCATCTAATTTTCCAACGTTTGTAAACACAACAACTGATATTTTCTATTTGAAAACAGTGTAATTTTACAGTAGTTTGTATAGAAAACCTCCGCTTTTACTAGTTTCCGCTTTAGAACACACTGCCCATATAAAGCCAGATCCAACTTTAGAACGTAAGGAATTTGTAGAAGAACTGATGTTTTGGTTCAGAATTTTGCAAATGTCTACGGTTTTTCTAACCAGAATAAGTCAGACTTTGTTTTGAAGCGCGCCCCTCTCTCCCATGGCCCTCGCAACCCCCAGAACCACCCAATTAGAGTGTCTGAAGTGGGTGCAACAGGTGTCCTTCACATAAAACTCTCTCGTTTCGTCAGTTCTCAGTCCAGATGTGCATGATTAGCGCTTTGGCTCCGACATAAAGTGGCCTAGGGCCCCGGAGCGGCCAATTTTCGCTCTCGTAAACGGATGCCGTCGTCTCGGACGCTGATTGCGCCGCCTGGATCCTCGAATCCCCCCCACGACCCACGCCTCTTCCGTCGAAACTTGCGAATTTCGCGTCACTCGGGGGTCCCACAACGAAAGTTCACTCTGCAGCGCCGTCACCGTGCAGGGGATTCATTGCGCATTCGATTGGCTCTAGCCCTGGACCCTCAGATCGTCTGAGATCCTCGAAAGGTTTTTGTTTCAGAGGGAAATCCAAGTGCCTCGCGCATATCGACGGATCGGATGAAAAAGCGGTGAAAATAGCTGAAAATAGCAGGCGAGCGGCGATTTTTGGGCGCAGCAAAGGAAAAACGGCCCAGCTGTACGAGGGAGGGAAATCTACAGAGCCACATCGAATCTTGGCTTCTAACGTTAACTGCGTATCAAATGTGACAGCCGAAAACTTTTGAAAAGTTTACTTTATGAACTCGGTGTGAAACAGTGGAAGGATAAGTCAATTCCATTGATTTATAAATACTTGGTCTCACAAAGAACAGTAGATCATAAAGGGCACCGTTCCATTGATTCAGACCTGTGTTGCCGACTTTCCGAAAGAGAGACTTGACTCTTTTTTGGTTGCAGTTTTAATATCAAAAGATCGGTTTTCGAACAGTCTGTGTTTAAAAGTGCAGAAAACCACCGATTTCCTCCTTTTTCCCGCCTTTCCTCTTCAAAAATCTCGTATTTTCGGCGCCAAAGGGCAGCCGCGTCGAGTGACTCAGCGTGGGAAAATGACGAACATCGCCTGTTCCGCCGCGGAATTTTAAATTTTGAAAGAAATTTCGTATAATTGGAAATGGGGAATCGGGGCTCATCCGCCATTCCGACGGAACAAAGCTCTCCGGGGACCGGACCTGAATAAATTACGAATTTACGCGCTTTTCTCTCGATTATGCCACTTTGTGGGCAATTCGGTTATCATGCTCCAATGAGAAAGTGCTCCAATGCGAAAGTAGAAAAAGAGAAAGAGCGCTAGTATTGATTTGTTGAAAAGGATTGATGGAAAGGAATTTATTTCATTTTTCCACGAAGAGAAAAACAGATATTTGATCAATAGCCAATTTGTGGAAAATGGTTTGTTGGGAATTTCTAAAAATGAAGGTGGTTGCGTGAAGGAATGCATGGAAAGGGCGGATCATCTCTGGGGGATCAAGGACCAGCTGTCAACAAAGGGTCCCGCGCTGAATGGTCCCATCGCGATTTTAGACTTATGGGGTCAGACTTTGACGTCATTTTAGGATCTTTAAGAGAGAACTTTTAAGAAGGAAGCTGAATAGATTAAGCTAATCCAATAGAGAATACAGTACTCCTGAGCCGAAATCCAAAAATTCCGGGTAAATCGGTCCCGACACGAACGATGGTCCTGAAGAGGATTACGGTACTTACGCGGCAAAGTCTGCGCGAACGGCGGAACGTGAGCGGCGAGGGACGGCGGTGGCACGCGCGGCCATGCACCCGACGTGGGGGCGGAGTCGAGGGGGCAGCCGTGTGGCACCAAGGCGGAGAGGGGAGGCAGCCGTGTGGCAGCAGCAGCGAGCCAGGCAGCACTTTATAAATTTCACAAACTAGCGCCGGATCCGAGTGGGATCGATGACGTGGAGGGGGAGATCCCGACAGCCGACTGGCACTAATGCACTCGCACCAGTCGGCTGGCAGCTGGGAGACGAACGCCTCAGGGGATCCCCGGAGGCACGCGGGATAAGTGGGGATTGTTGAGTTACAAACTGAGGAACCGCCAAGAAAGGTGGCATACTGTATTAGCCTAGCCAAGGCCTTACAGTAATCCCAAATAGTGTACAGTACCTTTGGTGGTACTGAAATGCAGTAACCCTCCTTTTTGCCTATCCCCTTCCACCCCACCCCTTCCGCATCCGGAACTTCTTTGGCCAAAACGCCATGTCAAAACAATTGTAAACAAGATTTTGGCCTGCGGAATCAGATTTCGCGGTGGGACCCGCGGCCCCTGGACACACTAAAAATCAGAGAAAGGCGCCGCCTCTCGTTTCGTCCGACCCGCAATTAGCCAGCCGGCTGACGGGAAACGAAAAAAGAAGACGTTGCAGCCAGCCGCAGATGGCTGGTAGCACAGGGGATGTGGCAGTCGGCTGGCAATAAGGAGAGTTAGAGACAGCCGACGGCTGATATAACACCGAGGGCGCTAATGCAGGGCGGCGCGGATTCCATCGAGGGCCCTCGGGGGACCACCCACTAAAGTTCAGGGAGTTCTAGGAGGACAGGGAGGTACGGTAGGTTACAGTACTAGTTTATCTTAGAAATCGCTGAAAAGATATAACATTTTCAAAATGGGGCTCTAGTCATTGTTTCTGTAAAGTTGCCTTCTAGCGCTTGCGAAGGCAAGTTTATGAAACAGTTATCTATTCGTTTCCTGCTTAAGTTTTTAAATAACTTTATAAACTTTAAAGTTTTAATTAAAAATATGGATATTCAAAGAAGAAGGGATTTTAGACCTCTGAAAGTGAAGAGATGAGGAATGAGCCAGTGGATTCAATTGCAAGCGCCTCCCTTTCAACTGCAAAAGTGAAAATCCATTCCAATATGAAGTTTTAATTTAGTAATCAGTATAAAATCCAGTCATTTAAAGAAGACTTCTGGACAAGCAGTGTTAAGAACGCTGGTGTCACCTGTCCTCTTCGTCGGCCTCCGCCCGTTCCTCAAATGTCTCCTCCTCAGCCTCGGGTGAATCAGCCTTCGCTCGGTTATGAGTAGTTCGTTTCTTGAATCTACAGAAGAATCCGCGACACATCAGGGCACATCTCCCGGACGGGAAAGTGTGCAAAATGTATGCGGAAGGCGGAAACGACTCCCAGGGGTGGGAAAGGACGATGGATCCGACGGCGGAGGCGATACGGAGGAGGCTCGGATGAACACCGCGGAAGAGACGTCCGGAGGGCAGGGAGAGGGGTTAGAGAGAGAGAGAGAGAGAGAGAGAGAGAAAGGTAGAGAATCAGAAGACTTCTAGAAGAGTGTCTCTTGAATGGGGTTTCTTGTTCTCAAAGTTCATATTCATAAAGAAAATTTGTTTAACGACTCAGAACAAAAGTGTTTTGCTCACAAAATGTCAGAAAACCATGAATAAATCACAGCAGAGTGGAAAAAAACGAAGACAAACTAGAAATGTTTTTTTTCAAACGGATACTTTTCTCTTTCAATGAAAAAACTATCGTTTGACATTGTTTCTAACCAAAACTGTTTTTTTCTTTCTTGTGGAAACTTCAAAATTAGAAAGTGATAGAAATGAAAAAGCTGACTTTTGGTGGGAAAAAGGTCAACCAAATTCCCATAAATCACGAAATTGTAAACAATTTCCGAATGCATGTAGTCTGCAAAGAAACAGACTACGAAATGCCGTAATCGAGTGCTTTTCATCAAACGGCGTAAACACTTGAATTTCGCCCAACGCGCGCTCCAAACAACAGTCCTGGCGGTAGGTGTGGTCGTGGACCGACGCGTCGCCTGATTGACGCTAACCAAGTTGGCGCCAATCAGCGCCTGAGCCCAATGTAAACAGGGCGCTAATCCAACGACTCCTTATGTAAATCAACGGAGACTTTGGAAGTGGGAATTGCGAAGTGGAGAGGGACTGGGCATAAACAAGGGAGAGTGCTTCAGGAGAGACTAGGCTAGGAGACTTTGCATTCCAAGTGTTTTTGGGAAGAAAGAACTTCAGAATTTGAAAGAACACTTAGACTAAACCAAATGAGCTTAGTTGCCATAAGGTGGTTAGGATACTATTACTCATAGTTGAATCCACTGGCTCATTCCTTATATCTTCACTTTCAGAGGTCTATAATCTTTTCTTCTTTGGAAGATCTATATCGTTGATTTAAAAATTTAAAAGTTTACAAAGTTATTTGATAAAATACAAAGTAGACAATTTTTTCATATGATATGATAATAGGCTGATAGTAGTTTTCATGGGTGGCCCTTGAAACAAATATGGCTGCTGAAACTTAACGATTCATTTGTGTTTTCACGATTTAAAACTGTCTAAATCAGTTGACTGCAGTGCGTGAAAGGGAAACACGGTGAGTATGGTCTTGTGTTGTATAAATCGATCGGCCGAGGCTCTTCGAAGGCTGATGGGCGATGAGCCATCGACGTTTGATAAGCATACGCCCATCTTTTCTCTACCTTCCACCGGAAGCCAAAGGAACGGCAGCCTTTCTTTGGCTCTTTCTTATCGCAGCTGATAGCTTCAATCAATTTGTTTGTTTCATTGACCTGAGTTTCACTGAAACCAGAAGCGGTTGTTTAATGAAGTTCGCCCTTAGAAGAAAACAGTCAAAGAGAATGGACACCCTCAAGAGCTCCTTGTCGTTTCGGATAAGGTCGAGGTTTTTCATGTTTCCTTTGCCGTAATTTAAATGAGTAGAGTTTTAATAGAAAACTTTTAAAACAGTTATTATCCGTTGGAAAGCAACCACAAATGTAGTCTTTAGCAGCATCAACCCAAAGACTTCATTTTGATTGAACAACGCATGCAATGATATCCCCTCTCTCAATTCCCGTATCGCAAATAGCAAATAGGAAAGCAACCACAAATGTACTTTTTATGTTAGAAGCATCAATCCAAAAACTTCTTTCGATTGATCAACGTATGCAATGATCTCCCAATTCCTTAATGCAATGATCTCCCAATTCCTTAATGCAATGATCTCCCAATTCCTTGAAATGTATCGCAAATACCGTTCTTCTAAGGGAAAAGTGGTTAAAGTGAGAAGAAGCATGGGCATATCAGTGTGGTAGTGGAGTACAAATGAGATGTCAATCAGAAATGAGCGGCAGCTGAGGCTTGGTCGCGGAAGCGTCTGCGCCATTATGCGAGAGGGCCAGCGACCGATTCCGGCCGTACGAAACGCGAATTTATCTCCAGAACACAAACAACTCTTCCGAAATGGAATATCCATGTTATGGGGGCAATCTCATTTCGCCCGTCCCTGCATATCATCTGAATTCCAAAGGCCACTTCTGGCTAAGTCAAACCGTTTTGAGGCGGGTTCTAGCCTTATCTTACTGTAGCTAAGGGAGTGTCTAAATGGGTCCATGACTGACCTCCACAGATGCTGGTGCCATCCTCCCTGGCAGCGTTCGGCCGGACAGGTACGGCAGAGGGCGCCTTCTTCGGCGTCGACGACACGCACTTCACGAGGAGTGCCCATTGGCATACGACCACTCTGGAAAGAAGGATTTAGAAATGATACTTTCTGAGGAATCTCACGTTACGGGGTTAAAACAACTGATACTCAAGGAATTTAAGGTAATAGCAAGATCTTCTGGATGTCAGTTAATTCAATCAGTTAATTCAAATCCAAAAACAGAGTCTTCAAATTAAAACGTTGAATGAAATTATTCAATGAGCAACTTTAAATATTATTCGCAAGCATACATTTCAATATTTCATGGTTGCCAGATTGATAAACCTCTACAAATCATAAGAGAACTACTTAGGCCTTCTTCTTATTTTCATTGCTTTTTCCTGGGAAGATTTTTTTTTCCAAAAATTTATAACTTCGAGGATGCATATCTCGAAAACGGAAAGATTTCGTCAAGTGCCCCAAAGAGATTTTTGTTGATCTAAAGGTTCCCCTTCATGCGAAAGTCTTGAAAAAAAATGCTACTTGATTTTATCTCGGTTTTAAATCGATTTCAGAAAACCAGTCTAAATTTTCAGGTCCCAGTTAAACGCTCATAAATATGAAACCCAATGAAAAGAGAAAAAGGAACCCATGTAAAACACCAGATTCTTTCAAAATCAATTTAGAAATTACGGTTTTATTAAAGTACTCATCTGACTTGTTGGTTTAAATGCCAAAAATTCAAAATGAAGAATGCTCCCTGAAATGTTGGAGATCTCTTTAACGACGGGGCATGGACACTGTTTTCCGCAGAGATTTGTTGCGAAATCGAATTTCAACCGGCCGATTTGTGCAAAATGTTTACGAGACAGCTGTCAACACTACTAACACAACATGTGACACCAGACGATGGTTCAGGAGACTCATTCCAATGAACCTCCTACAGTATGACTCATTTGTAGGTGATGAAAAAGAGAAACAAAGAATAACCCAAACTTCAGAAACCAATCATTGAACTTTTATATCTTTAAGCTAACATGTTTAGGAGGTGCCTTGTGTTGTATTTCAGTCGGGGCTGGGGTCGGATAATCTGGCACAAACAAAGACAACAAATGGCCGTGGAATGGGGAAAACAGAGAGGAATCAGAGACGGATTCCGAAGGAAAAGAGACTCTTCGGCTGGGAACAATGAATTCTGGCACGTCTCCGACGGAAGACAAAGACCCCGGAGGTCGAGGATCACGGGGAGGAATGCCCCCAGAGACACCACAATCAACCGGAATTCAACACAACAAGCACACTTTAATTTGGGTTTTTCTTCTAAAAAAGAATGGCTTCTTCCAAAAATCACCCCAAGTAGGATCTCAGGATAAAAACAGGGTTTGTTCATTTCCAGCTGGCTCTTTGACAAGTCAAGCGAAAGAGAGAAACAAACTTTTCCCTTTGTCTTTCTTTTCGTCAAAGGGAAGAACTTTGCGGATGGATCCTCGAAAATTTAGAAAACACAAAAAGCAGCATCAAAAAGCAGCCACCTGAAAATGGCCACCTGAAAATGTGGCTAAAAATATGACCGCGCAGGGCCCACCCGCCCGAGCCTTGGAATAAAAAAAATAAAAAGAAAAGATCTAATTTACTTTTTAAATTTATTGTGTTTGATATAATTAATTTGAATTAGGCAAAATAATTACGCTTTGCTTTGGAACTTTCAACTTTTACCCTTGTAATTCACAATGCAACAGTGGGGTCAGTTCCGTTGGACATCGAACACTTCAAAAGATCTCAGAATGCGAAATTTTAGTTTTCTTTAGTTTTCTACATTTATAAACGTTAGAAATACTTTGTTTGTGGATAAAACAGCCTTGTTTTGAAATCAGGGACGGCCGGATCGAAAAAAATTTCGAGGTCTTGTTGGCCCTCAGCCAATTTTGGGGGCCACTAAAAGTTGAATTTTGGATTTAAAGAGCGAAAAGTCAATTGGGCAACCTCAAAATTAGTTAAATGTTTCCAAAAGTAAGAATATAATAAGCTGTAATTGATAGAATATCTAAGTTTCGAAGGCTGCGACTGCGGCCGACAGAGTTGTTTATGCGGAGGAGGGTTGGCGGCGGCCGACGGAAGTTCGTTTTCACTTCCATTCAACCGACGAAAAAGCCAGTACAAATTGGTACTATACTTTCATTTTCTCCACGTTTGGAAAATAGAAATCAATTTTTATGTGCGTCTGTTTAGTGATACCAGAATCGATGAGTCACCTGAGTTTTACGCGGCTGGCCACTTCCTGAGGACACCATCAAACAAGCGGCTTTCAAAAACGTAATTCTTTTCTCTTGAAGTTTTTTGAACTTTCCCTAAGTGAAAAGTAAGGCGGAAGAAAAGAAAAAGCAATTGGGGGAATGCGAGGGAAAATTAAAAGAACACAATGGATGCAATTGCATACGCCCCTTTCCAAATTGCAACACAACGCCTTTGGTCTTTTTTGTTTATTTTCCTCTGAAAATAGAACCCTGTGGTTATTTTAGTCAGAAGAAAAGTGGGAGAGAGGGAATGGGAATGTCTGATTTACAGCCGCCATTGCCTTTATGGAGGAAGGGACCATCTGGGACCACTTGCTCTCGAATGCCTGGATGCTCTTCTTTTGCAATCTGCCTTCAAAAACAAATCACTGCGAGTGATTCTGTTCTGAGACGACGTGGGGTAAACAAAAGAAAAGCTGTTTTGGGAGGAATTTTGAAGAGAGTTTTTGAATTTTGAGACAGAGAAATGAGTTATTGAAGGAGGGAGCAAGGAGAGGGTTAGTGAAGTCTAAGATGAAGAGAGAAAGAGAGAGAAAGAGAAAGAGAAAAGCGGGAGAATCCAGAGCCTAGTTATTCAAAGGAGAGGATTATATGCCAGATACGGCAGTGTCCGTATGGCAGGCGGATGCTCCGCGGGGACATCAGCGGGTCAGCCAAACAACGACATTCCAGTGGCTCCATTCGGATAGCAGGGTTAGTTAGGAATTTGATCAAGGGACTGGTCAAAACGTTCCGTCTTCAGCTCTGAAGAAGAGGCCAGTTCTCCGAAAAGTCTTTGCCTCCACTGGACCATATTGAGAAGGTGGAGTGCCCTCCAGAAGAGTCCGGGCCTCAATGGCCTCCGTCTGCGCTGCGCTCATCTAATTATTTCTTAAGACGACGTCGTTGGCGGCTGATATACGAGCAACGGACGCATGGCGCCGACGTCCGTTGTTTACGTGACGATGCACGCTGTTTACCAGAAGACGTCCCGACGCCCATTGCACGCCGCGACGCGTCTCCAGGGACAGGGGTTACTGGGGGTAGCAAGATTTTTACAGGGGAAAAAGATCTCTTCCAAAGTTGCTAATTCTCACCGGTGCGGGGTTCTTGACACGAGCGACGGCTACGGTAGAGGCCTCACAGATGCGTACGGGAGCTGCAGGGCGGTCGATGCGACAGTACTCCACGAGGGCTCCTTCTTCCGGCTCTCGCTCGGGTTCTCCATAGCTTGAGTACTGAAATTCTCTTTTTACATGAAGCTATATATAAAAATGTTGTTTTCCGTGTTTGTTCAGTCAGAAACAATGCAATCGGATAGGGTACCGCCATGATGAGATGAGGCCGTTCTGTAGTTGCGAGGAACTGCGAATGGACGACGAAAACATGAGCAATTGGATTTTGACTCTTCTTGAACTCGATTATTCCCTGCTCTGATGATGTCTGACGCCAAAGCAACCCAAAACAACGCGAAATCAACACGGAAGCCAATTTAGAGGACTTAGGGAGAGGGGTAAATGTATATCCTATGAGTTTCTAAAGTTAAAATGGTTTCTCAGTTTTAAAGGTGTCGCCAAACCATAAAAAAGTCCTTTTTTGTGTATTGTGGCCGATTTAGCTGAAAGAAAATACCTCAAGATTCTCGGAAAATCAGGTCCTAAGGTCCTAAACCTAACTATCCTAAGCGTAAAGCCCAAAGCATGCCCACTGAGCCCCATGCCCCGTATGTCCTTCTTCCTTAGACCTGCGACCCTAATCGTGATCTTAAGGCCCTAATTGTAAGTCCTGTACCACTAAGGCCCTAATCAAGTCCCCAAGCCTAGGGCCCTTTGCGTAACTTCCTTTAGTCTAAGGCTCAAAAGACCCTAACGGTAAGCTTCAGATAATTAGGCTGATCAGGCCCTACGCCTAAAACCCTAACTCTAAGGTCCTCAGTCTAAGTCGCTAAGTAAACTACTAAAATAAAATGGACTATGCATATTTGCCAACAATTAGAAATTAAGGCCAAAGAAGTACCTCTGGGTCATCGGTGACATCTTCAATTCGGAAGGACGACTGTTGGTTCGACGAATTAGAGGCGTACGGATTGAACGCCGCTAACATCATCTGAAAAAGAAGAGTTAATTTAAAAAAACACCAACAATGAGAGAAAAAGAAGTTAGTCAAGGTGTTCGTGTTTTCTGTGAATATAGACACCAAACTTGATCGTTAGACTGTGTCTTTCAAAACAAGTGCGTCACATTACAGTCTGTGATAAATCAATTTTGGAAACTCAGCCCGACTAGTTTGAGAAATTCTTATGATAAAACGTGGTACATAAATTGGATATGGCTCTGGGAAGGAAGATGGCAGGGGTTGGCTTGTTCTGCTCGGGGAACAAGGACAAGTTTCGCAAGGATGTTGTCAGACTGCGCGGTCATTATCAATGTCCGCTGTCAATTTCATCGCGACGATGGAAATGGATGAGGGGCAGAAAAAATGAAAGAAGGAACACGCTTGACGAAGGGGAGATGAGTCAGTGGGGGAGAAGGGGTGATAGAGAGATGGAGAGAGCAGCGAACAGAGAGGAAGAGAGAGAAACAGAAGGAAGGCAGAGACGGAGAGGAGAGGGTAAAGTGCCAATTAGTGGGTGCTATTGACTGTGCCGATTACTTCCGCAGTTCTCTCGCACTTTTCCAGTCGAACACTAAAAACCGGCTGAATTGATGTTCGCATCACATGCACGCGGTAAACAGAGATTATCCCAGCGTAACGACGGGATTTCGGGTTCAACGGCCATTTGACCATAAGCCTTTCTTCAAGATGTTTGGTGCCAAATCTTCAGTAGAAATGCATCTTTAGGAGTCAGAGGATATGACAAATGTAGTGTTGCGGTGGGAGGGGGTTGGGAGACAAAGGGTTACTCAGCCGTCGTTCGGCCAACCCGTCGGCGGCCGTTCTTCGGGTGAACGCCGTTGATCTCGCGTTTTTCGAGAGTTTGCCGCTCAGATTGGGCGACTCATCAAAGCACACAGGCAGACGGCACGAGCTGGGCAAGGAGGAGACACGAGATACACGGAATGGACAGGGGCCGTCTCACATGACTTGTACGTGTGCCTGTGTGCGTGTGTTGGGCCTGAACGAGCGTGAGATAGTGTGTGTGTGAGGGAGTGAGAGAGTGAGGAAAGTAGGTGGATGGGTTCAACGCTTAAACTAGAAAAAAGGGTTCTAACCGCAAAATTCCCTGATTTTAAACGCCTTCTCGTACAATAAACCCCCGTAATCGTAGAGGAAACGGGTAAATATCAAGCGAGAGACTGTCAATAGGAGGAAGAGGTTGGGATTAATTCGCAGCCCGCACAGGTCGTCATTTCCTCCTCGAAAGAAGGCTAATCGGTGACGGCCAATTAGACGCCGCGTGATTCAGTGGAAGGCCGTTCTGCCGTGGCCTCTCTTTGTGTGTTTTCTACTTGTATTTTCCCCTTGACACGCCCCGAAAGCCCACAGGAGACTCCAAAAGAACAGACTTGGGCCCCGGAAGCCTCTGCGGCCAAGGAACCTGTCGGACGGCGATAAGGACGAAAAAGGGCGCCACAAACACTGACCGACTGCGGTTTCCGAAAGAACGGCTATTTTGAGGAAGGGGGAGGAGGGCATAGATTTTGATGAAACTTCATACATTTCCCTCACTAAATTTCAAAGGCAGCCCTAATTGGCCACCCAGTTTCGTGCCTGCGTCTCTTTGATTCAAGTGCTCTATCGTTGGTTAGATGCGCAGGT
The DNA here is from genome assembly GCA_022343465.1 of Oscheius sp. G VE-2021. Taxonomy (NCBI): domain Eukaryota; kingdom Metazoa; phylum Nematoda; class Chromadorea; order Rhabditida; family Rhabditidae; genus Oscheius; species Oscheius sp. G VE-2021. The sequence goes on from JAJQXH010000025.1 coordinate 925,310, forward strand.
TGGTATAACTCATTCCAAACTTGAAGGACTAGGAGTCTAAACTGAGGTAAAAAACAAGGAGAAACTGAAAGGGGGTTTAATTGAATTGGTGAAAACTGCTAATCTGCACGTAGATTGCAGACGGCGACTGGCAAAAAGAGGACGTCGCATTTTGCTAATGGAAATGATTTTCCGCCATGAACTTTGATTTATTGATTTTAATTGAAATGCTCTTTAAATTCTCCTTGTTTGAGTTCTCAATTCAATAGTAATTGGAATCAAAGAAGGGAAAAGGAAGGCCGTCTTAACTTTTTGTAATTGAATTACAATTGTATAAATTTAAACAAAGTAATTCAATGGATATAAATAGTCATAGATATTTAAATTTCCCATAAGGGTGTTGAGTTTTCGGTTGAAAAAATGACCTCGGTCTTTGTGGGTGTGGACACGAAAGCCCAGTGTTGACAGTGAAAACACGGGCGGGGAGGACAAAAACAAAGGCGGCCTGGAAGCTTTGGGAAAAGGAGAGGAAGGAACAGGAGACAGGTGGGATGGGTACGGTAAGGCTCCAGGTGTCAGCCGGCATCCAACGGCCGACTGATTGATGACGACAGGGAATTAGGTTCTACGGGCAGAAACAGAACCCACGGTTATGAAGCAGATGGAGTTTATGTGGTGACACACGCTCACATACACACATCCATACATGCATACATACATACATACATACACGAATACGAACACACGCACACACACGTGAGAACTACTCGGACTGTGGCGCATGCTCACGGAAACACTGTTTTCCTACTTCCACCTACGTAAACAAGGCACTTTGTAAAGATGTTTGTTGTGTGGAAAACATGCTTTAAATGGATAGTCATGTCCACAACAGATGTAGTACTTTTAGAATTGAATGTGATCAAAATCTTCGCAAGAGCCGACTGTTCTGCAACCTACGTGATCTTTCGCCGTCCGAAACTGAAGAAAACGGGTTTGACCTAAAGTTTCCAAACGGTTAATGACTCCACTCTTCCGGTCAATCAAAGTGTAAAAATGACACGTGATTGCATTTCATTGATTAATTTCTCGAAGGAAAGCATCTATTTTCAGAGGAATGTTTTGAGGGAAAAGACAATGCGATTAGGGAGGGCAACGGTAATCTTTCGGTCAACACTTCATTTTTGCTCTAGATTGCTCGAGGGCCCCCAAAGGTCCCCTATTTGTGCTATACGGCCCCCAAAAAATGACTTTCTATCTGTTGGTAGTTCCAAATTAGCTACGTTTTCTATATACATACTTAAAATACCAAAGGTCGCCCTATGGACAAAATGTGCGAAACAGTTAACCACTTGACGCCCTTCAAGTACTCTATTTACACGTTCCGTTGGGACACATTCCACTTGGGTGTGATTTATTCCCGTGTCCACGGTAAACTGTGAAACAAAGATTCAAACAAGATTTCGTATGGAAGAGGAAAGCAACGAAGGCATAGCTATCTCCTTCGGAGGTTCGATTCGAATTCCTCTCACTTTTTACGCAGCATCGAATGTCCAATGGAACGGAAAACGACGTCTACCGGGGTTTTCTTTGAATGTTTCCACTCGAATTCAATGTTTACTCATGTGCATCACAATTGATGATCAGGGAGGGAAAGAGAGAGAGAGAGAGGAAAAGAAAGAAACAGAGGCAGTTTAGGGTATGCAATGAAGAGGAGAAACGGGGAAGAGGAGCAAGAAAGAAGCTATTGCTCAAAAGAAAAAGTAAACAAAATCCCAAATCCCCTGTGATTACTGTATCCGTAAGGGATTACTGTAGGCGTCCTACTGTAGTAGCCAGGGTCCAGGTGTCGCCGACCGGTCGTGTCGATCAGTGCCCGGGGCCTCGATTGATCCCGTCAATCCGCGACCTGTTCCAAGTCTCCCGACGGCGCCGGCGCCAGCGCCTAATCTAATTAGGTCTTGGCACGAAGGAACACGGGATGGCGCCAATTTCAAACAATCGGGAGACACGCGGTTCGACAGCTGAACACGCAAGGCCAAGGACGTCGGGAGACGGAGACCCAACAATGGAAGCTTAGGGAGTGGGGAAGAGGTTGAAGCCTCTTTTCAGAGAGGGTGGTATTAGAATGAACCCAAACTAGGGTTCATCGGACTCTAATGCCATGAACATCGAAGGGATTGGGTTTCCAAAAGGGAAACAGGGAAAGTTCAGTTTTAGGGTGCACCTGCTGTTTGGGATGTTTCAGGAGATTTTTATGTGTCGGCCGACTGAGAATCGGCAATATTTAAGTTCAGGGCGCAACACATTCATCCTTATCGTTTGGGATGTTTGACCGCGTTCCTTCCACACTTGAGGAGGACTCTAGGAGGGAAGGGAGTAATGAAAGCCGGCTAAATATTTTATGACTTCTGGAATTGAAAGTTCAAACTACTAGAAATCCCTACGACATAAATCAATTTCGGAGACTCTATTTCGATGCCAAAAGTGCAAATGCAGAAGTATCATTGCTCCCGGCCTTGAGAATCCGTCAGTATTAAGGTCGTTCGTGGTGGGACCACTCGATCTGCACTTTGGTCTACAGGGGATGAGGGAAGGCAAACAGAACGTCTACCATCCGCCGATTTGGGAGGAATCGAGGGAAATCGAGGGAAATGACACGGGAGACCCTTGAAAACGAGTTCTCACTTCACTCCCGAGGGAGTGAAATGGACCGAAGAAAAACATGCCAGGAATTTGAGAGATAGTATTGGCATGCGGTTTCTCTATGGCAAAAAGTTACTGTTAGTTTAAAAAAATTTAAGATTGGCCTTAAATTTGACTTAAAAACAGAATATTTTTCCTAAGCTCGTATTCCACTAGGGGAGTGATGTTGCAAAATGTAATGTTGGTGAAGACTAGATAACAATTCATTTGGTCTTTAAAACTTTAGCATTATACCTTTCGCCAAACCTAGTTCTTGAAAAAATGCCAATTCGTTCCAAAATTATGATGTCGAAGTTAGAAATTCGAACTTCGACATCATAATTTTGGCACAAATTAGGATTTTTCCGAGAATTAGGATTGACAACAACTATAAAGACCTTAATTTTATCTTTAAAGACTTTAAGCTAATTAACTTTTAAACAATAGAATAATATGGCAAAATTAATCTATGTAAACTTGCGCAGTCTATAGATGGTTAACTAGAGAATTCAGTGTAGTGGAGTGATGTTGAAAAATGTAATGTTGGTGAAAACTAGATGACCCGGAATTAGATTTTCTAGCCAAGTTAAACTGAGAAGATGGTAAGCGTTAAAACAGTAGAGTGATATGGTAAAACTAAGCTATGTGAACTGTCGCAGATGGTTGATTAGAGAAGTTGGTGTTTCCGATGCTTCCTAGGAAGGCGTTGATGGTTGCGGGTGTCTGAATGGCATTGGCTGTTCGGTGGAAAGTGTAATTGCGGCGGTTGATCCGTCGATCAGCTGCCTTCGCCGAGACCGGTCGAGTACTTGGAATATTCAGAAGAACCTTCAGCCTCGAATCTTCAGACTCCAGACAACAAAGGCCCTGTCGCCAATCTCTGATTCATCGAAGCGACGGAACAAATTAAGGAAATCGGACAATGGCCGGCCAAGGTGAAGGTCTCCCAGGCTTCCGGGTTGAAGTCAGCATAGAGCGAAAGAGATGGGCCCTGCTTTAACTAACGTGGTAAGGTTAAAGAATTTCACAGGGACCCTTTTTCATAAAAACTTTCAAGGCAAGTCAGATAAACAAGCTTAAGTGGAAATCACTGAAGAACTGTGTCATCGCCCTGTTAAAGAGTTTTGCGCAAAGTTTTCAAAACAACAGAAATTACTTCTCCTGAATTAGACGTTCAAACTAAATAGAGCAATCGACGGTTTTTGATCAGCTAGCGTTTGTGAGGGAAGACTAGCCTAATGAAAAGTTTCCATAGGGGGCCTATTTTTTCCAATCAGTTTAAAAGTTTTGGAAGGTCCCATCGCGATTATCGTAAGCTTATGTTGTTTTTTGAGAAAACAGTAGTGCAATTGAAGGAATTAAAATGAAGAATTAAAGAGTTAAACTGAAATCGTAGTGGGACAGCAAAGAGAGAGGGGACTAAGTGTCCCCATTTAAACAGTGGAATGATGCTCAAAAACTTAAAGGGCACCTTTCACACTAAGGTTAAAACCGGGGTCCTCTTTTGATTTCACGCAAAAGAGAGAAGTAGGTAAGCTGTTCTGAGAGTCTACGGTAGCGCTGGGCCGAGTGGTCGCGGGGGCGGGGCGTCGAGAGATTAGCATAGGTTAAGCAAAGAGAGAGAAGCGTCATGACCTCGTTGCGACCAGCCGCCTCCTCCTCCTCTTCCTTGGTGCCAGTCGGGGAGGTCGGAGGCCTTTCCACGTAGTAGTAATCTGAAGAAGCATTATCTCATAGTCTAATGGACTCACCCGGGTCGTGTCCGTTGTATAGCACGGACTCCTTCCGATCGACCTTCTCTTCCTTCTCCTTCTTCCCTTCCCCCTTCCCTTCGTCTGCTGTCTCCTTGGAGCCGTAGATCTCTACAAGTAGTCTTGCAATTCAGGAATTCGGTTTTTACGTCTCAGCCGAGGATTAGCGCCGGATTTGAACCTCCCGCTGTTTGGTGGGAGAGAGCGCACGGGAAGAGAGACCCAGAGGGCGTAAGCCGCAAAAAATGGGGGAAGTGATATCATTTTCTTTCTTTTGAGGAAGCGCACGGAGGAAAAGAAAAGAGAATTTGGTTCTCAATGGAGGTGCAATCATTTTCTTGAACTATCGGTTAGACCCTCGGCAGGGCTCTCACGGGCCGGCCCTTGGAAATTAAATTTCTGAAAAGATGTACCCTTTTTAAGAATGGGGGTCTAGTCAGTTTCCTCTTAAAGTGCCTTTTAGCACTTGCCTGAGAATCATTCCAAACGGATTACCTAAGTGACAAACTGTAGGTGGCCCAAATGGTACTTTGGCTTTGTGGCTAAATATCGAATTGCTCAACGTTAAACTGTTTAAATATAACGTATCCATATTTATTATAGGTATATTAACAGTGGAGTGATTTGACAAAAGAAAACTATGCCAAATTGACGAAGGCAACACAGTTTGAAGCGTCATGGCAGCGTCTTAAAGGTGAAGGACCTCGTAAATTGATTTTCCAAAGTATTTTTTTCAATTGTTTCATTCAATAGATATAGTTTCCACGATTCTGAAACATACCCCTTTTCTATGATTTGGACTGCAAAAGGGGCGCGTTTTCACGGGCGTTTTACGCGTTTGCCGCACGTAAACACTGCTAGAGAGGACGAGAGAGTGTAGGAAATGGAGAGACGCAGAATTGGCGGCAATTCAAACGGCAATTTCACCAAATTTCGAGCGCTCCTAAATCGGTTCACTTTGATCCAAAATTTGCAAAAGAGGTAATTTTCGGAATCCTAGGAATGCGATCTAGACTTTTATCACAAAATAAGAAAAAAAATTTTACGCGGTCCTTCTTCTTTAAACTACTTCTCGAGCGGGCGATCTTGAAAAGCTATGCACCAGTCAGGACTTGATCCCGCGACCTTCACAACTGCAGTCGGCTGCTCTAACCACTGAGCAACCGGGGCGCTGACCCCGTTGTGCGTGAGGGCTCTCAATAGCCACGGTCCGCACCTCATAGGCTGGCCGCCACAGATCCTTAAAAGCACACTCCCATGCCTCTGAAATGTACCGAGAGTGGTGTTTGGAACTTTCCCTCTCCATGGGTCCTTTGCCTGTGCAATTGTTTAGTGGTCGCTGAACCCCCGCCGTTAGCCATTGATTCGAACGACGAGTCACAGTCCCGTCGGCCTCGCTTCGCCCATTCACACGTCGTTTTCCCCTGAGAATCGCAACTTTCCGCCCATCATTCCCTGTTCAAAACACCCGTGACCGATACGTTCAATGGAACGGGCGGTGCAGTGTCGTAAATCTGGCTGAGGAGTACCCCCTTTGCCAAAAGAAGGCTTTCACTCAAGGGTTTCTCTTTTCAAATTGTTCCGGCGGGATACTTCAAAAGCGCACCTGTCGTGTGTTTCTTGCCACCTGTACACGCGCAGAGGAGTGCCGACAGCCGGCTGGTCATCTGAAATCCGATTACGGTAGGCAGATGGAGCGGTGATGAATTAGCATACGAGACAAAGAAAGAAATAGGGAGAATCAAGGAGAGACAAAGGACAACTTGGATCAACGAGGGAGCCCCTCAAAGAAATAGAGAATAGACTGAATGAACTGGGGAACCGCGAAAAACAGATTCCCTCTTCGTGAACATTTGTCTTCTGGTTATGTGGCAATTATTTCAAATTGCAAGGATCCACAGCAATCTTCGGTTTTTGGAAAATTTTTGGGAGAATTCCATTCGGTTTTTTTCAAAAGCTTCAGTTGAGTTTGGCTGTTAAGAGTGGTTGAGAATTTTTCATTTTATTTCCTTCTTTTCTCTGCGTATCTTCACTCCACACGATCCCTCGTGCTATAGTTTTCGCGCCAAGATAGATCAAACTCATCGCGGTGGGACCAAATCCCTTTCACAACTTCACCTCATTTTTTACCCAAAATACTTAATATTTACCATTTCTTGTCGGAAAAATTAAGCATAACTGAATGCAGCGCTTACAAAAAGTGAAGACTCAACCGATCAAAGCCTTTTTCATCCTTAACATATGGACCTTAAGTTTTTCCTCTAATATACTCTGCTTTGGTTTTTGTCAAAGTAATTTTAAATTGATTATTTGAAATGCTTTTTTAAAAATTTACTTGGAATTAGGAACAAGTAATTAATTGATTTGGAATACCAACCGCTTGTAAACAATGGCCAACCGCAACCAGAGACATCAATTTTAAAAGTGTCCCCCGAGAAGCAATTAACGATTGAATGATTCTAATTTATAATCCAGAATAATACTGGGATAAGGGTGATAAATAGTAAACTTTGGACAAAGGATTTATTGGATGACGAGTTTTAAAATTAAATATAGGGAAATCGGGAAAATGGGCCAGTTGTAATCATTCGATTTGTAGTTCTGTCTCTTCGAAGACTATTATGTATCGATCTTTGGGATAAACATCTATTTGTTGTTCTCAAAAGACTAATTGTTTCTTCCAATATCACGTGTAAGAGTGACGTCATGAACACAAACAAGTATGTTTCGAACCCACGTAAAAAAACCCCTTTTTGGAAAATTTATGTGTTGAGTCAGGCAATTTGACAAAATTATCGAAATTGTTTTTAAACATTTTCTCTTAGAAGATATGGCTCCTGATTTAAAAACAGTGAAGTGGCGTGGCAAAATGAGAGAAAATTGTAAGGTCTGACGCAATTCTTTACGTCGAAGACATAAAAGAAGGAAAGTGGTGGAGAAAACACGTGTTTGCTTCGGGAGGCCGCTCATTTAGCAGAGTGAATCTCATGTTCCAAAGGGACGAAAAGTCAGGAATTAATTGGGGGAAGAGAAACATAAAAATAAAGGAACAGCGCAGTCTTTGACCTGCGATTCGTGCATATCAACAGCTGACGCACAGGGAACACCGGGAATAAACACAGAATTAGGGGGTATTTATAACACAGACGGTGGGGAATTCAAACGACTGAGAATCAACCTAAACAAACGATACAGTTGGAATTCAATCACAAAAATGGGACTACAAGTCTTCCTACTATTCTTAAAGCCAAAGCCACTGATTTATCTGTTAGCTTGGGCTTAGTACGCATAGAAACATTGGAGTAAGGTGGCAAAAGCTTAGCTTCTTCTGCACCGAAAATTCGTAGTGAAAAAGATGGTTAACGAGTTTTAGGTCTTATTTTAAGAAGAAATTGAACAAGGAAAGAATGAAATTAGTTTCGGAAGGATGATTCAGGTGATTGGCCGTTCAAACATTTTAGGGTTATTGGTTCAAAAGAAATGATCAAGAACTCGGTAAAATAAGGGTCCTGTAACGAAAACGCTCCAGACTGCAATTTTTCTTGTAATTTTAGATTTCTTGAATGTTTTTGAACTTTACAAGTCAATACAAAAACTGCAACAAAAAAAAAGAAACTTTCACTGATTTTCAACTTTAAATTGGGTCCTACAGGGAAAACACGCCAGGCTGCAAAGTTTGGATTTTGAAGCCGACAACAGCGACATGGGATGATAAAAGGGCTAGAGAATAGTCAACAAGTGACCTAAAGTTGTGGGTCCTGCAACGAAAGCGCAATTTTTTTTATAGAAAAAGTCAATTTTTTTCATAAACACTCTTAGTAGGTTTATTGTGATCTGTGCTCAGTTGCGATAGAAAAAAACGGCACTCAAAGATCAGAAATATCTCTTGTTTTGAAGCTGTCGGGTTGCTGCAGATTTTTCAAAATTGCCTCTTCTGCGTATTCTTTTGATTTTTGGAGCCACTGACAAATGCAACATTGTCGTCAGTCAACCACAGACCAATGTCTGTTCCAAACGGGTTCTCTAGACAGCTGATTGTTCTTTGGGTGAAAAGGAGAATTATTGAAATGTTTTAAGATTAAAGGAAAGGAGATCAGAAAAGGATTAAAGGCGGAGGAAGAAACAAATAAAGGGTTGATTAGTGGCACCGGCGTGTGGCGGCCTGTTGACGAATGTTGATCTCTCCGAGGGAGATCGCAATCAGTGCGAATCCATCACTCGCGCGCGCGATTCACTTTCTCCACTATCAGCTAAAACTTCACGGGGAGACCAGGTGGCAGGATTATACACGAAAGGGACAGTGCCACACCCTTTCCATCACAAGGCATTTTGTTTGGGTTGATTTGAAAAATGGCCGTCTAAAATGAAGTTTATAGGGCGATTTCTCTCTTCCACTCATGTCTTAACTAAAACTGCTATTTTGTGTATTAAATTTTATTAAAATAATTTTGTTAACATTAATTTCTTCACTTTCCAATTTAATATGTGTTTTGGCTCAAAATGAGTTCAAATTCAAAAGTGTGTTCATTCCTTGCTGGGCGAGATAGAACAATACAACATTTATAGGATAATCAAATTTTCAGAATTTCGAAAAATATGATTTAATTTTTAAACTAATTTGAGATTTATAACTGTAAACAGGGGTTCAAAAGGGGAAAACGCAAAATTATTTGAGGTGTATCGGTATATACAGGCAAAATTTAGAAACCTTGTAACCAAAAGTCAGTTTTCATGGTCCTTCCTTGGGACAACGCTTACAAAAAAACTGACTGGCTCGTGGGTTGAGCCAAAACGGACCAAGAGGGACTGAGCCGAGAATTTGGTAGACCCTACCCGGTTTGTCCAAGTGACATGACTTGTCAAACTAAAATTGTGTCAAAAACGGCCGGGTCTAAGGTTTTTCTCAAATTGAACAGGTCCGGTCCAGGAGAAATAACTGTGGAACAGTAAGACAAATTGCAAACGCTGCAAATGAACTGCAGGACGTCAACTAGGAGTAAAAATTAGATGTTGCCATTGGAGTTTTAAAAAAGGTATTTACATGAATTTACATGTCACAGATATTATCTGGGTCCAGTCAGGTTTGGGGCTGGGGCAGGCCCGCAGACCTTGCCTGATCTGCAATCCTTGGATTTTAGATTAAGGGCTTTTTTCCAAGATCTGTCTGATGTGACTAAAACCGATAAGTAAGCAATCAGTTTCCCATAAAAGGCATTATTGGAAAAACAAAAGTAATCAATCAGCACCCGAATCGGTGCGAGAAACGACGCCAGCAGTGGCGAGGCTGACAGCTCCCACTGCACTTGCAACGCCGTTCCTTTTCTGTTTTTCGCCGTTTGATTTGCGCCACACGGCGCGACGCGTAAATCACGAGGCTTCCTTTCGATCTCTGATTTGAAGCAGTTTTATTATTAGTGGGTTTCAATTATTAGATTTATTATTTGTTTTATTATTAGTGGGTAAAGCAATGTGGAATGTTTCGAAGAAAAGTTCTCCCGGAGGAGGAGGGTCCTCAAGGGTCCAAGAGCCAGTCGGGTGTCTGCACGAAGAAGACTCCTCCGTCGGTAGCACAATATGTGGGGCAGACCTAAGTGAACTTTGTGCTATTCAGTAGACTACAACTGACCCCCTTGCCTCCTTCGTCTCCTGGTTCTCCGATTGGGCCTTCTAGACCAGCGGAGCCCTTTTCTCCAGGATAGCCGTCCTTTCCCTTCTTTCCGCGGCCTCCCATAGGCCCTGGAGGACCGTTGATTCCAGGCATCCCAGGAGGACCTAGAAAAAAAAATTCAAAGGGTCAAGTTCCAATGAGCCCTAGTTTTTGTCCGTTGAACTCACCAGCCGGTCCCTGCTCTCCCTCATCTCCCTGTTCTCCTGGAGGTCCAGGAATGAATGGCTGCGGAGTGGCATCCTCTCCTGGTTCTCCGATTTCTCCATCCAAGCCTGGAATTCCAGTAGGTCCCTGGTCTCCCTTCGTTCCCAGAAGTCCATCGAATCCTCGTTTTCCGGTTGTTCCGGGAATTCCAACCGTTCCTCTGTCTCCTGCGACTCCAGGCACTCCAGGGGGTCCTTGGATTCCAGTGGGACAGGGGTCGGGACACAGCTTAGTCATGTCGAGGGCTGGTTCACAGGGAAGACGGGCTGGAATTCCAGGGGCTCCTTCTGCGCCTCGACTTCCCTTCAGACCGTCTCGGCCGGGCAGACCGGGAGGGCCAGAGGGATACTGGCATCTGAAGGATTGATCACTTCATCGCTTTATTCATTCCTCTGCCTATGCCACCCTTTCTCACGCGCTCACATTCACCCTTTGTCTCATCTGCCTCTGCCCTGCCTCACTCCCTCACATTAAAAGAACGTGAGCGCGTGAGGGAATGTGGAAGAATCAGAAGCAAGAGAAAGAAAGTGTTTAAGGTTCACTGACTCATTCACGCGTTCACTCGCTCACTTTGCTTCTGTCAAAGTTTATACTTACGGGCATTCATCAGATCTTCGTTCACGAGTGTTGTTAGAAGGAAAACTGTCAATGATCGACAAAAGCACACGACTATCATCCTTAAAAGCAAATTTCAGAAACCCCATAGTTTTACCTCGCAAATCAAAGCGTCATTGATGATTCTTGTGTTTGTCTCCTCTACCAGATGAGATAGCAGAGGGAGGGAGACTGAGAGAAGGGCGCTTGAGAGAAGGCCTGTAGACAGGGAGAGAACGATGAGCACCTGGTAGGCACGCTCACGGCGCTCTTCCATTGGGGAACTACTTCTTAAATAAAACACTTTTAGTAAAAGTAAAAGAATCGATGAATCGTAAAATTAGAGTGAAATCGAAGAAAACGGGCGTAATTGGAAAAGCAGTCGGAATTTTCGGAGAAAGAGAAGCTGCGCGGCCGCGTTTTCTTCCAGCTGACCTAATTCGACGCGGTGAAAGCACGAGGGCTCGCGGCGATAAACTGTTAAGAGTGCCCCGAAAGATTGATTATATGGGAGGTCTTCGGTGGATTAGCGTGGAGGGAAAGGACGAGGGAGGTACCCTTCCACCTACTTCGTTCAATGCGAAGCCTAGACTTGAACCAGAGAGAAATGAAGACTTTCGACGCGCACAATTCATTTTAGACACAGATCACAGATGTCTAATTCCTCATCTTCTTTTCCTTCTTGCCCTTCTTCACCTTCTTCGCCTTCGGAAGACGAGCCAGGCGAGACTTGGCCTGACTTCTGAAGGCTGATTTGTCTTCTAAATCGGAGGAACCCACTTGACCACGGTGGGCATTCCGGCGATGGCGAAGATCATCACGATGAAGAGGCTGACGACGAGGGAACCGACGATGGGAGGGGAGAAGATCAGCTTAGAGACATTCTGGGCAAGGCTGTCGGCCGCCATCGACGAGAGCAGGGGAGGAAATGAGCCATGGGAGGGGAGACGTAACGGGCGGTAAACGTTGCGCCTTCTCTCTCTCTCTCTCTCTCTCTCTCTCTCTCTCTCTCTTTCTTTCTCTTTCTCTCAAACATCCCACTCCATTTCCCAACAAGATATTTACACATTTATGACAATTCATCCCATAATCAGTCATTCTCCTTCTTTTGCACTGTTGTTCTTCTCCTCAGTTGAATTTCCTTGTCCACTGAGTTCTTTAATCTTCAAGACAGCCATGGCATTCATTTTCCAGAGTTGTTCATTTTCCTGTCTAAACAAGTCGAAGGTATCCTTAATTATCCTTCTTTCTTACTTCAGTTGATCTCTCTCGGCCTTCATCTTCTCCCCCTCGACGCAGACTTCGGCCAATTGTTTTTTTGTAATTTCCAGAGCTTCGTCTTTCTGGCCATCTAAAGAAAATTATGGGTGTCCAATGATGGAATTCTTTAATTTGACAAAATGGTACTGGTAAAAAATAGCAGCGAACGGACCTGAACCTCTGACCTTTCGTTGCCGCAAGTGGCTACGCGGCATTTTGTTGCCAAAGCGGCCCAAGCTGCCATCTGTTGGCTAAAAGCGGTTTAAGCGACATTTTGTTGCCAAGAAGCTACAGGCGCAAAGCTGCCCAAGTCATCAAGAAACATGCCATCCAAGCGGCCTTTGGTTGCCAGAAAGATGTCCCAGCGGAAAGCTGTTCCCATCCGACCAGGGTGCATCAAAAGCTTCGGGCTAAACCACAGCAATAACATACCTTGAGATGAAGAAGCCGTGCTCACTAGAACCACCACATCGTTAGGAATTGATAGACTCTGCGTGGTTTCTCTAAACAAATCGTGTTTCTTAAAGTTTTCAAAGGCACTCTAACCTTAACCTTCTGATCATCCTCTCCTTCTCCTGCAGTTGATCCATCAAATCCTCAATCGTCTTTGCCCAATGCTGTTCTTCCATGGATTCCTTTCTGCTTTGGGAGCTCCATTCCTCCTTCTCAGCTGCCAGTTTGGCTAGTTCTTTTTCCTTCTCTGCCAAAGTCTTCTCCTGAGAGTAACTCTTCATAGTCATCTCAATCAGCTCTTGTTGGTAGTCATCTGCCTGCTTCCTTGAGTACTCAAGTAAGTCTTTGAATCCCTGCAGTGACTCCTTCGCATTGCCCAATTCAGCCTCCCTCATTTGATTCTCCTCCTTCAGATGGGAAATCTCCTTATTTGCCTCCTCCAAAGAGGTTACTACGTCCATGAAGGCCTGTCCCACTGCCTCCATCTCATCCTTCTTCTTATCCGCCTCCACCACCATGTCAATCCGTTGCTTCGCCAGAAAGCAAATCTCTCTTTCGTGATTGGCCTTCATCTGTTTCAGCTCCCGATCTCTTGTCTCCAAAACACGCGTTGTTTCTTCCAGCCTTTTCTCAAGGGTCCTCCTTTCTTCCGTAAATCTGTTGCGAGGCTCCTCTTCCAGTTTCTCCACTTGCATGGTCAAATCCCTTTGTTTGATTTGGAGTCGCTGCTGTTCCATCTGAAGTTTCTTCGTGGAATGCTCGTCTGTTCCTTGAATTCTCTCTGGGAGAAGGGGCATGCAGAGCTCAGATTCTGCAGTGAAAGGGGTTCCGATGCCGGCGAAGTGGATGTCCTGGCCACACCAATTGAGGCGCTCACGATGAGGATCTGAATGGAGTCGTTCACTGGCTCACTCACTGACTCACTCACTCTCTCTCTCTCACTCACTCGCTCTCTCTCTCTTTCTCTCTCTCTCTCTCTCTCTCTCTCTCTCTCTCTCTCTCTCTCTCTCTCGCTGACTTACTAGAAGTGAATATCTTTCCACAGGTGCACTCCGTACGTATTTCCTCTTCAGGAACCCTGCTCCAGACGGTGCAGCTTCCACAGCTGGTTCTAATGTACCTTAAATGTCTTAATTGATAGAATATACAACAATTTTACTTATGCCCAGGGATTTGTGCAGCTAAAACTGTCGCATAGCATTTGAAACAGTCGGAGTACCACTTATTCAAGGGAATAATTCTCTCGCTGAAGCAAACCGGACAGGCCACAGCGAAGATATTTGAGGTCATACCTAAACATTAGTTCTAAAGTACACAAACAATGGTTTAATCGAATTGTCTTGTGAGAATTAAGGGAAGACAGTCCATATTCAAGAGGTTTGGCTAAAGTTTTGTAAACGCGAGTAAAACTTAAATTACAGAGGATTTTATACAAAGAATAGATTCAAATAAGCTATGAGGTAGGGTTTATAAGAGGCCAATGGTCCGTGGCTGCCATCGCTTTGACCCGTAACGGAGGCCTGTCGCCGGGTCACGCCGTTAACCCGCGCACCTCACTCCACGGCCAGCTAATCTACTCATTTTATTAAGTTCTATGCGTTTAGAAACGTCATTCCTGTGTTGTACTATTGAATTCAACGTGGTATACGGGAGGGGATGGTCAGAAGGCAAATCATCTTTTTACTTTATATTGCTAACATGGGAATGTATTTTCATTAGTGTGGCCAAATAGAACGAGCTATTCCGGAAAAGGTGGACATATATTAGTAGTTCAAGGGGCCGTTTTTAACATCTGTTTAGGGGCCTTGGTTTTCGAATAATCGTATTTTTTCTGTGGCGGCTGTCTCCCGCTGGATAGTCCTGGATGCGTTGCCTCTAAAAGTGTAGCCCGATGGTGTGGTGGAAGCGTGTCCTATTACTGTTTTGCCCTATGCTGGTTTGAGTCCCGTCGATGTTTTTCTTTTTGCCTTTTATACTTTTGTAAATTCGCAAATCAACGTTTTCTCAAAATTTCGTTTTTTTTTCAAAAATTAGTTTTTCGAAAGAGAATTCATAGCAATACGAATGTTTTCAATTCATCATATATATAAAAAAGAAAAGAAAAACATCGACGGGACTCGAACCGGCATAGGGCAAAACAATAATCGGACACGCTTCCACTACACCATTGAGCGAAACATCCAGGACAATCCAGCGGGAGACAGCGGCCACAGAAAAAATACGATTATTCGAAAACCAAGGCCCCTAAGCAGATTTTGAAAACGGCCCCTTGAACTACTAATATATGGCCACCTTTTCCGGAATAGCTCGTTTTATTTGGCCACACTAATGAAAATACATTCTCATGTGAATCCTCATTGCTTATCGGCGTTTGTCGACACTTTTTGGCCAAAAAAAAGGCCTGTTTGGAAGCATTTTTCTCGAAATCTGGCCATTTTGGTTTAAAATAAAGTAACGGTTATTGTTTTCAACGCCAAGTTTTGAGCCAAAAAAAGTTGAAATGTTTAAAGGGTGCCGGATGGATCCTTTAAACCCAAACGAAATCAGCCGCTTAACTTACGTAAGAACCATCGCAGAAATGGCTAGGCTGTGGCAAACCTGTGTTTTAGTCAAATTTAAGCACGACTTAATGCTGGTCCGAACGGACCCGTCTTTTTACTTTAGATTACTATGCTAAGGCCCAACCGGGCCAAAACGTCTTCTAGATTTTGTCGGCACGGCATTTTCCCATACTTTGCGGGATCCAAATCTACAACGGTTTCTCCATTCTAGGATGGTCCCTATGTCTCCTCTGGGTCCAACCTATATCATGATAATTGACCTTAACAATGCGACCCCTTCCATCGATTTTCTTGACCTCACCCATTAGCATCGCTTTTACATCGCTTTAATCCACCTCACCTTCGAACCCGCCTATTTTTGCATTCATTCCTTAGTTTGCTTTTACTGCTGACGTTCGCCATCCCTATTTATATTCCTCTATTTTGCATAAATTTTGTTTATTTAGTTTGATAATGGAGAGCATCAAGTGCGACAAATGTTCCGTCAAGGCAGAGGTGAAGGCTGAAGACTCTTGGTGGACCAAGTGCAAGACGCAGACCTGCAAGGGACGTCTTCTGCTGGTTCCTTATGGAAATGACTACAGGTGAGGGTGAAAGAGAGAGGACAGAACGAGAAAAGAGAGAGAGAGAGAGAGAGAGAGAAATAAAGAGAAAATGAATGTTTCAGATACGTGGAGTGCATGAAGGGAAACATCGTCCGTCTGAAGGCCTTCTCCACTTGGTTCAACTGCAACTGCTGCAATAGGGAACAACAAGTCCGTAAGTATCTTCCATTAATGTTTTGAAAACTTTAAAACTACATGTTTATACCTTCATTTTCAGTTAAGGAAGTTCTGCGACTTCGCTGTGGCCAGGAGGTCTACAAATCCGAGGGACTCTTGGCCCGATTGGACAGAACGACTGCTGAACTCGAGAAGACAAAGGTTCTCCTCGCTCAGAAAGAGGAGGAGTTGGGGGAGTGGAAGAAGTTGGAGAAGGAATGGAAGTCTGACTTGTAAGGGGACAAAGGTTTTCAAAACAATGGTTCCATTTCAGGCAGAACGAGACAAATGAGCTCCAGATCAAGAATAGGGAGTTGGAGGAGGAACTTGAAAAGACGAGGTACGGTTTCTTGGGAAAAGAGGTAAATTGGGATTTTAGACAATTGGATGTGAAGGCTACTGAGAAGGCTGAGGAAATGCTACGTCAGGCGGCAGAGACTCTCGTGGAGAAGATTAAGGATAATGAGAATAAGACCTTAGGTGAGGAGAGAGAGAGAGAGAGAGAGAGAGAGAGAGAGAGAGAGAGAAGAGAGAAATAGACAAACAGAGACGTGCAAAAGTGAGTGAGTGACTGAGTGAGTGAGAATGAGGAAACCCCAAACATCCTTTGTTTCAGAAGAAGTGAGGAAGGAGTTCCCCGTGGTTGAGAAGGAGTTCGAGAGACTCAATCTGGAAGACAAGAAGAAATTCGACGATTACACCTACCTTCTGAACAAGTACAAGGCTCTTGCGGGCGAGTATCGAATCAAAGAGAACGAATACGAGCGAAAGGCGGATGAACTGAAGTCTTTGAAGACCTTCAATACTCAGATACTGTAAGTCACCCAACAAACAAGTCTAGTGATGTATTTAGGGATGTGAACAAGAGGCTGATGGACCAGAACATGCTGATCATGAAGAAATTGGGCATGGAAAACCCTGCTCAGATTGCAGAAGCCATCAAGGCCCTCGACGAGACTGCCCCCCTCTTCCCTCAGGATTCTGAGTGAATGTTGTTTGATTCTGTCTTGTTGTATGCGATAATAAATCTGGTTTTGGATCCGTGCGTTGAAACGTCGAAGGAAAACTTTGTTTCTATAGGGGAATTTCACATAATTTGAATAATGCAAAGCGTGACGCCAGTCTGCGTGCGTTACGTCTCCCTCCCCTGGCTCATTTCCTCCCCTGCTGTCGTCGATGACGGCCCAGGAGGGCTCTGAGCTGATCTTCTCCCCTCCCATCGTCGGTTCCCTCGTCGTCAGCTTCTTCATCGTGATGATCTTCGCCATCGCCGGAATGCCCACCGTGGTCAAGTGGGCCTACGATTGAGAAGACAAATAGGCCTTCAGAAGTCAGGCCAAGTCTCGTCTGACTCGTCTCCCGAAGGCGAAGAAGGTGAAGAAGGGAAAGAATATCAGAAAATAGGCCTTCTGTGATCTACGATCGACAATGAATTGTGACCCTAATTCTCCCTTTGCTCGTGGGAAGTTCATGTGTCTGTCACTATCTCGTTCTCTGACCAGATTTCTAACGCGTATGTGGTTTGTAACATTTATTACACAAGTTCGAGTGATCCAACTGATGAGGGTTGTTGATCATTCCAGAATCGTGTCATAAGGGCTAATACTAGGCTTGGCCAAAAAGAGCGTCAACCCTCTTCTTAAATTCGATCGTCTTGTAAGCCTCGACCTCCTCCTGTGGTTACTACGTCCATGAAGGCCTGTCCCACTGCCTCCATCTCATCCTTCTTCTTATCCGCCTCCACCACCATGTCAATCCGTTGCTTCGCCAGAAAGCAAATCTCTCTTTCGTGATTGGCCTTCATCTGTTTCAGCTCCCGATCTCTTGTCTCCAAAACACGCGTTGTTTCTTCCAGCCTTTTCTCAAGGGTCCTCCTTTCTTCCGTAAATCTGTTGCGAGGCTCCTCTTCCAGTTTCTCCACTTGCATGGTCAAATCCCTTTGTTTGATTTGGAGTCGCTGCTGTTCCATCTGAAGTTTCTTCGTGGAATGCTCGTCTGTTCCTTGAATTCTCTCTGGGAGAAGGGGCATGCAGAGCTCAGATTCTGCAGTGAAAGGGGTTCCGATGCCGGCGAAGTGGATGTCCTGGCCACACCAATTGAGGCGCTCACGATGAGGATCTGAATGGAGTCGTTCACTGGCTCACTCACTGACTCACTCACTCTCTCTCTCTCACTCACTCGCTCTCTCTCTCTTTCTCTCTCTCTCTCTCTCTCTCTCTCTCTCTCTCTCTCTCTCGCTGACTTACTAGAAGTGAATATCTTTCCACAGGTGCACTCCGTACGTATTTCCTCTTCAGGAACCCTGCTCCAGACGGTGCAGCTTCCACAGCTGGTTCTAATGTACCTTAAATGTCTTAATTGATAGAATATACAACAATTTTACTTATGCCCAGGGATTTGTGCAGCTAAAACTGTCGCATAGCATTTGAAACAGTCGGAGTACCACTTATTCAAGGGAATAATTCTCTCGCTGAAGCAAACCGGACAGGCCACAGCGAAGATATTTGAGGTCATACCTAAACATTAGTTCTAAAGTACACAAACAATGGTTTAATCGAATTGTCTTGTGAGAATTAAGGGAAGACAGTCCATATTCAAGAGGTTTGGCTAAAGTTTTGTAAACGCGAGTAAAACTTAAATTACAGAGGATTTTATACAAAGAATAGATTCAAATAAGCTATGAGGTAGGGTTTATAAGAGGCCAATGGTCCGTGGCTGCCATCGCTTTGACCCGTAACGGAGGCCTGTCGCCGGGTCACGCCGTTAACCCGCGCACCTCACTCCACGGCCAGCTAATCTACTCATTTTATTAAGTTCTATGCGTTTAGAAACGTCATTCCTGTGTTGTACTATTGAATTCAACGTGGTATACGGGAGGGGATGGTCAGAAGGCAAATCATCTTTTTACTTTATATTGCTAACATGGGAATGTATTTTCATTAGTGTGGCCAAATAGAACGAGCTATTCCGGAAAAGGTGGACATATATTAGTAGTTCAAGGGGCCGTTTTTAACATCTGTTTAGGGGCCTTGGTTTTCGAATAATCGTATTTTTTCTGTGGCGGCTGTCTCCCGCTGGATAGTCCTGGATGCGTTGCCTCTAAAAGTGTAGCCCGATGGTGTGGTGGAAGCGTGTCCTATTACTGTTTTGCCCTATGCTGGTTTGAGTCCCGTCGATGTTTTTCTTTTTGCCTTTTATACTTTTGTAAATTCGCAAATCAACGTTTTCTCAAAATTTCGTTTTTTTTTCAAAAATTAGTTTTTCGAAAGAGAATTCATAGCAATACGAATGTTTTCAATTCATCATATATATAAAAAAGAAAAGAAAAACATCGACGGGACTCGAACCGGCATAGGGCAAAACAATAATCGGACACGCTTCCACTACACCATTGAGCGAAACATCCAGGACAATCCAGCGGGAGACAGCGGCCACAGAAAAAATACGATTATTCGAAAACCAAGGCCCCTAAGCAGATTTTGAAAACGGCCCCTTGAACTACTAATATATGGCCACCTTTTCCGGAATAGCTCGTTTTATTTGGCCACACTAATGAAAATACATTCTCATGTGAATCCTCATTGCTTATCGGCGTTTGTCGACACTTTTTGGCCAAAAAAGGCCTGTTTGGAAGCATTTTTCTCGAAATCTGGCCATTTTGGTTTAAAATAAAGTAACGGTTATTGTTTTCAACGCCAAGTTTTGAGCCAAAAAGTTGAAATGTTTAAAGGGTGCCGGATGGATCCTTTAAACCCAAACGAAATCAGCCGCTTAACTTACGTAAGAACCATCGCAGAAATGGCTAGGCTGTGGCAAACCTGTGTTTTAGTCAAATTTAAGCACGACTTAATGCTGGTCCGAACGGACCCGTCTTTTTACTTTAGATTACTATGCTAAGGCCCAACCGGGCCAAAACGTCTTCTAGATTTTGTCGGCACGGCATTTTCCCATACTTTGCGGGATCCAAATCTACAACGGTTTCTCCATTCTAGGATGGTCCCTATGTCTCCTCTGGGTCCAACCTATATCATGATAATTGACCTTAACAATGCGACCCCTTCCATCGATTTTCTTGACCTCACCCATTAGCATCGCTTTTACATCGCTTTAATCCACCTCACCTTCGAACCCGCCTATTTTTGCATTCATTCCTTAGTTTGCTTTTACTGCTGACGTTCGCCATCCCTATTTATATTCCTCTATTTTGCATAAATTTTGTTTATTTAGTTTGATAATGGAGAGCATCAAGTGCGACAAATGTTCCGTCAAGGCAGAGGTGAAGGCTGAAGACTCTTGGTGGACCAAGTGCAAGACGCAGACCTGCAAGGGACGTCTTCTGCTGGTTCCTTATGGAAATGACTACAGGTGAGGGTGAAAGAGAGAGGACAGAACGAGAAAAGAGAGAGAGAGAGAGAGAGAGAGAAATAAAGAGAAAATGAATGTTTCAGATACGTGGAGTGCATGAAGGGAAACATCGTCCGTCTGAAGGCCTTCTCCACTTGGTTCAACTGCAACTGCTGCAATAGGGAACAACAAGTCCGTAAGTATCTTCCATTAATGTTTTGAAAACTTTAAAACTACATGTTTATACCTTCATTTTCAGTTAAGGAAGTTCTGCGACTTCGCTGTGGCCAGGAGGTCTACAAATCCGAGGGACTCTTGGCCCGATTGGACAGAACGACTGCTGAACTCGAGAAGACAAAGGTTCTCCTCGCTCAGAAAGAGGAGGAGTTGGGGGAGTGGAAGAAGTTGGAGAAGGAATGGAAGTCTGACTTGTAAGGGGACAAAGGTTTTCAAAACAATGGTTCCATTTCAGGCAGAACGAGACAAATGAGCTCCAGATCAAGAATAGGGAGTTGGAGGAGGAACTTGAAAAGACGAGGTACGGTTTCTTGGGAAAAGAGGTAAATTGGGATTTTAGACAATTGGATGTGAAGGCTACTGAGAAGGCTGAGGAAATGCTACGTCAGGCGGCAGAGACTCTCGTGGAGAAGATTAAGGATAATGAGAATAAGACCTTAGGTGAGGAGAGAGAGAGAGAGAGAGAGAGAGAGAGAGAGAGAGAGAAGAGAGAAATAGACAAACAGAGACGTGCAAAAGTGAGTGAGTGACTGAGTGAGTGAGAATGAGGAAACCCCAAACATCCTTTGTTTCAGAAGAAGTGAGGAAGGAGTTCCCCGTGGTTGAGAAGGAGTTCGAGAGACTCAATCTGGAAGACAAGAAGAAATTCGACGATTACACCTACCTTCTGAACAAGTACAAGGCTCTTGCGGGCGAGTATCGAATCAAAGAGAACGAATACGAGCGAAAGGCGGATGAACTGAAGTCTTTGAAGACCTTCAATACTCAGATACTGTAAGTCACCCAACAAACAAGTCTAGTGATGTATTTAGGGATGTGAACAAGAGGCTGATGGACCAGAACATGCTGATCATGAAGAAATTGGGCATGGAAAACCCTGCTCAGATTGCAGAAGCCATCAAGGCCCTCGACGAGACTGCCCCCCTCTTCCCTCAGGATTCTGAGTGAATGTTGTTTGATTCTGTCTTGTTGTATGCGATAATAAATCTGGTTTTGGATCCGTGCGTTGAAACGTCGAAGGAAAACTTTGTTTCTATAGGGGAATTTCACATAATTTGAATAATGCAAAGCGTGACGCCAGTCTGCGTGCGTTACGTCTCCCTCCCTGGCTCATTTCCTCCCCTGCTGTCGTCGATGACGGCCCAGGAGGGCTCTGAGCTGATCTTCTCCCCTCCCATCGTCGGTTCCCTCGTCGTCAGCTTCTTCATCGTGATGATCTTCGCCATCGCCGGAATGCCCACCGTGGTCAAGTGGGCCTACGATTGAGAAGACAAATAGGCCTTCAGAAGTCAGGCCAAGTCTCGTCTGACTCGTCTCCCGAAGGCGAAGAAGGTGAAGAAGGGAAAGAATATCAGAAAATAGGCCTTCTGTGATCTACGATCGACAATGAATTGTGACCCTAATTCTCCCTTTGCTCGTGGGAAGTTCATGTGTCTGTCACTATCTCGTTCTCTGACCAGATTTCTAACGCGTATGTGGTTTGTAACATTTATTACACAAGTTCGAGTGATCCAACTGATGAGGGTTGTTGATCATTCCAGAATCGTGTCATAAGGGCTAATACTAGGCTTGGCCAAAAAGAGCGTCAACCCTCTTCTTAAATTCGATCGTCTTGTAAGCCTCGACCTCCTCCTGTGGTTACTACGTCCATGAAGGCCTGTCCCACTGCCTCCATCTCATCCTTCTTCTTATCCGCCTCCACCACCATGTCAATCCGTTGCTTCGCCAGAAAGCAAATCTCTCTTTCGTGATTGGCCTTCATCTGTTTCAGCTCCCGATCTCTTGTCTCCAAAACACGCGTTGTTTCTTCCAGCCTTTTCTCAAGGGTCCTCCTTTCTTCCGTAAATCTGTTGCGAGGCTCCTCTTCCAGTTTCTCCACTTGCATGGTCAAATCCCTTTGTTTGATTTGGAGTCGCTGCTGTTCCATCTGAAGTTTCTTCGTGGAATGCTCGTCTGTTCCTTGAATTCTCTCTGGGAGAAGGGGCATGCAGAGCTCAGATTCTGCAGTGAAAGGGGTTCCGATGCCGGCGAAGTGGATGTCCTGGCCACACCAATTGAGGCGCTCACGATGAGGATCTGAATGGAGTCGTTCACTGGCTCACTCACTGACTCACTCACTCTCTCTCTCTCACTCACTCGCTCTCTCTCTCTTTCTCTCTCTCTCTCTCTCTCTCTCTCTCTCTCTCTCTCTCTCTCGCTGACTTACTAGAAGTGAATATCTTTCCACAGGTGCACTCCGTACGTATTTCCTCTTCAGGAACCCTGCTCCAGACGGTGCAGCTTCCACAGCTGGTTCTAATGTACCTTAAATGTCTTAATTGATAGAATATACAACAATTTTACTTATGCCCAGGGATTTGTGCAGCTAAAACTGTCGCATAGCATTTGAAACAGTCGGAGTACCACTTATTCAAGGGAATAATTCTCTCGCTGAAGCAAACCGGACAGGCCACAGCGAAGATATTTGAGGTCATACCTAAACATTAGTTCTAAAGTACACAAACAATGGTTTAATCGAATTGTCTTGTGAGAATTAAGGGAAGACAGTCCATATTCAAGAGGTTTGGCTAAAGTTTTGTAAACGCGAGTAAAACTTAAATTACAGAGGATTTTATACAAAGAATAGATTCAAATAAGCTATGAGGTAGGGTTTATAAGAGGCCAATGGTCCGTGGCTGCCATCGCTTTGACCCGTAACGGAGGCCTGTCGCCGGGTCACGCCGTTAACCCGCGCACCTCACTCCACGGCCAGCTAATCTACTCATTTTATTAAGTTCTATGCGTTTAGAAACGTCATTCCTGTGTTGTACTATTGAATTCAACGTGGTATACGGGAGGGGATGGTCAGAAGGCAAATCATCTTTTTACTTTATATTGCTAACATGGGAATGTATTTTCATTAGTGTGGCCAAATAGAACGAGCTATTCCGGAAAAGGTGGACATATATTAGTAGTTCAAGGGGCCGTTTTTAACATCTGTTTAGGGGCCTTGGTTTTCGAATAATCGTATTTTTTCTGTGGCGGCTGTCTCCCGCTGGATAGTCCTGGATGCGTTGCCTCTAAAAGTGTAGCCCGATGGTGTGGTGGAAGCGTGTCCTATTACTGTTTTGCCCTATGCTGGTTTGAGTCCCGTCGATGTTTTTCTTTTTGCCTTTTATACTTTTGTAAATTCGCAAATCAACGTTTTCTCAAAATTTCGTTTTTTTTCAAAAATTAGTTTTTCGAAAGAGAATTCATAGCAATACGAATGTTTTCAATTCATCATATATATAAAAAAGAAAAGAAAAACATCGACGGGACTCGAACCGGCATAGGGCAAAACAATAATCGGACACGCTTCCACTACACCATTGAGCGAAACATCCAGGACAATCCAGCGGGAGACAGCGGCCACAGAAAAAATACGATTATTCGAAAACCAAGGCCCCTAAGCAGATTTTGAAAACGGCCCCTTGAACTACTAATATATGGCCACCTTTTCCGGAATAGCTCGTTTTATTTGGCCACACTAATGAAAATACATTCTCATGTGAATCCTCATTGCTTATCGGCGTTTGTCGACACTTTTTGGCCAAAAAAAGGCCTGTTTGGAAGCATTTTTCTCGAAATCTGGCCATTTTGGTTTAAAATAAAGTAACGGTTATTGTTTTCAACGCCAAGTTTTGAGCCAAAAAGTTGAAATGTTTAAAGGGTGCCGGATGGATCCTTTAAACCCAAACGAAATCAGCCGCTTAACTTACGTAAGAACCATCGCAGAAATGGCTAGGCTGTGGCAAACCTGTGTTTTAGTCAAATTTAAGCACGACTTAATGCTGGTCCGAACGGACCCGTCTTTTTACTTTAGATTACTATGCTAAGGCCCAACCGGGCCAAAACGTCTTCTAGATTTTGTCGGCACGGCATTTTCCCATACTTTGCGGGATCCAAATCTACAACGGTTTCTCCATTCTAGGATGGTCCCTATGTCTCCTCTGGGTCCAACCTATATCATGATAATTGACCTTAACAATGCGACCCCTTCCATCGATTTTCTTGACCTCACCCATTAGCATCGCTTTTACATCGCTTTAATCCACCTCACCTTCGAACCCGCCTATTTTTGCATTCATTCCTTAGTTTGCTTTTACTGCTGACGTTCGCCATCCCTATTTATATTCCTCTATTTTGCATAAATTTTGTTTATTTAGTTTGATAATGGAGAGCATCAAGTGCGACAAATGTTCCGTCAAGGCAGAGGTGAAGGCTGAAGACTCTTGGTGGACCAAGTGCAAGACGCAGACCTGCAAGGGACGTCTTCTGCTGGTTCCTTATGGAAATGACTACAGGTGAGGGTGAAAGAGAGAGGACAGAACGAGAAAAGAGAGAGAGAGAGAGAGAGAGAGAAATAAAGAGAAAATGAATGTTTCAGATACGTGGAGTGCATGAAGGGAAACATCGTCCGTCTGAAGGCCTTCTCCACTTGGTTCAACTGCAACTGCTGCAATAGGGAACAACAAGTCCGTAAGTATCTTCCATTAATGTTTTGAAAACTTTAAAACTACATGTTTATACCTTCATTTTCAGTTAAGGAAGTTCTGCGACTTCGCTGTGGCCAGGAGGTCTACAAATCCGAGGGACTCTTGGCCCGATTGGACAGAACGACTGCTGAACTCGAGAAGACAAAGGTTCTCCTCGCTCAGAAAGAGGAGGAGTTGGGGGAGTGGAAGAAGTTGGAGAAGGAATGGAAGTCTGACTTGTAAGGGGACAAAGGTTTTCAAAACAATGGTTCCATTTCAGGCAGAACGAGACAAATGAGCTCCAGATCAAGAATAGGGAGTTGGAGGAGGAACTTGAAAAGACGAGGTACGGTTTCTTGGGAAAAGAGGTAAATTGGGATTTTAGACAATTGGATGTGAAGGCTACTGAGAAGGCTGAGGAAATGCTACGTCAGGCGGCAGAGACTCTCGTGGAGAAGATTAAGGATAATGAGAATAAGACCTTAGGTGAGGAGAGAGAGAGAGAGAGAGAGAGAGAGAGAGAGAGAGAGAAGAGAGAAATAGACAAACAGAGACGTGCAAAAGTGAGTGAGTGACTGAGTGAGTGAGAATGAGGAAACCCCAAACATCCTTTGTTTCAGAAGAAGTGAGGAAGGAGTTCCCCGTGGTTGAGAAGGAGTTCGAGAGACTCAATCTGGAAGACAAGAAGAAATTCGACGATTACACCTACCTTCTGAACAAGTACAAGGCTCTTGCGGGCGAGTATCGAATCAAAGAGAACGAATACGAGCGAAAGGCGGATGAACTGAAGTCTTTGAAGACCTTCAATACTCAGATACTGTAAGTCACCCAACAAACAAGTCTAGTGATGTATTTAGGGATGTGAACAAGAGGCTGATGGACCAGAACATGCTGATCATGAAGAAATTGGGCATGGAAAACCCTGCTCAGATTGCAGAAGCCATCAAGGCCCTCGACGAGACTGCCCCCCTCTTCCCTCAGGATTCTGAGTGAATGTTGTTTGATTCTGTCTTGTTGTATGCGATAATAAATCTGGTTTTGGATCCGTGCGTTGAAACGTCGAAGGAAAACTTTGTTTCTATAGGGGAATTTCACATAATTTGAATAATGCAAAGCGTGACGCCAGTCTGCGTGCGTTACGTCTCCCTCCCCTGGCTCATTTCCTCCCCTGCTGTCGTCGATGACGGCCCAGGAGGGCTCTGAGCTGATCTTCTCCCCTCCCATCGTCGGTTCCCTCGTCGTCAGCTTCTTCATCGTGATGATCTTCGCCATCGCCGGAATGCCCACCGTGGTCAAGTGGGCCTACGATTGAGAAGACAAATAGGCCTTCAGAAGTCAGGCCAAGTCTCGTCTGACTCGTCTCCCGAAGGCGAAGAAGGTGAAGAAGGGAAAGAATATCAGAAAATAGGCCTTCTGTGATCTACGATCGACAATGAATTGTGACCCTAATTCTCCCTTTGCTCGTGGGAAGTTCATGTGTCTGTCACTATCTCGTTCTCTGACCAGATTTCTAACGCGTATGTGGTTTGTAACATTTATTACACAAGTTCGAGTGATCCAACTGATGAGGGTTGTTGATCATTCCAGAATCGTGTCATAAGGGCTAATACTAGGCTTGGCCAAAAAGAGCGTCAACCCTCTTCTTAAATTCGATCGTCTTGTAAGCCTCGACCTCCTCCTGTGACTTTTTCAGGAGAATGGCAAGATCGTGTGCTAAAACACTCTGGTCACTGATATACTATCTGCAAGAACCCACCCCTCCTGTTGACATTCAAGGTGACCTTCAGCATGGCTGCATTGGCATTCTCCAGTCTCTTCGTGTACTCTTCCATCTCCTCCAGCCTCTTTTCAGCGTCTTTCACTAAAGTTTGGCCTTATTTTGATTTCAGTTTCCCAACATACAATTGGAAAAGAGTTCATTCTTCGCAAAGCTCTCCTCCTTGAGCTCGAATTTCCGTTCATCAGATTCGAGCTCGAGATTTTTGACCTTGGCCCTTAGTTCCTCAATTTCGGAGGTGAAGGAATCAATTTTGAGCTTCAGTTTTCCATCATCTACTATAGGAACAGGGCTTTCTGGAAATACATATTGAGACAGTTATATAGAGATAGCAAGGAGTGGGAGAGAGACAGAAGGAGAGAGAGAGAGAGAGAGAGAGAGAGAGAGAGAGAGGAGATGAGAGATGAGAGAGAGGCGGAGAAAGAGAGACAGAGAGGAGAGAGAGAGAGAGACCCTCAACTGACCAGTCTTTGCCATCTTCGCAATCTCCCCCAGTGTTTCCTTTGCCACTGTGATCTTCTCCTCCTTCTCCTGCAGTTCCTTCTTCATCTTCATGTTCTCCTCCCTCAGCTCCAGAATCTTTGCCACCCTCTTGTCCAAGGGAACTGCCTTCCACAAGGTGATCTTGTTTCCAATCTCTTTCGTCTCATTGCCTAAAATCCATCAATACAACTCCTTGATCTTCTCACTGATTCTGTAGGCTTCCTTGCACACGTCGCAGTTGAATGTGATCTTCGAATCGACGCGGGCCAATCTGTCCCCAGAGAGACAGGGAACGTACACGTACCTAGAATGTTATGCTACTTCTGTTACTTTGAAAGTTTACTTGCTAGGGCCGGTAACCGGAAGAAGGAGGAATTTGTTGCAGAGGGTGCAGGTGTAGATGAACTTCCCTGGCTTGAGAGTGACGGTCGGCTTTTCACAGGAGCATTGGACCACGTACATTCTTATCTAAAAGGGAAAATGAAATTGTCCCCTTTTTTAAAGGAGGAAAGAGATAATGGGGCCTTTCTATTCAAATGCTTAAAGGTCCGTCTTCCACTGGCGGGGCCAAAGAAGAGTCAGACCTAGATCAATCGAAATGGTGTGCCGATGATTGGTCTGATTGGCAGTGGGCCAGGGATTCCGCGTTGTCCCGCTGTGGACGCAAGACGGTGCAAACGCGGCTTTCGAAAAACAGTCTAGAACGCTTAGGTCGCAATCAATAAGTGCTATCTGGGAATATACCCAAAATTGTGACCTAGACTGACCACCCAGACAATTTCCCATATTTGTCGGATTTTGGGACAAACCGGGCTATCCAACATTGGCGACTTACTGTTGGAATGGTTGTCAACCTCATTTACAACTTTTGGTTAAGAAAGGCCTCGTTTGCTGTTTCAAATGGGAACACGGCAGGGATTTCGGGGAAGTTCACTCGAACGTGGCAAACCGCCAAGGATCCGCACGCGGGCGTTGATTACGGTGGACATTTGGAGCGGGAAACTGTAATTTTCAAATTTACCAAAGCAGTCGACGCCTGAGCCACTGGCAAGGCCACAACTCGCCGACTTGGCCACGGACAAAGGGTAAGTTTGAAAATTTGATGTTCCCGCCCATCAATTTCCATCGTAATCAGTACCGCCTGCGTATCTAACGTTTAAATTTTGGCACAAAACCATGTCTAGGTGAACTTGCGCTGAAACCTTGAGAAATCCTGCCGTGGGGAAAAATTGTAAGTGTCAGGGTGGCAGCAAATTTCCCCGAGTTCAAACAGCCCAGTTTGCCATGGAAGTGGAAGACAGCGAATCGAGAATTTGGGGACGCTTGGCAAAATGTAGGGTACAGTAGGATGTATGTTTCAGTTGTGTAGAAGGAATGCTTGAGTAACTAGGCCACATATGAATATTGCATGGAAATCGGCCAGGGGAGAATTCTGAAGGTCTAACATGCCAGCACAGGTTTAGAGAAAATGGAAAATAGAGTAGGGCGAGCACTCCCGAGCCATTGTCGAAGATTGTCCAAGTGAGAGGGCGGTCTGAGAATCTAGGTCATCTGTGCTCCGACCGCAAAGATCCTGTACAATCGATCACATCCCCACCTAGGTCAATTGCCCATGTAACATCAAAATGCCTCAGTATAGTTTATTATGCAACTTCAGAATCTGTATCAGAATCACTACTAATTGACAATTCGTCAAAATAAGTAATTAATGAATAAGTATAAGAGTTATTATGCATGAATGATATTGAGCGATATTAGCCGCCCGTGAACCTGGTGCGGAACACTCCGTGAAAGAGCGCTTGGAATGCAGATGGTCGTGCGATGGCCGTCGGGTTGAGCAGTAACTGCACCAGGTCCATCAGCAGTCCCTCCCTCGCCTGCACCGGCTCCGTCGTGTTTCGATACTGAAATCGAAACAGTTGGTAAGTTTCAAACAGTTTCTCACCCTGAGGAGGTCTCTGATGCACTT
The DNA here is from genome assembly GCA_022343465.1 of Oscheius sp. G VE-2021. Lineage (NCBI taxonomy): Eukaryota > Metazoa > Nematoda > Chromadorea > Rhabditida > Rhabditidae > Oscheius > Oscheius sp. G VE-2021. The sequence continues at coordinate 954,529 of JAJQXH010000025.1, forward strand.
CAGCTTCATGTCGCGGAGATCCAGTACGGGCTCCTTATTCATTTGTCGCAGCTGCTCCGAGGTCCATGGAACGGGTAGGATACTCTGAAACATCGGAATTGATAGAGTAACGAGCGAAAGAGTACCGTGTCATCGTAGGTAAATGTGTAGTACTCCTCGAAATCAGGCGCCTCTATGCTGCAATCCGGCAATCCGACCAATTCATAGTGGAACCTGACATGGAGATAGCCACGCATACAAGATGGGATACCTGGCCACACTGTGACAATCGTGGGCTGGGAACAGAAGGAAACCGGTGTACATTTCGGCGAGGAGGCAGCCGACACTCCAGACGTCGATGGATGGAGCAATGGGCATCCCCAGGTAGACCTCAGGGGCTCTGAACGAACAAGTCAGTGAAACCATTGACGGAGAGTACCTGTAGGCCACGGGTTGGACTGAATTGAGTCCTGTCTGCCTCTGCAGCTTGCGTATAGTCAAAGTATTTCCCATGTCGGCTAGCTAAAACAAGGATTTTCCGAACCGTATGATAACTCACTTTTATGGAGAAGAATTGACCGGGAACGGTGAGCACGTTGGAGGCCTTGATGTCGGTGTGGACCAGGGCGACCGAATGCATATAGGCCACCGCGTCCAACAACTAAATTTCGGCATGGTGCAATTAAACATAAGAAAATCACCTGACGTCCGATCGTCACTACGTGGGAGAAGGGTAGGCTGTTCCTCTTCTTGCTGACGATGTCATACAGCGACGGACCCAGCAGTTCCGTGACGACGCAACGGACGGCGAAGTCCGGAAGGTGGAGGCGGAATTGGAAGAAGAATTTAATGATGTTGTGGACTTGGCTATTCGGATTGCTGAGGACACCCAGGTGTTCCGTCTGGAAAATGAGAAATGAGAGAAAAGATTTAAATATAGTCTTATAGGCCAAATTCCACAATAAAAACAGCCAGCGTTTCTACGATGCAGCTGGTTTTTTCATGAATTTCTCAAATTATTTTAATGCACACAAAAATCCTACCTCTCGATCGTAATGCTTGGTTTGCTTCTCAGTTCTCTCGACAAGCACCTTTATCGCGTATGGAGTACTGTCCCCTTTGATCGTCGCACGGTACACCTGGAAACAATCAATTAATAACTGCATTTGATAAATATCGACCGCTCCAAAGCATCCTTGGCCGAGTTGACTTCCAATAACCATGCGCCGCCCGTCCGGACCGTTGTCTAATTCTATCTCCGCACCGGGTCCAACCTGAGGGATCACGGGCAAGGGAGAAGACATGGCAACGCACCTGAATTATTAACTCAATTAACAAAAACATGAAAGGAGGAGGAAAATCAGCAGGAAAGTGGAGGAAATGCAAAGGAAGTGATGCAGTAGCAGGGAAGCAAGAAGAAAACAAGAAAGTGGTTATGCAGTATTGGCGCCTAGATCAAACTACAAAATAAGTGTACACTAAACACACAAATAAAAAAGTAACAAGCAATAGTAAAGTCTTAAAACACCGCCGCCATATTCCCAGTTCCAATTAAAATGACTAAAATTTTGAATTTTAGGTTGCAGGACCCAGATACCGTAAGATAGCCAACTGCGTAGGGACAGGGCAATTTTGGCTGATGGCGCCAATTTTATATTTTCCTGCTTTTTGAAATTCTTACTTAGCAGCTGTATAGAAGAAACTTTCTGCCGTTGGTGGCAAATCGAAAATAAAATTTCCCCATGAAGGAAAAGAATATAGAGGCTTAAACAATGCTCTTGTGAGTCCATCTGTTTTCACTGACCCTCACCAACCATTACAATAATAGAAATACTTCTGATTTCCCTCTGTCACGAGAACATCAACTCACTAACATTTTAACTAACTTTTTGTAGCTCTCATATTACCGTATCATACAGTAGTTTGAAAATAGGAAAATAGTGAATTTAGAGCCTAAACATTCCCAAATCCCAAAAAGGCAAAACTGGGGATCTGCGAAAAAGCGGTTATGGATTGAGCATTTTCATCAGAAAATTTGAAATTGAAGAAATTCCACGAAAATGGTACTTTCTTCAAGACCTTCCACGGATGTACCCGCGGTCATACGGAAAGTAGCTTAAATAAATTTCTTGTCCACCAGTTCTCTCAACTGAAATCCCAACTAACAAATCACATTTATTCTTTCATTGCCACAGAAACGATTCAAAGTGCAATACGGGGATCACCGGGATGAATGTAGTGGGATGATTGAGGAGATTCCGAATGCATTTCAATCTGTCCACCTGAAACAAAGTCTAGGCTAACAGCCCAGAGACCTACACATTGCTGGGCGTCTTCTGTCAAACCAGCCAATCTTCTGTTGAAATTCTGCAACTTTTGAATTTCCTAAATTTAATTAAAGTGGCCTTTTGAACTGAGTGAATGGATACTTTTGGGGCGGAGTTTAGATAGTCTGCCATTTTCTTTCGGTGTTTCTGAACTGCTTGCCTTTGTTTCTGTCGTTTTTCATCGCCGTAAGGAAGGCTTAAATAAAGGTTTACTAATAAATTTCTCTTATTTACAAACCTAGTGTCTTTGGATAATTTTAAGTGTTCCACACTCGTTGAAGTGATTGTAACGCCGCCATTTTCTGTAAGTTTAGGGTGTATATTTAACATTCACACACGTACACAACACACACAGACACATACACACACACACACACACACAGACACGTACACACATGCACAAAATGACACAAAACCCACTGTGTTTCAACCTGCTGCTGTCTGTTTCTAATCGGTAAACTCGGGAAGCGTCCATGACGATGAGAAAGAATGGCTGTTTTATCTCTTTATGTACCGCGGTGAGAAATCGGCGCGTGTTTTCTCACTGATGTAATCAAACAACCTGTGCAAAGAGAACTACCCACTTTAAGTTTCAGCTTCTTTTGAATGAATCATCTTTTGCCTCTTTCTGGCTATATTTTGTATAATTTAAAAGTAAATTTTAATTTCGTTTAATTTTTAAGGGAGACAAGTGTAAATTTTGATGTCTTCTCAAGTATAATGTAGTCACTGATACGAATTTTATCTGCAAGCCGTCGAAGCCAAAGATTGGTTAGAAGAAAAGGCCAAAAATAGGTTTTCAAAGAGAAGTCTATTCTTTCAGAGACAAAAGGAATACTGATGAAATCTGATGATCCAGGGGTTCCCTCGGCAAATAAACACATTTCGTCAGGTGCTTGTTATTTCGCAATCAGTGTGTTTACTTCTGGATGCACCTTTTTCCTACGATTGAAGGTTTGATGACATCTGAACCTACTCACAAACAAACTATTCACTGTCAAGTAAACAAGTTTAGTTTCAACACTTAAAAACACAGATATGAGAAGTAGGGCTTGTCTTATTTCTCACAAACACACATTACTGTGCTCTATTTGAAGACAAAGATAACTAAGTATGTGAGGGCCTCAAAATCAACCCTACAAACACCGCCGAACCCAGCGACTCGAGCCGGCCCCCATCTTGGTGAGAGAGAAAGATTAGATTTAGTCAGTCCTTCCGAACAACGAAATTTGTTTATTCCCTTCCTTGGCACTTTCTTGTTCTTGAGATTCTGATGCACGAACTTTTACAACTGCTGCGTACAATTCTTTATAATGCCTTGTTTTTTCGTGATCACCTAGAAAAATAGGTTTCCTGCCGTGGTCGCCATTATTTCACTCCCAAGTCCATAGTATAATTGAAACCTCAAACTTGGGTAATTAAACCTTCATTATTAATTTATAAAATAATACAACTGAACTATAAAAGATATAAAAATGAATTGGCAGCAGCGGCACATTAATCTAATTTATGTGGGCAGCTCATTCTCTTATTCACATTAATAAACAATATTCTCTGAATAATTATAACAAAAACAACTATACGAATTGTTCTTGCTCTACAAGAAAATGTCCACTGATTCAGGTTAAGGTAATTCGATTACTGTAAGCAAAATCGATCTATGAAGGCAATTGATTACCAATATCTCAAAATGAATTTGTTTTAAACCAATCTTTTTGGGTTTAAATTTCATTTAAGAAGTCTCATTACCCAACACCGGCAGAAATTTTTTCGAGGTTTCTTTGAGGCCCTGAGCTAAGAATTTCGATGATCAGATTGACAGTTGACCCTATGCATCATATGAAGAACAAAATTCTCCAAAACTTACCGGGTGAAAGGCCTTTAAACTGCGTTGCTGTTAAACCATAAGTTGTTTAAATCACATCAAAGAATGTCCAACAAAACTTTATTCCAGATCTTACAGAATCCCATTCACATATCTCCTTCATCCTTCTGCTCCTCTTCCTCGTCGTTGGCTTCTTCAGCCTGATTCAGAAGCTTCGGATTCTCCAGATAGAACAGCTCGTCGCGCAGTTTGATGTCTAAAATAAACGTTTAAAAGGTGTCATTCAAAAATATAGTTAGTTCTTGAAATTGTCACAAACGTACATTTCTCATTCCACTCGACGACCTCCTCCCTCTTCCGCTGGTACTCCTCCTGCAGTTCCTTCTTCCTCAACTTCAGCTCATCCACTGAAATGAGCTTTGTTTAAGGAGTTTAAGAAGTAACTAAGAAGTTTTTATTACCTGAGTCCTGGAGGAAGGGTCTGTTCACCTTCTCCACCTCAATGTCCCTCTTCAGCTTCTGAGTCTTCTTGAAAACAGGGTGCAAATTCAAAAGTTCCTCCTCCACTTTGCGAATCTCTTCCTCGAGGTCATCAATGAGAGGGAGACCCGTCTCGTGGTAGTCCCTGGAAATTGAAATTTGAATTTGAAAAACTTTAAAAAAAATTGTTGAAAGTATATTTGTAAGCTCACTTCTTCCTGGCCAAGTCCTTCTTCATCTGAATTCCCTCCGCCTGCATCTTCCGGATGAGGTGGTTGGTCTTAATCCTCTCCTGCACCAACATCTCATTCTCCACTTCGATGGAAGTCGTGTACTGGTTGCACTCCATTTCTGAACACAAGAATTAAAACGGATTTCAAATTGTTATTTCAAGAAAAGGTAAAATGGTCAGTGAACAAAGGTGGGGGAAAAATTGGATGTGTCGATGTGACGGAGGAAAGTGAATATGATTTAAACTTCAGATTTATCCATATGTCGCTAAAAAGCAGAAGGCGCTTTTTTAATGAAGCAGGGGCAGAAGCGGATGCTGAAGGCTCCGCCAAAAGTTCAGCTTTTGAACAATAAGGAGATATTGATTTTTCACTAAATAAAGCAATGCATACGAATCATTTGAGACCTTTTCCTTATTCTCCTTGTCTACCAAGCTTCAAAGTTTTGTTTTGCCCTGTCCTTTCTTTCCTTGGCCTCCAATTGTAGGTTTAGATAGATGGCTATATCAATTAGGTCACATCCAGGTCAAGAAAGTATCGATCGGATGACTTTATTGTCCATCCTAATAAAGGAGGGCGGTGCCTCATCGCTAAGGTCGCTTTTGTCCCAGCCATTAGAACACCAACGCAAGTCCCAACACAGTAGTTATTGATTTTTCCTTTTTGGATTCAATTCTTTTTATGATTTAAATTGTTATAGAACAGAGAATGATGCTCGACATGTCCATTGGGAAGAGGTTTCTCGGAGATATGGAGTTTGAAGGAGACACCGCGGATTTACTGAAGTCACTGCGTGAACTCGACAGTGAGAACGGAAAGCTCAAGTAAGTTGCCATAATCAGATGAAATAGGCAGAGACCTAAAAGACTGAAAAAAGGCATTCTCTTTTCATCACATTTTGATTCCCTTCAGGTTGTCCAACGCATCCTTGACTGCAATGCTGACGGAGTCTCTTCAGAGGATCATCGCCTTGGAAAAGAAACATACGACTGAAGAGAACAAGGCAGAGGATACCAAGGACCCCCTGATGTTGGAAGAAACTAAGGAGACAGAGGAGGAGGAGGGTGAAATTGTGGAGGATGAGAATCAGAGCGAGAACGGTGACGACAAGGGTAAGGAAGAGAGAGGGAGAGAGAGAGAGAAGAGATAAAACAAAACAAATGTCTCCAGATCTGCTGCCCTTGTTCTTCCTTATGTGGACCGTCATGTTCCTCTTCTATATTCTCTTTCTGTGAATGCCCTCCCCCGTCTCAGTGATATACTCCTTCAAAACGTGTTGATGATACGAGTTGTACAACCAATAAACTTTTCAAATGATGCTACTTTGACGTGAAAATCGTTGGTCTTACTTTCATATCCCAAGAAAAGACGTCACTCGTTCCTTGATTCAGACGCACAGAAAAGACTGTCACCCATAATCACCGAATTTCGGTTCATATCCTTGCCGAAATGCTACATTTCATTAGAATTTAAAGACGTCAATTGTGAATCAGAGAAAAAGAAGTCCCACGGTAGCCATGAGAACGGGGGCCGTGGATATGCCGACTGCCGCTTTGCGTTTAACGTTGCAGAGATCGGAGTTGCAGCACAAGTAGGCCTCTCCCTTGTCTGTTATGTTAGTCACTTCGTTCATCGTCAGGTTTAGAGTCTGAAACTATGATTGATCCAAGATTTACCTGATTTCTGGGTGATATGGGCAAAATTTTGTGATTTTTGTGGGTCTAAGGCATTTAGGCTGAGACGCACTCACTTTGCAAACGGCACTGTTATCGCATCCGAGTGTTGAAGTCTTTATAGAACCAACATCTTTGTCGAATCTAAATAGTCTTCCGTAGAAGAAAAACAAGACAATCTCCTCACCTGAGACAATTCGTTACGTTCGAGGTACAGTTTGTGGTAGAAGTCTCCAAGCTGAGACCCCCAACTGAACAGAAAGGGTAATTTTAGACTAGCAGATACAGATTCCTCTGTGCCTACCTCCGAAGTAACATTGGAGAGCCACGGCGCAGCAAAGAACGGTGCTGAGGACAACGATAAGACGGGTGGAGGACATGGCCCTGTACTGCCAGGCCCGTTCGATGCCCGTACTTTTATACCTGTTGTTGAAAAAGCCGTTGTTTTGACAGATTCAGACGTGTGCCCTAAAGCATTCCTGTGATTCATTGACATTCCTTTTATTTGTTTTCGTTCTTCTCCTAAAGAAATCTACACGTCTCCAGCAAGACTTCGTCGCTTCGGAATTCGCAGATCTCACGGACCGTACACAACCAAGAATCATTGGCCATTTAGGTATAATCAAGGGTGTCTCCGAGCCGAGCCCGGGTTGGAGACCAAATTTTTCAAAGTTAGAAAAAAAGTATTTGATAGTATGGTGTCAAATCAGCGTTTCTAGTATAACTATTAATCAAAACACTTGACGCAAAAAAAGTTTTGTCGAACGGGGATCGAACTGGGGTAGTTTTGGATTACCAGTCCGACCTCTTAGCCACTCGGCCATGGAAATTTACAAACATTTATATAGGGTAGTTCGAATCTCCCTCTATACAGTATCTTTTGCATGTTTAGAACTATTGTTTACAACAAAAATAACAGAAAAATATTAAGTTTTGAATGAGTTAAATTTACAATTCGATTTTCAGAAAACCTCGGACCGGCCGGCTTCCCCAAAATCCACGTCCCGCGCTGCGGCCACCCTTGGTATAGAAAGCAAGGACTCCTGTTCCTCACCAAATGCCAGTGTCATGCGCCGAAGGACGAATGCTTATCCGCTTATTCTGCATTTGTGTCAGTGCCCTTTCATGTTGTTTTCCATTGGAAGACTTCAAACCACCACCAACAGTGGGAACGAAACCTTGCGTGTTGTACCCTTCGTAGTAATCCTCAAGATCCTCGGAATAAATATCGGAACGTGAACAAGAGGACACAAGAAGGCCGAGCAGACAGATGAACCCCATCCCCCCGTTTGACCCCCAATCAAAGAAGAAGAGGGAAAAAATTCATAGGGCATTTTCATTACCAGCACAACACAACCAAAACCTGCATAAGACAAGCTAGAACATCACAAATTCGAATTAGAATGTTCGTGTTAACCCGCATTCGATGGCGGCGAAGATCTCATCATCTAGAGGTCGTCGTCGTCGTCCGGGAGATCAGCGTCGGCAGCCTCCTTGAGATCCTGCTCGTACTGGGCGACCATGGTGGGGTCCATTTGGACCTGAAAGTAAACGTAAACTTCAGAAGAAAACGGAAAAGAAAAGAGGCAAAAACGAGCAAGGTACAAACCTCAGGAGGAGCCAGGGCAGGCATGGCGACGAACTCCAGGTTGGGATCGCCGAGAAGCTTACGGGCGAGCCACAAGAAGGGCTTCTCGAAGTTGTAGTTGGACTTGGCGGAGATGTCGTAGTATTGAAGATTCTTCTTGCGATGGAATGTGATCGTCTTGGCCTTGACCTTCCGGTCCTTGACATCGACCTTAAATTATCGTATTAAGTTATTTTAAAGGTGGAGGTTACCTTATTTCCGCAGAGGACAATCGGAATGTTCTCGCAGACGCGGACCAGGTCCCTGTGCCAGTTGGGGACGTTCTTGTAGGTGACACGGGCGGTCACGTCGAACATAACGATGGCACACTGGCCTAAAAACAAAAATAAATATTTGGGTTTTAGAACGACCAAGTTAACAAACGGCTCGCTATTGCGAAAGCTATTTCGGCAAATCGGGCTACTTACCCTGGATGTAGTATCCATCGCGGAGTCCTCCGAACTTCTCCTGGCCGGCGGTGTCCCAGACGTTGAAGCGGATGGTTCCGCGATTCGTGTGGAAGACGAGGGGGTGCACTTCGACACCAAGCGTGGCTAAAATAACGAACTAAATTTGGAAAGGAACATGAAAAACTCACCGACGTATTTCTTCTCGAATTCTCCCGTCAGATGTCTCTTGACGAACGTAGTTTTTCCGGTACCTCCATCACCCACAAGCACCAGCTTGAAAGTGGGGATTCCATCGGTGGAAGCCATTCTCCTTTCTAAACCAATGAGATAATTAAGCGAAACAGAGAGACCAAGTTAGATGAAAGAAATGACGAAAACAATGGTTTTCGAAACAAAGTAAAGGCAGTGCTCGAAACAAAAGTTTTTTAACTTGGTTATTTTAGATGGCAAAATACGCTATTCTGGTCACAAATATGCACAAATAACACGAAAGTGGAAGTAAAACAAGCAACACGTTGGAATAATGCACACAAAATCGACAGCGGTGGACGAACACTGGTCGGCAGGGGGCGGGGCGCCAAATCGCGCGGGAAAACATTCGAAAATCCTAACTCGCTGCTCGGCAGCCCCAAAAGTGCGCATTCGAATGCTGCCTTGCAGTGATGACGGGAATCCGCTCGGGACCGATACGAAATCGATTGAATTTTTGCATAAACATTCTGATGAAATACGATAATCTATGTTCAACAAGGACGGCTGAAGAAAGATAGGGAAGTTGATCGATTACACAATAATTATACGGAAGTATTTTAATTTTGAAATGAATGAAAATCACTGGCGGTTACCAAGGAGCAAGTAATTGTTCTTGATTGGCAACTTACATGGCACGGTGTTTCCCCGCAATGTTCATCAGGGAAATTCGAACCAAGGAAATACGACCGGCGAAACAAAATGGTCCCGCAGCGAAGTTTTCTGCGAGTGTGCTGTATGTGCACACTCATAGATTGGCAATTTGCCCAGACCCTGAAAATGGCACAGTGCCAGTGCCTTTTTCCCATCAAGTCGGGTTCCATCAGGGAAACGCCGTGATGAGAATCGTCCTGAAATCTTGAAAATTACCGTAAACGTGATGATGCGGCCAAGAACAGGGAGTGGTATTCCTGGTATTCCTACCAATCGCTGGGTCAAAAACTACCGTGTTCCCTGTTTGGCTTTGTGTTCCTCTGTCGAAAAAGGAACATCTTGCTTATTTTGCTCAAACCCTCTCTAGATAACACATTTTATGGGAGAATCAGTGATAGTTCCATGTTTACTTATCACATAGCACAAAGAACCAAGAATAGACAGATTCTTATAGAACGGTAGTTTGCGAAAAATAAGTTGGGGGGTCTGGATACTACTTATCATGGCCGATGCATGAAACAAATCTTCGGTCCTACCTGTTAAATTGTTAGCTACGCAACCAGGGATCGATCCCAGCCGGTGCACATTATGAACAAGATCTCGGCCCCGTCCCCACCTGAAAATTCGCCAGAATGGTGAAATAAGGCCATGACTGTATTTATTAGGAAACCTTCAAAAACAAAAGAGAAGAATTTGTGATTTCGCCGCAATCTTTCGACACCCGCTAAATTTGACCTAAATTTGACCAGCGGACGTGGCTTTCCAGGAGAAAACGTGACGATAAGGAAACTCACGTGCTCTTCTTTTACTTGGTCGAAGTTTTCTCCTATCAACCCCGTTATCTTTTGAAACGCCCAACAAGTTTTTAATCTAATCCCCATTGTCATAAGACGCTCTCCTTGTAAACAAGCCACTGTGGGTCTCTAAGCCCACAGATTTTCTAAGTTTCCAAGACGCTCTCTCTCCCTCTCTCTCTCTCTCTCTCTCTCTCTCTCTCTCTCTCTCTCTCTCCGTCTCTCTCAAAAGAAGCCTTCAGCCATGTGGGTCATCCTCGTCCTGGCCGCCATCGTCATCTGCATCCTCCTGGTCTGCGTGGCCCCCTGTTCCCAGCGTGTCCTCCTCTCCGCAAAAGAGCACTTGACCTGCTGCTCCTGCTTTAGATCGAGGACCCATCGCCACATCTCTACCGTAGCCAAGCCAGAGATCGATTTGGAGAGTGGAAAACTCGTGGATCAAAAGAAACTAGCACCGAAGTGAGTCTGAAACCACGGGATGGCATGACTATGGGCGTGCATTTTACAGAGTAGTTCGTTACTTGTACAACCCTTGACCAACCTTCGTATTATGCAATTGACACTTGCCTGAGTATCATTTGAAGTGAGAATGGACCATCGGGATTATGAGACCTTAAGGAAGGTCACACCAACATAAACAGCCGCCCATGTGGATACTATATTAAGGCCTTAGTTTCAGAGTCATCGTCTAAACTCCAATCGACAAATTAAAGGATCTTGAAGACAACTGATGTACATTTCTTTTCAATAAATGTATTCGCAAGAGATAAGAGGAGAAAATGTTGCAAACAAGAAAGGCTGACTGAGAAACACATTGAAAGTATTGGCTTTGAGAGTGAGATGGGCGATGAGAAAAAGAGTAGAATTGTGATTGGACAGCAACCATTTACTTTATTTTTCCACTGGATCGATATGGATCCTTCTACTTGGACTTGGCGGGAGTGGCATCGTGTTCCGCGCGCTTCTTCTCTTCACAGAGCAGGAAGGGCTGAATGGGGAGGGTGGGAGGAAGGAGGGGAAGTTACCGGCTTGACCTCGCCCTTCGGAACCAGGAGGAGCTTTACGAGGGTGATCATCAGAAGGTAGGTGGGGGCCAGGAACCACAGCAGAGTGATCGGGGCGGAGAGATAGTCGAACCAACCCAGGTACTGAAGAAGAGATTGAAGGCATCATTGAGGGAGAAACGGTGAGAGAGGAAAAAAGAGACAATCGACAGAGAAATAGAGAAATAGAGAGGCAGAGAGATAGAGATACAGATAGAGAGAGACAGAGACAGACAGAGACAGAGAAACACAGAGAGACTGAAAGAGAGAGAGAGAGAGAGAGAGAGAGAGAGAGAGAGATAGAGAGAGAGATAGATAGATGGAAAAAGAGAGAAACTCGCCTGATTCGTCCACAGCATTTAGTCGACCGTCTCCCAGGTTAAAAAACTTGAAAATGACCGCTAATCATCAATTCCGAGCCGTCGAACACGTAAAATGACAGTTTGACATTGACGGATTAATATTTTCCTGTCTCTTTATTTTCACTCACTTCCCAAGTAATTTCATCTAATTTTATTGAATGAATCCTCCTAATTGTGACTTCACTACTTCCCCTCTTTCCGAATAAGATTATTAAGAATGTAAAGTTTATTTTCAAACATTAATTGTTTATTCAGTAATTTTTCATTAATTTATTTCAAACAGAACATGAAAAGTTCTTCATATTTTTATGCAAGTCCAAGAAAAAGAGATTGTTCATGGCGTTGGGTCTCGCAGCGATTCTGCACATTATCTATGCGCCACTTGCATTTGCTAGATGCGTTTGAATGTTCGAAAATGTATTTAATTTATTGCCGTTTTTGTGTCTTACATTTTATTCGTTTTTAACGAAATTGGGTTTATTTTTCCTTATTTCATTAAATTATTGATTAGTACCTTTCCTACTTTTAGTTGCATGGTGTTAATTTTATCTAATCCTCCCGAATCAACGTAGCTCTTGTATCTCATCTTACTTTATTTCAGATGGCTAATCGTACAGCCAAAGATGCGGCTACAGTAAAAGGAACGAACCCGCAGTTCCTCGTCGAGAAGATCATCCGTCAGCGCATCTACGACAGTCAGTACTGGAAGGAGTTCTGCTTCGCCCTCACAGGTAACCTTCCCTTCTTTTTATTTATCTATGTCATTTTTAGCCGAATTGGTGGTTGACCGTGGAATGGAGCTGCGCTACGTCGGCGGAATCTTCGGAGGAAACGTAAAGCCCACGCCGTTCCTCTGCCTCACCCTGAAACTGCTTCAAATCCAGCCGGAGAAGGACATTGCCATTGAGTTCATCAAGCAGGAAGAATTCAAGTGAGACTCACTTTTTATTTAAAATACAGTGTTGTAGATACATACGTGCGTTGGGTGCCATGTACATCCGCCTGACCTTCAGTTCCGTTGAGATCTACAAGTACCTGGAGCCACTCTACAACGATTTCCGAAAGTTGCGGTACATGAACACACAAGGGCGTGAGTAACTCATTTCTCTTCCGAATCAGCTGTTGGATTAGGTTTCGAATTGGTCCACATGGACGAATTTATCGACAACTTGCTTCGTCAGGAGCGATCCTGCGATATTCAACTTCCCAGGCTTCAGGTGGGGATTGTTTTATTCGTTTTGGTTCCCAGCGTTACCCTCACATTTAATCCTTTTGAAAATTGCTGCCTTTCAGAAGCGCCTAGCTCTGGAGGAAACCGATGAGCTGGAGACTTACAAGAGCGTTCTGGACGACGACCTGGACGCCATGAGTGCCTCGTCGGACAGCGATGACGAAGTGAAGAAGGAGAGGCCGCGTCTGATCGCCCAGAGGCACGGCAGTCGCGAAAGGGTCAGGGACCGGTCTTTGGAGCGCGAGAGGAGGAAAGACAGGGACACTCGGGGTGGTGACAAAAGGTTGGTTCCATGCAGGGCTGCGTAAGTGAATGTTTAGGGATCGATCGAGGGATAGGGATGGTCGTCGCGAACGAAGGGACGACCGAGACAGGAAAGACGACCGAGACAGGAAGGACGATCGCAGGGACGACAGAGGCAGGAGGGAGAGATCGAAGGACCGCACCAGTCACAGGGGTAGGAATCCTCGCCATCTCCTCTGTAAGTGTTGATTCAGACAGGGATCGCGACGGCCGCGACAAGGAGAGGTCTTCTCGTCGAGACGACCGCGGCAAAGAAGACAGGAAGCGAGGGAACGACGACGAGGAACGCGAAATCGCCGAGGCGAACGCCATGCGCGCCAAGCTGGGAATTGCGCCTCTCCGAAGGTGAAATCGACGAATATTCTATTGCTGGTTGTTGGTTCTTGAATGAATATCGGTCTCAAACTATATTCATGTTCAGGGAAGCACAGTTTGGGATTCCCAATGACAGGCTGCGGCCAGGGATTGGTCCACAGGACACGGCGGGGCTCCATTTGGGAAATCGCAAGATTACCCAAATGGAACGGGGTTGCTTTTTTAATCAAAATAACCGTCCTTGATGGCGACCAACGTCTTTCCTCTGCCAGAGAAGCGCGGCAGCCGGGAAGATCAAGCGACCTCTGTACGACGGTCGAGGGTAGCAGAAATGCGGGCGGGCCAAGGATCCTAGCAAACGATTTCGGAGGAGCAGGCTGGCCCGGCCCTGAGCCATACTTGGACAGGGCAGAGGTCAGCAATGACTACAATCCGCCTGAATCTTAGAAAACGCTCTTTCTCCCATAATAGTTATATCTTGCACGGAGAAGTGATAAGATGGAGGTAGAGAATGGAACCCCGACGAAGATAAGAACACATACGCTCCAGTTATCAAAGCGAATTTGAGAACTTCAGGAAGCTTCGAACTTTTTCCTCTGCAACTTGAATAATGCTTGTTTTCTCATTCCTCGAACTTCTGTCATGTGTACTTTGGTTGAAGTCAACATTGCCGTGTATTCTTCTCCCAGACATCATCCATTCCCCGTTTCCTTCCCTCGTGATTCTCCCAGCTGTCAATAAGTAACTGCAGCCGGTCCGCTTAGCCTGTACTAATGGCTGTCGTGTGTCGCAGAGTATCAGACAGGCGGCTCTCGTGCGGATCGGGGGCGCCCCATTTCTCGCGCCAACCGCTCCCGAGAAGAGTCGTCCACGCTTGCTAGCCGATGCGCGACGAAGCCACTATTATGCTAGTCGCTGTCCTTCTTGGCACAGGTGAATCACAGGTTACAGTAAGACCATAAGGGATGTTGGGCACATTTGTTCTGTTGTCCAACGGAATATGCAAGATTTCACAGCTCTGTCAAAGTTTCAGCATTTCAGTCGATGTTTCTCGAAACATTTCCCACGAACTTCAAAATGTTTTTCATTTTCCCTTGTAAACATCCCATTTCTATTATTTATTCAAACATCCCATTTCTATTATTTATTCACTTTTTCTAAACAAAATGTATTCATAAAACATTTGGTACCCAAATGAACCTCTTGAAGCCACCGAGAGCTGACATCTAAATTTCGAACTGATCTTTTTTCGTATTGCCTTCTTCCAATCTAAATTATGCAGCCAAGGCCATTTTTCTCTTCATATCGATACCTTTTTTGCAAATCGAATTCTCATTTTCAAAACTTCATATTCTATTTCATTATCTCTTAGAAACCATTTATCTTACATATCAGGAACATTCTATTCAGCCAAACATTTGAAGCCAAAAAGCTATGGCTTTCATTTTTCAAACAAACAAAAAACTTTCAATTCTCAAAAAAAACCCCTGAAAGCCAGTTTTTTTATCGCCTGTGGGAAAATTGTCGCGACTCTTGAGATTCGATCTCTCTCGGTCAGCGAAACCGAAAAAAGTGACAGTGGGGGATTTTGATGGATTCTCGGTTTCTGTTTTGAACGGGGCCACATCCGCCTTTTGTTTACGGGAGGAGAATGCGCGAGAGAGGAAGGGACAGGGAAGAAACCGAGTGGCTGCAAAAACATCTTTGACTTGGGGTCTTCAAACCTATTTTCTTCTGTAAATAGTCGTTTTGAGAGTCTCCCTCCCTCTCTTAATCTCTCTCTCTCTCTCTCTTCTGTCAAACCTATTGAAGCATTCTAAAACATCGATTTCAATCACTTCGTGTACAAACAGTTGTACTTGCGCTGTCAACTCTCTGATAATCGAATCACTGCGGATGAGAGCTGGGTGGAATGACCCCATTCCGCAGAGAATTTCAAACAACTTTCGGGAATCAATCAATACTGGAAATAACTTTATATTTTTGTGATATGGTAAAGACCCTAGCTTTGTGAAACCAAACATCACTCTCCTGTAATGGGATTTCAATAGAGTTTTTTTTTGAGAAAGTTAAACTAGAGGAAAAGTTTCATAAAACTACAATTTACCTAATCCTGCTATTTCAGTGGCTGCAATGCCCACAACGCCGGAGCCAGACTGGGCTCCCACGGGTCGTCTAAGTCAGTTCCGAGGATTCGTCACTCCTCGTCCAATCCCAGAAAACGCCCAAATGAGTGAGTTCCCCCTTCCTTTCATTATGCGAAAGTGCCGTTTCTGCGGGAAATCGGTCCGCAATCCGATGGCGTTCATAAATCGCGAACGGCGATAATCAGTTGAGACTTTCGACCAGCCGGGTGTCACTTTCTACGCCGACCACTAACTGGGCGATGACCCATTATCAGGGAGAAAGCGGCGAATGAAACCTTTGCGCACAACACTTATCAGCCCGGATGAAACATGCGCGAGATGCGCCGGAAATTCCACGCCGATCGGGAGGCGCAGGGGAAGCGGGAAAGAGGGAACGCTGGTTTCTACTACGCACCGGGTTATAAGGGGAATTTTAAAAAGGCTTTATTTTAGTAAGGTTCCTCTAAATGATATCCTTCAGTGTATGCCTCCGTGTGGGCTGCCTGGTCTGCGTGGTCCTTCTGTAGCAATGGCGTCCGAATGAGAGTGAGGGCCTGTAACACCGTCCGAGGATTCAGTTGCCTAGGCCCCAATCAGGTTAGTCTATTTAACTTGAAACTTACAAAACTTACAAATGTTCTTAGGAAACCCGTCCCTGTGACGCCATTCTCCCTCTCTCCGGCCCCAACATTGGAAAGACGAACACTGACTACGACATAGTAGATCCATGGGAGCAGGATCGTCGGGTACTTAGCCTTAGCCTTCTGTTTTCACAGTTCCCTTGACCTTACTTCAGGAAGCCATGAAGCAGCTCTATCCCGACGAGCCCTCAGCTCCTTCCGACAACTCCAACTTCGAACAGCTCTCCGGGGCCCATCCCCCAGGCCGTGAGTCAGATTCCATCCCTCCCTACCCAAAGAACCTCAACCCCCTCCTCTCCTACCGCAACAAACTGGCTTCTGAGATTGAGAAACGGCTCTTCCGAGACGTTTCATACGAAGTGGAGAAGGCATCTGTGATGCCTAGGAAGGTGGCTCAGAATGGGCAAAAGACCTTCCTCAGTAGGATTAGAACAGAAGGGCAGATGGGATACAAAGTGAAGGTCATTCGGAAAAAGAAGGTTCCTTTGCCTGTGGCTCCGGCTGTTTTCATGACTACTCGAGGAGACAGCCCAGCACCTAACACCACCCTTGCACCAGCACCCAGTCCAATTCAAGGCTTCTCTTTCCTGGATTATTCCATGTTACCCATAGAAATAGTACCTACAGTACCCCCTGTCATGTCAACTGCAGCCACAGAGGACACAACTTCCTCAGATTACACTATGATTACGGTAGAGACCATAGATACCATTCCCACTACAGTAACCTCTCAATCCCCTCCTCAAGCAATAGCTTACCCTGAACTTCAATCAGCCTTGGATGGTTCCATTGTAGCCCACGAAGGTTTAGTTCAAAAGCCGTCCAAACTGTCTCCTGAAGATTACTCCAAGTTTAACGCCCTTCTGGAGCCTCTTCCGGTGCATGTAGTCAGCGGAAGAGTGTACCACCAACGTATTGACCCCTCTTCTGACCTTCTGAAGACAGCCTCGGTTGTGGAGAAGAAGAGAGAAGTCACGGCTTCTTTGAAGGAATACGCAGATGAGGATGGGGAGTACCCGTCGAATGAAATGAAGGAGGCAGACTTCGAATGGGTCAATTCACCCGACTACAATATGGATATGCTCCGAGATTTGTATTCTGGGAAACTCGGCGGCAAAAGGGAATAAACGGAAAATTGAAATGTTTTATTCGTTTTAGATTCAAAAGTTTTGTTAAAAGCAGATAGGTTCTTTTGACTTCAGCGCTCGGTTGAGTATCAAACTCAGTTCTTTTTAATTGAAATCTTTTTAAAGCCTTCGCCAATTTCGCATATTGATCTTTTGAAGCATAACTTCAGTATTTTCACATGATCAAATTTAATGTCATATATGCGATACTCAGCCAACGAAGCTACGCCAAATCACGACGGCGAGAATACTGCACATCCAAATTGGCGATACTCTTTTGCAATAGAAATATCATACGAGAAATTTTTTTCTGACAAAAAATTGAACTACCTATATGAAAAGTTTGGTATGATACCATTATATTTCGTTTCCTCCCCTTCAAGGTGAGTTTGAATGATGTGGAAATAACCCTTTCAAAAGAGAGTTAGAGAAAGAGACAGTCCTCCCCACCCCCCTAATTGGCCCTCTGCGTCTCTTACCCTTCTAATATCTGATTGCAGTGCATGAATTAATGATCCTAAACAAAATAATATAGACCAACCTTTTGTTTTCCGACAGTAAAGGAATGTAAGAAACATATTGCAGATCGTCTTCTCCGCCCGTTGCCGCCTGCTCCTTTGGGGCTTGTGGACCACGAATTGGTGGGATTTGAAGACAGACGTCCGATGAATGAGGCAGACGGGTCTCCTGGAACAGATCCTGAGAAACTGTTTGGAGCGAGGCAGTTTGCAGCCAAGACGCTGAAGATGGATGAGCGGAAGGAGAAGAAACACAAGGAGTTGAGTCAGGTAAGTAGGAAAGGGAGAAAGAGAGAGAGAGAGATAGAGAGATAGAGAGAGAGAGAGAGAGAGAGAGAGAGAGAGAGAAAATGAGCAAGTGAGTGATGGAAGAGTCTTTATCATTTTCAGTTGAACCAACTTGTCGCCATGAACTCCGCCTCCGCTGATGACCAGTAAGTCCTCCTCTTTCCCAATCATCTCTTCTCCTTCAGAGATGAAGACACTGAAAACCTGAATTCCTCCTCTTTCGAAGACATCACTTTCGACACAACCACCCTTCCCCCTCCAACTACAGTAAGCCTCCATCTGGAATCCCTTGCATGACCACTTTAGACCACCAGCACCACAACTACCACCACAACCACTGCCTCCACCACTACTTCAACCACCACAACTACCCCTGCACCCACTACAACTAGTTCCATTCCACACAAACCTTCTAGAACTGTCAAAACAGGCCCTAGAAGAGGGTTTGGAACAACTGTGAGTGGG
This sequence comes from Oscheius sp. G VE-2021, assembly GCA_022343465.1. Taxonomy (NCBI): domain Eukaryota; kingdom Metazoa; phylum Nematoda; class Chromadorea; order Rhabditida; family Rhabditidae; genus Oscheius; species Oscheius sp. G VE-2021. The sequence continues at coordinate 973,196 of JAJQXH010000025.1, forward strand.
GAAATCCTTGTTTTCTCTTTTTCTTTTAACTTGGCTTCAGAACTCTCCGTTCCATAACAAAGGCGTCGCTCGTTTCGTTAACAATCTAACAACAAAGCCGAGGAATCTTAAGGAACTAACCCTAATTTTCAATCGATCGCAGAAGATGCGAGTGGGTTGCCGAAGATCTTAATGTTTTCTTTTTGTTTCTTTTATTCTAACCCTTTCAGGATAAACTAACCTCTGTCTATCTGAAATCTCCTCCTGACTCTATAGGTGAAAGAAGAAGGTACTACAAGGAGAAATGGAGACGGAGCTCCAGAAGACTCAGGGAAATCCTGGAACTGTTAGAACAAAAGAGGGCTCAAAGGGAGACCGATAACTATTTCATATCCGCCTTCTCGGAAGACGCCCTTTGGCCTTCTGCCTTGATGCAGGAGGAGAAAAAGGAAGAACCTCCTCCCAGTGGCTTTGGAGATAATCGAATCAGCTTTGAATTCTCTCCCTTGTTGAAACAGCAGAAGAAGAAACATTCGGGAGATAGTGACATCGGAACTCAGAGAATGATGGGAAGAATAAACGAAATCAAAAAGAGGATGGATACGACAAAAAGAAGACTGGATCACAAGATGATGTTTGTTCACACGAATGACGTCACTTCAGTCAGTGGGGATACTAATCGGAAGAGGAGCAGTTCTAAAGAAATCCCATCGCGTAAGGGAATTCCTCCATTGGTGGTCCTGAAGACCCTCTACAAACTGAGACGGAAACTAAAGGTTTTCCATCTAACAGACTAATCAACTCTTTGTGTTCAGAGGGCTTTTGGCGTCAGACTAACCCCTTCCAGCACACAACGATTCAATAACTTTATGGTTGAAGGGAGAGTTTTGAGAATATGTTTGTTTTAGGACAAGGTCTCCAAGGAACTCAGGCTGGGAGAGGAAATCGCCAAGAGCTTTGCGGTGAGTGAAAATCAAAGGGGGACAGAATTTGGGAAACCCCCGATGGTTTTGGAAATTGAATTTTTTTTTTCTAAAAAAAACCTTTGATTTTCTTCTTTTTTAATTTTCAAAAAATCCAAAACATAATTCAGAGAAAACGAATGTTTGTGTATGCTCAAATATACAAAAAGCAAAAAGGTAATCATCGAAGGGATTCGAACCACCGTCCTGCAAAAGAAGAGTTGGACGCGCTACCACTACACCATCGTGCCACACTTTCACCTTTGTGACGCATTCTTGACTATTACGCGTGGGATAGCGGTGACAGAAAATATGCGATTACTCGAAAACCAAGGCAGCTCAGCAGATTTTGAAAACATAGCCTTAAAATACAAGTATATGGCCACCTTTTCTGGTATAGCACATTTCATTTGGCCATACTCATCGAATACAATATGCTGTTTCGAATCATATCGTCAAACGTCCGAGGGTCTCGTAGACCTCTCATTTTTGTCAGTTGTAGAATACGGAAGTGTGTATATTTCACAGCGTAACCAAATGACTTCCAACTCTTATGAACATCATAATTAACGAAGTGACAAAACAATTTACTTTTTAGGAGCCCCATCCATCCATTCCATCGGCTGAAGACAAAACCGCCGAGGTCATCGACGGATCATGTTTGTTTTCCAAATGGCTCAAAACATTGATGTTTTCAGTCGAAGAAGCGGAAGTAATCGGAGACCACCCTGTCCGAGTGCAACCCAAACTCCCTCCTTCTGCTGTAGACGACAACCTTGAAGACCTCCTGGAAGTGGCGGCCGACGAACAGCCTGAGATCCAGACCCTCGCCCCAAGGACAACCACCCTTACTCCAGTTAGGATCAGCGCTGAAACAGAGGAGAGGGATCAGCCGGAAATCAGGTGAATTTGAATTCAGAGCCTGTTTATTTGGGCTTTAGTCTTCCTTTGGCTGAAACGGACCTTCTGAATTCTATGAGGGTTAAGGAGGAGAGGATGGAGATGAAGGTGGTTGCCCCGTGGAATGGAAAGAAGAAGAAGAAGAGTGAGGAATTCAGAGAAAAGGGAAGAAGGATTGGTTTAGGCTTTGGAATCACTGGCTTTGCCCTGAGGAAGTCAAAGGAAGTGAAGGACGAGAAGGCACACATACTCCATGATGGGCAAGTGGCTCACTTCCATATTGGACCTACGAGTACAACCAGTACAACAACTACTACCACAACGACTGAAGCTCCCACAACACCAGTGGAAGTGGAGAGGATTGAGGCTGAAGCAGGGGTAAAACTACCTCTTTTCTGAATCAGATGGGTACTTTAGCCTGAGATCTCTACCGACACTTTGAATGCATTGGATTGGATGCTGAAGAATATGAGCCAGGCTGCTGCCAAAGAAGACAAGGAGTTCCTCAAGTAAGTTCGGCTGAAGAAAGGAGGAAAGGTACTTTTAAGCCAATTTGTGACCGACATCGGAATTCCCCCAAGACAACAACCAGAGGTTCACACCGCCACTGCAGAGATTCACGTAAGATTTCTCTTTTGCCAGGCTTGATGTTTTTCTTTTCAGCCTTCTTTCCCCATCCAACCGGCCTCTTTCCCTATTCAATCAGAGAAAGAACAAGTTTCGGCCGCCCCAGTCCCTCCAGTGAAGACCAAGAAGGTAGGATTCAACCTTTGTCATCTAATCTTCTGTTTAGGCTAAGACAACCGGAAGGAAGAAGAGCAAGAAGGGAAAGAAGGACAAGGCACTGCCCAAGCTTCATTCGGGAGAATTCGCTCCCCGCTCTCTTTTGAAAAAATCAAAAATGGTAACAACCTTAATTTTTAAATCTTAATTTTTAATATTTAAGTTCCCCAAGTTCAAGGCCCGTGCCATGAAGGTTATGAAGACCAGGGCCCTGGGAGTAAGAACCGTCAGTTCTGACAAAGATAGGGTAGATGTAAGCGATAAGGAGAAGTTGATGGCTGGAGTAGAGAATCCGGAACAGATCTACGAGGAAATCAGACAACTACAGGTGAATTTACCAAAAGTTATGGGAAAACATCTTTTTAGGCCGAAATGCAGCAAATGGAAAAGCAACTGTCTGTTTTGAACTCCAGTGAGCAGAAGGAAGTTTCACATACGGTAGTTTTAGTCCTCTTTAGATGAAATGGAAAATCTTTTAGAAATCATTGAATGATCCAATGATCTCATCCCAGCCTTCTCATGGATTCGGGGAGACGAAGTTTGTGACAAAGGTAACGTAGTATGAGCCAAGAGAGAGATCGTGTTGTGTGTACGAGTGTGCCCGTGTGCGTGTGACTTGCTCAATTCATATTCTCGATTCAGCCGGAAAACATCCTCACCAGAAACATCATTGGCTCCGATCCTCTTAGAATTCTCTCCTCCATGGAACAGATAATCGGTAGGACCACCAAACTACAAAGTACAACTGGGATTCAGAGACGAAATGGAGTGAATGGTCCGAATGGGGTCAGTGCTTCTGTGGAAAACAGCTGAGAACAAGGAATTGCATCTTTGGAGGAAACAGCGACGGCTGTGAAGGTATGACTGAATTTCCTTTTTCTGTTTGTAAAATTTCACTTTTCAGGTGTTTCTCACGAATCTAGGACATGTTCCGGAGGAGAATGTCCGAATGAATCCCGTTCAGTTGAGGCCACCTCAGCCGAGGCCCCTCCTCCTGTGGTAACCCCCCTCTCTTTTGAATCTCATTCCATTTCCAGAGAACGGGTGTATTGAACTTCAATCCATCCAGCCTCCGCTCCAGACCTCATCGTCTTCCATGATTCTCTCCCCGTCAGGTCCAAAATACAGTGTAATAAGTATTAATAAAGATTTATACAAATTTACAAGGAAGTGAGATTCTGCGAATATCGCAATACAGTTTTTCAATGTACAGTCTTCAATCGATATCGATTAGAGTTTGGCTTGGATTGGCTCAGGAACAGAGGCCAATCTGTCCCATTCGGGCATCTTCGGGGGTTCTCCCAGTCGTTTCTTGAAGAAATCCACTGTCCTCAGCCAACTGCCCTCCTGGCTCTTTCCGTGCAGGACCACTTCTCCTCCATATCCACAGTAGAAACCTAGAAATCATTGTTTAAAGGACTAGGATACAGTATACCTTGGAATTTAGCGTAGACCACATCGTGGTGGGGAAAGTAAGGGGGTTCCATGATGTGTCCTCCGTTCAAATAGTCGACCTAAAATCAATACAATCCATTTGTCTCCCATTTTCTGACCTCAACGTCATCATGTCCCGAATCCCTCAATTGTTGTGCTTTGATTTGAGAGGAAAGGATCGAAGGATTCACAAGATCATCAATCGATGCCTAAAAAGTATCGATTGATTGTTTCTCAAAGGGTCCTACCACGAAGCGGAAGGCCACATCCTTGGCGCATCTCTCGAATGGAATCCTAGTCTCCTCATTCATTTCACTCGATTGAATCAATTTGTCAGAGCACATGATTGAATTTATAAAGTAAACTTTAGCATTATCCGTTCTGAAAATCGATATTTGATTGATCATTATCGATTTACTCACGCTGCATCGGGGATATGGACTCCGTTCTCCTTCACCTTGGCGTACATAATGCTCGTGTGAGGTCCATTGATTGAAACGACTGCCTTGATCTAAAATCAATCGATATTGAAGGAATCATCGAATATCGACTACCTCTGGGTTCCTAGTAGCGATGAGGTCGACAAGTGTGGCTCCGAAAGAGACTCCCTGGATTCCAATGAAATCTCCGGTGTAGGGTTTGGAGAGGAGCCATTTGATGGGACGCTAGAAGGGAGAGGCTAGGAAAAGAAAGGGATTCTCACCTCAAAGTATTCGATGTCGACCTCTTCTAGGGATTTTACGAGGTTTTTGTATTGGAAGAAGGCCACGCAGAGGACGACGAAGCCTTCGGAGGCAAGGGCGGAGCCCTGGAAAGTTGGATGGTTAGAGGCGGAAGAAGAGAAAGAGTGAGTGAGTGAGTGAGTGAGCAATTGATCTATCTCAGTCTCACCTTGTGTTCATGAAGACCTCCTCCTGTTCCGGAGATGTCAATGATAGTCGGAAAAGGACCCTCTCCTGGAGACTTGAAGAGAGTCGCACAGAAGCCATCTTCCTCGATCTCCGTCCTCGTCAACTGAGGATGCATCCAGTGCTTCCTAATGAAGATTTCATCCACTTTCTCCCCCTTCGAATCTTCCAAACTGAAAACGTCATCGTTTGTTTCTTATCAGAAGACTCTTTCCAGCCGATAATCAGAAAGATAAGACTTAAAACCTAGCCAAAAACCACGTTTCAGGTGAACAATGAACTTACGTCAGTTTGTAGACAAAGGGCAGAGGAGGGGTGCATCTCAGGTAACCGCCGAAGTCGAATCCTTCGGCCGGCATCTGGCTCAGGAAGAGGCCCATTCCATCGGCATCTGAAGATAGAAGAGACCATTAGTCAATTTAAGAAATAATTAGTTTTTCAAGTTAATCAATTAATAATTATAAAAAACATTTCAAGAACTTACCGTAGTAAGTTCCCCTGAGTGGTTTGCTGCTGGGAACATCGATGCATCCGGCGGCGTCCGATTTGAAGACGGCGAAGGCTTTATGGGAGCCGTAATTGTGCTTCAAACTAAAATACATTCTTTATTTACACTTATTTGATCGTTTAAACTTTTTGCTCTTTTGGCATTGCACCGAGTGCAAGCGGCGTTAGAGATAAGGTATCAGGGAAGGAAATTTCGAAAGATGAAAGCTAATAAATTGAGACTTTGACTGAGTATCGAATATATCAATCTTGAAATGTTAAAGTGTTAAGTCCCGACTTTGAAACAGTGGAGTAATACGACAAAGAAGACAAAACTCACTGCATGAGCATTCTGTAGTGTTGGAAGGGGGCGAGGCCAGTGGCCGTGATGTGCACCTTCTCTCGGATGATTGTGTCGGCTTTGTCCACGTGAAGAGACATTCTGCAATTTGAAATGCTCTAATTGTTTTAGAAACCTTATTTTATTAAAGAAATGATCTTTTTAAGATAAAAAAAATCTGTCCATTTATCGGGTTTCATCAGGGATATTCAAATATGTGTATTGTATTCTATCGTGGATTCAGGGGGAACGGTTTGTTGATTACAAACTACAAATGTAATAATTTAGCTTTAAAAGTATACGGTCTTCTTCAGAAGACTCCTTTGAAGGAAACGCCATTTTAAAAGGCTTAGGACAAAAGAAAACATCAACAGTGGCTTCTCAAACGAAGAGAGTCAGTTGTTGTGTCAACTGATAGTCCCATTTTATAGGAAGCGGTGGCGGTTATCTTTTTCTGTTGGGTTTGCATGTTATCATTTGGAATCACGGGGTACAACGGACCAGCCGGATTCAAAGGAAGAAGGGAGATAGGGGATGAATCAGGAGGCACACTGTAGCAATGGAGACACACCGTGGGAATCAAGGCTTTTGATGACATTCGGATCGTTATGCAATTTATAGAAGACTTTTTGATCAGGCAAACTCATTCTCCATATAAAAACAAAGGCAAAAAGGAGCAAACCATCTGTTAGTCATTAGTTAAGGTGCATATAGAAATGTGGCCAGACAATGGCGAGGCCAACTAGGTAGTCCATTTTGATATGTTGTTATAGCCGTCACCAATTCAACATAACGCGTTTTGCCACATCATTCCACTGTTTCAGTTTTGTACTTGCCACAGTATCAATATATTCGATTCTTCACCGTTTTTCGAAACCCAAGCAGCCAAAACGTCATTCTGCTCATATGGTCTTTCTTGGTTGACTCACATATGTGATTTTAAGAACCAGCTTTTCATCTTGGATGAAATTGTTTCATAGAGTTAATTTAACTAAAAAATATCGTTAGATCAAATCGACCTCTGCCAGTTGAGGGCATATCCCCTCTGAAATTCTTGTTCCCAAATGAAAAGGCTGAGGGCCTTCTGCTCCCAAATTCTCCGACCCTGATTGGCTCTACTTTTCACACTTTGATTCCAAATAGCGGCCTGACACTTAATTTTGCGGTGCTTAGTACCTTAGGATATTGCTTTAGGAGAATCGTAATAGTTAAAACTACCTAGAGTTAGTCCAATCTAAATTGTTCCTACTAAGGCCTTAATTCACATTCAATTGACTCTACTTTGAAGCTTAGCCAAAGGTGCATCCTGTGTTTGCACAGCCGTAATCAGCCTCTTCTGATGATTAGCCACTCTCCCAGGTCAAGATTTCTCCCGGCGTGTGACGTCGAATTCCGTCATTTTTGGCTTATGCAATGGCTACGTCGTTCCTTGTGATTCAAGTGCACGGTCGGAAGAGCAAAGGGGCCCAGAAAGTTTATCATCTTTGAGACAAGAGGTATCTCTCTCGTAGTTTTAGATGACAAATGGTAGAACAACATGTGGCTACAGTAACCATGCGAAGATTTTCTACTTCTCTGTCTTGTAGGTACTTCAAATCGCAGTCCCAATGGAATGCGGCCGGAAATGCATGATCTTTTATCAGTGGCAGACGGATTCCTTAATAAATTGTGGACTTTCACTTGGCCCTGAGGGTGGAAGTCCGTTTCCTCTGAAATCCTTGTGATGCAATTCGTAACAGGTGACGATCAGCCGGAACTTTGAAATTTCGATAAGATTATAGCACCGATATGCTACAACAGGATTTGTTTTATCAAACCATCCTTAAAGACTGTTTGTTGGGTAATCCTTCTGTTCGCGCCTTCACCTCGCGCAACCACTTCCGTATTCCAATGAGGCGCAAAAAGCGGTCTGAGGCTGCCAGAACCCCAGGCATCGGTGTGAGGTCGCCAAAAAAGCAGAAGCGGCCTGATGTTGCAAAAAAGCAGCTTGAGGTTGCCAGAAAAGGCAGCAGCGGCAAAAATTTATCCAAAGATCGCTCTGTTCCAACTTCTTTCCTCGCCCTTTGGCCCTGCTCACCCCGAATGCCTCTGGAACCGGACTCTAGCCCTATCAGTCGGATAAAAACAACCTCAGCCTTCGTATCTCAAGTTTTTAGATTATGGTCCTATTGTCCCAGGCCCTTTCGTCAGAAGTTCGTATCACAAGGATCAATGAGCATTTGAGTGGCAAAAGAAGGGGGTTGTGGTTTGGAGTATTTCAAGTAAACCTCGGAATAGTTCTTATCATTATAAAGCTTATTTGGTAGATCCTACACGTTCAGTATCGTTCCCACAGTAGGATTTCTCAAGGTTTCAGCGGAAGTACACATGGACATGGCTTTGTGCAAAATTTAAACGATAGATACGCAGGCGGTTCTGATTACGGTGGAAATTTATGGGCGGGAACGTCAAATTTCAAACTTACTCTTTGTCCGTGGCCAAGTCGGCGAGTTGTGGCCTTGCCCATGGTTCAGGCGGCAATTGCTGTGGCCATAAATTTGAAAATTTCAGTTTCCCGCTCCAAATGTCCACCGTAATCAAAGCCCGCCTGCGGATCTTTGGCAGTTTGCCATGTCCGAGTGAACTTCCCCGAAATCCTGTCGTGTTCCATCAGTCAGTTTCTAGGAACTAAGGGAAGACAGATTAGCTCTATGAGTTTCTTCCTAAACAACCACAATTAAAAGCAGTTTATTGACAGACAGAGCCGCTTGAAATTTCTAACTTAACAAATACGAATACCTGAAAACTTTATTACATCATTTGAATCTTTAAATTCAGCCCCTCTTGACGCACTTCTCTTCGCAGGCTGCCATTGTGGGGAACCTGAAATAGATCTCCAAATTCGATTATGTTTACCGTACCTATTGTCGTTTCCTTGACATCCGCCGTACACGAAGGGGACACATTTGCCTTCGGCAGAGTTGTAGCCAAAGCTAAAGAAGATGGTTTAACTGAAATCTAATGGATTACCTGGGGAAGTAGGCCATGCACATTCCACTGACGATCGGTTGGCTGCAGGGATCGGCAGAAGCTGGAACTGATATTAGAAGGATGAGGAAGGAAGGCTAACCCTGGAGGGAGAGAAGGGCGAGGATGGCGAAAACAGCGAACATTTGGACTGAAGGGCAGGGCAGACGGTGCCTTTTATACAGGGCGAGAACAGGCAGCTGCGCAAACAGCCGCGTCACAATGGAAACGAATTAGTCAACCGAAAGTTCAGCCGATGATCAGAGAACGCAAGGAGGACACGTGAATGAGGACTGGGAGACAAGGGCTAGGTAAGAAAGGAAGAAGAGGGAGTGTGTATTTGTATGTGTGTGCGTGAGGGCGTGAGTTCGTGTGCGTGTGACTAATGTGTGTGTCGGTGTTTTTTCCGAACCCCTTAGAACCTACACTCTCACTTTCTCACTTTCCTTGTCATTATTTCTTTTACCCCCTTTAAGCGAGCGTGATTTGTGCAAACACAGATCACACATACATCGGTTTCACTTCCAGTTGCCAAAGCAATTGATATCTGAGTCAGGGGGAATAGAATTTTCAATTACCTAAAAATCCTTAAAAATCACAAAGGCCACTCAGTTTGCCCTAGACGTCAAAGAACATCGACATCATTGTCACACAGGTCACGCTTTTTCTTATGGAAGTTTAACAAATTGAACAAAGACTTGTGGTTTGTGAAGGTATCACGCAGGCAGATATCCCTTCTTCAGGCATTTGGATTGGCAGGCTTTCCGAGTTTCGAATCTGAAGAATCAATCATTGGAAACATTGTGTGGCAGAGAAGTGAACCTATTGGAGTTTCCTTCACATCCTCCGTAGATGAACTTGACACAATTGCCGAGAGTGGAATTGAAACCAAAGCTAAAGAAAGGATTTTAGTGGTACGGGGAATTACCTTTCAATGTAGGCATAGCAGGTGCCGCCATCTATTGGCTGACTGCAGGGGTCTGAAAGATAGAGACGGAGAGAGAAAGATGAGAGAGAAAGAGAGAGAGAGAGAGAAAGAGAGAAAGATGAGAGAGAAAGAGAGATAGAGAGAAAGAGAGAAAGATTAGAGAGAAAGAGAGATAGAGAGAAAGATGAGAGAGAAAGAGAGAAAGATGAGAGAGAAAGAGAGAAAGATGAGAGAGAAAGAGAGAAAGATGAGGAAGAAAGAGAAAGCTTACCTCCGTTACATCCTTTCCCGCATTCTTTCTCGCATTCTTCGATTGTCATAAACCTTAAAACATGCCATTTGCCTCTTCCAACTCCCTAAAACATCTACCTATTGGCATTTCCTTCACATCCTCCATAATTGAAGGGAATGCATTTCTTCTGAGCTGTGCTATATCCAAATCTTAAAGAAACCCTTGTTCTTAAAATGTATCCAGGTCTACCGTGGATTTAAGCCATCGCAGGGTCCTATCTCAATCGGCAGGTGACAAATTTTCGATGGAGAAGCAGCTAAAAAACTTTAAAACTCTGCTTGAAGGTCACCTTGAACAGCAAACAAACAGGCGAAGAGGATGAAAATCATGTTTGAGTGTTATTCAAAGCAGCCGCTATTTAAAGGGCTGAAAAGCGATAAAATAGTGTTTGATATGGTAATAACCACAGTAATCCTGTTTGTGGTCCCTGACATAAAAATATCTTGCATGACAATCGGAGGAATGGGATTAAACAACCACTGAAAGTCAAATTCTCCCAAAAAGGGGTAGAAATCAAAGTTTGCAGAATTTTTGTAAACAAAGTTTTCTCTATTTATTTGCTGTTCTCGAACTGTCTATGTCTATCTCTCCTATCTAAATTTCCATCTGTGTGTGTGTGCGTGTGTGAGTGTGTGAATGTAACATCTCCTTGTCCTAAACCACACATTCCATTCCCTACCCCCTATAACCCAGTCTCATTCACAGATCGGATGATTGATCTGTGATTGGCCTTCAAAAACACATCCCCTCCCCTCGCGTGACGTGTCAGCTGTGTATTTAAGTCCCGCCCCATTGGGAAGGTCAGTCGCCCGAATGTCTCCCTTCGCCCTCGTCTTCCTTCTCCTCTCTCTTGGTAGGTCTTCAACTAAAGAACCGTCTGAAATTGTCTTCAGTTGCCTCCATTCACGGAGACGTCTGCAGTCAGCCGATTGTCACCGGTCCCTGCAGGGCTTACATTCCCAGGTTAGTTGACCGAAAGCACAATTTTCAAAAGATTTCACGTCTATTTTATCAATTGTATATTTTCAGTTTCGGATACAAGGCTTCTGAAAAGGCTTGCGTGAGCTTCGTCTACGGCGGATGCCAGGGAAATGAGAACAGATTCGCCACGAAGGAGGAGTGTGAAGCCAAGTGCCTCAAGAAGTAATCAGTTCCCGTTCTTTCAATATATTTTCTTTATTTGTTAAACAACTTATATAAATGTTTTTTAAAACTCCACTGTAGTTCTGATGATGTGTTGGAGGCCAAAGTTTGGTCCGTTTCGCTGTTCTCACAAAAAGTGGGAAACCAGACAATTCGGGGCGCATTACAACGCCTGGTCTTTGAAAGTGCCAACACACATCACGGATAAACATTTACACAGGCACACGCGGCTGTTGACTGTGAATCATAGCAAATATGGGATGAAAATGGATGGGCAAAAACAGATCAACACCATTGTAGAAATGATCTTATCTAACTGCCTATTGGCATTTCCTTCACAGCCTCCATAATTGAAAGGAAGACATTTCTTTCTTTTTCATAAAATGTATCCAGGTCTACCGTGGATTTAAGCCATCGCAAGGCCCTATCTTTTTTTCCTATATCTTGTTGGTTAATCACGTTACCCTTAAGGCGATTGGTCATAGAGGTACTCGCAAAAGCTATGCACCAGGCAGGACTCGAACCCGCGGCCATTCACAACTGCAGTCGGCTGCTCTTACCACTGAGCAACCGGCGCGCTGTCCCCATTGTGCGTAAGGGGCCACGGCCGCCCCATCGGCCGGCCGCCACAGATTGCCGAAGTCGACACCCAAGAAAATCGCTCACAACTAGACCTGACATGCTCATTTACGTATGAATTGTTTGGATAGATTTTGAGATCATTTGCCTATGAATTGGCGTATCCAATCCTCCCTCCCTTCTCCTCATGCCCTTCCTCGTCAACGTAAGCTAACCTCATTGGCCACGGGGTATTCTTCTCCCCCTTCGCCGGTGAGGCGGCCGTTCAATAATGGTGAGGGTAAATCTGCATCTAATGGACGGTCAGCTGCTTTCTGTTCAGATTTCCTCTTTTAGAACCGACATGACCTCGGAAGAAACTAACAGTGAGTCTGCTTCTGTGACCAAGGTATTCCGGATAATAGGTAGGTCTTTCGCTGGGTACCATCTTAAAATTGTATACCTGCGCTATTAAGAAAACGTTTATTCCCAAATTAGCTTTATTCTGAATCCATTGCACGCGGGGATCAGTAGCCGGGCGGTGTCCTCGGTGGAGGGCAGTGTTCGCAGGCTCCTTTCTCTCCGTCGCTTCCGTCCTCTCCAGGAGGACCAGCCGGTCCAGACTTTCCATAAGGTCCTGAATCCCCATCAATTCAATCTTTCCATTCCCCTCACCTGGGTTTCCTTGGTCTCCTTGAGGACCGGCGGGTCCTGGCTCTCCAGGCTTTCCCTTGTCTCCGGGTGGTCCAGGAGGTCCGGGAGGTCCCATCTCTCCGGGTCGGCCGGGTGCTCCAGCGGGTGCCTCTCCTGCGATGCTCTTTCCGTTCTCTCCCTTCTCTCCGGGGCGTCCAGGGTATCCGGGAGGTCCAGCAGGGCCAGCCCTTCCTGCGGGTCCCTTCTCTCCCGGTTTTCCTGGAGATCCAGGCTCTCCAGACTCTCCTGGGTATCCTCTCTGTCCCTTCTCTCCGGGGGATCCAGGAGCTCCTGGGGCACCAACGGGGCATTCCCTGACACAGCCAGCAGCCGCTCCTTGCGATGAGACTCCTTCATTGTAAGTGGCTTCAGCGTCGGCGCCTGGGTTTCCATCGCTTCCGGCGTTTCCATCCCGTCCGTCGTCTCCGTCGCTTCCAGGCTCTCCAGGAGGTCCAGGCGGTCCCATCTGGCAACCACAGCAGCTCTCTTCTCCTCCACTTGGTCCTCCCTCCACTGCTTGGCTGGGTCCCTCATTGTCAGGGATACGGCCCCCTGAGACGGATTCCCCTCCGGAGGGACCTCCTGGACCTGCGTTGTAGACTCCTCCGTTGTCGGCTGGTCCACGAGAACCAGAGACAGCCTCTCCTCCTGCGGGACCAGCCCCTCCAGGACCAGCGCCATCGGCGTATTTGCCGCCTTGACGGCGTTGACGGCTGAAAGAAGTCTAGGTTCGACTGGGGGCTTGACCTACTTGCTGGTGATGAAATGACCGAAAAGCCATCGCCCGTTGGAGGACTGCTGGGCAGCGGCGCGCTTTGCCCGTTCGGTAGCCTCATGGACTCCCTTTCCCATGGACACTGCGACCACCTCTCCCCACAAGTCACGGTTTCTAGCCTAAGACAATCTGCATCAGAAGCACAAATGGCAAAGAAACCTTGCAGAAATGAACATCGTCCATGAGGGAAGAATGAAGGCGTTGGACATTCTGGTACGCGAGAGGGACAATTAGAATACATCCGAGGATAGTGACGGTGGAGGCGGCAACCGCAAGGAAGGCGGATCTAAGGACAAATGGGTGAATGGGAAAAGGCAGCGAATGGTTGGAGGAATGAAAAGTACCTGCGGAAGATTCGCAGCTCGGCTACTTCGTCTTCACAGAGAGGGTCCTTCATGGCGGTCTGTTCTGTCTCCCTCCGGGCGCCTTTTATTCCTCCTTCTATCAGGGGCGGGGATCTGAATGGCCGAGTGATTGCGGAACGAGACGGAAACGGAATGCGGAAAGTGTCAAAGATGCATATCCGAAGCATTTCGGCGACTGAACTGGTACGCGCGCGCAAGATTAGAGCCAAGACGAGAGATGAGGAGAGATTCTGCAGCAGAACAGGGCAAGACATGGATGCAGAACACGAATGCCTTTGTTTAAAGGACTAGCCTTCCCAGTCAACATAGAGAGAAGAGGTGAAGCATTGACATTTCAAAGTGTCTTGTCTGAAGCGTCTTGGAAAGACAACTGACAAGAGTTGTTCCAGTTCAAAGCTTGTTTATAAGCATAGACAAAATAATGGTTTTAGGTCCAAGAAATCAGATGACGCCGAGACAAAGGGTATATTCCAAGTGAACTAACGATCTCATGATGATTATGAAGGGCCTCATGGGTAAACCAGGGAAGGGGCTGACCGAGGGTCCAAAAAGTAGGACATACAAAAGTAGGCCCTTGAGAAAGAACGATTGGGGATCATATTTGAGCAGGAAAGGTAAGAGGTCAACAACTTTTCCCTCGGTTAAATCCCACAGGGGTCCCTCCAAAAGGCCCGAGGTCCCCCGAATGGTTTCTGTGTTAATGATATTTCTCAACTGTTCTGAATACTAAAACGGAAAGAACTAGATGAGGAGCAGGAGTGGGCACACTAGCTTCCACTGGCGAATAAGAACATAAAATTTTATTTGCTCTATAGTAGAGGTGGCCGTCAGATGGGGAATGGCCGCCGGTAGCCGACAATTAGGCGCCAGTAGCCTCACCCGTCAGCCCAATTACTGTGAAAAGAAACCGTGGCGGTCTCCAGCTGTTCTCCCACTGGTTCCCACCCCAGTGGAACCGAGTTCAGACTTTCACTTTATTAAACGTGAAAAACTAACAAAGAGTACAACAGAAACGAGGGAGATCAGCAGACATTATTAGCTTCGCACTGGGCAGTGGCAGGAGGTCAGGGGAAACACGTAGACCAAAGGTGAAATGGGGGAGGGGGCTTACTCGTCGACTCCAGCCGTGGGCTTCTGTTCGATGGCCGGGTTGGTCAGCGGCACTTCTACAGACACCTCCTCCTGCTGTTGTTCCTCCTCGTGCGTAGGACGCATCATCAATCGGCCGTGGTCCCGAACGACGAGCATATCTCCTTCCAGCACAACCTGAAAAGGAACGATACAATTGCCACGACACACACTAACCCCGTCCATGATCTCTCCTTCCGTCAGAACGTGTTCCGTCACGATGTCTCCTTCCAGGATCTAAAATAGACGGTTTCAAGGAAAGATGTGATTCGGCTACCTCTTCGTGGAGAATCGTTCCGTCGTCCAGAGGATCCGCATCGTCATCCCTCACCTCCGTGTCGGCGACAATCTCCACTCCAAAGTCCTGAATTCCCAAATTACTCCAAACCCTTTTGATACTTACGTTCTTTATGTTCTGGAGAATTCTCTGCTCGTTCTTGCTGACCAGAGTCTTCCAGATGGCGTCGAAAGTGTCGTCGTCAGTGCGAGTGCCGACCAGTCCCTTCATGTAGCGGAACAACGTCGCACCCACATCCAGGCCTCCCCTTCCCGTGGGCAGCGGAATGTGCTTCCTTCCGATGTGGGATCGCATGGAATGAAGGTCGTCGACAGAGTCATCGAAGGGATCCTAAAGAAAAAGTGTCCCATTGTACATACATCAAAGAGCTACAATTCGGTGTCTATCCAGCCAGGGCGGGATGTAATCAGCCATCGATTCCTCGTCCTCGAATGTGACGTTGTCCATCTTCGTGTCCAGCACTTTGTCTCCATTCTCGTTGCCCATCTCCTCCAGAGCACTCTGACCCCTCTGCATCTCCCTCTTCACGTTGTGAATCTAAAGCTCAATTGAAGTGCTCCTTCAGGAGATTACTCACGGCGCGCAGGTTGACGGGAATGCCGTGTTTGTTCTGCAGCTCCTTGGCGACCTCCTGAGGATGCATGGTCTGCAGAAGACGACGGGCATCGTCCTTGACTCCGGGCGGCAGACGCATATAGAGGGTATCCACGTGCAGGGCGTTTCCATGGGTCACTGGCTGGGGAATGTCGCCCTCTTCCGAGTACCAGTAGAAGACCATGGAATGACCGCACGGAACATTATCCCTCGTGATGTAGACGATCTAAACGAGCCGAGATGAATACTACCGCATCAGACCAACTCTTTTCTTCAGACGCGGACATCTCGGCAGAGTAGCGGCGTAGATGTGAAGTTGGTAATCGCCGTCCGAGATCGGGTTCTTCTTATTTCCACGGATGACGCGGAGGTCTCCGAGGCGGTTAGTTCCGATGGGAATTCGATGGGTCTTCGGACGACGGCACATCACAGAACCTGGAAAGGGAAGAGTAAGAATCAAAGTAAGAAGGATTCTCAGTGGCCCTTAGGAGCCTACGCACCATCGCTGAGGGTGAGGTTCTCGGACCAAGGGCCCAGTCCGTCGCAGGTGAGATTCCTGACATCAGCCGATTGATCGATGAAGAACACAAAGGCGCCTCGGGAGTTGACGAGTGGCGGGAAGAGCGGCACCCGCTGGTTCAAACAACCCATGTTCTCTCTAAAACAGTCTTCCTTCAGTCGACGGGAATATCTCACAGAATCTGCTGCTTGTTGATGAGGTAGTTCAGTTGACGGTTCCTGTCGTTCATAAAGTCTATGTCCTCCACGTTGAGATAGATCGCTGCCTCCTGTGTCTGTTGAGGTTGTCCCGCGAACTGAAACCTCCATTATTGAAACATCTCGAGCCAATTCAAACCGGGCTCTCCTTCTCCGACTCGGAGGTGTCCGAGATGTCATCCAAAATCGATCCAATTTCCTCCTAAACATACATTAACCAACGGATTGAGGGAAAACCCACGTATCTGCGAAGAGGCCTCCTGCGAATGACGCGTTTGCCGTAGGGGCCATTCAGCCGAGGGATAGGTCCCTCCGTGTTGTAGTCGTACATGATCATGACGTGGCTGATTATGCTCTTGCTGCTGGTGTCCATCAAATAGTTGATCTAAAAAAAGGTTGGAAAGGTTATTGTAGATGCCCTACCCTCTTCCTCAATCTAGCCTCCTTCGGATGAATACTGTAGATGGAGACGAGGTGGTAGGGGAATATCTTGTAGTCTCCATCCTGGATGGCGAAACGGCCCGACTTTCCGTCGTGGTTCACTGCGTATTTGCGAACCTTCGAGCGGTAACAAGTGGGATTTTCCGCTAAAGTATGGTTCAGGCGGCAGAGGAGAGGGATTACCGGTGGCGTTGGCAGACCAAGGGGAGAAGTCATCCCGGTTGATGTCGTGGGGGAAGACGACGTGGGCGGAGACGAAGAACACGTAGGCCCTGGAGTTCTTAACCAAGGGAGGGTGGGAAGGCTTGCTGTTGTTGATCAATCCCTTGTCGTCTCTGAAAAGATCAAGGGGAGATTATGAAGAAGATGGAGATACTCACACGAAGGAGGAATTGACGATGTACTCCAAGACGGTGTCGGTCTGGCAGAGGACCCTCTTGTGCCTCACAGTGAGGTACGTGTGTCCATCCTCCAATTGCCGAATTCCATCGAAGAACTAAACACAATCATTCTCGAATTCCAGCTGTCAAATCTACCGGTGAGGTGGATTCCTGCGAAACCAGAACGTCCTCGTCGAATTCCGTATCCCATCCTCCGTTGAGACTGTCCTCGGGAAGATCCTCGTACTAAACCCATATGTTTAATTAGAATTAGGGAAAGCATACGTCGTCGGCTGGGATCAATCCGGCCAAGGGGTGTCCCCCTCCGAGGGATTGATCGTGGTGCATGTCGTCGTTCGCCACTTCTTCCACCAGCTCCTCCACATCCACCTCCTCATCGCCGGCGGTGATCAGACGATGGGTGACACTGCCCTTCTCAACCTCCTCAGCACGCTGGAACTAAGTGGTTTATTGTTCTGTAGTCTAAACAATACCAGAATGACGGTGTCGGGGGGCGGTAGAGCGGCGTTGCTCGCCCTATTGTTGGTCTTGATGATATCGGGGATCGGTCCCTCGGCCATGTACTCGTAAATGTAGCAGACCACTCCCAGCACCTGGCTGTTGTGCTTCTGCACGTAAATGATCTAAACAAGAGGTGTACACAGTCCTTTAACCAATCAGTACCCTCTTCCTCAGTCGAGGGCATCTGCAGAGGATGGTGATGGTCTCCACGAGGGCGTAGCCGGTCGTCTGCCAATCCTCCTTCGATGGCTGGAACATTCCTAACGAGTCCTGGGCCACCGCCTTCTTCACAGTCCTCACGCGGTGGTTCACAGTGGCTCCTGAATCCGCTGTATTTCGGGGTCATTTCCCAAATAACCTTGATAGGTCCATGGAGAAAGACCGTCTCCGGTGAAATGCAGCTGATCGGCGACGTAGTTCGCAGGCGCAAAGTAGACGAATACTCCCCTGGTCTCAATCAAAGGCGGCAGGTAGGGAATCCTACTGTTGAGGAACCCAGGCTGCTCACTGAAACATAAATCAGCCGGGTCTTTCATACAACTTACAGAAGCAATCCGGCGTCGTTGATCAGATAGCGTAGCAGAAGTTTCTTGTTGTTCGTCCATCCGTAGCGTTCCGGCCTCACTTGCAGGTACTTTTCATGGCGAGGACCCGCAACCAGGTCATCCTCGAACTAAAACAGCACTGTCTTCAGGAACAAAACCAATGTTTACCGGATTGTCATTGTCTCCAACGAACAACATGTGTCCCTTCTCGAATTCCACGTCCGTGTGGGCCCCGCGGAAGGCCTCATTTCCGTGGACGATGTTCAGCAGAATGGGGATCTCTCCAGCCGTGGTGAAATCGTAGAGAATCAGGACGTTGCCGATTATGTGACCAGAACGCGACAGGTAGAAGATCTGGAAAATTAATTCATGGAGTGCTTGTAATGTCAATTTTCTTCCCCGTGAGACATATACGACGTTTTGACGCAACGACGCGCGCATAATCTAGTCTGAGGGATAATCCCCCTATTGTCGGCGCCGTTCCCCGGCCATACGTGCACTGAATCCGCACGGAATTGGATGATAAAGAAACAAACCGCGCGGTAAAACCGTCGCAACTTTTAAAAATAACCGCAATCAAATAGGCTTAATTGTGACTTTTTATACCTTCTTGCGAAGACGAAGACATCTCGGCAGCCAGGCACTGTACTCGGTCAGATGTATCTCCGCAGTTCGGGGATCTCCCTTCGCGGGGACGAGGCGACCTCCCTGACGCACAATCGGGTGCTTCCTGACGTTCGGCTTCACTACCGGTTCGTTATCGGAAGCATCGTTGCCTAAAAACGAAATCACCTAAGAAACAGAATTCAACTACTGGAAGTGGTCCATGGCTTAAGATCATCGGTGGAAAGGTCTCTGATGGAAAGAACGGCGCTACCATCGACGTAGAAGGCAAAGCAGGCCTTGTGAGGAGTCATCGGAGGAATGCGCGGCGGTTTGCCCAGCATCCAACCGTTTTCACGGCTAAATTGAGATAGTAATGGTTAAAATACACGACTGCTTACATGTTGTTGATCTCAGTCCTGTTGGTGAGAATGTCAATAATCCTCTCCTTCCTGAGAAGATAGGACAGACATCCGTGAATGACGGTAGCGTAGCATTCGCCGTGCTCATTAACCCCAATCTCATCCTCGAACTGAAAAAAAACTATTTTCAAAGGAACACCGAAGACTGTCTAAGACAAGATGAAACGAGAAAACTGACGAGTTTAACATTGAAAGAATTGATCTTCTCGGCCTCCAACTTGGTCAAGGGCTTGTCGTAGATGTACTTGTTCCTTGGAGCTGCTCCGGAAGGTCTCAGCACTGTGGGACGGGGCGTACGGGGAGTGGCACCAGTACGACGGAAGGGTGTCTGTCCGATCGGGTGCTTCCTGGGCCTTCCTCGCTTCCTCTTAACGTCACTGAAAATAAAGTTCCTCCTGCTTCCAACCACCACCACCTGATCCTCTCCAACAACGGCGGCTGATCATCTCCCTCCTCGTATTCGTCTCCGTAGTCCTTCATGGTGATCATCACGTCCTCGTCCGGATCTTCTTGGTCCAATTCCTCCAGATTCGACATAGTCTCCACGTCGATGTCCGTGGCAATCTGTAAAGTTTGATATTCAATGAGAACGGAAAGATTCTCACGTGTTCCATGCTGAGCACTGAGCCAATACCCTTCGACCCAGCAGCCGAAACGGAATCCTGCTCATCCACGGACTCCGGCTCGTTCACGTCCACCTCGACGTCGGATCGCTGCTCCTCGCGCCTTGGAGGGTAGGTTCTTTGCTGTCTCCTGGGCATAGGCGGCGGCTGGACCTCCTCCTCTTCCACTTGCACTTCTTCTTCGTCTTCCACTTCTTCTTTAACTCCAGGATACGTCACCTACAATTCAAAAATAACATATATAAATGACCCAAGAAAAATTGTTTAACCCATTCTACGTCACAGCAAAATCTATTGGGAATTGAATCAACTAGGAATCTAATGCTTGGAGCTGCGTTGTTAATTTGAAGCACCCTGAAGATCTCTCCATCATTAGCATTGAAGTTCATATCACATTAGCCTAACTTCGCCCCACATTAGCATATTTTTTCATAGTTTGACGTGTTGTTATTATGGCTCACGATCAGTTCAGTTATACATCTCATGTGCTCTTGTTTTATTTATAATGTTAAATTAACTTGATTAATCTGGCATTTTGTTCTACTTAGAACAAAATGCCAGATTAATGAAGTGAACTTAGACCGATTTCGGTTCCTTATACAAAACGTTCGAAAAATCTTTCCTGCCTAAAGGTCACTTATAATAGAAATATTTTGTTTTAAAATAAATCTCACCTCATAATCCCCACTTGTGAGGAGAACACTTTTCCTGGCATTCCTTTTGGGTCTTGAGGTCTCAGCCGGAGCCTCGACGGACATGGCCTTCCTCTTCCTGGAGACACTTTCTTCTTCCCTTCCTTTCTCAGAAGCCACGGTAGGCTTCTTCTCCGGTGAATTAGCATTTGAACGACGCGTACCGGTCATTACAAACTAAACCATATCATTTTCAATAAAACGAGATCTCCAAATATAGGAATCGGCAGGACAAATTAATACATTAAATACAAGACCAACAATTTAAAAACAATTTTATTTATCATGTAAAAAAAATTACAAGCTATAAATATTAATTTAATCGGGATACAAGAACAGATTGATGCTATTCGTACACGGTATACAGTGAAAGGTGGTGATTTTCAAAAGCACTCTGAGCATCCAAAAGCAGAATGTACGCATTACTTATTGACATATCACCAGCCATACACGAGGACATTACGCATGGATTTACGGGGCTGTGTGATTATGAAAGGAGGAATACAGGAACACGGGTTCCGTATATACTACAACGCGTGCGGTATCACGAATACAACCATAAGAGCACAACTGAGTTAAACCTCACACCAAAAAAGCGAGCCCGAAAGCAGTGAAACAATCGAAACTGGCGGGGGCCCCTCAAAGGCAGTCAAGACTCGTTTAGGAAGAACAGCACTGCTTCTTGCTTCGCTCAGAGTCCGGAACAGAGATGTCGATTCCAGAGCTCTGGGGAGGAACCATGCGATCGGAACCGACGTGCTTGTTGGAGACGCTCTTGTAGATCTCGGTCAAGATGTTCGTGAAAGCCGCTTCGACGTTCGTGCTATCGAGGGCGGAGGTTTCTGAATAACCAGGTATTATTAGAGCTTATACAAATCGATTAGGCGCCGTGTTTACAATTATATAAACAAACACTTACCGATGAATGACAGTTGGTTCTTCTCGGCGTAGATTTTTGCTTCGTCTGTCGGAACGGCGCGAAGATGTCGGAGGTCACTCTTGTTTCCGACCAGCATGATCACGATGTTCTGATCAGCGTGGTCGCGGAGCTCCTTCAGCCACCTCTCAACATTCTCATAAGTGACGTGCTTAGCTAAAATAATGCAGATTCTTAGAATAGGTGAAAAACGAACCAATATCATACACCAGAAGAGCTCCTACAGCACCACGGTAGTAAGCAGATGTGATTGCACGATAACGTTCCTGCCCGGCAGTGTCCCAAATCTGAGCCTTGACGGTCTTTCCCTCAACCTGAGACAAAAATAATGATATTTTCAAAAAGCGGCGGACCTGAATGCTGCGAGTTGCGAATTCGACTCCAATGGTGGACTTGGACTCAAGGTTGAACTCATTGCGGGTGAAACGAGACAGCAAGTTCGATTTTCCTACACCAGAATCTCCAATCAGGACGACTAAAATGACAGACTATACCACATATATGTAACAAGACAAACCCTTGAAGAGGTAATCGTATTCGTCATCACGGGAACCCATCTGAAAATATATTGATTGACAAAGTTCCGGTTATATGGGGTGATGAGACAAACAGTAATACTGCGAAAACAAAAGGTATCCAAGGAATAACTTGATTCAGGAGGTTGAAAAAACATAAAACCGGAATGTACGTCGCTCTTTTAGTTCCAACGCGTTTGTGCAGACAAATAACGACAATTCCATGATTCACGTAAAAATATAACAAAACCTTTTGTTTTATTCATGTTTTCTCCTTCATTTGCATAATTTCGATACAAGGGACACTCAGTTATACTAGAGGAACGAGAACGGACTGAACACAGGTAAAAAGTGGACCGTCCACGTCAATTTCCTCGCACTCGCAACGCGCGTGACCGCGACGCTGCGGACGCGTCGCGTCCCGCAACGATTCGCCTGCCGATCACGGAGAAATGGAACCAGATTGCCCCTACGGTCTCGCCGGCCTAAAAATTTTTCCTTAATTTTCCCCTCTTTTTAACAATTTTTTGCATGTGTTTGGCCGTTATACTTGTTCTATTATAATAGAAAGTGCGAAAACGATGATTTTTAGTTTGGAATCTATAAAATGCGTAGAACCCATTCTTTGCCTTTCTTCTATATTTGTGTTTTTCTTTATAAGACTAAAATTTTATTTTCAGGGTAACGAAGGCTCGTCATGGCCCAGTAAGTTTTAAACCGTTTTTTTCTGTTACCGATTTCATCTTCAGAAATTCTTGTTAAAAAGGTTATTTTCAGAAAGAAACTTCCCCAGGTCCCCGAGACTATCCTGAAGAGGAGGAAGCAACGCGCTGAGATCCGCGCCAAGGCTATCCAGAACAAGGTCAAGCTCGCCGCTGTAAGTTTTATTTTTTTAATAGTATGAAGCGCCTTTAACTCGTGTTTCAATTCGCGTTTTCAAATTACTATATTTTTAATTTTCCCTTTTGCAGAAGGCTAAGGAGACCAAGGCCAAGATCTTCAAGCGTGCTGAGAAGTACGTCCAGGAGTACCGTGCTGCTGAGCGTGACGCTCTCAAGCTGAAGCGCGATGCCGCCAAGGATGGAAACATCTACGTCCCTGATGCGCCCAAGCTCGCTTTCGTCATCCGTATTCGCGGTATCAACCAGATCCACCCTCGCCCCCGCAAGGTGTGTTTTTCTAACTGTTGCAATTTTATCTTATTGTTTTAGGCCCTCCAGATCCTCCGCCTGAGGCAGATCAACAACGGAGTCTTCGTTAAGTTGAACAAGGCTACTCTTCCCCTGCTCCGCATTGTCGAGCCCTACGTCGCTTGGGGATACCCCAACCTCAAGTCCATCCACGATCTGGTCTACAAGCGTGGATTCGCTAAGGTCGATGCTCGCCGTGTCCCCATCACCGACAACAGCATCATCGAGCAGTCTCTTGGTGAGTAGTTTAACCTTTTCAATTGCTCGTTTCAATCACTTTTTCCTGTTTAACTATTTTTTCTTATTTCAGGCAAGAACGACATCATCTGTATGGAAGATCTTGTCCACGAGATCAGCACTGTTGGCCCTAACTTCAAGCAGGCCACCAACTTCCTCTGGCCCTTCAAGCTGAACAACCCCACTGGCGGATGGACCAAGAAGACCAACCACTTCGTTGAGGGTGGAGACTTCGGAAACAGGGAAGACCAGATCAACAAGCTTCTGAGGAAGATGATCTAACTTGTTTTGTTTCTGTTATGGAGTGTAAATGTTGTCTGTTACTTCGCACTCGTGTTACATTCTCTAAAACGAATACTCTTAAAGCAAGTTTATCACAGTTACAACAAGTTTTGATAGGTATGGGTATTCATGAAGAACAGCATTTCTTCTGGGGCTTTCCGGTCTTCGACGTTGTCGGTTCATTGAGGGAAAGGTCGATTCTTTCAGTATAGGTGACGTGTTTATTCGCCACTCCTTTGTAGATCTCTGTTAAGATGTTTCTGAACGCCGTCTCCACATTAGTACTGTCCAGCGCAGATGTTTCTGAACCAAATATTTTTCAGCTGTTCTCTTATCTCACCTATGAAAGAGAGTTGATTCCTTTCGGCATAAGCCTTTGCTTCATCTGAAGGCACAGCGCGAAGGTGTCTCAGATCCGACTTGTTTCCCACGAGCATTATGACTATGTTCTGGTCAGCGTGGTCACGAAGTTCCCTGAGCCATCTCTCGACGTTCTCATAAGTGACGTGCTTGGCTATAATTCCTGTGATTCATGCATTCTCCATACTTACCGATGTCATAAACCAGAAGTGCTCCGACAGCCCCTCTGTAGTAAGCAGAGGTGATCGCACGGTATCTCTCCTGCCCAGCTGTGTCCCAGATCTGAGCTTTAACAGTCTTTCCCTCAACCTAAAAGTATGGCGTTGCGGTATGTATCTTTCTCTGCACCTGAATGCTCCTTGTCGCAAACTCTACGCCAATTGTCGACTTGGATTCTAGGTTGAATTCATTCCTCGCGAATCGAGACAGAAGGTTGGACTTTCCTACGCCAGAGTCTCCGATTAGAACGACTGCAATATGATGGTACGGCTAAGTTGACTGTATCAGAGCCACGCTGTGCGGACTTCTAGATGCGAGAAAACTCGACTTCTATTAAAATCTTATAAGAAAGATATATTGACAACAGTCGGATTACATGGTAGTTAACA
Source organism: Oscheius sp. G VE-2021 (assembly GCA_022343465.1). NCBI lineage: Eukaryota > Metazoa > Nematoda > Chromadorea > Rhabditida > Rhabditidae > Oscheius > Oscheius sp. G VE-2021. Next base: position 997,842 of record JAJQXH010000025.1, read on the forward strand.
TATGGAAACTTCATTCTACAACACCAGTGCCATCTCTCGAAGTGCCCTTTCAGATTGCTGACCTATGGAGTATCCAAAGAAGAATATCTTTTTTCATCTGAGAGGTCTTGGTTCATTTATTTCTACTGCAGGAAGTTTAAGGTAGCATTATCCTATGCCCAAGACGTAAACGTACCCTTGAAGAGGTAGTCGTACTCCTCGTTTGGCGACATTGGCTGTGGTCAGGGCGGAGGACGGTTGGATCTGAAGGTCAGTTCTGCGTTTTGAGCCGGAACAACGGGCCGCCGACGGCGGAAAAACGTCGAGAATCGATTGAGAGGAGGGGATTTTCGGGTTGGATGGGAACACGATCGGAGGGAGGACTGTACCTAATGAAGAAAGAACACGAAATGGATGGAGAGATAGATAGAGAGAGAGAAAGAAAGAGAGAGATAGTCACAGAGGGAGAGAAATATGGGTATGATGGGATATGAAAGTGAGGAGGTAACACAAAGTTGAGCATAGAGTGGTAATAGAGGTGAGAGACGAAGAGAGACACCATTTGGGGAGAGAATTGGTAAGACAGAGAGGGCGAGAGACACAGACACGCATAGATACAGAGGGACCACAAAAGGGCGTTTCCGATCAATCGAATAGCCCGTTTCGGCGGACGATTGGTGGCCGGAGGAGCTTTGGCGTTGTGGCAAAAGTTGATAAGGCGTGGAGCCGCGGCCGTGAGTCACCGACCGGCCGGCGGCCGATCATCCGGGCGCGCGCCACAACAAACGGACGGTTATGAAAATGGGCGGTGGGTCGCGTGAATCACAAAAGGCGAGATACTGCAGTTCCGTTTCGACAGAAACCAAACGTTGTGAAATTGACCATGTAGTTTGATGCTTTCTGTTTCTCAGGATGTGAATGAGCTTTCCTTCGGAGACAATGTGTACCTTCGCGCGTGAGGTGCAGTTTGCACAAATGCGGCTGTAGAATAGGCGAAGGCGCAGCCGCAGTTGTTTAGATCGAATTATAAACTTTGCGCCTTCAGAAGAAGAGAAGCAGGGCCTTGTATCTTCTCAATCCAGATATGGAACTGAAGTAACGGTCTAACAAGATAATGTAACAGGAACGGATTACGAAAGGAGCCTTGAGTCAAGCTTCAACGAACAAACCTGCAGTTGGAAAGGGAAAAAGGAATCGTCATTTGTTGACTTTATGCTATGTAAGAGCTGGAAAATCCATTCAGAAAACCAAGTATACTTTCGTAAGAGACGTCAGTTCGACAATCTCAGTGGGTTGAAGTCTTTTTTGGCTCAAACCCAAAAGAAATCAGAAGTCAGACAAACAGAGCCCATACCGAATGGCCCGTTTTTCAGTTGCAAAACATACCAGAACACCTGGTTCTTTTGCATGAGGATACCGCTTTTTGACAACGATAGGCCGCTGGGACCTTTTATAGAAATCATAGGTCGCTTTGGGAGGTCTTTCTTTTTACACCCTTCCCTGTCATGTATGCAAATGTAACTGGAAAATGCCGACAATGTTGGATTCTCCAGAATCACGGCCAAAAACCGTTTTCCTTGGAATAAACGACGAATTCCAGAATTAATAACGAATGCTGAATAAGCGTTTCCGAAAGGACAGGGGAATGTTTGCGCCGAAGGGCATTGAAAACATCACTTTCACGGTCGCGGGGAAAAGAGGGGCGGCCGTCAGTCGCTCAAAACACATGGCCGCGCGGCGACTGTTTGCTGACCCGTGTACCCAAGCGATCAGATATCTTTGGGCCGACCGCTCTTTTTTTGTTAGTGGCTGGAAATGCCCCATATGAGAATAGAACATGTGTGACAAGCGCATTTATTATTATTGTTCGCTGATCTCCCGGAATCGGTTGAACATGGAGGCGCGCACCCGTTCTTTGTGGGTAGACTCGGCGGCGTGGACGATCTTCGAGCCGTACGATCCCAGACCAGCACCAGCCACTCGTTGAACAGCCTCGATTGGAGCGACGATTCCTGGAAGAGCAGGTTTCCAGAATGAAACGTAGAATAACCAACCTTGTCCGTACTTTCCGGCGCCTTCGCCCTCCTTCCAGCCCATGTTCTTCAGCAGTCGGTTGCCGATGTTGTTGCTGTCAAGGGGGCGTTGGGCGGCAATCTCGGACTCCCGTCGAAGCGACTCTTGGGATTTCTTGCTAGGCTCCGCCTCAGGAACTTCCTCCTTGCCGTAGCCTAAACATACCGTATTTCACAATTTTCAACACCCTTCTCCCACCTCCGTCCAATCCGAACTGAGCCCTCCTCTCCTTGGCTCGATCACGGTAGACCAGTTTGGGAGCAGCGTGCGCTGCGTCATGGGTCGTCTCCTCCGCTACCATCATGTCATCAACGTAGTTTCTAGCCCACTCCGCTCGCTTCTCATCAAGATTCTTCTGAAAATCAAGAAACATTTGAAAGGGCTTTGTGGAAAACTGACCTTGTGGAGCTCACTTTTATCCACGTGTTTCCTCAGAACATCGACACTCGGGAACGCCCTTTTGCACAACAGACACATCTTCTTCGCCTCGTCGATCAGGGCCAACTCCATGATTTCGCGTTGTTCCTGCGCGGTCGGCAGTCGCCGGTCCGAAACGGGGACTGGTGCTTCTGAAAAATAACGCTTACAAAATCAATATAAACAGTATCAATAAAAAAATAAAATGCGTACCCAAAGAGGTCTTCCGAGATCCACTTCGCTCCTCGTCGTCAGAATCGCCGCTATGCCTATGGACAATCTTGGAAGCCAACTCAGAAGAATCTCCTAAAAACGAAGATTATTCAGAAAGTAGGCAACGACCAACCAGAAGGCCCAGGCCGGTCGAAGGCGCTCTTAGTGGCCAACACTGGCTGTGTCAATGGCTTCATCGTGATCTGCAGCTTCTGCTTCTCCTGTTTCTTAGCCCACTTCTGCATCTGCCTCATCACGTCCGTATCGGTTGACTACAAACATCAATTATAACGGTTCCTCCTAGTAATTCCAACCTCCTTGACTTCCACTTTCTTCTCCTCCACAGCGGATGTTTGGGGTTGCTGTTCTGCACCCTAAACTAATGTTTGAGAAAATAGAGGAAAAGCGAACCCCGGAGACACTGAAGTATGTGGCGTAGCTGGAATCCCAACAGGCCCACACTCCACTCTCCTGCATGTAGTAGTAAGAAGACTTGGCGTCGTAGAGGAACCCAGTGACAGGGTCACGGAAGTAGCCGGTGCTTGGATCCAGAGTGAAGGTGACGGGATTGGGCACGGCTGGAAATACGGAATAATACAGATAGTCCGAAATTTCGAGTTAAGATTCAGACAAATCATCAATAGCCTCCGACTAACCGTATTTGGGAAGTACACCGCTGGGAGTGTTCGTAGTGCCGATGATTCCTGGGTTCTGCTTGGGTTGTTGTGGCTGTGGTGGTTGCTGTTGTTTCTGCTGTGGCCCAGCGTAAGCGTGTTGTTTCGGACCGTATGGATTGTATCCGTGGGTATCCTAAACCGACTCTTTGTAAAAACAATTCCATGGGTCGCACCTGTCCCCTCTGCTGAGCCAGTCTCATCATAGCCGCATGCGCCACCTCTGCTCCAGTAACTAAACGAAAATCAGTTTCCATGAACCAGTTGACTCTAACCGGGTCCTCCAGTGCTAGGAAGAGGTTTTGCGGTGGCCGCGTGTAGAGCCGCCTGTTGCTGTCTGACGATTTCCTTCAGCGGATGTTTGCAGTAGGTCAAAATGGCTAAAAATTAATTAAAACGGCAATGAACATAGGACAGACCGTCTTGGTTGACCACCTTGATGGGGGCTTTGTAGGAAGAGTTGACGAGGAGAGTGGCGTCATCGGTGGACCTCATTTGGATGAAGGCGTGTTGACGGGAATCGGACAACTGTAGCTGGACGATGCAGGTGAGGTTCACGTTCTTGATGAGACCCTCGAAGATGCCGGCCGTGTTGATGCCAGGAGGCAGATTGCGGATCAACAGAGCTAGAATGAGGCTGATTATCATTTAGGGAAGGGAAACTGACTGTCGCAGGGAACGACGCCGATCATGTGCATTCCAGCCCTCTCCATGTCGTCAGATTGAGCCTTGGGAATGTCGCATTTGAAGCAGGCCTCGCGTTTGAAGAAGTTGTTGCAGGTGCACTAAAATACAGTTTGTGATCACAGTCAATAGATGTACTAACGTTGGCACAAATCCAGTCATTGTTCGAGATCCTTCCCTGGCTAGCTGGATCTGGTTTGGCGTACTGCACTTGGATGCGACGACCGTCCGTAAGAACGAGCAAGCCCTGAAAATAAACGATAAAAGTAGAATCTGAAAATTACATTTAAAATACAGCAGTGACGGAATGAGGGGCGGGGAGGGGGCAAAAAGAAACATAATTGAAAAACAAAACAAAAAATTAGAGCAAAAAGCTCGGGGTCTGAAAAGAAAGAGACCTGCGAAGCATCCATCCATTTGATAGCTGTGTCGACGTCGGCAAAGTCGATAAAACCAAACGAACGCGTTGTACCTGCAGCGGAACAACATGTCATTGGCGAATGAGAGAGAACCCGATAAAACAACGGAAAGTGGTGTTTTGGAAGAAATTCCTTACAGACGTTAGGCAATCCAACCGCAGTTGTTACTTTCTTTGTAAACGTTCAAGATATAACGTGTTTGCTAAAATTTATTTTCTGTGTTTACACTTAGTTTTAAATATTAGTTAAAATTATGCACCTTGCGTAAATAGAATATCTCTGCTTTATTAGCACAAACCACGCAAAAAGAAAAGATTCAGCGGAGAAGCGTGATTTACCTCTGTTGATGACCCGCACATCGTGTGGCAGGAACCCTTCCGCAGCCATGGACATTGTGATCTGCAAAGACGAAAGTGAGGTGAGCAGAATGAGGGAAGGCCAGATCCAGGAGACGTCGAAGCAGACGGCTCACCATGTCGCGGTCGACGTCATTCGGAAGACTCATCATGGCCAGCTTCTTACTCGGAGCAGCGGTACTTTGCATATCGCGATCTTCTCGATCACGTCGCTAAAAGGGAAAGTCAGTAATTTTTAGGAAGTTGTGCGGAAAGTAAACATACCCTACTCCTGCTACGAGAACGACGTCTTGGCGACCTGCTTCTTCCTGAATACAAAACATACAATAAGTGAAATACAACAACACAATGGGGCCAGAGAAGGGAGTGATACTATTATGGTGTTGCGAATAGGGCAACCGTGTCCTACCTCTGTAACGACGGCGGTCCCGATCGCGGCTTCTGGAGCGAGAACGACTGCGGTGGCGCCTCTCCCTTGAGCGGCTCCTGCTGCGGTTCTGGCTAGAGCGTCCACTGCGGGAACCTCGATGACGGGAGCGACTGCGGGAACGGTCACGGCTCCTGCTTCGCGAACGACGACTGCGACGACCCATAGCTTCGTCCCTGAAAAATATCATGAAAGTCAATAACAACAAAAAATGGAAAATTTATCAAGTGAATTCAGATAGAAAGCAGCGCCCGATTTCGGAATAAGCAAGTGGCGTCGCCCAGACATTGAATTTCGAAATACCTCCTACGGACGGCCTCCATCTGCATATCCTCCAAGTTTCGCTGATCCCGCTCGTAGTTCTTGTAGTATTCGGCTAGACTGTCCTCTCCGCCTTGGAAATCCTTAAAATAGATATGATTTTTTAAAAATAAATATTGGGGCTTACCTCTTGATAGGCGTCGTCTCCTCCGCCGTCTCCAGCGGAATACACAAACGGCAACATCTCACTTCCAACGTTGAATTGACGTTTTAGCCCTTTAAAATCGATTTCTGGGAAAATTGTTAAAAATGCGTGGCGCCATTACAAACTACGCAAATCAACTAGCGAAAACCGATATACGCGTTCGGAGGAAAATTGTCTGAATTTGTCATCTCACGCGAAAATACGTACTTTCTCATTTTCATTGTATTTTTCCTTATTTTGGGGTCTTTTTTATTGTGAGCCTGGTTTTTTAAAATATTTAAATACAATTAAATTCAATTAATTGCAGAATGGGTCGCCAAGGCAAAGGAAAAGCGGCCAAGGGCGCCGCCAGAAGCAGATCCGGCCTCAACTTGAAACGACGCGGAGTCGTGAGTTTTTCCTTTAGTTTTCAAGCCGAATTAATAATAAATTAATTTGCATTAAAAGTGATTAATTGAATTTTCCAGGACGGAGATGCCCTCGACGTCCAGGAACGCGAAATCGCGAAGATCAACAAGAAAAATGCCCAGGAGGCGCAGGAAAAGGAACTGGCCAAGTATGTTTTCTTGCTTTTTGGTCCAATCAGATTAATATAGGCAGCCCCACACTTTTGTTATCCGTCGTGGAGATGTGGGCAAATACGTGAAGGCCCTGGAAACGGATCTCAGAAATGTCATGGAGCCCAACACGGCCAAGGACCTCAAGGTAACCAGGGTTTGCTTATATTAAGTATGTGTCCTTCAGGTGCGTAAAAACAACAACGTGAAGGATTTCGTCGTGAACGGAGCGGTCTTGGGCGTCACGAACATGATGGTTCTGACGGCAGGAGACAATTCTGTTCAGCTGCGATTGATGCGATTCTCTCAGGGACCCACACTCACCTTCAGAGGTTTGGATAAAAGAGAGAAGGGCTCAATATTGGTTTAGTGAAGCAGTACTCCATCGCCAGACATGTCCTCGGCGCTCAGAAGCGTCCGAATATCCACGAGAAGCTTTTCAAGAGGTCGCCGCTCGTCGTGATGAACGGCTTCAACCAGGAGGGAAAGAAGCATCTTCAGCTCGTACAGACCGTCATCCAGAACATGTTCCCCACACTCAACGTTGATACTGTAAGTAGTAAGGTAGCATACATGTTCACTCATTAGTTTAGATGGACTTGCGTGACGTGAAGCGTTGTCTGATGGTCAACTACAGCGAGGAGGACGATACCGTCGAGCTGAGGCATTAGTGAGAATAATTTACCCGGCCGGCCTAACTTCTTCCAGTGCTCTTCGAGTCGTGGCATCCGGTCTGAGCAAATCCAGTAAGAAGCTGCTGCAGGCTGAGAAGTCTTCAACCAAGGGCATTCCCGATCTCTCGCGCTACAAGGACATTTCCGACTACTTCCTGAAGTATGTTTCCTGAACTTCCTTTCGAAATCGGTTGTTGTAGCCCCGGACAGATGAGTGACAGTGAGTTCGAAGGAGAACAGGAGGAAGTGGAGCTGAGCCAGGACATTCATAAGAAGGGAGGGTGCATCCGCGGAGAGAAGAGCAACGTCAGGTGGGAGAAGTTTTCGTCAATTTGAAAGAGTATGTCTAGGCTTACCGAAATTGGCCCCCGTCTTTCGATGGAATTGATCAAGATCCAGGAAGGCATCGACGAGGGAGAGGTGTTGTACCACAAGCACATCACCAAGACCAGCGAGGAGATCGTGGATATCAGGAAGGCTGCTCCGCTGAAGAAGTAGGACTGTTCCTTTGCTAATTCTAGTATGATTGCAGGAAACTGATGAAGAGACGCGAACAGGAGGATCAACAGAGGGTCATTCGTCGTCTCACCTACGTCCAGGAACAGAAGGATCAGGAGGTTCGTTGTGTCAGCTTACATTGTATATTGCCTTTTCCAGGAAGCTGAAGTGAAGGCGATTGTCGAGAGCGCAGCCAGAAAGCAGGCGGCCGCCACCGGACAGACTGAGGAGATCGAAAACAGCCGTGAAAAGGATCGCGAGATCGCCATGAACAGGGAGAGGTGGGTATTTCTGAAGAGCTGGAGTCGCAAAATAAGCAGAGGGGTAAAATGGTATTTCCTTATTTTCATGTTTCAGAGAGCAAGAACAGGAGGCCAGTGGTAATGGACCCCGAAAGAGGGGCTTCCAGGGACGCAAGAGGGAGGCCGGGGCTCCGCTCGACTACAGCCGAAAGAAGAGCAAGCCGAATCGCCACTGAGACGTTGGATTTGTTATCACCTTGTTGCATCATTGTTGTTCGTTGTTATGAATTTTCGAATATTCATGTTTCTGTTTCAAAGTTTTACACGACAATTTTGCATGGTTCTCTCAATCTCTGGTCGTTGAGGTTGAACGAGACAAACCAGGACATAGGAATCTTTGTGGAAGAGTATATTTGCTCCCACTGTGGTGAAACGCCGCCTATTCTGAAGTGGCTGTCGGAATCATCGTTGACGCCGTTGGTATTAGTCGGTGTCCAACGGACAAACTAGTTAAATGATCCACGATGCAAGGTCCCGCACAGATTTTCCATTGTTTTCATTTTGTAGTTTGATCATGGCGGTTACCGCCGTACCTCCTCCAGTGCCCCTCCCCATTCCCCGTCCTGTGATGCATCCGATGCTGCGTGTCCTACTCCTCTCCCTCTTCGTCGTTTTTGCGTGGAACTACGTCCAGGCACCCGAACTGCCCTGGCCCCTTCACAATTCGTGCGAGAGGCTAATTTCCAGATGCACACCTCCTGGTTCCACCGAAAACTGTTTACTCGAGGTAGGCTTTGTTTTTATTTAATTATATTTTATTCTCAGACGGTACAAGTCATTTCTGAACACTGCGCCGAGGACCGTTCCAAGAGGGCCGTTGGGAAGATAAACATCAGATGTCGCGATAATCCGAGGTCGATGAAGGTCTACACCAAGGCTACCGATGAAGTAAGTTCTGTTTACACTTAAGTTTAAAGTATGCTCCGCCTATCTAACAGAATCCATAGTTGCCATATATTTTTAAGACTCCATTTCTATGGTGCCTGTATTTGGCTGTTATTTTGAATTGAAAGCTACTGTAGGTGGTTATTCAAGTTTGTTGCCACCTGCTTCGACAACTAAAACAAATCTGATTTTCCCTTGTATATTGAGTAATTTCAGAATGGAGACTGCCCCAATGACCTTACCAGAGTGGGCAGCATCTGCCGGTTCCAGGACCCACTGATGTTCAGATTCTTAACGTGGGTTTTAATAGCGTCTCCTGCCAACCCTTTCTTTTAGAAGACAGATCGATGAGGGTGAATTTTCGGAGCAGTTCTTCGCCCGATACAAGATGGTCACTCCCACTGGGGTAGGCGGATATTCATTTCCTTCTATCCAAGGCTTAGGTAACTGTCGCTGATGACGCCGCAACGACCACGGCTGCTGCTACTTCTAAGGTTGGTTTTTGGATTCCTTCTAATCCTGTGAAATAGAACTATTCTGCCGCTGGCGCCTTCCGCAGTCTCCTCGGAAAGGACATCAACGGAAAGAAAACCGATGTCCCTACGCTGCCTCCTCGCTTCACGGCTGTCGATGTGAGTTTTTATTCCAAAACCAAATGTCATGTTTCAGAATAATTGCCCCGAAGGCTACGTCAACGATGACGGTACCTGCATCGACGGGGATCCCAATGCACGAAGATTTCTAAGGTTCCTCCTCCACTTTCAACTGATATCTTCCTTTTTAGAGACGAAATCACCCGCACGGAGTTTATCAAGCTGGCTTCCAATGACCAATTCACCGACGAGAATTGTATGGTTCACAGAGCAGTCGCCCGCAAAGGAAAGGAGAGGCGGCCGTAAGAAGACGTACTTCTCGTGGGATTCTTTTAATTGTATGTTTGGACACTGTAATATGCAACGAGACATAAGATGTTTATCGCCAGTTTCTTGATTTATTTACTCGTGGGAATTCAGTTGGACGGAGGTTCACGGGTATCTGGGTGACATTCGCCTTATCGCTCTCCATATTCGAAATCTATACATTGCCGTCTGTGGAAGTCGCTGGCTGAGGTGGCCTGGCCAAGGCTGAGCTCTAGTCCACCACTTATGGCCAGCCCTGCCCTATGTAGTTTCCTTCAAGTGCGGAATTTTGTTGTTTTTATGAACTTATGGCAGTCCTTCAGTTACCACCTGCTTCGGATCTCAGGACCGTACTTTGGCTATAATTTCCGACTAATTGCTACGTTATCTAATTACACAGTACATTCCATGTAACAAACGAAGAACAACATACCCTCTGGCTAGTCTTCGTTCCCGCTGATTTACACAACATTTTTGGAGCACATTGTCAGTTTTTGCAGATATACCAAGTGTGTTTCATGCTGCATCAAAACAAACTGGAAAGCATTTAGACCACGAGACTATAGATTGCATTTTCCTGTTTTCGCATTTAAATGTAAATCCACTACAAAATGGATAGAATTATAGTCACGAGATTCATTTTGTCTGAAGCCCACAGATCTACTTTTCTTTGGTCGAATACGGTCATTTATTCCCAGCTGTTCCCTCCCTTCCCCCCCCATGGACGTTCGTCCTCAAGCAATAAGCATTCACGAAACAGCGACGAACCAGATAAGTTCGCACATCAACTCAAACACGGGAAGGAACTTTAAAGGAAATAAAGACTATCTGACACCGCTGGCTCAGATCAACCCCTGTCCCCTCCAAAGAAACAGGACAAGTTCTGGAGTAACAGTAATTTATTCATGTGACAACCGGATATCAGACAATGGTTAAGGACTGTACAGTGCGCCTCTTAGCGCGATATCGCTCACCGGCCCTCTTCACATGGCGTACTTCTGGGTCCATTCCCTTGCGGTCTGATTGTACCTGGAAACACTCACTTAGAAGTGTCCAAATGAAAAGAAACCCACTTGTTTCTATCCGTCTTGTAGACTCTCGCGATTTCCGGAGCCAACGGGTCGTCGGGGTTTGCGTCCGTGAGCAAGGAGCAGATCGACAAGAGGACTAAAACACGAGATAAGGAAGGGAAACTAATGGAACCAACCTTTTGAGATAGTCAATGCTGGCGACCACTGGTTCTTCAGAATGTCGAGACAGATGCTTCCGTTGGAGTTGATGTTCGGATGGTAGATGCGAGTGGTAAAGGCAACCTAAAATACGTAATTAGTCAGGGAAAAACACGAGTATCATGGAAAGGTCATGCTGAAAACTTCTATCATTTTTAGATATAAAAGCGACCTTCCAGAGATGACGCCTTGAGTGAGAGCTCTCTCTAGAGAAATGATAGATCTAAAGAGAGTAATTCACCAACCTTCGGGGGCTTGAAGGGATAGTCGGTGGGGAAGTGGATGGTGAGGAAGAAGACGCCTCCCTGGTAGGGGGAATCGGGAGGGCCCATGATGGTGGCCTGCCAGTGGAAGAGGTCGTCGTTGTTCGGGCCGGCAGAGCATTGAGCGGGGGGCTCGCGGGCGATGTCCTGCAGTTCCTGAAAATTAAAACTTTCATCCCCTGATCGTCAGTGGAAAATAATCACAAAAGCTTTTTGTGCAAATGGCATCCACACAACAAAAAAATACGCTTATTCCAACCGAAATACCTCCATAACTCAATTTACAATTTAATAAATGTATATATTCCAAATAAAAAACCAACCTTTTGAATCCTTTTCATAGCCATCTTTGAGCGATTTGACGCGGCAACCGTAAACGGTGGTGTGAAAGGAAAGGCAAGCCAAAGTATTAAAGGTCTGCAAATAATTACTGTAAGCAAACATTCCGCTGTTAATTAAAGGTCCTACAACGCGCTTGTTACTGTCACTTAAAATTCAACTGTTAACTGTAAAATGACTAAAATTGATTTATTGTTTGTGATTATTGCTGCTGGCAGTAAATAGCGTGTTATACGCTAGTTAAGAACAACAAAAAAAGACACAGAACAACAACGCTTTCAGAAATATTTAGTAGGGCACAGGCGGAGTTTCTTCTTCGATTTTATACTTACAAAATCTCACAACAAATTCATTTCTTAAAATCTGCAATTGTGGATATAAAATGGAAAACTGACAATAAACTTTTCCTTTTCTTATTCTCAATTATCCCATTTCAATAATCCAATGATCATTGTCACCCGCACTTTGAGTGGCAAATAGAGCTACATTTCCTACCGTATCACGTGACTCTTTTGTATTCTGATTTTTAAAGGTCTACCACAACTTTTCATAATAATCCTGTTCATTCTAGTTTTTCAGTCATGGATAATCAACTTCCCTTCATTTGCTTGGTTGGAGGGGTTTGTTCTTGGCTTTCAGTTGACATGTTAATATCAGGTAGCCATAATGGGAATCTCCGCCAACAGTCTAGCCATGTTCGTCCTTTTCAAGGGAGGAAGGCTGGGTCAGGCCTTCCAGTCCATCTGCTTCTCCCACTGCATTTCCAACTCCTCCATTCTGTTTTTCTTTCTTTTCTACTGTTGCCCCGTCATATATTCGTAATTTGAGCCATAAATAGGGCTCAGATTGATTTTAGGCAATCCGATTGGTCGGTTGAATCGCCGGTTGCAAAATGGATCGGAGGGGTTATTGTTGGGCTATGGGACGTCGGGGTCTACTCTCATCTTATGATCTCAGTCAATCGGTAAAAGAGAGAGAGAGAAAGAGAGAAAAAAGAGAAAGAGAGAGAGAGAGAAAGAGAGAGAGAGAGAGAGAGAGAGAGAGAGAGATACTTCACCTAACCGATTCCAGGCTGATCGCAATCACCTGGCCTCTTCAATCGATGTCAATCCTCACCAAAAGAAACACAACCTTCGTCATAGGGCTTGTGTGGTCCCTCGGCTTCATCCACTTCACCCCCTATCTCTACTGTAGGTCATCTCTTTAAATCCCAGGAGATCATCTCCATCAGATCCCACCTGCTCCATCACCTTCTCCTCCAAAACCTTCCTCTGGTCCTTTGCCCCCACCACCTGTGGATGGTTCCTAGGCCACTTGGACTTTTACTCCTGCATGCTAATTGCAGTGACAATCGCTATTTGCGACACTTGGTCTCTTTACAGAATCAAAATGGCAGAAGCGGTAATCTCCTCTTTGAATCCAGCCATCTCTTCAGAATCACGCGATTAAGGCAAAGGATGTCCTCTACTTCTGCCAGACCTTGATCCAATTCGCCCTGTTTGTCGTGAAAAAGTGCTCGTTCTATGTAATTTCCACGTTTTACCTGGACCAACCGCTGGAACTCTTCTTCACAACAACCATAGCCTGGGAATTGTTTCATTTCCTTGATGGGTTCGACCTTTTTGTTTCATATTAAGATGAATTTCAGGGCAGTTTTGACTCCTTTTCATATTGGGGACTACTTTGCCCATCGGAAGAAGTTGAAGGAAGATAGGAAGAATGCAAGCAACACGGCATCTTCACAGTAAATCTCTTGCTTACGCAAAGGAATTGGAATTTAGGAAGATTCATCCATGTGTGATTGTGGAAGAAGTCGCCTGAAACATTCAACAACCATTGTAAACAAAAATACTGTATTTTATTTGTTAATACAAATGAAATTTCACGTGAACTGAAAGTTTTGTCGAAACCGGGGCACCCTTGGCACAAGGTCAAAAGCGAGTTCTTAGAAATCGATTAAAGTTCGAAACCGAGAGGGGCTCTTAATTTCCTTTGAAAATAGTTTTTTCTAGCAAATGCTCAGAAAACTGATTTTCAAATTCAGACGATATTCTGTGGCACTGAAACAGACAAAGTAAACCTATTATGTGGCCCAACGCGATTCTTGGACCGACTGACAAATATAGCTTTCCCGAATTGTACATCATGCGTGTTTACAACATCAATCCACTGTTTTAAAGCGGTTGTTGCAATTGAATGACGGAAATAGAGCTTTAGACTGAGGTGTCTGTTGTTGATGGGAGTCTTTGTAAGTACATATTCTTTATCATAAATGAAACACAGGCAAAGAACACAATGAAACACAACTACACATCTGTTTTAGGAGGACTACAAACGAGGAATGGGGACCTAGATTAATAAACATTTTGAAGACTATTGAAATTGAGATCATGAGAAAAGGAGAAATAAAACATGTGGGATTGGTTTCGGTAAGATAATAGGGTATTGTAACGACAGTCAGAAGACTCTGTTTTTCTTTTTTTTCATTTGAGCACAAATTAGTCTTCGGATTGAAGAATTTGCCGGGCGGGCCTTGATGATGAGGAGAGTGAGATTAGAGAGAGCGAGAGAGAGAGAGAGAGAGAGAGAGAGAGAGAGAGAGAGAGAGAGAGAGAGAGAGAGAGAGAGAGAGAGAGAGAGAGAGAGAGAGAGAGAGAGAGAGAGAGAGAGAGAGAGAGAGAGAGAGAGAGAGAGAGAGAGAGAGAGAGAGAGAGAGAGAGAGAGAGAGAGAGAGAGAGAGAGAGAGAGAGAGAAAGAATGATAAAATATGGTGATGATTGCAGGGATTCTAAAAGCCTAAATGTTCATCTAACCGAATAATAAGAACGCCATTGCAAAAAAAAAGTTTGGGTTCCTTCGCTGCGGGACACCCTACTGACCCTGATTCGCAGACCCCGCCCCCTACAGTACACAGTGCGGAGAGAGTACGGCGGAAATAGAGAAGGCAGAGACAAAGGCGGTGACATTGAAATCTACGTTTATTGGAATAAGCAGACATGCGAGGACACGACGACCACACGACCCACCCCTGCTCTCAGCCAGGCACATCCAGGTACGAACGGGGGTTCTCTAGACTTTGGGTTTCAGGGAGGAAGAAGAGGGGAAGGAGGAGAGGAAGAGACAGACATGCAGGAGAGACGCAGGACAGATGACTGTCTTCAAAATACTCAGCATTACTTCTATTTTTATTGGGGTTGTTGGCAATCAGGCGACGCCCCCTCCAGCACCCGTCAAACTCACGCAGGTAAGGGGCACTTTCATCATCAGTCTAATCTATCTATGTTACCCCAATGGAAATTGCTATTTAAACTTAAATTACAAAACCGTATAGCAAATTTAAACGTGAAGTTTTATTCAGTTTGTAACTGAATGCCCTTGAAAATACAGGGTGATCAGGGTTTCTCTTAGCGACCTATTCAAATAAGTAAAACGGCCGCATTTAAAGTTGATGGGAAGACTTTTTGATTTTACTAGTTAACCATTACATAACTCCGAAATTTCTAAATGTTGTAAGTTCTATACTTATTTTTAATGTTTATTTTAATAGAATGGTGAAAACTGTAGCGGTTAGCAATTAGCAGTTTGGAGCAAGGCGACTGCCCATCCCGTAATTCATCAAACGGGGTCATTACAATTCTTTCCGCCAAGTCTAATGATTGTGATTACCCCACCTGTAATCCCAAGAATTCCTTCCGGACTCATCCGTCTCCTCTCGTGGCATCTCAGTCCAGTCGTGGTTTACCGCCCTTTGATTGCCTCGAATGGGCGCGCCACCCGTAAAACGGACACGACAGCCCGGCGCCGAAGAAGAGACACCGTAACAGGAATGTCAAGGGGTGCGAGGCATTTGCATAAGGATTTCGCAGGAGTTCACAGGGTTTTTTTAAAATCATCACCCGGGTCTTTTGTTTTGTCAAATGGAATGGAAACGGGATTTCATACTCCGAAGATGACGTGTTTCAGGGCTGTCCGCAGGACTTACTCCACTCTCGGTCCTTGAAAGCAGTTCAGGTAAGATGAATCCACTTCCTAGCAAAGCTCCCTTCAGCTGGCGTGTAAACAGCAGCCGGCGATGGTGGTTGCGGCCTTCGAAGGAGTGGAGGACGCCCTCTCCCAGTGCAGGGAACGAATGAGGTAGGCAGGATCTTTGGATTCAAACAAAGGAATTAAAGCCAAGAGATCAAAAAAGCTAATCTTTATCCACCTAAAATTTTCTAATCAAAACGGCTTTAGCGCGATTCTCACTATTCCTTCTAGTTTAAACTGACTGATTTGGCAGTTAGAGTTGGCCGAGTGACAACGTTCAACTGTTGAAATGATAGTTGCATTCAAACAGTAGATTGATGTGACAAAATGATCTAAAACAGGCAACTATCTTCAGATTCCAACCCTGGGACTGCACAGAAGCTGGGAACATCCTGCACGATCCACTTCTTCTGAAGTATGGTAGGTCATTTGATCCTCTATAGAAAATTCTTGATTCTTTTTAAAGAAGCTAGTTTCTAAAAGTCTTTTCAGGCTACCGAGAGTCAGCCCTTGTGTGGGCGCTTTCTGCTGCCGGTGCCTCTTGGGGAGTGGCCACAGCCTGTGCCCAGGGCTGGATCCCCGACTGCTCCTGCACCGCCAAAGGGGAGGTCGCATGGGAGTTCGGAGGGTCAGTCCGTTAATCTTCTCCCTCTTCTTAAATCCATCTGAATCTCCTCCTTTCAGTTGTTCCTTCGGCGTCCAACACGGCGTGACGATGAGTCGCAAATTGCTCTCTAAACCTACCGTAACCCGCAGTCCGTTGCGCTCCGTGGAAAAACACAATCTCAAGGCTGGCCGACTGGTTCGTTTCCGATTGTAAAAGCGGAGGGGGAACTCTTCGACAAACGAGGGAAATCGATTTCAGGCCGTCAAGAAGACGCTGATTTCCTCCTGCAGATGCCACGGAGTGTCGGGGTCCTGTCAGCAGAAGACCTGCTGGAAGAAGACGGCCAATCTGGACCACATCGCACAGTATCTGGTGGAAAAGTGAGAATAGAATCATTTGACAAACCTAACTTTTATTTCATTAACTGACTGACAATAATTTCGAGCAAAACAGGCTTTTTAAATAGTTTAAAAAATAATTGCACCGCTTTTGAAAGATTTTAAAACCGTGGTTTTTATATGGGTCCGCCCAGCTTAAAAAAATCCTGCTTGTGATTTGAGAGCCCTGGAACATGTTATCAATTCTGTATGGGTTATAAGCATTACAATAATTCTTTATTGTGCAGAATACTCAGGCAACAGCTAAATCAAATCTGTTTAGTTTCTGGGAGAGCTGAAACCATTCATTATTCACTGAATTCCAGGTACGCCAAGGCGAAGCAATTCGTGGACGAGGCTTCTTCTAAAAACTCCGACCTTGTGTTTCTGGAGCCTTCTCCCGATCCCTGCCAGAAGAAACATGGTAAAACCCCTAAAATCTATTCAATTTGCTGTTTTAGTGGGCCCTCCACGGGTGTGTGCCTGGAGAAATGAGACCCACAGCCAAGGGGACTGCAGCAGACTCTGCTGTGGACGAGGATTTAGTGTAAGTAATTTTAATATATATTCTTTTAAAAACAAACTTTCGTTTGATATTTCAAGAGTATTTCAACTGTCATCTGTTCAGATAACGCACGAGGTGATCCACTACAAGTGCGACTGTAAGTTCGTGTGGTGCTGCAACCTCGTCTGCAAGGACTGCCTGCAGCACCGCTGGGTGTCCACCTGCAATTGAGCCTTTCCCATCAAATCTTCTTTTTTTGAATAAACGTTCCATTCTGACCTCCTTTGCTCTTTGTCCTCGTCCGCCGTCGTATTGAGCAATTTCCTCCGCCATACGGTTTTTTGTGCGTCGGCGCGCGCTGCAATTAGACTCCCCGCAGTGTTTGAACGATTCCTTCCGTTTTATGTCCGGGCCTCGAAACACAGCAGTCAAGGGCAGGGGGGAAGGAGGAAGAGGGAGGGGTCTTTGATGGAAGAGTCAAAATGACCTCCTGAAGGACATTAGTCTTCAATGGATGCTTGTTAAATGGAATGGGCACTGTGACAAGAAGGGCTCACTGGGCTAATTCGAGGATCCAATGGCAACTATCGCTCTTTTCAGTAATATCTCTAAGGCTGACACAAATCTTTTAATTGTTCTTTGTCAGCGGATATATTTCTAGAACAAACAAAACTTAGACTTCTGGAAAGTACTTACACTGACTCCTCGCCCACACCAGACTCTCCTGGCTGTGGGTCTCATTTCTCCAGGCACACACCCGTGGAGGACCAACTAAAAGCAGCAGATTGAATAGTTTTAGGTTTTTTTTATGTTTCTTCTAGCAAGGATCAGGAGAAGGCTGCAGAAACACAAGATCTGATTTTTTAGCATCTGACCTTGTTCCTGAATTGCGTTGCCTTAGCGTACCTGGAAATTCAATCGAAAATAAATGATGCCATTTCTCTCCAAACTACGCTTTCTCTCCAAACTACACTACTTTGTTTTAGCTTTTAGTACTTGTGTGAATGTCATTACTCGCGAAAAATTTAAGTAAAAAAGTACTGTAAAGGGTATGTAACATACAGTTTTCTTTGGTTTTATAGGTCAAACCCGATCCAACGTGAACACTGGAGCCTGTTCGGGCAAACCCTACTTTATTTTCAGTCTGTGCTGAGTAAAGGGAAAGGTAATCAATAACGTTTATTAAAAAGCGACCTTTCGTGACCCTTCAATTAAAAGCGAAGTTTTAAATTTCAAATGAAGGCGGGGCTTAAATAAAGCGGTGCTTCTGCTTTTCTCTCCTATAGGTCTAAACCAAACGATCTGAATGCCATTCCACTTCCACGTTTACCTTGATTCATTTTCATTTTCTCCTTCATTTTCATTGGTATTTTACTGATAGTTTTTATTATTCAACATTAAAGTATGCGTTTGTCACTGGGTTTTCAGTGAACCATGTCATCCTAGTGTTAATATAATGTTACTTTCACTGTGTTTTGTAGATATCAATTGGATATATCCATGTTTCAGAAATGGAGAGCAACCAGTACATGACTTCCATCGAAGTGGAGAATGAGATTTTGGTGCACGAGAGGATTAAGACCAACCACCTTATCCGGAAGATGCAGGCGGAGGGAATTCAGATACAGAAGGACTTGGCCAGGAAGAAGTGAGCTTATAAATTTACTTTCAACAATTTTTTTAAAGTTTAAAAAACTCAAATTTCAATTTCCAGGGATTACCACGAGACGGGCCTTCCTCTCATTGATGACCTCGAGGAAGAAATTCGCAAAGTGGAGGAGGAACTTTTGAATTTGCACCCTGTTTTCAAGAAGACTCAGAAACTGAAGAGGGACATTGAGGTGGAGAAGGTGAACAGACCCTTCCTCCAGGACACAGGTAATAAACACTTCTTATTTACTTCTTAAACTCCTTAAACTATTTAACAAAAGCTCTTTTCAGTGGATGAGTTGAAGTTGAGGAAGAAGGAACTGCAGGAGGAGTACCAGCGGAAGAGGGAGGAGGTCGTCGAGTGGAATGAGAAATGTACGTTTGTGACAATTTCAAGAACTACCTACATTTTTAAATGACATATTTTAAAAGTATATTTTAGACATCAAACTGCGCGACGAGCTGTTCTATCTGGAGAATCCGAAGCTTCTGAATCAGGCTGAAGAAGCCAACGACGAGGAAGAGGAGCAGAAGGATGAAGGAGATATGTGAATGGGATTCTGTAAGATCTGGAATAAAGTATTGTTGAACATTATTTGGCTTGATATTATGGGTTTAACAACAACAATAAAGTTTAAAGGACTTTCACAGTCACACAAAAGACTAGATACAGTAAGTCTTTGGCCCGGATTGATTAAAGGGGAAGGACGTCCTAAAATTGATTTTTCCAAGTATCTTTATTCCAAGTATTCATTAAGTAAACATCGTTTCCACGATTCCGAAACATACCCCTTTTATATGATTTGGGCTGCAAAAGAGGCGCGTTTACACGGCCGTTTTATGCGTTTGCCGCAAGTAAACACGGCTAGAGTGGGCGAGAGAGTGTGGAAAATGGGGAGACGCAGAGTTGGCGGCAATTCAAATGACAATTTCCTGAAAATTCAAGCGCTCCTATATCGGTTCATTTTGATCCAACATGGGTAAAAGAGGTATTTTTCGGACATCTGGGAATAAGATCCGGACTTTTATCACAAAAACAGAAAAATAATTTTTACGCGGTCCTTCCGCTTTAAGGTCGTCTTCCTCTTTCTTTCCTAAGCTTTGACTACGGGCTCCTACGCCAGTCAAAGTAATTGATCGGAGTATGCCCTTTGTGATTATTTTTCCTTTAACTTCTATTACTAATAATAATATTATTCGCATATTATTAAAATAAATTCTTAATAGTTCTCCTAATTCTCCCCGTTCCTCCGCTATTCCCCCAATGTCTCCCTAGGTGATCGCAGCCGCCCCCGTATCAACAATTGAGTATCCCTCGGTCTCCAAGACGACGAACGTTTAATCAAAAAGAAGCACGAAAGCTGCCAACACGGTGGTTGTTTCCACCGTTTCCATGAGAAATTGTAATGTTTTCCATTTCCAACCGTTTCCACATCATTTCCATTTGTCTCGTTTTCCATGTTTCACCTGTTGCGATGTTTTAATTAAATCCTTTTCTATTCGCGTAAAAGTTCGGGAGCAAAAACCAAACGCCGCCATTTACATAGTGCATAGGAAGGTTGTTGGACCTTGTTTAAATTTAATTATTTCAATTCAATTAAAAACTATTCTTCGTTTTTGTAACTCGCCGAATTCAATTGCACTCGTGTCTCTGAAACCTCAGTTGTTACGCCAATTCGGTCAAAAAATCAAAAATGTCGTTAGTAATCATTTCTCTGCCACAAATCTATTTGCCTTTTGTACCCACGATTATTCCCCACTCCTTCCTTTTTCGATGTCTCACCACAACTTTACCCCTTTATATCTGTGGCAAATATATATCTTCTCCAATATTACATAAGATTTTGACGCGTAACTCCAATGTTTCAATGGCGTTACTTGACACTTCAACAGTTTAGTGTTAAACTATTTATTACCAACTATAACAAAAAATCAGGGTTTTTCATTTATAAATGTAAAACAATCATCAATTTTCATGATGACTTCGCAATTATCAAATTGCGGCTTTCCGACAACAGGCAGTGATTACGTGGCCTATTCCTCCATCTGCTGCCCTTTAGAGCCCCCATTTCCTCCGATTGATCTTTATCTATCGTTCCAAAGGGTCAATTGCATAGGAAAAATGCATCTTATCAATATCACGTACTGTTCTTAAAGTTTTGATACCCACGGTGTGTTTCTTACGGTAGTTCCGTACATCATCTCGTTATGTGTGTTGGCGTTTGTGTTCGATGACAGTCGCGTTTACCACAGCACTCCACTGTTTTAACGCCGATAGTGTTTTGAACAGTGGAGTTGTGTTGCAAAATCAACGAAACTATAGCGGAAAAAGATTTAACAGATGGAATTGTAAACGATGTCTGTCTGAAATTACATTTCCATAGTTTTGCAGATTCTAGTTGAAAACAAAGGAAATAGATGACTAATTGAAATCAAAGCGCTATAAAACAAAGTTCGTAAACAATCTTCCATCCAATTTCATCAAGGTGGAAGTTTTCCTCCCTCTAAAAACCTGGCTGTCACTCCTTCGTCAGAACTGTGCTTAGAAAGCGCCAATTTCTTTCAGATGACGCCAATCACAAGTTACTTTCTCCTTCTACTACACCCCCTCACCGAATCTGATTAATTCCGTACTCTCTGGGCGCAGTAATAGATTCCCGCGGGGGCGTTGGGGTGTGAGAATGGTAGCCTTTGCAATCAAAGGCGTTCCCCGGGTACAGCCTGATTAATCTCTTTCTTGAAAAGATCCCTTCTTTCTTCCCCTGGAATAATGTTTGTTCGTTGGCTGTGCTTTCTATTCGGAATGGCTATAATTCCCGTGTGGATTGTATTCGATGCTCGGCAACCTGTGCCTCGGCGCCGCCGATGAATGGCTGTGCATTCGCTGATTGCCGCTTTCATTTCCCTTTCAGTTCACTCCCTCAAACCATCGGCCGCAACTGTCACCCTTCAGAAGCACATTTTCTTCTCTTGCACCATTTTTACAGGCCTGGCTGATTTGTGCTGCCCAAGTCAGTAAAAATCTAGCAGGCCTGTGAGATAACATGTATTCCTAGTCTTCGATCTTGCCCAAAACTTATCAAAAATCATTACACTTTTGTGTCAATATCGATTTTTGGTTCCGGGTTACGGTAGGTTAACCGGGTTCATTTACTTTCTTCAAAAACAGCTAGATCAAAAGATGTTTAAAACTGTTTTTACGCTTTTTCGGCCTTTGCGTATAATTTTCAGTTTAAACTTAAACGTTATTAATTACAATATACAATGTCGAAACATTATTGCATTTTCGGATGATTTTAAAGAAAGTTAGCGTGACCCTGTTTTATCTACCGTAACCCTTTTGCAAGAAACTATAACGTGACCTATTCGCATCTAATTGGGTCCTCTAGAACTACTTTGTGATTTCAGTCATGAGAGCTAGTTCAAAAAATAAATCACCCCTTTTAGCCGTTATATGAAACCGTTTGATTTAAAAGATTTCTGAGAATGTGTATATATGTCGACGCATAGTTTCAAATTTACCTACTAATTCACAAACGGTGCTCCCTATTCCTTGGAAAACATCACTTTTGTACCCTCTGTTGTTTGTCTTCTGGATTGTGCCGTTTAATCTGACCAAAGACCCTTCTTCCATGTTGTGGCCGTCCCTCCATCTGTAAATGTGGTGGAGACTTCCGGTGTGAGATTCTCATTTCCTCCACCTGGGAAAAACGTTGTTTTCGTCTCTGTTTTCAACCAGGTCCTTGGAAATAATCACCTTCCGATTGAATTCAATACCAAATAGCTATTATTAGTGGTTTTACAGATGTAATAGCACCTTATATAAACCCCATATAGTTTTACCTTACGGGTTTAGGGGAATACCACCAACTAACCCTTCTCAAGTGGTTTCCCCACTTATCTTAAGTATTTGTGGGGAAACGTGGAGTTGCGGTTCTACGTGTAGGAACGGCCTGCAATCACATTACCCGTGGGTGATTATCACAGGAAAATGGAGGAAACGACACGAACAGAAGCACGCGCCACCCTTCCCTCACTTCCCACTTTACTGAACTTCCTTTTCTATTTCAACCTTTTAAAATTGAAATCACACGACTTTATCTTCGGAAACGTGTCTATTCAATTGTTAAGTAGCCGGATTGAAATAATGGAGTGGTGTCGCAAAAGCTCATTCTTTTAAATAATCCAAGTCTATAGGGAGTCGTGACCAAGGCGTATTTTGTGGCAATCTGAGCACATACTTATCTATATCTATCAGTTAGGCTCTAACTTAAGCCAATTCCATGCTCCAGTGCTAAAAACGAAAATAACTATTGTGTTTAATGGGCTCCTTTTTTATGAAACTTAATACATTTTCCAACAAGGAAGTGGACTACGGCGACAATATGATTTCGAATTGAAGTAGTACGCGATAAATTAATTTTCGATTGACAACGACACTAAAATAAAGGAAACTTTCTGTTTTTCTGTTTCTCCTATTTCAACTCTACCTTTCTCCTATTTCTCTGTATCTCTCTATCATTCATTCTCTATTGCTGTTTGTAATTTTTGAATTTCAGAGGCCTTGGCCCCGTGGGGCGATGAGGGTGGCCACTCCGCGTACAGCTCTCTCAACACCAGATGGGAGTACGGTAAGTGCTACAGTACCCCTTGTATTAGCTCATAATCCGGTGAAGATGAGGGCTGAAGCCCCTGGATTGTTCCAATTTGCCCCGTGACTCCAGGAGTCACCGCCTAATCCTTCTATACAACTCTGTCACACACAAAACCACGACATTTCTCCAAATGGCAAGCAGTCCCGATTTAGTTTATACGATGGCATTTTGTGGAGGAAACGGCTTCAGTCAGCCTTTCCTTTCGAAAATCATACAATCATCATAAATATCCCACATCTGTCTGTCATTTAGGGCCTCTTTCGTTCGAGTCCAAACTAACACTTCAGAAGTTTCCAGATTTAAGCAAATTGCAGATGACTGGATTACTGTGGATTTTGCTCTATATTCATCAGATGTTTCAGGAATCCATGGGTCGCAATTGGGCTCTTCCGAACGTTCCGATCCAGCCGATGAATGGGATGATTAGGACTTATGAGAACCAACGGACATTCAGCCGACCCTACTCCGCCAAGACCGTCTTCTTCTACAAGGAGGGAGACGAGTACTTCACTGTGGGTCTTCCTTTTGAGCTTTCTTTAAACAAACGGCTCTTTGTAACAGAAGCCAACCCATTGGCTAAATTAGGATCATTGGCATAATGGATTGCACCCCAGGCAAGCAGTACACCAATTGTGGTTACTGTATCCCTCGGGAATTAAGTTATTAAGCCAAGTGTAAGAAACGTGTGAGGTAAACAATCATGGCTTGATAAAGGAAATGGAGAATACGTCACAGACGGCGATAATAGGGCTTCTTTGCGGAGATTGATTGGAAACTTGGATTATGACTGCGGGGGCTAAATTACGGCACTAGTCGCTTTATCGAAGCTGAGAGTAGGAAAAAGAGAAAGATGTGGTTAGATGCTCAGACAACTGTCAAAACATGAATTTATCCCCCTTTGTGATGTTAAAGAAGGCACTATTAATTGAAAACCAACATATAATCATCAGGTAGAATTGGTGGACACAAAATGTGGTGCTCAAACTGTGCCCATCTTGAATTTTCTCCGTTTTCAATGGAAAACTAATCAACCATGAAATCAAAGTCAGTCTGGAGAAAGTCATTCTCTTCGTCAAAGTTGAATTAGCTGCAGGGAAATGTCCTTTGAAACAGAAAATGCACTGGGGGTGCAGTCCTGCCGTGCACTTGACTCGTTTGGATTTCTGGGAGGGAGGTCCAATCTGGATTAAAATTTTAACGAAAATTGAATATACGATTTCTGTTGACGATTAGCCGTTGCTCATTGAACTTTCCTAAAGAAGCCATTATAGCGAATGGAACGACTTGAAGTTCATTTACCAAGGTTGTGGCTGGTGAGAGCGTGAAATCTTACAAAAGCTAAAGTTACATCGACTGACTTTGCTATTACCGTTGGTTGTATAGAATATAGTAACAACTAATGGTAGTGTGTCCAAATTGAAACAGTGGAGTGATGGGCAAAAGCGTAAGGTGTAAAATTAGCACAGTTTTGGTGGCGCGTTCAAATGGGTTTCGAACATGACGTCTTTGAAAATTGTGGAAAAAAACCCTTAAAGTGTAATGCTGAACAAGTGAACTTTGAAATAAAAGGCATTGAAGGCTTCCATTATCTCCAATTGGTAGTTGGAAAAGTGAAAATACCCGTTGATAGCCACGCCTGTGAATACTTCGAATGCAACTTCCGTTCAATTCCCTTCTTTTCAAAAACATCCTATTTCCATCGATTGCATTTCAGGGAGTCCGGGTGCCTGTGTCGAAGAGTCGCTATCGGACCATCGATAGTCTTCTGGATGACCTTAATAGAAATATCCCGGTTAGTCCATCTTTCTTTTTTAACTCCTTGTCTTCTGAAATCCTTTAATTATGTTTAGATGCCGTACGGAGTGAGAAGATTGACTACCCCGATGGGACGGACGCCGATCGAAGACATTGGGCAGTTGGAGCACCTGGGAAAGTGGGTTCAGAGCCAAACCGAAATGGGAATTACATGAAAAGCTTTCTGAGAAACCATTTTTCCTGAAATGAGTCAAACTGGAAACTCAGACATCAAGTGGCATTGCTCATCCAGTCACATTTTCTTAGTTTCCGCCAAAAACTATGTTTACTTGATGGCAAGATTAATCTATGATTCTGTTTTCTGCTTCTCACAAATATGTAGTGTCCTTGCCTTTACAAGTTTTGTCATTGTTTGGTTGTAGTAAACACTAATTGAAAAAAGTGCTTCGTGGGTGTCAATGCTTGAGAATTTCATTCTGTCATGTCTGATGTCCTTAAAACTACTAATTTCGTAGCAAAATGGAATATTATATGTTTTTATTCCTTTCAATAAGGACCTTATTGCATTTTTTTCAGATACGTGGCGTCGTCCTCCCGCTTCTCCCGTGGAATCAATCTGTCTGCCCTGGAACGACTGAAAAAGGCGCGTGACATGGCAGAAGCCAGTTTACGGAGGGAACGGACCGGCGGACAGTCCTTCTGGGTAACAATTACTGTAGTGAGAGTACTGTAGCTACTGGTAGTCTCTGTCCCGCCGGCCTCCCTTAGTTTTGTATTTTGGGAAGGGAGCCATTTGTTTGATGGGAAATTTTGGGGGAGACTCGTTTGGCCGTTTTAAAGAGGTGTTCATGTAGATTTGATCTACCCAGATTCATTAAAAGCGGCCTGAGGTCATCTAGATTTTCCAAAAGCGGCCTGAGGTTACCCAGATTTCCTGAGGTTACGCAACCTTCAAAAGCTGATTCCTCACTTCCTGCAAAAACTACCCTGACTTTCAGTCTGAGTATCGAATGTATCAAACTTGAATTCATCCGCGTTGAAACATTGAAGTAATGTGTCAAAAGCGCGCGAAGCAAAATTGACGAAGATCTATCCACCAATATACCCTAATCAAGAACGACAACGACTTCTTTCAATAGGATAGACCCACCTTTTGGCCCTTTCCGCTCCAATTAACCAAAACACCATAAAATCTAAAGTTCCCATATTTTCTTCTAAACTTTTGAAAAACAAAAGTGCAATCAAATCGGCGCTAATGAGATTTCGAAGTAAATTCCCTGGTGGCCGTGGGCCTGGCAACCGGCGGTGCCCGGTTCCACAGGAATGGTCGCCCCCTCCACAACAATCCCACTGCTGGTAGGCCACGAAAAACAATCGATCGAGCGGAAAAAGTTGTTTTCGATTATGATTTGTAGAAATAGAAACCGTTTGTCATTGGGTCTCACGACGAAAACAACCGCCGGAATAATTACAAACATCCACAGCTCAATTGGGGCAGCTCCACTTGAAAGCCAGACTCTTCTTGGTATACTCATCCGTGAGGTGCTTCTTTAATGAAAAGTCGAAAAAAATCTTTAAATCAGTCAAATATATCTTTTAAAAATAGAATACAGTATCCTTTCCCCTTTCGTTCTCTGTAATTCACTGAGTACTTTGATTGCTCATTTCGCAGGCGTGCAATTCAATTTTTTTGTGCCCCGCGGCTGAGAACGAAACCACGTCATTTCTTTATTGCGCTCAACTCCTTCTCTCTTTCTCCATTGATTTTCGTTTATTTCCAAGGACTTTTAAAGAACTTTCTTTAAAAAAAAAGTTTTTTTTGCTAAAGTTCATGGGAACGGTTAATCATAAGATTTCATTTCCGACCACGCCTTCCCCGATGGACAAGACCGATACTTTTGGAACCTTCTTTCAAAAAATTAAAGTTAAGGGCGGACCCGTGTTAAATCTAAAATTCATGATTTCTAGGGCAGTTCTGCTTGAAACACACCCGGACACAAGTCATAATCGCAGCGATTTTATACCTATTTACCTGATTTACTCATGCGGACAAATAAAGAAACTCGACTTAAAGATTAACTGCGTTCAGTACGAAGGTTTAATAATCTCGAATCGAAAACTTCATGGATTCCTCAATCCCGTTACTTTCCCCATATATAATGTAGCCTTGGCGTCCGTGTTATCCTCAGCTTACCTGAAGGCCAAAACGAGTCTCCTAATCCAAATCCCCCTAACAAATGGCTCCCCGATCAATCCTCTCCCTCCGTCCCTCGAGGTACGTTCTCTTCAGATCCCTTCGTCGCCCTCCCTGCCGCAGAAAATGCGCCTGCAGAGACATCTGGGGCTGGGAACCGTCCTCCCCTCCAAACAGGTGAAAGAGCCCTCTTTTCAGACGAATGCCACGCTATCGGAAATGTCTTCTGCAGCCTCTGCCACCGGTCGAGGAGATTCCACAACATTTACACTTCAACGGAGTCAATGTAGTCGAGAGGGGAAGGGGTGCAATATGCAATACTAAAGAGTGAAAAGAGCGGAAAATGGGGGAAAATGGGTGTGTGTGCGTGTGTGCTTGTGCGCAAGTGAGTATGTGTGCGTGTGATCACATGCTCATATCCCACACGCCAATGTAACTAAAACCGTTGCGTGCTTCTGACCACATTCATGTCAATTGCCTAAGCCACTCACCCCCTTCTACTTCGCCCACCCAATGCTTCAGGTGTTCTTCGTCCTGAATGGAAAAGGCCGATTCTACCGTACTCTTCTCAACCCACTGAGGCTGCCTTCAATGGAGCAACTTCTAATCGAAGTCAGCGAGGGTCTAGAGGTAATCGTCTCCTCAGTCGAATAGACCAATTGCATAGGTGGCCATCCATCGTGTCTTCTCCTCAGAGGGAGTTAGAGTGACCTCCGTGAGTGATATGTTGACCCTCACTCCACCGAAGATGATCGCCTGCCCCAGACACGAAAGACCGACGCTTAGGGAGAGTGTCCAGTTGCCACTCATCAATCCCAATCGGTACACCCACAGAAGAAGCAAGACAGGTGAGGGGCCAGGAAAGTAGCCATAATCAAGTGGTCGCTTCTGTTTCAGAAACAACGACAACCTCTTCCTCTTCCCTGACTAACCCTTCGAATGGCATTGAGAAGCCGCGGATGGAAGCGAACTTCAGAAGAAACACCAGAAAGACGACCGGAGCTGTGAAAAAGAGAAATACCCAACTTCCACGTAAGAAACTTTAGTTAAATAGAGTATGAGACTTTCAGCTCTACCAGGAGTTAGAAAAGCAGCGTCTTCGTTGCCTGACGAAGGGGATTCGGGGAAAGCGAATTCCATCAGCAGCTACGACACGGCTAAGATTGAGGAGGACAGACAGAGCAGTGACTATCCGGAACATGAGACTGGACCTTCCACTTCGGTTAGTTAATTGATGGGTTTTACAAGAAAAAGAGCACCCAAAGACGTCATTTGGCCTTTTCCCCTCTCATAGAATAATGCTTGTGTAGCCATGACAACCGAGGCGGTAATCCCGGCACGGAGGGATAGAAGAAATTGAAATGTGAATCAAAGGCTTCTTTTAGGAGTTGTTCATCAGAGTAGTACTTTCACAAAGAGAAAGAAGGAAAAAGACAAGGGAAAGAAAATGTGTTTCTCCTTCTAAACAAAACTGTCGTTTTCAATTTAGTATGACGATCGACCAGGAACACAGTCCAACGGATTTGCCAAGCCTCAGCATAAGATTTCCATCCACAGCGATCATACGGAGGATGAAGTCATGGAACACTCGGAAGAGTCAGCGAGGGATGAACAGGATTACGGTAACGAAACTAAGGCCTTAACCTAAATCTGAAACAGTCAGAGAAAGCGACAGCAGACCGGCGACGAAGGGATCAAGGAGAAGATCATCTACCAAACACCCTATACGTGGGAAATGGGTAATGGGCAATACCTCGTTTTTCTAGGAGACGGCAGTCGTTTGGAGGGAATGTTGGTGAAAGAAGAGGAGAATGAGGAAGAGGAAAGACCAAAGTCAAGGAGAAGTACGGCTAGCAGAGGGGTAGGAAGAAAAGAGATGGAGCAGCACAAAAGGATTCAGGAGACTGCTTGTAGCCAGAAGGAAGAGATACTGGAGTCTGATAGAGAAGAAGAAGATCACAGAAGACCTTCAAATGGGGGAACTGCGTGTAGTCAAAGGGAGGAGAACCTGCCTTCGGACCATGAACAATCAAGGAGAAGTTCAATTTGCAGCCAAAAGGAAGAAGTGCTTCCTTCTGGGAGAACAACCAGACAGGTTGGGTCTTCAGAAGGCCAAATATATATGTTTAGGGGACTGCGAGGAGTGAAAGGCAGCCATCTAGAAAGAGCACCGCTTTCAGTCAAAGGGAGGAGATTCTCCCATCGGAACACCCGTCTAGAATGGTTAGTAAATGGGTGGCTTAAGAGGCATGTGATTCAGAGCACCGCAAGAAGCCAGAAGGAGGAGATCTTGGCTTCAGATGAAGAAGAACACCGAGAAGTGTACAGACCTGTGACCGCTAACAGTCAGAAGGAGGACATTCTGCCTTCAGGAGATGAGGATGATGGACCACCCGCAAAGGTTTCACGGGTGAGAGAATTGGTAGTTGAAGTCAAAAGGGAGTTGCAGTATGAAAAGGACGAAGAAGCAGCCGCTGTGAAGATTCAAGCGGCTTTCAGAGGGTACCATACTCGGAAGAAGTTGAAACAAGGTGAGGGAGGGAGTTAGATTTACCCAGACTTGATCTTCAGTGAACTTTGCTGGTGCAGCTCCTGCAATCATCAACCCCGACGAGATCAAAGCCATAGGGGAAGAAGAACCCCAACCGGAAGAAGAAGAAGAAGGTAATTCAAACGGGAAACTCTAACTTATCCACATCTCAGAAGTGCTGGATGAGATTGGATCTCGCGTGCCTACCCCTTACGCCCACTCTAACCCAGGTGAGCTCCCTTCGATCCAGATGACCTCTCAATTCAGAATCGAACTACACCATCGGAGTGATGACAGGTAACCGTTGGGGGGCAGAGACAGAGGCTGACATCTACCTCTACATCCACGGAAAGGACGGAGTCAGCCCAAAGATTGACCTGAAACACGAGGTTTGTTTGGCAAAGGGCTTGGGAGCGCACTTTACAGACGGCTGGTTCTAAAACTCCTGCCAGATGCAGGCCTGTCTGTTAGATCCAGCCGTTGTCCCTCTTTCCTATTGAACACAAATCGTTTTGTGTGCTTCCAAGTCCCATTACGGGCAGTGTGAGAGACACGAATAGGTTGGATAGAAAGTTGCATGGTTGCAGAATCCCGAGCCTCGCTTTCGGCAGAATCAGTTCGATCTCTTCTACGAAGACTGTGACATCCTGGGAACACTGGTCAAAATAGTAATTGGACATGATCAGAAAGGATACGGTAGGTTTCAATCCTTCGAAAGGCAAGTGTGGATTCAGGAGCTGGGGTGTTTATCGAATACGTCACAATTACTGAAAACACAATGGAGGGAAGGCAGTTCCTCTTCACCGTCAGAAAGTGGCTGGATAGTGGACAGGTCGACGGGAAGATGGAAAGAAGTGCCAATCTGTCAGCCATCTATTACATGGACAGTATTCCTGCAGAAATTGACACACGTAGGAAAAGAAGTTGTGTTTCTGTATAAGGTTATCGTCAGACGGAAGATGGCAATTCGTCCTCCACAATGGAACCCTGGAAGGAAAGGGGGGAACCACATCTAACATGCTCATCTACGGGTACGGTAGTCTGGGAAGCTCTGTGGTCAAAGTGGATAACGATGCGACTATGAGGAATGTTCCTGACAAGACGCTCATTCAGGTTGGAAAATCCGACTTCAGAAGGCCAATTTGAATCTTAGGTTGATTTCGGAGGGATCGGAGACTTGATCAAAGTACGATTTGAAACGGACGGCGCGGGAGAACAGCCAGACTTCTACCTGGACTATGTGGAACTACTGGACATGGACACGGAAGAACGCCTTCTTGTCAGGTAAGATTAACCCATCAACTGAAGGAAAACATTCTTCAGAGTTGGGAAGTGGTTAGACCACACTGGAGAACAGAAGAAACCCCAGCCCTTCCGTGAAATTGCAGTCTTCCGTCCAGGACAGATTCCACTTCCAAGTGAGCCAAATAGACTGAAGTTAGTAACCCGGCTTACAGTAATCAATTACGACGGTCGAGTCCTTGGAGCGAACTTCAAGATGCTCACAGGTGACGTCATCCATGGAGAGTTGCACGGGGAATTCGACAGTGGAGTTTTCCCGATGACTTACAATGAGGCAAAGAAGGTGGGAAGGGGAAGTTCAATGTGAAGGGGAACTTAGGAATTCAACTTCAAAGTGGAGTGTGTCTACATGGGACAAGTGAAGAAGATCAAGCTTATTGGAGACTTCACGGATGAAGGTTCGTTTTTAGGGAAAATTGGCCTTAAACCCGCTAAGTTGGGGGTGTGCTTATGGCATTTTAAGGTTCCTCACAGGGCCATTGAATTTGTATCCCACCTGGTATTCCTTCGGAAACAAAGAGGACAGCCATACTACGGTAGCAGTTAGATGAAAATGAAAGGATACCTTTCACGCGCCGCCAAGTTTAAGGATTTCTGGGGGTCTAATTAAAGGGGAAGGGCCTCGTAAATTGATTTTTTAAAGTCTCGTAAGAATTATTTCATCGAATAGATGTCGTTTCTGCGATTCTGAAACATACCCCTTTTATATGATTTGGACTGCAAAAGTGGCGCGTTTACACGGCCGTTTTACGCGTTTGCCGCACGTAAACACGGCTAGAGTGGGCGAGAGAGTGTGGAAATGGGGAGACGCAGAGTTGGCGGCAATTCAAATTGCAATTTCCCCAAATTTCAAGCGCTCCCAATCTGTTCATTTTGATCAAAAATGGGCAAAAGAGGTATTTTTCGGAATCTTGGGAATGAGATCTAGGCTTTTATCGCAAAATCAGAAAAATTATTTTTACGAGGTCCTTCCCCTTTGATAGTGGGGGTAGTTTGGTATATCCTCACCAACGATAACAAACCCTCAAATCAACTGACGATGAGATGAACAAAAAACTTTAGTTTCTAGACCAATCACCCTGATTTAGGAAAAGCTGTGCTGGAGGGAATGTCTGTGCTCCAGGACATCTGGGATTGCTACTCTCCTGGGATCTCAGTGGCTGATGAGGTAGTCCAATCCTTTGTCTTGTTCAAAAGATACCTCAGGTGATTGGCGTGAGTGCCTATATCAGAGAGTCCCTCCACTGTCCCTATCGCTACGTCCTCAGTCAGAGCAAAGTGATGGAACTGGATGAAACGGCCCCTTACTACAAGACCCTGTGTCTCACAGGTACCTTCTACCTCGCTTCTTTCAGCGCGCTCTCTCGCCGTAGAGCAGATCTTTCCCTTGGTTACCATTTAAGCAATTCAGTCTCAGGAATGGAGGGTCTGTCGACGAGGAACAAGAAGGAGGAGGTGGCCAAGGGACAGGACGCCTGGATGCTGGAGATGTCCGTTCAGGTAAGGCTTACGAGATTGGTCGACACTAGAAACTTGGCTTCTCTTGATGCACAAACTTTCAGGGAACAAAAGTGCCCGACGTCTGGATTGTGGACAAGTTCGCAGCGGAACATATGGTTCTGAATTCTTCAGAGGACGAATTCTTACATTTTGAGGTAAGATGTCATTGAAATCGTGTGTTCGTGTGCATGTGAGTATGTGACTTCCCTTAACTTTATGTTTCAGGTGACTCACAGTAAACTATCCACAGTAGAAAAAGTGCGAGTATCCATCGGCCGCCTCGAGCAGAACAGTGAATTCTCCATCTACAAGGTCTCTTCCACTTCCTAGCCCCTAAACCTGTTCTAAATCCTTCAGATCCGTCTGACGAACACTCTGACAGGGGCTGAAATGCGATTCCCCGTAGTCCACACAGAATTCTCGTCGTACCAAGTCCTAGAGTTCTCTACTGTTTTCCCCGACATTCCTCCCAAAATCAGTGGGATTTGACTAGACAAAACATACAAAACACTTGTTTTAGATTCATTGTATGTGTTGAAGATAAGAACTCATTCGGTCCAAGGGAAGGTGGTTCCGAAGATTACGCTCATAGGAAAGGAGTCTGACAGTGGACAAAGGAGTCTCGGAGAGAAGGGAATCGCAGTGGGGGTCGGTTGAATTGAACTTTGAAGACAAAACATTCGATTGATCAAAACAAGGTTGTCCGTTTAAAAAACTGCTTAAAGATTTAATCCTCCTACCAATTAGGTCCCCTAAGACCCTAAGCTACCTTAAGGTAGCACTTAATAACTTCCTTTTCAGACCGAGATGTTCGACATAGAAGCAGTGAGCCTCGGTCCCATTGCGGAAGTAGAGGTTGAATTTGAGGGAGATGCTGTAAGTTTAGAAAGTTTCAATTGAAACTTCTTTTTCAGAAAGCCTCCTGGAAGTTTGATGTGACAGTGACACAGACAGATATAGGAAAAGATTTCAGCACCGTTTCTACGTGAGTGACTTTCAGAGGAAATGTTTATTTCAAATGTGACTCTCTTCTATTTTCTCTGAAATCATCTGAATGTCCGTTTTCAGAACACTTAAGAAGCCGGGAAAGAAGAAGCGAATTCCACTACAGGATTTGTGATTTGTTTGCTCAATTGATTAAAAGATAGTTTATAAAGATGTTTATTTTCGCTTTTCTTTTTAAGGTCTTAAGAAAGCGAGGGGGCGGTTGTGTTAAGATCCAGACAAAGTAAACCCTGAATAACGCTTTATGCAAGTTGAAAATAGCATTTCTTATATTTCTGAAGATTATGACCAGAGTGAAGAATCTCAAAGGGAATTATGCATGGGCCTCGT
Organism: Oscheius sp. G VE-2021; assembly: GCA_022343465.1. NCBI lineage: Eukaryota > Metazoa > Nematoda > Chromadorea > Rhabditida > Rhabditidae > Oscheius > Oscheius sp. G VE-2021. The sequence goes on from JAJQXH010000025.1 coordinate 1,031,632, forward strand.
CATCAGATGACACTGGACTGATTCCTAGAGGGAGGGAGACATCGGGAGAGACTGCGATGAGAGAAGGGTCATCACAGACACTAGATTGAGAGGGCAAAGGGGCATATCACACGGAACAACGAACAAAGGGAGGATACCAGTGGTGGGGTTTCAGAGGAGCTGCTACCGACTGAAAGTGGGCAGTTTGTCGAAGGAATAGCCCGGACGGCCGCAGAGGGTACACAGGGTGTAGTAGACGTGGTAGAAGCCGGGCACGAAAAATAAGAAACCGGCGAAGAGGAAGACCCAGCCTTGGGAACCTGAACAAAAACAGTTTGATAGAAGTACCCGAAGGAGGTTACCTTCTGTTTTCAGCATTTCCATGACTCCCATCACGAGGATTATCGTTCCGGCGACTGTGAGCACGACTGAGCCGAGGATCACTTTGATGTTTCCTCTGATCTGAGGATCACTACACAAACCCCTGCAAACGGACGTGCTTCATAATGTGTCAAATAACTTAGTTAAATGTCGGTTTAAAGGGGAAGGACCTAGTAAAATTGATTTTTCAAAGTCTCTTTACAATAGTTTCATTGAATAGATGTCGTTTCCACTATTCTGAAACTTACCCTATTTATATGATTTGGACTGCAAAAGGGGTGCGTTTACACGGCCGTTTTACGCGTTTGCCGCACGGAAACACGGCTAGAGTGGGCGAGAGAGTGTGGGAAATGGGGAGACGCAGAGTTGGCGGCAATTCAAATGGTAATTTCCCCAAATTTCAAGATCTCCTAAATCGGTTAATTTTTATGCAAAAGGGGTAAAAGAGGAATTTTTCGGAATCCTGGCAATAAGATCTAGGCTTTTATCGAAAAATCAGAAAAATTATTTTTAGGCGGTCCTTCCCCTTTAACTTTCATGTGGAATTGAGACCATGTATTCATATTTTACGAAGTGGCTTATATTACCCCTTATCCGGGAACTGTTGTGAGTTAGTGAGTGAGTGAGTGAGTGAGTGAGTGAGTGAGTAAGTGAATGTGTGAGTGAGTGGAGAGAACAAGGGAAAAAGTGATGTTCACCTCCGAATCTACGCCTAAATTGGCTTTTCTATTTCAACGGCTGTTTTTCGGCCTAGCTCCTCCAAATCTGTGGTTTCTGTGAATTATGACTTTGCGTGTTACAGAAGATTAATTCAAAGACACATTGTTTAGCCATTCATCTCATCCCTTTCATATTCAATGCGAAGCTAAAAAAACTAAGAAATACAGCCCCTTGATTAATGGCCCGGGTTCAGATTCCCTCAAAAATTCACCCACTTGGCCTTGTTTTCCTGAGGTCTGCTTGGTTCGTAGGGAGGAATGGCTCCAGGGTAGATGCCCTGAGACATGGTGGGAGAAGAAACACACCGCTCCACATCTTCATCCTCATCACGGTCGATGATCAACTAAAAGTTTCTTTTACTTTTGTCGTGTTAAAGTTTCTCTGAGTTTTCTGAAAACCCTTTCGTTTTGAATGCGTCCGTATCGGCCAAAATAAGGCGTCGATGGAACACTGCGGTAACCGGATGGTCGATTGGATGCGTCACACTCACGTGTTGGCCTTGGGAGACATTCCGTTGATGACCCGGCAGACTGGGCATTTCTCACTGCAAACACACACTCCTGCAAATGGAGGTTGCGATGGGAAGGAGATAGGAAAGAAGAAAATGAAAACATGGTCAAAAAGAAGGCAAAGATTTCAAAGAAACATTCCTAAAGCGAGTGCATTTCTCAACCTGGCAGTTGTGAAAATAACTTTTTGCAGTTTTTTGAAGGCAAGTTGAATGTTTTCATCAGATTTCGTATAAAACAATGGACATTCAAAAGTAAGCGAGCAGCATTTGAATAACAGACTCATAGTGTCAGTTCCACTTTCGCTCTGCTAAATCTCATGAAAACAACATTTCGAGATTTAAACGATGGACTTTTCAAATAATCAAAAATTCTGGCAAAGTCCCTAATTAGGAGGAAAACAGTGAAAGATGTATTTGCTTTCAAATCGTTTTTGAAAAAAATACAGACCCTTTGAGATTTTTTTCCGGCGGTTTGGCTTCCGCAGATTTGGCTTCTACTGTTGGCTGAGCATCCAATGGAGCAATGCAAAACTGTTTCATTCTTGAATCATCTACTAAATCACCCGAAAGCCACTTGAATAAGTGAAAATGATTTTTTGCTATTTCAAGACAGAAGACTTCGTGGAAGCGGATAGTGAACGTCTTATGTTTTATTCAAGTCTCACTCCTATCATTACGATAAAAAGAGAAATACCAAAAACGGGTAGAAATTTAGCTTGTATGTACCAATTTGGAAGTTATTTATTATTCAAAATTGACTACTCAATGAAAATGAAAAGAAGTAAAGCTGTGTTGGTTTAAGACACAATGAGAACATTTGCCGCGAACAATTTGCGCCGCAGCCAGAGGTCGGTCAGAAATGAGAAATTGAGAAAAAGAGACAGATGACGAAAGGCAGAAAAAGAAGGAATCGAGGTAATCGGATTCTACGCGTCAGAATGCGGTCAAAACAAAAGCGTCAACAGATCACGCGTTTCCGGTGGGAAAATTCCCCAAGGGAAAGGGCGGGTGGAAATGTGAGATAACCCTGTGAATTTGAGAAACATCACTACACTATTTCACGTGATACTCAGGCAATCCACTAAAAATAGATTCACAAAATATGGTTCTCAGGGAATCACCAGAAGAGACTTTGGCTAGCTGAATTTCTAATCAAATTTTATGGCTGAAATGGCATAGGCAGTTTTTTGTACAGTTTTTTTGCTCGACAGTGAGAAAAATTCTCGAAAATAAAATTCTAGCGGCTGGAAATAGGAAAAAACAAGTAAGGGAAAGCGGGGGACAAAATGGGGCGGCCGAATCACAAGTACTGTGATTCATCTGTTTGCCGCACGTTAAAAATAGTTTTTCTTTAGAAAAATATTTTTTAAAAATGAATTTATGAATGTTTGAGATTTCAGATGAGAGCAAGGTGAATGCTGAGCACGTGTTATAAATCAATTTAATTTTTTAATTATTTTTTTCTTGAAATTCAAAAGGAAAAGGAAAAAGCGCGGTCAGTGCGGGAAAGTCGTGGGAAAGTGCAGTCGGTTGCGTATTTGCGGTGTTTCCTGGTTCGGGGAGAATTGGCAAGCGTTCAACTGACCGCGACGCGACCGCTCGCGAACCTCTGGCTGGTGAGGGGGGTGACCACCAGGACCGGAAGAGACCACCCAGACTGGTAGGCACCAGCCGGAGGGCTCAACGGGAGGTCCCTTGTTTACGGGAATAGGGGAGGATGGAATGGAGAGGGAGAGACTGGGAAGAGAGGCTTCAAAGGATTCGGGAACATCGAAACTTTGGAGAGGAAAACGTTTCCGACCGAGGGAATCAAGTTTTGGAAACGGAAGATTGTATCTGGAAGAAACGGACCGGTCGAGGAGAAAACACTTGGGATGGGACAACAGAAATTGGGACGATCTAAAAAGCACTTTTAAGGGATATGTCTCTTTTAAATCTAAATTTCATATCTCTTTCTAACTTTCTCATTCAGTCACGCCCTCACACTCATTCACTCACTATCTCACTCACTCTTTCTCTCTCACTCTCACGTTTTCTCTGTATGTCTGTCCCTCTTTATCTATAGAAAGAGAAGTAGAGAGGTAGGGAAGGCTTCTCGATTTCTCATCAATGCGAAAGAGGCATTTCAAATATGGAAGTATTCAAAAGGTTAAGTAAACAGTCTGCTATTCAATGCTAATTGCAAACCACTAAACAAATAAGAAGTGAATGTGGGACTTTGATCTATTTGTAGACAGCGAAAATCCATTCTTCTCAAAAATCTGGGTCGTCCTGCGGGCCGAACCGGGCCTTGAATTTGAATGACCCGGCCTGCTACTTAAGTGGTCAATTAAAAATATTTTTAATCGATTTTACAAAGCAGATTATTTTTTTTCTACTTAGAAAAGAACTTTGCAGTCCGTGAACTGTCATTCCAGCCTCTTTGAAATTGATTGAAATTGAGAAAAATTGAGTGGCCGTTTGGGATCGAACTCTGGTCGCTTGGGTGGTAAGCGAGTCGACCCGTGAGAAGTATGCGGAAATCATTATGTTTTACTGAATAAAGAATCTCCTGGAATATTGAAATTGAGCTTCCCAGAATAATCCAAAGGTTGCGAAGTGGCACTTTCGATCTAACGTGCATCGAATGCGCGAAAGAAAAAGATGAAAGAAGCCGCCGTGTGATCGTAAGGGAGGGTCTCGAGCGGATCGTAAAACGTTTAACGGCGTCTTTTGGAATCAGGTTGCAGTCATAAAATGGATGATTTGTGTACTACGAGACAGCGCAAATACAAGCAATAAGTGTGGGGGAAATTAGAGACCGGCCGACTGACTCAGACATTCAACAAAACAGAGCGCGTGACAGGAACTGTGTAAGGGGGGACGCAGCAACCGGATAAATATTTGCTCGAAACGCTGTTTCAACAGCCACATACCGTTCGGAGGCAGTCTGCAGCTTGGGGATTGTGGTGTGTGCGCGTGTGCATGTGCGTATGAGTGTGAGTGTGTGTGGGCGTGAGGGCAGTTTTCTATCTACTGCTGTATTTCATAGAAATATCCTTGATAATTCCTATTGTTTCTCTAATTTCAAACAAATGTAATTCGAATCCGGCCATAAAAACAGCTGTAGTTGGCTGCGAACTGTCACCGGGAATCGCACGAAAAGCAAACAATCGGGCGCCGCTGAACGCGGATGGCACACTTCACAAAAAGGCACACAACTGTACACGCCAATCGATGGAATCACTTGAATAGATTGAAAATGGGATCAATAGCTAGAAAGACTTAGAAAAACGGAAATGTTTACTTACACTCTTTGGATACTCCCAAATGCAAAAGCTCGTGGGAGGACGTCCTGGATCGACAACACCGTTATTTGACCAAGGGGTTTAAAAGCGACTGACTGGCACCAATAGAAATCCATGACGTTTCCGAAATTGAAGAAGATCCACGAAAATGGTAGCTTATTGAAGAAAATAAGGTCTACCTTTGACCCCATTTCTGAAGTTTGGATAAGAATATACTCCCTGTCAAGCCTTCATTTGCTCACTTGCTCACGGCCTCACTCATAACTTGCTCACTTCCTTAGGCTTCAGGGACATTGCTGCTAGCAAAGTATTGGTCGACTGATGCCCTCCTGAGAAGAAGAGCGCCGCCTTCTCTCTCCCTCTCTCTCTCTCTCTCTCTCTCTCTCTCTCTCTCTCTCTCTCTCTCGTTATCCCTCTTTTGTTATTCACAGTAAAATATATACGGCTCCATTTAGACTTTTGAACAGGCAAGGTTCCAACCCGGGAACCAGGTCTGCCTGAATCCAAGGTGTTTACACTCCCAGAACCAAACTAATCTACTAGAAGAAATCAAAGAACGAAAAAATATTTGACAGTATGATGGAAATAGAGAGAATGAGAGACAATTTCTGACCGGCAACAAGAAAAACAAAGAAAGGAAGGCTAGTTCGATTCTAAAAGGAACATTGTAAAAAGCATGCCATAAGTATACAAGAAAAGTTAGAACTAATATAATCAGTAAAGTACTCGTAGCCAAAGCTAGTTACCTCGAAAAATGGCCTTAGCGTTATTTCGTGAAAATATTATGCTGTTGTAAGGGGAATAACAACATGAAGCATCATAAAAAATGTCAATCAAAGGTCTTCAAGAAAAAAAGGTCTATAAGAACAAGGAAAAAGCTATATTGAGTGCATTGGATGCTTTATTGTGTCTACAAAAGATCTCCCATGAGGTAGGCTCCAGTGACGACCAGCAGTCCAGTCCACACATGGATGTCGCTGGCAGAGTCGGGCTTGTCGGTGGCAGAGTCGGGCTTACACTGGGACGGCATGGGAATGTTGGCGGGCCTGTCAACAAAAGGACATGCACCCCTGAATCCTTTGTACTTGAAGGACAAAACATTTACTCACACTCCCTGTGCCATAGCCAACGGGGTGTACTTTGCAAAGTCCAGGTGGCAATTGTCTTGGTCGTTGCAGGTGCAGAAGATCCTATTGCCGGTGGTGGCCGTGGTCAATTGGCATTGCTGAGTTTGGCTTTGGTTTTGATATGAATGTAAGCTACCCCGGCAGGTGCAGGGAGGAGTCCAAGGTTGGAGTTCCATGCGTAGGCAGAGATTTGGCAGTCCGCGCTGTAGGCCAACACGCAGTACTCCCCTGTAGCCGTCGTAGGCTAGAATCTTATGATCAAGACAGAAAGATAACAAATTACATTTGCGTCGAAACCAAAGGCTCCGTTGGACAACCGGAGGAAGAGGGCGGAGGAGTCCAATCCTCCATTCAGTGTCCCCTGCAGGCAGTTCACTTTGGAACAGCCGGAGGCGGAGAAGATGGCGATGGCAGCGAAGAGGAGGAAGAACCGCATGCTGGCAGACATTTGCGACGAATGAGGTCTGGAGGGACATACGGCCACGCATCACCTGACGCCACGTAGTCACGGGACTTTGCGTATTCCAACAAGTGCTTAATGCATTCCAAATGTGGCAGACTAGATTAGGACGATCTCATATGGTAATGAGGGCAACTGGTTATTCTTTGTGTCTTGGTCATTTCCAAAGTGAGATTGGGTACGCGGTCTGGGTCTCGCCATTTCCCACGCTCTCTCGCTGTCTCTCGATGGTTGTCTCGAAATTAGCCTATTTTAGTGGCCGGCCATTTCTTCGGGGGCGGTGGTTGGCGGGGAGAGGGACGAAATTAGCGTAGCCAAGTGGCGGAAAAGGGTAGTCCATTTCCACCGGGCCGGTCTAACTTTGCAGCTGGGCGGTTGTGCTCTTCCCATAAGATTGTGACTTTAACTCCAACCACTTCTTGAACCTTTTTGTATCATCTGCACATTAGACAGAAGGAGAATTCTCAATTATCCCAGAGAATGAATAGAAGGAAAATTCTTACTCGGCGTACCCGTTGGGTAGGTAGACAGACTTTACTTAGCCTACCCACTAGACAGACAAACCGATACCTTACTTAACCTACCCTATGGATAGAGGAAAAACCTTACTTAGCCTACCCTTAGGATAGAAAAAGAGGCTTTACGTAGCCTATTCTTAAGATGGAAGCAGAGACCTTACTTGGCCTATAATTAGGATAAAAGAAGAGAGTTTACTTAGCCTACTGTTAGGATATAAGAAGAGACCTTATTTTGCCTACCCTTAGGATAGAAGCAGAGACCTTACTTAAACTACCCTTGGGACAGTAGAAGAGACCTTACTTAGCTACCCTTAAAATAGAGGCAGAGACCTTAGTTGACCTACTCTTAAGATAGAAGAAGATACCTTACTTAACCTACCCTTGGGATAGAAGAGACCTCACTTAACCTACGCATTCAATTGAAGCATAGACCTTACTTAACATACTGTATAAATTGAAGTAGCAACCGATCTCAATTAACCTAACTCTAAGGATTGGATAGAAGGAAAAACTTCACTAAACCTCCACCTAACTTCCATTAAATAGAAGCAGAAATAGACTACACGTTGGATAGAAGGGATAGAGGAGCTATTATGAGTAGACTACCCTGAGGCACCCGATCTAAGTAACTCTTTAACTGACCTAAGTTATCTTTCATCCACATATTCAGTATCACCCACAAGCTACTGATGAATTTGGGTTTTCAGCTATTTTGGCACTGATACCCTTTATTTCCTTATTTACGATCACTTTTAACCGAAACTTGAATAATTTTTGACACCTTGTGAAGTACTTTTCCGTTTCCAGGGTCTGTGCAGTGACCCTTAGATCAGAGTAAACATCATCTTAAAGGGAAAGGACCTCGTAAAATTGATTTTTCAAAGTATCTTTTTTATAGTTTCATTAAGTAGATATCGTTTCCACGATTCTGAAACATACCCCTTATATATGATTTCGACTGCAAAATGGGCGCGTTTACACGGCCGTTTTACGCGTTTGCCGCACGTAAACACGGCTAGAGTGGGCGAGAGAGTGTGGGAAATGGGGAGACGCAGAGTTGGCGGCAATTCAAACAGCGATTTCCCCAAATTTCAAGCGCTCCTAAATCGATTCATTTTGATCCAAAATGGGTAAAAGAGGTATTTTTCGGAATCCTGGGAATAAGATCGAGACTTTTATCACAAAAACAGAAAAAAAAAATTTTTACGCGGTCCTTCCCCTTTAAGGCTCATGGTCGCCGGAACTTGTCCTTGTGATTGGAGTGATGGAAATGCTGAAAACAAAAGGTATTAACTAACAAAGTTCTCACGAGTTCCTTTCAAAAGTTCAAATACCCGCTCTTCCAGGATGCCGTGGGCTTCAAGCTCTGAAGCTTTGCCTCGTTGAGCTCTGAGGTCCCCTCGAGTTCTGGATTGTCAGATGGATGTCCATTAAATAATTGTTGTCTGAAGTCTCCCCTGTCGTATCAAATAGTCTCCGTTGGCTGCCTGTTGTGTCCGTTCCGCCGATCAACCAGTTGTTTCTTTCCTTCGGTCGCCAACAATTCTTCTGTTACAGCAGTCGCCTCCATTCCCAAAATGCCTTTTCTTCTACAGTTTATCACATTAGAGCGGCGAAATTCCCGCGTCCTCCCTGTCCAAAACCGCCCCTTTCACTCCTTTTTCCGTTGGTTTCAATCTACCGGACGATGTGGCCTTTCCCACCCCATTTCCCCGAAAAAATCGGCCGGAACACCTGAGATGGCGCCCAAGGTTGGCCGTCAACGGACGTCATTCCATGTCAAAGGCAATCCACGTTCCAAAACAAAACGTTTTCACTTATTTTCACTTTGAAAAGGACCCCGCCCTGTTTAAATTCACTTTTGACATCGAAAACTATCAATCATTGCATTATAGTATCATAGAATGTTTCTATCTATTCCTATACATGTCAACAGCCTTTCAAAGACCAACATAGCATCTATAAAAACACTTTTCTGACTTTATGTGAGATCCACTGAGTATCCAGCATTTCAACGCTAAATTTTTGAAATATTATGTTTTAACAGTGGAATTATGTGACAAATACGCTAATTTACCTATTATTTGTAACAGAGACCGCCCGTCCGCCACACAATGTGAATCTTGGACCGATACATCCTCTAATTTTGGCATTTGTTGTACCATTTCTTTATATACTCAGCCATCGTTCGGTTCTTTTTTATAGAGGAACAGTGGAGTGATATGGTATAAACTATGTAAACGGCCAACAGCTGTCCGAATAGCTCAATTGTCAATTGAAACCAATTCTGAAGAGGACTTGTTTTACAAGACGTTTGGCGGGTTTCCTAACAATTCGTTCAAAAAGCAACATTGGCTATCAATTTCAATGAATGAAATCCAAAATCCTGTTCAAGTTCACAGACTGAACCACTCACTAATGCATCCCTAGAGACGTAATCATCTGTCAAAAGAGCTTCTGAACTTCTCCAAGGGTGGCAAAGTCAAAGGCCAAACGAAAGACTAACTTCATCAAACCACTAGTCCACTTCGTTGGTTTTGACAATTGAGCTGTTTGGGCAGCTGTTTTACAGGGTTCGCCAATTTCACATGGCTTTTGTCACATCCCTCCACCGTTTTAAGAACCTTACTTGCCCCAATGAAGAATGTTTCAATAAACGTCTTTAAGTGAAAGACGCGGGGTTGTCCACCCCCCGTGGGTGTAATTCGAACCCAGTTGACCGGTACCCCCTGAGTTATCATATCAGCTGCGCGATTCTTGAGCCTTTCGCGAAGAAAATCGAAACTAACCAGTGGTTTTCCTTCGCAACGTGCCAGTTTCTGCTCCTTCTCTCAGCTACAGCTACTATCTGTGATAAATCTATGACCCAATCCATCACTCTTTGCACAAATGCCACAGGGAGCAATGGGAAAACATCCTGGTTTAGACTCCAGTCTCAGTGTCCCACAAGTCCCCCCACTTCCTCCTTTGAGATCATTTCAATGGCACTTTACATATTCACTGGCTAAAACACTTTGTCACATTACTCCATTGTTTAAACTTTCTAATTGTTTAGTAGCCACTTTTTAAAATATCCTTCTTTCTTCAGATTCCATGTTTCTGCCGCTGCTGTTCCTAGTCCATCGGGCTTTCCGACATTCCGCATAATAGCTTCCAGTTACCTCGGTCGTTAAGTAAAAACTCCATTCCAACAAAGTGGCGTCTACTCCTAGCATTTACCACATTACACCACTGTTTCAACGTTAACGTCTTAATCGAAGGTATACAAACTAACTATGATTCACTTCAATTGCCATCTACTTGTCGCCAAAGCTAATTCGATTGATTTTTATGTTTCGGTAACTGAGTTCCGAGTATATCAACGTTAAATTGTTAAAATTTATATTGAAACAGTGGAGTGATGTGGAAAATCGCATATTTACCTATTATTTGTAACAGAGAACGCCCGTCGTCCGCCACATAACGTCTTGTTTTGCCCAGAACCCGTCCCCTGGGCTGCCTTCTCAAATACCCTGAATTCCATCAAGTTAACTGGTTTTCGATACTTTCTCCCATCCACGTGACATTCTTCCTTGGCTCCAGTACAAGTTTCCCTTCAAAATTGGATTTACCACCGATTTATAGCCATTTTCAGCGAATGGCCTCGCTCTTTCGACGTTTGTTTGCGCCGAAGAAGAAAAGAACGACCAGGAAGGATTCGATCACGGGGAGGAATAAGACTTTTGTGGGTTGTCTTTCGATGGGTAATTGAAATGAGTGGTTCAGTCGGCTCCTTATCTCTCCCGTCTCGAGGGAAACCAGCTGCAGCCGGGGCAGTCTCTCATCGTCAGGGGATTCATCACTGGTCAGTCGAAATTCTTTTTTGAAACAGTGGAGTAATCGGCAAAAGCGTACGATGAAAAATTGGGGAAGAAAATACGTAAACACCGTTTGTTTTGGCAACGACTGAAATTGAAACTTTGTGAACTTCTTTGCTTTACACTAAGTCTCGTTGGCAGAATATCAAATGCATCAAATTTAAACTGTTGACTTGTTATGTGAATTGAAACAGTGGAGTTATGTGACAAAATCACGCGATGTAATTGGCGAAATCTTCGTCAAAACTAGTTCGGCAAGTTTGGAAATGAGTGAAAGTTTTCCGATGTGGAATTTCCAATTACAAGATGAACACATTTTAACGAACTTGTCAATCGACTTTTTTGGGGAATAAGCTGTGGCAAAAACTATGACGGTTGTATAAAAGGGTTTCTAATTGCTCTTTTTCAGGCAATGACGAATTCTTGGTGGAACTGACTTCAGGGCCAGGGGTTGAGAAGGAAGCCGAAGAGGATCAACTGGACAACAGACTCCTGACGATCAGAGTGAATATCCCAAAGAAGAAGGTCTTCTTCAACGCCTGTCTTCACAACGAGTGGGGAAAGTGAGTCAGAAGAGCCTTCTGAATTCATTGCCTGTAGGGAAGTGGCAGTCCGCCACAACTGGAAGAAAGGAGACGAGTTCGACGTTAGAATCCGATGCTGTGAGGATGCATTTTTGGTAGCTAGACATTTGGGATAGCTAAATTTATTACTCTAAATTCAGATCTTTGTGGAACACAAATTAGTGGCCAAGTTTGCCCATTACGTGCCGATGAGCAATATTTCCCACATCTATGTCAATGGAGATGTGGAGATGTACACGGTGTCTTGGGAGGGAAAGTACTATGTGAGTTATTGATTACCTAAACAGGCACACGCACACACATGCACACATGCACACACAACTTCAGGCCGTGCCCTACAGCGCCGAGATCCCAGGAAACTTCTTCCCCGGAAGAAAACTCTACCTCTCTGGGATCGTGAACAAAAATGCGAAACAATTCAACATAGATTTCATGGCTGGAAAAGACATTGCGTTCTCCCTCAATCCACGCTTCAAGGAAAAGGTAGGAAAATCTCTTTCCAGATAAAGAGAGAATTCAGAAACTGGTCAGAAACACTTGCGTTGATGGGAAATGGGAGAAGGCTGAGACAGTTCTCGATGTGCCATTCCCATTCAAGAAGAAGAACGCATTCGACCTGTTGGTCTTCTGCGAGGACAGCAGATACCTGGTAGTTATGAGGCAGGGAAAGGGTAAAGTCAATTCAGGTGCTCGTGAATGACGTTTTGGTTTGTTCCTTTGACCACAGGGTGTCTGTTCAGAACATCGATCGGATGGGGGTGGAGGGGGATCTGGAGCTGCTTGGAGTCCATATAAAGTAGATAATGAACAACTCAATATTCAAACGATAAAGATTGCCATTTACCAAACATCTCTCTCCCTCTCTCTCTCTCTCTGTCTCTCTCTCTCTCAACCTATCTTTGCTTCTGTATGTGTGTCTGTGTGGCTGTGTGTCTGTGTGTCCGTGTAGGCAGAACATATTGAAAGTTTTACTCATTGATTTCACTACTTTTATCCTTTTTCTTCATTAGAGTCTGGAGCTAACATATTCCACCAGATCTCCCAAGAAGGCAAGGTCACGAAGGCAGTCGGCGTCAGACTCGATCTGAAAGATGACTAATCTCCCGAAGGCCGAGCAGTCTATTGTCCCAAATTCCGAAGAAAAACTCACGCCGAAGTGATAGGTGAGGGCTCCAGCCATCATCTCCAGGAAGTACTCCCTGTCGGTGTTGATGTCGTTGGTCAAGTCAAAGCCCATGTCAATCTCATCGAAGCACTTCTCCGTGAAGAAGGTCACCAGACGGCGGAGCTTGTCTTCCACCTAAGCATTGGCTATAGAATAACATGTGAAACAGAGAAAAGTCCTTAAGATAAGGCATGTTTAAGTTAACAAACCGTGGTTTCGGTGAGTTCTTCCTGCAGACTCATGTTGACGGGTACAGGGGCGAAGTGAGAGAAAGCGGCAACAATCGGACGCTTTACAACTGGCAGAAAAAGAGACAAGGCCGAAACTGGAACTGAAGAGGAAAGAAGGTCGGTGACCACGAACACCACAGAAGAGTCTTTACTTGGACAGCAAGAACAGAGCATAGAATCTCATAGCTGGCTAGGTGACGAGTTGTTTCTTTTTTTTAAATTCGTTAAATGACAGTTTTCATACGTTTCAATTGACACTTTTCGTACTTTTTAGTATTTATTCGGACTTGTCGCGGAGAATTTGTCGTATAATCATGGGATGATTCATGGGAGGGAATAAGCATATGAAAGCTGAAAATTGAAAACGCAATTAGATTTCGCTGCAAGACCCTAGGATGAACAGTCCCTCGGATCCTCGGTCGCAACAATTTGCTTTCAATTAAAATGTTACTTTTATTTTCTGTTTTTTTTTTGTTTTGTTTTTACATATAGCATAAATGGGTTACAATTTATAAGTTGAGAATTAAACGCAGTTATCTTGAGGCATCGAATACGCGAAACACGCTTTTGTCTTTCTACGCATTTCAAGTCGACTTCTCTGCTTTTTTAAATAAGATTTTTTTCCAAATGTTAGTGAAAACCATTTTTCTTAATTATATTTATTGTGTACCTTCTTTAAACTGCTTTTCTTCTTTTGCGCCGTTTTAAGTAAACTTTCTTTTTTTCAGGATGCAATTCATTGTGATGTTCATTCCGGAGGACAACGACGCTGTCCCAGTCATGAAGATTCTCGTCAGTCACTTTTTTCTTTAAAAATAGCTTTTTTATTCAGAAAACAAGCCCCGTCATATTCAAATCCTATACTTCCTTCGAAGAACTCGAGTCGTTCGCCCGTGCGTGCAGAGAACAGGGGAATTGCGGAATTCTGGTAATCTTGTATGATAATTTTGTAAATTGGGTAGTTTAAGGGCAAAATCCTCGATCTACCTCAAAATGGAACCTGCACGGCTCCAGAAGTCGCCGCGAATGAAGGTCCCTCGACTTCCCAGCTCAGCTCTCCTCCGTCGATCGATAATTCCAAGGTATTTCTCGATATTTCCCTTCAAAATACCCATTTAGATCAATTTCGATGCGGAAATCGTCGTAAAACAGGAGATTGAAGAGACCTGGCCCGGAGAAATCGACCCTGTGGTGCATCTGTATTGTGGCATTTAATCTCAATTTTTTAGAAGAATGTCGTAATGTGAGTTCATTTGATGAAAATGGGATTTAGATTCACTGAGATCACAATTTTTTGAAGCAACAGGCAGCTGGCTCGATTTATGTTTCTCACGCCGCCGATTTTGGCATAAAATTGTGATTCCGGGGGTTTTAGGATTATGTAAATGGTTTATATCGTTCTGCAAATGTTTCTCTCAATAGCGAATTAAAATCGAGCCAGTCGCTTGGCTGATTCTTCTATTTGGGTGTCGGTACAAAAGTGTTTCTTTCCTCTGTGATTTTCTCACTTTCAGGCGGCCAAGCGAAGGAAGCTCAATGACAGCGAGGACGACGTAGCTTATGGAGAAAACTACGACCAACATGTTGGTTTTATTGGAAAATTGGATAAAATGGGCATTTAGGAACAGGGACACTCGGCGATGGACGATTTTGGAGGAGGCGATGTTTTGCAGGAAAAACCAATGGCAGTGGCTAGGAAGGTGGGCTCCTACCACATTTTTTTGTTGGTCGGAAAGACATCGAATTATGGATTTTCTTGCAGGAGCCTGCGAGGAGAAGGAGTCAACGGTTCATCTCGCGCAAGTTCGGGGAAAAGGACAAAGAGGTAGGGACTCTCTCTCTATCTCTCTTTCTTTCTATCTCTCTCGCTCTGTCTCTCTCTCCAGATGTCAAATGCAGAGTGTAAATTTCAGAAGTTATCCCACACTCCCGTCCGGTGGATCTGGTGAAACTACAGGAGAAGATCAGCTCTGCCAAGAATTGGATCAATCGGTGCACAGCAATGATTTTGTGGTAGGTAGCTTACAATCCAAAGTAATATTCGTTTTCAGAATCAAGGCAATATCGGAAAACCCTGCCCAGTCGACGGATGTTCCCAGAAGCTGTCGTCCGAGGAAGACCTTGCGAATCACCTGAGGGAGCACCCCATGCCCTGCGTCTGCGGAGTCTGCAAGCGTCTGTACATGGACAGGACATTGCTCCGCCGACATTTCCGAGTCCACGCGGGAGAACGGCCATTCGAATGCGCCACGTGCAAGAAACAGTTCTCGCAGTCTGCCAACCTCAAGCTACACCAAAGATTTCACGCGGCTGAGAAACAGAACGTCTGCCGCAGCGACAAGAAGTACACTGCTCCATCCACTTTGGCCGCTCACGAACGGACTCACACCGTTTCCGTTTGTTTTCTTGGAAAATCAAAGAAATTCGGATTTTAGGAACGGAGACACTCGGCGATGGACGATTTCGGCGAAGACGATCTGGAGGAAAAGCCAGTTGCAGTGTGTGGGAAGGTAGATATACTGTAGTCTTTGTAGTATTTTCGGGCTAGCCCATGAAAGATCTTCAAATTGAAACCTGGGATTCTTATATGAAATGGATTCAGTTTCAGGAACCTGCGAGGAGAAGAAGTCAACGTGTCATCTCGCACAAGTTCCACGGGGGAAAGGAGATCAATGAGGAGCCGGCGGATGGAGACATGGAGGGCAGTTCAAATCCCCAGAACGATGAGCGGAGCGAGGTAGGGACCCTCTCTCTCTCTCTCTTTCTCTCTCTCTCTCTCTCAATCCTATAGACTGTCATAGGCGAAGTGTACATTTCAGAAGTTATCCCACACTCCCGTGTTGACATCTGGTGAAACTACAGAAGAAGATCAGCTCTGCCAAGAATTGGATCAATCGGTGCACAGCAATGATTTTGTGGTAGGTAGCTTACAATCCAAAGTAATATTCGTTTTCAGAATCAAGGCAATATCGGAAAACCCTGCCCAGTCGACGGATGTTCCCAGAAGCTGTCGTCCGAGGAGGACCTTGCGAATCACCTGAGGGAGCACCCCATGCCCTGCGTCTGCGGAGTCTGCAAGCGTCTCTACTTGGACAGGACAATGCTCCGCCGACATTTCCGAGTGCACACGGGAGAACGGCCGTTCGAATGCGCCACGTGCAAGAAACTGTTCTCGCAATCTGCCAACCTCAAGCTCCACCAAAGATTTCACATGACTACAATGTGAACACAAGAAGACTCACTCCAACTACCTCCGGTTGTGGTCTTCCCGGATTCTCCTATTTTGCTACTCTCTCTTTTCCAGTAATTGTTTCATCCATTGTCATTGAAGGAACATTAAACTATACTAACTTGGTTTATTTCTACATTGTTTATGCGTTTAATATAATTAAGATTCATGTAATATAGCCGACTCGCATAATAAAGAAGACGCATTTTTATTTTGTTTTTGTGAAGGCCAGCAGAGTCCGGTCCTGCAACGACAATTGAAACAGCTGCTTGAGATCCGTGCGCTTTTTAGCCGATTCCCTTCCACATTGGCTTTTTGAAAATAACATTTTATTTTGATCATTATTGATTAAATATCTATCTGTTAAAATATTTTCAGAAATGAGTTTGAATAGTCTATGGAACACTCCCCATCTTTTAACAAAAGTCATCGAAAAAGTAGGTCTTCTCTCACAAAAAAATCAATCTAAATAAATCTAGACGGAAGCAGTCTCTTTTACCCGATTGATGAGGACGAACAAAGCAGTGAAGTATTTCATAGAATCTCAGCAGAAGCCATGGGGAGTCATGTTTAAAGAAGAGATTGGCATTAAGTACGATGGGGTAAGAGACGCAGGGAAAGGAGACTAGGAGGAATGGTTCAGATGGAGAATCCCGGCAGATGCTTAAGTTTGGAGTTGCGAAGAGGAGAGTTTGCTGAAATTCCGAATGAGACGGATATATCGCAGTTTTCATTCAAGAAAATTTATGTGGTGAGTTGAGAGACAGATAGAGAGATGAGAGAGAGAGAGAGAGAGAGAGAGAGAGAGATACAGACAGACAGACAGAGAGAGAAAGAGAGAGAGATACAGATAGACAGAGACTCAAACTTCTTGTTACATTTCCGCAATCTAGGGAAATGTCTCCCAAGAATTCTTCGAATTGCGTCTCCTGCCTGACCTTCAAAAGATGCACCGTCGTTTCACAACCCTAAGCGTATTTTCCGAAATTGTAAGGTTTTCCCCGATTCAGGTTAATTCTCTTTAGGAAAGTCAGGATCTTCTGGAGAGCATTGTCTCCCTTACTTCGCCTCAAAAAGTGGCCTTTTGGTTTCACCAGTTTGAAGACACAAATCCCGCTTTTAATGTTGGCTTACTGCCAAATTACAGTAAAACTAGGATATTCTAGGGTATTCTTTCAATGGAAGTGCATCACATCATGCTAGACCCAGAGGTTCTTTTTGACATTGGACAAAGGCGAAAAGAACTGACTATCAATTTACTGAACCACTATTTGGAACCAAGAATAATCAACAATTTCTTGAAGGCAATTTAGGGAAAAGAAGAGAAAGATTTAGATTTAGGGATGGATAAGTGGAAAACCCCTCCTATTGGAATATCTTAAGATTGAACTCCGAGTGGTTGATCTGGCAATGAATACAATTTATGACAACAGAAATCAGATGCTGGAAGGACTGGAAGTTTACGCTCCTCGGGTGAGTCTGAAAGGGAAGTAGAGATTAGGCAGATGTTTCAGCAAGGGGGTTCAAGAAATCAAGGCGTTTTGGTAATCAAGAGAGAGAACGAGGAATCTACAAAGGAGACGGCAGTGATTCAATTCTTTGAATATTCATTGATTATAAAGTTTAGAAAATAAAGAGAGAGCAACTTTATTGTTTTGTTTCTTCAAATGAAGAATGACAAGTGTTATAGAGGAGAGAGAGCGAGAGAGAAAGATAGAATGAGAGAGCGAGAGCGAGAGAGAGAGAGAGAGAGAGAGAGAGAGAGAGAGAGAGAGAGAGGGAAAAGACGGACAAATTCTCATTCAGGCTAAACTTTTGAAATGGCTCATTTGAATATCCATTATCTCGTTTCTCTTGCCAAGGTCGGTTGCTCCTCCATTGTCCCTCACCCTCAATCATTTCAAATGCCAAATTTCTTTCTTTTGAACTGATATAAGTTGCCCTCCTCTGTCTATCAGAACTTGCCTGGAAACGGTCTAGTTTATAGTGCGATAGTTGAATTTTATACAGGTGTAGCAGTCCTCTAGCTCTTTCCTTTCTTCTAGCTTGCATCCGACTAAAAATGCCATTTCCAGGATGAGGAGCCCCTTCTTGGTGGGTTTTCAGATCTTCCTGCCGACTGTCTTTGTCGTCATCTGCCTCATCCTCATCAGCAAATATGAGACCAAGCGTCGTCGCCATGCCCGCTGTGAGTTTTCTCCTTGAAAATGTTAGAACTTCTGTTAGAATTTAATAGGCCTTTCGAAAGGATTCTTCAGATTGGCGCATGCTTCCTCCGTTCCGCTGGCCGACCTACGATCCCCTGCTCACCCTCCAACTGGTCACTGGGAAGAGTTTGGAGCAACTGGAGGAAATGGAGCAATAAGGCCTACTGAATCAATGGATAATCTGGCTTCGGAACATTAAACAGTATCAAAGTGCCTTGTGTCTCCTCTGATTTCTAAAAGAACCGTCCCTATATGTAGTACCTGTTTTCTGCCCGCAATCCCTTCTATCTGTTAATCCTTCGTCCAGCCGGCTCATCCCCTCCTCGAGACGATTATTTGATAAAAGGGAGGAGCAGCGACGCCTTTCTGCCTCTCCTCCAAAACAAGACTAAGGTCGATTTCCTTCGTTTTCCGGTTCTCAAGTGCCGGTGTTTCCTTGGAAGGAGGGAGTTTGGCGGTCGTTGAACCTCTCGACGGACTTGATTGTTTTTTAGAGGCTCACTTTCAGTTGAAGGCAGAACATGGCTAAAACTGCCTCTCATAATTTAATACCACCCGTTCCTAAAGTATAAGCCTAGGATCTTAAGTTAAGGCCTAGACTTTGTGGAAGGGAATCATGGCGAACCCAGTCTCTCACCTTCAGGCCTCAGACAGGGCTTTCCGCCTTTTGTCCACACCTTTCCCCTGTAGCTACCAGAAATAACTTCTTTTTGTGAAAACTTGGTGAAATTACGTGAATTACGCAATTTCTTTCTTCATTTCATTTTCCTCTAATTCTCAAAATGTGCGGTCCTTCATTGTCTTGCCCTCGCCGTTGGAATTACGGTAGGTGTTTATAGTTAGTTCTTCGTTTGTTTAAGTGTTTCAGGATTTTTATAATTAAAGGGACCATCAGCCTCCTTTTCAAATGCACGGCTAATTCTATGCTAATCAGCCCCTTTGTGAAAAAAAACGTTGCTTGGAGGGGTGTTGGAAAAAATTATCCTAACTGAAATGAATGAATTAGCATATTGGTCATTCTCATTTGGAAAAAGAGGCTGATGGTCCCTTTAAAGAAAACTGCAAACAATTGATAAGCTTATTAGGCGATGTGGACATTTGGACATGTGGACATTCCTCACTTTCGTTATAGTCGGTGTCCAACGGACAATCACTGTTTCAGCCTGTTAAAGGATAATAGGTACATGGTCCCGCACGGAATAGCGGTAGATCAAACGGGGGACCGGCTAGAGAGCACGCGAAAAAAGGATTGCGCAGAGAAACCACCAAAATCCGACGTTTTCCCGCCTCCTATTTTATCTGGAGGGCGAATTGTTCGTTGAACTTAGACTATATAGTGATTTGTGTATGGGCTCAGTAAAAATTTCAAGGGTGGGGTCCCTAGGTTATTGTGATAGGAGGCATTTGGGGTTGGTTATCTTTTTGAATCCTTTTAGAAATTGCAAAATCCGAGAGGGGCGTTTCTGCACTTTCCCCAATATGAGTCTTCTACCATTGTAGTTTGGAGTTCCATTACGCAGCTACTTCCTCTGATTCTCAATTTCCTTCGTACTGGTTGACATCGCGGCGTGCCTGAGTGACAATCAGCGAATTAAACGGGTTCCGTCGGCTCTAATCTCCTTCTCTCTCGAATCGCAAAACAAAGTAGAACCTAGGACACAACACTTTTCTCTGCCTCCACTGAGAAGGCATTTCTCACAACTTCAATACATCTATCTTGACAGCGAGGTTACGGTGCTGCTTTAATCCTAAACCCCTTTCTATGCCTCTCTTTCTCAAGTGGGCTAATTTCCATCCGCTCTATTTGTTGCTACCTTGCGTGCTAATTCCCTTTCCCTGGATGAATAGCCTCGTTGCGGGGTGTATTGTCCCTCCAAGTGTCCTTCCTCCCTCCCGAGTGCTCCTCCCCTAATGCTCTCTTCTAAGAGAAGGGGGGTCCCCTGTAGGCCGTGGATGCAAATGGCGCCAATGAGTGGCCCTGGTCCTCTCTCATTAGTCCCTCATCCATATTGTCGCTAATCCACTCCCGGAGGCCACGTTTCAGAGGAATCTTATCCGTCAACAGCCTCCGAAAACATCCGCCATTGTGGCCGGTCACAAGTGTTTTCTCGTCCCGCATCAGCCGTTGTGGGGCCTCTTTTGTCTCGTGGCCACCGGAACAATCCCCCTTACAATGAGACACGTCTGGTGTCACAAACAGACACTCAGGTCCTCAGAAACATTGAACAAACGGTTTTGTCTCAGGATTTCTGCCACAACTTCGTGAAAACCTATGAAAATTTGGCGCCCATCGGCATGGATGACAAGGGCATTCGTTGCGGGACCCCGTTGAACGCGTGGTTAAACCATATGTGGATGGACGGCCACTCTCTGATAATTTGCTTAATTACATCGATGTAGGTCACTCTCCCGCAAATTCTGGGCCGAAATTAGCCTAATTCCCAGTGCCCTGCCAAAAACAAAAAGTGGCCCTTTAGTAATGCTTGTTACAGTCACAGAAGGCAGGAAAGAAGTTCAAGATCAGAATTTGACCCTTTGGTCAGTTGTACGAACAATTGAATGAGTCTAGACTTCTGCACCTTAACCCCAATCCACGAGGTTAAGCCCAAGTCCCAAAATCCAATGTCGGACTAGTAGGAACTGAGATAATTCGTTTCGAATTAAAACAATTCAAAGTAGCCTTTTATTAGTTTGAATTTGACGGTAACGTGGTTGACATTGTTTCCCTACCACCGGTAGAAAGTTGGAAGACCTCAGCGACCGTATCCTGAACACCGTAGTCCTCATTTGACATAACCTACCGTATCCCATGCTCTGAGGATAGTAGGAAGAATAGTAGGAATTGTAGGGAACGGCCGCATATGTCTGTCTGTAGGAAGGATAGCCATAGTCGTACATCTGTCTGTAGGAAGGATAGCCGTAGCCAGTGTCACACGGGTCTCCGCATCCACCACCGTAGCCAGAAGAGTAGTAGGCGTATCTCTTTGCACGATGGACGTTTGAATCGCTGATGCATGTTTCTTTAAAGATGAAGAAACGACTAACCTATTAGCATCTTGCGATCTGATTCCAGAAATCAGAAAGATGCAGGCGATGAAGGCGAAGAACATGCTGAAAGTGGACGGTTTGCTGTGTTTCGGAATTCCACCTGATGAGATTTATACCCGGAAAGTATGTCACGATTCACTCAAATTCCATGATTGCGTTCTGCTGTCTGCGTTTCCTATGCAAAACAGAGCTGTTTGAGGAAGAAAGATGAGGATGACTAAGAAGAAATGACTGTAGCTGACCCGGAAATTCAAGAATTCACAGAACCTATCTGGGGGCCTGTTTCTGTTCTTCCTTAAACTTTTTACCTCCCTCCTTTCGCAATGTTTTCACCTGGGTTACCGGTTCTTGGGCGCGGGAGCCGACAATTCGAAATTTACGACGAGTCACTCGGGTTCTCACATCACCACGTGACTCAAAGAGTGACCTTTTCACAACAATTTCACCACGAAACGGAGGAGAGATGGTTTTTGGACGACCAAAGTTTGATATACTGTTCTTTTTCCTTGAAGATTAGAATTCATTTTTTTCGACTTTCATCCCGATATGTGAGTGTGCATGTGTCTACGTTAGAATGTTGTTTCTGTGTGCATTTGTGCCCGTGTGCCTGTGTGCCCGTGTGCCCGTGTGATAGACAGAGAGGCTCTGCTCCTCCCCTTGGCAAAGTTCCTGCTGTTCGTCGTCGCCGCACTCCGTCACACCGGCTAATCCTTGCCAGTCGCCGTGCACTCGACGCTTTTTGCCCCTCTCTCGCTAAGCCGCCACAGTTTCTCCTCGGCCCAATTATCCTGTCCTCCGTGTCCCAAGCCCTCCCCAAGCGAAATCCTCCCCTTTGTCCGCTAGCCCCCCATTTCCCTGGTTACCAGCCAACATTCGGCGTTGACCGGCCCAGTCGTTTTGTGGCTCATTTCCGCCTGCGCAACACCTGTCGCCGTCTCTTCAAATTAATCCACGCCGCCGCCTATAATTAACAGGAGATTAGCCACTCCTACGGATCTGTCACTCTCACACTGCGAAATAACCTCCCTTGACACCCAGGCGACCTCCGCTCTTTGTGGAGATATGGATAAGGCCTTTCATCCAATTTGCATTCTCCCTCTTAATCCTCTCTTTTTCAATGTCTCTTTCCTTATCTTCCTCTCTCTCCTCCGGCTGCAGTGCAAAGACCGATGAAGTGTCGTCGTAGTTCCGTCCAAAAACAGCCGGCGGCTGCTGATTTGTGTCAGAATGGGATTCCAGCGGCACTCAGTTCGCACTTCTTTGTGCTCGGCTGATTGCTCCCCGGGGATAGCCTCCAACGACCTCTACTCCTCTGTGCACACTCCACTTCACCCATTCTCTTCCCACAATCACTCACCCCGGGGGGAAAGACATTGCCCAGTTGGCAGTTGATGGCCGCACTTTGGGATCAACCAAGTCGGAGATCAAAACAGGGATCTATCCCTCTCCCAGTGTACTCGTCAGAAACCCACCCTCATTAATCAGAAGGCCTCCAGGTGGATGACCACACCACGCGAGACCTGTGATGGATGGTCACGAAGGGATCTTCAATTAGCCAGTTGACTATTTCTTCAGTAACCAGGTTGATAAGACTGTAGTCTACAGTACCCTCTGATAATGTCATGTTAGCCAAACTGGATTGTCTTCTAGACGATTGGGAAATCTCAAATCTGTTGACAACTAAAACAGCGTCTTTTTTCATTGTTTGGTTTAAAGCTAAGGGGGTCTTGTCTTTTGTTCGGATTAAGGCTCGTTTCCAACTTGTGGCAAAAGTTTAATCCACTTGGCGGGAACAGTCGTAAACGCTTGTAAACGGATCGTAAATCCAGCCGACAGTTGTAAAAGCGGTCTGTTTCCTCGACTGAAGGTTTCCCCTTCGCCCATCCTTCGACATTCCAAGTTCCGTCTTTTATTCTTCTGAGATACAGCTGGATGGACGAAAAACAAGGTGTTCGTCCGGACGGAGCACATCGTAAAACGCTTCAACGCATCTGTTCCGTTTTATGGCTTCTCTCCCACGAACTACTTTTCCAGTGGTTCAGATGAAGAAATTCCTTCATTGGAATTTGAGGAATGAAATTGTCAATTTCATGAAACTCACGATCACTCATGAACCAAAAGTGAAAGTCAACCTTTTTAACAAATGGAATTGAGCAAATCACGTCTTATTGACAAACCACTCCTCCGCAATGTGAAGAGTCTCTAAACAAACGTCACCTTTCAAATAGACTCACTTTTACCTGCCGGATCTTCAAAGATGAACAATTTACCTTAAAACCCTTCTAAATTAGATCTTCTTTGAGGATGCGCCAGACCGTTTCATCCGGGTGTGTGCCCCTTGGCGGCCGTAGAGTCAACAGCGACCGGCCTCCGCCTGCTCCCTGCTGTTACTCCCCTCGGAAACCAGTTCATTCTTCTCTTTTACTACCCTTATCTCCCATGAAACCCGCCGTTTCACACCCGATTCCATCTAGAATGGACTAAACGACAAACAAACCGAAGGAAAGAGATTCAGATGATTTGAGCACTTTTTCTGCTCCCGGAGGACTCTTGATGAGGATGTGACGAGACGACCCAGAGCACCCGAAACACCCATTTCCAGACAGAATATATATTTTAGGCTGTTTGCTTTAGAAATAGGTCTAGGGTGCGAAACACGAAATAAGCTGTAATTGACTTTGTTAGGACCATTTTCCAGATGCTTCTGAAGGCTCCATAAAGAATTTTGCCCTTGATCAAATAGTTTTACTTTCAGTTGGAAACTAAAGAATTCTAAATCTGTAAACTCTTTCATCTTCTGAAGCCAAGTGTGAAATCTCCCGCTTTCACATCTTTGGCACTCTTTGCCCATGTTTACCTTTGGAAACTCCCCGCTCTCTCCAAAATATTTACGGTTCCTGCCCTCCTTTCTCTTTTTCCACCTGACTTTCCATCTTCTTTTTCCTCTTCTCATCGCCTCGTTTTCCGCGACGAGTATTTTATTTTGCGGCCAGCCGGCTGCGCGTTCAATTCTGGCATCCATCCGTTCGATGACCGCCCGGCCTCACTTTGAAACATTTCGGACTAAGACGCCCCGCCGTACCTCCTACGGCTAATAGGCATATTTAACTTTTAACCTATTTAATAGGCATATTTTAATTAAATATTTAATTGTTTTAAAATAATATCGGCGTATCTAGACAATCTGGTGCGACTAAAGTTTGCCTGGTTTTGCGTCATGCGATTTATAGCTTTTGGTCCCATTTGCCTATTTGCCAATCTCTCTATCTCTGCATTCTCTCTCTTGTCCTATTCAAAATCCATTCTTATAGTTCTCTTTGTCTTTAAATGCGCTCCATCTCGTTGCACTTAAAAAGACAATGGTACCCTTTAGCCCTTAAACAAAGGCCTTAGACAACTTAAGTGCTCCATTTAAAGCCATGTTCAAAGTCAAACATTCGTTTGAACTTCAAACTTTAAAGGCACATGAAAAATTATCTCCTATTCAAACGATCTTACAATTGTGACGCAATTTCCTCGAGTGTTCCGATGAATGCGTTGCGTAAGCGAAAGAGCTCTTCAGCCGAAAAATGTTGCTCTATTGCTCACAGATGGTCGTTTTTCTAGAATTTTCATTCTTTTCAATAGGATTTCATTTGAGCAAATGCTTTTCATCCAAGTTTCATAAGCCAAACTGTGGGTCAAAGTAGAAATCGCCTGTGTGGAATGTAGGAAGACCTTTCCGTCCGTTGCGTCAGCGGTAGATTGCGTGGGAAAAGGGCGGATGCCAGATTTGTTGAGATAGAAAACTGATTGTAACGTCTAGACCTTAACAAAAGGTAATGCGACCCTGTTTCTGTGACCTCATTGCCTTACCATTAGCCAAATGGCACCTGCCCTGTTTAATTACCCCAGTTGTTCGTTTGGGACAAGGCCCATTGTGTGATTGTGATCATCCCGCCAGCCCATTCATGCGCCCTTTAAGTCACCGACTACGCCGCTTTCTCCCGGGTGAACCTAACCCCTAATTCCTTATTCTGCCCTCTTCCTTCGCATTCACATGAATCTTTCAGGAGGCTTCCTGACACTAACCATATATAAGGCTAATATTTGTCACGGCGGGAACGAATGCCAGTCAATTTGTATGCTAATGAGGCAGGTGGGAATTGCTCGAATGGGGGGTCACCACCATAAAAACACCTGGTTCTTTTTCTTCTTTTTTGAAGTTTCACGCTTTGAGTCCAAATGAGAAGTATCGTGAGAATGGACGAGAGCCAAAACTACCCTCAGAAAGTTTTTGAATGTGCAACTTCAAAATACGACTTTTCGAAATTCAAAAGAGTGGTAGGATCACTTTTCAGTCCAGAACGGCCTTATCTTCCCCGCCATCTCCTTGGCCCGCCCCCTTTTCCGCGCCCCTTGCGCGCCCTTGCTGCCACCCCACCCCATGCGCCAGCTCTCTCTTCTTCCGTTTCTTTGTCCTTTCCTTTAGATGGACTGTGTCTTTCGAACGACGCATTGTCTCATTACCCAATTCGGCCGTTCCTCGTCGGCCAGGAGTGATCCAGTTCTTGCACTCACGTGTCCAGTTTTTCTGGCTCTTCCTCCGTTTTTCTTTCTTCTACCTTCTGTGGCATTAGAGCTCTTCTCCGTAAACCGAATTCTCCTATCTGGTATCCGTATCGCTCCATTAGTCGTCGCATCCGAGCGGATTCCGGCCTAAAAACAGGAAATCCGTCTCTCGGCAACGCTAATTACCAACACATATGCACGGTCACAACGCCATTGCCACTTTTCGGAATATTAGCTTTAAAACAGGCTCATCCAAACTCCAAAATACACTTTTTTATCCTGTGTTCTTGAATTTACTGTTTCGATACGAAGATGGGATTTTAACTAACTTGTCTCCTTCGGTCTCTCGTGCTTCTAGCCTTCTGAGCCTTTTACCGATTCAGAAGAATAAGATGGTAGCCGGTAAATCAGTGCCATCTGCGCCGTCCGTCGGCCATTAGTGCGCCTGGCTTTCCCAAAGGACGAAGCGATAATTGGCGTCTGTTGGCCAATCGCCGGTCGACAAAGGAGATGACAGGAGGAAAACAGGAGACCGCGCAATGGGGAGGGTGGGAGAAGGAGGAATTACGACTGGAGTCGATCTATTGGTCTACCAAACCATCTTCAAACTAGGATTCAATTGATTAGACCTTTACTCTTTTCTCGGAGATGAGAAGGTCAAGGGTCACATTTGCGAAATTGTTTCGAAATCGAAATGACGTGATTTCTGGAAACTTAAAGGGTTTCAAAACTCTCTTCTCTCTTCTTTCTCTCCCTCTTTCCCTCCTCTTTCCCGCTTTCTCTCCCTTTCTCTCTCTCTTTCTCTCTCTCTCTCTCTCCCTCATTCCCTCTCCCTCTTCCCTAGTCAAAGCAACCTGTTGATGTCTCGTTGTAATCCGAGTTCTGTGGCTCCTTGGAACGTGTTTTTCCTCCCCCCCCAGAGGTACATACCGGGTGCACGTGTGTTCGTCGGAGCAGTTGGTGACAGGGCGGATCAGATTGATCGCAACAGCCTTACACCACAGAATGGCGGGGACAGCGCCTGTTTTTTGAAACATCCGGCTACGGTTTCAGCCACCTATTGGTCAATTCAAGCTATTTCTTCTCTTTATAGTCTTCTGAAGTACCATTTCCAACTGGAGATATTGACAGCCTCAGTTATTCATGGCGCTGCACCTGAGGTCGTTTGACCGACGGATTTCCGAATTTATGGCACCTGGCCCTTCATGAATACGCAATTCAACCTTTGCTCTCAGGAATTTGATTCCAGCTAAAGAAATCTCCAATGTTCCAAACTAATTTCCCTCGGAATCCTCTTCCTTTCCTCCTAAAAACGCGTCGACCGCGTGTTGTTCGCCGTCGCCTTCAAATCTATCATTTCCCCCTCTAATCTTCCCGTCGCCCATAATTTCCACCCTCCCCGTACGGCGACCGTTACTATCCTTTCCCTTTCAGCAATCATTTCCCTTTGTCCTCAACATTGTTAAAAGCTTCGGTTGAAAGAATAGAGAAAATATAGAATGGCAAAGTTTCCCTCAACTCGACCCCCCATCCAGTCGAAGACTGGCGCACTTGACCTCCGCTTTCATCTTCGCCTCAAGCGAATGTCACTTTCATTTCCTCGTTCGGGAATTTGCAAAGTGCACGTTTTTCTTGATTTAATCTTTTTATCGTTCCTTTTGCTAAATTTTGTCAGTAGAAATACAAATTAGCGCTGATTTACATGGCCTCTTCTAATGCCGTTCTGTTGAAAAGATGCTGAGGCTGGCAAAAAAGCAAAAATTGTCACATAAAATTAGAGAAGATCATTTTTTTTGACTGGGTGGTCCAACAACGAGGGGATATCCTGAGGGCTACCCCGGAACAGACCGCCCATCAGCCAATACGTTTGGGTCCTGCCGTACTCTAACCGCTAGATTTTCCATTATCGTCGGGCTCGGGCCGGCCCACCCTTTAAATTTTCGTCGCACGGGCCAGACCAGCCCGTGATTTTGTCATGCCTCGGTCGGACTTAAGAGGAATACCGCAGACCGTGAAGATGTAGGGAACGTGAAGCCAGCAGAACGTGACGACGTGAAGTACGTGCAACCCATTTTCAATAGCCCGATCGTACGAACAAAGATGTACCTCAACCCCTGTTTTGGCTGCAGAATAATCTTTATCCTGGAACTCCTTTGGAAATGAATGTCATTATTTAGCAGAGCCCCTGGAATATTCTATCCACAACAGCCGCTGCTGTTCCTCTGAATCCCTCTCCTGAGGAATCCCTGCTCCCTGCATTCCTGAGTGCCGTTGGACGGGAAGGCGGCGTGCACTTGTTACCTGCGAATGGGCCCTTATGCCACTCGGCAGATTGAGTCCCTTCCTCATTGTCCCAAAACAAATGGCTACAAGTCGTGTGCCCCGCCGGCGGCGTCTTTGACAAACGACCGACACTCGCTCATCGCTTCAAGTTTAAATGCCTTTGATGTGGGAAAGTCTTGTCTTCTGGAGAGGGGATGCCTTCTGAAGAGTGCCGTTGTCATGGGATCTGTTTGTGCAAGCGGCGGCGGCGTGACCCGAAAAGGCCACCTCAAACAAAGCAGGCTCGAGAGCAACGGAAAACGACGCCTAATCGCTCTGTTTCCACTACTTGTGTCTGCCAATTACCACGCACCGATGGACACGCTTTTTGGAAACACCTACGTATTCTACTCTACAGAATAGGGCTATTATTCAGACGCAGAGGCTTTGTCTCTGAGAAACCAACGCTCATTTCTTGTTTGCCAGGAATCCACACTTACTCATTTGCTTTTTGAACTTACTGTCACCATTTCTATCGATAGGTCATGGCTTTTAAGCATATTTTAAAGTACTGTCAATTTACAACCATCATTTTATAAAAAAAAGAAGTAGAAAACCATTTAGTTGCCCCTAAATGTTTGTGACTATGGTTCAACACACCTCATTGAACAATTTTAGAATTCCGAATTCCAGTTAAACAGAAAAAAACGAGGAAATGGTTCGACTTGCTCATATTTTCCACTGTTCCATCCTATTCTAGATCACACGTGCACACATACACACATACACACACTGTCTATGTATCGGTCCATCTAGCTGTTACCAGTAGTCCATTTGACACGTTCGTTAGTTTCTTTCGTGGACTATACCATATTTAATCCGGTTTATTTCTCCCATGCCGTGCAGTCTTTTTTCCGGATCTGTCCTTGTTTGTTGTGGTTCCTGACCTCGTTTGCATGTTCCACGACCCGCTTATACAGCTGTCCTCCGTGCAGGGCTGGGTAAACATTGGCGGATCGACGGCCAACTCAAAGGACAACCGGTGACAACCGAAAGACACATTCATTTCCGCCAAATAGCATACCGCATACGGGATAGGGGCATTTTAGTCGGCCATTTCCAATTAATTGAGAAAAGGATCTTTCCCAGTTTAACATGTTTCTCCCGTATGCCCTTCTCCGGATGCCCTGCCCCTCCTCCCAAACCTGCATCCCAATCGTGCAATCTGGCGAGCCGTCGGCCCTTTGCATAATCGGATATTATATGGTCCTCCCCGTGAGCGCATTATTCATCCCTCCGTCCTCCCAACTTTCCCCTACTGCAATTTTTAGTTCAAAATCAACGAAACTCCCCTTTAGACTGACATTTTAAGCCCCATCCTTTGATTTGCCTTCTTTTGCTTGGCTGAGTATCTTATGGCTATGAATGTCGATTGTTCATTTTGACACTACTTTGGGCCCCTCCCTCCTACAGAAAGTTTCAAGGGGAAATCACAAATCGATAGCCTGGTGAAATGTTTATCCCGTCAGATTGTGAATCACCTATGAGTGGTCAACGCTAATTCATCCCCTAAGAGAAAAAAGAGGAAGGGGCCTCTGAGTCAGTCGACCGATTTGTGAGTAAACATGTATCTCGGAATATCAATAACAGATTTTCCAAGTATTAAACTTCTTCTTGAACTTTCCATTTTTTTCTAGCCATTCTTATATACCCACCAAGGAAACAGCCGCTTTCATTGGAATATTCTAAAGCCGAGATCCTTTGATGTGGCCGCTGATTGCATTGTCCTTATGTCATCGGAGGATCCCCTCGGGGCATAACAACCCCCGGGGGGCATATCACCCGGAGGTGGGGCCACCCACCTCGTCTTTTGTCTCCCAGATGGAAAACATCGATATAGTCCTTTATTTGACCCTTTTCTCGAGATCCCCCCCCCTTCCCCTGGGTCCAATTCCTGCGTCCCTCCCCCCATACAGCCTTTTAATCCCATTAAGCGCCCGTTCTGATCATGCTTTCATCGTCTTATTTCATTAGCCGCCCCCTTATTAACAGCCCCTGTTGCCACCAGTCGGCTGCCCCGAATTCCCTCCTCCCGAAGTCCTGCTTAATCGCCCGCTTTCCACGTATTGTTTGTCCGTAATTCGATACCGGCTTAACCCAAACATCATAAGCTTCGAATTGCGTTGGAGGCCTTCCCTTCGAGCACAGATTAGTCTTCTTTTTCCGATTATCCCACGAGATTCCCAGAATTCCCACGAAAATAACACTCTCCGCGGATTAATCATTGGAATTCTAGGGGGTGGAGGGGGGTTGGATATAAACACCTGGATACATTAGAGACCACCCATTCAGCCACGTCGAAGGGACCTAAAACCACAGGTGTTTGTCATTCAGCCCCAGGGAACAACAATGCTTCCTTATTGCATTCACCGCAACCTTTCCTCAGCTAAGGCTAGATGTTCTGAAACATGTTTTTTCTTCTAATAAACTATCAGCCACTTACCCTCTTAGCTTCTCCCTAAAGATGCTGTTTTTGTCTAGTTGTCCTTTCTTCCCTTCCATCACTTTTTTAGCCTTCGCCTGAAACGTTACTGTTTTCCGGTCATTTGATATCAATTGTTGGCAGTAAAAGGAGCACGAGACCCTTGAGTGAACATCAAAGCAGCCGCTTCGGAGAAGCCCAGTCGGCCCTTTTGAAGTCCACAGGGCTCCTCCTTCTCTCACTCACTCACTCACGCGCTAACTAGCTCACTCTCTAACTCACTCTCTCGCGCACACACGTTCACACTGTGTCTTCCTCGGTCTCTCTCTCTCTCTCTCTCTCTCTCTCTCTCTCTCTCTTCCTCTCAGATTCGCTTACGGCTCCCCCTACGCAGCCGGGTAATTGTTGTCGGTCGTCTTATTTGTCTTCCCCTGCCTGTTTACGCGAATTCGAACGCGCTAAACACATCTGCATCGGGTTATTGAGTTAACCCTTCCTTCCTCCTGAAGACCTTTCGGCTGCCCTCCTCTTAAGGCCTTAGACTCTAAGGCCTTAAAGACTAAAGCCTTCCTCCAAAGTGCACAGTGGTCTCTGTCGGCGCCTCTGTGGTTTCCATTTACGAGGGCCTATCAGTCTTATCTTTCGCCACCCGATCGATCAACAAAAACACTAAAATCGTCTTTTTATCAACACTGACATCAACTTTAGCCAAAAAGTAAACCAACCTTCCGGTCATTCTGTACACACAGCTTTTGCTCTACCCTCTGTGACTGCCAATCTGATGCAGCTTTAGAAACCCCGAAGACTTTTTGAAATACAAGTTTTCACAGAAGTATCCCATATGTTAATACTCCCGAATAGTGCATTTTTTTATGTTCAAACTTACTGAGATTACCTTTCAATCTCTAAAACTTTAAGATTATTCCGAAGGCACGTGTTGATAGGGAGAGTAAGGACTTCTGAGGTCACATGGACCTGAAACTGATTATGGAAATGGCCGTCTAGACCCAACGCAAATGAAAGCGAAAGCATTGTTCAAAGCCTCTTTTCACACTCTTCCATCTCTCTCTCTCCCCTCTTCTCTCTCTCTCTTTCTTTCTTTCTCTCTCTCTCTCTCTCTCTCTCTCTCTCTTTCTTTAGCTACCCCTTCTTTACTCCCATATTCCAGTTCCCCGCTGGCTATGCTGAGGAGGATACTGTAACATCACCATATGGATAGCAGCCCATTGTCTGAAGCTACGATAAAATGCAAAAGGTAGTCTTCCTTTTCCTATCTAAAGTGAATTATCAACTTCAGGATTCTATCGGCTCCTCTACTCCTCAAATTACTTTTATTCTCCTCTATTTTAAACTTTGCTTCTTCGGCAACGAGGTTAAACGAAGATGTGAGTTTTTTCTGATTTTGACAGTCTGGCATATCTTAAGTGAAATCCGATTAACATCATCTTTTCAAAAGCGTTTCTTTAATTCCATATCAATGCCGGCGGTTTCTGCTCTCTTAGGGAAATAATCCCTGAAGATCGAACAGTCCAAAGTTTGTGGGCGCATTGAAACACCGGCTCCTTTTGGAATTGCACGATTCTTTGGCAACCGCTAGTTTAATTTGATGACTTGAGGAAGATCTCTTTCATTTCAGGACCCGTTGTCATCTTCGCAGTCTTCCGCTCTTCGGAAGGCCTTCACAAACGAGTGGGCGGTGCGGGTGGTGGGCGGCAGCGACGAGGACGCGCAGCGGCTCGCCGACAAATACGGGTACACGAATCTGGGACGGGTGGGTTCTTTTTCTGATTCGGGGAATGGGGACAGGGAGTGATTGCGTTCCGGAATAGCCACCGAATGACCGCTGGAAAGCCCATTCGGCCGGTCATTCACGGCCCATTCAACGGCCGTTGGACCAAAATGAGATTCGCGCGCAACTTTCGCCGTTCCGAGCGCCATTCACATGGAAATCAGCATCCTCGCACCGTGACGTCGACAGCTGATTTGGGAAAGAGGGGAAATTCGCCTTCTACTACAAACGGAGAGGAAGGGGCAAAGGGATCATGGCAAATCATTTGAACCTAACCATATAACTCCAATGTTTCATTGGAGGCACTTAACGCTTTAACAGTCAAAATACTTTTCTTTACAGTTGTAACATCTTATTTTTAGGTAATCCCGGGTGAGGACTATTTCTTGTTTCGAAATTCCAATCAACGAAGTCGTTCCTCGCGCAAAACGCGAAGTCTTCAACTCAACGCACTCTCCCACGCACCTGAGGTTAGTCTTTTTGTTTATTGTGTAAACTTTGTAAATCCATATAGTTTGTAAAACAAGTCATTTAAAATTAACTTTAGGTAACATGGATGGAACAACAGGTTGCCAGAAAAAGAGTAAAAAGAGACTACAGACCAAGATCAGCTCGATCTACCATCGAATCGGTAACACTTTATTCAAACTGTACAATTAAATGTTTCAGGAAAATGAGGTCGGATTTGAATTTGACGATTCTTTGGTTAGTAAATCGCGGAATCGGAAGATGCCTGATCCCAACGATCCCCTTTGGACGGACATGTGGTATCTGGTTGGGAACTACAGTAATCCATTATTTACTCTGCCCAATTTCAGAATAGAGCAGAGTTTTCGGGAAACTCAAAGATGGACCACAATGTGAAAGAGGCCTGGGACCTTGGGTACACGGGGAAGGGGGTCGTGGTCACCATTCTGGATGATGGGTTGGAGAGGACTCATCCGGACATTGCACCCAACTACGTAGGAAGAGAGAGAATAGCCAGAGGAAGGAAAGATTTAGGATCCAAGGGCATCCTACGATGTGAATGACAGGGATGAGGACCCGATGCCACGGTATGAGTATTCGGATGAGAACAGACACGGAACCAGGTAGAACAAGCACTGGGAAAGAGAGAATCCTAGCTTCAGATGTGCTGGAGAAGTGGCTGCCATCTTCAACAACAGTCTCTGCATAGTCGGAATTGCGTATAACGCAAACATCGGAGGTTGGTTACTTTTGAAGCACAAACAATGAAAACGGATCGAAATGGAAAACCAATTAACTTTTAGGGATCCGAATGCTCGATGGGGATGTGACAGACGCCGTCGAAGCTGCTTCCCTTGGGCACAACTCGGATTACGTAGATATTTACAGGTAACTTTCTTTTTCAACAAAGTCTGTGTATTTATTCCTAAGATAAATCCATTAAGCTAAATATCTGTTTCAGCGCAAGTTGGGGTCCTGACGATGATGGACGAACAGTGGATGGGCCTGCCAAATTGACTAGAGCAGCCTTTGAACGGGGGATCAAGGAGGGACGCAGGGGAAAGGTAAGCGGAGGCTTTAGAAAGAAAGAGAGAGAGAGAGAGAGAGAGAGAGAGAGAGAGAAAGAGAGAGAGAGGTGGAGAGAGAGAGGGGGAGAGAAAGACTTATCTCTTCCGTTCAAGGGATCCGTCTTCATCTGGGCCTCTGGAAACGGTGGAAAGGACGCCGACTCTTGCAACTGTGACGGCTACACAAACAGTATCTACACCCTCTCCATCTCATCTGCAACTGAGAATGGAAACATCCCCTGGTATTCCGAAGCCTGCAGCAGCACTCTGGCCACCACCTATTCCAGCGGTGCCAGTGGAGAAAAGATGATTGTGGGTTATAACAACAGTATTTAATATAATGGGTGTATTTTAGGTTACTACCGACCTTCATCACGCGTGTACTCACACTCACACGGGCACTTCGGCCAGTGCTCCCCTGGCTGCTGGAATTGTGGCCCTTGCACTGGAGGCCAATCCAGAACTCAGCTGGAGAGACCTTCAGCACATCGTCATCCGCACTGCCAAACCCATCCATCTACGGGCGGGCGACTGGATCACAAACGGCATTGGTCGCAACGTCTCCCACTCCTTCGGCTACGGTCTGATGGATGCTGGAGCCATGGTTAGACTGGCCAAGAACTGGACTACGGTAGCCGCCCAACACAAGTGCAGACAGTTCTATCCCAGTCGATTCAAGTGAGTTTTCACCCGAGGATTCCTTAACACGTTCCTTAGAACCATTCCTCATGGAAATCGCCTCCAGCTCCAGTTGTATACCGACGGCTGTGCTGGAGATGAAGATGAACACGTGGCGTTCCTGGAGCACGTCCAGGCAATCATCACACTCAAGGCGCCCAAAAGAGGCGACATTCAGATTTATCTCACGAGTCCTTCGGGTGAGTTAGGTGATGAAAAGGAATAAGGGGAGGTTAAGGCACTCGATCGACGTTGTTAACGAAGAGGGCGAGGGACACGTCGAGGGCGGGCTTCATGGAATGGGCGTTCATGACCACCCACTCCTGGGGGGAAGGAGCCGCTGGCTTATGGACCCTCGAGGTGGATAACGATGGATGGGATGGTGGGTTGACTTTCCTCTTCTTCTTGCATTGATGCTTCTTTAGCATCTGCTTACAAAACCATTTTCAGACGCTGAACTTGTGAAATGGGACCTCGTCCTTCACGGAACGGTGGAGGAGACGGGTCCCACCGGAGGCAGCCATCCGTCCATCCTCACGGCCAGGTCCATTTCCCGCCACGCAGACTCTGACGACTCGGGTTCGTCGTTCTGCCTGCTCCCGGCGGTCCTTCTATTCCTCTTCGCACAGCTCTAGACTGGTTGTGTCCCGATCTCCTCACCCTCATTCCAGATCAGCGAGGTCTTTCCTCCTCTCACAGCTTTCCCTTCCACTTGTGATTCCGCTTCACTTTGTCTCTGTACAAAATCTCGTTCTAGTCTCTGTATCTACCTTCATTCACCCTTAGAGAGCTTTATAAACTGTCTTCTCTCTCCAGTGCAAACGCGATAGATGATTAAAAGATTAAATGAACTATTTTCCATTGTTTTGTTGCACCAACATGGATTCAGGTTCGTTCAAAAACGGTTTGAGGGAATCGTGTGCCAATATATACCCTTTCGCCAAACCTAGTTCTTGAAAAAAATGCTAATTCGTGCCAAAATTATGATGTCGAAGTTAGAAATTCTAACTTAGACACATAATTTTGGCACAAATTAAAATTTTTCCGAGAACTAGGATTGGCAACAACTATATACCCCTCGCCCATCGAGCTTGGCAATTGAAATGACCATGGTTATGCTAATGCATCCTGCGTCTCCTCATGCTCTCTTGCTAGTTAGATGTGCAGGATGTTCAAATAAGGCCATTTTTGAAGTCCTGGTCGGCGGGCGGCAACTATACTAGTCTCTGTTTCTGAAGGTTGCCGTCATGCGTGTGAACATGTGTGGGTGAAGCTTGGCGTTAGGCGGCAATGTACATGTGATGTTAACATCGAACATGTGGAAGTGGGGACGTTTAGAGTTGTGAGTCGAATGCTCATGATTACGTTTATAATAAACGATTTATTAGAGGTTTTATAATAAACTATAATAAACGGTTTTATAAAAATTTATTAGATTTAGCACTTGTAGTTTCCCTGGCTTTCACAGAACTGGGTACATTCGGTTTTCGCGTCCTTTCTTAGCAAGGCGGTCCTTTGCTCCTTCTCTTGTGCCTTCATCAAAATTGAATAAGTCTCTCTGTCTCTGTCTCTCTGTCTGTCTCTGTCTGCCTGCCTGCCTGCCTGTCTGTCTGTCTGTCTGTCTGTCTGTCTGTCTGTCTGTCTGTCTGTCTGTCTGTCTGTCTGTCTCTCTCGCGCGCTCTCTCTCTCTCTCTCTCTCTCTCTCTCTCTCTCTCTCAATATCTCACCTCTTGAGTCCTCCTAAACTCCTTGATCTCCTCCCTTTCCGCAGCCTTGAAAATTACCGCCTCCCCGGCGGAGCCATTGTTGTACCCCAGAGGGGCGTCTTCAACCACCACAGTCACCTGAGTGACTGTTGCGATGAAGGTCCCCGGGGAGACCACGGGGCAGAACACCTTTGAGGTTACTACCGGCCGCTTGGAGAACTTTGTCTCCTTTCCCTCCAGGCTCCCTTGGCTGGTGACAGTATTCATCATCACTAATGATATCGTAAATCTCATTCCCCATCTAACCCACCATTCTTTTTCTTCCAATTCTTCATTGAATCCTCCTCCTCCATCGCCGCCTTCTTGGAGGACTTCTTTTCCTTCAGCATCACCTTGTACTCCTTCTTGGAGTCATGCCCGTTGTTCACGCTCTGAATTAATAATCATTCATATGCTTTAGTAATTGTCAAACAGCAAAAAGAGTTTGTAGTTTTGTTCCTTTGGTTAACTTTTTAAAAATATACCAATGTTTCACGGTTTTAAAAATTTTACTTTATTAAATTTTCTTCATAAAAAATAATTTAAAAAATAGGAATGTTTCATGGATTTAATAATGTAACTTTATTAAATTTTTTTCATGAAAATACTTTTTTTAAATTTAGGAATGTTTCATGGTTTTAAAATTTAATAAAGTTAAATAATTTAAACAATTAAACATTCGTATAATTAAAAAATATATTTTTATGAAGAAAATTTAATAAAGTTAAATAATTAAAACAATAAATATTTCCTATATTTAAAAAATATTTTGATGAAGAAAATTTAATAAAGTTAAGAGGCAGAATCTGTAAGACTCGAGCAGACCAGTGACATAGAAACAATGTCCAAAATTTAGAATTTGCTGAAAAGTTGTGTGACCTCCCTATGACCCATATATGTTATTCTGAAACTTTTGGGCCGTTTTGGGCGCCGGGTTACGGTAGGTCAAAGTTGGTTACGGTGTTTTATAAACTTTACCAAAACACATAGTTATATAGATGGAACGATTGCAAATTTTATTTTGAAAAAGAATGTCAATACTAAAGTGAAATTATTAAAAAAAGAATTTTTTTAAATGCTACATAGTGTACCCGCCGCTTGTTAAAAAAAACATGGTTTTTACTCATTTTTGCTTATTGAAAGAGGTCTGAAAAATACTAACCGGGTTCGGGGGTTTCGTGGAGACGGGCAGGGAATCCCTAGATGAGCAACACCCCATTTCGAGGGAAGATGAGACAATGACCTAAGATTTGATTAATCAAAGGTCTCAGTCAAATTAATCACAGTCAAATCTTATCACAGGCCCTAATTTTACTATATTCTAATCTCGTTTTTCTCTTTTCCCTCCAATCTCATTCGAATTGCCTCTGATTAGCATCCTCATCTGCCTCCCTTCCAACCCTCATTTCATCATCTCCTCTCTCTACCTGGTCGTTTGATGTCATCCTCCCCTCCAGCATCTTAATAGATGGGTTTCTCTCTCTCTCTCTCTCTCTCTCTCTCTCTCTCTCTCTCTCTTCTCACCTCCCCAAAGAGGTTGTGTTGGATAATGTCTATACCAACACCGCCTCGCTGAAAAGCTTTGAAAGACCAAGAGAAGGTGATGTGCAGAGAATGGGGAAGAGAGGACAACGTGGGGAAGTGAGGAAGTGAAGTCGAAAGAAGGTGAAGAAGTGGACGTGAGGAAGTGGGGATGCTATCGGAACCCAATCCACTGGTAGACGTCGATTGGGTGTGTTTGGGTTTGGCTGGGGAAAATCGTAGCCCTCAGCGGTTTTATATTGGGTTTGTAAGCTCCGATGCCTTGCTCCCTGAGACAACTCACTTTCGAGTGCAGCTCTGCATTATTACGGAAAGTTTCCTAAAATGCCTTGATGGGTACCCAAATTGGAATGACAATTCAAATCTTCCTGGACCCTGGACCCGGGTCCCCCCTGCAGGGAGAATTGAACCATTTTCGGCAACGTGGCTGGCACTGCTAAACACCGGGCGCAGTTAGCGTTCGGCGGGTCGTCGCCCGAAATTCCTGAAATTCACTTTCGGCTAGTTTCTTCCCTATTTACTTTTTTAAATCGTGTTTATTTACATTTTTTAATCACCTTCAGCATAATATGAATTTCAGGGGGTCGAACTTCAGTTGATATTGTTGTCATATGCGACTTTAAATGGCTTTACTGTATTGATTTACATTATTTTAATTATCCTGGAAACGTTTTTACGTTGAAGTAAAATCGAAAATTCCTCTATTTTTGGTGTTTTCGCGATTCTATCCCCTTCAGGGATTTAAGAAGCTTCTTTAAAATTTCCGTGTTTTTTGTTCTATTTTGTTATACATTTTAAATGTCCTTTGTTGATGTCATCACATATGCGCTTTTTGCGACTGTCCAAATGCGTACCTTTTGTTTTTTATCTGAGCTCATTACCAGCTGACTAATTATCTGCATCAGATGCTTCTGCCTTCCAAGAAGCTCATTCCTCGTCTGACAACCAGTTCCTGCCGTCTGCGTGTCTCCCCTCCCTGCATCATCCTCGCCCGAGCCTCCTCTTCCTCGCAGGACTGGGTGCCCGTCTACCACTACCCGGGGATCCGCGGCTGTCAGCTGCTAGCCAGGGCCAAGTTCATCCAGACGTTGGCCAGTGTCTCCTACCTACCGTACTCTGCCCATCAATTCTCCATCGGAGCCGTCGACGCCACGTGGTTCTCCTCGACCGCCGTGCTGACCAAAAGTTTGTATTTTCCAGATTGCGGTGGTCAACAGTCCAGGTTGTTGTCTCGGAATCGGTATGTGCCAGAAGGGAGTCAATACCAAGCGGCTGCCAGGTACTTTGACTTAGTATTAGTCCTAATAACCTAATCCCTTTTTAGGCTGGGATCAAGACTCGTACGGCTACCACGGAGACGATGGGAACTTCTTCTCCTCGTCTGGGAATGGGACGCAGTACGGGGAGAAGTTCTGCACGGGAGACGTCGTCGGCTGCGGAGTAAACCTCATCGACAACTTCATATTCTTCACTAAGAATGGATGCTTCCAGGGTACGGTAGCCATTTGTTACGCTGTATCCAATGGAATCTAGGCATCGCCATGCGTCAGGCCGGGATGCAGGGCAGCCTCTACGCGGTGGTTGTTGTCGATGGAGACGGCGGACGTCAACTTTGGTCAGGTGCCCTTTGTCTACGACATTTTCAAGGACATGGAGGTTAGAGATCAAGAAGTGAGAGACCTCAAAACAACCTTGATTTCAGAAGGCCCGCGCCCAGGTGGCCAAGCAGATCTACGAGATAGACCTTCCCGCGGTCGAGAAGCATGACTGGTGTAAAAAGTACGGGTTACTGTAATCCACTACCTTACACATGAATTCAGGATAATCGGCTCTTGGCTTCTAAGCGAGGGCTTCAGTGACACCCTGGAGGTCTTCAACAGAGTCACCAATCGCACCACCGATGAGCCAATGGAACTCATTCGCAACAGGAAAGGTAGGAATTTGGCAATGTCAAATTGGCACTTCTAACGGCCCTAATACCGTATCCTTCAGGAATCAACGATCTGATCCTGGCCGGTCGTTCCGGAGACGCCCTGAAAATGCTTCTAGAAGTCTACCCCGGGATAGTGGAGAGCGAGAGCATGGTGCGCACCGTTCTGATGCTCAAAGCACAGAACTTTGTGGAACTGGCATTCCAATTCGCCAACATGGTAGGCCTCCTAACTATCATCAGAAAAAGAATTCAGGTGGATACGCCTCGTCCGAAGGCAGCGAACGGAGTAACGGCCATGGGCAATGGGACCTCTCGTAGGTTCCCACTCCCTCTCCCCTCATTCGGATATTCAGACCCTTCCACTAGCTCCCTCCAATCGAATCCATACAAGAGGACCCTCAGTTACGGTAGGTCTACCGTAGCCTAGGAAGCAATAAAGTTACAGTATCATAATCTGCTTCGTGTACGGATTCCGATGGGCCACCGACGAGGAAACTGCTGCCGGGACTGGTCGAGGCAGCCGACGGAATGAACAGCGACCAGCCGTGTTCGTCGAGGAACGGGTGCTCCAATGCGGGCAACGGAGTGGCCAGACACCAGATGGATACCAAGGTTCAGGAAGGTACTGCAATAGTCTCTTTTCAGAAACGGACGAAGTGAGCACTCTCTCCGGAGATGGAGACGCCCACCACCACGTGGATTTCGGCGCCGAGGAGTCCTCCCGCGCGGCGGAGCTGGTCCAGATGGGCCGTGAGATCTCCGGCCTAGCCCGTCGCCTCAAACTCTCCACCGAGCCCGAGTGCGCCAAGATGATCGAGGTTCCTTTTTCTTTTGCCTTCCTTTTCATACAGTAATCTAGACCGCTCTGGGAGTCTTGGTTCTGACGAAGAACGGCTTCCGCAACCACCCTCTGCTGAAGAAGGCCCACGCGAGGAAGGCTTCCCTTCTTCAGGAAGCTCGCCGTCACCGTGAGTGACATCACTATGGGTGGGGATATTGATTTATTTGGTTACGGTAGTCGTTTAGCCAACTACTATCTGGAGACTAATCAATCGCAGCCGTCGCTCACTCTGGAGAGGGGTTTGGAGTGGTGGCAGCTGAGGAAGAGCAAACTGACGACGTCCGACTGTGCCACGGCCGATTACGTCAACGACAGGAGAATTGTGGGTTACCGTAAGCAGATTGAAGAGGATGGGCTTTAGGTTTACGGAATTATGTCCTCAGATGACGGATCATCGATCGACAGCGAAGGAGAGGAGACGGATGGTTGGTTTTGGACAAGTTGAATGCCGGCGGATTCTTCCGATTTCACGGATTCGGACGGCGAGAGCTCCGGCGCGGAAGAAGACGCCTCCTCCGTCAGCGAAATGGACGACAACGTGCCGGAGAACTCCCGCGCCACCATCTCCTGCGCCTAGCTACCGTACCCTGGCTACCGTAACTCCTCCTACCTGATGTACACATTGCCCCCTTTCCGTTGTATTTGCAGTATTTCTTTCCCCTTAGGGTTGAATTCCCTAAATACTTTCGTCCATGCGTGTTTCTAATACTAACCTACTTGTATAAACCATGTATCGCCTTGTTTTTCGTTGTGTCTTTGTTGCAGTTCAAGTCTTTTGTTATCTCTAACACAAAGATGGAGGTGGTTGTGTAATGGGCATTTCCAGGGTGAATGAGTGCGGCTGGAGATTCCGCCTTCTACCGGGACAAGATCATCCTGGCGCCCATGGTGTATGCCGGGCGCACTCCTCTCAGGTAAGACCAGGGTTACTGTATGTATGGTTATATTTCGTTCTTGTTCTGCTGCCTTTCGGGCACAATCACTTAATCGGTGGGAAATCTTGAACGACAAACGAACTTGGGCTCTATCCTGGATTAGCGGTCCATACGACTACAGCGGTCCTTAAAACCACATAGCGGTCCTTAAATATTATAGCGGTCCATAAAAAAGTTAAAAAGTA
This sequence comes from Oscheius sp. G VE-2021, assembly GCA_022343465.1. Taxonomy (NCBI): domain Eukaryota; kingdom Metazoa; phylum Nematoda; class Chromadorea; order Rhabditida; family Rhabditidae; genus Oscheius; species Oscheius sp. G VE-2021. The sequence goes on from JAJQXH010000025.1 coordinate 1,073,413, forward strand.
AAAAAAAAAACTTCTATTGTATTTCTTTTTTCGTAAGTTTTTGGTTGGTTTTTTTTACTTTTGGCACTTTTACTTTCAAAAAAATTAAAAAATAACAAAAATAATTTAAATTTAATTAAATATTAAAAGTTTCATTTTTATTATATTAAATATTTGTAATGTTTTGATTTTTTTAAATTTTCGAGATAGAGAGAAAGAGAGAAAATACAGGGTAAGAAAAGATAACATCTACTGAAAGTGTCGAATTTTAAAAAAAACATTACAAATATTTTATATAATAAAATGCAATTTTTAATTTATTTTTTAAATTAACATTTTTTGTAGTTTTGTATTTTTTGAAAGTGAAAGTGTCGAAAATTTTTAAAAAATCTTACAAAAATGAAATATAATAAAAATGTAAATTTTTTTTTAAATTTTCAACTTTTTTATAAACCGCTGTAATTTTTAAGGATTTGTCATCGGTGGTCAATTCACCGTCTAGTTTTCAACTCCATCTCTTTTTGGTCTCCTAAATCCCCCATTTCCAGACTGCTGACGCTGCAGTACGGCGCCGACCTTGCCTACACCGGAGAACTCGTCGACGAGAAGCTTCTCTCCTGCACCCGCGTGAAGAATGGCTAGTTTTCTCCAATTTATCTTATTCCTTTAACTTCAGACATTCTGGGGACGATCGACTACACCCTGGAAGATGACGTTGTGCTGAGGATTGCACCCGATCGGGAGAAGTGTGTCCTTCAGCTGGGGACCAGTGACGCCGGCCGGGCAGCGGAGGTCGTCAAACTTATGTGAGCCTTTATTTAAATGACGTATTTTGTAGAGATATGCGAGCTTTTTCTCAGAAAATCATCTGTTTCAGGGGTAATGACGTTGCGGCGATCGACATGAACATGGGTTGTCCTAAGCCATTCTCCGTTCATCAGGGAATGGGCGCCGCCCTTTTGACCCAGACCGACAAGGTCAAGGAGGTAGTTGAATGTTGCGATTGAAGCAAACTGCTCTTTAGGTTCTAACTTCGATGGTCAGTGTGGCGACGGTGCCGATTACCTGCAAGATCCGCGTTCTGAATGACGTAAGAGATTAGTTGACAGGTAAGCAATCGATGCTTTTAGCCGGTGATGACGCTGAATCTGGTGAGGGAGATTGAGAAGTGCGGGGTGGCAGCGCTCGGAGTTCACGGGAGGAGGGATGAGAGGGATCCTAACAGGTAAGGGAGGGAGATGACATTCTTCTGAAGAGAGGGTGATGAGGAGAGTGCTGACAGGAGAGGCAATGGAAGAGGAAGGGAGGTAGTGGTTACAATGAGGAGGGTGATGAGAAAAGGAGGAGTTAGTATGCGTACTCGAGAGAGGAAGACAGGCGAAAGAGAGAGCAGGGAGAACGAGGAGGGTACTGACGATGAGAGAAGAGACGAGTGAGAAAGTGACGTGGCTGTTTCAGATGTCGAAGGGAAGAAATACGCGAAGTGGTTCGTACCATCGGTCTTCCTGTTATTGCAAAGTAAGTCACAATCACACACACACACACACACACACACACACACACATGTATATATATATATATATATATATATATATAGAGTTTTCTAACACCTTTTCTTTCAGTGGCGGTTCCGGGGAAATCCATTCCTACGCAGACATTCTCAAATTCCGCGAAGAAACCGGAGCCAGTTCGGTGATGATCGCCCGCAAAGACCTCCAGACGCCTTCGATCTTCCGCAAGGAGGGAATCCTCTCCCAGGAGGAGAACGTCAAGAACTTCTTACAGCTGGTTCGTTTCTTTTTCTTCTAGAGTCACTTGAGTAAAAACACTTTGTTTTCAGGCCTGCGAGTACGACGAGAATTACACAATGACAAAGTACGTGGTTCAGAGGATCCTCGATGGGGAACAGGTACCATACCCATTAAACTCCTAACGTATCTTTCTTTTAGGAACGCAGTGTCCTGGGGATCTGCAAGGCCTGGGGGATGGAGGCCGTCTACGAGGAGCACAGGAGCCGCCACGCCAGGATGAAGTGCAAGAGGAAACACTCGGAGGAGGAGGGAGATGAGGACACGGATGTCTTCCTCGAAATGGTTTGTTATTATAATCTCTTTTCAGACCTTAACAAATTCTATGGAGAATTACTATTTTCAGGCCGATTACATCAAAGGCCAGGCCCTCCAGGCTATTGCAGTCGGAGACTATATTCCTTGTTCCACGCTCCAGGTTTGTAAAGTTTACTTATTTGAAAAACTGTTGGTAGTAGTCTGATATGCTAAAAGGACCTCAACATACCCCAAATTGGGGTCGGGAAACGGTGGACGTTGCGCCACCGAAATGTGGTTTTCTGACATATAGGGGGTCATGGATCCGTGGGAGGGTGCGCTTGGGGTACCTCACTTATCACAGAAAACCCATCTCATTAATTAAAACAAGGGAGGTTGCGCCCCAAAATTTTGAGTGAAATACGTGGTGGGAGCTTGCGCCTCGGACTTTCTCGACACCCCAATTTAGGGTATGGACCTCAATGAATTCTAAGGTAGATTGTTGTTTTTCATAGTTGGGCAAGACCCGCCAAATGCGGTCGGGGTCGTCACGAAATCGGGGTTGGGACGGGTTTTCAGAGGGGTCGTCGCAGAAGTGGAGGGGGTCGTTTTTGGAAAGAGTTAAAATCTATTTTCAGGATCCAGAGGGCCTAGGAAGATGGAAGAACGAGCAGAAGAAAGCAGGAATTGAAGAGGAATAAAGAAGACATCGTGTGATATGTGATTTCGTATCTATTTGATAATAAATTTTGTTTTTTACGACACTTTTCTGTATTTCTGGTTGACTAGACGTAGTTCTGTTAGAGGCGGTTTCATATACAAATTGGAGTTCCAGAAATTTCTCTCGCTTCACTCTCCGATTCCTGGAACGCCTCTTCGCTACCCATCGAATTACCGCATCTACAGTGAAATGAGGTCAGTATAAATTTTGTCTCTTTCATTTGCCAAAAATTAGTAGTTAAATTAAATATTAGTTATATTAATGGTTAAATTAGTTGTTACGGGGCCGGCCGGTCCTTGGAATCATCAAAATTTGTTTATTTGCGGCCGAGTTAAAAATTTTATATTTTGAGTATCCGTTAATTTTATGATTTAAAAATGTAGGCCTTTAAATTCACTTAAAGGAACCGTCAGGAACCTCTTTTCGAATTGTGTTTGCCGATGGTTTTCTTTACTTTATACGGTAAGACTACCCTTTTCGCGGCCACCGATATCGTACGGGTGTAAAACTCACGGCGCTACCATGTCTGACAACCAGAGCTTTCTGCGTCTTTTCAAGCGGTAACATTGAAAATTTCATAATTGACGGTTTCAAATTTTTTTTTTGAAAGTGGTCCCTGACGGTGTCTTTTATGACACAAGTCTTATTAACGAAAGGCTAGCAAACGCCAAACCGGCCGGAACTAAGCATGTCCACGGGCCGGCCCGCTTTCCCCAAGTCCAGAGGTGGTCGCGGGCCGGGCCCGCCTCAAATTTTCTCGGCCCGGCCCGACGGGCCGGTAATTTCCAAAAATTCTAAATTCGATAACTTTTTTATATGTGAGTTAATTAATTTACTTTCTGCTAAAGTTATATTTGGTTATATTCAGTTAATGCTAAAAACTTAAAAGAAATATTTGTAAATGGATATAAACGGAAATTATTGATTTTTTTAAAGTGCCTTTTCAAAAACATCGGCCACTTTTTGCCAGCCCTGCTCAAGTCCACGGCCCAGGCCCAACTTGGCCCGGCCCGCTTCCAGACAAACATCGAGGGTTCCGATCCGCCCCAAGCCAAAACTTTTTGCGCGCATTATTAACTGTTGGAAATTGTTCTACAATAGTGTATACATCTTTTTTAATTCATCACAAGTGTTAATAAAGAAAAAAAAAAGTTTGCCTCGGGGTGGATCTGAACCCTCGATGTTTGCCTGGTAAGTGGGCCGGCAAGGGCCATTTTTCATTTATGAGTCGTTACCTTCTAATTTTCAAAGTAAAAAAGGTGAAAAAATGAAGATAAATCTGGAGCAAAAATTTAATTTTTAATGAGACTTGTCGCGGAAATATCCGCCTATTTCCGGCGACTGTAGTCCCCATTCAGAATACCTAGATTACGGTAGCCTCCGTTACCGAGATTACGGTAGCGTCCCGCTTTGGTGCATTGCGTACAAGTGGGCGTGGCCAAGCCACGCCTCCTCGCCAGCGGAGAGCAGCGTCAGTTAGGATTGCATCGCCCCAGGGGCATGTGACCCGAAGCTCCGCTGTATGAATTTGACCTTTGGTTGATACCTAAACAGTGCTTCCTTTCCTCCACACCACGTGTGAAGGATCGAGATCTGAATCTTCTGCACCTGCGGTTGATTTGGGACGGATCATCTACATGTCGTAGATGATTCAGACCCTAGCTTATCCACAACGAGTGGTTGGTCCAGGCCGGATCACTTACATGGCGCAAGTGATTCAGACAGATTCCAAAGACATACTCTGTGTGTCGAAGTAGCGGGAGGTAGACAGTATTCCCTCAGCGCACTCCCCCCAGGGATGCGACGGAGTAATGCAAGAGATAGACAGTATTCCCTCAGCGCAATCCTTCCCAGGAATCAACTGAGTAATGCGAGAGGTGGACAGTATTCCCTCAACGCCCTCCTTCTAAGCACTACCGATACTCCTCAGATGGGCAGACCCCAGAGGGAAAGAAACATACGATCTCCAATGGACAAGGTACCAACTCTAAGACCCGTATACGGTCTGGTGAGGTGACACGTAGGCGAATGTAGAGACGACCATCATCAGACCCCTGTCGAAGGTGAGTAGCGAAGTTCCCTTAGTTTGATCTGACCCGATATTGTAGAGTAATGGAATAATCAATGTGCTTTCAGGTGTATCTACACTTCTGTCAATGCTGACTGCAAAGTGCGCCCCGACGACAATCGTCAGCCCAACTGCAACCATCGTCGCATCGCACCTCTCCGGACAGCGGCGACCCTCGTGTAGCATACTGTTGTATTGTGTGTGTGTGTGTGTCTGTGAGTGTGTGTATCAGATAAATCTAATACCACAACCATGTCTTCTCTTGGTGTCAAGGGACATACAATCACCGCACTCTCTGGCTGATCGGGTAACCACCGAGAAGCATAGGCCGCACCCCAATAACCCTTGGCACTCCTAATGAGTAAATGGCGAGCACAGCCTAGTAAGAGAGGAAGTATCCTGCAATGGGTACGGCGGCGACAAGACTTCTATAATTATCTTGTTTAAAACTGTTTTTTCAGACATCTTTCGAAAAAAATTCTGCATGGGCAGAGTGTTCGCAACGGAAGGACACGCAAAGGTTCGTTTTTCATTGTTTCCTATGCTCATTTGGTATTTGAAGGTTGTAATTGGAAGAGAGATCGCCAGCAATAAAAAAGTGGCCATCAAAGTCGTAGAACGACGATCAGATTTCGTGAGTTTTGACAGTCTTCTTTTAATGCCGAATTTCAGTTCAACCAAGAAGCAATCATCCTGAAGAATCTCCGTTATGACGCTATAATGGAATGGATCAACACCTCCATCGTGGGAAACACCCTGTTTATTGTGATGTAGTTCCTCAGCTACGAATCCGTGAGTAATTTATACTAGATTGAATTCCTTCTAATACTTCTGGAACATCAAGGAACCTTGAAAACCACTTTAACAAAACTTTGTAATTAGCACAAATTTCGATTTTCATAGGCATAGATTTTGTGGGCACGAACTTATTTTAACAAACTTTGTTTAACTATTTTAAATGATTTTGCCCACATGAGAAAACCGTGAAATCGAAGTGTAGCTGTTGAAAAAAAGATTTTCAAATGGAATGAATCCCTTCTATTGCAAATTTCAATTCAGGGAATGTTGTTGACTGAGTAATACGTCTCACACAATCCTTTGTCAACGGTTTTTTTTAATCCCAAAAAGAAAAAAAACATTTGGTTTCTTGACAATCTTAAGCTTTTGAATCGCTATCGATCCATAATATAGTGCGTTTTAATTTAAATTTAAAGTAAAGTAGTTAAAATGCGATAAATATTTCAATTGACCAGGAGTGATTAACTGCCAAACATTGGCTTTACAAACTTGGATGGATAAAAATGAGAACTTTGTAACCAAGCCAATATCTTAAAATGACTAACTGAGTATTTTCAGATTGCGGCCTACTTACAGTCCTTCTGGCCCCTTGACGACGAAAAGTACAGGATGTACTTTGCTCAGATGGCCCGTGCCCTCCGCTACCTCCACTCCATGAAGATAGTTCACAGGTGACCAAATTCATTTGATTTGAAAATAATTTCCTATTTAGGAGACGTCAAGCTGGAAAACTTTCGCCTCGCTGACGCAGACACCGTAAAACTCGGAGACTTCGGCATTTCGAAGCCATTTAATGAAAACGGTAATTAGTTTATCGATTATAGAATAATTCTGTTTTTAGAAGGGAAGTTATCGGGACACCGGCTACGATCTCCCCGGAAGTTTGGGGAGGCCTGTACAAGGAATTCAAGGTACGTTTCGTGTCCCTTTTTCAAATCATGCGTGAAAAAGCGATCCGCAAAAAGAGTGGGTGATTTGGTTCCTGATCGTATGAAAAGTCAACAATAGAAATGTTAGAATGCTATAAAAAGAGAACAATAGCTTTCTACCTGGAAGAACATTTTCGAAACCCCAAAAACACCTCTGGCGTACAATAATTCAAAGCTCATAGGCCGAATCATATAAGTAGCAATCATTTTGTGGTGGTCAATTTGTGATTGAGCTCAAAATTTGCGTTTACAGAGGTGGTTTTGGGGTTTCGAAAATGTTCTTCCAGGTAGAAAGCTATTGTTCTCTTTTTATAGCATTCTAACATTTCTATTGTTGACTTTTCATACGATCAGGAACCAAATCACCCACTCTTTTTGCGGATCGCTTTCTCATGCTATTGTTCTCTTTTTATAGCATTCTAACATTTCGATTGGCATATATACACGTATATATAAAAATATTGTCCTCTGAAAGTTTTATTGGGTAAAAATGGGTGCCAGCAACTATGAAAAAAACTTTAAGGGGTAAAAACAAAAATAAAACACATGATACTAATTGGAAACATTATTTCTTAAAAGGCAAAAAGAGTTGACCCAGGCGGGGCTCGAACCCGGGTCGCTAGATTCAGAGACTAACGCGTGCACCGCTATACCAAGGAGGCGCCGCGTCCTTTGTCGAAATTCGGGGGTTTTGCTCTAATTTGGTTATTTTACAATCAAATTTGCTGAAAGTTGGCGCGCCGCGACTGACCACCAGTTCCAGTGTTCTGCACAAATTTGGTTACCGTAGCTTTATCCGTTCGCCCGTAACAACCTTACATGCAACCGACGGGAGACATCGCCATTTCAGGCAGCGGAGAGGAACCAAACCACCGCGCAGCACTACGCGCTGCGCGCAATACACACACACACGTTTGGAGCCTCGGCGCTGCTCTCTATCGCATGCGCGTTTTGGAAGCTGGAAATGGTGGATCCTGAACATACCACAGAAAATGGCAAAGTCGAGGACTGGGAATGTCCCTCTCTACAAGGACTACATGTCAGAAGACTGCCGCAGTCTTATGAAGAGGATCATGCAAATCAAACCAAACCTCCGCCCTACTATCCAAATGGTGTATGACGACAGGGTAGCTTCTAATTTTACGATAAATAATTAGAAATATTCAGATGGACGACAAATGGAGTTCCGTGGAAACAGGAGAAGGCAGAGGCCAGACTCAAGGTTTGTTTTCTTTCAATGTGGAAAATTTATGTTTCATTTCAATGTCTATTTTTTCCAAATTCTTCTTCCAGAAGGACCACGCGAGGCGGAAGGCACAACGTGCAATGTGCGATGAGCTGAAGAAAAGCGGGATTCAGTACTAATTGGTGAGCTTTATTTTTATTCATTAATTAAGTGGGCTAAGCCACATAAACTAAGCGCAGTTTCGATCTTTAAAAACTTATTGGATCGGCTCAGTAGGGGACTGATTTAGTTTTTCGATCGTAGGCTTAAGCGTTCTGTTGAAAACGTCTTTTGTTGATATGACTCTTTAGAAATCTGAATAATGCCCCTAACTTTTCGCAACTCATTTAGAAACTTTGGTTAATCATTTGTAGTTATAAGGAAATGTTTGTTTGTAGTTTATGTAATTAATGTACTATTTTTCAGGTCCCGAGAACAGAGACTGTGTCTCCGTGAGATCAACTGCCTCTACAACGCACATCTGCCCCCCCCCCCCTATTTTCATCTCCGCCCTTCCATTTCCCAACACGCTTTTTTCAAACGGGTCCCTTTGTCTAGTGTTCAGTGTCTGAGTGATTTGTACGTTGCGTTTGAGACAGGTTCCCAATTTCATACTCTCCTGATGACTTCTGGTCCATGGTTCCCTATTTTCACATCCGCCTTCCATTTTGACCACGCGATATATTGTCTTTTCCGGTGCCTTCCGTTTCTATTTTATAGTCCGTTATGACTGTGTTCTTGGCAATTCTCCCTCGAGATTCCGGTATTCGTCCCATCGGCATTTTATAGTAACCTGGCCAGTGAGCGCTAGAGGAATAAAGTGATTTTATTGTGTTTGGTTCTTTAAACTCGACCAATCTTTGGTGAGATACTTTGTTATTGGTTGTAGATGTATCTCTACAAATGTCAGAGTTGGTAGAAAAGTTTTAGGTTCTCTCGACCTCTCAGACCCACTTTTTGGTCTCCTTAGTTCTATTTCCTATTGATTACACAAAATCAATACGATCAATACGCGCGTCAAGTCGAAAAGCCACATTAGGTCCCCCGTCTGAAGCCCTCCACGTCTGGCGTCGGCTGTTATTTTTATCTATTTGTTAATATGTTATATATTCATTATTTACTAATATGTATTATTTACTAATATGTATTAAATTGCTTTAAAATTATAACAATTTAATAATTAGTGGTTTGCCGGATGTGTTTCATGTTTATCAAGCTAAAATTCTGGGCGTTAAAATTTCGACATCAATTGCTTCCAAATGTTATTTACATGTTATTTTGATTAAACGGTCTTCGCCTTTTGATTGGGCGGCCTGCGGCCGCTTGAATGGGCGGCCTACGGCCTTTGATATTATAAACCGTAAAATAACGTAATCGAACCGTTGGTATCGCCGCATAACCGAGAGATGTCGAAAATTCCACTGTTTGCCTCCAGATCCTAAATCAGCATTGGAAAATGGCGTCATATGTTCTGTTTTAAACGGTGCTGTGATATTTAGTTATGTTTCACGCTTTTTCTACCTGTAATTCTGTCTAAAATCATCGAATTCAGGTATTCTGGATGTTAGAAGAAGTTTTTCGCCGATTTCACAGCGACAGGTTGAAGCTTCGCCCATTCCCTCTCCATCAAGCATGGCTCTGGGCCGGCCCGCTTCCCCAAAATCCGCGGCCCGGCCCGACAAGGTCCGGCCCGATGCGGCGTCCTCGGCTTTTGCAGGGCTCGGGGGAGTCTTCTTCTGTCGACGCTCGTGGCCGATGGCGACGACGCCGATGTAGGGCTGAATACGAGCAAAGGGCGGCCTTACGTCGGGGTCGAAAGCCTGATAGAAGAGAATGAGAAAAGATATATTGAGGTAGCCGCTGTGACGCAATGCCATTGATAATTGAGAACCACAAAATGGATAGCGGCTGTCACGACCTCTCAATGGTCCAATAATGTTTCCTGGAAGTGACGCTCATAAAAACCAGTGTCTCAGATCCTCTACTTTGACGGGGATAAACACATAAAATTCAAAGTTCTGCATTTTCCCTAGAATATCCATTCTTCGTAGCTCAGATTTAAAGGAGAAGACCTCATAAAATTAATTTTTCAGAGTATCTTCATTATAGTTTCATTGATTAGATATCGTTTCCACGATTCTGAAACATACCCATTTTAGGCAGAAAACAAAAAACATGTCAAACATGCCAACATGCCGGGATGCGCACCAATTGCGGCACCAATTCAAGGGCTTCTACGGATCAACCCATTATTATCGTTTCGGATTAATTATAATGACAATTGTTAAATTAAAAATTATTTTAGCAAAAATAATTTTTATAAAATTAAAAATAAAAAGTGGGTTTTTTTTCGGAATCCTGGGAATGCGATCTAGACTTTCATCACAAAAACAGAAAAATTATTTTTACGCGGTCCTTCCCCTTTAACCCTGACTTCTCCAGTTTTCCCGAAAATCCATAATTCTCACATCGAAAAATCCAAAGGGTCGCTCCAGTTCCCAGGGCAGCTGCGGTTCCTTAAACGTCGAGGTGCACTAAAACCACGCGAAATTTGGTTAATAAGCGGCATTTTCCCACTTCTTTCATTCCGCCGAGACGAGTGGCCGTAGTGGCAGCCACAGCGGCTCTTTGCTTTGGGAGAGCTGAGGCCTTCCGCGCGCAGCGTAGCGATTGTCCACATTGTTCAAGCACTGAATATCGACGTTAGAAACAGTATTTGGTGCTCAATGAAGGATATTTGAAGCTAATTGGACCTCCTTAAAGCTGTTGTGCGTCCTAGACTTGGCTGGGAAGCTGGGAATCAGGAGGGCGTAGTGGTTCTCGCCGTAGAGCGAAACCGGTGGAGAGAAACCCCCTGGTTGAAGCTTGGCGAACACCCGTCACTACACGAACGATCTGCTCTTTTCCGACATGGCTTTCCAACAACAACCAAAACAGAAACATTGAAGAAGGTATTCATTCGAACGGCGTAACAACAACAACAACTGGGAAAAGTGATAGCAACAACATCGACGCCTGTACAGTCCGGAGGGTTTAGATGAGGAGCACTGCGTTGATGCAACCGTCGTTTTCGGGGTTGTTCGTCACCTGGGCGTACTTTCCCCAAACAACCTGAAACAAACACCACAAGTTGAGGGATACACAATAAACGGGCCTTTCCTCCCTGTGTGACCATTCCCAGCTCAGAAACATTGACTTCGATGATGGTTCCCTTCGTAATAACACCTGAAATAATACCAAAGTAAAGTGACGAAACGATTGCAACAGCTGCATATCACAAAACTAAGCTGAAACTAACCCAAGGTGGTGTACATCTGACTGGAGGGGTTCTTCTTCACTCCGACAATCGGAAGATGGAAGGTCGTCTGGAGCTCAGGATGCGTAACGTGAGCCTTATTGAAACGAAGACCCATAGGTCTGATAAACCTTTCAAACTTGGCCGGTTTACGCGTGAACGACTCTCCCACAAAAGTGACCTGAATCAAGAATTACTGCAGACAAGATCAAGCATACCTTGGTAACCATCCTCTTCCATCCCTTTCTCCTGGTTTTTCCGGTCTTCACAACCTTGAACGCCTCGGCGTCACTCACGGCCTTCACTTGGGGAATGGGCACTTGGTATTTACCCTATGAAACTATTGTACGCCAATAAGAGTAAGTGACCAACCGCCTTCTCCTTCCTCTTCTGCTTAACCATGTTCGAAAGAACAGTACCCGTGGTCTGCTGCTGACGGTCGAGCAAATAGGCAGGAACGGCGCCCTAGACAGTTGATTAATCGCGTCTTCGAGGTAACACACCTTGTCGGGAGTGTCGACAGTGCTCTTCTGGTCCTTTTCCTCGTGTTGCTTCAAAAGTTTCCTCATTTCCACCTTCTCCGAATATCTCTTCTTGTGGTAGAGCTTAGCCTTGTGACCACGAAGCTTCTTAGCCATCTGCGAGCGCTCATGACCAGCACGGGCCTGCTTCTTCCGCCTGCAACATATCATAATTTTCTGGCAACAAAAATATATCTTTCTGGTGATGTACTAATGGAGTGAATTAAAAAACTTACAGTCTCTCCTCATAATCCAGGCGCCGTCCATGGCGCTTCCTGTGCAATTCAATATGTTCGTTCTGCGGCTGAAAACCAAAAGATTAGTAATGGTGTCATTTTTAAAAAATGGCTTTTTTTAAATTTAACGGATTCCTGAAAAAATAGCGGACCCATCGAAAATTGGCGGACCCTAAAAATATTAGCAACCCCATTTCATGTTATGCCTGTTTTTGTGCCTTTCGAGAATATTAGCGGACCGAAATTTAGGAGTAATGCTTTCTTTGAATTGTGTTAATTTTCCCATGGGTCCGCTAAGATTAGAAAGAGCCATAATAAGAAATTGTTGGAAAATTGTCAGAAAGTGTCGGAGAAACTTACCATGTTTACGAGATCCCGAAATCGAGGCTGCCACCAACCTTAAAAAACGATCGTTAAAATATTACGAAACTATAATGAATTCAAAATATGTAAATAATGCAGTTTCACATGAATAAAAAAATTAAAAAGCAAACGAAACGATAAAAGTTTTTGGGTGGGGTTCTTGGCCAGGCGCCAAGTTTAAAGGTCTAAAATTTTCTGTCTCAGCCAGAAGACGGCTTCAGTCAGCCGCGAAATTTAAATGTTTAAATAATTTTTATTAATTTTCCTTATATTTCGTTTTCTTTATACTTTTGTTTTATTTTGGTAAAATAAGTTAATTCTCTTTTTGATTATTCGTTTTTGCACACTCTGTCGGCACTTTTTTATCATGCGGAAGATAAAGCTGAGATTTTCGAAAATAAACTGGGTAGACGTCATTCTGGTTATCTGAACTTCATCCGAGGTTTTCTTCTACGCCGCCTTGGTGACTCATCTGACCCATTAGTCGAACATCTGTCCATTTATTCCTCGCGCAGTCTGTCAAAGAAGGGTCCGCGCGCAGCGCAGCTGGTGCACAGGCGCTCTTCTATCGATTTACCCGCGATCTCATTCCCTCTTGGATTGACTAACTGGTTCCCATTTCAGATGAATCGGACGAAACTTGACGACTCACGCACGAGTGCGAAGGAGCCTCAGCAGTACTGGGGCTTTGCCAACTTCCCGAATCAGGTCTTCCGCCGAGCGATCAAGCATGGATTCGACTTCACCCTCATGGTTGTCGGTTAGTTGACTTTCAGAATGCCAACACTGACTTGAGAATACCACATAATATTCGTGATTTAGGAAGAAGTGGTCTCGGAAAGTCGACATTCATCAACACCCTCTTCCTCGCCGAGATTAATGACTTGAAGGAGACTGATTTTGGCTCCATCCGTGGCTCTACCGTTCGCGTCGAGGAGAAACTCGTAAATTTTCCTGGTTAACCTTAATCCTTGCATTTGTCAGGTGAAACTCGTTGAAAACAGTGTTACCTTGAATCTGAACCTCGTGGATACTCCTGGCTTCGGAGATGCCGTCAATAACTCTAAATGGTAGGTATTCAATGGATCAACGTTTATTTCTTTTACTTAGCTGGGAGCCCATCGCAAACTACATCGACGCCAAGTTCCTCGAGTACTTTTGCGAAGAGACCAGGATCGAACGAGGTGAGAAGATGATGGACCGTTGTGTCCACCTCTGCCTCTACTTCATCGAGCCTTCTGGCCACGGGTTAGTTCTTTGGGTCTCTTTTAAGGTGGGATCTTACAGTCTGAAACCCATCGATGTGGAAGTGATGAAGCAACTGCATGCCCGTGTGAACATCATACCCGTCGTTGCCAAGGCGGATTGTCTGACGAAGGAGGAACTGAAGAGGTTCAAGGAGCAGGTACTCCGTTTGTCCGTCAATATATGATCTCTCTTTTTTAGGTGACCAAAGACATTGAATCGAATGACATCAAGATCTACAAGTTCCCCGAAGCTGAGGACGAGAGCGACAAGGTTTGGACCAGGGAAAATGTAGAATCTTGCTTTTTTTAGGCCGCCGCTGAGAAAGTGCGCAGTCGACTGCCGTTTGCTGTTGTCGGCAGCAATATGATCAGGGAGCACGGAGGAAAGAAGATTCGCTACAGGTAATATCAATGGGCAGATTTAAGATATCAGTCCTCTCGCACGTAATTATGTGTGATGATTTGAAATGTTTCAGGGAGTACCCGTGGGGAGTGGTTGAGGTTGAGAACCTCGAGCACAACGACTTCATCCCGTTGCGCGACCTGGTCGTTCGCACGAATCTCATCGATCTGATCGACGTCACCAAGAACGTGCACTACGAAAACTTCCGCTTCCGCCAGATGGAGAAGATCCCGGCGAATGCTGGCGACAGGGACCCCTTCACTCACATGGAGGAGCAGAGACGTCAGAAGGACGTGGAACTCGAGGAAAAGAAACGCAACTTGGACAAGGTTGGGCTATATTCTTTCGTATAATCAATGTTTTCAGATATTCGAGGATAAGGTGCGCGACAGGGAGGCGAAGATAGTCAAAAGGAGCAACGATGTAAGTCCACTGGACTTTCGCTCACAAGCATTTCTTTCAGATTGCAGCTCGTGAGCAGGAACTGCGCAAGGAAATTGAAAATCGCAAAGCCGAACTGGATAAACTGAAGGCAGAGGTTGGTTATTCCTTTGCCCTACATCACCAACTGTCTTTCTAGACCGATGATCTCCGTCGCGGAAACTGCAGCGGCGACTCGAAGTCGTCATTGAACATCGAGAATGTGGGGAAAATGAGCCCCGAGAAGACGAAGAAGAAGACGGGCACGCTGTCCCTGTGGAATAGGAACTGAGAAGACCACCGCCTTTTTGAAGTGATCTACCGGTTATTTGCACTTATGATTTCCTGTAATTGCATATATATCTTGAGGTTCCGTTGGTTGGGGTACGTGCCCAAGTGGCACTTTTGTATAAATGATTTGTCAGATGGGGTTGGCTGCGAATCAAATGAAATCTAGAAACACCGAGGAGAATAGACTGAACCACTTCTTCTCTTCATCTGCTCCTCATTCTAGCCGAAGCCTGTTTCTCCCCTTGTTGTCATTCCTCATTCTCGATGTTCCTGTACCACTGCTTCTCCAGCCACCAGCTCACATCGAACATTTAACTTTCATCTGTTTCTCCAGTCATCTGCAGCCCATGCCTCCCCTCCGGAGGCTGATCTGGATCATCTCTCGAGGACATGACTGCCCGTGAGGAGGAAATGCTTTGAACCATCTTTCCCCCGGACATTCAAATTGCCTTTTTGTCAGTCTTTTACGTAGCCGACCGGCTGTGCCAACAAACAGCTGACAATGGCAGACACGGCTCAAAGGACGGAAAGTTGACCATAAAAGAGCCCTTGTCCTGAAAACACTCCTTCTGGAGTCTGGCTGAGGAAGTCTCACCGATTGTCCACTGGTCGCAGCGCCGGCTGCGGATATTCCAGTTCTGTGGGCGCCAGTCTTATCCAATTCAGTCTGCCATTCGACCAGTGTTTTTCTTTCTACGCATTGCACTTAGCACTTGCCACCGCCTTCTCCTTTCTCCGCTTTCCCCTGGTCTCCTCCAAAGAGAAAGTCTCTCATTAATCTCTCAGATTAGGTGTGGACCACATCAAATTGTGTCAATCATATGTGCAGTTTATGAAGTAGAGTACTACTTTATGTGATGATTTGCGCATACTTTTCACGAAGTCGGCTGCTAGTAAAACATTTAACTGATGACTAACTTTTGTTCAAAGGATTTCTTCGATAACGTTACGACCCAGTTTTGTCAGGAACTATGTATTTTTCCCACGTGCTTCTCCTTTCCCTTTCTCTCGTATCACACAAGCTTAAGCGATGCATTTCGATCTCTCGCTTCACTTTTCTAACCACAGTTTCAGTTATGCTTTTATTACTCTTCGCTCTCCTGCCAGCATTAGCTCGGTCGGATGAAGCAAAGGCAGAACTGACGGTAAATTGAACACAGGCACGGGTGAAACTGTTTACCATCTCAGAATCACTTTGGCGTCGGGGAAGCAACACTTGAGAGTGTGGAGGAATTGTTGCTGAAGATGAAGAAATTGGCTCATCAGAGGGCTTATGATGGACATGACTTTGGTCACGATGTATGTTATGAAATTTACAGAAAGATGAACGTTTTAGGCGGAAATAGCTACCGGAAAGGATGTTGTGATTAGTAGTGCACAGCCGAAGGTTGAAAAGAGTGTCAGTCCTTATCTATTTGAGGGTAAGTAATATGGTGCTGCGTGTGTATGTGTGCACGTGTTGTGTGATGAGGGAGAGGGGAAGTGAGAGAGAACAACAAAAACATTGCAGGTGACATTTTTCTGACCCGAAAACAGGCGATTGACATTCTGAAGCAGCTCTCCTACAAAGACACAAAACGCCGTTCCCGCCGTGGCCGTCGCGGTGGCTTCATCTCCGACCCCGATGCCAAATGGCTTCAGCAACCCATCAAATACAAATTCCACGAAAGCCTTGGTACTTTTCCTTAAAGACACCTTTAGCTTCTTCTTCTCAGATTTTTATGCAATTTCTCAAATTATCACCGGCATCCGATTCTGGGAAAACAATACTTGCCTGACATTTGAGAACTCACCCGATGTGTATGAGGACGACGACCATATTGAATTCTTCCAGGGATTGGGGTGAGTTCAGTTATAAAAATAGAATAATGGGATCCTTCAGATGCTATTCGATGATTGGCAGAAGCGGAGGAAGACAGGGTGTGTCGATTGGAGAGAATTGCATTAAGGTAAGGTAGAGTGATGGATTGAGACAAGACTTTCAGTTGGGAGTTATTGAACACGAAATAGGCCACGCCCTCGGACTCTGGCATGAGCAGAGTCGACCAGACGCCCATTCCTATGTTAAGGTAAGGGGATAATTGGTTTCTGAATTCAAATCTTCTTGATTACAGGTTCTTGAGGACTACATCCTGCCCACCTACATCTCAGACTTCCTCCAGAGAGACAAAGAGATCGACGCCCTAGGTCTCCCCTACGACCTGGGATCTGTTATGCACTACGGTAGCACAGCCTTCAGTGCAGATACCACCAGTAAAACATTGCTCACCAGGTTAGGAAGGACTTCAATTAGAGATAACTCCACTCTTCAGGGATCCCATATTCCAAAGAACCATTGGACAGAGGGAAGCCCTTTCTTTCTACGACATTCTCACCATCAATACGGCTTACTGTAAAGGTATAAATGGTATTTTTAAAGGAAGAACAGAGTTTCTTTAGATAAATGCAGCAAGGCCTCCACAAAGTGTGAAAATGGTGGATATCCTCATCCCCAGCGATGTGAAGAATGTCTGTGTCCCAATGGACTTGGAGGAGATACTTGTGCTAGGAATGAGGCACCAGCCAGTTAGTGGAGAAAGAGAGGGGAGAGAGAGTGAGTGAGAGAGAGAGAGAGAGAGAGAAATAGAGAGAGGGAAAGAGAGAGATATGTAAATAGAAATGAAGAGAGAGTTCTATTCTTGGACAAACGGTTTTCCAGACACTGAATGCGGAGGAGTCCTGGAACTACAGTCGGATTGGACGAACTTCCACTCTCCAGGCTATCCCGATGAGGACTATGAGCCTGGGGAGAAATGCAGTTGGCTTCTGAAGGTTTGTCTAACACAGATTATTTCCATCCGAGTAAATAGGCTTCCGAGGACAAGAGAATAGAGATTGAATTCCTTGGGGATTTTGAATTCCTCTGTACGACCACTTGTCAAGATTTTGTGGAAGTCAAACTATCCAAGGACCTGAAAAACACCGGTTTCAGGTAATATTCAACCTTGTTCGTTTGATTTATTGATTTCTAGACTATGCTGCAAAGAAGACAAACCGAAGAACGCGTTGGTTTCAGAAGGCAACACAGCCATTGTCATTTTTAAGTCCACAACTGCCAGTGGAATTGGATTCGAAGCCAGAGTTAGGCAAAGTAAGATAATTGCTTTTGGCTGAGACTGCTCTTGTTTTAGCTGATCTCCCAGCAAGGACGACTCCTTCCCCGATTATCAGGACAACCACACGTGAGGAATGAAAAAAGAGAGAAGCCAAGAGATTTCAGCGACGCCGACGACTGTGGCTGGGACTGACATCTGGGCGGATTGGGGAGAGTGGTCGCAGTGTTCTCGCACCTGTGGTGGCTGTGGCATTCAGTCGAGGGTCAGAACGTGCAGGACCAAGGAGTGCAGGTTTGTGAAAACCTTTTTTCTACCCACGAATTGGCAGTTACTTATGATAAAACCTCTCCTAAATGGAGTCGTAGCCAAATATAGTTCCCTCAAAAGGTTAACTCTGGTTCGTGAAAATGTTATGCTTTTGCTTTTCTCTCTTTCTTTTTCTCTCTCTAACCTTTTAAAACAATATTATTTGTCTATCAATAAAGTATTTAAATATTTATAAAATGAGATCAGATATGAAGTTCAGCGGGCGTCGGCAGGAGTTCAGCACATGCAACATGGAGGCCTGTCCGATTGAGCGCCACTGCGCCGCCCTGCTGTCGTCCAACCGGCTCTGCAACGGAAGAGTCTGCACCACACAGTAATCCACTCGAGACCACACGAAACACACACTCTCTCTCTCTTTCAGACTACAAACCGCTGGCTGCGATAGACCACAGTGCTGTCCCCCCTTTTACAACAAGGACGGCGTGTGTACGAGTGACGCCCCGATCGCCAGCGATTTTGTCGCTCGGCTGTAGATTGGTCAGAAAGTGTGAATACATACAACGGGTAAATAAAGAGTTTACTACACAATAGTTATTAACGGAATGATGGACAAAGGGACTACGGGAACATGCGATCGAAGCGGACGGGCCTTACTTGAAGATGGAGCTGAGGAAGGTCTGCATGTCCTTCATCTCCTGAAAAGAGCCAATGACAAAGCATAGAGATTGATGGATAGAGAGAAAGAGAGACACCAACCTGAGGGCAGCTGCTGTGGGCCATTCCAGGGTATTTGTGCAGGCGGACGTTCGGGTTGAACGCCGTCAGCTTCTGTGCCGTCAGCTCCCCGTAGGACAGGGGCACCAGGAAATCGTTCTGGCCATGGCCCAGGAATACGGGCGTCTGCAGGTTGGCCTGATTGCTCTGAAAAATACAATTCTCTGCCCTTGTATTCAGAGAAAACCAACCCCGGGGACCTTGTCGCGCTGGAGAAGGAAGGAGCTGAGTCCCATGAGGCCTCCGAGCTTCTTCGGGTAGGTGATTCCGGCGTAGAGGGCGAGAGCTCCTCCCATGGAGAATCCGCCGATGACAATGTTCTCCGAGGGGATTCCTGAGGCGACCTGAACCACCAAATAACAGAAGAATCACATGTTACAGTACCTCGGCGTCGATGAGGCCATGGACGAGGCGGGTGGCAGCTGCGATTCCTTCGTCATCCTCGCGATCGGTGGGGCTGAGGCCGAAGAGGTCGAACCAGGCGGGCATGAACATTCCCATGTTCAGAGTGACCGCACGGGAGGCACTGAAATCTGGTCAGAAGAGGGAACGTGGGGAGATTCACCTGCTGGGGCAGATGTACTTGGTGTGGTCACGGTTCATCTCGGAGGCGAACATGTCAGCCCAGCCGTCGCCCTGGTCGCCCAGACCATGGAAGAAAATTACCTAAACAAATGGAGTTACTGACATACCCACTTGAGCACACAACAGAAGGAACACTCACGGTGTTTTTGTGCTGTTTCTTGGCCTGGATGATAATGGGCGAAGGAGCGGCCATGGTGGAGCAGGAGGAGTGGATGAGACCGGAGGAGGCTCGCACTGAAGAAGCAACGCCTGTTAACAACAGCCGAGTGAGCATGCGCGCCATGCTAACACAAAACAACGAGCACTAAAACGCCTGTGGTAAAATGCACAAAGGAACAGGCGTGGTGAGGGCAGGGGCACCTTTTAAGGAACACGGAGTGGCAAAAGACCAATGGATAATAAAGCAAAAGAAGTATATATAAAACTTTATATAAAATGAAAAAATAAATGAATATTGCGATATGTCAAGGAAATAATGATATTTGATCCAGGTGGTATGAAATGTACTGTTCTCCTGTTCTCCAACTGTCCACGATCTCGTCGAACATCTTCTGAAATAGCAGATATAGAAGCGTTTTGAATATCAACACTCACCTCACGACCGGGGAATCGGAGAACGGCGACGCAGCTGATGTACGGGTGCTTTGACACGACCTTACTGAGTGACTTCTTCGTAGCTGCGGAAATCAGCGGAATCCGCTTGGCCAAACACTCCGTTCTCAGTTTATGATACACAGAAGCAGAGGAACCTTCAATAGAGCACTACACTGCAAGAGAAAAAGGACCCAACCAGCTGTCATCTCGGCATCAATGTTTCTGGCGAGGAAGATGCAATGGACGTTGGATTGGACGAGGTGCTTCAGAGACTCGCGGAGACCAAATACCAGACGACGATGGGCACGAGCCTAGATTACTGTAAGATTCTGGAGGAAACAGAAGCCCACCTTGTTCTCATTACTCTTCCATAGGTCGTCTTGTTTTGATTTAAGGAGCTTCACAAACTGCAGAACCTTCTCATCCAGCGGATCCACGGCCAGAAGAGACGAAGATGAATTTCCCGAAGGGAAAACTGCCTAACAATAATTAATTACATGAAAATGGCTTACCTCCGTAGTGGGCGTGGAACCCTTTCTTTCTTTATCTCCAGTTGGTTGCAGGGACCTCTTCTTGACCGGTTTCGCCGGGGCGACAAAACTAGACAACCGGACTTCTGTAGGGATCCTCTTGTTTTTGAACCTCCTGGGAGGTTCCACATCCCTTACGGCAACAAAATCTTAAAAACGGAAAATATAGACCACCAGAATCAATCACCTGTGGATTCTGAAGCAACCAGGGATCCCAAGTCCTCGTTAGAGTTGCTGTCATCGAATAGGTCAGTTTCCTCCATGAACCATTCCTGAAAGCATTAAAATAAAAATTTAATAACATATTTAGTAAATTACACACACAAGACAATCGGGAAACTACCAAACTAGCTGCATATGCAGAAATCAATGCTGAAACTACCGTAAGAAAAGCTTGTCGTTGTGGCATCGAAAATGTTTGGTTGGGTAACGCTAAATTTTAGGCTTCACGAAATTGCAAAATATACTATATTTTTATTTTAATATTCTTGTAATTTTTCCATTATCTCTAAGTTTCAGAGGTTTTCGGCGGTATGCGGATAGCCACGTCTACAAAATGTCATATTCTATAGTGGTTGCCGGTGTGGTTATCCACCTGATCCTTCTTTATTCCATCTTCGACATTTACTATACTTCCCCGGTTGTCACCAACGTACCTGCACATGAAATTACGAAGAACAGCGCTCCGGCCGATCGTCTCGTTGTTATTTCAGCCGGTAGGTGGTTTAAAAATCGTGAACAATTGAATTCAGATGGTTTACGCTGGGACACCTTCAACCAATATCCGGATCTCTCGCCCTTCCTCCACGGGTTGATAAGGAACAGAAAGGTAACTCTCCCTTTGAATGTTAATATTGTTCTTTTAGGGCGTTTTCGGGGTCTCGCAGAGCCATGTGCCCACCGAGTCTCGTCCAGGCCACGTCGCAATGTTCGCCGGATTCACAGAAGACGTCAGTGCAGTCGCTCGAGGATGGAAGAAGAATCCAGTCCCATTTGATAGCGTCCTCAATAGGTGTGTCCCATAGTTGATTGTTTATTTTCCTGGTTCAGATCACACGAGGCGTACTTGTGGGGAAGTCCTGACATAGTATCTCTCTTCGACGACCGTCCGCACATTCACTCTTTTTCCTACGATGAGAATGAGGAGGACTTTGGCTCCAATGAGGCCTACAAACTGGACGAATGGGTGTTCGACCACGTTAAGGTGAGAATGGCAATTCTCCCTATTTACATTTTGTTTAGGATTTCCTTACCTCGGCTAAAACGGACCCTCAGAAGATGCAGGACCTCTCCACTCCACGAAAGGTCTTCTTCCTCCATCTCCTCGGATTGGATACCAATGGACATGGGAATAAACCACAATCCTCAGAATACAAGGAGAATCTACGAGGTTTCTATCTGTTGACAGGAGACAATGTTGCTTTCAGTCGTCGATGCTGGAATTGCTAGGATGACCGAGTTGTTCGACGAGGTCTTCCCAGGAGGAAGGACTGCCTGGGTCTTTACGGCCGATCACGGAATGACCGACTGGGGATCTCACGGTGGAGGCAGCGACGAGGAGGTCGGACACGTGTCTGTATTTTAACTTTTATGAATTTTAGATTCTGACTCCGTTTGTGGCCTGGGGAGCAGGACTGGCGGAAGGCGGGGCTCGCAGAGTAATTTCACAGGTACGATGAATTGTTACAATGGTTTTAAGCCCAATTGACTATTCGCCGTGTGACCCATTGAATGTTTCAGGTCGACTTGGCCCCTCTGATGTCCTCGTTGATTGGCGTTCCGATCCCCGTCAACTCGATTGGAATCCTCCCTGTCCAACTGCTCTCCTCATCGCCGATGTATATCTTCCGTGCCGGTTACAGTAACTTCCTCCAGGTGGTTCCTTCCACCATACAATTATCCTCTTCTTTTCAGCTGAAGGAGTACATCACGGCCGTTCGGAATGAAAAGGCGCAGCGGCTGTGGTTCATCGAATTCGACCATTTCGGCGACCGCGCCCTGAAGGCTCTCGAGGCGGAGCTTCTGAAATTGGCTAAATTGGGGTAAGTCAGAAGGTTAGATAGCGAAATGGTTCAATTCAGACGGTACATCCCAGCCGCCACTCTTTTCGTGGAGAATGCGGATTCCATGAGGCAGGCCATATTCCACTACCACCGCTATGACCGCTCCTTCCTGGGAATGGCCATAAGTGCAGCCTTCGTCGGCTGGATTTCTCTCGTCTGGTGCTGCTTGACGGCGTGAGTTTCGCCACAGTAACCTACAGCATCTGGTGAAGCGTTGCAGCCAGCTGCCTTGACCTAAGAAACATTGTCCTTCCAGAAAGACGGACCTGTCTCGCAAGGAGATGTTGCCCAACGCCTTCTTCCGCCTGCTTCTGCTGGTTCTCTTCGTCTTCTGCCTCTACTGCCGTCTCCCTTGGACCAACTTCATCTACGTGCTCCTGCCCGTCTTCCTCTTCTCCATCGTCGAAAACGTCTCCTCCACTTCCCAGCAACTGAAGATCTTCGCCACTGACGTCATCTCAAACTACAAGACCATGTCCTTCTCCTTCCTCGTCCGCCCCTTTGTCGGATTCATCTCCCTCAGTCTGTTCTGTATTGATTATTCCAATAACTCACTTTTAGGTCTCTTCCTCTTCGTTTGTATTATAATCTTCATGGATCGTCGTTTCCTCGCCCTCATCTTCCTTCTGCTCTCCTTCGCCCCCAGCTGCTACCCCTCCTGTCCCATTGTTCAGCAATGGTTGGTCCATCCCTGCTTATTTCAAATGCCCATTCTTCCAGGTCCCTCCCCTGGCGTCTCTGCTGTCTCTGCCTTCTCCCATTCCCCTTCTGCCCCAATGTCGGCCGCTTCGAAATCCCCGCCCTCTGCGTCCTCTCTCCGGTGATTCTCGGCAGCGCCCTGAGGAAAATCTCTTCCGTAAGAGCCTTCTCCATATCATTTATGAACTTGCTTAGAAAATTGCGATTCCTCAAGTGGGGATCCTGTCAGCCGCCTGTTTCGTCTCGGGAGCGCTTATTTTCATCTCAAGCTACGTGTTCACTCAGGTGGAGGAATTCCTTGAGTAGCTTATTTGTGTGGATTAGGTACCGGCTTTCATCCGTCTTCTGTGCTGGTTAACTCTTCCGATTTCCCTCGTCGTTCCACTTTTTACATCGTCTACCGTATCACATCGAATTGTGACCTATCTAGGTAAGTCGAGAAAAGACTGGTCTATCGTTGAATTCGGTAACAGTATTCTTCATATACCGTACTTCTTTAATAACCTCTTTCAGTTGCGCTGTACCTACCGTACTCCCTGCTATCGATCGCCTACGAGTCCCTCTTCATGCTAATCTTCCTTCCGCTCCTCCTGTTCTTCCTCCGCTTCGAATTCAGCCAACTCTCCGAGACGGACTTCAACCGCCTCTCTGCCGACACTACCGCCCCGATCACCAATCGTAGGTTGCTCCCTCCTCCGTCCTACCGCAATCCGTTTAGCCTACGGCAGAGTGCAGATGAGCGAGTACCGCCGTGCCATTCTCTGTGTCGCCTTCGTTCTGTCCGTCCTCTTCGGCACCGGAAACTTTGCATCCATGAACTCCTTCAATCCGTCCACTCTGACCCGCTTCATCTCAGTCTTCAGGTGATCCCCCCTGATTTTCTTTATTTGTCGTCTTTCAGTCCCTTCACGATGGCCTCCCTTCTGGTGGCTAAATTGCTGATTCCGCTGTTGATGATCACCCTGGTCTTGTGCTCCGTCCTCCGTTTCGACGCCTTCTCCATCCAGAGGATATCCTACCTCGTCCTCATCGTAACCGACCTCATGGCCATGGTAATTCCCCCTTCCTTCCCAAACTCTCGTCTTTCCAGTGCTTCTTCCATCAACTGAAGGATGACGGCAGTTGGCTGGACATAGGCCTATCCGTCTCCCAGTACCTCGTCTCCATGTGCATGTCCGTCGCCCTCCTCCTCCTGCTCATGGTCTCCAGACGACTGATGACGGCCACTTTCGGAGTGGAGAACTTACGAAAACTCTTCAAGTCTGAACAAGAGTGCCTGCTGTGAATTGCCTTACACACGTGTCTTTCTACATTTCTAAGTCATATCAGCTTTAAGCATAATATCTCACTTTGTTGCCATATAATGCTTGTTAATAATATGTTCGTTTTACACCAGGTCTTGGATAATAATTTATTGGGGGAAATATAAAAACAAGCACAAACATTTGAGATTGGTGATAAAGCCAATGTACAGCACTCCGTCGACGGATCATACGCGGTGGCGATCGGAGAAGACTCGGATGATGCTCCCCAGTCCGAACTTGGCCACCAACTGAAAATCACTAAATTAGTGGTCGATGACAATAGCCGTTCATCTACGAAGAAAACTTAAAAGAAGCGGGATAACTTGACTTTAGGCGTTTGGGAGAATAATGCTTCGGAGAAAAGACAAACCTGAGCATGCCAAGCAAGAAGCGTCTGGCACAAGGCGCTCTCCGGCTGCAGTTCCATGGCCCTGTAGACGTACTTCAT
Organism: Oscheius sp. G VE-2021; assembly: GCA_022343465.1. Classification (NCBI taxonomy): domain Eukaryota; kingdom Metazoa; phylum Nematoda; class Chromadorea; order Rhabditida; family Rhabditidae; genus Oscheius; species Oscheius sp. G VE-2021. The sequence continues at coordinate 1,098,313 of JAJQXH010000025.1, forward strand.
GACGACATCTCCCTGGTCTCCGCTCAGATTCTACAAAGGAGAAATTTTTAAAAAAAACAAAAACAAAAAGAATCCCTACCTTCACAACGCCTTCGATCTCGGCGGGCTTGAACGATCCCAATACCTTGGCCACCAACAGCGTGGCTTTGTCCTTCAGTGCCTGAAAACTCCGGTAAAAGACGAAGCTAATTGAATAAAACCTGGTTCTTGGTCTTCAAGGGCGGGTTCTGGATGGCTGTGTGGAGGGCATCCTCGAATCGGTTGGTCGACAGCATCGACAAAATGCTGCTTTCGTCGGGGCCAAGTCCGGGGGTTTCTGCGCCTGAAAGCGGTTTATAAGAGCACTGAAATAACTTAAACTGACCATCATCATCGACGTACTTCTCAGGGTCGTAGGCATCTATGTCCAATCGCCTGTACGTCGTATCTTGCATATTCTTCGCCATTCTGTCCTGAAAATATCTAAACTGGGGGGAAATATTGATTTTCTCTTCAAAGAAAGTCGGAACACAACAAATTAAACATTATAATAAATGGTAGTAATCAATAAAAACATAGTTTCCTTCTAAAAACATAAGAAAATCCATAATGGGGTGAGTCACAAACAAGAAAATAATCGCCTGGTTGTTCAAACAAGGCGGACAGACTTAAAGGTCTAACAGCGGCGCATCGAGACCCTTGCGATTTTTTAAACCGCGAACTGAACATACTATTTTAAAATTCGAAATATTTGAATTAATTCTCGAATTCAATGCTTCCATTTTTCCGTGTTTTCAAATATGTAAAACTTAGGTAATATTCCAATAGCAACATGGGCTGGGCCAAGGGCCTCTACCCCCTACCCGGCCGTCGACGCCCGAAGCCCCCTACAGACGTAGTGAGTTATTTTGTTTCAAATATTGTTTAGAACGTGCAAGGGTTTCTCATCACAATGGCATGTCTTTGTGACTGCCTCTCGGGTCTATAATATCTCATGGTACATGTGATTTGTTTCAGAGCGTCGTCATTCCCGTCAAGGATGGGGCTGATTTTCTCCCCGCCTGCTTGGAATCGCTGCTCCAGCAGGATTTCACCGGCACATGGGAGGTAACATCCAGGCAAACTTCTCATTCATTCATTTAGGTCTCCATTTACAACGACGGGAGTGCCGACGAGACCGGGTCGATCATCGAACGGTTTGCCCCTCAGTTCAAGTCCAGGGGAATCGGCTTCGTTCATAGCGATGGAAAGTCTCCAGGAGGTATGGAAGCCTTTTTGGGGGTGAATAACGAGTCTTCAGGCGTGGGTTTCGCCAAGAACATGGCAGTCATGGGCAGTTCTGGATTCTACCTCTGCTTCTGCGATGCAGACGATATCAGCTCTCCTTCGCGGATCAGCCTTCAATTTGAGGCTGCTGAGAGGAAAGTCGTCGAGACGGCTAACGGCTACGTCCTGTTTGGTATGTTTTATGCGATTTCATGTTGTCGGTGCTCGCAGAAATCCCGGGAAACACCGTCGTGTGCGTGGGAATTGCCTAATTATCACTCCCAGTTCTGACTAAAGGTTATTTTGCAGGTTCGCGATTTGACAGAGAACCGGCCGACTCGACTGGCAGATACTCGCGATGGGCCAACAACTTGACTACTTCGGAGTTATACTCGCAAGTTGGTTTCTTGTCTTCTCTAACTTTCTCAATTTAGATCTACACCTCCCACGGCCCCACTCTTATTGCTCCTACTTGGTTCGTCTCAAAAGCCCTTTTCGACCGTTTGGGCGGATTCACCGAGATTCGCCAGGGCTACCCCGAGGACCTCGACTTCTTTTTTCGTGCGCTAGCTGTCGATGCCATATTGGAGAAGGTAATTCCCGTATTGACGGCTGTATATTTGGGTTCAGGTGGATGCTTCCCTCGTGACCTACCGCTATCACCCGGAATGCGCCTCCTTCGGAGTCTCCGAGGACACCATCTGGGACATGAGGATGAAGCACCTGTCGGAACGCGTCCTGCCCAACTGGAATACGTTCACTATCTGGAACGCAGGAAAACAGGGCAAGAAGTTCTTCAAGTATTACACAATCATAACAGATCTTATCTATTCGCCTAGGTCGCTTAGTCAGGAGGAACAGAATAAGGTAGTTGCCTTTTGCGACGTAGACGATAAGAAGATCAAACACGGCTGCTACGAGCCCTACGACGAAGCCCAGCGCCGCGTCACCCACCGGATCCCGATTTCTCATGTCAGGTTAGTCTATTCGAGTTGAAAGATCAAAAGTTTCTGTTTTAGGGACGCCTCTCCGCCGTTGGTCGTTTGTGTGAAACTCGATATGACGGACGGTGAGCTGGAAACGTTGATGGCACAGTCCGGCTGGCGGGAAGGCACCGATTACGTCCTCTTCAGTTGAACCCTCATTTTCACCATTGCTTTACACTCTTTTGTTACGGGTCCTGTTTATTTGATAGACCTTCTCCTACTCGTTGGTTGTTTTTGTTGATATTTCGCTACGATTTGATAATACATTCTGATTGTAAATTTCTTTTTCCGAGTATAACTGGTCGGTTCCATTGATTCCCTTCATTTCCCTGCCATTTAACCTTCAAAAGACAGCTGTCGGCGGCCATTGGGTGGCCGTGTCCTGATTTTAACGCGTCAGGATGTATTATCGTTGGCTGATAACCCGCGCTGACCCCCGCAGTTATGTCACTTACCTTGTGTCCGCATTATCGATTCCTTTTTTCCCTCCTACGCTAGCATTTGCCAATTAATCTATTTGTGGGCCAGCACCTCCCTTTTCGCTTTGTTTTCCGCACGCCCTGATCTCTCGCTTTCGAAAACACCCAACGCCTGCATTTCGTTCCTTTTTTGCTTTTTGTATTGTAATCTGTATTTTTACATTGTTGTTTAAGATGTCCTCCCAGCTCGTGCACCCAGATGAGCAGCGATTCGTCGACACCGCTCTGGAATTGGTGAAGAGCGCCGGAAGGGTGAGTAATCCTATTTTAAATTTAAATTTTTTTCTTAATTTTAAATGTTTATTATTTAAAAAGTTCAGGTTGTGCGGGAGGCCTTCGAGCAGCCGGCCTCTGCCGTCCAGACGAAGTCATCGGCCACGGACCTCGTCACGGAAACCGACCAGGCAGTGGAGAAAATGCTTATCAGCGGACTCTCTAACGCCTTCCCTGACCACAAGTGAGTTGATATCTACTTTATGTGTTCCCTTTTAATTGAAAGCCTTTTAATTGGAAATATACTAGTGGTATTCAGGTTCATCGGGGAGGAATCCGTCGCCGGAGGAGCCAAAATCGAATGGACCGATGCTCCCACCTGGATCATTGACCCCATCGATGGAACAACCAATTTTGTACACAGGTTAGTTTCTGTTTGCAATACAAACCACGTCGCTTTCCATCGTTCATAAGTAAATTCGCGTTTTAGGATCCCCATGGTGGCCATCTGCGTGGGTTTGTCGATCAAGAAGGAACTCCGAGCGGGCATCGTCTACAATCCGATCACGAACGAGCTCTTCTTCGCCCAGGTCGGCCGTGGAGCCTTCAAGAACGGCTTCCCCATCCACTCTTCCAAGACCACAGGTAGCCCCCTTCCTTCTTACTGTAACTGGTGGTCGTTGAGTTTTGAACCGCGCTTTGCTCGCGTCTTCCGTTGGAATTCACAATTACACCAAGTTCGGCCCTTCGTGGCTGGACAAGTCCCTGCAGAATACGCGCCGGACGGTTGAAGCCGGCGTCCGAGGGTGAGCCCATTTTATCATGGATAAAATCAAAGAAAAATGCGCGACCGCCAGTTCCAGTGGGAATTCCGTTAGAAACCAAGGGCATAGTCGCTTTTAGCCGTAGCAGATAGTGTGGTAATTACGCAGTTGGGCTCCCACCGCCAGCCTCAAATGGAGAGGTCTTTCATTGAGTCGTATCGGACGTTGATGATCCACAACAACTGCCATGGGTAAAATTTACGGCTGAAATCTTCTTTTTCTGATCGAAAATGCATGTTTTATTGATTATTTTGGCACTTCCACACTGGCTAGGCATCTCACAGTTTATTTCATTTCTAATTGGCATAACCTGATAATTCGCCCAATTTCAGTCATCGGGCCTTCGGATCGGCTGCTATCAACATGATCATGGTCGCCCAGGGCGCCTGTGATGCCTTCGTGGAATACGGTCTCCACTCCTGGGATGTGGCCGCAGCCGCCGTCATCGTCAAGGAGGCCGGCGGAGTCCTCATCGACCCTAACGGTACGTACAGAATTCGGTCTGATGACCCCGCGAGGGCTCCTCTTTGTATTCGAACTTGTTCCTTCAGGAGGCGAGTTCAACGTGATGGCGAGGAAGGTTCTGTGCGCCGGAACGAGCGAACTGGCGAAGGAGCTGAGCCAGATGCTCACCCACGCCGAGTACGAGCCAGAAGCCTAGGAGCCAGAAGCCTAGGAGACCCTCCCTTCCCCGTTAGTCTCTATTCGGTGCATAACGACATTCCAGTTTAATTGTAACATAAAGGCGTATACTTTGTTGTGTTGTCTTCTATGCTTATCCGTTTTACACGGTTGTATTCCTTTGTTACTGTTTTCATTTTTTTATTCCTTGATTTCAGCGAGAATGGACGAAGGTTTCAAGACCAAGGCTAGTTTCTACCACATCCATCAGCCCCCCCTTTTACTCCCCTTTCTATTTTCTTTTCTTTTTCTATTTTTAAGCACAATTTTTAGTTAGTTATGGTGGACACCGGTTTCCAGGTCTCCGAGTCGAAGATGGAAATCAAGGGCGATTCCAAGAACATTCTCACCAGCGAGGATGTCAACAGCATCATCAAGCAGGTGAGAGAGGATTCAAATCATTTGAAGTTTTCTCGTGACTGGGGAATCTGTGTATTGAGATGGTAATTGTAGGTGCTGGACGAGGTCGTCGGCAACAGCCCCTACAGCCACAGCGAGTGTGCCAACTGGAACCAGATGGCTGTGGAGAATGTCACGAAGCGCCTCGTGGCTCTCAACCGACCCTTCAAGTACATCGGTCAGTTTATCCTTTCTTCCCTTCCAATTATTCCCCATTTTAGTGACTTCGTCGCTCCTGCAGATCGCCAACGGGTCGGGGCTCAACGTGAGCACCATCAGCTACTGGAATAAGGCCACCGACTGTGAGTGTTCCCCTTTCAATCCATAATAACTACCCGTTTCCAGTCACCTACCAGTACCGCTGGGAGACGAAGCACATCCTGGCCGTGGTCTACGTGTTCGCCGTGGCCCTGTAGTTCCCTGCGCCCTCCGTGTCTCTTGCTCTTTCAATCTCCCTCTGTCTCGCCTCCGTCTCACAATTGCCTGTTATATCCCTCTGCAGCTAGATATTCCCACCCGAGACGGGAGAGTAGTAGCCTCGTTGTTTCTTTCGCCGGCCCCGGGGCATATTCACCATATCACCGTCCCCCGCAGCCCTAGGCCCGCCACTCGTGAGACCATTTGCTCTAATGTTTACCGGTTTGTCACCTTGTTTTACTTGATTATACTGAAGAAGATCCTAATAAAGCGTTTATACACACAAGTGCAGTTGGATTTTAGAGCTTCGCTCTTTCAGCAGATGAAGGGAAATTCGTTTACCGTCTGAGTGGATCGTTTCATGACCGTTTCGCGGTTTTCGGGGCGGTCCGGCCCTCTGTCCCCCCTTCTTTCGATTATTGGGATGGGTTTTCATCATTCACAACTACTGAAACGTGATATATTGATCGAAATTGCACTTTTAGAAAAATAAGCCTTTACTGCGGCAGAAACGGAAAAGGCAGGGATTGCAATGGGGGAAACCTTTTTCACTGGAATTTTAAAAGTTCTGGATCAATTTTTCTTTTTCGCAGAAGATTCCGCTTCTTTCCGCCTCCGCAGAACGTCATTTGTATTCGTGGACCTGGGAATCCAGGCCTCTGCTTCTCAAACCAGATGATTTGAATATTACACACCAATCGAAAGGTTGTCCGCCGTGTTGAACATGCGACAAATGGGAATCGATCGACGCTGCCGGCTCTTCCTGTGATTTTTCTAATGTATCTCACGGACTTTGACCATTTTGCGGAAATGGGGACCAACATAGATGAACTGAAGTATTGACCACTTTCCTGTCTTCTGATTGCCTCTTGCCACCGTTCTTCATGAATCACCCTTCTTCTTCCCGGTGTTCCAGTCTTATCCATGGTGATAAAAGCACAGTTTTCAGGTGTCAGTCCATCTGATACAGTCAGAGGGGCATCTCGAATAAACTGCACAAAGCGTTGTGAAACCGGTTGCCCGTTGTTTGTTATTCCATCATAAACGCCTTCCGCCGCCAGTTTCAGTGGTTTTGTGTACACCCCGCTCCTGCAGGTTTCTCACATTGATCCGTTAAGAGAAAGAGAGATGGATCTATAGAGGGAGAGAGTGAATGAGAGTTAAATGAGAGAATTAGACTGTATCCTATTTTGGTTCCGACAACTTCATAAACATACATCCAAATCGATTCGATTCTCCTGCCCGATGTAGCCAGCCATCCATGAAAACAACCCATGACATGCCGCTTCCAAGTGGGATTGCCCTTTCCTTGCCCATTTCACAACCCCTCTCCTCCTGCAAAGACTCCCCTAAGAATAGAACTCTTTTGCAGAAAGAGATGGCGAAATCTGTTTTTCTGCGATTAGAAGGGAATGACGGGCGGCTACGCGGACTGTTTTCGTTCCCCGACCGATCACATGAGGCCTGCGGCGAAAATATTATTGCCACCCTGGGATACGGTAGATATAAAAGATATACGAGGGCAAGACTGCCTCCCTCTCTCTCCCTTTCTTACCATCTCTCTATCTCTTTTTTCTCTCTCTCTCTCTCTCTCTCTCACCCTCTATCACCCATTGGTAAACTTCATGCCTATCTTTTGTCTGATTCCTTCTTCACAAGTATTTTCTTTTATTCTCTTTCAATCGTCAATGGCTGTACCTGATTTCTAAATTTTTCTCCTTCCCCAGCCTTTTCCCTTTCCATTCATCCTATTCCTTTCTCATTCCGTCCTCCGAAGTGAATGGTTCTTTCTCGCTTTAGCGGCCGTGCATGTTTTTGCCTGTCTCAGCTGTTCGGCGGCGATCAATTGAGCGCCCCTCTTTTGAAACACCTGGCTCTTGGTTTTTCAGCTACCGTATCCCAAACGCCACGTATGATAACGGGGAATAAATGAGCTCCGCCCCTTTCCAGATCATTCCCAATTGCGGGGCGTCGGACAGTCGGCTGCCGATCTCTTATTGTCATTCTCCCTCCCGTCTCTCTCCTGATCTCCTATTTCTTGAGTTAGCTTCTATCTTCAGAACAATGTCTATCATGACCAATGCTTTCCCCCTCCTTACCGGAGGGGACAACTACATTCTCTACTCTGTCCACATCGAAGTCGACGTCGGTGGAAAGAACCCCTTCCTCCTCTCCGGCGGATTCGGGTAAGACTAACTGGATCGAAAAGCTACCTAAGTTTTACAGCGCAAAGAAGATTATGAAGAAATGTCTGTGCCAGGCTATAATGGCCTCCGTGATGCCCCAGGACCCTGTATATTCGTATGCAGGAGAAGATCTCCTGGTGGTGCCCACGAAAATCGACAGTTTGGTTTGATTCCCATGAAAGAGGCATTGCAAAGTTTTGTTTCAGAACCTTTCGGTTCCACTGTCTGGAATTCCCGATTGCCCGACGTCCCTGACCAAGTTCCAGGCGACGGTTGTAATGGAGCTGCTGAAGGAGATGTGAGTTGAGAGAGGGGGAGAGAGAGAAAGAGAGAGAGAGACATACATCCTTCTTCAGTTCCCCTTCTGACATCGAGAGCGAGTACATTCCCTCAGTGATCGAGTCGATCCTCTCGAGCAAGGCCCTATCCATCGGCTACAAGAAGATCAGCCGCGGCCAGTACCTCCTCCCCACCGCCTCCTCCTTCCACGGGACCTATGTCCTCACCGAAGGCTACCAAGTCTCCGTCAAGCCAATCGATGGCGGAGGATTCGCCGCCTTCATCGACCGTGAGTGCCACCCTTGTCTCTTCTATTATTCCACTTCTTCAGCCAAAGTATTTATTCTATTTCCTAATCGCTGTGTCACACACGTCGTCGCCTTTCTCACCAACAAAGCCAGAAGCACCCCCTCTGAAGCCGAAATGGAGCGGTACCGCTTCAGTTCCATGGACCTTGATAAGATGGCCGATTATCTCAATGGTATTTCGCCTATCCGCTGATTTATATAAGGTTTTCAGGGGCAAATGTTGTTTTGAAAGATGGAAGTGACCGGGTCTTTAAAATCATTGGAATTCGGAGCCTGGATCTGCGCACCTTCACTGTTGAAGGAAAAGAGGGAACTGTTTTGCTCAAGGACACATTCAATTTCCAGAAGTCAAGGTAAGAATTCCCTTAATCCTGATTAACCATCTCCTCAGACTTCTCACTTGGCCTGTTCTGGAGATAGAATCCCGCACGAGCGCCAGTTGGTTCCTGCCGATGGATGTGGTGGAGATGGCCGACTTCCAGCGACTTCCACCCACCAATCCCTGCCACAGACAGGACTACATCGTCCTTAGACCTGAGAAGAGGGAGGAACATCTCGAACAGCACATTCGGCGCATGGGCATCTTTGAGAAAGCGCAAAATCCGTGGCTAACTGCATTCAATATTCAAGCGGAGGACAGGGTTCGCCCCCGTGCCCTTCGCCTTCCCGCCCCTGAGATTTCCTACAACCACCGGTTGGCCCATCTGAATGAAGACACGGTAATAGTTCTAAAGTTTTTAGCTATTCTTCTTTTTCAGAGGGCATGGAGCCAGGGAAGACAGTTTGACCGCGGAGGATTCACCGACATCTTTGTGGTGTTGGCAGTTTGTGAAAGACAGGAGCATGTTGACAAGATATACCACTTTGCTGATTGGTATGTGGAGCAGTGTCGCTCCATGGGAATCCAGATCCCGCCATCGAATGAAATGGTCAGTTGGACATAAGTCATGCATGTGGAAACATTCAGATCTTCGAGACCACGCGAAGGTACGACGAGGCCTGGCTGGAAGAGCAGTTCAGTTGGATTGAACATGAAACTGAGGACCACAAGTGGAAGGCCTTTGTATTGTACATTGACCCCGCCCATGTCTACTCCCAGAGTAAGTGGAATTCAGCCTTTTCCACTGTCTTCTTTCCAGAGGCACTGAAGAGGCTGGAGAGGAAGCACTCCGTCTTCACCCAGCACATCACCAGCAGAATTGTAAGAAGTCCGGGAGATAGAAAACTGTTTAAATTTAGGCAATGACGGCTTGGGAGAAAAATCAGAGGAAAACTTTGGGAAACATAATGGCGAAGACCAATCTGAAGTTGGGAGGGTCGAACTACAGCGTCAACCCAAAGGATCATGGGTGAGTGGGACAGAGAGGGAAATAGAGAGAGAGAGAGAGAGAGAGAGAGAGAAAGAGAGAGAGAGACAAAAAGACACACACTCTACCTTTCAGAGTCTCCATCGACCCAGCTAGATGGCAGAAGTTCCTGGACACCTCCATGATCCTTGCCTCCGATGTCTGCCGCCCCGTCGGCGTTCCAGCGACAGTCGGAGTAAGTCACAGCCCTTAAATCAGCACCCTTTTCCCTTTCAGTTGTGCACCAATGCCATGACCCCTGACCCCCTGACCTTCACCGGGGACTTTCGTTTCCAAACACCCAGACAAGAACAGGTTTGTTTTCCAGATCATACAAAATTACATTGATTTATTGCAGATCGATGATGCGATTGTGGATGAATTCGTGGGCCACATCTATGAGAACTTCCAGAAGACTCGTGGAAGTGAGCCGCAGCACGTCTTCTACCTGAGGGATGGGGTTAACGAGTCCCAGCACCCCATGGTGATGGGGGAGATTGAGTCCATCCGCAATGCTCTCAGCGCCAAGGGCTGCTTCCCAACCATCACTGCGGTATGTTAGTTTTTCTGTCAAACTAAGATATGGTTCAGCTTCTGGTTGTGAAGAGGCACAACACTAGGATCCTGACTTTGAATGGGGAGAATCCTCTTCCGGGGCTGGTTGTGGACAATGGGATCACCCACCCTGTGATCCCCGACTTTTATCTTCAGTCGCATAAGCCTCTTTTGGTGGGTTTTGGAGAGAAAGATAGAGAAATGGAGATATAGAAATAGATGAGAGAGAAAGAGAAGAGACGTATTCTTTCAGGGAACCGCCAAAGCCCCGCTCTACCGAGAGCTCCTCAATGAGGGAGGCTACAGTAAGAGGGAGATCTATGACATCTGCCATCTGCTGTCCTACGCGTTTGGGGTATGTTTTCTCTTTTGACTTCATTGGTTTCCTTCTCAGATTTGCACCTCGCCTGTCTCCCTCCCTGCGCCCGTCTACGGTGCCCATGAACTCGCAAAGAGAGGCAACTACCTCCAGCCGCGGTTTGATCTATGGATCCATCCTAGTTATTGATTTTGTTCAGCAATTTGACTGTTTCCTTGGAGGAACTCACCCGCGAGCTGGCCTACAAGAACACCCCTCTGGAGCTGGCGAGGATCAACGCCTAAGAATCCTCCATCTCCATCTCCATCTCTGTCTCTGTCTTCTGTGACGGAAATTCCGTCTCCTTTTGTTATTGGAATTGTGACCGTATTAGCTATGTGAAGCGTCCTATTACTCTTGAATTGTCAACGTGCGATAAACGGAAATAAACTCATTTACTCCCATCGTGAGTTCTAGCAGTCATCTTTCCATCTTTCATGTCGAATGTTCCGGCCCATGGGCCCCGGGTCTGACCTAAGTACTAAGTTCAACTGAATCTCGTAACCTTGAACACCAGACTGGGAACGTCTCCTTTGACTAGATGATGTCTTCAACAGTCGCTGGACCATCGACGGGAGAGGGGAGGAAAGATATGAGGTTTGTTTCCCGCTGCTGCAGGGGCTTCATGGCTTGGCCAGAAAAGGTTCTAGGCCCAAACAGTTCAAAGTGGTTTCATCATCAGAAAAAAACAAGTCTACTACTGTGAAACCTCAACTCAGATCTCCTCACTTCTCGAATTCCACTAGGTTGGTCTCTCCCTAGGCGGGTCCGTAATGCTCGGCCCAGACTAAATCACACAAGCAGCCCCGCGGCGCCGGGATGATTGAAATTGGAGCTCATTCTCGTCAGGAGCCTCCCCACCGGACCTCAAGACGATGTAGATGGTAATCGTCTGGTTGTGGTCAAGGGTGGCCAAAACGCGGGCCTTCACCATCACCCGTTGGACGCGATACCACTTCACCATCGGGCCACACTTTTACTTTTGTGACGCATCTGTGAGTATTACGCGGGGGGATAGCGGTGACAGAAAATATGCGATTTCTCGAAAACCAAGGCAGCTCTCAAATTTTGAAAACGTAACCTTAAACTACAAGTATGTGGCCACCTTTTCCGGTACAGCATGTGCCATTTGGCTATACTGATGAAAATAGGTTCCCGTGAGCTTCCAATCGATCATTTACGTAGTTTCGGCTACAGGAAGCTGTTTCAATCAGTCTTAAGAAAGAAGGGAAAGAACTAGAGACAACTACACATGTTCGAAATTAAACTACTGGACTATCAATTACAGCATTTCAAGTCAAGTTCAAACAGAAAGTGGATAGTAACTTTAAATCAAAAGAAAGATTTGAGATGTGAAATGATCTAGGGTGAGAGAGAATGGAGGAGCAACCGACCTTGGCCAGAAACGCGAGGAAATGGCTATTCGAATGAGCCACTTCAAAATCTTTCTGGTGTTATTCTGACATTGAGAATGTGTCTTTTCCTGCTTCTGCTGCTACTGCTGCTACTGCTGCTACTGCTGCTGCTGCTCTCTCTCTCTCTCTCTCTCTCTCTCTCTCTCTCTCTCTCTCTCTCTCTCTCTCTCTCTCTTTGTGAACATGTGCATCAACAGTAACCCTAATCATTTACTCTCCTCGTGTGTCTTCTGAAAGATCCCTCATTCAATGTTCCGTGTCGAAATCTCCGTTGTTCCCAGGGGCCTCGAAATGTTTTGCGCTCGCCGCCGATTTCTATTATCCGTCATCAAATCTTCAGAGAGTTGCTGATGCATCGTTGCGCGGGAATCATGTCTTCGGGGATACGGTAGCTCTTTGTTTACACCCCCCTCATGGCCTAACCAAAAGACGAATCGTTTTTCAGCGAGAAGAAACTAAAGAAGACAGAATTGATAAATAGATTGCTTTGACAATAGTCTCAATTTGAAGCTATAAACGTTCATTGAAATCAGATCAAATTCGTCTCCAAGTGATCATGTCCTCGTCTCCTCTACCTTTTCCGTGTCTGAGACCGGCGGCTGGCATCTCTTGTTCTTCATTCGCCTGTTTTGGAACCAAATCTTCACCTGAACCCCATTCTCTTCTTCATTACTTCTAAATCTCACCTGTGTTTCCGTAAGACAAAGCGTCTGAGCCAGTTGGTATCTCCTGGGTCTGCTGAGGTACTTGTTCTCTCCGAATTGTCTCTCCAGTTCCACCAACTGCTCACTTGTGAAGGCCGTTCGGGGACGGCGCATTTTACCCCACGTCTGCCATGCGTTCACTGAAACAATACATGGTTTGTTTTACTCTTACTGCGATTTAAACTCGCATACTTTTTTATTATAAAGCACGTTTGCTAAGAAAAAGTTTGAAAGATGGTTCAACAAGTAAAACAGTAGGCGTACGGACAAGACATAGTCAATCAAACAAGAACATAGTTTGATAGCTGAGTGTCAAATATATAAACCTGTTGATAAATAAACAGTGGAGTAATCCGGCAAATGCTTTGAAATAGTGGAGTGAGCGGTACAGAACCCGATGCAAACTTTGCCAACACTACCAATCTTTAGGATAAAATTCTAATCTGTTTCCAAAGAAGAAGTCTCTTCTTCTAAAGAAGAAGTATTCAAGGGTTCCCCCCCCCCCCCCTGAATACATCTTAGAATCAAACATTGATGCGCCTGTTTGTTAGAGAAACTCAATGATTACTTCCCTTGTCATCTTTGGCAAATAGTTTGTTTTGAAATCGTCGCGGTCTCCTGATCTTCGACAAACAAAGATCACACTCTCAGTTGTTGTGCAAAGAAGTTTCTATTTTGGAAGCATTCCTATCCATGTACTTTACAACCACTTCCTTTCGACAGAGATCTTTCGCAACTGTTGTTCAACTCACGGGTTAGTGCCAGTTGATCATAGAGAAGTGGTACTGTAGGAGGCAAAAGAGCGTACGGTAGTCGATCGGCTGAGAGAGCGGTAGACGGAAGGAGGGAGGGGAGGGCTGAAGATTGTAGGTCAAGTCTTTTCTGGTTAATTCACCTGGTGCTTGGATAGGAGAACAGTAGGAAATGGGAGGCGGAGGGAAGGATACATTGACTTCTGGCTTCTCTTCGATTGGTCTGGGTTCGAAGGAGGAACCGCAGAGGAGGGCGTCGATGGAACTGAACATCTCCTGGAAGTGGAGATTAGAGGAGCTTGATAGTAAGACAGAAACAGAACAATGAAATTGAAAGAGAGTCTACTGCGGAAGATCATCCCGCCTGAAGAGCGCGAAAATGAGAAAAGCCGTGAAGCGCCGAATCCCAGAGGAGCCGCGGCGACCAATCAGCTGGCGGCTACCGTCCCTCGCCGCTCTCTTTAAACTTTAAGGGTTTTCACCACCTGATGATCTTAGGTAACTTTAAGTTTCATACAAGAAGGCTTCTTTGAAGGAGAGTTCAAACTATTGTCTGGGTCATTAGAAGGGACATGGAGCGGGTGCAGCTACTATTGTCAGCATAACTCATTGCTTCTTGTGCAGGCTGAGTGAAGCTCCTGTAGATAATTTTTCCAGAAGCAACCTATGACTTGGACTGGTTCAGACGACTGCTCGTCCAAAGTGCTCGAGTCAGATTATGTTAGTTGGCGGGAGAGAGGGCTTACGACATTTCCTTTGTTCTCTCCCTGACCCAGCTGATTCCATTCTTATCTTAGTTTCTCTAATTCGTTTCTGCTCAATCTTAAGAAATCCCTTTTTGGGTTACGGTAGCCATCTCCCCATCGATGAGTGTCGCTGAAAGCCGCCGGTCCCTCGGGCGTCGGCTGCTGAAAGCGCGATTTGCATACGATTTGTCTGCCAGGGCGGCTGTCACCCGAAAATCATCGGAAGAAATGAATTTCGCCGAGAAGCATAGTCCCCTTGGCCACTATGTCAGAAGTGAACACTGAGACCTGACCCGTCAGACGCACTTTGGCTGAAAACAGCTGACGGTGTTTTTGAGACAGGGAACCGGATTGAATAAAAGGGTAAAGGAATGAAATTCAAACACCAACGATTAAAGCACTAATTTAGGACATTAGAGTCCTTGGTGGAAAGATACATAGATTCGGTTGTAACCACACAGGAAGTTGTGGCATCAGCTTCTTCCGTAGAACAGACGACCACAATGTGTACGATTTTAAGTGAGCGAACTACAAACGGGCGACAAACAAACAAACGGTAGATATCTATTTCTCTCTCTCTCTGTCATTCTCTCTCAAATGTGACTCACAATCCAATATCCGATCTAATACCCTTTGTGTCCAAATCAAATGTCATAAAAGTTCCCATTCCCTTCAATCCTTCAATTCCAATTCTCCAATGCTCCTTCTTCTCCTCTTTTTCTCCTTGACAGTCTCCACCCACGCATGTGGACGTAAACCGCATTTTCCATTTTTCAATTTCAAAGGAGGTTCAGCTCGTGATTTCGAATTCAGTCACTACGACCTAAAGGAAATCGCACTGGGTGCCGTGATAAAATGAAGTGGTGTGGCGAATGATGTCTTAATGGCTGAAAACAAGGAAGAAGTCTTGGAGAACATGAAGAATTTTCTGGAGAACAAGGTTTTCATTGAAATTTTGTGTGGTTTAATTGGGTTTCAGTTGAAAGAAACGTTCAAGGAGCTGTTTAGAGTGGATTTCCCGGCGAACAAGTATTCGTTTACCAAAGTGTGGGATTTGAGCGAGTGAGAGAGAGAGAAAGAGAGAAAGAGAGAAAGAGAGAAAGAGAGAGAGAGAGAGAGAGAGAGAGAGAGAGAGAGAGAGAGAGAGAGAGAGAGAGGTGATCAATTTATGTTCTCACCTGTGAATCAACCATCAACTTGGCAGAAATCGCTAAAGCAGCAGCAAAGAATTCCTGTGTGATCGATAACAACAAAGTTATTGGAATTTGTCATTCTGTGGATCACTGTAAAGCCAATTCTTTTGACAGTATCCAGGGGCATTCCTACATAAAAGTGGTTGTTCATGTGGTAGGTCAACTTCTTTAATTAACGAAAGGATTCATTACATAGCCAAACGCCGCTGAAAGCAAACGATGAAGGTTGAGGAGAAACTTCAGCAGAGGATCAACGACGATGGAGATTTATTTGAGGGGACGTTCTCGGAGGCCAAACTTCTTGTTAGCGTATTAGTAGTAGATTAAAGGCAGAGGGTCACGAATAATCAAGTTTTTATTTTCACAGATTTTTATTTTTTTTAAATGTGTGTGATGTCTATACGAATAGTTTGAAACAAATCACAGGGAAATAAATTGCATATTTATTCGGTTAATAAATTTATAAGGTTTAATCGAAACGCCTCTAAAAACCCCTGTTTGAATTTCGCGCGTGCTACCGTACTCCATAAATCGCGCGAACTTCAAATTTTTAGATTTTTATTTTATTTTATTAAAATTGGTTTTTTTCTTTGTTTTAACTAATTTCTTATTTAATTTATTTTAAAAATGTGTATTTTTTAGAAATGGATGACGAACCTTTGAAAAAAAAGAGTAAAAGTGGCAAAAAGGTGCCCATTCCCTTGTCAGATCCTCTTAATTTCAACACAAAGAAGTACAACTATGACTTATCCTGTAGAAAAATGGAGGCTTCTCCCGAGTGAGTTGAAATCAAAGGTTTATATAGTTTTTTTAAAGGGTTTGCTCCATTTTAAACGCACCAGTGTGTATTTCTCGCACTATGACCCTTGACTGGTGTGCATGCGGTAAATGCACGAGCGACATTCTTCCCAGAATGTTTGCTGCGCCGAGATAGCCAATGCTGGAAAACAAGGTCTGGGAAATTCCGCGGCGAAGCGCTTCTTCGAGAAATTTGAAAATCTCGCATTTTCTTGCATTTCCCAGCACGAACTGTTCCATTCCATCTGCTTAAATTCCGAGGTTTGTGTTGTTCCTTTTCAAATGTGAATTTATGTCTGAAAAGCAGTCTGTATTTTATATTTTAGGTTCTTTCGATTCACGTAGAGGCTGATCGTCTGCGTCCCAACATGGAGCAAAAACTGGGAAAGATTCTCAATGCCGATAGGACCAGGTTGTGTTTAGTTTTTATTCTACACAGGCGCTTTTTGAAATTCTAGTTAGAGCATGATCACATTTATAATTTAGAGTCATGCGATATTACGCTTATCGGTCGTTTGTGCTCTGGGCATACGGGCATCTTGGTTACAAAACCCGCCTAGAAGTGCCCGCTTGTGTCAGAGGGAAAATTATCGCTGCGTTTCCCTCTCTTGATGGCTTCTACTCTGGCTTCCACCTGACAGATTTCGACGACTAATATGTAGATTAGGGCATTCATAGTTGTTAGTGGTTGTAAAACAATAATTTTGTTGATACTAACTGTTTACTAGATATAACAAGATTAAGTGACGTAAGATTCAAAGTCGTCAGCAACGAGGCCATTGCGAACATCATAAGCAAAACGGTGGTGTACGTTGTCGGGGGAGAAAAGATCGTCGTCATCAGGATCGAGTTGAAGATTAGGGTCGCCCATGCTGCCAATCCTCTCCTTTTGCTTCTTAATACACTCCAAAATGTAGTCCTCCACATCTTCTTCATCTTCATCCAACTCGACTTCCGTCTCCTCTCCACTGGTCTCTTCTGAATGATCAGATGCTTGAGAGTCATCTTTCTTGGCTCGTAGATCCGATTTCCTAGCCAGCAGTCGCATAGTCTCAGCCAGGACTTCCTCTCTCCACGAGTGCCACACAGCCGTCTTCTTTTTCATCTTCGAATCCCTTGTGAGAAACTTTCTACGGATCGTGTATTCTCGTTCTGTCTTCCTGTGTCCATCTTCTTCCTTTTGTCTGAGTTCGTTAAGATGGAGACAAGACATCTTCGCATACTGGTGATACGTAGTGTGAGGTCTAAATAATTCAATTGTTTAGAGTTCCGCGTTTTTTCTTACATAAAAACCTTCTTCGGAGCATACAGCCTACCATATTAGTAGTAGATTAAAGCCGCGATAAACACCATCCGTCACATCTGATTCGGTTACGGCAGAATGGGGCCATTGAAGAAAAAATTTCCCCGCCTATTTCATTTTGGCAATGACTATAAGTACTTCTCTCTGTGACGTTTTCCCTTGATCCTCAAGTAATTAGAATAAATTAAAGCCACGTGACGGAAAATTCCGCCGGACTTTCACCCAGAAAAATGGTCGTCACTTCCTCCACCGTGTATCGCCCGGTCGGTGGTATGTCTCCCGCATCTAATAAGTGAGTTCTCTCTCTGTCTCTGTCTCTGTCTCCTCTCTCTCTCTCTCTCTCTCTCTCTCTCTTTTTCTCGTTCTCTTTCTCTTCTACCTGTCTCTAGCCTCTGCCTCTGCAGCCGCTCTTACCTCAATCTCCATCTGCCTATTCTACCTCCTCCGATTCTTATCTTTTACTCCCCCTTCTCTTTTCTCCCTCAGTTAGTTATTTAGGACTCCGGAAGGAGCAGGCGTCTTCTGCGGTTGTTGCCTGTTACCGAAAACAATCGTCAAGATTCTGGTGATGATGGCCTACATCACCATCATCCTCTGCGCAGTCGGTCTTATTGGAGTGACTGCTGCACAAACATTCGGAGATGTGGACTGGTGCGAAGGCCTGAAGATGGAGTCTGAGGCGTTTGCTGGTTTGATAGCTTTTACCGTCTTCCTCCTCATTCTGCTGGGTAACTTAATTTTCATTTCAAATCTATAAAAATAGGTTATACGTCCTGGGTCCTTGGGAAATTGTCAGAAGCCGGAACGCTGCCCATTGACCGCGAGCTCCAAGGCCTCTGCGTTGCCAGGAAGGATCAAAACAGGTGAGACTGGCCTTCATCCACCTTTTCAGGCCTAATGAACGATTGGTAGTTTCCAAATTCGGTAATGCACTGAAAACCATGCAAAAGTAGCGATACTGTAATAGCAGACAGTGGAAGTTGTCAATATCTACAGCAATTCTAACATTTTGCAATCAATGTGAAAAAGTTAAAAAGTTTTCAGCGAAAGGGCAACGAACCAGAGACCTTCATCCTATAAAGCGATCCGCCTGCAAATGCGCTATGCAGCCACGAAGGCTAACTTTCGCCACGGCATTTATAGCGGGGACACGGCGTTCTGTGTAATAGGCCAGACCAAAGTCGATCATGTAAAGGATATAAAAAGTTTCAGAACCCGTAAAAGCGATCTTTTTAAAAAACTGATTCTCAATTGATAACCATTCAAATTCAATTTGCAGACAAAGCGCCGATGAAGTGGCCGGCACCCACGACCCGAAGTACCAGACACTGGATCGAAAGAAGACAAACTGCTTCGGAGCGGAGACGAAGGCAGCTGCAGGAACCAAGGCTCCCGCCGCTGGAGGAATGGCCGGCACCCACGACGTTTCGATAACCGGCTCCTGCACCGAGAAGAGCAACAAGGAAGAAGTGGGCGGAACGCAGGCCAGAGTGAAGGAAGACTGCTGCGAGAAGAAGAAGTGATAGACCATTTGTGTGATTTTGAATAAATAGACGGCGGTGTGTCTTAATTTCCCCTCACGCTGGTAGGAACAAGGCGACATCTCCTCCACTCGTCGACCGATCGCCATGCCCATCCTCTCAAAGGACTGAGCTTCTTCCGTAGAACAGACGCCCACAATGTGTACGATTTCAAGTGATTAGGATAGGCATATAAAATGGCAAAATCAATATTGAGAACCCGTTTTCCAGTAGTGGAGTGATGTGGCAAAAGCTCACTGCACAAAAGGGCGAGCATGTGTTAATGTATGTGAGCTCACGGTTGTGCGCATGTGTGTGAGGGTGCGTGTGTCTGTGAGAAAGAAAAAAAAATGAGAGAAGACCTTTTTAGTTTCTTCGTTTTTTCCCATGTTACTTCGTTTTTTTTCCTTCCCATTCCTCACGTGCAGTGATTTCTGCAACATCTTTACAGCGTCAACTGGGTTTGCAATGTTTCTTACATCTTCGGGCTGTCAACATCACGGGGCACATTCATCATTTCCGATCATCACGACCACCTTGTTAAAATAACACAGTTCATGGACAGTCCTCAGAATTTATTCAATTAAACAAAAACGAGTTACGACAAACTTGCTTTACTTTCTTCCGAAGATGCTCATTCCCCCGTTTTCATCTGAAAGTTGAATTGAGGCAAACAAAGCTTTGTAACCAACAGTTTTCTCAGGTGGATCCAGCACCGTTTGGCATTCCGAAGCCACCGTATCTCCAGTACTGACGCTTCATTCGGATCATTCTGGGAAAACAAACGGTGCTTGCAAATTCAGAACATACCTGTGCTCCCTTGGTTCGAAGGGAAAGCCTTGAATGAGGCTGAATACGGCGACGAAGAAGAAAAGAGAGAAGAAGGATCTGATCATTTTCGAGACTGAAAGTGGTTGATGATACTTCTTTTGTACATTTCGGCCCCCGTATCTCATCGGAACAAAAAAAAAGAATGTGGTAAACATCAGCTGAAAGAATGGAGACCAACGCCGTAGTCGGCCTAGTGAAAATACAATAAATGGGTTTTGGTCTCAAAACGAAGAAACATGATGTATGATAGTTTATTTGCTACAATTTCAAAGCTATTTACAAGATATACATTGAGATGAAGTCTTTGAAGAACTCCTCACTTTCTTCCGAACAGGCTCAATCCTCCATTTCCCCCTAAAATCAGGTCCTTAAGCCCCTACTTTGACGACTTACAGTTCTCCCAAGTGGACCCTGCTCCGTTGTGCATTCCAAAGCCTCCGTATCTCCACAGCTGACGCTTCGAACGGAGTCTTCTGAATTCGTTGGGCTCCATGGGTGCGCTTTCAACGAGAAGGAAGCAAGTGAAGAAGAGGAGGACGAGGAAGAGAGCGTTGCGGAACATTCTGTGATACAGTATGACAAAAGGAAGCCTTTTGTATGAACCGAGACCGGATTGGTGGGTGAAATTGAGACGTAAATGCACTTCTGTTCTTCAAATTACAGGGAACTGTGGTTAATCAAAACATTTGATTGAATGATAGTTCCAACGACAAAACAAAGATATTAAAAGTAGTATAGTCGTCGCCCAACGAGCTTTCCGACAGAGCAAACGACCGGTTACAGTAACCGCATGGGGGGGGGGGATTTGAAAGCGAACAGGACCAATGACATGACAAAGTATTCGAACCCACCGGGGTGCAAAAGCTAACTGGGCTACAGGCGGCAGCTTTAACCGTTACACCACGGGATCACATGCCCTGCACTGTCGAGAGAGCAACCAAGTTCTTGCGCAAGCCAAAAGCCATGGGAGCTTATTTCAGTTTCCAACACGGAAATAGGACCTTTGTTTACCAGAATCGTCTTATTCAGCAATTCAATCTTGGTCAATTCTGCATCTTCTGTGCTAAGGTTTCTTTGCAGATCCTTTTCTACTTCATAGCCGTTTCATGATTTCTACTTCATTTATGCGTAGAACTGTATACCAAGTAAAGTGGAGATCAATTTATTGAAAACCCACTACTCGCAAATCCCCAAACAAAGAATAATCAGATAATTCCTGAGCTTTATTCGAGACGATATTTACACAAATGACACGGATTTGTACATGAAATACACGAAAGTTGAGCGTGTGATGATGCTTAGTTCACTTCCTTCCGAAGAGACTCACTCCGCCATTTCCATCTGAAAAGCTCTTGTAAACTACGCCTTGGTTGGAAACTAACAGTTTTCCCAAGTCGAGCCAGCTCCGTTGGGCATTCCAAAGCCTCCGTATCTCCACAGCTGACGCTTCGAACGGAGCCATCTGAACTCGCTGGGCTCCATCGGGGAGCTTTGGACAAGGGCGAGGAAGGCGATGAAGAGAAGAGCGAGGAAGAGGGCGTTGCGGAACATTTTGTGATGGGACCCTGGAAGGGGCTCTTTTATAGGAATCATGGGAACAAGGACCGCCCAGAAAGGACCGGATTGGAGTGAAAGGGAGACGCAGAGGTACTTTTGTTCTATGGAAAGTCAAGGGTGTAATATGACGAGAGGACAGAAATAGACGAAGTTTTCGTATTTTGATGATTTAGAGCATTTCATTCATTGCACTTTAAAGGAAGATCTTTTCTATAAACATTTGAGGTTTTAACTTCCGTCTCTCAAAGTCATCATCACTTACTGTAGTTCCTGTAAACACAGGGCAAATACAAAAAGGTTATCGATTGTCTAAAGGCACATCTTCTTTTTAAACCAATCAAAGAAGAAAAACACCAAAGAATCTGTTTACAGGCAGCTCCAGATGCAAAGGAAGAAGCTATCGCAATGCTGAAATTTCTATTCCAAGCATAGGCGTTGCAGTTCTTCCGAGTGTAATATTTTCTCCATAAAGTCACGTAAACACTTCTGTTTTCGACCTTAGTTGACCGAAAACCGCAGCACTTTCCCACAGACATCAGTTGTTTTGTCTTATTATACTCAGGATCATGTGATTTTAAAACTAAGCGTTTTGGGAGAGGTTTCTACGGAACTTCTAAGCTGAAGATCCCTCTAACTCACGTGCACCTTCGTACCGATGAAAAATCAATCAGCTGAGGAAACATTTGAAGAAACATTTTGGTTACAATTGTTTCCGAAGTCCCTTTGTCGTCTGCAAAGCGCAAGAAGACTAATTGTATGAAATGATACCTTCGACCACCCTTCGAGGTCACTTCGAAGAAAACTTCACGTTTGAAAAGTGCGCCTTTGTCTTTGAAGCGCTTTTAAGCAACAATTGGATATTGTCATAGTTAAACTGGCTGCATCTAAACTCTCCTTTTACATAAAACATACAAAGAAAGGGTTATACTTCCAATCAACATTCAAGGGTTACTTTCTCAATACTCAAAGGAGTCTCCTGCAAAGAATAGCTGCATCAATCCTTTTCATGGGCAGCTTTTCCGTCGACCTCTTGGGAAGTCGGCTACAGATGACTTCTGTTGCTCATGTGGTTGCAGCTGTCTTTCGGGGCTCCATTCCGGAGTGGGTAACTCAGGCCCGGTTGAAAAGCGGAGGAGACCAACTGCACGGCTGCGCGAGACGTAGAAGAAACAGAGAAGTCTCTTTTTTTTATAAACAATTGTTTCCAAAACTCTTTTGTTTTCTGCAATTCGCAATCATGCCGATTCCAAGTGTGGAGTGTGAAATGCCACCCGACAACTGTCCAAGGTCGCTCTCCATTCTTTGAAAGTTGCGCTCAGTCTCAGACGGGCGTCTGATGATTTATTTCACTTTGAAGAAACAACAGGAAGTGAATAGCCTGCTACTTATCGGACATCCCGTTAAACATCAAACAGTGTCTATATTTGTTTCACCAATATAATTACACAAACATGAACAAACTATTTATTATTCAAGGAAACATATGTACAAACATAAAACTTTCAAGTAGTCTCAGTTGGAAGAGGAGATTCTGTGTTGGCGGCAGCTCATTCCAAAGCTTCTGTGTTGATTGTTCTCAGAGACAGAAATATCTCATTTATCCGAAGATGCTCAGTCCTCCGTTTTCATCTGAAACCAGAGTTAGATCCAGTTTTCCCTGAAACTCACAATTCTCCCAAGTGGATCCGGCCCCATTGGGCATTCCGAAGCCTCCGTATCTCCACACTTGACGTTTACTACGAAGCCATCTGCAAAAAGCTTGGTCAAAGTAAATAAAAAATTCTTACTTCCAATCGCTGGGTTCGATGGGAGAGGCAGTTGCCAGACAAAGGTAGCAGATGATTAGCAGAAGAGAGAAGAAGGTGGATCGGATCATGGTTGCTGAGGCTCTGAATGCCTGGGTGGTCTTATATAGAAGGGTGGGGTTGCGAGAGAGTGCCCGGATGAGAGACGCAGGCAACCTTTGGTTCTCCGGGAGTGTAATCAGACGGTCAAAATAGGAGAAATCGAGATTCCAAAGGTTCCACGTCACTTCAAGGTCGTCTTTGGGTGGCCAATGGAAGAAAACATCTGCAAAACAGATTGTTTGTAATCCACAAATTGTAAAATGACGTTTGTTAATAACCGTAGGGTAAAAATAGAGGGAAAACTAATCCTGGACATCGTTGGTCCTTGAACAATTGGGAATTTTCAAATGAATTTGAACCAAACCTTTTAGTAACAGTCTGTCTAGGAATTTCTGGTTAGTTAACTTTATTGTTCTCTAGTTTGGTTGGTAGTCATTCCTCTGTCGTAGTCTATTTGAAAGTGGTAGTTTAATCTTTTGCACATTTCAAAGATCATCACATGGAACTTCCAAAAAGTGCAAACGGGCGGAAATTTCAAAGATCAAATGGTAAAAGGAGCGAACTGTTGCGCTGGTTAATGGAAAGTGCACATTATGGTTAAGATTTCAAAGGTTGAAATTATTTTGAAATTTAGATTTTTTGAAATTCGTCTAACACAATTTTTGACTTTCGAAAAGAAGCGGCTTAATAGTAGAGTGATGTGGTAAACGATCAGCACGTGAGATGGGGGAATACAATATATGGATGACAATTCGAAAATCTTTTGGAATTTTAAACGCAAAAAATCGAATATGTCAATGGTAAATTGCTGATCCTTCAGTACCCATTGAAATAGTGGAGTGATGTTGCTTCAGCCCCTTTCTGGGCGAGACCAAACATTTCAAAAACCTTTAACTAATGAAATTCCAAGTTTACGGTGCGGCTAAAACGTTTCAGGAGAACACCACCATCTTTTCAATCTCTTTAGTGGCGAAATTCTGACCTTTTCAACTATTTTTTAATGTTTTTCATTTGCAATTCCATATGTCTTTGAATTCAAAAGGAAACTTCATTGTTCTTCTTTCAAAGTACTTTTCCTGTCCAAAGACGAAAGGTGTTCTCCGAGATAACCTTCGATTCCCTCCCAAAATAGGGCGTCTGCTGTTTTCCCACCTATTTTTACCCCAACTGACATCACATTACACTGCTGTCTGCGTCTCTTATCCTGTACTCTCTCGCTTTCTTTATTTGGTATAAAACAGGCGAATCCTGGGATTCCCAATCAAACAACATGTCCAGATCTGCTCTCTTCGCTCTCTTCCTCCTCTTCTCCTGCCTTCTGATGGTCCAATCAGCTCCTTTTGATCAAGAGGCCTTCAGTCGTCAGTTGGAAAAGAGGTGAGATTTTTCAAA
This sequence comes from Oscheius sp. G VE-2021, assembly GCA_022343465.1. NCBI lineage: Eukaryota > Metazoa > Nematoda > Chromadorea > Rhabditida > Rhabditidae > Oscheius > Oscheius sp. G VE-2021. Next base: position 1,122,647 of record JAJQXH010000025.1, read on the forward strand.
CTAAAATGCCTTTAAAATAGAAAAATGTAGTAAAACTAATTTCAATGTGTAAATTTCAGTTGGCTGCGTGCTAAGCGTCAGCTCTGGAGGTACGGAGGAGTTGGAATGGGAAATGGAGCCGGATCCACCTGGGAGAATTGTAAGTTTTATTAAAATTTTAATTACTTAAAACAAAAATACAATTAATTACCGTATTATTGAAATTTACAATTAAATAACTTTTTTCAGGGGAGGATGGAGGTCTTCACCTTTTCGGCAGGAAGTAAACATCACATTCTGCAGCACACCTATTGTAAAATAGACAAATTCACTTGTAACATATTTAATAAATTATGGCTTATTTCTTTTGTTTTATTTGAGAAAGAGCCAATCGGCTACCCAACAATTCTCTACACGGTCTATGCTGTAGGTTCTACCAGTCAAACATCAAGGGTTCGGATCCGCCTTAAGTTGACTCTTTTTGTGCACGCTAAAAACACGGGAAATATATTTTCTAATAAAAAAAAATGTCTTATTATTAATTTCATTTATTTGTATTGAAAAAGTTTGCCCAGGGGTGGATCCGAACCCCCGATGGTTGTTTGGTAAGGGGACGGCCTGCGTTTCAGCACCCTTGCTCGCCGCAAATTCTATATAAACTGATTTGACTATTAGCCTTTTCTGCTATATGGAAAACGTACCCTAATTGAAACATTGGAGTGTTATGGCAAAACCGCACTAATATTACCAGACAAAATAGTATGGAGAGGGGTCTGACGCGGCTGTAGACTCTTGTGAGAAGCCCCCCCCCCTTTTATTTTATTTTTGGAGCGTAATTCAGATTTTCAGAATTTAGTTCTTTCTAAATTAGCTGTCTCAAGAGTCGTGAGGCCTTTTCTTTCAAATGACCTCCCAGGCTGCAAGCTGCAATCGCCTATCAGTGAAAGCGACTTTCAAAGAGAAAATGACCTTGAAAGCATTTGAGACGAAGAACAGATGGCATTTCTCTATTTTGACCGTTTCATTAAACCCTTACACAACGTCTGCCAGAGAACAAAGGTGCGTCTGCGTCTCTCACTCTCTCGCCCATCCGGTTGAGACCTGCCTTCTTCTGGAGATATAAGCGGAAGATTCCACCTTTTTCTATCAAAAGATGTTCCGCAACGTCCTCATCTTCGTCCTCTTGGCTGCCTCTCTCATCCTCGTCCAATCTTCTCCTTTGGACGACTTCAGTTGGTTTCGAGCCAAGCGCCAAGTCTGGAGGTATGGAGGATTTGGAATGGCCGATGGAGCTGGATCCACGTGGGAAAACGGTAAATAAACTATTGAAAACTTAAAATAACATTTAAATAATTTAGCTCACAACGGAGGAGTGTCGGTCTTTGGATGGGGGAGGAAGTAGACGAAGACTTCAAAAAGCGAAGACATATCATGTACAGACAACTCAGGAACGATTCAGGAGATATAAATTTTTTTCAATTGTCTGTTTTAGAGAAATTTTCAAGTTGTGTTTTTCAAGATAAGAAAGTAAACAAAAATCTTATTAATCAGTTACATAGTCATTTTACATCTTTGCCTTATCACTCTCCTGTTTCAAATCAAGCCTGACATGCAAATCTCACAAAGCCAGTCTCTGATTTTCTCCAATCTTGGTTACAAGGACATCAAGAAACCAAGGAACTTGGAATACCAGATCCCCTTGAACCGGTCCTTAACCCAACTACCCACTGCAGTCAGTCAGTTGCGATGGGACATCTGCTGCATCTCCTCCTCTTTCTACTCTCCCTCTGCTCTGCCCACATTGTCAGGTAGCCTCAACTTCCAACCAAAACCAATGCACCCCCTCCCCCTTTTAGTCGTGTCCGTCGACAGGATTGGCTCACTCCACAGACTCCACCTGAGTATTCGCACAGCAAAAGGATGGAAGTGTGGCGTTTTGCTGGCTTCGGAGGAAACAATGGAGAGGGATCCAGTTGGGAGGGAGGTTCGCTGCTTTAATATGAAATTGGTATTCTTTCTTTTAAGCATCGCCCACTTCCATCTCGAACAGCGACTTGTCACTGACGGGATTGAGGAAATAATGGAGGAAACGACTTTGCTGTGATTGTGAAAGAAGCATAATATATTTTATTTGTTTGGTATTAAAAGATGAATGTTCCATGGAGGTGACTTCTGACTTGCAAATACAAGAAAGTGGGCTGGCTTGGGTGTTCATTAGAATGCTAACTACTTCCGGTTCCCCTTCGATTGACTAAAACACCTTCATTAGGAATAACTCACGTCAGGAATAAAGTTAAGAATGTCATTAGCATACCAATTAGAATGCCACTTCTCCCCTCCCTCCCCTCATTCCATCAACGTCTCCCTCAGTCGATGGTCGCCTTCCCTCTTCCCCGCCAGCCACTCCTCCCTCTGCCAGCCGTCGCCCCTTCTGCCATTCTACCCTCCAAAACCATCAGAGAAGTTTAATCCCAAACAGAAACGCTCAAATTGTCGCCTATATGCCCCCGACGGACCGACCACCCAGGCCAACGGCGGGCAGCGGCCGTCGTTGGTCGAGTCCTACTCCTCTAGACGTAGGGACCAATTCAATTACTTTTCGTTGACTAACCTGACTGCTTCTTCTCTCTTTTTCTTTTTCTCTTTTTTCTGCGCCCTCCGGTAAAAGCGGCATACGGGACCACCACTGCTTTGGGGTCAGGTTTCAGTAGAGAAATAGACTCCGGTCGGTTCCAATGGAGGCACGAAGGATCACTAGCCTAGTTCGTACAGTGCCTTTTTGATCCGGCGGTGGCAATTTTAGCGGTTTTGTTTTATCCCCTCCTTCTACATATCTCTCTCTCTCTCTCTCTCTCCTTCTCTCTATCTCTATCTCTATCTACCTATCTGTACCTGTGTCTCTCGCACTCTTGCACTACGTGACTAATCCTTTTTTCTGCAGATCAACCGACTTTAGCGAAGACGAAGTCAGCTGTGAACAAAAGAAGAGACCGCTTGACCCGAGATGCTCTAGTCACCGTATAAGAACTCTGTGGACGACATGATGCCGTTGCTCAGTGGTCACAACCTACTATTTCGACCTGCTCAATTTGAAAACATTGGTGTAAGTTTAGAATCTAAATATCCTATGCTATGAACTGCTTCAGATCATCCAACTGAAGTTTTACTTCTTGACTCTTCAATCCCTTTGGGATGATCGAAGCCACCAGCGACAAGAAAAAACCGGGAACAAGCGAAGAATAGAAGCTGGTAACCGCATCCAAAACCGCTGAAGACATCTTTGAGTGTTCCCCAATCTAGTCCACTGAGGTGAGATGAGAATCCACGCCTCATTGAACGGATTCAGAGCACGGAATCCCAGGATCCCAAGTGCCCCCCACGTCTTCCCCCTGAACCTCTGAGGATTAGCCAAACCCGATAACAAGAAGATACCCGTCTGATGCCACAAGCGGGAACAAAACGCCTAAACAGTGAAAGGAAGAAGCTGCCCACCGGACCCAGCACCGCACTTTATTGAGTCACTTCTCCATCTGAGGTTACGAGACTCTACTTTCCTTATTGAAGAACTTCAGAACCACAGGACGTTTCCCTGCTCATGGAATCTTCGAGGAGGCAAAATGGATCAAAGACATCTGGAAATACAGCATCTACCATCAATGGAGTTCGAATACTATCAGAAGACATCTTCTGGAGCATTTTATCAAATCACCAACCTAAAAGTGAGTGGAGGAAGACTGTAAATTGTATCAAAGTGCCTCAGAAGATCTGCCAAGAAGATCATGATCTACACGTTTATCTACGATGCCCAGCTCTGCCCCATTGACGGAACTTCTGTTGAAAACTGAAATGTCTGAACTACTTCCAGGATCACGTTTTTCTCAGACAGATCACCGACTCAAAGGTGATGGAGGATTGTTATAAATCTAATCAAAGTGCTTCAGATCCTCTTCAAACACGACATTTTCTGCACGACACAAGTCTCCAAGAAACTTCTTTCTTCTGCCATTTGATTTTCGTTACCCGAATCCCGTATTCCTCACTTGCGAATCAGCATTCAGTTTGACGAGGTACTTGGAAAATCTTCATGACTTATTTTAACTAGTTCAGACCTCAGGAATCGGAGTTTTGTACAATTGATTGAGACAATGTTCTAACCAAAGACAACTTGGGACAAGTTACGATTTGTGGAAAATGGTTCGGGAGTTCAGTGAGTTGTTTTTCATTTTCTTAATGTTCAAGATAGATTTCAGCGAATTGGACTTATGATTTCAAAATCAGGGCTTCTCTCTTAAGACACAGAGAAACTTTTTACTTAAACGATAACTGGATTCAAACAGCTAAGAATAGCTGTATAACTGGACTTTGCAAATGAGAAACGCTGCGATTGGGGCTGAAAGGGGTTTCATCTGGACTTGCTCACTTTTGCGTGGCATAGATATTTTAAGATGCGAGGATGGACTTTTGAATTGTTTAACAACCTGTTACTTTTAATGTTACTATCTATGCATATCTCATTCACTGACTCACTCACTCACTCACACACATTGAAGATAGGACTTTCCCTTCCTCAGTATGGACTTACAAGAACGTAAAACTGTTCCGAACAGAGTTTATGATAGCGTGGACTTATGGACTGAACTATATATGGACTGAACTTTTCTAAAGTATTTTTACGTTGTTATTATAATCAAAACATCTAGGACTGATATTACTATCTCACATTTCGTTATGTAGTCTGGACTATTTTTTTCCCTTTTGAACTGGGTTGTGATGAAATTCCGGATTCTATTTCTTGTCTAATCCATACAATACCACTTCATTAAATATCTTCATTTCATCATTATTAGATTCACAACCGACTGAGCAAAGAGAGATTGGAAAGTGAAAAGACTGTCACAGCTATGTACAACCTGTATTCGCACACGGAGAGGAAAAAGATCACTCCTTCACGTAGTTTCCTGGGAAGAGGCCAGATCTGCCCTGCAGTTTCCCTGTCCACCAGCCAGATTCATCTGAAAAGGGGAACTTGCAACCTCTGCCTCCTTCTCTTACGTTTCTCTAGTAATTCTATCTCGTCGTCTTTTCTGAAGGACAATTCATCCGTGTCCTGAGCATCGTAGTCGTAGAGGGCGTAAACGACTGGGTGGAGGCGGGGCTTCACGGGAGGCTTTGGCTTAGGAGCGCGTTGCGGAGGAGCACCCTTAAATGCAGATTTGGAGAGACAATCTTTTGCAAATGAAAGAAATGGGTACTTGAACCGTTAATCACCTAAGCATTACTAAGGGTAACTTACATTTCCTATTGTCATTCCAGCAAAGGGAGTAGCAACACCGCCCATTTGAGCAGGATTGACTGAAAGAGAAAACTAGAGAGGAACATTGAAAAACTCACATCCGCCTGGAGAAGGGCCATTCGTGTTTTGATCGGATGGCCGCCGATTCACGATTGAGGATGGAAGCTAAAACAAGTAATTGAGTTCCCTAATGTTTCTCTTTCTCTCCCTCTCTCCCTCTATATGCAGTTCTATCTTGCCAAACCAACCTGTTGAGTCATTCCCCCATTCGCTTCATAAGGATTGTAGCCGGGAGACTGGTGTACAGGTGGCTGATGAGCAGGCACAGGCGCTGGTGCATGGTGGGACGGCTGCTTCACTTTCCTAGTCGATGTCCTCCTCGTATCAGCTCTTCTTGCGTATCCTTGAGCTGGTCGTTGCATCGAAGGTCCTTAAAATTTTCGATGGAAATGCCACTGAGTGACTGACTTGTGTTATTTGCTAGTCCTGGTCCCACATTCACATTGAGTGTGTTTCCCTTTGGAAGAAGAACAGCTCTGTCAGATCCAGAAGGATCCCTGTTGAAGACAATGGTCCTCGTTCCTCCTCCGAAACGGCTCTTTTTCAGAGTAATTGTGTGCTGGGTCTTAAATTCTAACTGAAGAAGACCTCCATTCGTCCTCTCCTTGTATTTCTTGCTGAAAAGTAGATTTATGATAGCCTCTTCTCAACTGATGGCTTACCTCAGTGCGGTGAGGAACTCTGTCTTGAAGGGCGTCTCGATGAGAGAAGTGTAATCATCCCTCACGTAAACCACAATAAAGTCATCTTGATATGGACTGAGGCCAATACAAAGAATCTTTGGCAGATCGATTTGTCTAAACTTCCCCATACAATTGATCCCCAGATGATTCACCTCTTGATGACTTCCACAATCTTTCCCTTCTGGGGTCCTTGTTTGGCCTTTTCTCTTCCAATGAACGTTAAATTCTTTCCCGTTAGGAGGACATCAAGCTTTGAAACCTAGGCACAAATTAGTTTAGAGAGATGTTAACCAAGGGCTAACCTTAAATCGCCTGTCGTACTTATTGGCAGTTATGGCGATTTCCACGCGTTCTCTTTTACCAACGAGGGATTGCAGTTCTGGGTGGTGTTCTAGGCCAATGTAGTCTCCAACGAAGTTTCGGTTGAGGGAGAATCTTCTTCTTTCTTTCTTCATGTACAGGAGATCAGACGCTTCTTCCTAAAAGGCAAATGAATTCAAAAAAGTAGAGAAAGACAGTGAGTGATGCATAGAGAGTAACATCATTGGCCCTTCAGTCCCACCTTCTGTTTGGCCCTCCTTTCTCTCGCATGGTGATTCCTCCATGCCTTCTGAATGACCCTCGCGTATCCATCATACTTCCTTTCCCTCCTTTCTTCTAGCAGGAACAGCTACAACCCATTTCCTTACTAATAGTATCAATTCAACTTACCGATTCGGGATTCTTGATGAATATCTTGGTCCTTCCCATCTGGTATTGGTCCCTGTCCATGTTGACTGCCCTGATGATGATCTCACATCCCTGGCGAGGGTCTCCCCTCCACTGAGGCCATGTCTCATCACTCAGAATGGCATATCTCCACAGGAACTTTGAAAAGTCTCGACGGTAGGCGAAACCAGCTCGACGGACTCTGATGTTCTCCCTCAGACCAAGGTACTCTACTTGATGACGGACTCTAAAACCATAGATTATCTTGATTCTACCCCTTTTCTCAGTCTTAGCTTCAGAAGACTTCTGTAAGTAATCTCACCTCTGTTCATCCCAATCGCCAGCCCTCTTGGTCTCATTCGGTTTTATACATCTTACGTAGTGAGGAGTACACTTCATCAAAGATTCCACAAGAACGTTAGACTGGGTCTGAAAACACTTTTGAATCACTTCGTTTCCTCCCTCACCCTAATTTTTGATGAAAAGGTGGTGGGTCTCTTCGATCCACCGGCATTCACTTGGTCAGGGAACAGAGCACGTGCAAATTGGCTAGAACAGGTTTGTTTCATTGTTTTACCTCGAATGATGTTTTAGTAAAGGAAACTCACTTTGAGCTCTGTTGCATGAGAAGAATGAGATCTGGGTAGAGGACATCTCGGTTTCGATCACAGAATCCGTCTACGTTGTAAAGCACCTGAAATGTAGTTTGTTTTGAGCTGTATTGTGTGATACTTACATCTCCAGCGTAATGCTTCACCAGGAAGGCCCCTCCTCCTTGTTGGAAGTGAGGGTGTTGGCCAACTCTTTTGGTCAAAGTGGAGAGGAGCTGTTGGTCCACGCCTTCTGACTGACCGTGGTTCTGGGCACAAGTGTCGTCCAGCAATAGCATTATTCCTGGAAGAGTGGTTTTTGTTTCAGTTTCTCCTTTGATCTGGATGTGTGACTGTGTGTATGTGTGGCTGTGTATATGTGTATTCGTGCGCGTGCGTGCGTGTGTGTTGCGCACATCTGTATGTGTCGTCGATCTCTTTCCTTACCTGGTGGATTCTTCCCCTCGATGAGGTCGCAAACAATCTTATTGTTGAAATAGTCAATCTCCGTCCACTGAATTCCCTCCCTCACATATTCCTCCTGTTCCGCCTTCAACGTGAGCTCAATGAAAATCTGCTGCAGTTTTTCATTCACAAAGTTGATGCTGAAAATCACCATTCTGGTTAATTCATGCATTTTCTTACCAGAACTGCTCAAATCCATTGTTGTCGAAGATTTCAAACCCGTAGATATCGAGAATTCCTGTGGAAAGGCCGGTTTCCTTCCCAGAAGACACTTTCAGGGCGTTGTTCACCACTCCCACTGAACAGTTCATTTTGAGGATTACTGTGATATGTCTACCGAGGAAATCAAAGAGACGGGAGTAGATGGCCTTCACCCAGGCGTCTCTCGTGTAGTTGGCCTGTTCCACGTTCAAAGTTACATCGATTTCTTCTGTTTTGGAGCCCCATCTGGAATATTATGTGAAGATTCAGAGGATTCACAAACCTTCCTTCCAACTTCTTGGTTGTCAGCTTTTGTTTGATGGCGGCTGCGGAAACGCCGAGGAGAACGGCAGGGTACTCGAGGACTGGAAAGGAGGGTTAAGAAAAAGGGTTGTGATCTCTGTTTAGCAATTAACAACGGAAGAATTCAAAGCAAGGATTGAAATTTAGAGGTAGAAAACATGTAGGCCTGAACAAGCCTAAAGACTGAAAATGAAGGCCTTGGTCTGAGTCTGACCTGGGCTTGGGCATGAAAGAATTAATCTGTCAATATGAAATGAGTGTGTAAGCGCAAGATCATTAAGATTTTGTTGAAAGTATAGGCCTGAGCTGGGCCTGAAAATAAAAGCAGTCACGTTGCCCTTAACGCGATTGGTACTCGCAAAAACTATGCACTAGGCAGGACTCGAACCCGCGACCTTCACAACTGCAGTCGGCTGCTCTAACCACTGAGCTATCGGTGCGCTTTGCCCATCGTGCATGAGGGCTCTCAATAGCCATAGGCCTGCCGCCACCAAGCATGAGAAATCCAACATGAACCGGGCAGGCCTAACGCTGCCCCTACGACCGCCCAGGCCTGATCTAAGCCGGAAATGAAGGCCTCTATCGGAGACAGAGTTTGGTGAAATTGAAAATGCAATGGTCAATCACTCTATAACAATCAATCGTTTGCTAAAACGCCTCAATGATAAGCCAGGTCTAATCTAGGCCTGGTCCTTTTTTGAGAAGTTATTAATTGAACACTTTGGAGCACATAACTCTGCTTTTTTATGTCAAACTCACAATCGTCACTTTGAACGGCTGCAAAGTTGTTCTCCTCCACAAACGTTATATTTCCCACGTGGAGGACCGCAGAAACCAATCGTAAGCAATCCAGCTGTTGCTCCTCACTCAATCCAACCACATCCATCGCGTGCTGCAACTCTACCGTATCTCAGTCTACAGTATCCCTACCAGAGTGGCTTTGAATTCCTTCGCATCATCCGTGTCTTGTGCTTGATAAACTCCACTTTGATTGAGATAATTGTAATAATCCAGCTCTCCGATTCCCAGATTTCCTTAAAACGAGACATTCATCTTTGGGAGAAAGGACAGACTTCTGAGGTTCTGATCGGCTCCTGCGATCATCTGGTAGAAGATGTGGAAATTCCTGTCTCCTTTGCTCTGACGAACCACCCTCGACTTTTCCAGAAGGAAATTGGATAACTTAAGTTCGAACATTCATCTCAAATTGGCTTAACTGACTTTTCCTCCGACGGGTTCTCCTCCTCTGCTGAAGATGATCTCCACATACTTTCCGAACCTAGACGAATTCCAGTTCCTAATAGTGGCTGCGTTTCCAAAGGCTTCCAGGAGAGGATTCGATTGGAGAATTACTTCTTTTATATGCTAAATTAGTATTTTATATGTATTGGATAAAAAACCTACTTGAACGTTCTTCCCTCCTCCAGAAATCTTGGAAACGTAGTTCATAATGTATTTGGCGGCGACTGTCTTTCCAGCTCCACTCTCGCCAGAGATGATTACGCATTGAGACTCGTTGTCGATCAACATGTTTCTGGAAAAAGAAACAGTTTTAAATATTTTAAAACCTTTTCTTTAAATTATTTTAAAAGTTAAAAAAAGAATTTATATTTTAGGATGTTTGTAAGAATTTTTTTTGTTTGAATGTAAATGTACCTGTACATGTTGTCGGCAAGGGCGTAGATGTGAGGAGGGTTCTCGTATTGAGCAGCCCCTTGGTACAACTCCATCTCTTTCTCTGTGAAATAAGGCATCTGCTTGAAGGGATTCACTGAGATTAGGACAGGACCGATGTAGGTCTAAATATAGAATTGAAGAGAGAGAGAGAGAGAGAGAGAGAGAGAGAGAGAGAGAGAAAGAGAGAGAGAGGTCTTCAGACGACTCACGAATATGCTGTTCCCTTGAATCCTCTTCTTCAGATTGTCCACAATCGAGTCTTCTGATAGCTTCGAGAGCAGAACCATGTCGTCCACCCCGACATGTTGGACGTTTACATTAGATTGCCAGTGGAACACCTTCAATTTTTCATTTTATTATACTCCTCTCCTTTTACCATTCTCTATCGAAGGTAGCCCTTCTCCCTTTCCTTCAGTTGGCAAGATGTGAACCCTGCAACAGTCAATTAAGAAAGAATAACTTTTTAGCCTTTGGAGTCAAAAGTTTAGACAGCTGAGGGGATAATAGACAGTGTTTGAGAAGGAAAAAAGAGAATCGGTCGGGAACAAGGCGGCGGAAATTCAGCGCACTAGGCAAACAGAACAAACATCGATTGCGCCCTTTCTGATAACGGCAGATAGACATTTCACGGGATCAAACACGGTTTTAACATGGAAATAGTGATTAATTCGTTTTATTTGGCAAAAAATAGTTTTTATTCCCGCTACAAATTGAAACGGGAAAGGACACTTCCACCTGTCTCTTTTTCTCTTTTCTTTCCCAAAACAACTTTGGACAAATTGGCTGCTAGAATTAGCCGAGTATCGAATATATAACTGTTAAACCATAGAAATGTAACCACATTATTCAAATAATGGAATGATGTGCCAAATTAGAACGTTTGCAAAGATTGTCTCTTATGTTTCTGCCTTGCGTGTGTGGTCTCATTATCTTCTCACCAACTCATAAAAGAAAGCTATTTACAAGAGAAATGTTGTTGAATTATAGTAATTTTCAGTAAACAATTTATATTTAATCAATCACAATAATTGGAGGTAAAGGCGGTCTCCACTATCGACTGCCAAGAAGGGAAAGTGCGTGCAAATGTTGATTTAAACTGTGCGGCTTAGGAACAAACGGGAGAGGGAATTCTTTTTAAAAGGTGAATCTAAGCCAATAAACTGAAAGATCAGATAGAACATTCAGTTTAAAAACAGTTGAAACATACTGACTCTAAGTTCGTCACATTCATTCAAAAGTTCAAAAAAAGAATCATGGGGGATTTAGAGGCAAAGGAATTTGAAAACATGTGTTTTGTCGTGAAAAATGTGAGAAATAGAGTGATTGTTCAGCCAAAGAGACACAACTAAATGAATCGCAACTGGGGTGACTCATTGACGCCGCCGGAAAACAAGACAACAGCTGGTGAGGACTACGAGGACAAGGAAAGTTTTTGTTTTGTTTTGTTTGTAAATAGTCTTTATGAATAAAGTTAAGCTGTGTTGTGTTGAGTACCGTGGAATAGGGTTGGATATGGAAGGTTCCTGTTGGAAGTGACGAAGGGGGAAGAACGAGTCAGCTGGCTGACTCACTCGTTCAAATCGAAGACGCGCAGGGTCAACAACGCGCGAATCCCCGGACAATCGGAAATTATGGGACGGGGGACGAATTTTGGGATGAAACACAGGCACAACACTTGGATTAAGGGGAGGAAGGGGTAGGAGGGGGAAGGAGAGGGACCGGTTGGACGGGGAACCACGGCTGGCAACAGAACAAACACCAGGGAATGGGGATTAGGCTGGAGGGAGTTCGAAGGAAGGGAGAGAGGGGAAGGGAGAGAGAGAGAGAGAGAGAGAGAGAGAGAGCAGAGATGGTAGACAGGGTGGGCCACAAGGAAACAGATTAGTTCAAGAGATTGATAAAGTTGAAAAAGAGGCTAAAAAGAGAAAGCGAGAAAGTGGCATTAGAAAGAGAAAAGAGGAAAATCTGGAGAAGAAAGGGCTTTTTTCAGGGGTCGAATCTCCTGCTGGGTGTGGCCGCACACGCTTCCGCGCGTGCTATCTCTTGTCGGATGAACAAAAAACTCTCCTCGGCTCGTTTCCTCGTTCAAAAACCGCTGGGTTCAGTCGGTAGATCAAAAAGTTGGTGATTGAATAGCGGGTGCAAATAGTGGATTGACCGGCGATCGGAGAAAGAAGGGGAAATGGGCTAATACCGGCGGTCCAGCGGCTATTCGGTTTCAAGGTGGGCGCCCGGTGAGTCACCCGATCGATACTCACTGTATTCATGTGCACCTGGCGGACACCGGGAACTAAGGCTCGGCTGGTGTCAGCCAGCAGGGGTGATGATTATTGGGGAGAAATAAAGATCTCTGAGTGTTGCATTAATGTCATGAAATTCACTTTCTTATTTTTATAAATAAATTATAGCATTAAATGTTTATATATCGTATCGCCATGGTCCCCTCGTGAGGACCTCATTCCTCACTCCGTCGTATAAGGCATAATATTTTTTATGTTAAATGAAACAGCTGAAGCTTACCCACAATTTTCCAAATTCAAGTACATACGTGATTGCGTACACATTTTCGGTCTGTCAATTTTCACTTTTGTAGCTCATTTTACTTTAGTTTACGTTATTTGTGTATTTATGAACTTCAGCTGAATATGTAATATTAAGTTTGTAAAATTCGAGTATATACGGAACTTTGATACCTCTTACGTGACACGTCTGAAGTGTTGGTGAATTGAGGTGTATGTCTCTTATATTCTCGTTTTTATTTTTGTTTCTCCGTAATATTCCTTGTTTTAGGAGACTATGAAGCGTGTAGTACTCCCCAAATCAAGTGGGATTCGGCTTCTTTCGTCGGCCGCTGCGAAGACGTATCCGCCGAAGGGAATCACCATTCAGCCGGCCGTTAAGGTAAGACTTGCTATAAAATCCGCAAAAATAGTCAATTTATCTGGAAAATCATCAGTTTTTTAAGTAATTTCCATTATTGTCAACTAAGGCCAAGGTTTAGCGTTCGCCTACGGCAGTTCTCGAGGCGCTGTCTTCTACGGTAGGAGTGGACCCCACCGCCCCTCACTTTTCCCTCATCGATGACCCCGCCATGATCCCCAGTTCCGTGAGCTCCATGAAGAACTACTACCTCGCAAAGGTAACTTTGCATTTTACCTGCTTAACCACTTACATTTGTAGGAAATGGGAAAGAGGGCCGCCCGTCAGTTGGCAGAGGAATGGCCGACGCTCTTCGCCTTCGACCGAGATCAGCCGGAATTGCCAGTTTTCCGCCCGACAAAGACGGCCGATCCCCTTCAGGTTTGACTTTGTGGGATACGGTAAGTACCGATGTTAAGGTCTCTCCGACCGAGTCAAATCTTCTGAAAATGATCGAGGACCGCGAGGTGACGGACGCTGTTCTTCTGTACGAGAGGATGCGTTCGGAGAACGTGGAAGTCAGCGATAAAACACAGGTATTTGATCTACTGTAGTGGCTAAAGATTGTTTTCAGTTGGAATTGTTCAAATTGGTCTGTTATTACAACGGAACCAATCCTCCATTCGCTGAGGTTGAAGAATGGCACGGACTCAGGAATTTCGGAGAAGCGGGGGAGAGTCAATGGGTGCAGGTTAGATGACTGAATGGTCATTCTAATTGAATTACTTAGGGTGGAGTGGCTGATTTGCTGTTCGAGACGGTTCCTCAGACGCCGGAAACTGTTTCTACTCTGATTGCCGGTCTCTGCAAGCACAGGAGTGGCGAGAGCGTGGCCAGGGCACAGGCTTTGTTCAAGGTAACACATCACTTTGGGGAGAACTTTCCGATTTCTAGGAGCACTCGGCTAAAAACGGCTTGCTTCGCGATGCCTTCGACGCCCTGATTGCCGTGTCTCCGTGGGAATCCGCTCAGAAACTGGCAAAGGAGATGCAGTCTCAGAAGATTCGTCCCACCATGAGTACCTGGAACGCCCTCCTCACCTCCGCTGTTAAGGTACCCTCTTCTGAAGTGACCAACTATATTTAATTCAGGATAAGAATGTTGCCCAACGCAGGGCGGCAATGCAATCGGTGATCGGAGAAATGAAGGCCGTCGGAGTGACTCCCTCCCTCACCTCCTATGACATCATTCTCAGAAACGCCGTGGCGGAATTCCCTTCCGACGAGGAGATTTCCAAGGAAGGCAATCCCAAAGTCAAGAATCTCGTCAGTTTTGTTCGTTGTTCTCAAATTGTTTGGCTTTCAGAAGGTCGCTGTGACTTGGTTGGATGAAATTCTCACCGAATTGGAATGCCAAACTTCGCTCACCGTCGCAGAAGCCAATGATCATCTCTTTTTCTACGCAGCCATAGGCATTGCCTCCAGGTGAGATCCTTGGTTCACACTGGTATCCGTCCCACTTAACAAAGAAAAATCAAATGTGTTTCTTTCAGAGCTGGAAACCTCGAAATGGCTGATCGTCTGGTGAAGCTCTATGAATCTAAGAAGAACCAAGTCAAGATGCCTGCCTTTACCACAGAGCAATTGTAAGTATCCTGGCTGTCCCCGTATTTATCTCTTCAGGTTCTACAACCGCTACCTCCTCCTGTACGTGGATGTCACTCCCTCTCTGGAAGACGTGGAGAAGAAGTATCGTTCGTTGGTCCCCCGGCTGGTTGGAATCAGTCGTCAGCTGACTCAGGCCGTGGCCGCTCGAATAAAGGTCCTCCCACCCCTGTCTTCGTAGATTACAGTAGTTTAGGATTCGCCCCGTCTGTCGCTTCTCATTCGTCTGATCGAGGATGGAATCGCTGCCCGGCAGATGGTCGATATGGGCCTCTGTCGCCTTTTCAGGGAGCGTCTGATGGAAATCTCCTACCAGGTGCGGGTGCTACTAGCTTATGAGTCATTTGATTCCAGTCCCTGAACGTGACAGAGCGCGAGCAATACGGAGACTTGGTCCGGCGAATGATCGACATCTGGGTGGAGTTCAGTAACTTCCACGGACAGAGGTCACAGGTCAAACTGCACCCCGCCATGGTAGGCTCATGCCGCTCTGCCCTCAATTGTCGGTCGTTCTAGTTGTCGGATAGTGCCGCTCTTCTGAATAGGATCGGTGACTCTGACCGTGCCTATAAGCTCCTGGAGATGTTGCTGGATGCGGATGCCAGCCAGGGACCGGAAGCCACTGTAATGGCAAGCGGACACGCCCGAGCGGGGCCCATTTCTGAGTTGTTTGAAGACGCTCTGCGGAATCACGACGTCCACAGGTGGGCAATACCATCGATCAATAAAAATCTCGAATTTCAGGGCGGCCATCTGTCTGGAAGTGATGAGCCAGTACACTCCCCGCAATAAACTGGAGCCCTTGGCTATGAGGATCCACTCAATGTAATCCCGTTTCGTTATCTTTTATCATTCCTCTTTCAGGTGCAAATTGACGGAGACGCAGGCCCGACTTATCGACGGATTCGTGCGTCTGAGGCCGGAATAACCCATGGATCTTAGTTTCGAGTAGGAGATTGTTGATTTTTCGTTGAGTTTCCCATTGGCTGTTAATTTTCTTTTGGAGGTTAGTGCGAGTAAATGCAGTGTCTTTGAAAGTGTTTCTTCCGCGAACATAAAGACTGTATTCACAATTTTATTGAATAGCAAAACAACCGGGATTTCACTTGCACCGTTTCTGCTTGAACACGTCGCCCTCGTCATCGTTCCGTCGTTTTCTGTTGTATTTGATGCGGTCGTCGCGACGAGACCTCTTCCTCTCCATGGACCGGTCCCTGAGCCTTTCGCAACTGCCGTGCCTCTGGGCGATCATACGCGGCCTCTCCTTCTTCACTTCGTCATCGCTGTCAGAAGAAGCACTCATGGCGTCCAGGTCGTCCAAAACGCTCTTGTATGTCTCCAGCTCGTCAGTTTCCTCCAGAGCTAAGCGCTTCTGAAAAACGATTTTATAAGATCAAATGTGGGACAAAGCAGGGTGCTAAAACGAAATTATATCCAATCCCCACCTGAAGCCTTGGAAGTTGAATTCCGCAGAATTTCTCCTGACGAAGCAAGTTGTCAATTAATTCATCCATGGGGATCGCTTCGTAACGTCCTTCCTTGTCCCTGCAGATCAGCTTCCGGAAATCTCTTTTGGAGGTTAGTGCGCAAATGCAGTTTCTGGTATTTGAAAGTGTTCTTTCCCCGAACATAATAACACCTTCAAAAGTTTATTGAGTAACAAAACAACCGGGATGTTTCTTGCGTCGTTTCTACTTGCAAATGTCTCCCTTCTCATCGTGCCCTCGCTTCCAATCGTCTCGTGGCCTGACCTCTCCTTGTCGCGGCCGTCTCGATCCGTCTGAAATCAATAGTTGCATATGAACGCCGAACTAACCCATTCCATTTCTCAGTGGTTGGTTTTCTTCGGAGTAATGCAAGTAAATAGAGAATCCGTGAGGACGTTCTGTTTCCAAACTTTTGTTTACTTTTCGAGAGATGTCAACTCGGCTGCACTTCTCGCCATTTCGCATGCACTGACTGCCGGTTTCTTCGGGCACCTGAACCTTGAATTCGACTCCGCTGTTATTGTCACATCATAAACGTATTTTCAGACCCTGCTTATGTTTT
The DNA here is from genome assembly GCA_022343465.1 of Oscheius sp. G VE-2021. NCBI lineage: Eukaryota > Metazoa > Nematoda > Chromadorea > Rhabditida > Rhabditidae > Oscheius > Oscheius sp. G VE-2021. Next base: position 1,139,178 of record JAJQXH010000025.1, read on the forward strand.
AAGGGAATTTACTTTTTGTGAGCCTCCTTCACATTTGCAGGAAATGCTGATTTCCTGCGGAAAAGCGATTAGGGTACGTCACTCTCTGAAGGGCTCATCCTCGGCCGCCCGTCGTGTTTTTGTTGGCAGCCGCTGTACACTCAGGGGGACGCCCCCAGTTTCCCACCGACTTCCCTGTTAACCAAACGCGTTTTCCGATTTGCAGCCGGTTTCCCTCGGTCAAAGGCCGTCCTTCCCTCCATCCCCTCCACATACGGCGGCCGTAAAAACGTTGCAGTCTTATCAAAACATCTTTTTCTCTCCACGACGGCCGTGTTGTTCTCTGCCGCCCGCGACGTGACTTTCGTGATATCGCGAGACGTCAGATGCAAAGACATCTACGAACGGGTCACATCGATTCGAGGCCAAGTGTTCCGATTGATGGACTTTTAAGCGACGATCTCTGTCATCCTGCGTCATCGACGCTTCTTTCTTTTCTTTAAATGGTCTTCCGCTGACATTCACAGGCCTGTGACCACGTCGTGTTCAGTTGTCCCACTCTATCAGTGTGATCGCTGTTGGTAGTATCTTTTAATTGTGTTCTGTTGTGTATGCGTGATTATGTATGGATTGTGTGTATGTGTGAGAGTGGGTTTGTGTTTGTATGTGCACATGTGTAAGTGTGTATATGTGTGAATGTGTGAGTGAGAGTGTATGTATGTTTGAATGTGAATGTGTTTGTTTGTGTATTTGTATGTGTATGTCTCTCTGTGTTTGCGTGTGATTCCTGAAACCCATGCCGTTCCTTTGAAGTGACCCTTCTTTTCCTTATCTTTACAGAATCGTTGGAACCTACATTCTTCGACATAAGAAAGTACTCGTCTGTTTATTGATGAACACTCCAGATCCTATATTTGGCCGTTGACTTTTTCTTAGCATTCACAAAGAGTATGACCTTCTGTAGATTGTGATATCACATAAGAAACGTAGCTCTCCGTCCAAAGTTGGTATTTCCTTTTGAAAAAATCTTTCTTTTGCCATGAATCTTTAGATACGATTCGAATTCCCCTTCGTACATGCATTTCACTGGTTTCCAGCAATTTTATAGTGCCGAACTTTCTCCCCCCCCCCCCCCCACCCTACAGAAACTATGTACTTCTGTTTCTGATGCAACCAAAACTGTTTTCCCATCCAATCTGAGGTTTGGTTTTGTTGATCAGATAAGATCAAGTGCGTCGCAAACGTTGCATCGCCCAAAGAACGATCGCCCTATCTCCGCCACCCCACGACCGCTCCCTTCTGTTGATCTTCCCTTGCAACATTGCCTGTTTCTTACATTTCTCTTCAGGGTATTTAAAAATGGCCTTCCTTCGCGGAAACAACACCAAGCTCTTCACTGGCCTCGTCGCCGCCCTCGGAGGTGGATCTGCCCTCTACACCTTCACTCCTACCGTAATCACATCTTCTTGTAATCATACGTACAAGTTTAGGCCTTGGCCAAGAGCGATGTCGATGCTGAGACGATCAAGAAGATCGATGAGGCCTACGCCAAGCTCAACAGCGCTGAGGGTAAATTATTGTTCATAAGATATTGATGGAGATGTTTAGCTGCCAAGTGCAAGTCTCTGCTGAAGAAGCATCTGACGAAGGAGGTCGTTGAGGAGCTCAAGTACAAGAAGACCAAGCTCGGAGCCACCCTCTACGACTGCATCCGCTCCGGAGTGTTCAACCTCGACGCCGGAGTCGGAGTCTATGCCCCCGATGCCGAGTCCTACAGGACATTCGCTGCTCTCTTCGACAAGATCATCGAGGAATACCACGGATTCGCCTCCAACCAGAAGCAGCCTCCCGTTGACCTTGGAGAGGGCAAGATCCACGTGAGTTTGAGAGAAAGATAGGGAACGGAGTGGGAGATACATTCATATGAAGAAAAGGGGACAGGGAGAGAGAGAGAGAGAGAGAGAGAGAGAGAGAGAGACGGAGAGACACAGGCATAGACAAGTGTTTATAGAGAAACTGTTAATTCAGGAGTTCCCTCCCCTCGACCCCAAGGGCAAGTACATCAAGTCCACCCGCATCCGTTGCGGTCGTTCCCTCGCCGGCTACCCCTTCAACCCCTGCCTCAGCCAGGCCAACTACCTCGAGATGGAGATCAAGGTCAAGAAGGCCTTCGACTCTTTCGTCGACAAGCAGCTCAAGGTATTCTACTGGTTACTGTATTCCAATTGCTTGTTTAGGGCAAGTACTACCCTCTTGATGGCATGACCAAGGAGGACCAGAACCAGCTGATCGCCGACCACTTCCTCTTCAAGGAGGGAGATCGTCATCTCCAGGTAGAAGCCACTTCATTCCATCGAAAAGGTTGTTCCAGCACGCCAACGCCTGCAACTTCTGGCCCAAGGGACGTGGAATCTTCCACAACAACGACAAGACCTTCCTCATCTGGGTCAACGAGGAAGACCACATGAGGATCATCAGTATGGAGGTAGAGAGCAAATTGGCAAAAAAACATGGAAAGGGTTTAGGAGGGAAGCGATGTCGGACGTGTTTTGGACCGTCTCATCAGGGGAATCAGGGTGAGTTGAAATAGATTGATCGATCGATTGAATGCCATTCAAAGGACCATTCTTATTGTTCAGGGAATCGAGAAGGCCGTTCCTTTCTCCCGTGATGACCGTCTGGGCTGGCTGACCTTCTGCCCCACCAACCTCGGATCCACCGTCCGTGCCTCCGTCCACATCAAACTGCCCAAGATCTCCGCTCGCAAGGACTTCCACGTAAGGGATAAGGCCTTAATAACCCAATCCTTCTTTCAGGACATTTGCGAGAAGCTGAATCTGCAGGTGCGAGGAATCCACGGAGAGCACTCCGAATCGGAGGGAGGAGTCTACGACATCTCGAACAAGGCTCGTCTTGGTCTCAGCGAGTATCAGGCGGTGAAGCAGATGTACGACGGAGTGAAGTACCTCATCGAGCTGGAGGAGAAGGAGAAATAAATTAGGATTAAATAAAGGATGGACTCTATTCATGCAACAATAACAGTAACAAGCGGGGATAACAATCGAGGGGATCAGTAGGGCTTGAAGTGGCGGGCGCTCTTCAGCTGGGCCACGCGTTTCTTGTCTTCTTCGAACTTGACACGCAGCTCCTGGGCCTCTGGAAGAAAGGATCTTCGAGGGGCATAGGGGAGACTCACTTTTCATTTTGGAATCCTTGGACTGGAAGGCGTAGAAGGCTAGGTCAACCTGCAAAAAATCCATTAGTTGACCTGGGTCGACTGTCCGTGAGTATACAAATATCCGTCAATAGTACGAGCCACAATAGAAAGTATTAACTGTTTGAAACACCCACCGATTTCTTTTTCTTGTTGAGTCCTCCGGTCAATGGGACTTCACTCTTCTTCACTTTCACGGCCTTCGCTACCTTCTTGGAAGCCTTGGTCACCGTAATCCAGCCATCCTCGTCCGGTTCCGTGCACTTTCTCTTGGCATCCTTCTTCGCCTAAACCAATGCAACTGTGGATAGAAACAAGAGAAATGAAACCTGAATGACAGCCTCGTCGTGGTGTTGCATGTAGGCATCGACGTTGGCCTGTAGTTCATCCGCATTCATGAACTTTGAGCGATAGCCGAGGATGGATTCTGAAAATAATCATAGATATTGGCAACAAGGTGACAAACTTCGGAGGACCGTGTCGGGTTCCGTGAAGCCAAAGTCACTGGCCTTGTATGGACCGACGGTTTCGCACTGCTTCAAGGCGGATTCTACCGCGTTTTCTGAATCCAAAACGAAGGAAAGGGTTATCTGACCCTGAAGAAAACAAATCGTATTTATTTGGAAACAAACTCACAAATTCCAGGCTGCCATCGAGGGAACTGCTTCGAGCGCTGCTGATTCCGTGGATTTCCGAACGCACAAACTGCGTGAGAAAGGATTTTACGATGTCCTGAAAACGGTAAATTAAAGAACACTTAAAATACTTACAATGTCGAGGAAGGAGGGAATGTTGGCGATTATCAGGGAGTTGGTCGAGGAGAGATCCTTCTTCAAGAAAAGTTGGCGGGGGCACTTGAATTTGTCACTGAGTATGAAACGCAGGACTAAACCAACAGCTTAATTTTATTATGAAATCAAACTAACATTTGATTTCAGCATCCGTGTTTGCTTTTGTTTGGGGTGAGGGTTCGGCCACCTTAGCCGGCTTCACCTTCTTTTTCTTGATTGTCGTGGAGGCTCCGTCAGGAATAGAAGTGGCGGCCACTTGTTTCTTCGTTTTTTTAGCCATCTAAACGAGAAAATAGATTAATAATGGGACATACAAAACAAAATATAAATTTTAAAAACATACAAAAGATAAACTCGTCGAAACAAAAATATAATACGCGCTAAGATTGCATTTTTAGTTACGCGAAACACAGTCATGGGTTACTGTGGTCGTCGTGGATTTTTAAAAATAGTTCTTTTAATTTAGCGTCATTTCATTTTATTTTTATTAGTTGTTTTACCCAAACAATCTACAAATATAACAAAATAATTTTAAAAATTACTACTTTTAAAATAGCTTTTCAGACGAGTATTTTAGCCTTTGTTTGTCGAAAAATTGCGCTAAGACTGTTTTTTGTGGCATCAATCTCTCGTTTCTCTGAATGTTACCCCTGAAATTGAATCTTTAGTAGCGTATTCCTATTTTCAATTACGCATAAATTGGGTCATTTACATCACATCGCTTTTCAAAATCGGTCATTCTGCTTGTTTTTTTAAAAAAAAAATACAACAAGTGGCGTAATGTTTGAAGAAATAAAATACATAGCTGAAATTCCCCATTTTCGCTTTAACATTCTCGTCTCTTTCCCATTCTACTTCAAGAACTTTTTTTCAGATACATCGCATGTTAATGCATTACTAGTAATGGATACTAGAATTAGCAATCGGAAGGTGGGTTTTATCTTTCCTACTTAATGCCATCATTTTTATAGGCTGCCTTCAGGGAGGAGGCTCTCACCGCCTTGTCCAAAATCGACGGAGAACCGACCGAGAACCAGGCTCAAAACATCTACAAATTGGACTGCTATGCGTGCGGCCTTCACGACGTCTCCAACCCCAAGTTGGCGGCTCGAACGAGGTGTTCTGATTGATTGTTTAGATCATCAAACTGTAGGGACAATCCGTATTGCATCAATCGCCTGGGCTTGGAGAAGTTCGACAAATTGTTGAAGGACGAATCGAAAAAACACGATAATATAAAAAACGTAAGGGTTTTGCATAACCCCTCGTCTGTCAACGAACAAGGTTCATTAATGGCTCTGTTTCAGGAACAAGTTCGCCGAGTGATTTCCGAGCAGCCCTGTGGTCTCTCGAACGCTGGCAACTACTGCTACGTGAACAGCTTCCTCCAGGTGTTTTTCAACGACCCCGTGTTTCGACAGATGGTCTACGACTGGCGACCAAGTGCGGATTTTGCTCCGTACGTTTCTTCACAAATTATATCACTGTGTTTGTTCAGACCAGAAAAGATGAACGTCCAGGCTGTGATTACCTGCCTGCAGAAGATTTTCTTCCACCTGGACAACACCCCATATGTAATTAGTTCCTTTACTCATGCAATTAATTATTTCTCCAGGAGGACACTACGACTTTCGACTTCACGGCCCTCCTGAGGCTGCAGAATGTACAACAGGACGCCCAGGAATTCACCATCATGTTCTTCGATGTCCTCTGCCACCGACTGACCAATCATCCCAACGGACAGGCGTTCATTGGTCGACTAAAGGAGCGATACTACGTGAGCATATATTTGTCCCATGTATGAATTTGATTCACAGGGGAAGACGAAGACACGGACGTGGTGTAAATGCGGTGGAAGGGACAACGAGGAGGTCCAGCCGTTCATGTCACTGCAGATTCCCATTGATGGATACAAGTCTCTCATCAAGGCCATTGAACATCATTTCGCCGTCGAAACGTGAGTGTTCCTAGTAAACGGGTGTTGTCAGAAAGTACAATAGAATATTCTATTCGTAATGTTCAAGTTGGCGGATGATGTTTCTTCAAAACATTGTTTATTCAGGCTCCACGAGTGCCGATGCAATGCCTGCGGCAAGCATGATCAGGTCTGTCGCCAGACAAAAATCGAGCACCTGCCCGAAGTCCTCATCATTCAGCTGAACAGATACACCAATGACATGTAAGTCCTCTATAACAAAAGTCATTATAGTATGTCGTGTTTCAGTGCGAACGGTGTCCAGCGTAAGCTTCGCTCTGCCCTGGCCTATCCTCGGACCATCGACGCATCGTCTCTCTGTTCCACTCTCCCGGCCGATGATGACTCTGTCTACGAACTGTTCGCAGTGATGATTCACGAGGGAGAGAACACCCACTGCGGCCACTACTACGACCTGATTAAGCACCCCTACTCGGACAAATGGTTCAAGTACAATGACAATGTGCGTTCGGCTTTGGTTTTCTTTTATTGTGAAGTTTAAGCTGGTGGAACCGATGAATAAGCCTCCCGGATACGATAAGAACACTCGTCCGAATGTAAACAAGCCCAGCAGCGACATGAAGGTGTGCACGCGTCTCCGCTTTTGTTCATTTCATTTAGGCGTGCTATGGACTGTTATATCGTCGAAAGGTGCCGATCGATCCCATTGTCTCTCCGCCTCCCGAGATTACGGAGCCGTGGCGGAAAGAGGTTGGACAGCTTAACAGCCTAACTGGACTGTTGTTTTCAGTTCAACTCCAATTTCGAGACTGACACTGGGGAGGTCATTGAGAGGAGCAGGGAAAGAGTACATGATGTCGGCAAGCGCTACACGGAACTCAGCAGCGTCGTCGAGAATCTCAAGGTATATTCTAGGCCTTCAAAAAGAAACCTGCAATTTATCATTTGTTTAATACACTGTTTGTTTCAGGCCCACACCGACCGTTACAAGAGCTTCAAGCTGCTGGCCTTCATTCCTTTGGACCTACTGACGAACGTTCTGGAGAACGAGCTGATCTACGCGAAGAAGATGCTGGCAAAGATGTCCGCCGAAGACGAAGAGAGTCCCAAGCGCTTGAAGAGCGACCAAGGGGTCATCCTGAAGCGAGGGTATCGCCTTTTCACCTTTATTTAAGTACACATATTTCTTTAGGCGTGGGAAGCGCAGGCCCGCCAGAGAAGAGATTGCCGTCATGCTGAAGCCCACTACGATGAAATTGTGTCCCCACGGGTTGGTATCCGTCGAATCGGTGAGGTATTCTTAATATAGTGTAATGTATGTAATTAAGGTTCTCTACGGTGATGTGAAGGTAGTCTCCCGTAATGCCTGCGAGAACCTCCTCTCGCGCTACAACTTCACTGTCAAGAGATCTTCAGGAATGGAAGAGACGCCCGGGGCCATTCTCACTGGGTTGGTTTTGCCTCAACGGTTCCAAATCATGGCTCCATTTTTAGAAAAGACATCTGCATGGATTGCCTGAAGATGATGAAAGCGGAGGCTCTGTTCAGAGACAAATTGGAGGAAACTGCCAAACTGGCCCAGCGGATTCTGAAGGAGAAACATAGGTATTTTCAAGCGCTATATCTTATGTTATTCTCAGGGATTCGACGAATCCGAAGCACAAGAAGCTAGAAGACCACTTCTACGTCTCGAAGAAATGCCTCCTCAATTTCAAGAAGTTGGCTGAGCAGCAGTGGCGCTATAATAGCTGGAACGACGAGGACCAGAAGCTCCTCTTCATCCCGAACTCCTTGGTAAGGGTGTGTATTTATATTGACGTTACGTTTTCTTCAGCCACGCGTTGAAGTGGTTGCCCCTGTGCCTACTACGAATGGAGTGTCCAAGCCTGCGAAACGAAAGTTGAGGGGTTCTTCCGAAGAGCCATCGACCAGTTTCGAAAGTTTGAAAGAAGAGGTTCTCGTTTATCTCTCTATTATCAAGTCAACTTCAGGACGAGGAAAAGGCCGTGAGCGATGTGGTGGCTCATCTGGTGGACTCTGTGGCCAATCTGGACAACGGTCTCTGCGGAGGTAAACTGATTTACTCTTTGAACCTATTTCTCTCATATTGTTTTCTATTCAAATGGTTTCAGAAAGCCACGAGGCTAGCATTGAGCCGAAGATGTCGGACCAAGAGCAAAATGGAACTTCGGATGGCGGAGGAGGCAGTCGCCCTCAGACACCGTATGCCGTCTTCCTTTTCGACTCAAACATAACCTTTCAGTCCCAGTGTCATCGCCGATTCGATCGTCTTCAACGACCTTCTCTCTTGCCCACATGGTTCGTTCTTCTGCGCTGCAATGTTAAATTCCCATTTTAGAAGGAGTGAATTTCCCGGAGTTCCGATTCGCCGTGAGCCCCGACGAATGGGAGCAACTGACAGAGTACTTTCCCAACTCCTTCCCTGTAAGTTATTTCAGCTGCTTTGTATCTACTTTTGTAGGTCTCTTGCTTCGACACGATATGCAACCTCTGCCTGGAACAGGAGGAGGAGGCAAGGGCCGACCACGAGGAAAAATCCAGTCAGAAGCGTCAGCTCGCTCGCCAATTTGGGGATTTCACCCGCAGTCTGGACAAGCGAGTCATCGACGTAATAAATCCCCTCAGCCCTTTAAATCCGTCTTTTAAGGACACTGAACTGGGCACTAGGTACAATCACGGCATCTGCAGTAAGTTCGTCTGCGCCATGCGCGAGGCTTTCAAAAGGTGAGTCGGGGAGGACTCGCCCACAATAGCTTCACTTCAGGTCTACCGACACCTTCGACTTGCCTAATGTTTGCCAGAACTGTCTGATGTGCGAACACGGCGGGACATACAAGTGCGTCGGGAAGCCTCCATACTCGTCCGAGGTGAGATAAATTTCAGATGTCGTTATTCTACCGATTCAGGACCCGTCACTTGTGCCCATCCAGCAGAAGGAGTGGGATCAGCTGGTCTCCCAGTGGCCTCCGGAGCGCATAGACGAACTGATCCCTGTGAAGATTCAGCCAGGAGGTAATCATCTGAAAATTCTATGGTTACAGTTTGCTTCAGGTATCATCGAAGACTTCTGCGGTGACTGTCACCATGCCTACCTGCAGTCTCGGCGTCTCCAGAATCTGGTCTTTGACAACGAGAACATCTTCATCCAGTTGGACGACGGATCCATCCAGCCGGAGACGAAGAGGGCGGCTCCGCGTCGAGCGGCACAGAAGAACCTCTACAAATTCAAGGTTGCTTTATTTATTCCTAATATGATCATTGTTTGCAGATGTCGAGTACGGACAAAGTGATGGATATCAAGTACAAGATCTACACGAAGATACACCAGACGCCCAAGGACCAGCTGCTCTACCACAACGCGAATCTTCTGGAGGACGATATGACGCTCTTCGATGCCGAGATTGAGCCGAACAACAGCGATTCGGTGGGCTACAGTAATTTGAATTAACGGATCTCCTTTTCCAGCCCCTTCGCCTGGTCGTGCAGACCTTCCACCCGCCGGCCACCTTCAACGAGGACCGCGAATTGGAGATGGGCTTCAGCGGCACAGCCCTCACCTATTAGTCCCCTTTACTCGCCCCCCTCCCCAATTCCGTTGACTTTCACTCGGGTATCATTGTATTAAATCATTGCACCACCTGTTTTGGTAATGAATATGGGTCCTTCAGTGTTCTCATGTTTGCCTTATTAATGTGACGTTTGAATAAATGCGCCTTTCCCTATGTTTTTTGATGAATTTCGAGATGTTTTGGTTAAGAGCCACTGATAATGTTTCTTGATTTTACCTTGTGGTCGTTATAGTTTGTGTCCAGCGAACGATTTGCCCGCGAAATGCATGTCAGACGGTTTTCTCCACTCTCCATTTTCGCATGCTCTCTCACTTTTGATCTACCGTTTTCTGTGGGGGACCATGTGCCCATCCTTTAACTAGTGCGATGAGAGTGTCCCTTTGTGACCTACTCTACCAAAACCAGCGGGTGGCTCAAAAAGCGCCCGGGGTTGTTTGTGTCGAATCGATTTCCCACACTCTCCTCACGTGTTTGCGCGACTCTCAGTAGTAAACCCTTTGTTTCTCAGCAATTTCTGGCTGTATTTTCTTTTCTTTTATTCGTCTTTTACTTGTGCTTAATGCAGAGTTTCAGTAGTAACTCCTTCAAATCCGAAGAGATGCCGTACTGGACCTCTGATGTAAGTCTTCATTTTTCGAAATTTTGTTTGAAGGTGGACTGTTACGAAATTGTGAATTTATTTTGATTAATGCATTGGGAAATCATGGAAATAATTAATTAATTCACTATTGTTTTGAAATCAGGACTCTCGCAGCGCCCTCCTCTCCACTCTGATTCCTGGAGGAGCCGCCGTTGCCGCCTTCGTCGCCTTCAGCAAGGATAAGGAGGTCACTAGCTGGTGGTCGGTGGGTCTTTCTTCCCATTCCTTCATCTGATCTGTCCTCTCAGACCGTGAAGAAGCCGGAGTGGGCGCCCCGTGACGTCCGCCTGTACTCGGCCGTCGATCTCCTCACCCTGTCTCCTCTGGGCTATGCCTCCTACATGGTCTACAAGAACGGCGGAGGTTCGTTGTCTGCCCTCTCCCTTAACCTTCTCCTTCAGGATTCGACTACAACGACACCAAATTCGCACTCGCCCTCTACGGCACGAACATCGCCCTCGCCCTCGCCACCATCCCCCTGGTGAAGAAGAAGAACCTCCCCTGTGTAAGTTTATTTCCCCTCTGCCAATTTATTCTCCATTTCAGCTGTGGAAGAACACCCTCATGGTCCACCTGACCGCCATCGGAGCCGCCGTCGCCTTCTACCAGGTATCCTCCCTCCTCGATCGTCACTATATGCCTCGTTCAGATCGATAAGACTGCCGGCTACATGATGGTCCCCTACGCCGTGTGGACCGGCTTCTACACCATCCTCACCTACGCCACCCACAAGGAGAACAAGGCCATCAAGGACCTCTAGACGTCAGCCGAAGACCAGCCAATGTACCCGTGACCTCGCCTAGTGCTAGCTTTCTAATGCTTACAAGTTTGTACATTATTTGACACATAAATCATTACGCGATCTGTTCTTCATGGTTTTCTTTCATTGTTATAGTCATCAGATAGTTATTTATTCGGTAGAACGTCGTGGGAAGGTTGTGGTTGTAGGGCTCGGCGATGAATTCTCAGCTCTATACCAAGAAGGTAAGGTTTTGTATGAGGATTCAAAGGAATCTAGAGTCAAGGGTGTCTGTCATTTCAGTTCGCAACGGTCTAAAATCAATGTTTCTAAGCTGTTCATTGTTTCGAAGTGCGTTTTGCACGTTTAAAACTGTGATCTTCAGCCGCAATATCGTACTATCTGGATTTGGTTCTTTTAAAATGTGATTAAATGGCTAGAAATATCTGTCAGCTGCGTTATCTCAGCCGAGACCTGTTTTTAAAGGGCTCTAAAGTAAAATCCCTACGTGTTCCTTGGCTATGTCTGTCTGATTTACTGTAAGTGTCGTATTTCAGAAGTCGCATCAGAATGAGGACATTTGGGACGACACCGAATTGATCAAGATGTACGAAGAGTCGATCAACCCCTCCCTCGTGAGTTACCCCGTTCAAATAGTATAAATCCTGTCTTCAGAAGGTCAAGTCGGCCCAAGGATCCTCGAATTCCGCTCCCGTAAGCTCACCCCTTTTCCCATATCATTAAAGTATTTTAGTGGAAGGTGGGAGATAAATGCACTGCCCAGTTCGCGGAGGACGGCCTCTGGTACCCGGCCACCGTTGTTTCCATCGCCGGCCCCAACGTGAGACTATTTTAATTTGAATGCAAGCTGTAATTTAGGCAGAGGTCGAGTACGAGGGATATGAGACCAGGGAACACGTGAAGCTCGCTGATTTATCCGAGTGAGTTTATGCGTAAGTTTCGGATCTAACTTGGAGTTTCAGCTACGCCACGGCCGAAGAGGAGGAGGAGTACAGTGAATCCAGCGACGCGGCGTCCAAGAGCACTCCGGCCGTCGTTCCTGTCTCCTACGGCTACAGCCAGGACTCTTCCTCCCCCAGCACGGCCCTCCCTCCATCGATGGATGCTGTGAGTATCTCATTTGATAATCAAATACTCCCAATCCTTCAGCTGCCCCAGTTCGCCCCGCCTCCTCCTCCCATCTTCGACGGCCTAGCGATGCCCGACCAAATGGAGGCCCTTTCCTCTATGCTGATGAGCTGGTACATGAGTGGCTACCACACCGGCTGCTACGTCACGATGGTAATCTCATTCTCTTGACTCCTAATCCCTTCTTTTCAGCAGAAGATGAACAAGAACGGGAACTGAGCCTGTGTATTCTACCATTCTATGTTTTTAATTTGTTGGTCAATGAAATTTGTATGAATAGCTTGTTTGATTTTACTCATTGGTTTTACCAAGATTTTCTCTTCGCTTTGTTCGTTGTCTCCTATGAAGGTATTCAGATGGCCGACGACGAGGTTATTCTGGAGTCGAACGAGGAGGGGGGATTCGTGTACGTCAGTAAGGAAGTGATCAGAGGCCGGGTGCCGGTCATTCGGGACTACCTCAATGTTAGTTTAAATCTTGCATGATTGCACCTCATAGAAGGGTGTTCCTGGAATGTCAGCAACAGTCGCAACTTTTTTTTTGAAGTTTTGGAGCTGGGTGCATTTGCATTTCATACCTCAATTCATCGTATTCTTTTTGATTTCAGGTCACCGAAGATACTGCGGATGCACTGCTGTTCCCCGTCGTCAAAGCCTCGAAGGAGGGTCTGAACAAGGTACAGCCCGTTGTCTATCGCAGTAACCCGCTGATTAGGTTGCCCAGTGGCTGAAGAAGCACCACGGAGAGGACCTGACCTACATCATGGGAGTGGACGACGAGGGAAAGACGCCGACTCCCTCCGACTGGGACGTGGAATTCTTCAACAATATGCCCATCGGCATGGTCGTCGAAATTCTGGAGGTACAGTATTACTTCCGCTCAATTTACCATTTACTCTTCAGTGTTCCCTCTTCCTCCAGATCCAGGAACTGTACAGAATGGCCGTGATCACGACCGCCGCCAAGATCAGGGTTTGGATGAAGTGGATCTGTAGTGTATCGCTGATTTGCAGAGCAAGAAGAACGTTCATGAGATCCGCCAGATGTTGAAAATCACGGAGCCCCTCCCGAATTCCCAGGACGAGATGAAGTGGTGTGATGACTAGGCACCGGAGCCTTCAGATACCTTGCATTTGTTTGTATTTTGTTGATGTATAAAGACATTCGGGTACTTCGTGAGATTGGGGTGGGGGGTATACGATGAGATTCTTCCGTCGTTCTGGGGTAAGGAGGGCCATAGGGCTGCTCACGTCTGCAGGGTGTTTTCAGGTCCTCTCGTCATTGCTGTGTTTTGTGGTCTTTTTTCTTCTTCCTCGGTCTTCTAGTCTCGCCCTGGCATCTACTTTCTCTTTCTAATACTTCTTCTGTTGTACATCAGTCAATTTTGGTAGTTAATTCGTAGATAATAAAAATCAAAGTTACCTTAAACATAAGACTTACATCTTAGGCGGTAAAATTCAAATGAAGCAGAGAGATATAGTTGGCTGCTTTTATTGGATGTTGTAGTTCCCGAAATGAAAGAGATCTCGCATTCCAAATAAAGATTTCTATAGAATTATACCTTTTGTTCATTATGTGATGTGACATTTTGGACAGAATAACTACTTAAGAGAGATAAAGACAAAGATGCAGATCGAAGGCTAAAGCAGTGAGTGAGTGAGTCAGACACAGGAGCCCTGTGGAATTAAAGTCCTTCCTTCTTCCTTTCTTCCTTTCCGTGATGTCTCTCCTTCTCTCTTTCTATATGCATCCATTCACTTTTCACTTATACACCGCTTTCTTTCCCACTCCCAAAAAGAAGCGGGAAATACCAAATTACCCTCTTTTGAAAAAAAGCAGTAATAAAAAGCCATTTGTTGCTTGCAGTTTTGCTTTGGTTGAGCAGTGCATTATTCCACAATTGTTAGCCTACATTCGCTGTCCTTATAACTTTGTTATCGTGTTATTTGTAGATGGCGACCAACCCTCTGAATCAAACGACTGCAGGTGATAAAGTTAGGAAAGATATAGTCAATCATCAAGCCAATGATGAAAAAAGAAAGCTGATCCAACATCAATTGGTTCTTCTGATGCACGTCTACAAGTGTGGCCGGAGGAAGAAGGTAACATCATAATCAGCGACACTGACCTTTTTCTAACTTTTAGGACGCCCACCCTGAGAAATCACCATGCAGCCTTCCTCATTGTAGGACGATGACAGAAGTAATGGAGCACACGAAGAACTGCCAAAAGGGCAGGGAATGCACGTGTAGGAATGATCTCTAAGCGTAGTCCATACTCCTTTTCAGATGCCCACTGTTCTTCTTCCAGACAAATGATAGCCCACTGCGCCAATTGCCAACAGTCTGATTGCCCAGTCTGTCAGCCTTGTAAGTTTTCTTTAAAAAATACTAAATCTGTTCTTCTTTAAATCTTTTACTCTTCTATTTCAGTCCGTATATTGGGCCAGGGTGGTTTCCAAACGACGATGTCTCAGATCCAGGCTGTCATTAATAACCCTCACATCCAAGACGATGTCAGTTTTTAAGCTTATAAAAGATGTGCCCTTTTTTAGGAAACCAATATCATCGGATGTGAATGTTCCGCGGAAGGAAACGATTTGCAGTAACAATTGAAGTGCATCCTACAACACCCCTGCTGCCTCTTGTTTCCGTTTATCCATACGAAAACTTTCCTTATCATGCTGATTGATAAAGATGGCTTGACTGTTGTGTTGTTGTTGGAGATCTTGAAGTCCCCTTACCAATTCACACCCCCAGGGTTTCCATTTAAAATTTTCTTTCGGAATGATGCTTGAGCAATTTTAATGCTATTCCAAAAATGTCTATCCACTCAGAAAACAATATATTTGAAAATTTGAGCAAATTTGACCCCATTACGGTTGAAACACCGAAGTGAAGTAGCGACCAAATTGCATTTTAATGCGTGTTTTGGCTGAAATTTCACATTCAATTAAATTTTTCACAACATTAGTCATCTTCGATTTTTGATCTTAAGGTCATATTCGACGCGCAATTTAATGGAGAATTTAATGGACATAGGCGCGCGCGTTCCTCTGCCATTAACATCTGCATACGAAAAGTGCAAAAAACCACTTTTTCGGGTCTTTGAAAATTCGTAACTTTTTTCTAAGGTAGGAAATCAAAGTTGTGCATTAGGATTCCAAAAAGCACCCGTTTTTAATTTGGACCAAGTTGGACCAAAATACCGTATCCAATGATCACCTACCGTAACCCATGTCAGAAAAAAGGTCTTGAGCTGAAACTTTCACAATACGCTCAGTAGATCATAAGAAGCTCCTACACCAACTTTCAGCCAATTTGGAGACCATGACTTTTTTCCTAAGTCAGTGACCTGCTCTAGTTTTAATGTTAGAGAGACGCCGTTTTAAAGAACGCCGGATAAACACAGATTTATTGGGTACTGCAAGAGATACGGAGGATGTGTACATGGTGAGATCGGTCGGCGTTCAGCTGTGGATCTTTCCCTTCGGCGGCTTGAACATCGCTCCGCGAAGGGCCTTTCCTTTCTCCTCTCGTTTCGCCTTCTTCGCCTGGAAGTGCTTCCAGCTGCCCGTACGGTCGTCGCGGGACTCCTGAAAGATAAACGTTTAATTAACATTGGAAAAGTGCAAAGCCAAACAAGACTAACGACAAACCTCGTAGTTCTTGGCAAACTCCTCCGCCAGCTTGCGTTTCTCAGCGGCCTGTGTCATTGCCTCCGCAGCGATCCTCCTGAAATACGTGTTACATATCCTAATCTTGAGGGAAACAAACTGTTCCTCATTGGCACGATCCTCCAGCAGCTTCCTCTTCTTCTCGCGATCCGCGAAGACCTTCGTGACGAACACCCACAGTTGCTTCTTGTACACGGCCGGTTCGTCCTCATCGATTTTATCCTCTCCGCTGTCTTTCTTCGCCTTTCGGCGCTTCTCCGACATCTAAATTATTACATTTATTTAATCAATGTATGAATTTGAACTAACCACAATAGCCAACCTGGCCTTGGCTTCGGTGTAGCAGTCCTTGCACTTGTTTAGTTCGATGGGGTTCTCCAGGGTCGTAATAGCCTTCTTTAGAACTGAAAATAATTTTATTATTCAAAAGTTAAAACAGTATTTAATTATTTGTGCTATAAAACTCACTGTCGAAAGCCTTGTCGGCCCTTTCCCTGTCATCGGGATTTCTGTCGGGGTGAACAAGCAGGGACAGCTTCTTGTATTTCTTCTTAGCCGCCTCGACGTCACATTCGGGGTCCAGTTGAAGTACCTAAAAGGGATAGTAAAATAGATAACGAACAACTAGAAAACATTAAAAATGAAGCTAAAATTACCTCGAAGGGATTGAGATTGAGGTAGGTGGAACCGGGGCGGAGCAGGCGCTCCAGCTGCTGGGAACACGTCAGCACAGAATCCTCCTTCTCCGTTTCTTTAATCTGCAAATATTGTAATTGAGATACAATACCAATGTTTTACTTAGGAAATGAAAAAAAAACGCAAAATTTAAAACAAAAATATATAAAAACCAAACTCACATCATTGTAGAACCTCTCGAAGTCGGCCATGTTCCTGAAACAACGAAATAAATTTCGAAAAGCTAAAATAATAGAAGAAACAAATAAAATGACTGACGGAAATTAAAGAAATCGAATTCGAAAAGCCAAAACAGCCGAAACCACAGTACATTTAAAGAAACGCGTTAAGTGAAAAATGCGGTACGTAAGTCAAATTTGTGTTTAGGAATATAGAAATCCTTTAAAAAGGGCTATGGAAGAATCGATTGAGTATCCCACAATAAACACACTATCATCAATGCATCTTTATTCCCATTGTTTTCAAGCCAGGAGCAGATTGGCCCTCTCCGTTCCGTTGACTGAGCCAAGGCCGTCAGCAGAGCATTCCTCGCACACACAAATGCCCTGGTAGATTGGCCTGCAGGAACTGCAGCTCTTCAAAATTGATTTTTAACTCAATTAAAGGAATTATTTAAACCTTTTCACTGCAGATCTGGTCGCAATTGGGCTGATCGCCCAGGCAGAGCCAGACTCCTTCGACGAAAGGAGAGGAAAGGAGGAACACAAGGATGATGGGGAGGAACATGGTTGATTGAAGGCCACACAGAGGCATTTTATACAAAGATCTTACATTCCTCAGCCTTCAAGGGGGGGGGATACAGTCAGTGAAAGTGGGAATAACACGCCAATACGGTACCGGAAGTGATGGTAATATTCAAAATGTAGATAATCGATCAACATGCTTCATCCATTCTCCCCGCATCAGTCAGTGTTTGTTCCTTTGAAATCTCCTGAAATACATCCTGTTGAATCAATTTAAAATCCCTTTGGGTATAAAAGGAGAGTGATTGAAAACACCGTCTGACCCAATGCTCCGTCTTTTCCTCCTCGTGCTCCTTCTTTTGGCAGCTGAGGCCAAATTCAAAGGATGCGTAGGCGATGTGGACCAATGTTCTGCCTACTGCAGGGGAAAGGTTTGTTTAAGATGAAATAATGAAATATGTTTTAAAAAAATTGCGTAATACCGAATTTCAGGCTTGTCTTGCTTGTGTACCAGTGCCCAACAAGAATTGGTGTGAATGCATCGGATGTCCTTTGTATCCAAGTTTAGCAGCAAACCCTTGAGTGATCTTAAATAAAGAATGTGTTGATGTTGAATGCTTCGTCAATATGCTGATTGACCTAAGAGAACCGGCATCTGAAGGGATGCACCTGCTGTGAAATCTTCTCCAGAATACCTCTCTCCTTTTGCAATCGATGCCCTCAGCTTACGGAAGAAGGGGAAGTTGTGGACGGACATTGGAGATGGAGAACGATCTGAAAGAACATCCGAACTATGACCGATGTGTGCATGTGTGTCCGTTTGCATGTGTTAAGGTTAGCAGAGAAAGCCACTGACCATTACTTCCAGAAGAGTCGTGTATACTCCTTGACTCCTTGGCCGACCTGCTGGTTAACCTAGAAGTCTCCTGACTCAATCTAGGCTCTCTAGTTGAAACCACATCATCCGAACTCAGAATCTGCTTACAATCGATGTCCTAAGACCTCTTTCATAAGGTAAAGAAGAAATTTCACTTTTATACATCGACTTGTTTACTGAAGAGTAAGATGGATATGAGAGACTGAATCTGGCAGCTATACCTAGGATTAACTTTTCCTCATTTTGATTGAAAGTAGAAAATGGAGGAGGAAGACAAATTAGACATGAAAAATTTGAATTCACGTGAGAATCCTTTGAACTCCTACTTTTATTCCAATTCCTCTCTGACCGTTCCTCATTTCCACTCCTCCCTCCCTTCCATGTGGTCATGTAAGTTCCAACAGTTCCAAAACCAAAGGCCTCAGGGGTTGTCATCTGAAGGAGGGAAGGGTATTCTGCCAGCACTGGTCCATGTGAGTCCTCCCCTTCTCTCCCTCCTAACCCTTCTTCCAGTGATGTCATCGGAGGTGCGGCCATCCTCTTCTGGTTGATCATAGCTGTGGGCACCTTCCTCTTCGGCTGGTTCGGCTATGTTCCATTCTACCGCAGGGCAATTTACCACTCTTTACTTAAAACCTAAGTGATTTAGGGTAAAAGCCGCTACAAAGTGGTGAAAGTGGTTATTCAAGAGGAGCAGGGAAGTGCTAGTGGGGAGACGAATAGCAGTGGTAATGCCAAGTGAGGAGAGAAGAACTCCGAAAGACTCTTAAAAGACAATAAAGTTAACAGTTCCTTCACTTTTTATGCCTTTATCGTTTATGTTATTCTCGCCCTGAAATTTTCTATTTCATTGAATGTTGGCAGACGATTAGAGGGCAATGTCTCGCGAGCTGGGTCCCAGCACGATTAGCCGCGGCTGGCCCTGCTCCGTGTGCAGCAGATTAGCTGTATGGCTTTACTTCTAACTAATCTCGGATATTCACGCCATCACCTGACACTTACACGAATCTTTAATCTTTATTCTACTAATATATACTGCTGGACATAAATTTTAGTATGAAAAGAAAGAAAACTAGTGATTACCATCTACTTGTGGCTCAAAATTTTCTGGGAAATATTAGCCGGACTGGAAGACATGATGACACTAATTTGAGGATATTCAACGCTTCTGGATTGCAGAAGGTAAGATTTCTCTCTCTCTCTCTCTCTCTCTCTCTCTCTCTCTCTCTCTCTTCTCTCTTTCTCTCTCTCTCTCTCTCTCTCTCTCTCTCTCATCTCTCTGACCTTCTCTTTAGATATCCCAGTCATGTGCTCCAGATGCCATGACTGTACCTGTTTTGGAGGAATCTTCATCTGTAAGATTCGACTTGGATGCCTTAGAAGTCGAAGTAGTTAGTGTCTTCTGCTACCCAAATAGACCCCAGAATTCAGTTGTCTCGATCCCCAAATGCTCCATTATTGAGTCCCAGAAAGTCACACTCCTCCCCCTGTGGAGCTACAGGAGACCCATTCAGTCTCTCCTATCCATCTTACTCTTCAGTAAACAAATCGAAGTCTAAAAAGTGAAATTTCTTTCTTACCCTATGACAGAAAGTTCAGGACATCGATTCTACGCAGATTTGTGAAGATTCTGAGTTCGGATGATGTGGTTTCAACTAGAGAGCCTAGATTGAGTCAGGAGACTTCTCGGTTAACCAGCAGGTCGGCGAAGGAGTCGAGGAGTAGACACGACTCTTCTGGAAGCGATGGTCAGTGGCCTTCTCTGCTAACCTTACCACACGCAAACGGACACACATGCACACATCATTCATAGTTCGGATGTTCTTTCAGATCGTCCTCCATCTCCAATGTCCGTCCACAACTTCCCCTTCTTCCGTAAGCTGAGGGCATCGATTGCCAAAGGAGAGAGGTATTCTGGGGAAGATTCCACAGCATGTGCATCCCTTCAGAAGCTATCTGTGTAGTCACTCCACCTTCTCCCCCTTCGCTGTGATTGCACACTTTCCCTTCGTCTCCCACGAAAGACACCGCCTCAATCGCTCGCACTCCACTCTCGCTGCCAGGTTTGCTCTTTTCATGGAATCATTGTGATGTGATGCACCTCGTGGCTCACATTTGATACTCAGCGGAGAGATTCTCAGTGTTGTAACCTCCATTTACTTTGTCTCTTTCCCATCCGTACTATCTTGGGCTAAAGATGGTCATCGTCTTATCGTTGTCGTTGGTTAGACATTGCTCCGTTGTGGTTTCACAACCTGTGTAAACCTTCAAAATAGAAAATGTTCAGTACGGAGCGTATGCGCCACATCAGCCAATGCTCTCAGGATGAACTCAGACCCTACGATTTCCAAGAAGAAGTAGGTTTCACACATTGGAAAACAACTTTTGCCATCTTAGAATTGCGGAGAAATCAGCTTCGGATACCTTTTTGGCCGGAAACGGGGCCTTTCGCCCTGTGGAGCAATCGGATTTAGGCGGTCTGAACGAAAGGTTAGGGTACTACTTGAAGCATTAATCGAAGAAATTAAGGAAAGTTACTACAATAACGATTCGGGGACAAAGATTGGGGAAACGGATGCGTCTGACACGTTGATCACGCTCAACTCTTACGCTAAGGAGGCTTCTGCGTTTGAACCTGGTGGGCTTTAACTGCTTTGGCTCTGTCTCCTGAAAAGAAAAGTAAAACAAAAGTTGCAAAATAAGGATAAGAATAAGGACCACACATGCTTTTTCCTTCTGGGCGACGCGGGTACCCTCACCTTTGCGGCCCATCTTGGCTATGTCTTAAACGCATTCCCTTATACGACCAGGGTGTCGGGCTCCGCCGATTTCCTACGGGTGCGCGCGCCAAGGACCACCCAAGGCGATAAAGGGTGAATGTGGTTAGGAGAGACATATATGGGATCTCTCTGTCTCTCCTCTCTTTTGCTATCCTCTCCCCCTTCCTCCATGGCTCCGAAGCCATTACCCAACAAATATTTACAGATGAGATAGAATGGGATGAAGCAACCGGAGACCTCTACAGTCCATCTGTATTCGACGATATCGACGCAACCAGGAAAACAGTAATCAGAGCAAATGGTTTCATCGTAAGTCCAACCAAAAACCAACTACAGTAAGAATTCCAGGGCGTGACCCTCCAATACAGTAACCCAGAGGCAGTCAAATCTGCCCTCAACCAAGTCTTTGCTGAGAAATTCCCACGGATCAATATAACTTACAGCAAATTCAAGAGGTTTGATCCAATTAGTTGTGGTTATCAACCATTTTCAGTATCAAAAAGGAAATGATAGATCTGGCGAAGAGTATCCAAATTGATCTCAGCACCACTGCCCAGGCCATCGCTTACTTCGAAAGGATAGTCCTTAAGGTACTTAAGGCACACTACAATTCCAGTTTAAATGCAGGCGTTGATCTCAAAAAGCAACAGGAAGGCTCTCGGAGGGACATGTCTTCTCATAGCCCTTAAACTCAACGATTACGGTAAAGAAGTAGTAAAGGAACTGATTGAGGTAGGTAAATATCTGTTTTAGTAGAGAGAGGTTTAGATGGCAACTGAAAAACTCCGTCTTTCCCGGAAGGAGCTCCTGGCTTTGGAGATTCCGCTCTGTGCCGCCCTTAGCTTCGATCTTCAGCCGACCTCAGTCAATGTCATTCCACACTATCAGAAACTGCTTGTGACCAGTGCCAGTTAAACCACGGGTTGATCTAGATTACAGAAATACACCTTTTTGCTATGTCATGAATGTATGATCTAAGATTCTTCTTTATTGCTCCTCTCATTGGCAGAACCTTGTGGAATCGCAGGGAGGCACCTGACACATGTAGTTGTACCCATTGCGGCAGTCGGTGGGAACCCATTTCTCCTCCGTTGTGACGATCACACACATCTGATCCTGGGTTACTGTAGGAGGACTGCCTGCCAACCAAGGGGCATAGCTTCCCAGCTGAAGTTAAATCTATTCCAATCGATAAAGAAAATTACGTCAGAGCCGTCCGCCCACAGCCATTGGTCCAAGGTTGCATTGAAGATCAATCCAATGTAAAACTCCTTTCTTTTTCGAAATTCTAAAGAATCACTTACTTTTGGTAAAAAACATAGAGAACCGTTGGCTAAGAAAGTAGTTTTCTGGGAAGATTCAGCCGTGGCGAGGATTCCTTCGTTGTACAAATTACAGCGACTGGAGGCAATTTGGTAGTTGTTGGGGATTTCCGAAGGAGAGTAGCAACCTGAAGAAATTGATGAGGGAGAAGAGGAGGAAGATACCGGATTGAGGAAAATTTCTGGGAGAGTCTGAGAAGGAAGCGAAGTTTGGAAGGCAGAAACAGTTGGCTGAAAACTAAATGTGGACACATCCATAGACACACATTCACACATCGCTTTGTTACGACCTCACCATCACACATTGCATTCTGAACATCAATGAGACTATTGGCTAGGTTTGTGAAGTAGTACCCTGGGGAGGCAAACTGCTCCAGTGAGGGCGATGGCTCCCCATCCTTCTGGATGTAGTCTGAAACCTTCTTTGGCTCATGAGACCACAGTCTACTTACCGTATACCATGACTACTCCCCCGTCTGTTGTAAAAGTGTCAGTCAGTTGTTTTGGAGACATGAAGGTAAATGGGCTAAAAACCCATTTCAATGCTAGGATATCAATCAAACAAACTCGAAAGCTGTTCCCATGATGACAATCACTTTCTTCGAGGACTTGCGATGATTTGGTCCGTTGAATTCGATCATTGCATCGGCCACTGCTCTAAAACAAGATGGTTTGTTTTCCCAGAATCGTAAATCTTTGGAGAAACCCACGCTCTCATGTTAGTGCCCATGTCTCCTTTGAAGAAAGGCAGTGTGTCCGTGTTCATGACGTCATCCCCATTCCACTCTCCCAGCCTAGCCACCCATTTGGCAGTCGAAGCGTAGACGATCACTCCAATTCTCATGTTCAACTCCTAACGAAAAACAACTCTTTTCTTGCGTATCTTTTACCTACCGTGTCCGTATAACTGGAGTTCTGTACGTTGAACCATCCGAGCATCGTCTGCACAGCTCCCCAAGCCTCCTCCAGTCCATTCTCACCCGTCGCCTTGGAGGCATCGAATAGGAAAATTACATCGTTCCACACTTTTCCCCAATCACATCTGAAGGCAAAAGGAAAAATGAAATAGAAGATGAGATGTTAGAAAGCTCAGAGAAGACTTTACTTACACGCAAGAATCGAATGCTGCCGTGGCGGGAACCGAGTTTCCTAAATGACCAAATATCTAACTTCTTTTTAAGCAACCTGTGGATCGTAGGAAAAGAAAAGAGAGAAGGCAGAGCCAGGCGTTCATGGAAAATGGTGTGAAACCCCGGAGCAGCCAACCAAAAGCCGACATAATTCCATAAGCTGACAGATAAAACAAAGGAACGTCTATGGAACCAAAAATGAGATAGAAAAAAGTAAGTAGATTGTAGGATGAAGTAGGGTACACAGACACACAGACACACAGACACATAGACACACACTCATACACTCATACACGCGCGCACAAATACTAACTCACACGCTCACTACCAGGTACTAAAAACTCTTGTTTACATTTTCACAACTACTTCATTCCCGTGTCGATATATACAATCAAAAGTCTCTCAGTATACACTGTAATTGGGGTCAATTGGCTCGTAGGCCTCTGGTCTGTGCTGATGACCTTTCCTCAGTCTCCAGAAGCGGTAGAGGACCACAGAAGCCGTTGTTCTGTAGATGAACCAGACCAACATTATCCCTGTCCAACCGAGGAGAAATTCTGTGGCTGAAAATAGACATCAGGGAAGAGTCAACGGTGATTCGACTGACTACCTGTTTGTGTGGATTTTTCCTCTTTGATGTAATCCTCAATTGCCTTCATCAGTTCTTCACGGAAGAAGATGAGCCCGACTAGCATTACAACAAGGAAGGATCCGTTGATTACGCAAGTGAGCATCTGCAAAGAGATCGAAGATCGGGGCTTTGACTAGCGAATCATTAAACAACTGCAATGTGCATCATTTAGAAGCATATTTAGTGATTATCTAACCACGATTTTATTTGGTTGAAATCCTATTTCGTAGGCCCTGAGTCTTTCCAAATGCTGGTGTTCAGTCAGTGACTTCTCAGCTGTTTGCCTTCTATTTCCAAACGACTGATGGTGACTATTGACGCATTTCTTATCACAATCCCGTTTCAACAAACCAGCAGTTTTTAGAGGCCAGGAATTTTGGCTATGCAGACGTTACGGATGCAACGATGATTTTTAAATCTTACTTGATATAGAAACAGATGAAGTGTGAGGAAGAGGTTGGGAACCCAGGGAGAAGCCAATCCAAGGATTAGAATAATGATGAATGCGATGGATGCACAAGTGATGACGGTAGGTTCAACCCAGTCCTTGTGGTTCTTCAGACTATTCGTCAGTACCGCAGCATGGTAGACGATCAAGAATAACTCCACGAATACCACAATGATCGCAGAACTACTGTAGAAACGGTACTTTGTGTCCTCAGAGATGGAGACAGAGGCATATCTGAATTAATTGTGAAAATGGGTAAGAGGGAAAAAATAATAAGAAAAAATAATAAAATAAAAAGAAATACCGGCGGAGGGTCTCCATGGCGGGCGGTCAGCTGAATGAGTGTCCTATCGGCCACAACACGGGGTGACTCAAGGGCTGAACCAAAACATCGGCCGAGGGATTGCGAAAACGCCGCAGTAATGGTTTCTCACGGAATACACACTGGTTCAAGGGATATCTCTAGAATACACAGGGAAAGACCTCACTTCTAGATATTGGCATCTCTTTATACACTTCCTGTTGTGCAATGCAGAGGTCAATTTGTAACAGTGTGTTGTCACCGCTGTAATCCGGTTATCTTTAGGGCGCAATTGGGGTGCGTTGTAATTCTGGCTAACAAAAACACACATCTTTAAGCAATAGTGCATTTTCCTAAAACAGAAAGTGAAAGAGAAAGCTTTTCTGAATGGCTAGGTAGAGATTGGCGCTATTGCCAATCGCTGATACGAGAACTGGCCCTTAAAGGGGAAGTACCTCGTGAAATTGAAATCTCTTAACAATTATTTTATTGAATAGATATCATTGCCACGATTCTGAAACATACACCTTTTATATGATTTCGAGTGCAAAAGGGGCGCGTTTACACGGCCGTTTTACGCGTTTGCCGCACGGAAACACGGCTAGAGTGGGCGAGAGAGTGTGGGAAATGGGGAGACGCAGAGTTGGCGGCAATTCAAACCCAAAATTTCAAGCGCTCCTAAATCGGTTAATTTTTATCCAAAATAGGTAAAAAATGTATGTTTCGGATTCCTGGGAATGAGATATAGGCTTTTCTCACGAAATTAGAAAAATTATTTTTACGCGATCCTTTCCCTTTAACGATTGTAGCATTATCATGCTAATAAATTTTACGACGATCCCTTGTTCTAACCAGGAGTGATTGTAAGTGAGATGAGTAATACATATAAACAAAACGGTTTGTTCTCAAGGACTAAACCGTCAAAAATGAATCACACTTGTCCATTTGGTAGAACGATGAGTTCTTGTTTCATCCACAGTCTCCTTTGATTCGGCGTTTTGCTGGTAGCTAGGCTTCTGGAGCAGCCGGTGGCCGCAAATGACTACTATGGCTTATTGGGTAGAGCTACGTCCTTCATTCCGACTTGAGGAGGGCTATTGGGGTGAGTTGTAGTCAGTTTTCACAAACGAGTGATACTATTTCCATAGTGCAGCTAACTTTTTCACTTGCCAGTTTGCAACTTGTATATGTTGCAACCCTATCAAAATTTACATACGGCTACTTGAAGTTCTTCCCTAATTTGCAAAGCGTTTCGATGCTAAGTTTCAACGTTGTCCGACTCGGTACTGCCAAAATTACAAGGTGACAAATGCCCCAGAAGGCAGAAAGCCAAAAATTCTATGAAAGATTAGATCACGTAATTACTTCATACTCCCTCCACGTCATCACCCCCTTCCAATGGTAAAGTTATCTCTCCGCGGCAAAACAAAGTATCGTAGTCATCATGGTTTACTTTTGATTCCACAGAGCCTAATCAAACATGTATTCATAAGATTGAAAAAGGCATGTCATAACTAGAGAAATGGTAGTTTTCAGTTCAAAAGTGGATTTCACGTCTGGTTCTGTTGGAGCCAAATGCCAGCGAGGAGACCTCGGAGAACTTGGAAGTCCATCCTTTTGCCTTGATTTCGGCAGCGGAAAGGGGACGGTTTTCTCCCAGAAGAGTGGAGTAGGGCACAGGAGTGGCGTAGACTAGGATGATCTAAAATTGATGTCCCTTTCACATCCAAAGGGTAGTTTGTTGCTTTCAAAACGAACCTTTCCCTTGGGGGTCTTAGTTTTGCACATGAGGTCTCCACGGAATGTGTTCTTACTGGCAAAATCGGTTGGAGACATGACAATCTCAAAAGAAGTTCCGAAGTTGTTCTGCACCATCTCCTGAAACAATGGTTTTCTAGTTTAAAATTCCTTGTAGTTTGAAATTTTGCTTTTTTCAAAGATCCCGATCGAAAATGGGAGATCTTTGCTTGAGATAACACTTCGGTAGCAGGCATGTTAGTCAACAAGCGTAAAGATGGCATCGGGAGAACTTACAAGAATCTGATTTACGGTCTTCTGTAGATCCAGAGCATCCAGGAGATCTTCTACCAATGGCAGTTTGAAGGTGGTGTCCAGGAAGAGGGAGAGGGGAAGGGAGCAGCATTTGTAACCTGGAAGAAACCTAGAGGTTTTGAGTTTGAACTTTAAAAGTCTGATTTACAGGCTTTTCATTTTGAAGCGTTTTCATTTTACCTTGAAACGCTTGATCCCTGACTCCTAATGATTTTCAAGATCAAACTACAAACAAAAGAAGCGGTCGTTCTGTCGCAAGTGACCAGTATGTCAAAGGCGCTCAATCCGTCAAAAGTGACACCTACTTGATAGAAAGACGTTTTGTTTTGCTAACTATAGCTTTCGCCAAGCTGGAATCACGCCAAAATGACCCTTAGTGCAGCGGAAATGAGATACGCAGTGCGAGAGACAATGTTGAACGAGGAGATTTAGATATTCTAATTAATATGCAAAAATTTCCCCGCCGATTTCATTTTGGCAATGACTATACCTGAAATGTTTCATTAAACGCTTTTTAGGTTTTTGAATTACGTTTTTACCCATCAGATCCCTAGGTTGGTTTGGCTAACCATGGCTGTTGGTGAAGCATCCAGTGGCTGCTTTGACAGTCGACTTCACAGTCTCAACAGCTCCCATCACTGCAGATTTTGCTGATCCGGCAAACGGAACTTCTGCCGAAAGACCTCCAAATCCACCGAAGCCGAACTGCCTCTTCTCCCTCATTTCAACCGCATATCCGACTGCCACTAGGCCAAGGAAAAAGAGGAGCTTCATCTGAAAGAAAGTAACTTAGTTTTCATCAAACAGATGTGAAGCTGAAAGACGGAAAAAGAAAGAACATCCTTTAGTCCGCTGTTCTTGACATTTCCTGAAACTACTTGAAAACAGGTGACTCGTTATTAAGAAAAATGTGATCCGTGATTAAGAAAAGCAGGTCGCCTCTTTTTCCACGCATTTGGCGATCTCGAAAAACCGGTGTTATCAGTTGAAAACAGTTTCCTGGTGCTATTTAGTTCCCCGATTTTGTATCATCCGCCAGTAGACAGCCATGCGTCTTCTTCTATGCCTCTTTTTGGCCTTTGCGGTGGCTCAGGCCGCCTATGACGTTGGACGCAAATGCAAACAGGGAGAGAAGGGAGAGAAAGAAGGCATTCGGGTGGGTTTCATACACATTTTGGTTGTTCAGCTCATTCAGCAAAGTAATAAAAACGTTTAGTACTTCGTGGATGCGGAAAGACAGACCGTCTATCCCTTCTTGTTCCCTGGATGTGGTGGCACTGCCAACAATCGCTTCAAGACCCGCAGAGATGCATTGGATACCCTGCAAGGTAAGGGAACTGCCTAAGATTATGTTACTTGTTCTAGTGGATGGAATCCAATGCCCCGGATGGTCCAAATCGCAAGGAGAATGTGGGAACCGACCCCTACGCCAAGGAGAAACAGGGGATGGCTGCCCTAAGGGAACGGTCTGCCAAATGGGACATGCCTTCGGGCTTTGCTGCAATGAGCAAGCGACTGGTGAGAATGCCAGACGCTTGAAATTCCACAATCCGTTTATTTGGCTCGTTACATTGAGAACTACAAGGCCACCTGTCCCAAGAAGTCAAAGGGGGCTCAGAAGTACTACGACACGCATAAGGACGGCTTCGTAGAGTTTGGAAGGAGCTGTTCCCACAACTTCTGCAAGAAGGGGGCCACCTGTGTCCAGGGAGAATTCGAAGCCTACTGCTGCTTGAACTGAGTGTTGAAAACACAATAAACCTTACTTTTCTACATTTCACAAACCAAAGAAGAAAATCTAGTTTGTTGCAATCGGGGTGTTTAAGCGAAAGGGATCGAAGGGTTCAGTGGAAAGAGGCGACTGTAGCTCAAAAAGAGGTGGAACCGAAAAGGCCGATCAACAGATGCTATCTCTGCTGAAAACAACGATTGCTCCCTGATTTCATCTGCGAAAAGGTATTTTTTGGTTTTACTGACAGTGTGACCACCAAAAAAGGCTTCCTTCGCTAGTTGCCATTGTTACTTCCCAAGAGAAAGGTCGTCTTTTATTACCACGCAGCCGCGTTTTATCAGTTGGAAACCAGTTGCACACAGGTGTTTGCTTACCCTGTTTCTTTTCCTCGTGCCTTCCCACGAGTATATTTGATTTGTGATGTCTCCAGTGCTCTCCATGTGGTTCCTTCTGCCCCTTGCCTGCTTCTTTGCCACAGCCCTTGCCTACGACACCCTCACCCTCTCTCGGGCGCCTGTTTACGACGTTGGACACAAATGCCAACCGAACGA
The DNA here is from genome assembly GCA_022343465.1 of Oscheius sp. G VE-2021. Taxonomy (NCBI): domain Eukaryota; kingdom Metazoa; phylum Nematoda; class Chromadorea; order Rhabditida; family Rhabditidae; genus Oscheius; species Oscheius sp. G VE-2021. Next base: position 1,168,094 of record JAJQXH010000025.1, read on the forward strand.
AAAGGGGGAGATCGCCGGAATACGGGTAAGAATTTCTTAAATTCTATTTGGTTATACAATGGTTTAGTATTTTGTGGATCAAGAAAGATACGTAATCTACCCTTTCTTCTATCTCGGATGTGGTGGTGAAGAATTCAATCGTTATAAATCTCGCCGAGACGCTGTTGCCGGATTACCAAGTGATTAAATGCTTAGTTGTATCTGATCAAAGTACATTTAGTGGATTTCTCTGCATGCACTGGGTGGTCAACTTCAGAAGCAATGTGTGGTGGACCTAGACTTCCAGGAGACACAGCGGAGGAATGCCCCAAGGGAACCGTCTGCGAAATGGGAGCTTTCTTCGGACAATGCTGTAGCAAAGAAGTAGCTGGTGAGAATTCTTCTTGAAATTAGTACTTATTTAAACTAATTTACAGCTCGGTACAATGAGAACCGAAAGGCGGCCTGTCCCAAGAAATCCAGGGGAGCCCAAAAGTACACCGACGAAGATCAGAAAACAGAGAGCATCGAGTTTGGAAGGAGCTGCACCCACAACTTCTGCCAGAATGGAGCCATTTGCATCGAGGGAGAATTCGAAGCATACTGTTGTTTGAACTGAGAGATACGCAATGAACCCTACAATTAGAACTCTGAAACTGTATTTATACCCCTCACAATCCCTTTTTTTACAAACGCAGCTAGAAAGAAATCACAGACAAATCAATGGCGTCCTTATCAAAATTCATGAAATTCGCATTATGAAACGAAGATCAAACGCCCTTCCGTCTGTCGGTGCCACATCTTCTACATAAAGACTTTGTTTTGCGTCTTCCGCCATTCGATCGTCATGCGAATGCTTCTGTCCCTCTGCCTCTTTGCCGCAGCTTTGGCAATTCCCTATGAATACCAACCTTACGATGTTGGACACAAATGCCAGCCGGGAGAGAAGAGCGAAGTCCCAGGCATCAGGGTAAGATTCACTCCAATTTGAGTCCTTCAACAAAAGTTGCAGTATTTTGTGGATGCAGAAAGAAACGAAGTGTATCCATTCTTCTACCAAGGATGTGGCGGGGAAGAGAACAACCGTTTCCACACTCGCAAAGAATCCTTCAGGAGATTATTCAGTGAGAAGTATCTTTAGAAGGACTCAATTGATAATCTTCAGTGGATTTCTCCCCATGCCCTGGGTGGTCGAATTCGGTAGAACTTTGTGGAAATGATAGACCTATACGAATTGGAGAAGCAGATATTGGCTGCCCGGAGGGATCATTCTGCCTAAATGGAGCTTTCTTTGGCAAGTGTTGCAGCAATGAAATAGCTGGTGAGATTTCTTTCAAAACAGTCAATTTTATTAATAGCCCGTTACTATGAAAACCAAAAGGCTATTTGCCCAAATTCGAATAAGGGAGTTCAAACGTATATTGACTATTGGAAGAAGGAGCAGACTGAGTTTGGAAGGAACTGCAGCCACAACTTCTGCCAGCAGGGAACCACTTGTGTCCAGGGAGAATTTGAAGCATACTGTTGTTTTAACTGAAAGGGACAGAAAATAAATCATTATATTGCAAAATTCGAACACTTGATCGCGCATCATTTTTGACAACGTTGTCACTGAGATATTATAGATTTTGATCGTTACATTTCCCCACGAATTGAATAAAACATCTATAGTACTCGCAAACAAGGGTGGCTGAATTGAGGGCCGGGCCGTGGATTTTGTGGCCGAGGGCCGGCCCGAGGTTTTCTAAAAAACGTTTTTTTAAAATTCAACTCACTTCAAACTTAATATTTTTTCAGTTATTTTTATTGTAAACAACAGTTCTGAACATGCAAAAGATAATGTGTGAAGGAGGATTCGAACTACACTATACAATTTGTAATTGTTTTTTAATGGCCGAGTGGCTAAGTGGCCGGAAAATACATAACGAAAATTTTTTTTTTATAACTTTTGAAAAATTTTTGTCGCCGGCCGGCCCGGCCCTCAGCCACCCTTGCTCGCAAATATGGCATTGTGATCTTTTACTACATTACTCCATTGTTTCAATTCGGTAATATCCAACAGTTTAACAGTGATATATTCGGGTGAAACCAAAACAAACAGGTTCACCGGATAAAACGGTTCCTTCGTGATTCGTGATCAAAATGGAACCTTTAGTTTCAGTGTCAATGTGACTGTCAAAAAAGATGTTTTGTTTCTGCTTGTTTGGCGACCTCGAAAACCTGTATTAACATCCAGAAAATTGATATATAAGCCAAACCATTCTTGGAAAGATATCAGGACTTCTTCCTTGTCTCTTCCACTTGATTACCATGCGTTTCCTTCTATGCCTCGCTTGCATCCTCTCAGTCTCTCTCGCAATCCCCTACGACGTCGGACGCAAATGCAAATACGGAGAGAAGGGGGAGGTCGGAGGGATTCGGGTGAGTTTGACATAAACAAAACGTTATACAAAGGATTTGAGTACTTCGTAGATAAGGAAAGACATGCGGTGTACCCCTTCTTCTTCCCTGGATGTGGAGGAAATGCCAACAATCGTTTCAAGACCCGCAGAGATGCATTGGATACCCTGCAACGTAAGGTCAACCTACTGGTTTTCTATTTATTGTAGTTGATGTCATCCAATGCCCTGGATGGTCGAAATCACAAGGAATTTGTGGAAATCGACCCCTACGCCTAGGAGAAACAGGCGATGGCTGCCCTAAGGGAACGGTCTGCCAAATGGGACTATCCTTTGGTCTGTGCTGCAATCAGAAAGTGACTGGTAAGACCTCCATTCTCAAACTTCCGAATATAATCAACTATGGCTCGCTACTATGAGAACTTGAAGGCCACCTGTCCTAAGAAGTCAAAGGGGGCTCAGAAGTACTACGACACGGATAAGGAAGGCAGAATAGAGTTTGGAAGGACCTGCTCCCACAACTTCTGCAAGAAGGGAGCCACTTGTGTCCAGGGAGAATTCGAAGCCTACTGCTGCTTAAACTGAGTTTTGAAAACACAATAAACCTTACTTTTCTACATTTTAAAATCTTTTATAGTATTGATTTTCAAATTCTTGCAAGCGTCAACATGGCATTTTCATCTTGAATTGAACAGAAGCGGACGATGTAAACCAAACAAAATAGAAACTTTAATTTTTTTTAAATATATGCAAAATGCCCGAATCTCTTTTCATCATATCGCAGAATGAACTTTTCAAAATCACAGCAAAAAATGTAACAATGCAAAATTATTTACTTTTTTCACGAACAACAAGGATTAAATGAATATGCATGTGTTTTTTGTTATTTTTATTGAGTTTTTTTGTAGCTGAAATGTATTCGAAAGTATTTATATTTGAAACATTGTTATACCAATTTATGACGGGCTTTTGATAGAATGTTTCTAAAAGCGAAATCCACGGACACTTTTTGACTGTCTCCACCGAATGGCGGCTGTTGAAATATCGTTTCGAACAAACATTTATCCGGTTACTGCGTGCCCTCTTAACAAAAACTGCCAAGAGTCTACGTTTCGCCTCGTCATTTGCCTTTGGAAACAGACCAAAGTTTATCGATACCTTCTCAAAATTCCAAATACATAAATCGACTGTTTACTCTTTATAAATATCTCTGTTTTTCACTTTCCGCCAGTTTATCAACATGTGGCCCCTTTTATCGCTCTTTTGTTCTGTCCTCGGTGTGTCTCTTGTCTTTTCCTATGACGTTGGACACGAATGTAAACCTGAAGAGAAGGGTGAGAGCGGAGGAATTCGGGTAAGTCTTATTAAACATAGTTTTAAGAAAGCACTTTCAGTACTACATGGATGAGGAAAGACAAGCCATCTACCCCTTCTTCTACCCTGGATGTGGCGGAGAAGAAAACAATCGCTTCAAGACCCGCGAAGACGCCTCTCGCTTATATTATCGTGAGGATCTATTTTTCATGAAACGGAAATATTTCAGAAGATTGGTCTGCCTGTCCAGGATGGTCAGATTCTCTAGGAATTTGCAACCTCCCAGGCATTCGAGACGAAAAATGCCCCAGTGGAACTTTTTGCCAAATGGGAGCTTTCTTTGGCCAATGTTGTAGTGAGGAAATAGCTGGTGAGAATTCATACCATTCTTTCACGTTTATTTACAGCTCGTTATAAAGAAAACCAAAAGGCTATCTGCCCCAATTCGACTAAGGGAGCTCAAAAGTACATTGATGAATATTGGAAGACGGAGAGGGTGGAGTTTGGAAGGAACTGCACCCACAACTTCTGCAAGAAAGAAGCGACTTGCATCGAGGGAGAATTCGAAGCCTACTGTTGTTTGAGCTAAGTGATTTATAATAAATGATGTTTTTGTAAAATCTGAAAGAACTTCCAATACAAATTCAGTTTAAAACTAGGGTCAGGTAACTGGAAAGCTATGATATAAAGCTGGAAATTTTGAACAAAAGCGTTAACAGACTTGCTTTCGCTTCGCATTTTTTAAAACGTATTTCCGTTATTCTTTTGTCGCGGCGTCCTACTTCCAGGTTTGTTATTTTGAGAGAATTATTAATTTGTGTTTTTTTTAAAGAAAAAAAATGAACTTTGATCGTTTGCCCTACCCCATGCAGAAAAAGTTATATGAAAAGGTACTTTTTTTTCTTCAGTCTGTCTTATTTTTCAGTTTAATTACAAGCAATATGCCGCATTTGAAGAATGCTGTAATTCGTCCGTTTGCTTTTCCAAAAAACAACCAGCCGTGAAGTTTGTAATGGAAGTCTATATTTTAGGCCTTATGGTACGACATTTTAAGTATTCAAAAAATTCAATTTACCTTTTTCAGGCTAGCAGTATTTATTCGTATAGGAAAAATATGATTCCATGCATAAAGGTTCCGTCAGATGCTAAAGTGATTTTCTCTGCTGGATTAGTTATTACCTGGGTAAGCGAAATATAATGCGAAAGCTTGTATACTTTTTCAATCAAATGTTTTCAGACTGCGCTAAGCGACGATTTGTGCGCTTTCCTTCTTAAATGCGTAAAATCTACAAAGTTCCTTAACTGCAACAAGCCATTGATTTGTTCAGATCAGAGTATTTCCTATTTGGCACAGGTAATTTCAAATATATAAAACCTTAAAACAATTTTAGGCAATGAAAATATCTTCGATTAGGTGTTTTGAACCGGGTACGACAACTTTTGAAAAATACCTCAATTGTAGTGTAAGTTTCATAATTGTTTGAACAAAGAGAGAGAGAGAGAGAGAGAGAGAGAGAGAGAGAGAGAGAGAAGAGAGATCAATTTGATTGCTATACACTTGTTTAAATGTTTAGATATATCTTTATGGCGGATCTGATTATTCTCTGGAGACTGCATTTTCTATCTCTTGCCGTAACCTATACGTAATGGGAGGTAATTTCTCTGCCAATGAAATCATCAGAAAAGTGAAGGTAGACTCTATTTCGGAACGTCAGTAACTTTATTAAGGTGTTCATCGACACTAACAAGCAGATCGGATGTAAACAATTCTTTGGGACATATAATCGTGAAACCATTGAAGCGGCCCTTTTTAATTTAGGAGACGACTACAAACCAATCGTGCTTTGTAACAGATCTTGGGCCGTATGCAAAAATTCCAAACCTGTCCTTCGGGTTTGCCTTTCTCTCGATTACATAGAAGTAGCTCCATTATATTAAAAGCACTGTGTCTTCTAAAATTTGTGATTGTCTTAGAAAATAATAAAGTAGTAAATCTGAAAGATTTTCCGTCATTTGTCCATGTGAAAATTGTTGAAGTACCGTGCTTTCTATTTAATTGACAGTGCTTTTTAAGTGGATATGGTAACTTTAAAATAAAAAAAAAGTTTATTAAAATCAAACAAACTGATAAATGTAACGTCTAAAATCAAAAAGATATATTCCAGAATTTCCAGTGTGTCCCACACCGCTTGGAGTTGAAGTCGATCGGACCATATTCGGTCTGTTGGTTGAACTTTGATTGTTCCCAGCTGCTTTTCTAAAATGTAAAGTTATAAAATCACAATTTGAATTTCACCTTTGAAAGATCATTCCCACAACTCCCTTTTTGACTTGCTTCAGCATCAGCAGATTTATCCACACCTGGGCACAGAAGTTCAATTCCGTGTCGTAGTACCTAAAAAAACGAAGATTAAGGAGATTCAGGGTTTTGCAAACCAAAGTTCATCGCTGATATTCCACAATTGAGGGTTTTTGGTATAAGAACCGACAATCGCCAGCATTTTTCGAAGGGAACCCAGGAGGAAAGGGAAAAAGGAGAACATGGCGCAAATAAGGATACGTCTTTCCACCTGAAACAGAATTCTCTGGCGAAAAAGGAGGCTACCTTTGGATTCTTGAGGAAAATGAACTTTGGCAGTTTGAAGAAGGAATATCCGTAGAAGAAAACACAGACTATGAGGGCAGCGTAGGTCACGAAGGAGCCATAGAAGGAGTCATTCTGAAGTTTTCAAGGAAAACTTTGAGAGAGTGAATTCATGAATACCGCGATGAATTTTCCTCCTTCGAGTGAAAGTTCGCCGTCAGGCTGGAGTTCGAACCGGATGTCTTTGGAGTTGAAGATGAAGTTTGGAACGACAAAGAGAAGGGCACTCCACCAACAGGAGAAGACGAACAGGCAGATCACCTGGGGAGACCAGATCTGCAAGAACTCAGGTGTTTTTGGTTTCCAAATGATACGCCTGTTTTGGTCAGTCAAAGGTTTTTTGAGCATCATCCCACTGTTTCAAAGTGCTTACTTCACAATTCCCCAGTTAGCATCACTATATAAGAATCACTCATATATCACTCAGCTTATCATCCAAATCAGGCGACGCAAGCCTTGGTTAGTATAACATTATGGTGTGTTCTGTCTTCGCTTACATTGAAATTGGCCCTTACAAACGGGAAATTGATTATTTCCTTGAATAACTCCCGTTCCTTTCGAGTGCAGCAGACCTTTACCGCAATAAATCACGCCAGTCAGACATTTTTTATTTATGCACAATTTTTATGATTGAAGGTTTCTGTTTAGCGGATTTCAGACAGATTTTCTCACGAAATGTTTTAGCCAATTTCACACGAAATTAACAATGATGACTTTACTTTGTAACCACATTATGGACGTGTATGCACTTCAAATGTACAGTTCGTATTTTTTTCGTATGTGACAAGTACGAAACAGGACTACTTTGATTAACTCTGCCTTGTTTGTGTCCTTAGCACGTAGGTCGATTGATTCTATCGTTGTCTCTTAGGAAACTTTTCTAGGTTTCCACTCCTTGACCACTATCATCTGATGAATCACTAGGTGGTCTGTTGACCTACCTGATCATGGACCAAAGGAAATCTGACGACGGTGAATCGGTTGAAAGCACTAACCACGTGTCCCAGATACAGTACATAGCGGACTGTGCAGCCATAGAAAAAAGTGAACTGGAAAACAGATATTTTGCCTCTGAATTCAGAAAACCTTTGCAAAAGCGGTCATATCTTCGTTGAAAATACCAAACCAGTTGTATTTCTTAGGTCTGGAAATGAATTCCGATTGAAGAAAAAGCAAACAGTCTGCCACACTATGAGCCACGAACAGAGGAATGTAGGAGTTGCGGAAGAGGGTCCTTCTATCTAAAACAGGAGCTTTTAATTAATACTTTGTTTACCTTTGTAGATGACAGTGAGCATCAGAACGTAGACAACTGCTGATATCCATCCTAAGATGATCAGAGGGATGTGGGCAATCGGGGTATCTGAGAAACCCATGGAAGCCTTTTTCTATCGAAGTTTACGAGCCAATTGCAAGGCAATTAGTCTGGAGGCGGGGCTTTCTCTTCCCTGGAAAGCCCTCCCCATGAGTCGCAGTTATGAAGGCATTCGTGGCTACTGAAGGAAAATGGGGTTGCTTTAGGAAATAGGAAAGTTTTCTGAACATCAAGACTGAGTTATTTGTTTTGAATATTCTCTCAGCTCTGTGGAAAAATTCCCAAAATCATTTAAAGGGATCCGCGTAAAAATAATTTTTCTGATTTTGCGATAAAAGCCTAGATCTCATTCTCAGGATTCCGAAAAATACCTCTTTTGCCCATTTTGGATCAAAATGAACCGATAGGGAGCGCTTGAAATTTGGGGAAATTACAATTTGAACTCTGCGTCTCCCCGTTTTCCACACCCACTCTAACCGTGTTTACGTGCGGCAAACGCGTAAAACGGCCGTGTAAACGCGCCCATTTTGCAGTACAAATAATCTAATAGGGTGTGTTTCAGAATCGTGGAAACGACATCTATTCGATGAAATAATTGTAAAGAAACATTGATAAATCAATTTTCTAAGGTCCTTCCCCTTGGCTACTCAATGTGTCAAGGACAGAAATTCTCCTCTTATCTATTGCAAAAAGTATAAAACAAACACACCATGTCAACTGCCACTTAAACTAAAAAAACTGATTTGTGTATGTGTGAGCGTGCGATTGTGCGTGTGTACGTGTGTACGTGTGTGAGTGCCATAGGGAGAGAGAGAGACAACCAATTTATTCAAACGTCTGTTTTCCTACCTGAAAAGTTGCCACCAACTTACTAACCAAGGTATCGTACCACAAGCTATTTTCAAAGAGGGATCTCTGATTTTCCTTGTTTACCAATAGTTTTGTATGCCCAAATTGTGTTTTCTGCCCTGGAACGGAAAGAACGGAGATCGCTTGAGTTCACACGAGTTCCAATACAAATTAGTTAAAGGTCTTCAGTTTCAGGAATTGTCCTAATGAATCACGCTGTAAACAAAACATCAAAGATTGGCGACCTCGAAGGACACTCACACGCCTGTGAAAGTTAAAAGTATACATACTCCGTATAAACAACTCTTCTCAAACTTGTCCCATGGGAAACTTGAGAGAACAACGAGAAAAAGATATTTATTGGCAGAAAGATCAAACGAAGATCGTTGTCGTGGGTGATTGAGGGAACTACTTGCCCCAGTAATGTCCTCCGTAGCCTCCGTAGTGTCCCCCATATCCTCCTCCGTAAGGATAGCGACCGCCGTAGTATCCTCCGTGGTAGGGGTAGTGGTGGTGGCTGAAACAAGAAAAGTTCTATGGAAAAGTATCGTTCTCCGAGCGGACTCAAGGTCATTCCCAATACTTTCCCAAGCAAGTTTTTTGACCGAAAAATGACGAATTCGGACTTGCTGCCGTGAAAACTCGATGCTTTTCGCTAAAGCCGCACTCAGAGAACAGTCAGTTTTCATGGCTTTGGTAATTAAAAAGGAAATTTAACGGTAATTTCATATAAACGCTTTTCGAAATACTGAATTTCCTTTTGGGCGCACTTTGGTAAATTACTTCCCTTTAGGCCCCCACAAACAATCATAGAAGAAGGAAATTTGAGTGGCTGTTGGGGAAAAATCATATTCACCAAATCTACATAGCCTAATATTGCTGTCAGTGTTGGCAAAGTATAGAATAAATCAACTTTTGAATGTTAGGTACCCCCCATCGAAACAGTGAAGTGATGTGGCAATGGAAAATCTGACAATGAAAATTGTTTGGTTAGTTATAGTCTTCGCTATCTGTACATTGTGCTTCTTTGCCACAAAACTCTACTATTCCAATTCGGTGTTGCAGTAGGCTCTTTCTCCCCAAAGTAGAAATAACCTACTGAGAGTGGCTATGGCTGTGCCAGTGTCCCCATTGCCTCTTCTCCCTGACTTCCGCCACAACTGAAAACGAAAATTCGTTTAAAAATGTGAGAAATACAAACCAATAGCAAAGATAACGAGGAGGAGAACGAAGGAAAGTCGAAGGGCGCTCATTGCTGTCGATCCACCCTGGCAGCTGCCTTATATCGCAAGCCGCAGTGTAAAAATCGTCATTGCGACGGTCTTACGGTCATTGGAACAAAGCGACGAAAAAGGAGAAGATCAAAAGGTTCTCGTGACAAATGGCTTTACGGCCAATTGTCGCATTGTCTTCGCTGAATTCAAAGAAGTGGTGACACATAGGGAGACAGAGAAGCAAGGACATCGAAGGCTTCTTCTCTTACCCTATGTGTCATAACTTCTCAGTCTGTTCATCTAGGTTTTCTTGTACTTCTTTTGCAAACCATTGCCAAAATGAAAACAAAAAGATGATTTGGAAGACACGAAGACCGCAAGTTACCGATGGCTACAAGCTGCCGGGTTCCAAGCTTTCGAAAAACGGGACTGGTGTCTTTTAAAACACTTTCAGTTTAAATTACATTGGAGATGGTGTCATATTTTGAGGATTCGAAAATGCCAATTGTGCAAAGGGAGAAATGACCTTGGGAGAAGCGGAAGAAGACGTAACGCAAAGACGTTACGTCTTTCTGCGTCTCTCCCCTCCGTCGCCTCATTTCCTTCCCTGTGCTCATCGATGACGGCCTACAGCGTTGACCAGGAGGGAGAGGACCTGATCTTCGCCCTGGCGTTCGTCTGTTCCCTCGTCTTCTTCGCTGCGGTCCCTAGGTCAAATAAGTTCCTCCGTTTCAGAAGACAAAGGGGCCATCAGAAGGCTGACTTAGTCGAAAGTCGAACCGACAAATGTCTGTGTTTTAACTGCTTTATTGTTGACTGCCACCGTTGTTGATTTGATTTATGCCACTGACTTTTTTCAAATGAAAAGTTTTTTCTGTTTGCTAGAAAAATGGGATGAATGGTGCCAAGGCTCATAAAACACCAAAAAAAACAAAAAGCAAAAAATTAGTCTAGTCAGGGAATCGAACCAATGACCCTCTGCTTGCCCGGCGAACTCCTACACCGCTGCGCCAGCCAGGCAGTTGTGCCTGTCTGCGCAGCGCCGGCCTTTGTTCCCGCGGCGGGCAAAAAACCTTCTTTGTGTCATTTTCATTGTGTGTTCTCAAACCGCTGTTGAATCTAAAGACGATAACTATTCATTAATCAGACAAATATATAGTAGACTATGATTCCGTGAAGAATCCACGAAGAATAGTGTTATCCCCACCACCCTGAAACTGTCTTTCAACTGGGAGTGACCTTAAAAACTTACCTCCCCAGCCCCAGGGCCTTCCCCAGCCCCATCCTCCATATCCCCAGGGTCTGTAGCCCCAGCCTCCATAGCCCCAAGGACGACGCCAGCCCCAGCCACCGAAGCCTCCCCAACCGCCAAAACCACCCCACCACCGCTTGGAACGGATCAACCTGGAAAGAGTTTTCAAGTAGATTGATGGTCAACCCACGGTTTATCGATCTGAGCAATCGGCTCCACTTTTGAATTCTCTTGGCTCAGTGGAAATCCATCGGAGAGGGAGAGAATTAGAAGTGAAAGTACAAGAACACAGAAGACGTTCATTCTGAAATCTGAAGTGAACTGGAATTGATAAAAATAGCCGAATTCCGTGAGTTGTCTTATATAGAGTGGAGGAGACTCGTCTGACTGCATACTTAAGTGGCCGAGAGAGTGCACTCTTGGGAGAGACGCAGGCCACATGTTTCTGGAAGCACACAGAAATGCCTACAAATATGTTGTTTAGACGGAATTCGGCCAACGCCAAACGCATGACGATTTCAGCGCTGCAGATATGGTTTTCAAGAAAACATTCTGGGTTTACTTTGAACAGAAGATCTGAGAAATTGGTTATTAGAAAGAATGGGGAAATAATTAAGGGCTAAAGCTACATGGGGATTTTATGTAACTCTAAGGTGCAGGGGAGCGACTGTGTCATACTTTTCTTTAAGATCCTCATTTACAGAGCCCGCCAGGTTAGGGCCCAAACTTTCATTAAAGAATTTCTTAGCAAACGTTCTAATTCTAACATCCTGATGACTACCCGCTTTTCAGTTTTCAAAGGCTTTCTAAGGCTCAGGCTGTAGGAAAATGAATCAGGCCGGGCCCGGAAATTCATTTTCTGGCTTCAGGCAGACCCAAGAGACCTGTTGTATTCCCCCAGTAGAGTAGTTGCCTGCTCTTACCGTATGATTGTAACAAAACTACAGATTCTTCCGGCATGTGGCTTCCAAAACCGCCTGCAGAAAAGTACAAACTACACATTTCCTGAATTTGATCTTGGAGTGTTCTTCTGTACTATTGCGCCTGATTTCCACTTGGCTATTCGGCCAAGTGATGTTTAAACACTTCTTTTGCAAAGATACGATTTCAGGGAAAAGGATAATTGTAGGCATCCAATTAATCGGAGTACCAGGAATGAAATATTTGTAGTTTCCACGGTTTGACTATAAAAATTTCAAATTTGAACGTAAATGGGCTCTCGTTGGTCCCTTTTCAGTTTGATGACAGTGTAATTCCACAAGTTTTATTGGGATTTATTTAATTTATTAAGTACTAATTTATTAAGTAATAAGCTGAAACACTAACACCGAAGAAATTGATACATCTGAAGTAGTGTTACTCATTATGAAAGATACAACTGATAAAGAAGCATCATTTTCCCCAAAAACCTAAAAGAGATATTATCTTTTATTAGGAAAACCCACCTCCTCCCCACCCGCTGTTCCATCCCCAGGAGTTCCCCCAGCTGTTGCCCCAGCCTCCTCCCCAGCCAAGGCCCAGACCCAATCCTCCCATCCATCCACTGTTCCAGCCACTGTTCCATCCGCTGCTGAAACCTCCTCCCCACCCTCCTCCCCAGCCACAACAGCCCCAGCCTCGCTTGGCTCGGAGATGCCAAAAATGATCACATTTAGAGAAAACATCGAAACTTACTGTTGACTTGAATCCAATTTTGTGGTTTCCCTCAATTCGGACTGCACAAGTTCCGCAAAAAACCAAAGGGTGATGATAAACAGCCAGGTGCAACGGAACATTCTAGAAAGACAACACGCGTCATGAAAAAACAAACGGAAAATAATGACTAATGTTCTAGTCGTTTTTATACTCGGAGGTTCTGTTTTTTTTGGCCACACATTCGGCCAATTTCACCCTTTGTTGTGAGAAAATGATTGTTTCACTGCAAAATTGCAAGAAAAATGGACGAATTGAAGAAATTGTTTTAAATTTGCAGAAAACAGAATTTCGCAGAAGAGGTGTTGAGGAAATTGGCCACAATGGCTCCTCTCTCTCTCTCTCTCTCTCTCTCTCTCTCTCTCTCTCTCTCTCTCTCCCTCTCCCTCCCCCTCCCCCTTGCTGCGCCTTTTACTTCCATAACACCTGCCCATCCTGATTATCTCATTCGATTGTTCCTCACGTGATCCTCCGACCCTCGGATAGCATCTGGTCATCTCCGTCGTTCCTCCGGAGGTCAGGAGAGCCACTAAAAGGTTCCCGCGCCGGTCTCTCTGATTGAAATCAATGGGCGAGTGACCCATTTCCCGCACTTCTTACAGCCAACTGCCACCTGTCACCACCGGATACTGTCATTTTATATCTCTTTCTATCACTTACAAACAGAGAATACACAGGACTTTTAATTGTCAAGATAAGCAATTTCAATTTTCCTTAATTTGTTGTTGGAGATCTAAAAACTTGTTCCTACCATAACCTTGATTTATGACAGCGTCACAATGTGAACACTGAAATTACCAGAACTCTAGTTCTATTAGTGTTAAAACAACAAAGAACATATTTACCATAAACTTTTAAAAATCCCCGTTTCTACCAAAAAACTTTGTTGCCACGTGTCCTAGGCCCCTATCCGGTTGAGGAGCTTTGCGGCAGTCCTTTTGACGATTCCAGTTGGTACGAGGTGCGAGGGTTTATTGTGTCGTCCAGTTCCTCTGAAAAAGGCGTCAGCCTCCAGTGAGAAAGTGTCCGGCCGCGGATATCAGACGGATGTTTCCTTTAATGACGCCCTTCTTTACTCGAACGCCTTTATCCGCCCGGTTTCGAGTCGAACAGGTTCCATGTGGTCACATTCGATGCGGGACATTTGTTTTCTACAACAGCCAATGCCACCGGACGACCACACGCACCGGAAACTACAATGCCAGATTATTTTTAGCTTTCGTCGAAAGCTTGTTTTAAATTATCTTTGTATCATTTCTTTTAAAATTTGCTTCACTCTTGTTCATTCACAGATACACGGACACACGTGCGCTCAACTGCACACACAGATTTCAACCAAGCTTTTTCCTAGGCCTATTTTTTAAAAACTTTTGTCCAACTTTGTCCCATCAGCAATTTTGTAATGGCTGAACTAAACGAGATTCAAATTCCCAATGAAATAGAGCGAAAACACTGATTTCCATTTGAGATAGTGGCAAACTGAATTTCTTGAATTTTCCACCCTAGTTTTTTAAGACTTCATTCAACTAGATTCTAAAATTTATAATAGAAAAGCAAAGTGTATTGAAATTCAGATCAAAGTATCTTAGTTAATCGTAAACCAAAACTTTCGAGACAATGACTATCCTGGGAAATTTGATGTGCTTAAATAGTACATAAAGAATACGTTAACATTGTAAAGTGGAAAATTACACAGTAACCCAACAATACTTACCGTAACCCAGAAGCCAAAGATCTCGAAGTTTTAGAAGCTACCCTTTTCGGCCAAATCAACGACTTTTAGTGTTCCACTAATTGAGTTCAGATCACAATGGGGTATTTCAGAGGCTGACTTTTAAATCAAGAACACAGGATCCAGTTGTTTTCCTTCTCATTTCACTGAAATATCTTCTCGATTATCACGACGAAAGTGTTCAATTTGGCAAACAGCCTGGCCTTGGCATTGCTTTCGCTGATCTTAGATGCCAACCTTGTGTTTTCCGTCAAAATCGAAGTGTTCCCTTTTCTCTCTTCTTATTTGATTACTTGAATTCTTATGTTTCTTGAATGTTTTTCTAGTGGTTTTCAAAAACAAAATAAGAACGAAGACTCACAATTTCACAGTTTCTTTCTTTTCACATCAAAACTACCCAATGAATTACAAATGAAATTTTCAGCGTCCTGGAGGGGGCCTTTTGAAGATGAACAAGGTCAAACAGGGGTTGGGTAAGTTTTTTCTATTTGTTTAGTTTTTATACTTAAACTTTAAAATCTTTGTTGTTTTTTAGATTTCGGACGGGTAAAGAGGTTTTTGAAGAACATTGTGCACGAAGAAGACGTTGACTATGCCCAGTTTGAATCCAGGTTGGTTGATACCGCCAGAATCAGAGAAGCATATGATTTATTCGAATCAGACGTTTTAAATATATATTTTTTATTTAACTTCTAAGTCTTTTTTTCAGAATCGACGGCACAGAAATAGTTACATTCCGGGAGAATGACGGCAACTTCCGTCTCTTCAGGACAAACGTCCACGTCAAGGTTTGATTTTTCTACCTTCTTGATGTTAAAATTTTCCTTTTTGTACTTTGTCTCTTTTGAAATAGAAATTTCTGCTGTTTAAAACACTAAAACAATCATGTAGCTCACTTTTCTCGTTTTCGAGATATTTTGCATTGAATTTGCTAAAGTCGGATTGTCTTCCGTGGATTCTCCGGATGGCCCCACTTGTCCTCTGTTCAGCGATAGTTAAACCCGGCGGGGTTTATTCAAATGGGGCTAAAATAAAGGGACCTTACTTGAAAAAGTAGTATTTTCAATTAGCTCCCATTGCTACCGTACATAGTAAAATTAAATAAGGCCTTACGGTTTAGGTCGGAGCCTACATCGCCTGTGCCATTGGGTTCGCCATCACAATTGCCTACTGCATAAGCTACACCTTCTACCATCAGAGAGGATTGGGAAGGAACCCCTTCCTGGATCAACTGGAGCTCAGTTAGTTTGTCTTTGGACTCCTTAACTCAGAGAGTATTCCAGTCGACCTCGTCTTTGCCTTCGTCGTGGGTCTGCCGTGCCATGTTTTGCTCTTTCTGGGTATTCGAAAAGAGAACAAGAAGCTTTTCACGTGAGTTTTCTTTAGTTCTAGACACTTTCATTCTTCCAGTCCTTTCCTCGTCTTCTACCTCACTAACTTCATCCTCAACTGTGTGCTCACTGTGGTCACCGTGGCAGCCGCAGCCATGGACATGCACCGACAGATCTTCGGAAACATCAAGTATGACCTCGCTTGGACTGCCTTCCAGGTTGGTTTTTGAACAATGAGTACTTTTAGTCAGTTCTTTAGATCTGCTTCACATCGGCTCAAGGCCTTGCCATCTATGTGGTTTTGAGGTGCAGGAAGTATGCGGCAGCCAAGGAGTACTGGAAGAAGAGGACCGAAGAGGTCAGTTTTTTCACTTTGAAGGAATTTAAAGATTGAGTTTCATTTTTAAACATTAATTAGACTTAAACCACCTTCACATACTTGAAAATTGTTAAAAAGTGAATTTCAAGGAACATTCATCCCTTGCCACTCTTAATTCGTTTCTTGATTAGTGCGATCATTTAAAATTCTATGCATAAACGATGGAAGGAACTTTTCTCAAACTAACACTTCCCTGCTGCTAAATCGGGTACAATTTTTGTTTCCAGGGTTATATAAAGTGCATTCCTAATTCATAGTTGCGATTTTGTGCAAGATGCTCAAATGAAATAGGGCGGCAATCACATGAACTAAGAGAAACAGGAGTTTCACTTGAAATAATCTTTTTTTAAAGTGGCCTATTTTCAGCGCAACTCTTCTGTGGTGGCGGACGGTGTTTCGATCTACGATTAGCTCTCCTTCAAATAAATATTTATTCTTGCGATTGCAGAGACAAACAGTCCTTGTATCGATTGTATTTTCCGTGTTGACTGATTCCGTGGAGTTTCAAACTAAAACGGAAGTTCATAGTTTGGCTGAAACCCGTTCTTCTTCCGATGTGTTTGTTTGGACGATCTGTCTGTGATCGACCGACCCGCGGAATAAAAACGACGCGGCGACGGGAGATAGCCTTGCGCTTTCCACACGTACGCAGCAGACACGCCAGGTCGAAGGTCAGAAACTGGAAAGCACGGAAGATCGATTTTGCAGAGGAAACCAAAACATCGAGGAAAGTGGGAAGATTTAATAAACAAAACCCATTCGGTTCTTGAGTTAACTTTTCTCTAACTTTAATTTTTCTCAGGGTATGTAGAGTTAATTGAACAAAGGAACTAAGAAATTCAAGAATCTTTCCCTTTGCCTCATAGAATCTGGTTCCTCACTCAAATGCTTCTTCCTCTGTAGACAGCGTGATTATTTGTTTCTGATGACATCAAAAGCCCGCAGTAGACTCTTGCAGCCACTCTTTGGCCGCTCATCGACAGCTGTTTTCTTTGTTTCTTTGTTGCAACATCTGCTATCTTCCGAACTCCAATGAACAAATAATGAAATTTCAGTTGAAGCCCAGGCATGAGTATTTGAATTAAAACCGGTGTTACATCATTTCAACTTGACCCTCAAGTTTCCTCTTGTTTTAAATTGTAAACCGGCGCCGATTCGACTGTCGGGGCAGCTGTTGCGACGGCTGGCAAACTGACCCGGTGCAAACACTTGAAATTTCGAGGGAAAGGTTTACACTTCTTTCTTCTGCTGGACACACGTAGGGCTATTAAAGAATCACCTTCGCAGAGATAAGGGGCCTCACGTGGGGATGGGCAGACTGCAAGTCAGACAATCACGAAACGCTTGCCAAGGAAAATAGAGAACGGCGATTTAACTTTTTATTGGGGTTTACGGTAAGACCGAGTAATCTGCTATATTTGTTTTATTACCGTATGCCACAAGCTTGGTTGAGGCGGGCCATTTCCAAATTGTCTTGGCCTGGGTCACTCCGGCAATGACTACATTTCTGTTGTCGGACCTGGGCGATCCAGCCCGTCTTCTAATTTTTCTGGGCCCTTAGGGTTTGAACTAACTGCGATCAATGGTTTCAGTGAAAAATTCTCGATATCGAGCTATCCTATCATTTGCTCAATTTCGTTGCGCATCAAAATCCACGGTAGTTTGTAGTCTTCTAGCTTGATCACGAAAAATGAGCGTAGTAAACCCCCTTTCCGAGTAGCCCCCTTCTAAACCACTGTCTTTCCCCATATACTGCAAAAGTTAAGTAGCCGTAATCAAACAGTGAAGTGCTGTGGCTAAAGATCCCGATGTAAAATTGGCTAAAAGTTAGAAACAAACTTTAGTTCAAATTAAGAAACGTCTGCTTGTTGCCTTTGGTCGTTCTACTTTTACCCTTCGAAAACCTTGAGATAGCAAACAATCGCCTTTTAGATAAGGTCTTGCCACGTTCTACGCCTCTTTACAATGTTTTGAACTTCATGAAAGCAATGGTTTAAGGAATATAGCAAAGTGATATAATCCTACAACCAACTATTCCAACTTTTAGATCTTGACTTCTAAAGTTTACAGAAATCCTGCAGAACTGAACCAACTTGCCAAACGATTTCAAACTATGGGGCATTGGTGAACTATCCAAATAGACACTTTGTGAGAAGTCTTTGCCCCATCGATGTGATTGTCCCCGATCTCCCAAGTCTCTCGCGGCGCACTTTGTTCCCCTCATGGCTTCTGCACAAAAGAAGTGAAAACAGCCGCATTCTTTGACCCTACATGTGCAATTTCTGATAAAAAGAACGTCCTTGTCTGCGAAACATCGACGTCCTGTTTGCGAACGTCGGCGAAATTGCGAAGGTGGCGTTATCGCCACGCGGCCGAGTCACGTGAGATTGGGCTATCCCAAAGACGCTTTACAAATGGGAATATCGATTGTTGAAATGCGAAGTCTCTTGGAAACGACGGAGGATCACACCATGGGGGTAGTCGCTCTTTGCACCGAACCGCCCGCTGAGATTCCAATTGGCCTCGGCCGGTCACATGCGGAAGCAGATTTGGGCGAGGACGGAGGTTCGCACGTAGAGAGGACTGGGAGACACACGTGACAAGGACATTTGCTGATTCAAGCAGAAGGAGGGTTGGCTGGAACCCACAACAGAAAGGGCAGGTTCCGAGAATATTCCTCATTTTCAGCGCTTTCGCCCGGAGGGAATTCAGCAAATAGGGCGAGTGGAGGAAACAGATCAAAGAAGTGGTTAAACGCAAATTAAGGGGAGATAGACAGAGTATGTAATCTGCCTGTGTCTGTCTGTCTGCGTGTCAGTTTGTGACAGAGAGAAGAAATATACATACAGACGCAAAGGACGACAGACATAACCAGGCGGGCAGACGGAGACACAGACACGCGCTCACAACCACACACGCATACGAGAGAAAGAGAGGTAGGGAGAGGCATAGAGAGAAACATGCACAGAAAGACAGATATGAGGAGAACCTAAGTTTTTTGCTGAACTTCATTCGTCACAGGACAAATTGTATCTATTTTTGAGCATAATACTCCTAGCCCCACCCTTACTACCCTTTAAAGATAAGATTTATCACGGCCTTTGTCCTATCGCCCTGCTCAGCTAATAACAAACAAAGAACCTCAGTTTTCCCGTGTAAACTGATATATTTTTAGTGCAAAACATAGGAGACTGGTTGCCTTCCCTTGTTTTCAGGCCTATTTTTGCGCAGCCTGAACAACTGTTAATCTGTGGATCTTTCTGAACCTATGACATGTGCCCTTCTATTTCCGATCGCAAAGGAAAAGTCACGTCCGATCGAGCCATTACTCTGGGCTCCGTCCGCCGCCGCAGACACATGACCCTCGGCCGGCTGCGGCGTAAACAACAAAGGTCACGTAATCTGAAATCCCCGATGGGGATATGACGGGAATAGGCATGAGTTAGAAGGGTTTACTGCGGGAAGCAGGGTTTGAAGGAAGCAGCCGATCAAGGCCGGTTAGACGACCTTGCCTTGTTTACCATTCGGCCGAGTCAGTTGGCGGCTGCACCGTGGCTGACCGTTTTCTGATCTGTTTACGACACACGGTCGATTGAGGAGGAGGGAAAATGAAGGAACAACGTTCACACATCTGATGGATCTGTGATTTTCCGTACAAGATAAAATCATTAACTCTGATTTGTATTTCTTTACTAAATGTATTCATGTGAGGGTCAGTCATCTCGTAATGAGTCTTGGCTGAGCTCATCTATTTGGGAGAGGGCCGGTCCCAATTGGAGACTAACCCTCCACATTCGAATAGCTGAAATTCCCTTCCCTTTGTTCGTCTGCTGAATTTCCTATTCGATTGTCAGAAGAGACGCTGAATTGATGAAAACAGACAAAATGGCGCGGGAGTAGCAGACATGACCAAGAATCTCAGACGTGTTCAAGCGAAAAACATGAGTATTCCATTGCACAAACCATTACGCGATCGCATCTGCTCATTTGTCTGATGCACAATACAAAAAGAGGCAGGGCAGGTGCGTGCGGATCGCGGAAAATCGAAAGTTCACTTTTTCAAACAAAGCGAATTGGGAACAGGGGATGGATTTATGTCTGGGGTCGATAACAACCGTCGAACTATTGCGATGATTTGTTAAAATAAGGGTCATTTGGATAAATTGGTCCGTGTAATTGAGGCAACCGCATATCTTATGATGGAACTGGGTAGTTGAGGTACAGGTGCCCCACCGGGCCCGGAAAGCTATTGTTTTACGTCAGCAAACCAATTTTTAATACAAAAGTTGCTACATCGTTGTATTCAATACCGAAATAAAGTAATAATTGGTCGTATAGTTGTATATTCGACTGAATATTGATTTTACTGAAGCTTCGGTGAATTGTAGTTTGGATGTCTCAAGCACCTTCTTCCACAAAATCGGTTTTTTCTAGCTTTTAAATGTGATTTTTAAAACTCAACTGTAAAAGAAATGAATCTAAATACAGGATTTTGTCTTTTTCTGCGTATTGATTGAAAAACATAAGAAAAAACAAGTGCGTTTCAGGTTCAAAATACATTGTGCGTGTTGGGGAGCGTCGTTCTTTGCTTTGTGGGCGTGGCCTGTGTCCGTCGGCAGCCCTGCCCTCCCACAAACACTGCCCCCTGCGAGTCGCCTCCAGGAGCTGTGACCACCCAAAATGAGTGTCGATCCCTCACTCCTCACCCCCTTCAAGGTCAGTTCAACTGGAAATGGCCGTTTGTCAGAGAATTGTAGGGAAATTCAACGTTTTCCGTGTTTGAGCGAGCGTTTCATCGATTTTGAATTCTATTGTCAGTGTTTCTGTGCATTTCAACCAAGCAAAAGCCTTTTAGTATGTCTTTAATTGTCCGCATTTATATTTTGAAAGCCGCTGTTCCGATGATTGCAACGGGCGGCGGTCTTTTTGGAAACCAGGGCGTAGCTTCGACCAGAGGTCAACGATTGCATCTTGATGTGTTCTGCCAATTCTCCTAGGCATTTATGGGAGAAATAGACTTTTGTTCTAAATTTTGCGACGGGGAACAGAATTTCAAGCAATTTGCTTCGATTTTTGAGTGCAATCGCGTTAGGATAAACACATTTCGTCATTTGAATGATGCATTCGTGTTTCACAAATAAGGCTGAATTTAACGGGGTTTAGCTAATTACTTTGATTATTTTGCATAAATTAATTACCCATTTGTTTCAGAACACCGGAGCCAACGCCTCCCTCCGTCAGATCTCCGAGGATGCCTTCTACGTCATCAACGAGGTCGTCAACAAGCGTCTCGGACACCTCCCCATCCTCAAGGTAGATTTCATTTCTTTCTTTATTCCTTAAGGTTGTTTTCTCCTTCTCAAGCCAAATGGACGTGACATGTTGAATGTCGGGCGCCGCAGACCGATTTCCCTTTTTCTCGGCCGGGACGCAACTGTTGTGTTTGCCGTAGATTAAACTAGAATCTCTTGTCGAAAACATTTCCTCGGATGGATCAGAGTTCGAATGCTTTGCAAAGAGGGGCTGAGAAGTGCTTAAGGCTCTGTTGTTTGTGCCGGCCGTATGTCTTTATGCAAAGCTTTTCATCGATTTTGAATGTTATTTTCGAGCGTAGGTGCAACTTAGTTTACTTTTTCCCATTTCGTCGCAATTGTGATCAAGGTTGCGATCTGCGCTGTTTGTGTTTCAATGCCCGTTTTATCGCATCTATCGCGTGACTGGCCGATTCGGGGGGAATTCAGACTGTTTCTAGGGACTAATACTATGAAATTATTACTTTTCAACTTTTATGTTCCTATCATTTTCAGGGAGACTTCCACCTGCTGCCGGCCAAGGTCCAGCGCTTCATCGCCGAGAAGGCCGAGCTTATGCGCCCTCGCGGTAGGAGCCCCGGTCTTCTGTAATCCTTCCTTTTAAGGCATCTTCATCTGCGACGGATCCCAGCATGAAGCCGACGACATCATCTCCAAGCTGATCGAGCGCGGAATGCTCTCAGCCCTGCCCGCCTACGAGAACAACTACATCTGCCGCACGGATCCCAAGGTGAGCAGTGGTCTTTGATTGGCTGCCAATGTCTATTTCTACCAATTTCCGTCTGTTTCCCCGCTGGAATATGCGTAATCCCAGCGGAACAATAGGCAATTACGCGGCATTGATTTCCTTTTTTCGGGTCTCGTGCGCACTTTGCCGATTGTTGACCACATGTCTGTTTATTGCCAAAAGACGAGGGATTTTTAGGATGTGGCTCGTGTGGAATCGAAGACCTGGATGGTCACCCGCGAAAAGCACCAGACGGTCACCCGCACGCCGGAGGGAGTGGACCCCATCATGGGCCACTGGATGAGCCCCGAAGACCTCAGCGTCGAACTCGACAGCAGATTCCCCGGATGCATGGCTGGTACGTGGAGTCATTTCAGTCTCTGAGACGGAGATTCTGGAGGGTTCTTTGAAATATGGGATTGTGATGGCCCCGTGGTTCGAAGGCCACACCGCTGGTTCGAGCAAAGGTCAAGCATTCCGCGATGCGCTTAGGCGAGCTTATGCATGCGGGAGGGAACTAGACGGTGCTTACATTATTAGTTTTTGTGGAAACTAATTTAAAATCACACATGTTCGCGCCTCGAAGACTTTGTTTCATGGCGTCGGTCTCCTATCAGTGTTTTGTAGACTGTTTGCATCGGACTGGTTATCACAGTGTGTTCGGTTGGAAAGACTGCCGCTTTCACGGGAAATATAAACTATGGGTGGAAAAGGCTGAAAACATCGATTAAAATGAGTTATGTGTTGATTTCAGGCCGTACGATGTACGTGATCCCCTTCTCCATGGGACCCATCGGAGGTCCCCTCTCGAAGATCGGAGTTCAGCTGACCGACTCCAACTACGTCGTTCTCTCCATGCGCGTGATGACGCGCGTGTGCAACTCCGTCTGGGACTCGCTCGGAGACAACGACTTTGTCCGTTGCATCCACTCCGTCGGTCTCCCCCGTCCCGTCAAGCGTAAGCTTTGTTGTTAACCTGTCAGAGGGGGTTCTTTCCAGAGAGAGTCATCAATCACTGGCCCTGCAACCCCGAGCGTGTCCTCATCGCCCACCGTCCTCCCGAGCGCGAGATCTGGTCATTCGGATCCGGATACGGAGGAAACTCTCTCCTCGGTTGGTGTAGCACTTCTTCTTTCTAACCAGACTTCTGGCATTCCCTAACCCTTGTTTTGCAGGAAAGAAGTGCTTCGCCCTGCGCATCGCCTCCAACATCGCCTACGATGAGGGCTGGATGGCCGAGCACATGCTCATCATGGGCGTCACCCGTCCCTGCGGAAGGGAACATTTCATTGCCGCCGCCTTCCCCTCGGCTTGCGGAAAGACCAACCTGGCCATGTTGGAGCCCACCCTCCCAGGATGGAAGGTGCGCTGCGTCGGAGACGACATCGCCTGGATGAAGTTCGGCGAGGACGGCCGTCTCTACGCCATCAACCCCGAGGCTGGATTCTTCGGAGTCGCCCCCGGAACTTCTAAGAAGACGAACCCCATGGCCGTGGCCACCTTCCAGAAGAACTCCATCTTCACCAACGTCGCCGAGACCGCCGACGGAGAATACTTCTGGGAAGGACTGGAGGATGAGATCAAGGACAAGGTACGGGTTCCTTCAGCTGGTTACTGTAACTCTTGTTTAGAACGTGGAGATGATCAACTGGCTCGGAGAGAAGTGGAAGATCGGAGACCCCGGAGTCGCCGCCCACCCCAACTCTCGCTTCGCGGCCCCCGCCCGTCAGTGCCCCATCATCCACCCCGACTGGGAGGCCCCGCAGGGAGTGCCCGTCGAGGTAAGAGCCTTCTTCACTTCATTTTACCTTTGATTATCCAGGCCATCATCTTCGGAGGACGCCGTCCCCAGGGAGTCCCCCTCGTCTTCGAAACCCACTCCTGGGAGCACGGAGTGTTCACTGGCGCCTGCCTCAAGTCTGAGGCCACCGCCGCCGCCGAGTACAAGGGTACGTTTCTCCGCTTTAAGACATTTATCAGTCATTATTGGCTACTTATTCGTAACTTATGATATCTTTTTAGGCAAGACTGTTATGCATGATCCCATGGCCATGCGCCCCTTCATGGGATACAACTTCGGAAAATACCTCCAGCACTGGCTCGACCTCAAGACCGAGAAGCGCCAGGTGCCCAAGATCTATCACGTCAACTGGTTCCGCAAGGACCAGAACAACAAGGTGGGAATACCCTTGTCGGATTCAGCTGATGCGATTGTTTCAGTTCCTCTGGCCCGGATTCGGAGACAACATCCGTGTCATCGAATGGATCATCCGCCGCCTCGACGGCGAGCAGGGACTGGGAGTGGAGACGCCGATCGGAACCGTCCCCTCCGCCGGCTCCATCAACGTCGATGGTTTGGATCACTTCAACTGGGACGAGCTCATGTCCGTCCCCGCCGACTACTGGAAGGAGGACGCCAAAGAGGTCAGGAAATTCCTCGAGACCCAGGTCGGCCCCGACCTCCCCGCGGAAGTCCGCCGGGAAATGGACGAGCAGGAGGCTCGCATCAACGCCCTCTAATGTGTATATTCGCTATGTGTTCATCTTTACCTCTCGCATAGTTGTCCCTGTTATGTATAGTTTCCACGTTATTAAAGTTGTACGACCTCAAGGGCTTTTTATACTTGACGGGTTACAGGGAGACAGAGAGGTAGAATTAAAGGAGAAAAGAAGGAACTCGGGGGCTTTGGCCAACAGGACGGAACTGGTGGTTCCGCGGAAAGGGGCCTTCTTTCTCTCCTTGCGAAGATCCTTTCCCTTCTGGGTAAATTGACGGCTGAGGCCGAAATCGAGCATGTAGATCAGGTGGTACTCGTTGTGTTCCGGTAGGCGGGTGGCGAAGTTGCCAAGCTTTATGTCGCGGTGGAGGAATCTGATCTAAACGCAGAGATTAGAGAGGGATCAGGAGACAAACAGGTAAGGAGAAGGATATAGAGAGAGAAACTCTGGAGATCTTCGATACCAACGAGGCACTGCAGGGCCGCCTTGAGAGAAGTTCCCATGGTGAATTTCTTTCCGGCACTCATCTTCTCGCATTTGATGGCAAATTTCTTGCCGTCCGACTGCCGGCTGGCCTCGAAGACAGTTCTGTAGTCGCCCTTTCCGAGTAGGACAGACGACGAATGAACAATTTGTCATAACCTAATACGCTTATGGGCCAAAGCTGTAACTGAATGGCATCCACGTGGTCCAAACCGAGGGAGAGGAAAGCCGAGAGCTAGGTGGAGGGATGAGTTCCAGAAGACGATCGGTCCAACGTTACTACAGCAAGCCACAGACAAGAAGACATGGAGAGATATCATGGCGCTACACGGCCATACATAACCGTTGAATAAAGCATTAAATAGAAAAAGAAATACGCTTAATAGAAAAATTATCATTATTAGAATTAGAAAAAAAAGCTTATTAGAAAAATTACCCTAGAATGCCCCTCGGTGTCCAATTGCCTGTCGAAGTCTTAGTCACCCTCTTCGCCCAGTTGGATCCCTGGTTCCGCAGAGACCGCTACAAAGTGACATCATTTCTCCGAAAGGAACAGAAGTCAGCAGACCATCCACGAACTCCCAAATCATGAAAATGGGTAATTCGGCAAACAGCGCCCTCGTTTCTAAAAGGAGCAAGCAAAACCGTTTCTTTTCATTAGAAGTTGGCGAACTGCCCAATATAGGGGGGTATATAAGGTAGGGGTTCTCAGATGCCATATCACTCATTCACAATGCTCTTCACTTACATCTTCTGTGCCTTTCTTATGTTCTCCCTTGGAGCTACTGAGCAAGCAGATCGTCTTGATGTTCCCAAAACGTGAGGATGTTTCTTTATACGTATTTTTATTGATATTTAGACCTTCTCGAGTGAAGAGGTGGGGTTACGGCTATGGCTACGGAGGCTGGGGAGGATACAGAGGAGGGTGGGGACGAGGCTGGGGAGGTGGCTATGGCTACGGCTACCCTCACTACGGCGGTGGATGGGGATGGGGTAAGGAACTGATTGAAGATAACCGTTAGAATGTTTAGGTCGCTGAGGATCAACACCCGACTGATTTTGAGTCGATATATGCAAATAAAAGTTTTTTGTATTGATAAACTTCCTTCGATGAATGGCTCTTGCCCAAAAGTGGCAACATGATGAGAGACCCTTTGAAGGTTTAGTTCTTACGATTCTGTTCAAGGAATCGGTCAAACAAGCAAACTTTAGTTCTTAAAGTAAAAATGATAAAACAAAGCATTATTCATAGATTTATTTGAGCTACATTTAACAACGACACAATTTGAAGATGGAGAGATCTCGTCAACGCCTTTGATGTGGGCAACTTAGTATGCGGAGAAGGTGCGATGTCTGAAACAAAAACAATTAATAGAAAGTTGTTAAAACTTTATAAATATATATTTAAAATGTGTTAAACTTACTTGAAAGTCCTTCCTCCACGAGGCGTCTGTCCTGCGTAGATGTACTTGACGATCACAGTCTGCTGTCCTTTGTATCCGCCACGGCCCTTTCCTTGGAATCCGCCACGGGGCTTTCGGTTGGTGGAGGAGATGCCTCGAATGTTGGTCCTCTTCTCAAGCACCTAAACTTCTTTATATCATCAATTGAGGAAATGATTTTACCTTGATCTGTCTCTCTTTCAGGAGACTTTCATCCATAGCCAACGCATTCAGGGATCCCTCCTTCTCGGTGAATTCGATGTAGGCAAATCTGAATATCACGTTTTAGAGGGCTTAAAAGGGTAATTTACCCCTTGGGATTTCCGCTGAACTTGTCCGTGGGAATGGTCACTCGGGCGATGGAACCACAGCCATGGAAGTGGCCCTTAAGCTCTGCCACAGTCACGCTGTAGTCTACCTGGAAATAAACTTGTTTTTAATGATAGCTTAGGCCTTAAGGCGTTTAAAAGAAGAAAACTATATTTTCCTTCGCAATAGTAGAAATTGATTTGAAAAACTTACGTTTCCGACATAAACAGAGCGGGAGTCGGCCTCTTCTTTCTCCTCAATCGACCGCTGAGGGCTCATCCTGAGGACAGGGACTTTCATTTGAGCCTGAAATAGATAAATTACTGAAATTCTTCTATTTTAATTTACCCTAACATTTCTTTGAATTTGATTGATTTTCAGCTGCTCCTCTTCCATTTCAGCCAACATTCGGGATTCAAGCGATGAAACCTGAAATGAAAAGATAAACTTTGTGAGAACATAAGATTTCAATCATTCCTTTTTCAACTTATAATAAACCAAAAGATTTAATGTAATTTTTCAAAAATTTTAACTTACGTCTTTAACGTCTCCGCAAGGGGTGATGGAAGTAACTTCCATCATTTCCTTCTCGATGATCTCGCACTGGGGAGCCATTTTAGTTTCTGAAATCGAAATAATTCAAATAGGTATTTTAAAAGGGAAAGAAGTAGAGAAAAAACGGAAGATCGATTATCAACTGAGACCTTAGTCTATACCTAAGAATTAAAGCAGATGTCACATGTTGCAGATGCAGATAAACTAGGTCACCAGGGCCAATAAGTGACCTCAGGACACACGTTTTTCTGCTATTGACTTAATATAAAACTAGATAAACTATGACTTAGAGATATAAAAAAGGGAAGATGAAATTTGGAAGAAAAATGAAAAAAGGAAAGAGAAAGGATATAACAGACCTAGAGGATTGTTAGCCAAGTTTGAAAGAAGGAAAGTAGGTACTTAGAGTTTTAGAACAAACCGAAGGAAGGGCAAGGGGCAGGGGATTTATTTTATAAGAAAGTTTAAAATAATAGAGAAACTAGAAGGATTTATAAAATAGAAGATTGTATGATAATCAAAATGAGCCCTTGGTCTATACCCGATTATTAAAGCAGATGCGATTAAAGCCGTTTTCACCCATGGCAGATGCCAATTCCAATTTAAAAGTGTCAATGAAAACTAGGTCACCAGGACTAATCGATTATCAGTAAACGATCCTTGGATAGTTAAGACATGAGAAAGGGAGAGAGAAAGGAATGGAGAGAAAAACTATCAACTTGTGTGGATCAGAAGGAAGGGGAAAAAAGAGAAGAATTGAAATGCATGAGAGATGCGTGAGGTACCCTATGTGAGATGACTTTTCCCTTATCCCATTCCCTTTATTGCCTGTAATTGAGGTTTCCTTCTTCTTCCGCCGGCTACTTCTCCTCCTCCACATTACATTCTAATTATCCCCAACCTGTCGTTTCCTCTTCTACTCGGCTTCCCCAGGGAATCGATGGCTGGGATCCCGTTGTGTCTTCTTTTTAATAAGCGGGCAATTATCGACTGCGGTAATCCGCAGGTAATCATCGCCGCTGGCAACAGCCCGAACGCTCATCCATCGATCTGCACGCGACGCGCCATCCAGCGAAAAAAGAAGATTCCCCCTGGAGTTTGGCACCATCAAAATTAAGTTTTATAACCACTACACACACACACACGGGGACACACAGGCACACGCGCACGCGCACACGTACACACATGTCCATGTTTTTCTTGCAGTGTTGGGTTGGATCCTTGCCATCGTATTCTTCATCTTAGCCATTATCCTAAGTATATTCATTCGTTACTGGCATAAAAAGTAGGTTCAATTCCAAGAAAAAGTCAATTGCCGTTTAGACGAAGCATCAATCAATACCGAATGCAGTGGAAATTGAAGAAAAAGGACGTGACGATTATTGAAAACATGGCCGTGAGTATCACAACTCCAACGTTTCCATAGAAATTCAGTCTCGAATGGGAAACAAAGGAGATCTCTCTGGAAAGAGGAGGGTCATCAGTAGCTATGCCCTCATCAACACTTCAAAGGCCGAGTTTCTGAACTTTCATCAGTCAGCGAAGATCAAATGGAGCAAGTGAGTTTCCCTTTGTCTCGGGAAACATTAGATGTTTAGAGAAGAAATGAACTATCTCTTCGAATTGAGACAGCTGAACAACGACAATCTGAACAGATTCGTGGGGCTGGTTTGCAATGAAAGAGACGTCAACCACACTGGGAGGTCGCCCTTCTACATAATCAATAATATGGTCGAAAGAGCCTCTTTGGATGTTGATTAGTTAAATTACAAATTCAAATATCTTATTTAGGATTACATCAATGATATGGAGTTTGGAATGGATGTTACTTTTAAATCTTCCTTCATGCGGGATATCATCAATATCATCAAGGTTTGTTCTCAAAGTCTTTGTTCTCACGGCCGGACCCATCTGAGCAAGGCTCGGATGAGCCCGCAGGTCGGCTCAGTTCTCTTTACTTTAAAGG
Source organism: Oscheius sp. G VE-2021 (assembly GCA_022343465.1). Classification (NCBI taxonomy): domain Eukaryota; kingdom Metazoa; phylum Nematoda; class Chromadorea; order Rhabditida; family Rhabditidae; genus Oscheius; species Oscheius sp. G VE-2021. The sequence continues at coordinate 1,197,487 of JAJQXH010000025.1, forward strand.
GCCTACTTTTAATTACAGGGTCTTAACTTCCTCCACAAGTCAAAAGTCGGCTACCACGGCCTTCTCACATCAGCCAACTGCCTCATCGATGCCTACGGGGTCTTAAAACTAACCAACTTCGGCGTGACAAATATGGTCCACGTATTCATCAACCAGAAATGGCTGGAGGTGGCCGAGGCCCTCCCCTACACATGTAACGCTGTTAAATTGTCAATTTAACAGTGTAACTCAGATTATGTGTCCTTTGCCCCTGAGAACATGGTCCAAATGGAAATCACAAAGAACTATCCCACAGGCAGCCGGGAGGGGGACATCTACTCTCTGGGAATCATCATGTTCCAGATTCTATTCCGCCATAATCCTTACGAACATTGTGGAATTCTGGGGAGAGGTAGGGGTCAGCCATTTGAAGCAAAGGGGATTGAAATCGATATATACAGAAGATCATCAATTACTCTTGGGTGCCTGCTGTAACAGACACTGAGAATCAGGACCTTGAATTGCTTAAGGTAGATTTACTTGTTTCTCAATTAATTTAGGGATTTAATAAATTAAATAAATATTTTAGAAGAAAAAATAAGTGAACAGCTGAAATAGTCTTTTAGGTAATCGAGTAGTGTTGGGTTAAAAATCCAGACAATCGTCCGAAGATGAAGGCAATCCGCAAAGTGGTTGAGAACACTTTCGCCGCTGCGTAAGATTCCCATGTCTATTTTATTATACTTTAATTTAGAAAAGGTCAATTGGTAGATCAAATGTTGGACCTAAAGGAAATATACGTCTCGAACCTGGAGAAAATCGTGGATGAGAGGAACAAGCAATGATTCTTAAAATCTTGTGAGGATTCGAAAAATGACCCTATTTTCTGATTTGGACCATTTTGGGCCAAGTTACGGTACCCTGGGGTGGCCTACCGTAACCGGAGTCAAGAAATCGATATTGACCCAAACATCCCAGAATTATGTTTTTAGGTCAACTATATGTTTGTGACCAAGTTTGACGATATTCGATGTTTCCTATGTCGCAGGACTTTCGACAGTGGAATAAATGAAACCACTGTTAGAGAACTTCCGTTTAAACATTGTCAATGAGTTGCTCATGCTAATAAGAGTTTACTTTGTCCCTGTCTACTCATTGCGGTCGTGTATCTCTGTCTCTCTTTTTCTTTCTCATTCTCTGTGTAAATAAAAAGATTATCTTTTGTTGTCGAGAGAATCTGTAGTTATTAACAATGGAATAAGTGAAACTGTGACAATGGTACAATCTTAAAAAAGCAAGATGCAACAAAATAGTTTATTAATTAGAAACAAAAGGATCTTCAAAAGGGGAAACGCAAAAGGAAGCTAAAGTTTGAACATCAAGGAACAGTCGGCGCACTCAGAACACGATTTTCCTTCCATCTGAGGTTTCGATCCAACCAGCTTCCCTTCCACATTGAAATTGACATCGTAGAAGTTGTTGCGAGGCGTCCATCGAACCGCATTCAGCGTCCGCAGCTCCCATTTGCCCACTTTGCGTCCTCTGGTCTTGTATATGACGACCTCCTGTCCATCGAACTTGTTGAACTGATTCCAGGAAATACCGAGTTCCTTGCCGGACTGGTACTCCTGGAAATCAGCAGGGACGGAGGGTCGATTGCTGGAGAACTCCTGGCAAAAGCATGGAGCATGTTCCATCCTTTCCCTCTTCTTCTTCGGCTGCAGAGTGTCGTCGTCAGAAGAAGCGGGACGCTTCTTCGCAGTCTTCAGTTTCTTTGGCGGAAGAGGAGCGACAGCCACGGCAGCAGGGTCCACGTCGTTGAGAAGCGGAATGTTGTCCAAGGCCATAGCATTGACAACCTCCTCGTCGTCAGCAGCGGGCTTCTCTTATGCAGCGAGTCCTTCGAAGTCCTCCAGATCCAAATCGTCGGCAAAGAAGACGTCGGCAAACATCTTCAGCAGCAGGCCACAGCAGTAGACCTGTCGCCCTCCGGGAGAGGGCGGGCAGGCGTAGGAAACCTTATTTGCTTAAATTCAAAATACTTTTCCGTGGTTCAATTATTCTAACGCTAATCAATGGGAAAGGATGGCCGACGTGGTTCTGATGGGATTTTTATTCTTATAACCGCTGATGGTAGCCCCTGTGCAAAAGGGACATCATGAAAAGAGACTACTTTGAAGGTCTAGTTGTTATAATGCCACGCAAGGAATCGATAAAGTGCTCATAGTGGAATTAACAAAACAAAGAATTATTGATATATTTATTGGAATTCGATTTGACAACCATACTTGGCGAATACTGATATTAAGAGATCTCGTGTACACCTTCGATGTGGGCAGCTTATACGGCGGAGAAGGTACGATGTCTGAAACAAAATAGTTAATAAACGAGTTGTTTAGAATAAGAAATACATATTTTAAACGTTTAAATCTTACTTGAAAGTCCTTCCTCCACGAGGCGTCTGTCCTGCGTAGATGTACTTGACGATCACAGTCTGCTGTCCTTTGTATCCGCCACGGCCCTTTCCTTGGAATCCGCCACGGCCACGGGGCTTTCGGTTGGTGGTGGAGATGCCTCGAATGTTGGTCCTCTTCTCAAGCACCTAAACTTCTTTATATCATCAATTGAGGAAATGATTTTACCTTGATCTGTCTCTCTTTCAGGAGACTTTCATCCATAGCCAACGCATTCAGGGATCCCTCCTTCTCGGTGAATTCGATGTAGGCAAATCTGAATATCACGTTTTAGAGGGCTTAAAAGGGTAATTTACCCCTTGGGATTTCCGCTGAACTTGTCCGTGGGAATGGTCACTCGGGCGATGGAACCACAGCCATGGAAGTGGCTCTCAAGCTCTGCCACAGTCACACTGTAGTCTACCTGGAAATAAACATGTTTTTAATGATAGCTTAGGCCTTATGGAGTTTAAAAGAAGAAAACTATATTGTCCTTCACAATAGTAGAAATTAATGCGAAAAACTTACGTTTCCGACGTAGACTGAACGGGAGTCGGCCTCTTCTTTCTCCTCAATCGACCGCTGAGGGCACATCCTGAGGACAGGGACTTTCATTTGAGCCTGAAATAGATAAATTACTGAAATTCTCCTATTTTAATTTACCCTAACGTCCTTTTGGATCTGATTGATCTTCAGCTGCTCTTCTTCCATTTCAGCCAGCATTCGGGATTCAAGCGCAGAAACCTGAAAAAAAGATAAACTTTGTGAGAACATAAGCGTTCAATCATTCCCTTTTAAATATTATAATAAATAAAAAAATATTACATGTTTTAATGCAATTTAAAAAAAAATTTAAACTTACGCCTTTAACGTCTCCGAAAGGGGTGATGGAAGTAACTCCCATCATTTCCTTCTCGATGATCTCGCACTGAGGAGCCATTTTACTTTCTGAAATCGAAACAATTGAAATAGGTATTTTAAAATGGAAAGAAGTATAGAAGATATAAAACTGAAGGTCGAGTGATTATCAACTGAGACCTTGGTCTATACCCAAGCATTAAAGCAGATGCCATATATTGCAGATGCAGGTAAACTAGGTCACAAGGGCCAATTAATGACCTCAGGACACACGTTTTTCTGCTATTGACTTAATATAAAACTAGATAAACTATGACTTAGAGATATAAAAAAGGGAAGATGAAATTTGGAAGAAAAATGAAAAAAGGAAAGAGAAAGGATATAACAGACCTAGAGGATTGTTAGCCAAGTTTGAAAGAAGGAAAGTAGGTACTTAGAGTTTTAGAACAAACCGAAGGAAGGGCAAGGGGCAGGGGGTTTATTATATATGAAAGTTTAAAATAATAGAGAAACTAGAAGGATTTATAAAATAGAAGATTGTATGATAATCAAAATGAGACCTTGGCCTATACCCGATTATTAAAGCAGATCCGATTAAATCCCTTTTCACCCATGGCAGATGCCAATTCCAATTTGAAAGTATCAGTGAAAACTAGGTCACGGGGCAATTATTAAGAAAGCACCCTTGGCTGATTAAGAAGTACGGAGAAAAGGAGAAAGAAAGAAAGAAAGGGAGCGAAAAATCATCCCTTTGATGAATGGAAAAGAACAGAAAACTTCCAATGCATGAGAGATGAGTTGGGTTCCGTGAGTTTTGAGTCACATGAGGATCTCCCATGTGAGATGACTCTTCTCATATTCCATTCCCTTTATTGCCTGTAATTGAGGTTTCCTTCTTCTTCCGCTGGCAACTTCTCCTCCTCCACATTACATTCTAATTATCCCCAACCTGTCGTTTCCTCTTCTACTCGGCTTCCCCAGGGAATCGATGGCTGGGATCCCGTTGTGTCTTCTTTTTAATAAGCGGGCAATTATCGACTGCGGTAATCCGCAGGTATTCATCGCCGCTGGCAACAGCCCGAACGCTCATCCATCGATCTGCACGCGACCGTAACCTGGGCGCGCCATTTAGCGAAAAAAGAAGATTCCCCCGGGAGTTTGGCATCATCAAAAGATATCGCACTCTGAAAACTTTGGAAAGTTTCCAGGGTTTTCGAATTCGAAAAATTCAGTTTCAGAGTTGAATGAACTTTGTGGAAATTCCAAGCACAATTTACTGTTTTTTCTGCCAGTTTCTTTTAATCATACTCGTTTTCTCAGTTAGAAATTATTATTCCACTCCCTGATCGTATTTCGTCCAATCCTTCTCCTTTTCTTTCTCTTTATCACTCTCTCTTCTTTGTCTCTCACTCCCCCTTTGTAAGTGTGTTTGTGTGAGTGTTAGTGAGCGTGTATATGTGAGGGTGTGTACGCCTGTGTGCGTCTTTGAGTTTACGTAGAATTTCATTTTCATAAAAGTCTGAGAGTCCTTAGAATCTGCGGAAGTTGTCAACAATGCCTTTAACCTCCCTTTTCTTCTATTAGCCGACCCCTTTCATCCAGTTCCTTCAACTGCCCTTTATTAATCAACCCCTCATTCTTCTCCTAATCCCCTTTTCTTAGAAATCAGCCATGCTCTTTGAATGAAAACCCAACGATTTCTCCTCATTCCCTGTTTCTTGGCACTGTCGGATGCCCTCAAGTTGGCCGTACTTCAAACGTCAGCCAATCAGACGGAGTTATGTGCCAAGGGGCTGGAGGAGGCCAGGGCAGATGGGAACTGTGGAAATGAACAGATAGAGTAAGAGAGAATGCGAAGCAGAAGTTTCGGTTTCCAGGTTGATCTATCGCCAGGCTTGTAATGGAAACGACCAATCAGCAAAGGGAACAACCAATGCGATTTCTTTGGAATTCACGGATAAGGCAAGTTTTGGTGGTTTCCATTGACAGTAAACAAATGCAATACTTTGAATGTGACATCAAAGTAGAGTGTATGGTCGTAATGTGCTTGCTGTGTTGACCTATACGAGCAGATGACTGCGCAAAACCCATAATCAATAATTACAGCCTTTGGTTAAATGCGAATTGTGCACCGAGAATATGTGATGCTTTCCAACAAAGCAAACCTGTCTTGGAGTGAGGAAAGAAGCTTGGAATCGTAGGCAAAATGCGCCTGTGTGTGCGTGTTTGTGGACGCATGTGTATGTGTGCATGTGTCTTCTGACACATCGAACATACCACTTTTCTAACATACATTCTCTTTGAATCTCAATGCCAAATGCACCCCCGTGGTACCATTTTCGCTCAATGGTTTACGTCAGATTTCAGTCGGTTGCGTTGCAACTCATATGATTCCTTTATCAAGCACGAGTTGAGTTATAATCAGAATTTACTTGCCGTCAGCCTCTAGACTTTTCCCTTTATCTCAATTCATCCGTGATATAGTTGTGCATCCAACTGAGAGAGGATAATTGTGAAATCATGTAGAGAAAGTTAATCAGAATGATCCCTCTATTGGTTTTCCATAAACAAGGGCGCGGACCGTGGCTATTGAGAGCCCTCACGCGCAATCGGTGCAGCGCGCCGGTAGCTCAGTGGTTAGAGCAGCCGACTGCAGTTGTGGAGGTCGCGGGTTCGAGCCCTGTCTGCTGCACAGCTTTTGCGAGAACCTCTATGACCAATCACGTGATTTTTTATTTTTTTTTCAATGTGATTTATTCTTCTTCTACTCTGCCTAAAACTCCTTTGAATCAGCCCTTGGCTACCGTAGTGCTCTCCCTAATCCGTCTTTTCTGTTCCATTGATCACGGGAAATACGCAACAGCTAGGAAATTAGAGAGTCCCAGAATCAGTGGATTGAAGCAATTGAGGATGGAAACTTTTCCAGGTAAATGCCTTTGTCGGTCCATTCTGCGAAGATGAGTCGAAGGAAATCGGGAGAATGGCCTATTTCTGGAAGACTCCCTTGTTTTCGAGGAGCGTTCAAAGCTATTGGATGTTCAATACACAGGTCAGAAACGGAAGAGTATTGAAAGTACCAGAATTTCAGGTCTACCCGAATACCGTAACTGCAACTATGACCACGGTGGCTGGCCTCGTCCGATCGGTCTATGAAGTTTATCAACAACTCAATGGATCATTGGCTATACATAATGTTCGTTTTAAAAAAGGAGCAGCTTCAGTTTTAAAAGAAAACCAAGCTTTATGTTTTCTCATTACTTGAAATCGATCGATGGAATCCGTAATTTCAATTTGTGCAACATTCTGGCGCTCGATCGCGACGAGACCCAAAAAGTATTGATTGATTGATAAACCTCCTTTCAGATCTCCATAATCGGGCCTGCCTCTAGAAACAACGACCACTACCCCCTTGCCCAAGCGATTAAGGACTACTTAGACGTAAGATTAACGGACTATTCTTAATTCGTTTCCAAATTCAGCAAGATCATTTGTTTAATTTTACTCTCGACCTATTTGACGAAAGAGGCTCTCTTCCTCCTTCAACAAAGGACACCATTGAAGCAAACGGCTCAAAACGTAACCTTCCCATCTGATTTCAATATCCTTTCCTTTCAGTCCTTGTAATTGCCACTGATTTCGAATACTCCGAGTTCATAAAGTCCTTGGATCTCGTCAGTTGGTACAACAACGGATTCATCGTCCTTCTTCTGTCGCTGGAGCCTTTCTTCCAGATTACAACCCAGGCCACCAGGAAGGAAATCGTAGACTCCAGAGCCATTGTGGTCAGTTGAAGGGCACACGATTTCTGTAATCTGTATATTTGCGTGGGCGATTTTCTGGAATTAATCCTGAGCTCAAACGGCGATTCTCGACATTTAGACTTCTTCACAGTGACATTTATGAGGCATGGTGAAATAGCGGAGGATTAGTGTAGAGCGGACTTCCAAACAAACGGATTAGCTCCCACTACAGCTAGAAGACAAGGGACACTGTAGTTTGAGGAAGGGTTCTTACTCCAAGATGAAGCACACACACATCCACACATGCGCACGCACGCAAACACACTTACCGCTATTTCCTTAGAATAAATGAACCAGGGTTATCGCGGCAGGACCAAGTGATCTAAAATTGTCGACTAAAAAGTGGCGAGAAGTTGATTTCACTTTTAAAGCATTTGAGCCTTTGAAATCATCAATTTAACACTTTCTATTTTCCAGATAGCTCCCAACTTGGATAACGTATTTCTCGCCTCAAATATAACTTCCTGGGATCCAACTAACATTCTGGTTTGAATCCTTCTCCCTCACATTGCCTATTTCCACTTTAGCCACAGTTCAACTCCAGATTCTCCATCTTCCTTTCCTGTTACTCTTATTGTTTTGCCACAAAGCAAGGAGCCTCAGGAAACACGCAAGATTTCTACAATGTATTCCGCAATCGACAGATATCCACAGGTTCTTGGATTGTTTACCACTTAAAAATCAAAGTTAAGGCAAATATGGTGTGTTTCGTTTCGATGGAGGGGGTGCCTACCTTCAGGACTATCTGGTGGCTCGTTTGTTGTCTGAACAAGGTAAATATCATCAGAAAACGGCACTATTTGGACTTCAGGTGCTTTTGACCGATTGGCTTTTGTGAACACAACTGCTCTACCATCTTGTGAAGGAGTGAAATGCTTCAATACGGTAGGATTCTAGAAGACTTTCTAGGTTTTATGTCATTTAGGCTTTTACGTTGCTACCGAATGTAACTTATTTCGAAGAGCTTAAGAAAGTTACAAAGGCACAGTGCACATATACAAACAGCTGTTCTTCCACTTGGTGTAAGTTTTAAAAACTCTACACTCACGGGCACACGCGCGCACACAAATGTCCATTTCTTTCTTGCAGTGTTGGGATGGATCCTTGCCATCGTATTCTTCATCTTAGCCATTATCCTAAGTATATTCATTCGTTACTGGCATAAAAAGTAGGTTCAATTCCAAGAAAAAGTCAATTGCCGTTTAGACGAAGTATCAATCAGTACCGAATGCACTGGAAATTGAAGAAGGAAGACGTGAAGATTATTGAAAACAAGGCCGTAAGTATCTCAACTTCAATGTTTCAATGGAAATTCAGTCTCGAATGGGAAACAAAGGAGATCTCTCTGGAAAGAGGAGGGTCATCAGTAGCTATGCCCTCATCAACACTTCAAAGGCCGAGTTTCTGAACTTTCACCAGTCAGCGAAGATCAAATGGAGCAAGTTGGTTTCCCTTTGTCTCGGGAAACATTGGATGCTTAGACAAGAACTGAAGTTTCTCTTCGAATTGAGACAGCTGAACAACGACAATCTGAACAGATTCGTGGGGCTGGTTTGCAATGAAAGAGACGTCAACCACACTGGGAGGTCGCCCTTCTACATCATCAATAATATGGTCGAAAGAGCTTGTCTGGATGTTGTTTAGTTAATATACAAATTTAAATTACTTATTTAGGATTACATCAATGATATGGAGTTTGGAATGGATGTTACTTTTAAATCTTCCTTCATGCGGGATATAATCAAGGTTAGTTCTCAAAGTCTTTGTTCTCACGGCTAGTCCCATCTGAGCTTGAGCCCGCAGGTCTGCCCAGTTCTCTTTACTTTAAAGGGCTTAATCCCTAACTTCAGGGTCTTATGTTCCTCCACAAGTCAACAGTCGGCTACCACGGCCTTCTCACATCAGCCAACTGCCTCATCGACGCCTACTGGGTCTTAAAACTAACCAACTTCGGCGTGGCAAATATGGTCCACGAATTCATCAACCAGAAATGTCTTGAGGTGGCCGAGGCCCTCCCCTACACATGTAACCTTCATTTCAAAAGCATAAGCTTAATTCAATTCAGATTATGTGTCCTTTGCCCCTGAGAACATGGTCCAAATGGAAATCACAAAGAACTATCCCAAAGGCAGCCCCCAGGGGGACATTTACTCTCTGGGAATCATCATGTTCCAGATTCTATTCCGTCATAATCCTTACGAACATTGTGGAATTCTGGGGAGAGGTAGGGGTCAGCCATTTGAAGCAAAGGAGATTTCAGCTGATGCAATACAGAAGATCATCAATTACTCTTGGGTGCCTGCTGTGACAGACACTGAGAATCAGGACCCGGAATTGCTTAAGGTAGATTTAAAATTTTATGATTTAATGTTGATTTACAAAGAGAAAAATAATTTTTAAAAATAGAAATAGACCACTAACTAAAAAGGTTCTTTTAGGTAATCGAGCAATGTTGGGTTAAAAATCCAGACAGTCGTCCGAAGATGAAGGAAATCCGCAAAGTGGTTGAGAATACCTTTGCCGCTGCGTAAGTCTTCCATTTTCTATTTTTGTTATTGTTTTTATTTAGAAAAGGCCAATTGGTAGATCAAATGCTGGATTTGAATGAAAAGTACGCCTCGAACCTGGAGAAAATCGTGGCTGAGAGGAACAGTATGCTTCAGGAGGCACAGGAGCAGACACTTCGACTTCTCAATGAAATGCTACCCAAGTTAGTTTTTCTTTTCTTTTAATTGTTTAATATTTATCTTCTTTTAATTGTTTAATTTAATTGTTATTGTTATTGTAATGTTAACTTTCAGATCCGTGGCTTCTGTCCTGGTTGGAGGAGGTACGATAGAGCCTCGGTACTACGAGGAAGCGACAGTTCTCTTTGCTCAATTGTGTGAATTTTCTCAAATTTTGAAAAATAGTACTCCAGATCAGGTAAGAACATTTTAACAGATTTTATTACTTGGTTTATTAAAACAAAACCTTTTGATCAAATAGAAAATCGGGTCTCTTCGCCAATTTATCCTCGCGCGTTTTAGCCGCATCACTTCACTGTTTCAACCAGGGTGCTTAACATTTAAACAGTTCAGAGTTGAAATTTTTGATAAGCAAACAAAATTTTACTACCAACTCAATGTTACATACTTTTTAACATCATTTTAGGTTATATTCTTTTTAAATGATATTTTCGAAATGTTTGACCAAGTAATCAGTCGTCACGATGCTTACAAGGTACGGTGTCCCATTGTTTCTCTGTCACTGTTCAGGTGGAAACTACGGGTGAAACTTACATGGTGGTCTCTGGAGTTCCCAACGAGAACGGAGGAAAACATATTACTGAAATAGCTGATATTAGTCTCGAAATAAGAGAAGTTCGTACTTTTCTTATATAAAAACTTATTAAATTTCAGGTATCCTGGACATATAAAATAGAACATTTATTAGATATGAAAGTGCGTTGTAAAATAGGATTCCATTGTGGTCCCATTGCCTCCGGAGTCATTGGAAATGTGGCTCCCAGGTTTTGTTTATTTGGAGACACGGTCAGTCAAAGAGACTAGGGAAATGAGCCAAGATATAGGTTAATTTTTCATCAAGAATGCAGTCGAATTGTCCTCCGAATCAGATTCAGACTAGCGAGGTAGGAAAGAGGAAGACATTGGTTGGAAGAGTTTAGGTGTCCGCACTGAAGCTGATGAAACGGTCGGAGGACTACAAATTGGATCAGAGGGGAATTGTGCAGGTTAAAGGAAAAGGTAGGTCAAGAATTCCAGGTTCACAAACGAAATCGGGGAAATAGAGGAAAAATCTCCACTTAAAAGTATTTTCGGCAAAAACTTTGCACCAGGCAGGAATCGAACATGCAAGCTTCACAACTGCAGTCGGCTGCTCTAACCACTGAGCTACCGGCGCGCTGTCACCATTCTGCGTGAGGGCTCTCAACAGCCACAGTCCGCACTCCATAGGCCGGCCGCCACAATAAATCATTTAAAGAAAGAGACCTTTTAATAGTAAAATTGCTTGTTTTTGAGATATCTCGCATCAAAGTCGTAGGATCATTGTGATCATCTTGGTATTTTTCGGAACGGTCAAAGCGCCTTGTGTTTAACGACTGAGCGACCGTAACCCGGACGCGTCTGCAAAATGGGGACCACAAAACTATCAAAAAGCTTCACTACCTTACTTGATTTTTCCTCCACGTCAAAGAAGAATCCTTAATTTTTTTAAACAGTTTGAGAACACCCGAATTCGTACGAGATCGGTTTCATTATGGTTTTCAGTATCCAATGTTTTCTGATTCCTCGGTAGCTCTAAGTTTTTCGAAGGGTTCCTTCTAAAAAAGAGCCATGCGGTCTGATGTTTTTTTTGTTTTTATATTCTGATTCCTTGTTCCCCCGCACAAACATACTACATCCAACAGTTAACAAACAAAAGAGGTTACCAAAAGTTGTAAACATGAGAAAACTTGAAAACAAACTAATTTATCACTGTAGAATCTTGACGATGGATACTTCCGGTATGGTTAAACTACGATATCAGAAACTGTTTGCAGGTGCCGTGAACTGTTACTGGCTGAATGAACATGTCCATCTGGATGAACCACCTCCCAGTACCTCCCACGGACGGAATCGTTCCCTCTCCCAACGTTAGACCTATTTCAGATGTCCACTCTTCCCATTTCAGTACCTTCGCTGCCTCCCAAAACGGCCGAACCGCTCTCTTCGATAGCTGAAAGCACTTGATCTCTCCTAATATATCACCTGTATTGCCACATTTGGGTCATAAAGCATTCCCTCTCAAAGATTTTCTTTGCCTTCGGATTGGAAGCAATTAGGCGCCGTCCCCAATTCAGATGAGGCTTCCTTTTGCAAAAAGGCGCCCGCAGCAGCTTATTGATTTCCACCAGCATTATACATTGTTGACGTGCGCTTCTCAGCTCAAAGAGCCGAAAACAGAGACCTGTTTGTCAGAGGAGAAGTGATTGGGGGGAGGACACGCAAGGGCAGCGCCACAAACACACGAATGGGCTGCGAAAGAGAGGGGAAATTAATTTCTTGCAGAATAACAGACATGTCTATTTATAGTTCATTGTTTAGAAAAATAGTTTCATCATTAGTTAGACAAGTAGTTTCAAACAAAGCAAGCCAAACAAACTTTTCCTTTCCTGCGCCACCCGCCGTATTCTCGGCGGCACCCTGCTCATCGCAGAAAAAGTTCAAACGCGGCGCGGTCGCGTCGCGGTTGTAATAGAAAATTATGTTTACGTGTCGCATTAAATGAAGATTATACTTTTTGTATCAATCTCAAAATATCTCGCAGTGTAGTCTCAAAATTATAATAAGTTTGAATATTTGTGTATTTGGAGTTACATATAGCTTTTGCCAAACTGGAATCATGCCAAAATGGCCATTAGTGCAACGGAAATTAGATACGCAGTGCGAGAGACAATGCTGAATGAGGAGATTTATGTATTCTAATTAATATGCAAACATTTGCCCGCTGATTTCATTTTGGCACTAACTATACTTTTTTGGTGTTTTCTGAGGCAGCACGGATTCTACCCAGCCGCACCTCTGATTCTCCCCAGGCGCCCGGCTGTCTGTCGGAGGGCGATAATGCCTCCTGGCCTTCCTGCGCCCTCCGGAATCGACAATTGAGAGGCTATTTATGGCGGTTGACTAACGGCCACTACGCCGGTTGATTGTTTCACGCGAAGCCATTAAGCCTCCTCGGCCTTCACCACACTCCTCCACTGTTTTCTCAACTTCTCTTCATTGGAAACCACACTGTCTCTCTTCGGGAGAAGGTTATGCAAATGACCCTCGTTCGAACATAAATTTGTCTGGGCGCGCGAATTTCAAAATTGGCCGGCGGCGGATGGCAGGTGGTAGTTTTTTTCTTCGGACGACGCAATCTCTTTCGAAATTGACACGGCGGCGCCTGCTCCCCAAATGACACTTTGCGTTTCCTGAAGAGCCTTCAGACAGGAAACTGTTTCGTTTTTAAACACACGTACACCTCAATTCGAGCACATCATTCCACTTTTTCATAGTTTTGCGACAACTATAATTACCTATTGTTCCTATTTCTAAGCGTGAGAAATTCATGGAACCAATTTCTTAATTTTCTTTGGTCTTCCCACTTCCTTGTGAATTTTTCCCTTGCAACCAGATCCTGTTTACATCCGATTTCGAAAATATTATGCAGCCGTTTTGTTTCTTCGAAAGATGTTTGGCGAATAGCCGTTTCGCACAAACATGTTTGCGTCTGATTGTCCCCTCTTCATGATTTTCAGGAAAAAACTACATTATTTTGATTTATGTGCCTCCTTTTCAATGTTTTAAATTGTATAAAGAGGCAATCAGCCTATTTTCCAAAAGAGTATGACCAAAATGAAATCAGCGGCCAAACTTTTGCATATTAATTAGAATATCTAAATCTCCTCATTCGACATTGTCTCTCGCATTGAGTATCTCATTTCCTCTGCATAAATCTAAGGGTCGTTTTGGCAGGATTCCAGTTTGGCGAAAGCTATATACCTCTCGCCAAACCTAGTTCTTGGAAAAATGCTAAATCGTGCCAAAATTATGAATTTCTAACTTCGACAACTTTCGCACAAATTAGAATTTTTCCATGAACTAGGATTGGCAACAACTATACATCAAGTTAATTTTCTCCAACATCGCTCCAAGCAACGGTTATCAGAAAGCAGCTAATTAGCATAGGATTAGCCTAAACTTTAAAGGAGGTCCTTTAACAATGCAGAATCGGGAGCTGGAGACCTTTTTTAATGTTTGCACTTGGTTCACAATGAAGAAGGAAGGAATCGCGGTCCGGAAGTACAGCATGCAATTAAAAGATGCGGGCCATAACATGGGCGCACGTCTAGACGCATCTGGAGGCCCAGCATTCCGCTTAGTACAACATTAGTTTGTTATTACCTTTTTTCAAAGATTCAATCTTATTGCCAAACTTTTGTGTTTACATATGTATCACAACCGGCTTTCCGATCTCACCCGAAGGCTATTGAAGGCTGCTCATTGTCTCATTGTTATTCCCTGAAAACAAGGCCTCCATCCCTCTGAAATCATAAATCCCCCGGTCGTACTGCTCCAAATGGGCTTTTTGTGCCCTTTCTCCAATTGAGATCGCGTGTCTACCGATTTCCTCTTTTTTGTCGTTTCCTTTAGATAACAGCTGGCCTTTATCAGTCGCCCTCCTGTCTCCCGCGAATTGCAACTACTTTTCACACTCTACATTCAAATTTTGATTTGATAAATGACCAATTGGTAAAGTATCTTGGCTTACTGGAACGACCAATTCTTCTGCATTTCGACATCAAATTAAGCCAGGTTTTTTGTTGATGGCTGCCGCCAGATGATTGGAATTCATCCAGACTGGGCTTCATAGAACCACCTTTCTTGTTTTAGTTAGTCACAATTAATAAAACCTTCTATTAACTTCTTCAGACATCCAAGTAAGTCTGAAATGGACGGCCACCGGCCGAAGCATCAATAAAGCCGTTATTGTTGTTATTCGGCGACACTCGCATTATGGCCCAGACGACATGGATTCCTACAATACACTTTGTTCTTCAGTTACACCCAATGGTTGCCTTCAAACACCACAGAGCGAAGTTTCAATTAGAATGATCCCTAGTGACCTATTGACAATAGCCTTTTGTCATAATTTTGAAAAAGGCAGTTCAGTCAACGAGGTTTTATCAGTGTCATTGCTTCACCCCAAAAATATCTGCCTCCCATGAATCAATTCTTTTGAATATTTTTGAAAGTAATGCGTGAATGACGCCATCTAAGGGTTAATTTTCATCAAACTACTACCTTCTTGCGGCTGTGCTACATTTCCTGACGCCTATGGCTATCACGGCAAGTGTATCTTGCTAATTAAGATTATTTTGGCTATTCTATTATAGAATCTGATGGAAAACCTATTTGTGCACGAAGTTGAGGCCAAAGTATCAGCCCGTGTTACTGAAATCGAGAATAACAAGTTTCCCCTATTTTACTCCATTTTCTCTTTCACTTTAGAATCTTCTGAATTCTCCACTTCTCCATCGCATATGCCGTTTCGAAAGTAGTTTCGTCGCAATTGATCCAAGTACAAACAAAGTGCAGAAGAGGCGAAAACAGACTGTCATCGCCGCTATCGATTGCTTTGTGTTCAATTTCCTTTCAAGGAAACACGGCTCAAAATAGAACCCATTTCGCAACGATAGAATTCAACCTAGGTTATTTTTTAACCCTTTCGGATTTAATTATAGTTATGTGGGTTGTTTTTCACCAACCGTTGATATATTGAAAAACAAATAACACTTTAACTGGGTTGTTTTTGAAAAAGAAGCGTAGCCTTTGTTTGATATTGAGGTGTTCCTTGCTTTGATTACTTGCTCTTTGGGCAGTTGACTTTGATCTCAGTGTCCGTTGTTTACAGAAAGGGTTGCTTGAAACCACCTACCATTTTACCACCCATGATCTCTTTTTTCTGTCACCTTCTCTCTCTCTCTCTCTCTCTCTCTCTCTCTCCCTCTCTCTCCTCACTGCCTCTTCTTCTTCCCCTTTCATTCGGTGTGTATTTGTAAGACAACCATCGCTTGTTTTCGGCTGATAGTCGGCCATCTGCAAGAGTGACCCCTCATTGCGCAACCGGCGCATCGTCGCCCGAGTCCTGGCCTAATGGCAACCGCCCATTTGACCCCTAACAAACTGCTCCTCAATACATTTACTCATTTTAAAAATCAGCAACCACTTTTGAAATATCTATTACCTTCTTTTCTCAAGCTTCGATTCAAACCGTTTCTTCACTTTGTTGCCTCAAAGGCATCCCTATGGCATCGCATTGTAAATGTTTCTCTTTTACAACTTCCCGTTCCGCACACGTCACCCGTAGACCCGAGAACTGCCACCTGGCGGTCTCTTTGAAGCTCCCAGTCGCCGATAAATATCGCGCTTTACATCGATGGCGGTGTCTATGGGGCAGGTGGCTCAATGACTAAGCTACTGCCGAATAGGGGCAACAGATGGCCAATCGGTGGGAGATTAAGCACCTCCGATTGAGAAAACAACGATGAGACAAATGGGTATCACAACGACTCAATGTGGCGTCAAAAGGTGATCTTGGCTTCTCTTTTGAAGACAACAGAAGTAAGCGAATTATCAGGCGATGCTGATTATAGCCCAGGGTTCAACCTACAATTACTGGGAGACTGCGCCGTCTCACACAATTCAAATCAACCCACCCATGCTCTGTTCGTTTTGATTTCTGGAAGAACATTCTAAAGAAACCGAAAAGAAGAAAGAAGGAAGTTATATAGTCCGTCCAAAACTCAGGAAAATTTAATGCTGCATTTTATGACGTAGGTCTTATTTCGTCATTATTCGTCCACTGAGTGACATCATTGTCGTCTGAGGTAGTCATCGCAGCATATGCGTCAATTGTAGACTTTGAACATTCGATGACCAACCAAAGACGCCAAAAGAAACGTCAAATTCGGTCTGTTTCTCACCGTGAGATAACCAAAGAACTATCATCTAACCAACCATGGCTAAAGGCCGGCCCTGCTCCTCAATTTTTGACCCGTAATTTTGCCATGTTTGTAACGAACCACTCAGAAACAACAAAGAGACACTGTTTGCCCACCTCATGTCCCTTCTCTTCCTGTTTCCTCTGTGAAAGCGGTAGATGGACTGGATCGAGTGAGCGCCGCCGAAAAGTCCAATTGGAGGTGTGACTGTTCGCGTGCCCCGGCGGACGAGAACACGGCGGATGATACGCAGAGATTGATTAGGTGCGAAGGGAAGGCAAACAGACGACGAACCGGCGATCACCTAACACCCGAGAGACACGCCGCGCAATTGACACCGGCTGGGGGAGGGCTCTTCTACATTTCCCATTCAACAAACAGTTTTGAACTCAAAGGCAAAACAATCTTTCACTTTACTTCAATGTTTTCGTTTTGATCTGAGAACGATTGAAGAGAGATCGCAATGTGGCTTTGACGAAGGATCTTTAATGCTTCGCTTCGAATGAAAAGGAACTTTAGGCAGCAACGATCAGAGAAACGAAAACAGTTAAAGTAGTTTCAGCTTCCTCACGGGTGATGTTTTCATGAAATCGTTGCAAATCTTTTACAATAACTTTAAATTGAAATTTTCCATCTTTCAGTTTCAGTGACTCTATTAACCTTGCTGACGTCTCTTTCTCTCGAGACAGCCACTTTGTTATTCCGCCCAACCGCCTCGTTTCTAATTCTCCCACGCATTCATTCGAACGCGCATGTCTATGTTAATTGCGTGGTTTACAATGGAAGAGAGGAAATAAACAAAGACAGTTTGCATCTTCTTTTCTGCAAATGTCTAGCAATTTTAAATTAAAATCAATTTCTTTATTTCTTGAAAACAAGTTGCTTCAATGATTTCAGTTTTCAATTTGATGATGCATTCGCGTGAGAAAAGAGAAATGACAAATAAGTTTCAGCGGCGTGGAATCTCATTTCTTCCCAATATGTGTTTTGTCCATACATTTTTTAAACAACATTCAAAAAAATTGGAATCAGAAGCTTCCAAAATTCAAAGTCAACTTTTCTAAATACTGCCTTCTTTTTTTTTATTTTTCATTGTTTCCGTACCTCTAGGTTGTCCTTTTTGCGCGTGAAAACGAAATCTTGAAATGATGGAGATAACTCTAGTGATAACTTCATTTTACAACTTCGTCATTTTGAAATGTTTCTAAATTTGCCCTGTTTGCGTGCGGTTGATGTCATTTTAAGGGACAAAAATAGTTTCTAATTGATTACGCAGCTGAAATGAACCCATACAAAGAAATGGACACAACAAGAGGCCAGAAAAAAACAACATATAGCATTTTTTTTAAATTTCAGCTGTTTTGAATTCAGTTTTACAAGTAAATAGAAAAATTCAGAAGATGGAAATCAAGAAGCAAATTTTATTTTTCTAGCAGGTTAACTATTCTGGCCGCCAAAATTATATCGAATGATTTGACTGTTACTGTTGGCTGAGTACCGCCTATTTCAACATGAAACATTGGATTGATGTGACAAAAACAACAACTAATCGTAAGCAATGCGTGGTCAATTTCTGTGGATGTTCCACTCTTGAGAATAAAATTCATAATGTGTTTTTGAATCTTACGAAAGATTTATAAAGCTCTAATTTGGAATACAAAACAAGCGGAGAAATGTATCTTCTGTTTATTGGCTCTCCCAGAAGGCAATTATACCCAGACTGCAATCCGTGGCTACTTCCGTTGCGCGATGGTTTGGCGCCCTCCCCTGTCGTTCCTTCTGTCCTTTGAGTCCCGTGTCGTTCCGAATTCGGCCGTCTTTTTTGTTTCCTCGGCGGCTGCGACCTGTTCGCGGGGCGACCGCGACGCGACCGCCCCGCGTGGCTGCCGCGTGAGCGCTGATCGTTATAATATAGCCATCTTTCTGCAAATGCTCAATCCCCGCGTCATTCCGTTCCCACGGCGCGGCGCCCGGCGCCAATTATGATAAGCCATTATCAGAGGAGGATTAGCCGCGGATACGATGCAATGAGGCCGTTTGCCTCTTCAGAAGGCAGATCTGCTATTTCCTAATCGCCGACGACACTTAATTACTCGAAACATATGATCGCCGTTTACCGCAAAGTACACAGGACGAGTTATGACTTTTTAATTAGCCAATTAATTTCGAACACCTAATTAATCCTAGAATTAAACTACTAATTATTTATAATTTCTAATTTATTATTCATTATTCATTAAATTAAATAATTAAACTTAATGAAGTATTTTAATTTTACTTTAATTTTTTATTGTTTAAAATTTAACCAAAAATTGCAAACATTCTTTGTCAAGCAGAAAAATCAAAACTTCCCTATATTATTCATTAACAAAATAGCATTTAGGATTAGGGAGATTAATAAAAATGTAATATTTATAGAATATTAATTAGGGATTATCCAGAAAGCGACATTAAGTCACAAAAGAATGGAAACTTGTACGTTTATCTGTTGCCAGCTGTTTTCAGCCCCAAATAGTATTTGGCAAATTTATACCGTATGTCTTTTGCACATCAATCCAATGTTTCAACATCTGCCCTAACATCCAAATCATTCGATTTAGATTTGGCGACCTGCTTTAAACTAAAACGAAAACTTCATTTGAAGTAGCTTCCTGATTTCAATCCTTAATTTTTGTAATTACTTGTCAAACTGGACTCAAAGCAGCTGAAATTCAGAAGAAAACGCAATATGTTATTTTCCTGGCCTCTTTTTGAGCCCATTTCTTTGTATGGGTTCATTTCAGCTGCGTAATCAATTAGAAACTATTTTTGTCCATTAAAATGACATCAACCCCACGCAAACAGGGCAAATATAGAATTAGAGGACAAGTTGATAAATGAAATTAGCGTTAGATTTCTCTTTCTGACGTCAAAATTTAGTTTTCGCGCGCAAAAAGAACAACCTCAAGGTGCAAGACAATGAAAAGTGCAGAAAGAGGTGTAAGAAAGCGGCTGGAGAATGAAACACACAACAAGCTCATGTTTCTTTCACTCCCAAATGTTTTACCATGTCTCTGGTTGAAAGCCATCTTTCATGTTTCATTGAAAGTTCGCTTCCTTCCTCCCCCATTTCACAAGTCCCCAGATGTGGCCTCAAAGAAGTGCCAGCCGGGTGTCTCTCCTCGTAAACAGCTCGGGATCCGCCTTGTTATTGGCCGGCGTTTTATGTCGCACGTGTCCGCCGAATCTTTCCCAACCGAAGGATTCTCCCCCGACCGCAGATGACTCACCCTGATCTCCCCCTTTTACTGCCCCAAAACAACCACGAATCTTCCCTTATCTCCCTCTTGTCTCTCTTTATCTCTTGTCATCTCCCAACTGATTCAGAAGCCAATGTGATGTGAGAAAATGAGCTTCGAAGCAGTCCCATGTAGGTTCCGATCGAAAACGGGACCAAATGGGGAAACCGAGTACGTCGGAATATTAATACGGCCAGCCGGAGAGACTGGACCTGTAAGTTTTCCATTTATCCCCTTTTCTACCACCTTTTTCAGATTCAGTCACCGGGCCCTGTAGGGACCCCCAATGGAGTAAGGGCAGTTTCAACACCGCATCCGCCGTTTAGGGTCATCCCATCCGGGGTTCCTGTCTCAGGAGACAATGTACCCAAGGTTAGATAGATGGACAAGGGGGTGAATCAAAGACTTTCAGATGCTGGTTCCTACAAATATAGGAGTGAGATTGGCTCCTTCTGCGGCTGAAACTCCTCCTTTGAGTAAGGCAAAGTAGTATTGGATTCAAAGAAGGTTTAGATGGAAACTGGCAACCGACTCCGAGGGTGGTCAACACGGCCTTCTCATCGCCTCCCCAGTCTATTTCAAGTCCAATCTTACAACAGGTAGGTTATCTTATGAAAGCCAAAAAGAGACAAAAGAGGCGATGAAAAGACATATCAAACACAAAAACATTGGTTCACAAAAGTCTACTAAAAGTCCATTTCAGCCACGGAGTCTATCTGTCTGTTCCTCCTCGCCGATGACGGCCTCCTCTCCAATGTCTCCTCCCCCTCAACAGTACCCCCAACAGAACTGTCGCCAGAGGGATACGGTTAGTTCTAACTCTTCATTCTTTCATCTGTCCCATTCAGAATCCTCCTCGCAACTGGCAGCCAGCCGATTCCTCAACCACCCCTGACTCTGGAATCCAGTCAGTTCCAGGATCCCCTCCCTCCCACCATCGCGAGAGTCCGCCCACGGTCAGTTGCCGTTTGCACAGTTGCTTTTTCCGTTGCATGGCGCTTCTGCAAAAACGTTGCGTGTTCATAGTCTCATTTTCATTGTTCGGTGCAAAATTGCTTTACCTTTTCATTGGGATACTTAGTTGTCTCGAATGGCATGACGATATCCTCGTTTCAGATTGAGGCATGTTCTTCTGTCTGCGAAGATCGACCGGAAGAAGAGGAGGAGGACTTTGCTGACATGCCGAGGCTGATTCCCATTGACCAGGAGGAGGAGTTCTATTCACCTGGACCCAGGTAAGGCACTGATACTTCTGTGAAACTTTTACTTTTAGCACCAATCGTGAGGAACACTCGACGAATGGCTCAGAGTGCGAGACGACAGCCCCACAGGCACTGTCCATCACTCCCCTCATGGACAACGCAAGGGCCGCGGAACAGCTGATTCAGCTGGATCCAGCCAAAGCCTACGACATAGCCAAGGAGATCCACAAACAGATGGGACTCGCGGCTCCTGACAAGGGCAGAAAGAGGAAATTACCCAAGAAGGTAACAGTCTTGCTCACTCTTTTCTTATTTTATGTCCAGGAACCTGCGTCGAAGAAGAATAGGCCAGGGAGTTCTGCTAGCGACGATTACAAGAAGAGTGAGGAGGAGGTGAAGGAACAGACGCCTCCTCTGAAGTTGACCAGCTCTCCTGAAACTGCCGAAGTTCCTTCGACATCTGCTTTTTCCAATACTGGAGACAGCAGGAAACTGTACAGACAGGCTGTCAAAAGGATGATGGAGAAACAGGTAAAAATAGAAAACTTTACTTTTTAAATGGAATTTCAGTTGGCTGATGCAATTGAAAGAGCAGCGGTGGGAGTGCAGAATCTTCATATTGGGGAGAGGGAAAGGCACGAAAGAAGGAAGACGAAGGCCAAGTCTGGGGTGAGCTTTTTTAAAGAAACTATTTTTTATCTTTTATTCATCTGAAAAATGCTTACTTCGAACTTGAAATTTTCAGCTCTTCTCAATCGACTGGGATTCCTTGAGAAAGAGAAGACGTCATCATGAAGACAGAATCCTACAGTGGAAGAAAAATGCTTGGGCCGCTTATAAGGTCAAGAATGAACCGAAAGAAGAGGTCGATGCGGAACCCGTAAAGGTTTGCAAAGACAAATTTTAGTTTAGTTTTCTTATTTCCAGACTAAGCCTTTCGGTAGAAAGCGAAAAATCAATGACACCGTTGTGAAGGAAGAGCCATTGCCTTCTCCGCCAAGGCCAAGGTTGGTTTTACCACGTTAAGGTTTAAAAATTTGCGAAATAGTTTGTTACATAGTTTATTATAACAGTTTTTCACTAATATTGTTTTTTACAGACAAGGAAGTCTGCGAACGCCTTCCAAGCGGAGGAATACCCTCGACTCCACCGGAAGCGAATCCTTCGAAAGACGCCCTGATATGGACTACGATGAGATCCCAAGAAGTGAGCCATTTCCTGTTTTCTTTATCTATTTGATCTTATAATTCTAATTGAGACATTTCAGCCGTCTGTGAGAAAGATCTCCCCGGCTGGCGGGTGCCGACTGTCCGTTGTGGCTGCACCAGAGGAGCCTGTAACTCTGACGCCGAATGCATCAACAGGGCTCTTTTCGTTCAGTGCCAAAGCAACTGCCAAGCACACATGTGCATAAATAAGGTTTGTTCTTTTTACAATAGGTAAATTAAGCGTTTTTTTATAGAAATTCTGGAAAGAAGACGCTGTTCGGCTACTTACGGCGCCTGGTCCGAAGAGTAAGAAGGTTCTGAAGACGAAGAGCGCCAGAAGGGCAGGCGACTTCCTGGTTAGTTTAATGATTTGTTTTTTTAAATACTTTTGAAGACGAATGTTCTGATACTTAAGGAGCCTTAATGTCAATTTTAGGGTGAATTTGCTGGAGAAGTGGTGCCGTTTGCAGAGGCAGAGAGACGGTGGAAGGAGTACCAGGTAACCCTTTGTCTTTATTAAGCGAAGCTATTGATCCAAAGTTATGTTATTTCTAAAAAGTTATATCTTTCAGGAATCGGACCTCCCACCTCGAATCCTTTCCCTCTCTCCCTCCCTGTTCGTAGATGCCACCAAAATGGGCAACGTCAGTCGCTTCGTCCGCCACTCCTGCCGCCCAAACAGTCGCCTCGAAGTCTGGTAAGTCTATCCTCTACTTTTTCATTCAATTATTCTTTTCTCCAGGTCAATTAATGGAACTCTTCGTGCCGGTCTCTTCCCTCTGTTCGATTTGGCTTCGGGAACTGAAGTGACCATCAGTATGACTGGAATCCTACCCATTGATGTGCCGTGCACCTCGTGTTCAGCCAATGAAAAGTGTTGCAAATTGATCAAAAGATCTAGCAATGCGGTAGATTCAGAATCAGACTTTCATTACGTCTTGTTTAGTTCTTGTCATCTGCAGAAGCTCTGAGTCCTGAAGAAGAAAAGATAGTCGTGGAAGAGCATGCGTTCTTGAGGAGAAACCGGCGAAAAGCCATTCAACATGCATCCAGGAACTGTGAGTTCACTGTTTCAACTACTTTGAGTAATACGGTATCTAATGCTATGAACCTATGTTCGATTTCCAATCCTTGTATTTCAGATGTCCATCGCAACTCTTCTGTCCCATCCACCACCAAGGGCTGCCTTCAGAAGATCCTAGATGGTTTCCAGTTGAGAATCCGTAGAGTCGATGGATCCCTTCCATTCAAATCCATCCGCCCCTATTCTGCCTTGTGCAGAGCAGTGGCCTCGGGAGATACCTCCTACTTCCATTCAGCCGTTGAGAACCTTCTAGAAAAGCTAGATGACGATGACTTAGATCGAGTAAACAGGTAACATCACTCTCTAGGTTGTGCTAGTGGTGATTTTAGTGCCCTCAACAGCCAATATCTAGGCATTGGGGATGGAAAGGACAAGAAACACCACCATTTGAGGAACAGAGAGGTTGATCTAAGTTATCTCGACTCACTTCCTCCGGTGAGAATTTTCTTTGAGTTGAAACTAAGGGATTTCTTAGGTGGCAACCTACAATCCAGACAGTGCTTGGCCCAAGGGACCTGCCAGCAAGAAGGACGACGCCGTGAGTTTTCTTCGTCCAGAATTGAAATGTGAAACTTAAAACTCATCCCCCGATAGCCCCAAAATGTTATCGCAAACTTAGGTTTCTCTTTTAGGGCCCGCCTTTCAATTTTTCTAAGGTCTTGCCGGCCCACATTTTTGCCAGACTTGATTCTCAATGCCATTCCTTGAAAACTACTTTTTAATTGTTTTAACGGAATGTCTAAAATTCTTGTTTCAGGTTCGATGCGACTGTGGTTCCCTGGAAGAAGACGGAACGATGCATCAGTGCGACGAGTGCAACTTCTGGCTTCACGCAGAATGCATCGGAAACATTGACGAGAAAGTGGTCAGTATCACTGACTATTCCGAAAATATGAACTAAAGAATTGAAAGATTTCAAATAACAACTTTTTTTTTTAGAAATTCCAATGTCGTCTGTGCAGTGGAGAGATCCCAGACGGAATCCCATCGACAGACGTGGAGCTGGTGGGTCAACCAGACGTCAGACTGGAAGGATGCAGCTATTTCAAAGTAAGAAACGTCTCTTTTAAATAAAGGCATCTTCTTTTAGGCCTTAGTAAACAACAGGAAAATCCAAGTACGCCAATATGAAACAGTCTACGTGGAAAAGATGGAAACTGATGATGTAAGTGGTAATTCAAACTTAGGTAACTTTGTATTTTCAGCATAAGAAAGTTCTGAAGAAGCTGACTGAAATCAACGAAAAGGGAAAGAAGAAAAAGGGAGGAGAGGAAAAGTCTAAATCTGCCCAGATGACTCCATCTGCTCCTCTGAAGCTCAATCTTCCAGGCCTTCGAAAGGAAACCAGAATCTTCCGAGTGGAGAGACTTTTCGTGGCTCCTGGAGGCTATCGCTTTGTCTTTGGATTCTACTACGCCAGACCTCATGAGACCATCTGTGATCCTCAGAGGATGTTCCATAAGAATGAGGTCTTTGCCACTCCATTCTACGACACTCTGCCTCT
This sequence comes from Oscheius sp. G VE-2021, assembly GCA_022343465.1. NCBI lineage: Eukaryota > Metazoa > Nematoda > Chromadorea > Rhabditida > Rhabditidae > Oscheius > Oscheius sp. G VE-2021. Next base: position 1,222,385 of record JAJQXH010000025.1, read on the forward strand.
GGATTCTGTTGTGGGAAGATGCATAGTGTTGGATCCGGAGATCTTCATCAAGGGAAGGCCTACAGTTCCGAAATTCAAGGTAAGTAGAGGGAAAAGTTATTGGAAACAAAGTAGACTAGGTTGAAAATTAAATATACCACTCACACGTACACACGCACACATACACATGTACATAACTGTTAGTCGGAAATGGGACTGTAAAAGCAAATTAGGCCTTTGCTAATATAAAGTGAAAAATAAGACTATAAGAAATGTTTTCCTAACACCGATTTTCAGGAAGAAGATGTCCTTGTCTGTGACTACCAAATCGACAAACAACAGAGGAGTTTTGAGAAAATCCCCGTCAGAAACAGATTTCCCATGAACACTCAGCCATACGTGTTCGCTAAATTCGACAGTCCTCGGCCCTTGGTCAGAGACTTTACGGTAACCCTTAAGTATTAACTCCCTAACTGTCCCTTTCAGCCGTTCCTTATCGGCGACCGTAGTTCCAGTCGAAGCGCCGGTCGTCTCTCTCGCAACGAGTCATCTAAAACTGACGCCCAGACAAAGCATCAGGTAGGGTGGCATTCATCTACCAGAACAATCCCTGTTTCAGTCGGCAGTTCGTTTGGAAGCCGTGATTTCCCGCCTGTCCTCAGCGGATGGGGCGGTGAAGGGAGGAAGGAAGCGAAAGAGATCGCTCCTTCCCTGAAATTTCCACTGAAAGCAGAGGAAGGACCAGGACCCCGTCAGCTGGCTTCAGCCTTCGAGGCCTTCGGACGCCCTCCTGGCCCTTTATCGATCAGTACGGGTACTTCTGTGTTTTAGATCTTCTAGTAATCTCATCTCATATTGCCCTCTTTTCCTGTGATACGTGCCTCCTGCATTTAGCCCCTCATTGCCCTTAGTTGTAAATAGTTGTGTGCTGGCCACCGCCGGTCCCCTAGTGCCTCACGTTCTCACACAAACACGTTTGCACGTCCACGGATATTTGTTTTTTTCTTTTTGTTTTTTATTGTGAATGAGAGATAGATGAAGAGTTTTACTTATTTCATTTTGCTTTTTGTGAACCAGACAATTTTGAGTGATTTTCGGGGTAGAGAGTTTACGTAAAAGGAGATTGAGATCAATATGGCTAAAAAGGAAATTGAAGCCAATGTTTCAGAAACACACCCATGCACAGGAAGAAAGAAGTTTGCTTTGATGATAGAGCAAAAGGCTTTGCTATGAAAAAAAAACTCTTTGAAACCATCAACAAAACGCGATTATAAGATAATCTACGATTTAATTTTTTTAATAATTTTTTTTAAAATTTTTCTTTTTATACCCTGAAACAAGGCATGTTTGAGGAATTCTGTGGAAAATAACTTCAAATAAAAAAGGCCAAAATTTTATTTTTCGTACTTGAGTTGATGATGGAGCAAGTTCACCAGAGACCGCTAACTGACCAAAACGCTAAATTGCCATTTGAAAATCGATTATAACATTCTAATCGATGTTTTTCTGATATTTTGAAACGAAATTAGGCGAACAATAAAAATGTTTGGCTTTGTGTCGCTTTTTAGTGTTCTAAAGATTGTTCATCATTGTTTTATATTGATTTTCATAGATGCCTTCATCAATTTTATCTCTTCCCAGTGAACTTTTGCTAATAGTTACGAAAAGAGTAAGTTTGCTTCAAGATTTAAATTGAATCTCATCTTCAGTTGCAAGTGAAATCGCTTTGTCGTCTTCGGCAGACATGCAAAGCCATGGATTCATTTGTAGAAGAGAACAGGTTTAGAATTTCGGTTAAATCAGATAATGTGGAGTGGACTTTTTATATAGAATTGGACAATGATGAGCAAAGGGTGCGTTTTTGAAGACATCAAATGGGTTTAAAAGAGGATTTTAAACATCAAATATGATATTACTAATTTTCAGCCTCTGGCACACTTTTATGCCTGTTCTCAGGAGTTCATTGTTCCTTTTGTGTTATCGAAAAAGGGTCCTTTCTCTGACGTCTGCTTATTGAATAAACCCTTTTAAGCAACTTGGAGGAATTTACTTCAGTATATTTTACATTGTAAGTACCAAACAGTGAAAAAGTATAGACTTTATTGATGTTTTAACAAATGATCTGACGATCCATTGAAAGTAGAACAAGTGTCGGGTTTTCAATATAAATAAGCGTGTTATAACTTGGAGTTATATTTTCTTTCAGGAGATGCAATGTTTAGAAGACGATGGGAATAACCCTGGTCAACCTCGGCTGAGAGGACTTCAAATGTACCGCCTTCGCAAGACTGTCCTTCCTAAGCTCAATCGAATGCGGGTGAAATGTGACTGGTTCTGTGCTGAATACATACGCCATACAACCCTATTGATTGAATTGACCAATGTGGTTAATTTTAAACGGTTTAAAGACATGGGACGCGACAGGTCATCTGAAACATTTCTTCAGTTTCATACTTCGGTGAGTAGTTTTTATCACTTGCATTTAGAGGGCATGTTTGCTAAGCGGGCAAGTCCGCGTTTCGGCCCCCGTTGGTCCCAACTAACCAACAAAAGATCTTTCATTCTTTCTATCTCTTCTGCTGCTAGGCAGTGCACAAACTTTTACTTGTGTTTTCAGCACTGCAAAGAACTGGCAATTAGGCTGTGGAAAGAACCTACGACTCCGCTTGGCAGAATCATTGGAAACGCATATAAAGTCTCAATTTTCATTCTTTTAATGGAAGTCGACATTCTTTGGGCATACTTGGAGGTAAAATGATATTATGCTTATTTACAAAGAGTTTTCAGGACTTGCGCTGTAAACGTGCTCCAATGAACAATCTGAAAAGTTTGCTATTCATGGATGTACAATACCCCGACGCACGAATCGATGCCAGCCAGTTATATGGATTAATCGAATTATGGAAGGGAAGAATGAATAACAAAAAAGATCATAGAGTAAGTTGGACCTATATTTTCTGTTCCCATCATTCCTTTATAGAATATATTTTAATTTCACTTATACGTTTTAGGGATACGGGGCAGTCTTCCTTAAATACCCAATTAATGATGAAAAGCAAGCCATAATTTCGGAATATTTGGTTAGTTGTGACTGTAAAACAGGGTTTACTCTCATATTTCAGGGCTCTCTTGAGGTCCAGATAGTGGAAGATTCCCGCGAAGCTCTATTCATCTCAACCTATCCCAGACTGTTTCATGAAATTCCATACGATGGTTCCGTCTACTTTGACTTTTTCCTCCAGTCCGACAGTGATCAAAGTGCCTTTGAATGTATTTATAACAGTTATTTTAATGTTGTATAACTTTCGAATAAAGAATATTTTTCAGAACAGACATGTTTTGTTCTGAGAATAAACCCGGATTTGTATGACGGAATAAGGGGGCAGCTGTGTACATAGGACCAAGGCCCTCCATTAAGCCTCCGAGACCGTCTATTCAAAGGTGGAAGGCCGCTTTTTTATTCAGGTTAATAAAATAAATGGAAACGTTTGCATAGTGGACATTTTCAGTACTCAAATGTACATTATTGAAAACGCATCACAAACCTTTAAAATTAAAAGTGAACTTGGAGAAAAGGGGGAAAATTCTAAGAAGTCGTCGTTTTTGCAAATTTGGACAATCAGTATCAGTTAGAAGGACAAATTAACTGAACTCATATAGGAATCATTGTTTTCATGGAAGCGACTGTTTGGAGGGTTAGAATTCCGAAATCATTGATTACTCAAGGATGACGTCTACTGCTCTCAGACGCAACTAAATGTCAAAGTTGGTTGTCTATGAAAAATGTCTTGGAGCATAAATAGACAGTTCCGTGCGATTTCGAATAAATAACCATTACAGCTATCGGGTTATCGCTCGAGGGGACGGTAAATGGTGCAAAAGGGTTGTGGCGAACGGGCGTATAGCTAGCTTTATAAGAGCCCATACGGGCTAAAAATGTAAAAACAAGTTTTCTGTCATATTGCTAAAACTCACATTAAGAGCTGAGTAAGAGAAGAAGCCGGTCGCTAAAACTTTGTAAGGCTATATTTACGCAAGGGAACTTTCCAAATAAAGAAAAGTTGTTTACTTTGGTAATTTTATATGAAGTCACCTGTTTAGAGGCGAGAATGTCCAATCCGAGATCTTTGGAAACACGGATGTTGCTGAATTTAGCTATACGTTCGTTCCGTTCGCAACATTTCGATATCCTGAATCGTTGTACATCAATAAGCGAACAGTCATCGTGATGTTGCACAAGTGCGCGATAGAGGGTTATTGAGCGCGGGACGTACCTGCTACGAATTGAAGAAGTGATCGAGTATCAGCTGAACTTAGATATGTAAAGTAGTGCCTCTAGTAAAAAGCAAATCTTGTATTGATTCGTATTGCAAGGAAGGGTACACGATCGGTCCATGTGCTTATCCGCGTCCTGAAATCAGACGCTAATTTTGGCGGGTACCCTGCTGACCTCTCATCAGCAAAGCGATCGATGACGCTGAATCTCCACTGGCAGAGACCTTAGGGTGATCATTCTTCCCACTGCTCGAAACCTTTCTTGATTGTCTAACCCTTCCAATGACTTCTAAAGTTTTCATAAGTCAAAATGTCCCCTTATTGCGTCTTTTCCTCATTTCCTTATTTGATGGTCAACATTTTCAGAATGCACATTGTCCAATTCGTGGTCAAAAACCGAGTTTGGATACTGTCTGAGGAGGGAATGCCAATGTTCTCGGTAACCATTCAACTTCGATTGCGTTTAGCCTTCGTTTACAGACAAGAGATTCCCAGAGTCTCAGGGATTTTGTTGAGAAGAACGACATCATCGGGGTACGGTACAGAGAGAATAGCAAAACCGTCCTCGATTTGATGAAGACGTCGGCAAAGGAGTTGGAGCCCGTCACGTTTGGTGGGTATACCCAAGTAATTATCATCTTCTCATTTCCCAGAGCTCACAGAAGAGGCATCAGACGAAGGCGAAAACAACGAAGACGACGACGTTCCCGATTTTGACGAGGTATCTTGATATTATAGCGATAAACATTGTGAATTTAGGAAGATGATTCCGGCAATAGCGGAAACCGACGGGGAGAGGTCAGAAAACGGAAGGCGGGTGAGGCAGCACTAGGAGACCTTTCGAAGAAGTGGGTTTTAAAGCTTATAAAATTTAAAATTGAGCGGGTGATTCTAAAAGTGCTCCACTGATAATTTACGCTCCATTAGCAATGGGAGGCAATTGAAACATTTCAAAAAAAAAAAAATTAAAGTTTCGAACTGAGTTTGAAACTGATTTTGTTTAATTGTTTTATATTTCTGTTGGGTTTTTGGAAATTTATTTTTATAGATTAAGATTTCATAAAATATCTTTTTGTCTATTTTGACTTAATTACTTTTTCCAGAATTCCTCGAAAGATTAATGAAAACGCGGTTTTCGAGGCTTACCTGTTTTTTTCTTTCTCACATTTCCTCTTGTTCTGGCTCAGTATTTGAAACGAATTGAAGGATCAATTTTTAATTACGTTTACACTGATACTCAATGCACCTAAAAATTTGGGAGATAGCTAACGAAATAAATTTAGGCGTAACAGAGGGGGCGCAAACTCGACCCTGACGGATTCCCTCGTTTCCAAGGCCGGTATCATCGCCGGAGCCAAGGCCGGAGAGACCCGTTTCACCGATACCAGGAAGGATGAGCAGGAGCGTTGCATCGCCATCAAGTCCACGTGAGTTTCGCAATCGATTTAAGCTTTATTGATGTGCTTATTTCAGCGCCATCTCCATGTTCTTCGAGCTCGAGCAGAAGGATATCAGCTTCGTCAGGGGAGACAACCAGGTCGACATCGTTGACGTAAGATTTTTATCAAAAGTTTAATTATATGATTATTTATAGGTTGACGGCGAGAAGAAGAAGTACAACGGTTTCTTGATCAACCTGATCGATTCCCCCGGTCACGTTGACTTCTCGTCCGAAGTCACTGCTGCCCTCCGTGTTACTGATGGAGCCCTCGTCGTCGTCGATTGCGTCTCTGGTACAATTTCAATCTTAAAGATAATAATCCTATAATTCAGGAGTCTGTGTCCAGACTGAGACTGTCCTGCGTCAGGCTATTGCTGAGCGCATCAAGCCCGTCCTGTTCATGAACAAGATGGACCGTGCTCTCCTTGAGCTGCAGCTGGGAACTGAGGAGCTCTTCTAGACCTTCCAGCGTATCGTTGAGAACATCAACGTCATCATTGCCACCTACGGTGACGACGACGGACCGATGGGACAGATCAGGGTATGTTACCGCAACTGTTCCGTCATCAACAATGTTTTTAGGTCGACCCCTCTATCGGAAACGTCGGTTTCGGATCTGGACTCCACGGATGGGCTTTCACCCTCAAGCAGTTCTCTGAGATGTATGCCGCCAAGTTCGGAATCGAGGTTTGTTTTTATACCACATTTAAAAGCAGAAACGTCAGAATTACAATGTTTTTGTTTCAGGTTGAGAAGCTCTTGAAGAACCTGTGGGGAGATCGCTTCTTTGACCCCAGCACCAAGAAGTGGAGCAACTCCCAGACTGGATCCGCTAAGCGCGGTTTCTGCCAGTTCGTCCTGGATCCCATCTTCCAGGTATGTTCTAGCGTCTTCCGGTGATATGTTCTCTTAAGGTCTTCGATGCCATCATGAACACCAAAAAGGACAAGACTGCTCAGCTCGTTGAGAAGCTCGGCATCAAGCTTGCCGCTGACGAGAAGGACCTCGAAGGAAAGGCCCTGTTGAAGGTTGGTTTCTCGGCATCCAAAATATAATTAAACATTTCTATATTTACATTAAACATCCGTTTTAGGTCTTCATGCGCAAGTGGCTCCCCGCTGGAGACACTATGCTTCAGATGATCTGTATTCATCTGCCTTCCCCTGTCACTGCCCAGAAGTACAGGATGGAGATGCTGTACGAGGGACCCCACGACGATGAGGCCGCTGTCGCCATCAAGAACTGCGATCCCAACGGACCCCTCATGATGTACGTCTCCAAGATGGTCCCCACTTCCGATAAGGGACGTTTCTACGCCTTCGGACGTGTCTTCTCTGGAAAGGTCGCCACCGGAATGAAGGTTCGCATCCAGGTTAGTTTTATTTTAATACACTGTTTAAATGCATCCACGTTTCTAAATCGAATCAATTTTTAGGGACCCAACTACGTTCCCGGAAAGAAGGAGGATCTCTACGAGAAGACCATCCAGCGTACCATCCTCATGATGGGACGTTACATCGAGCCCATTGAAGACATCCCCTCCGGAAACATTGCTGGTCTCGTCGGAGTTGATCAGTACCTCGTCAAGGTAGACTCTTCTTCACTTGCCTTCATAAAGTTTTTTTTCAGGGAGGAACCATCACCACTTACAAGGACGCCCACAACATGCGTGTCATGAAGTTCTCCGTGTCCCCCGTCGTGCGTGTTGCCGTTGAGGCCAAGAACCCCGCCGATCTGCCCAAGCTTGTCGAAGGACTCAAGCGTCTGGCCAAGTCTGACCCTATGGACCAGTGCATCTTCGAGGAGTCTGGAGAGCACATCATCGCCGGAGCTGGAGAGCTTCATCTTGAGATTTGCTTGAAGGATCTCGAGGAGGACCACGCTTGCATCCCTCTCAAGAAGTCCGACCCCGTCGTCTCTTACCGCGAGACTGTCCAGTCTGCCTCCAACCAGATCTGCCTCTCCAAGTCTCCCAACAAGCACAACCGTCTTCACATGACCGCTGCTCCTCTTCCGGACGGCCTTGCTGACGACATCGAGAACGGAACCGTCAACGCCCGTGATGAGTTCAAGGCTCGTGTCAAGATCCTCTCCGGGAAGTTCGACTTCGACGTCACTGAGGCTTGTAAGATCTGGTGCTTCGGTCCCGACGGCACCGGACCCAACCTTTTGGTTGACGTGTGCAAGGGAGTGCAGTTCCTCAACGAGATCAAGGATTCCGTGGTCGCTGGATTCCAGTGGGCTGCCAGGGAAGGAGTTCTCGCCGACGAGTTCATGCGCGAAATTCGCTTCAACATCTACGATGTCACCCTCCACGCTGATGCCATCCACAGAGGAGGTGTTCAGATCATCCCCACCGCTCGTCGCGTCGTCTACGCTTCGTGCCTCACCGCCGAGCCCAGGCTTCTGGAGCCTGTCTTCTTGGTCGAGATTCAGTGCCCCGAGAACGCCGTTGGAGGTGGGCTTTAATTACTTTTTTTCCTTTAATTTTACCGATTAACTAAGACACTAATTAACTATTTTCAGGTATCTACGGTGTGTTTAACCGCAGACGTGGTCACGTCTTCGAGGAGTCCCAGTTCATCGGTTAGTCTATAGTGTCTTCACTTGTTTAACCAATCTTTTAGGAACTCCCATGTTCATCGTCAAGGCTTACCTTCTCGTCAACGAGTCCTTCGGCTTCGCCGCTGATCTCCGCTCCAACACCGGAGGACAGGCCTTCCCTCAGGTTGGTTATGGGCAAAAACCAACATGGTATAAGGGGACTTTTTATCCATGATGGATGATCTATCCCACCTATTCGGCTCGGCTCCTATTTCAAACAAGGATAACGTAAACCTGCCAGTTTTCCTAAAAATGGGCTTTTTTCAGTGCGTCTTCGACCACTGGCAGATCCTCCGGGGAGACCCGCTCGAGGCCGGAACCAAGCCCAAGCAGGTCGTACTTGACACCAGGAAGCGTCAGGGACTTAAGGAGGGTGTTTCCGCACTCGATTAGATGTAATTTTGCTGTTGTTTCACGTTGTTAACAATCGTTGTTACTATAAACGGTTTGTTACTAAAGTGCTTTCGTTTGTTTCATTCCCGCTGCTCAATATAGAAGGTTCGGAGGTTCTGCATTTAAAAAATCATCTCAGACGATATGTAGTTCTTTAAAGTTCCCTTGATTCCTCAAGATAAGCGGATCTAGTTTAACCAGAAAAAGGCTGACACTAGGAAGCGCAAAGGAGTTAAGAAGGGTGTTGCCGCATTGGTAAATTTTAAAACATTCTGTTTTTCAACGTTAATACTGCAAGTGTCGCTAATGTTTTTAATTATAATGCATGTCGGTTGGAAGACAGCTACTGTTATCAGTCATGTCTCACCATCGTAGCCCATTGTACACTCAGTTAACCAACATTAAAAGGCTACCGGGCCGATAATATTTGGAAACGGACGGCGCTCCTCATCCAGGAAAACTTTTGTTTTTGTTCTTCTTCAAGAACATTTTGAGCTTACCTGTGAAGACTTATTGTGTGCGATTTTTCTTGTTGTTGGATAGTTGTCTTGCTCTTTTTTTAAAGTTTTGTTTTCGTTTTTGCAGTCGTTCACCAGGCTTACATGGTGTAAGCGCATGTCAGAGGTTCCCTCTGACATCTCGCTCTCCCCTCTCCCTTATCCTCTCCGAGGAGTTGTTCTCTGACCTCTGGGATTCTGAAAGTCTCCCCCGCATTCTGGCCGCGAACGCGCTTCGCGGATCCCATCTGTATTATAACTCTCTTTCGGGAGCCTTCCTTTTGTAAAAGTAGGAAAATATGGGTGTTGCCTGTAGGTCGCGCTAGAAGTAGTTCTTCGGACATTACCAAGGCATACAAAACGTCAACGAGTTTTGGCCGTCGGGTATGGAAAACCTGGGTCCACTGCGCCCGCCCTAATGACTTATCCCGAAAAATCCAAAAGTAACCCTCAAAATTTAAGGGTCCACTGCGCCCGCACATGTCACCGATTTTAAAAAAATTAATCAATAAATTCGGCGGACCGCCAATAAGCACCTTTGCTTTTAATCACATCTAGTCGCACAAAACCTTAATTTTACGTCCAGGGTCGGACTGATGTTATGCATGAGAGGTGTAAGCGCATGTCAGAGGTTCCCTCTGACATCTCTCTCTCCCCTCTCCCTTATCCTCTCCGAGGACTTGTTCTCTGACCTCTGGGATTCTGAAAGTCTCCCCCGCATTCTGGCCGCGAGCGCGCTTCGCGACTGTAATAATCCATCTATTACAGATTGACGTCAGCCGAAGAGACGATTACAAAAGGGACCGATTGAGAAGAATCGAGAGAGGGCCCGACCCCGATAATCGTCACCACAGAGATACATCTACTGATATTTCCCTTATATAAATGTGGTTCTATAACACTCTATTCCTCTCTCTCTTAGTCTCTCACGGCCACGCCCAGTACCTTCGGGTACGAGATCCTTAACTATGGGTAGCGCACCGTAACTCAAGGTAATGGGAAGGGGCTCTCTTGGCAATATGTTTGTTATATAGAGAATGCCACACTCTAATTCTGATACAACACATGAGATCATTGAACGACATTGTAACATTGTGATAAATGTAAATTTCTTCGTATATTGATTTTAAAACGAAATTAGGCAAACAAAAGCGAAACATTTTGGCTTTGTGTAGCTTTTTAGTCACATTATTCACCCTTGATTTGCATTGATTTTCAGAAATGCCTTCATCAATGTTATCTCTTCCCACTGAACTTTTGCTTATGGTAGCACGAAGAGTAAGGTTTAATTCAAAATTAAAATTGAAATCTTATCTTCAGTCGCAAGTGAAATCCCTTTGTCGTCTTCGTCAGACCTGCAAGGCTATGGATTCATTTGTAGAAGAGAATAGATTCCGAATCTCCGCTAAATCAGATAATGTCGAATGGATTTTTCATATAGTTGTGGACAATGATGAGCAGAGGGTGGGTTTTTACAAATAAAAATATAGGGAAAAAACCCCCATTTTCAGCCTCTCACACACTATTTTGTCTATCATCAGAAGTACATTGTTGATTATTTCTTGGTGGATAAGGATGAGTTTTCCAACCACTGCATGTTGACAGATCCTTTCAAACAACTGGGAGGGATTCATTTCAGTGTCTTTTACATTGTAAGTACCACATAGTCTAAACCTCACAAAATATTTTTGTTGGATGCCAAAAGGACAAGCTTACGAAAATATTGCAAATTTTGAGCACATGATCAGCGCGCTTTTCTTGACCCAAAAGTAACACGGCAAAGAAGCATCGGAATTAGGTAACCCCAAGAAAAGGCGTTAAAATGGTTGGGTCTCTCTCAATCTTTTAAAAAAGTGTGTTGTAACTGTGGGTTATATTTTCTTCCAGGAGGTCCAAACTTTGGAAGATGAATTCTTCGTCAGTTTCCTCATGATTCTTCCCTTGACCGAGTGGCTCCTGCCAGTCAGCTGTCTGTCCCCGGATCCATCCGGTCCGGGAGACGGCGACCGGTGGTCCGGCACCTCCGGGCGGTCCGTCTTGTCCGGCTGAGGCGAGTGTCCCCCGTACTTTTCCCGCCAGCTGGCCTTTAACTCGGCGGTGTTCCTCCGGATTATGTTGACCACTCCACTACGTTTCGTTGAATTCTTTGGAGAAACCAGGGATTCCACACTTAGATGGCCATTGGAGGGGACAGCGGTGTCTTCCTAAAGGCAACACTAAGCACACGACATTGAGAAACGCAAGGACATGCCAAACCAAAAATCTTTCCAAGCAAAACCAAGCATAGAAGCCTTTCCGCAAACCAAACGAACACATTCTTGAGAAGTCTTCAGAAGACCTACCTCCATGGGACTTGAGGCGTCTGACAACTGCTTTTCTGAGAAACATAGACATCTTTCATTCTTTCTATCTCCAGATTCACTTCCATTTTCAGCACTGCGAAGAACTGGAAATCAGACTCAAACAAGAGCCGATGTATCCGATCAGCCAAATCATCGGAAACGCTTCTCAAGCCAGCATTATTGTACTTTTAATGGAAGTTGACATTCTTTGGTCATTCTTGGAGGTAAATTGATTGATATATTGATTAAAAATAGTTTTCAGGACTTGCGCTGTAAACGTGCTCCAATGAACAATCTGAAAAGTTTGCTATTCATGGATGTACAATACCCCGACGTACGAATCGATGCCAGCCAGTTATATGGATTAATCGAATTATGGAAGGGAAGAATGAATAATACAAGAGAACATAGAGTAAGTTCGACCGACCTTTTTGCCTTCTTCCATATCATATGGTCTGATATCACCTTTTTCAGGATTACGAAGCAGCCTTCCTCAAATACAGCATAACTAATGATCAGCAAGCTATTATTTCGGAATACTTGGTTTGATCAAATGCCACTTGTTACATTGAACTTGTATTTAGAATTATCTTGAGGTCGAGATAGTGGAAGATTCTCGCGAAGCTCTTTTCATCTCAACCTATCCCAGACTGTTTCATGAAATTCCATACGATGGCTCTGTCTACTTTGACTTTTTCCTCCAGTCCGACAGTGATCAAACTGCTTTTGAATTTCTTCTTAACTGTTATTTTAATGTCGTTTAACCTTTGGATAATGAATTTTTCACAACAGACAGTTTTGTTTTACGAAAATCAACTTTCTATCGATTTCTACAAATAAGGGTCAATGGCCACTGATTTGTAGAAATCGATATTAACATTCAGTTAAAAAACAATTGATAGCTTTTTTTAGCCTTTTAAAATTGTTTATCCTAGATTTATATTGATTTTCAGAGATGCCTTCATCAATTTTATCTCTTCCCAGTGAACTTTTGCTAATGGTAGCACGAAGAGTAAGGTTTAATTCAAAATTAAAATTAAAATCTTATCTTCAGTCGCAAGTGAAATCACCTGAAATAGTACCTTTTTTATCATTTAGTGGCAATTAGCTGACCTAGAAACTGTTGTGCATGTTTTGCACTCCCAAAGGTAGTAGATCCGCGGTACCGCGTTTGGCTTTTTTCTGCCATGGGAATCTGCGTATCTGCTTTAGCTTTCTACCAAAGACAGTAAAAGCAGTTCTCTAACCCCCTTCCTCAAAAGAGATAGTCTCGAATTATGTCCACTACTTCCTCCGCCACGCCTTCCCCTCAGCTGCCCCAGCTCATCCCCGGCTCCACCGTAGACACTGGCTTCGGCCTTCTGAAAATTGGAAAATTTCTTGGACGAGGAGCCTTTGGATCGGTAAGTACACCTTCAGTCATCAGGGTATTTATTCACTTTAGGTGCATTCTGCCCAACTCCAGGCCTTTCCCGTACCTTCCGCTCTGAAGATTCTGCCTTTGAGCAACGGAGAGAACAAGGCAGCCAAACAGGAGGTTTGTTCTATGGACACTTCATTTAGACATACTCGAACTATACTCTTTTTGAGCAATTATACATGACTGTGTTTCAGCTCTCCTTCCTGCAGACTGTCTCTGAAGCCCAGGGCAAGGACTACCACTTGGTGGATTTCCATGGATGCTTCTCTTATGGAGATGCCGTGTGTCTTCTGATGGAGGAACTCGGCCTCTGCCTGTTCCAATATCTCGTGGCCACCCAGAACAAGCCCTTCACCGTTGATCAAGTGATGGCCGTTGGATCTCAGGTTAGTTGACAGGAAAAACCAAGAATTGACCGTTCCCTGGATGAGGCGGCCTGAGGTTGTCCGACAGGAGACATATCCCACTTAAGTTTTAGAAGAACTAGAACTTTAAAATATTTCGGAAATCCATATGTTCATAATGAGAGAACTCCATCTTCATCACAAAAGCAACCACAACATCTCCTTTCAGCTTCTAACGGCCACCCGCTTCCTCCACAGCTTGGGAATTGTCCACACTGACATCAAACCGGCGAACGTCCTCCTGGCGAGCACCGACAACCTCCAGATCAAAGTAAGAATTAGGAATATTCTCTTCCAAGCCTTAATTTTAGTTGGCTGACTTTGGAAACGCAATCAAAACAGAGAATCTGGCCACGTTCACAGGGATGAACTGTCTTCAGACCCTCAACTACAGGTACCTACTTCCTTCATCTTGGCTCAACGGAGATTCCAGATCCCCTGAAGTTCTCCTGGGATTGGAGCTGACTGAGAACATGGATATTTGGTCGATTGGCTGTGTTTTGGCTGAACTCTACACTGGAGCCATGTTGTTCCCAGCGACCACCGAACATCAATTGGCCAAGTTCCAATACGAACTTTTCGGTCTTCCGGAATCCGCAGGAGAGGGCCTCCTAACCAGCCATTTCTATTCTATCACTCAGGTGGAACCAAATTTTTACAGTTTTAATAAAAAAAAATTTAGAACAAAGTTCAACTTCTGATCGACCCTGATCTCTCGAACGTTGGATTTCCCATTCAACCGGACGCCCGAACCATGAAGCTAGGCACCCTCGGCGACATTGTAGAGGTAGGTTAATTATATTTTTTTGAAACATTCATTTACTAAAAGTATTGTTTTCAGTATGGCCTCAATCGCCTCGTACACGTCGAAGAGGACCTTTTGTTTGTGGAGGTACTGGAGGAGATGCTGAACAAGAACGGCACCGAAAGAGCAAGCGCCAGGAAATGCCTTCTTTACGAATTCTTCAACTAGCTTGTATTGGCCAAACTATGTTGTATATTCAAAATATATTGATGATTGACACTTCAATAAAAGTATTTCAAACAAGATTATGAAGCTTTGATCCTTCTCTCTCTCTCTCTCTCACACACACACACACACACACACACAGAGAAAATTTGGGTCTTTCTTTTATTTGAATTTCTTTTCATTTGTTGTGAAAATTCTCAACATATCACTTGATTGAATGTTTTGGCCGAAGTGATCGTCTTCCCACGGAATTCCTCAAACATGCCTTGTTTTGAATTGGACGCCAGTAAAGAAACACATTAAAAGGCAGTCGGTCAACGGTGTTGACACCTTTTTCAGGGTATAAAAAAAGAATTTGAAAAAGGGAAGGTATCTTTTCAGAAAAAAAAAGTATGCTGTTTCCCTTCGTTGCGTTAATCTTCCTCCTGACAGGTACCTTAGCGGAGACAATTGGGGGAACCTCGGGAGCTGCAGTCTCGTCCATGTCCCCTACACCCGTCTTACTGTAAGAATTTCAATTTTAGCTTAAATTTTAAAAGATTTTTTGCTTGTTCCTAAGAAATTATTTTTAGAGCAAAGCCCGTTGCTCCTTCAACCTACATCCCTAACGGGGGCTGCAATGGCCCATGTGAAAATGGCTACTACAACCCCACCTACACACAACCAACCTACACGTATCCTATATACAGACAGACCTACACCTCCTATCCCTACTATCAACAGACCTATCTAACCCCCACAGCCTACTATCCTTACAACAGACAAACCTACACTTCACCAATGTATCAGTCTAACCAACAACAGACATACGTCACGCCTCCTGCCACATACCAGACGTACCAGAACACTTATGGGATGAATCCCTACTATCGACAGAATTATGGATATTACCCATACTACACCGGGTATCCACAGTACTACGGCACATACGGTAGGTTTTAGGACTCACAGTAAGATTCAATAGAAAGATTGCAGGTTATGAGCCTCGGTGAAGTCTTAATAGTTTTCAGTCGTGAACCGAACTTTTAATAAATGTTTCAATAAATCAGTTTTATGATAAAGTTTTATTTCGAATATTTAGTTTTAGACCGTGACAAAAATTCAAAAGCCAATAAAAATTCCTCATATCACAGCAAAAGGGCTAATTAATGCCTTACTGTGATACTCGAAAAAAAAACTACAGTTCAGGCCTGCCGGAGTCTCATCCGTGACCAAAAGGCCGCCCATAAAATACTCCCGATTCACACTGTTTACACTTCAAAATGCTAATCTGAGGGTTAAGTGTCAATTGTAACAAACAGTAGCCTCATCTTCCGTGAAACCCTTCTGAAGACGTCACATCTTGTTGTGACTAACCATATCTCTCATTTTTTGTCAGCAAATCTTGTGGCACTTAAACTGAATACGTCTTTATGTTTTTCACCTCTTTGTCTCTTGACATGAACTTAAAGAAAGGGGGACGCCTGTTCTTCAATATAGGCAACATATATAAAAGAGACAGTTTAATCTCTCATTGCCTTCCTACATTTCTTGTCTAGTCCGCTTTTCCCTCGATCCCTGGTTTGGACTAGACATGCGTACAGTTTTCCGTCACCAAATCCTTGTTTTGCAACTATAAATGTCTTGTGAGTAAACGGCAGTCGACTTCAGTCATATGTTCTCAACTATTTTTGTCGTCTACCACCACACGTATGAAAACTGCTTTATTACTAACCTCGCACTCCTCACTTCCGCAAACGTCATACTATGATCAGAAACCAGTCGCAGGTGAAAGGAAGCTAAATATAAGCGTCTGACTTCCTATTTTGCAAAATATCTCGAAACGAGGATTTTTTTACGCATGGAATTGAAATTTCGCCTTAGGCCATGGAAAAGACGCACAACCTTTGAAATTAATACATGCCAAAGAAAATAGTCTGTTTCCTTAATTTTCACCTGTGTTTTCAAGAAGTTATTGTTAGGCTCTCGTCAATTTTCCATTTCTCAAAATTTTTCGGTGCAGTCATACAGGCATAGTCTGGACATAAGGTTGGATAAAAGATCATAGTTAACAACAAAACTTTTTTGGTTTATTTCGTTTCCTCTTCCAACCCTCTTAATTCATTAAATGTGCTAACGACGAAAACAGAAGCCCCGGAATGGATCCGAACCCTCGATGTTTGCCTAGGCTTCCAATGCTTGGCTCGCTTGTGTTATCGCAGTTTTTTTTAGTAAAGTTATGAATCAAAGTTTCCGTTTGGCTCAATGATTCAGCATTTATTTTCCATCTATTTATACCAAATAAACGTTCATAAACCATTTTTTCAGCCCAGCTAAACAATCTTTGTATGTCACATTCCGGTTTCTTTTTGTTTTCCAAGTTACTGTTCATTGGGCCAAAGACGAAGTTTTGAATATACTCACTGTATCCCTATAGCAGAAACTGTCACGCTATTCATATTCTATTAAAACCACTACATAATTATCTAAATTGTTTATTTACAAAAATAGAGTTTTAGTAATGGTTCAATGACCCAAATGTACTGTAAATATTTATAAAACTTTGAAGTTCAATGAGCGTTCACAGCAATAGACAATTTATTAGCCGCTGTAAAGTTACTTTGGTGAAAAGAATAACAATTGTCTCTCATTTTCTTCAATTTCCTTATTTAAATTCAAAAGCCAGCTGGAAACTATACTTAGATACGAAAACTATAGAAAGTCTACATAATTATCTATATAAAAGCAAAGATAATTTCTATTGTTTCTCTGTTTTTTGCGGTTCAACTTGTTTCGTTTTTCTGAAAATATCAAGAAGCCTTTACGTCTTCTACTCAATGCCATCTTCCGCACTTCTTATCATCAAAACTTTAAATGTCTTCCATTTGTTTGCTGTTCTTCCTCATTAATCTTCCGCCCTGATAAATATGCAATTTCTCAAATACCATAGATCCTTTTTATAAGCAACCCAATGTTTCCGTTTCATTCCAGATGCTTCATAAAATAGCCCAGCTGGTGACTCTCTCCGCCGGAATCTCAGCCACATTTCTCAATGTGGTCCTCATCTACCTCATCCTCTTCAAGTCTTCTGATAGAATCGGCCCATACAAGTACTTCCTTCTTCTCTACACAATCAATGCTGCCTTGTTTACATTCATGGAGGCCTTAACTCTTCCAGTGGGCCCTTTGAAACACCAGAAGATGTGAGATTGTGTTCAGACCTGGTACCTCCCCCCAAATGGCTACTTCTTCCTTTCGACAGTGGAACTCCTTCCGGAATCCCTTCAACAGTTCCAAATCATCTACCTCATCTTCAGTTTCTCCGCCCTGGCTGTCATCATCTCCCTTTCCTTCATCTACAGACTGGCTGCTGTCAGCAACGCCCTCTTCCCTGGCAGTTCAAACGAATTGCCCTGGCTTGTTCGTCCCAAGTATCTTCCTTTCGTCGTCGGAGTATCCGTCATTCTTCTTTCTTGGGTTCCCGGAAGTCTTTGGTTTCTTCGACCCAATGCACAAGTTGAGATGCTCTTTGATGAGAGTATTCTAGCTGCCACGGATGTGAAATTATCAAATGTTGGCTACATTGGAGGAGAAATGAAGGTACTTGATACAACTAGGATAGAATCGCTTGGAATTCCAAGCGATTCTATTCTCTTACTATTATGGTTGACTGTCAAAGGCGTCATGAACAAAGGCAAAAGATAATTCAGCTCTTGCTTGATAATTTTTGCTTCGGGGTATATGTGTTTGAGGCGAGACCAGATTTCTTAAAACATTTTTTCCTTTTCAAAACAATTCTTCAGACCAATGGCACAATCAACTCTGGAATGCTCATTTGCCTCCTATCCTTCGGTGCCTTATTTTCCTCCAATTCCTGTGTTGTCATCTTCTGTTGGATTCGCATTGGAGCACATTTAAGACAACTGCGCACAGTTGCCAGTTCAGCCTACCGTTTCCAATACCGAATGTACATTCTCCTAACCATCCAGGTCTCATCCATCTGAATCTAACTATGTTTCTTTAGACAGCCCTACCCGTAGTTTTCAACAACATCCCAGCCGTGATGGCCTTTATCCTGGCTCTGGCCGATGTCTCTGTTGGAGATGAGATTCGCATTTGTGGAATGGTTCTTTCCTTCGCCCAAGTCTTGGATCCCATATTCACTGTCATGCTCCTCTCAGAATACAAAACGGCTATTCGACGATTTGTTTATAAAGTAAGTTGATTACGGTAAATGCTAAAGTTTACTTTTTCAGGTGTTGAAGAGAGAAGTTCGACTAGCAGATATCAGCACCGCTGCCTCCACCAAGAAATGACCTGTACAAGCTTGCAATAAACATGTTATTTTGGACTCCTTTTAAATAAAGAGTGGTTTATTTGTATTAAAGTTTTTATCAAACAAACAAAAAACAGACAAAGTGACTATATGGAATCTCTGTGAAAATAACTTCGGGCAATCACTGTATATCTTTGATACAATAAATCTTTCAAAAGTTACACTACTTAAAAAAACTAAACTGTAGTTTATTAGAATAATTCCTTTGTAAATTCACAGCGTATTTCGAAAAGTTTAATCATATCGATTGACCTTTGGATAATTACTGGCTTTTCCTGTGACCTGTATGTCTTCTGCACGCATCTGCATCGGCTTTATTGGTCGAGTATCGGAATGATTCTTCCGACTGTTCATTATCTACTTTTCCTTTTCCATCCTTTACTTTAAACATTTAAATTCCTTTTCCATACCTGTTGTATATGTTTTATTACTTTTTTAAACTTTATAGTGTGTTTTTGAAAAGTTCAATTAGGTGACCTACATAACTCGGGCTAATTGCCCTTGTGACCCCATCTGCTGGATCAGCTTTTTTTCCGGATCTGCTTTCTAGGTCGAGTATTAGAATGACTCAATCTATTATTCATTATCTACTCTACTCCTTTCCCATTATTCTACTTCTATTTTAAAACGGTTCCAACACATTTTAATTAGCCTTCTTTTCAGACTTAAAATGTCTGACATCTCTGTGAAGATTGAGATCGACGAGGCTGAGCTGTTGGGAGTCAACGCGGACGTTGCTGAAAATGATATGGTAAGTTCGAAGGCATTCCTTATTTTAAGTTAAAAGTACTGTTTTATAAGATCTAAAAGAAACTTCTGATATTGTTATAAAATATATCATTCCAGGATCTCTCTGCCATGGAAACTCAGATGAGTGAACTGGAGGAGGAACAGAAGAAGATCAAACAGATCCAGATGGATGTTGAGGTATTTGACATCCTGAAACTCTTATATAATTCATTTTCCAGGCCCAGATGAAAGTGCCTCCTAAGACTTTTGGGGCTCCCAAAAACAACCAGACCATTGAGGAGAAGACGGAGGCCGATGCCCGCTCCATCTATGTCGGAAATGTTAGTTTTATCTTTTCTATTCTTTGATACATTCATTTTTGTCTATTTCATAAATTTGATTATATCGCTTTTTCAGGTGGACTACAGTGTGACGGCAGAAGAATTGGAGAAGCACTTCCTTGGATGTGGATCGATCAACCGAGTCACCATTCCTTGTGATAAATTCAGTGGCCATCCTAAGGGGTAAAACTCATCTTTTAGACTTTCAAATATTTCTTCGTTTCAGATTCGCTTACGTTGAGTTCTCTGATTCCGAAGGGGCTCAGACTGCGATGGCCTTGAGCGACAGTCTTCTGAAGGGAAGGCAGATCAAGGTGAACTATTTAGCTTTATACAATCTAACTGGACATTCAGGTGATTGGCAAGAGAACCAACACCCCTGGAATCTCGACCACCAACCGAAAGCCCCGTGGCCGTGGAGGATTCAGCGGAAGGGGACGTGGAGGATTCAGAGGACAGCAGACGGTGGTTGTCAAGTACATCTACCCTGGAAGAGGACGTGGATTCCGCGGATTCAAGTAAGTTTTGCTTCATTCAATTGATCTATAGTTTAAAACACTTTAACATAACTTTAGCTAACTTTCAGGCCTCGCGGTTTCTCTGCCTATTGAAGTGGTTGCAATCAACGGTTCTCCGGATCTACCCTTCATGTATTCTTCCTTATTTGTCATTTTTGGTACAGTAAATAAAGTCTTAGTAAAAAGTGTCAATCTTTCGTTTTCTGAGTCTCTCTAAATTAAACTCCACAAATCCAATTCCTGTCAAAGACAGAAATCTCTGAATTGAAGAAAAACCTCCACTTTTGGCAGTTATCGAAGCGAAACGGTGCCTTATAGTTGAATTTGCCGGTCGATTGGTATTCATGGCTTAAACAATTAGGCGGCAAGAAGTTTACAAAAAGCTTAAAGTTTATTTGACTACAGAACCGCCGGGCCGCATTTAGTTCGGTTGAACCCCAGTATTTCGTGTGTGCGAGTCGGAGCCGTCTCTTCCATTTCTGACCACTCTTGATTCGGACGTCACTCTCGCCTGAAACAGTTCATCAGTATGTTTTCCTTCTGTTTTGAATAAATTACCGTCATCTTTCTAGCCCGACAACATAGAAGACTTCTTGCCTCGTTTCGAATGTCCCTGTTTAAGACAATGTGCAGCCAAGGGTTTACATAAGATTCAAACCCTGTCACAATGGGATAATAGGATCGGATGGTGACTATTGCCTCCTGAAAACATTTGAAACTTTGAAAGGAAGCTAAATACCTGCATCTCAAAATGAACGAAGAAGTATTGGATTATATGGAATGTGAGGCACAGGGCAACGCCTGTTGCCTGTCCTACGGCCACCAGAGACAGCCTCATTTCACTTGTCAATCCACTGAAAGAAAACGATTGTGTTTAAAAATAGGACACTTACCGTTTGGTTTTGTTGTGCAGGATGAGTCGTAGAATTTGAGAATATGCAAAACAAGAGATAGTGAATGTTGTCAATTGGAAGCCTACTTGCCATATATCGGTAAACTAAATTTAGAACCCTTTTGTAAATAAGAAAAATTCAAAATTAGTTTAGAAACTAGTTTACATTGCTGACTTACCTTTTGATGTAGTGGTTCTGCAATGGTGCGGACTGTGTCGAGAGAGTCGAATGTCTTGTTGAAATCGAGAATGATTGGAAGAGAGACGAGGGAGGGAGGGAACCAATGAACTACGAAGACCAAGGGGAAGGAAACACTCATTGTCATCTGAAGACGGGAGGATAAGCCACATTGGGAGACTAACATGGTTGATTCTAGAAGTTGGATGGCAGAGGGCCAGAAATCTTTGGAGAGAAACCAAGGTGTCCCCAAAGCAGCGGATGAACAAGAACAGTTGGTTGTTGTTGAAACTGAAAAATTACTTTGCGACTAACAGTAAAATGCATTTTGAACTTCGACGGTAGATCAACAATTTGTTTTAGTCCGTTCATTTTAACGTTTTATATGCTTTTGTTGGACTTTGCCTAAGAGAATTCTCACCTCAAGGGGGCTATCCATGATCTGTTTTCCCAATAGAACTCATTGAAAACTTTGAAAGATCTAATTACATAGGCAAATGTGTAGAAAGCCATCGCACTCATATCCGCCATTCCCTGAATTTTATCTACGTCAGATTTCATTCAACGAACCTGGGACAAGAGAAGATTGTAAAATGTGCTTCTGAATCTCTCACTTTTCCTTCTCTTCTTCAAAACCACAATTATTATTAAGAAGTAGAGGGGGACGGTGACTACAGTTGCGACGAGGAAGAGAACACTCGGCCAGGGTGTTGACATCAGAATGTCGAAGAATTCCATTCGACTGGCAAATTCGACTGAAAGTCACCGTTTCGCTTCGATTCCCACAAAAAAGAGGTTTTTTGACCTTCTGAATCTCTCACTTTTCAAAAAAGAGGTTTTTTGACCTCAGAGATTTCTGTCATTTGGCAGGAACATGATTTGTGAAGGAGTTTGAGCTATAAAAATATGAAAAAACAAAGAAACTAAGATTTATAAGCAGGGTTGTTGTAACGGAACATTAAAAAGAAAAGTGAGAAAGCTAAGATTTTTTAAGAAACATTTGGTAATCAGGGTGGTCCTACTGAGTAAAAATTCAAATGAACAATTATTATTGTAAATCAGTGATCAATTTTTCTACCTTCGTTGCTTTCATTGTCTCTGGACAGGAACTTCTTAAAGATGGAAAATATCCTTTGTTTGACGAAAGACGTAAGGTCTTCGAACAGTCAAAGGACGCAGTGAAATACAAATCAGATTCTGCTTCAGTAAGAAAATGAAAGAAAGTCACATTTTGCACTAGAAATGAGGAAAACTATTGAAGGGCTTCCTGTTTCCATTTAAAATTATTTTTTAAACAAAAAGGGCATAACGACCTGAATGAGAAGACGTAGAGGACGCCCCCTAAAAGGCGGTATTTTCAGCTGAGTGCATTTTACCGTGTAATCTTAAGGAATGATTTTGATATTTACGACGAGGGCTCAAAAACAAAAGAGTTTCTTTATGAGGTAAAAAGTATACTGTAGAATTACGCACGTTTTGTAATGGCATATGGGCTCACGACTCTCAACAACAAATGGGAGAAAAAACAAAAATGAGCCGAAACACGTCTGACTTACTATATTTGAATTGTATGTTGCTCTACGTTGTTGTAAATTGTAGGTTGCCATAAAAACAGACTGACAAAGACTATAACCTTTTATTGAAACAACAGCAGTGCAAGTGAAACATCAGTTCAACACCTACTTGTTATTGTTGGCTCCTTAAAGCAATCGCTTTTGTTCAAGCACCAGAGAAAGGCACAAGCAAAGTTTATTAAATCTTGCAAAGAACTAAAATCATTGGGAACAGTCGTCGCTGAGGTTCTAAACGGCTACTTTAGTACCCAATGTTCAATTATAACTAATTTGATCTTGGATTCCAATTCCTTGTCTGGATCATTGTAACAAAGTACTCGATTAGAGCAGTTCTGGGTAGGCAGATCAAGGAAATTGCAACGATGATTACGTCAAGGCCTTTGCTGCTGCTACCCAGGAGAAGTTCAACTATCTGGTCATTTCATAGTAAACCCATTCAGTAAAACTAAATTAAATTTGAAAGTAAAACATTTTCAGCTGAACTATGTTTGATAGAAAACTTCACGCTCATTCAGTAAGCATTGCTTACTGAAGGACAATCAAAGTTTTTGCTGTTAAGCCTCAGCTAAAAAAACTTCTGAGGCTACCATTCGCAAAGTCCTCGTTTACGAATAAAAGAATGAAACAGGCCCATTTTGAATTTCCATCAGCAAAAAGAGCTGATGAACCAAATGGTCACTGTGGCCTGTGCTTATCGTTAGTAGCCTATTCCCATTCTAATCCAAATCAAATTATGAGGACAATGAATAGTGCGCGACACAAATTAAATATTCGAAAATTAAAATTAAGAAAAAATGAGTTAAAATTAAACTTTTGACCAACATGTTTTCTTTTTATTGTAGGGAAATGAACTATGTTTGATGGCCACAAACTTGGTTTTAAAATGAGAATTCACGTACTTTTGAAAACAAATGATTACATTTTAAGAATAGCAACTGTTTGACACAAAGTGAAGCAGTGCAACTCTGGTGACTGCCTAAATGCCTGTATCTGGGAAAAAATTCGAAACATAATAGAACTTCATATAATTTAATATAATTTAATAATAATCTTTTGTCATTGCAGTTGCACGTTCCGATGCAATTCCATTACCACAATATGTTATTGCAAAGTCATTGATTTAACTATCGTTTTTCTTCGTCGGTCAGTTCCAATTGCAATGATGCAGTTATTCTTATACCCCTCTTTTGATTTTCGTGAGCATTAATTAAATAGAACACTAACAAAAACGGCCTTCGATGTGCCCAATCGCATCAAGTTTCTCTACGTGTAAATATATTAAATTCCTTCATAAAACATGGCACAAACCTAAATGAAAAGAATCCCAGCATTTTATTTTCCGTCTAAGAAACAAAGAAAGAATAGGTTCGTTTAATAAAGAATACATTCAATTGTGATAATTCCTTCACCTTCGTTTGACCTATAAGCAGCAGAAATTATTTCCGCAACTGCATAATACATCTAATCAAGGTTAATTTATTATTCGCTCAATTTATAAAATATAATCCAAACTTCTATTGTTTGTGTGGAATCCTGCAAAAGACATTTTCAAAAATATTTGTGGCGGCCGGCCTATGGGGCGCGGACCGTGAGTATTGAGAACCCTCACGGACAACGAGGACAGCGCGCCGGTAGCTCAGTGGTTAGAGCAGCCGATTGCAGTTGTGAAGGTCGCGGGTTCGAGTCCTGTCCTGCGTGCCGCATAGCTTTTGCGAGTATCATGGCTAATCGCGTTAATGGCCACGTGATTTTTTGTAATAAGAAAAACTTGAAGTGCCATATACCAAAGGAAAAGGCGAACTGATTTGTTTTCAATTTCTGAAATGAAATAAGTAAACAAGACTGTTTTACAGAAATCAGACAAGTAACAATGCCTGATTCAGACAGGAAGTTAGACAGGTGTTTAACTTGTAAATGAATCATTACAAAGAAAGCGATAAACTCAACTAAATTGATTTTCTAAGGTTTGGAAGATGTCATCTAAATCGTTAAAAGCACGAATTGTTAAAACATTGGAATCCGTAGAAGGTGAAAAATAGCCAATCCCTAAAAAAAAAATTCACTAATTTACACAATTTCCTTTTCTGCAAAAAGACAGTTCCTTTGGAATTTGTAGGTTACTCATTTTCAGTTTGTCACCTTTCTTCATCTTTGACCGAGACGCGTGACTTTCAGATCTCACGAAATCTTGGGAACCAATAATTCTTCGAAGTTCCTTCTTTCAATCTTTCCATTAATTAACACGGAAATGAACTTTGGCACTCAGTGATGTTCAAACAGCGCTCTCTCGAGTGAATTCAACCTGAAACCCAGTCTATTTCAACCCCCGTCCCATCACATGTCGGATGGATGTCCTCCAAGTGATCATCGGAACTCCCTGGCCAAGCACTGTATTTCTTCTTACTGGAATCATAACTATGCCACTTTATCTGGTGTTACTGATTACTATTCTTTTGGAAAGAAGGAAAAACGATCGATATAGGAGTGTCTACTACAATCTAGTCTTGGCTCAGGTAGGGCAAAGGGAAAAGACAGACTGATTCCGGGTTGCTGCCAATATCTGTAAATGAAATCAGTAAACAACAGCGTGCTCTGATGAAACCAGGAAAACAACAATTCCCTGATTCAGACCGGAAATTGAGACAGGTGGTCAACCATCTGAAAAAATACAATGACAACGAACACAACAAACAGACAACGAACAATGACAATTCAAGCATGGAACTAAAAAAAAGTTGATTTTCCAGGGATTGGCTGATTTTCTCTCAATCGCCTCCTACGGTTTCCAATATGTTTTCCGTACAACATGTGCTTTTAATGACTTCTACTGGGAGATCAAGGAATTTATAGGGCCTTTCAGGTAAGATTTTAGCATTTTATCATTAAATTGTTTTTAGTTTCAACAGCAACCATTACTTTATGTTCGTCCGTTGCTTTGGTGATCTTCTTGTGGCCCTTCAACGGTTCATTGTTCTTTGTTATGCTACCTCTTTATTAAATAGCGTAGGTATATTCAGAATTCTCAAATCACGACTGGCCGAGGTTGCTAGCCGGCCTCAAGTCTTTAAAAAAATTATTTTAAATTTAGAAAAATTATTACATTTTTTCAAACTGTTTAAAATGAGTTTATGATTTTAGAATCCTACTATTCAAGTGAAGCGAGATAAAGGAGTTGACAAACTTTGTAAGCTTCAAACTAACTAGGGAGAGCTGCCAAGGGTCTCGTGGAGATTCCGGGGGAGACCCATGCCAGTCAATCAAGCAACCGATAGGTATTCGATCTGTGAAATAAAAAAGTGCCGAATAGCTTTCACTTTTTTCACTTCTTTAACAAATGCAAAAAGAAAATACGGCATGGGATACGAACCTCTGACCTTGCGCTTATCAATCTAGGAGCTAACCGGCTGAGCCAACTGGCGACGCAGTCTTGGGCTTGTCGCCGGCTTATCACCCAGGGTGCGTCAAATGCGCAGCCGCTTTATTGCGTCGTCTATGGCGAGAATGTGGATATTTCGAGAAAAAAACTAACCAGAAGACAAGGTTGCGTGAACGAAACCAAAGAAAACTATGTTGCCGATTGTACACTTATCAGCTTCTAGTCCATCGCTTAACATTAAGACATACATCAATTTGGGCCGTATTAAGGGTCCTGGAATGTTTCTTCAATTGCTCGTTTTCAGCTTATATCCAAAATGCCTCTATTCCTAGTCCTACTTCTTTACTGGATCCCTCCCACCTTGGTATCCCTTCCAGTAATCCTCAACTTCAACAAAACCCTCGATGCCCCTGAAACAGTGCGTACTTTGGTCCCTCCAGACCACCAAAAGGTGAGAATCTTTGTTTTGCCTGAATCCGTCTCCAGTTCACAGTTCTGCTGCAACTCGTCTTCCAACTGATTTCCTTCTCCATTTCCGCCTTTGCCTACTCTGCTGTGATCAGACTAATCTTACGCAACAAACAAACCAGGCAGACACATTCTAAATTATTTACGGCCTTCTCTTTAGGGGATTAACAAGGGAGACCAGGCTGTCTCTGATTGTACTGGCACAGTCGGTGGGGTTCGCTATGACTGTGGTCTTCTATGTCACACAGTACATCTCTGTCAACTGGGAGATTAAGGTTGTGAGTTGTGGCTGAAATCTCTTTGAAACACAACCCACCGAACTGTTTGGGAAGAGCTAAATTTTATTGTTTAGCATATGAAAATCCCGATCTTTGTTTTTGAAAAGTTCTGAATCACAGCGCGCGCTAAAAGCAGAGAACAGAAAATTCCTTTCTTTCTGTTCCCAAATCAGATGACGCGTTGTTTTGGCAGACTTTAATGTTTGTTTTAATGAAATCAAATCTATTTCAGGACCTGGCCTTCGCAATCAGAGACTATTTCCCTCTCCTCACGGGATTCAAGTCCTACTTAAACCCTTGGCTGCATCTGATTCTGAACAAAGATCTCAGACAATCCATCTTATCTCATTTCTGCTGCCGTAAAACTCACTCTCCGGTTCGTATAGCTCATTTCTTACCACAATTTAGTCTTTTCAGTTCTTCACATCCGAAACGAGAAGTAGGAATTCCCAGCCCTCATTTTTCCTGAGAAAGTGATATAAGTTTATTAGGAATGAATGGCATCACAGTGGCTTTTGGAGATCAGAAGGGCCTAGCAGGATTCAGGGGTCAATGGGGAGGGGGTTCTGAAGTGGTTCGGGTCGAGGGTCTTTCGGGGGACCTTCAGTGAATGGACGCGGGAGGACTTCGGGGCAGTCACGATCACCATCTTTGGCTCCTTGCAGTTGAGGTTGCTCGCACTGGCACTTCGCTTTCGGACACGCTGGCTCTGGCCTCCCCTGAAAATAAAAGATAATTTGGATGTTTTTGACTGCCAATTCGAAGAATGATTAAGTTTTTGACTGTAGACTTTGATATTGTCCTTTTTCTAAGTTCGCGCCCCGTAAGCCCACGAATTTTCTTGTCTACGTGTCTTTAAACGTGTGTGGCCGTGTGTCATAGCTGTGAACGTGCTACCTGTTAGCAAATGTGAGGAAGTGAAAGCCTTATGTTAATCTGATTTGGCCGTGAGACTGTGTAATCACTTTTTCGAAGATACAACACCTATTGTTAAAATGATCTATAGAAAGCGCAGTCTGTGTGACCGCGTGTGAACGTGACGTGCTGCTTTTGTTTTGCCCGTTACTTTTAAATGAGTACCAAAGGAGATAGTGTGACTGTGTCCTTTTGATTTTGAGGGCGTGACGTATAAATTTGTGATAACGTGTGGACGTGCCTGTGTGACAGTGAGAACGTGTATACCCAATAATGTCGTTTCAGGCCGTTCTTTTTCAGCCCACCTTGTAACATTTGCAGAAACAGAAAGATGTCTTTCGGCGGCTGTCAGCCTCGATCCAGTGACGAGAAGTCTCACTTCAGTCGGAACATCAAAAGAAAAGTATCCGTAGAGATATGGAGAAATGGCCGAATTGAAGACTGCAAATGCATAGATGAACTTCCTGACGTCACGAGGGATCCTGAAAATAAACCAATGTTAAAGGCAAGAAAGAATCACACAGGGTACAATTACTAGGGAAAATAGCACGTAATTTCCCGTTGACGCAGAAAAGGAGGGTAATTTGAGAACATAATAAGAACCAAAGTTTATAAATATGTTTGGAACGTGAAAAGAAAAAGAACCAAAAATTCTCACCAGTCAGTTTTGGTCAAGAAGTGAAGGAACATTAGAATGGCATAGGGTGTCCAACAACAGATGAAGGCCAGAACAATCACAAAAGTCATTCTGAAAATACTTTCTTCAGGTATTTCAGGGGAAATCACTTTAGAGTTCTGCTCCTGGCCCGTTCCAAAGTGTTTCTTCCATTTCTCCTCAGCAGAAGATCGTTCTTCTCCAGTTCCTGTTTCTCAGACGTCTCTGCGCTGATTTTGAAGAGAATTAGGGTGTAGCACATGACTGTCACTACGAGGGGAAGGAAGTAGACTTGGATCATGTTGAGGATGGAATAGTAGAACACAGACTAAAACAGATGGGTTGGACGGAATGGGAGACAAACTCACATCTTTTGAGACCTCTCCCACGAAGTCACGAGAAACACATTGTTCTAGCTCTGGGAAACAAGGATGGGGGGCCGAGCGGAAGAGAAGCAGCTGAAATAGACTTCTAAAAACTTTTAAATGGTTTTCGGCTGTATAATAAGAACCGAAGAAAGGGCTACATCGTTTGATTGGACATTCAGCATAGGCTGAGTATCAATTATATCAAAATTAAACTGTTACAATGTTGAATACCGGCATTGAAACAATGGAGTGATATGGCAAAAGGTGCAAGACTACATTTATGGTAATTCTCTTTTGTTGAATACTGAAACATTACACTTTTAGTCTTTCCTTGTCCTCCTTTGCATGTTTTGACATTAGTTTTAAAGCCAATCTATGTGTGAGTTGTCTCTTTCCCACCTACGTTTATTGAGCATCTGAAGACCAATGAGCAAGGTTTTTCAGTCGCTTTTGACTCCGCGTTCGTTTTGTTTTCAAGAACAAGACGTAGATAAAGAATTAGCTCATGCTGAGAACTCTTAACAAAAAGCAGATTCAAAGAAGATTTCTTTCTTTTTTTACCAACAATGCCTTCAGAAATCTTACCTGAGGAGCGGTTGTAGCGAAAGAGACGCCCCATGCGATGGTGACCATTCGTTGCACGGACTTTCGAGCCCTCATGGCATAAAGGGGGAAGAAAATGGAATAGAAGCGGTCGAGGGAAATGCAGATCAAAATGTTCATAGACAAGGCGATTCCAAACACATCAAAGAATTTGCAAAGACGACAGAGCTGAAAAACAATTCATTTGGTGGTTAAATGAAAGCTTATTCATTTAATTTAAATATACTTTTCATTCTCATTAGTTCTTCAAGAATAGAAAGTAACTAACCAAGTCTCCCCCATACCACCAGATGGTGTAATTGTGGAGTATCTCCTTCGGCATGTAGATGACTGTGACCATCAACTGGGCAATGTTCATGTGCAGAAGAAGGGAGTGCACTCTCCTCACTTTGATCAGTTGGTTTCTAAAATGAAATGTTTGTCAATGAAGCAGTTTTCAATCGAATGGAAAACTTTTTTGTTGTTTGCTTACCTAAGCAAAATGAGAAACATGGTGACGTTTCCAACAAAGGCTATGATGAACACTATGATATAGCAGCCAATTATGGAAAAGTTGTCCGCCGGATCTCGGTTCGGAGGGGCGCCGGAGCAGTTTGGAGCCATCGCCTGAAAAAAGAAATCAATAAATGTATGGTTTTCAATCGATCGGAAAAAAAGTCTTATACGCCAAAGAAACAGAATTCTCAAATTCATGAAATTCATTCTTGATGTGAGACATTGGAATGATAAACACATAACGGCTGGCGGAGCATTCTGTTTCAGTTGGAAATGTTTCAGAATGTGTCACGATTGAATGCTTCGTGATATCAGGGTGTTGCGTTGGATTCAGTGAAGGAGAAGGCTCTTCTTATGAAAGAGGCCGGCGTAATGGGGATGTTCACTCGGAAGGGGGCAATTCGAGGAGCATGATCTCTTGTCTTTTCACAACGAAAGCATACGACAACTGGAGAAAAGGAAGGAACAAACTTCCACCTCCAGAGGTGGAGGTGGAAACACGTGATATTGTTTCCGCTTTCGTGTACTCACCCGAAACTAATAACTGATTCGGTTTTAACAAACAGACAGAACAAACTCTTTTTGGTTCCATTGAACACGTTCTTGTTAGGCGGTCAACAAACGTAGGTGGGAAAATGACAACTCGCACATGAATTATACTAAACAGCCATTAAAATTGATTTTAAAGGTTTGGAACTGCAGTGTTATTTTCTTCCTAGAATACAAATTTTGAAGAGACTGAAGAAGTCTCTCTTCCTTCGTGCCTTTGTAGGAACATCCTCTCCAAACAACTGGATTGGATGAGATTGGCGTTTTCGGGATGAATCAGTGGAGTAGTCTTCCCCACAAACAAACAATACCAAAGGGACTTTTGATTAGACAGAAACACAGACACAACAAGGAGTCGGAAGGCTACACGGGAACAGCCGCACCACAACATTTCATATCAGACCGAGGTCCAGCAGAGACGTCAGAAAGTGACAGCCGGAGGAAAATAGCAGGGAAAATGACACGAGAGCCTATAAATCACTGGCACTGCAGGGTTCACGGGCGATTTTCACAAGATTACAACCTGATAACACTAAATTGTAAAACAACGACCGGCGACGAAACGTGGGCGACTAGACACTAATTTTCTTTAGGAAATTCGAATAAAAATTAATTAGATGCTATGTTTATTATAAAGATATACGATACAAGGAAGCCTAAAAGTTTGTCACTGGAATTCCGGGTCGAGCTGAAAAAATGGGGGGGGGGGGGGGGCGGCCTGCGATCAGAGTCATGTTCTTGCAAAACTAGTGTATCCTAGTAATTACTAGAAAAGATTCATTGAAATAGAAAAAAACAGGATCTTTCAATTTCGCCTGTGAGTGCGTGAGCATGTGTACACGCGATTGAGATAGTTTCCCAAAAGAGGAAGTGAGGGGCCAATCGGAAAAGAGACAATGGCGACTGGGCGTCGTTTTCCCTTTCTCCCACCTCCTCTCATTTTCCCGGGAAAGTCTGCTGAATAAAAGACGGCTCCCAGGAACAGGCAAAACAACTTCAAGACCGGAATCCGGACAAAAACAAACGCCACAGACACACGAGCACACGGCTCAGGCACATCCGCTTTTGGGGACAGAATTTCATTTCCCTCGTCTTTTCAGGTGCCGAATGGAGGCTGAAAAGGTTGTGGGTTGAATGGGCAAAGGGAAAAAGCGTAGTAAACGAACAGAGCGGTTTTCTTTACGTTTTTGTGTTTTCGGAAGGAAAGTGGCACTTCTGCTTTGAACTTTAAGTGGTCTTTTCCCACACTTGGAGCCGTTGAGAGGGTGAGTCGAAAAGGCAAAGGAAGAAAATCGGTTGCACTTGGGCCTTCGGAAACAAAAACCAAACGTTAGGTTTCCAAAAGGTTCCTTATTTAGCCTTCAAATGTTGTCTTTTCCAATTATGCATAATGTGTTTTGCCACATCATTTCACTGTTTCAGTGTTTTAACAGTTCTATTACTTTGCTTATGTGGTTTTAGCGGGGAGCATAATGTGTTTCACTTTAAGCTATGCGGATCTTTGCAGTTTCTAAGAACTCATACCCAAAAAATGTGAAAAATAAGAAAAGTTTGTTTTGTTTTATCTTTTTTAAATTTCGCAAAACGAGGAAAGGAATGTTGAGTACTTTTGTGTTTACGGAAGCTCATTCCATATTCAAATTGCTCAGTCTCGAGGTTTTCAACGTGAAAACATGGAGTGTTCAGTCAAAAAGTAAAAACAAACTCTGAAAGAAGTGGGTGGAAAAATGACGCCTGGAATGTGTGAAATGAATGAACCTTTTTCAATTATGTATTTTTGCACTATTTTTGAATACAAAACTAGTTCAAAGTGAATGATAAAAAGTCCTAGTTTTCACTTTTAAAATAGTCTCACTTATATGAAATAGTCACTTTTTGTTTTCAGTTTTGAAAAACGTTTGTTTCCAAGCCATATGGGTGCAAGATATTTTTATGCCTCAAAAGTATTGTGAGTTAAGTTTTTAAAAATTCCTTTTTGCTCATAAGCTGGTGAACCGTGAAATTGTGACTTCAGAGTTCAATTCCCCGATGAATCAGTGTTTCCTTGTGAAAACAGGCGTGTGATTACGGACGCCACGTGAATTATTAACTGAGGGAAAACAAAACGGCGAAATTAAAAGTCCCGGTTTCTGAGACTTTGAAGTTGGAACTGACATTTCTTTTTAAATTTTATTTTTGTTTTTGCAATAGTATTGTCAAACATTTTGAAGTACGGTAGTCATTTCCTTGTTTACTCAGGCAAACGTATATATTTTGTTTACATATTTGCTTTAGAATTCAGCTGCTCAGAAAAAAAAACAAAAATGGCAAATGTGATTTCGGTTGGTTTGAATGCATCTGTTAATTTCTGAGGGAGGGGGCGGAAATGCGAATTTTCCTTCTCTGTGAATACCGTAAGAATGCGTGATAAAGTCTCAAATAGTCGATTTCTCAAAGGAATTACAAGCCATTTCCTTTTCAAAGGTTATGAGAAATTAACATTTTGTTCGGAAGTTGAAGCGGGATCAATAAAATGAAATTTTGAAGCCAAAACGTTTGTTTTAAATTCGGAAGTGGAGCTAAACATCTAAAAGGTGATATCACTCGTTGTGGAACGATTAACTTTTAATGACCAAAAATAATTATCTGCGTTTGTCAAAATAATGGAACGGACAGGCGGAGGGAACGCCTGTTGCTCAAAGAACGGGCGTTTTTTATTACTTGGTAGGTATTTCACGAATGAAACAAGCACTTGGCAAGAGATCGTCAGTAGATCAAAATATTCAAGAGAAGCAACTGACAACGGCCAATGCAAATGAGCCCAGACGGCGGTGTACACAATTTACAGCGTCTGGAAAGGAGGCAGTTTCTGGAAGTTAAAACAATAGTTACATAGAGAGAGAGAGAGAGAGAGAGAGAGAGAGAGAGAGATACAGATCCTCCGTTAGCCGTTCCAAGACGCAGACTGAAGGGGGCGTCTACGGCTGCGTTGTCTTCCGGAGCGGAAATTATCTAAGCTGTGATGTAACTGGCAGTGTCCCCACGCAGATAAAAGCGGTCGGCCGGCGATTTCGCATTTTGCTGTTCTTCCGCCACACTTCACCCGAGAAGATCCGTCGAGAGTGCGTCAGCGAAGCGTCAGAAAAGGGGAGGGACATGTGACAAAGGAAGAAGGAGGACGCTCCCGGGAGGAAACTGAAGACGGGATGGGAGATAATCGTAATGCAACACTCAGATGTCTTAGTTTCCTGTCGAAATCCCCAAAAACTCTCCACTGGAGCCATAAAATTTGGGCAAATAGAGTTTAGGACAAGAATATGGAAT
The DNA here is from genome assembly GCA_022343465.1 of Oscheius sp. G VE-2021. Lineage (NCBI taxonomy): Eukaryota > Metazoa > Nematoda > Chromadorea > Rhabditida > Rhabditidae > Oscheius > Oscheius sp. G VE-2021. Next base: position 1,256,267 of record JAJQXH010000025.1, read on the forward strand.
ATGTTTTGTTGGGATGAGAGATGACGCAAAGGGAAATTGCGCTCAAATGGGACGGAAGAATTGTGAGAAATCACTTAAAAACGAAGCAAAAAGGAAATTTCAAAGAAATTCAAACTGAGCTTTGTTTCGATGATTTTGATGATGCAAAATCTATGCAGTTAAGAGATAAAAGGCAAATATATAAAAAGTAAACATTTTGAATGTAATTGTGCCTTTAGTTTTTGACCAAAGTTTTCCAACGAGATTAATAAAATCGCAGGGATTTCGTCAATTGGTTCGGGAACGGACTGAAAATGAGCGAAAACTGCAAAGCCTTGTTTTCTCCGCTTCCTCACAACACATAACTCTAGGCTGAATAGCCTGAAACACTGTAAAGAGCGCAAGACATATGGCATCAATAGCCCCTTGATAGCATTCAAATAAAGTCTTCCTCGTTTTTCACTTTCCACGTAACTTTCATATTTCTATTCACCCTTTCAAGTCTACTTTCCGCAAAAATTAGTTTTTACAATATGCGGATGAAAAACAAGTGAGCTCAGAATTACGACATTGAAAACTAATAGAAAAATGTGAATTACAAATTATATAGACGTACTCTTGTGTGTGGATAAAGCATACCTTCGCGATCGAAAGGCGTAAAATCTGCGTCTTTCGAATTAAAAGTAATTGGCGGAGTCCTCATTAAAATCAAAAGGAGGTTGTCTCTTGAATTGAATGAGTCTTCCTCATTTGTATTGATGTCCACGGGAGGCATATCCCAATTCCTTCAGAAGACCTTTCAGAGGGCCAATTCGACCGGAAAATGCATGCGTCGAAGTGACATAATGTCTGTTGTTATGTCGGGGAAGCAGAGTTCTCAAAGGGTCTGAACTGAGGACTTTGGTGGAGGATCAAACGGAAATATAAACACTTTCAAGAACCAAAAGGCTAAACTAGGTGCCGCAATTGTGGAAAAAAGCGGGCCATGCTTGCGAGAGCAGTTTCAGAAGAAAAAAATCTCGAGACTTTTTTTACACAGTTGCAATTAATCACCAGGATTATGCGCATCTCCTTAGACTAAATCGGGTTATCGGCTAATCCCCTGATGGATCTAATTTGTGGAAAACTGTCTGGGGATGGCCATAATTTCATGCAATTTTAGAATTCGCAACTCAAGCTGTCATCATAAACAATGTCTATAACGTCGGATGCCAATCCAAATCCCTCACAATTGGCGTCGAGGGAGGCGTTCTTGGGAGACAAAGAACGGAGGCTTCTTTGATCGCAAGTGCGGGAGAATGGCATCTTGAGGAAGAAAGGGGCGAAAGAAAAGAGGGAGAATGGAAGAGAGAGAGAGAGAAAGAGAGAGAGAGAGAGAGAGAGAGAGAGAGAGAGAGAGAGAGAGAATGATGTAAAGTTGGAGAAAACGACAGAGCAGTGTGGCAACAAATAAATGACGAAGGCAATAACATTGTTTCTGTTTATTTGTTTTGTGAAAAGATGATTGTAAAAGCGGAGTTTATCTGGAGAACAAACTATTTGCCATGTTTTTGAGGTTTCAATGACCAGCTGAAACAGGGTCCACTTGGCAACTGAAAAGCAGCAATTGCGTTCTCTCACCAATTCTGGGCATAATGGATTAACAAATTTAGTTATATGCCCTTTAAGTGAACATAATGTGATCAATGCGAACAAAACATGAGCGAAACGAAGTTTGCCTCAGAACGTGAATTAGAAATACTTTGAACAACATTTCAAAATAGGCCCTGAGAACAATTTTTTTTAAACGGAGGGTGTATTCAATTTTTTAAGTTTGGCAAATTGGGTTCAAAGGCGAATTTTATGCAGTAACAGCCCCTAAATGGCACCTTTGCAGACCGGCCGTCAACGGGAAATCCGGGAGAGAAGGGTTCCAAACTGGCGGAAACCACATGAAATCGACAAAGGGAACGCAAACCTAATGTTTTCAAAAATTTGAATTTCCTGAAATCTGTACACGAAAACAAAATATTTTTACTCGAAATAATAGAATGCCCTTCCAGTTGTCATTTGTTTTTTAAACATTTTGAGTGATCTTCGGAAAGAGAGACAAGTGGAGTGGGAAGGAGCAGCTGGCGGCAATTACTCCAAGGTCAGTCTTTCTTTCTTCAAGAGTGCACAGAGTACATGTTGATCAAAGGGGAAGGGACTAAGGGACTAAGGGAATTAGGTTTTTTTTTAAATTACACTAGTGTGAATGTGTAACAACTCATAAAAATGGAAAAATAAGAATTTTTCCAAACAACCCGGTTACAATTTTTGACATTCACCAGCCAACTTATAAAACTACCCCAGCTGACTAATAATAATCGGAATGCTACCCTCATCTTAGTCATTTCTGATGGGATGAGCAGATTATAAGCGAGCGAACAGGGTGGGCGGTGGAGAACGTGATCCGAGAGAACTCCCCGTGTCAACCGATCCCGCCCTCGGCTAATTGGAAGTAATGCTACACCGAAGGAACACGAGAGCCCATTAGGACAGGCAGAGTTCTCAGGCGACACCACTGACTCACGCTCTCACGCTGTCACGTTGGCATTGACGACGCAGAGACTGCGGGGACCGGGTGGTTTGCAGATTTGGGCGACATGGCCAGCGGTACTTTTGCAGCTTGGAACACGGTAAAGTTATATAAGAGTCTGAATTGCGTTCAACAAGACGAGTCGGGCAGGCAGGCCGAAGGTTATTTCAAGTCGGCCCGGCCCGTTAGAAGCATGAATTCGTGAAGTACACTGCAGCTCAGGGGCGCATCTTCTGCAAGGGGAGTCCCCTTCGCTGCAAGACCAGACGACGAGTGCCATCGACTGAAGAGTGAATAATCGGTGGCCAAACCCAATGAATATTCGTGCGTTCGTCCTCCTTTGGATTCGCTTCCAAGCGCCCATCCGTCATCCGGGTGTTTCATTCCATCATCCGGCGAATGCCCCGGAAATAGGACTACGAACAGGAAACGGAAGGCCACGAAGTGACGGCCGCCGGTATTTCGGGAGGAGGTGTTTTGTGGAGGGCTGACGCAGGAAATCCTGATTACAGGATCAGAACGGCGTTCTGCTAAATACGGGCCAATATTACACGTTTGGCATGCGGAGTCTCACGGAGCAATGATGTTCCGACAACAACATCAGATGACACACCCAGATTTTCAGGGGACATTTTGGAGAGAGGGAGACTTTAGTTGAAGAAAAAGTTGGCTGAAAGAAATAAGACGTAAACTCCATGATGGGTAAGTAGTTCACTCAAAAAAGCAAACAGTTTCTTCTTTCGTTTAATTGCCTGCGTAGTCTCGATCAAACAATTTTACAAATTTGGCTCAATAATGTTAAACGCAGGACACCTTAAGAGGTAGAAACGTTCACATAATCAATGTTTAACTTTTGTGTTCTAAAGAGTTTTTCTTTGAGAGTTTGTTTGTACTTCTGAAGGATTTTCCTTAAAATTTTAAAAAAAGAAAAAATTATATAATTTGTCTAATCCAGATTTGTATTTTCTTATCAGTCGATTGTTTCAATGACACTATATAAAATTTCAATCTTTTAAATTTTGCTAGTCTTTTTGAACAAAAGGTGTTCTTCAAATTTCTTTAAAATGAACAAATTTTGTACATAAATTGTCAATTTTTATTCCTCATCACTATAGTGAATGGCGTTCTTTAAAATAAACTAAACAAATTGATTTGTCCTATTGGTTGTTCAATGAATTGTAAATTTGGAAACTACACCCACGTCAGTGAAGTCACCCCAAATTAAATTAATTAAATTTTAATGTAATCTGCGCATCCTGATTTCTTATGCCCACGTGAGAATAGCAAATTGGCAGGTTGTCTTTTAAAAACTTTACTTACTTATTTTAGAGTTAAATATAACAGAGTTATTTTCTAGGAAACATTTCTGACCTGCTTTACTTTGATACTACGATCATTTTTGCAATAGACTGAAGAGCAATTTCATGAAAATCTGAGAAGCAGGTTTTTTCCAAAAAATATAAATTCTTTTTTTTTCAAAATGTTATAAAAATTAAACTGAAAAAGCAAAGCAAAAGACTTGATGGAATCCGACCATTTTGTTTATTAGACAGTAGCTGTACCATTGATCCACAAAAGTAATCATTTTGTTTTGGAAACCGAACATGATGACTTCCCAAAGGTATGTTTTGAGTTTGTTTTAAATATATGATCTCGTTTTTTGTATCAAAACATCTTTTCAAAGTTCAGTCGTGCAAAAACTACAAAATACACAAACCAAAATGTGAATAAATTAGAAGCCATCTTCCCTATGTCCCCGATTGTGACTCCACCATTGGAAAAAACTAATAATTAACAAGAAGCCCTCTCGTTTGTTGAAAATGGGACAAAATCAACAAAAGAGAGTGTGAAGGAATGAATTTTTCAGGAAAATCAGGCATTCCGGTGTCCGGTTGCACTCTCGGTTTTCCGCTTGCAAATTGGCACATATAGCATAGCATTTCCATAGAAGATCCCAACGAATTATGGGAGGTTTCAGCAATATATTTCCGGAGGTCACGCAGACTAATGAGAATCGGTAGATGGCCCTCACAGAATTACGGTAGATCAAAAGTGGTACCAATCCGTTAGCCCGATAGAGTACGCGGAATAAGGAGTGTGCAGACAAAAGCGCAGAAACGGATTTTGGCATGGGTTTTCCGTATCCTGCATTAGCCTATTCGTTGAAGGTAGACTATATATCAGTTGGTAAACTGTTAAATTTTAAAATAACCGCCCTGAAACAGAATAATGCTGTTATAAAATCGGAAGATGTGAAATTTGCGATGACCAGCTACCAGCTTTTCTTTTTTTGCAGATTTCATTCATTACAGTCTGTGTCGGTTTTGCTTTATTTGTTTGACTAAGAGCCAGTCTATTTTGAAAACCGTAAAACTTAAGGGACGACCATCTCCCTTCCAAATGCTAAACAACCGTTCCGTGAAGCTATGTTGGAAACATATATCTTTAAATGATCGAATTAGCATAATGCCGGGAAAAAAACGGGCATCCTTATCTGAAAAAGGGTGATGATGGTTCCTTTAATAAAAATTTCAGAGCTAATTGCAACTAATTGTGAATCTTAGATCCAAACAGAGAACCTGTCATTTTCTGGCCTTCGAGGGTACTTGGAGACAGCTGTCATAATCAGGCATGCAATGATCTCAATGAGTAAAAATATTATTAACCATGTTCTGGTGCACTTTCGCATTATTAAAAGAGTCTTTCAATGTACACTTCAATCTGTCGTCTTATAATAGCTTTGGAAAGCGTGTGGTTTTACTCAAAAGAATAAAAAGAAACGTTGAATTACGCTTCTTCTAGATTCTTGAGAAACTCACCGTGTCCATGGCCGTCTGTCGTGTGAGTGGTTAACCGGAAAGAAGGATTGTATCCGGGGGCACAGGAATGTGACCACGGGACCTCTGATTTGTAGTTTTCACCACGCAAGCCGGGGAAAAGAAATTGCCCACGCAGAACGGACTTTAGAGAAAGCAAAGTAATGTTTATGTTTACACTACGATCCTACTGTAGAGAGTAGGATGGCTGCGGAGGCGATTAGGGCCAATTAGTGGGGACTCGTGTGGCTGACAAGTCAGGGGACAAGGGCGGATGAGGAACGGGCAGACCGGCCGACGGACGCCAGGTGAGGCTAAAGAACGAAACGAGGAACCAAAGGATCACTGAAGTGAGGGAAGCTATTTTAGTTGCGTTGTATATAAGCGATGCTGAGGCAAGTACTGTAAGAATAAATAAGGCCTGGTTTCTTTTTTCCATAGGCATTGTTTTCAAAAAAGCGCGACAGAGAGAATGAATCCACAAAGAGCGAAATCTGATTGTCATTCCACCCGCATCTCTGTTTTGTTTTGAAAATAAACCGGCTAAATTTCAATTTAAACCTGGGCAATTTCGGTTGTTTTCCTTCCCTGAAATGTTTTTGTTTTGTAAACTGGGAATTCTCACTTTGAGAGAGAATTGAAATGAAGGATCCAGAGAAATGGGATTGTGTTCGGGGAACACAACAATCAGTTGAATGAGCCATTAGTTCCTCAAAGGCGGATGAGGCTATTGAGTTTGCTTAGAAGATTAGACTTCGGACGGATTCACTCTCGGCCGAGGGTCTCATTTCAATTCAGAACACCAATTACTAGTCTGTAGTCAACGGACAACAGGGATGGGAGCGATTGGGATGACTTAGTCTAAAATGGTGAGGTATACTTGAACTGAGGGTTCGACAGTAAAAATATGGTTGATGGTCGTGCTGTCGCCACTTTGCAGGGTGATTGTTCTAACGGAAGCTCATTTTGTAGGCTGCAAAACGAGTGAGAGATGAACGGTTGGTAGATTCAATAAAAAGGGGTTAGGTTTGTTTTTCAGTTGGAAATGGTGTTTGGACAACCAAGGGTGCAACTTTCCGTGTGCAGTGGACAGCCCGCGGACGCAATTGGGAGAGATAGGGAGCATAGACAGAAATGGCTTTTTGACCATGGAAATCACATGAAAGTTGTCAGTTGTGATTCAGTTCGCGTGGGTAGAAATGTATTCCAGAAGTACCGTGGGAGCCACAACAACTCAAGAATGTAGAGAAGACACCATACGACCACTAATTAAGAGCCGAGTTCCGGGGGAAATGGCAACCGAGGTGTTTTCTGAAGATATTTGACTTTGTCGGTTTCAACGACAAATATTTGGCAGGGACTTCAAAAAGAAAGCTTTGTTTGTTTGTTCTGGTTGATTTCAGATAAATCATTCCTGGGTCCCTCTTTCTCTCCCTCTCATCATCATCTTCTTCTTCCTGCAAGTACCTAAGTTGACCACGATCACCGCTGTTGAACCGTTAAACTATTCTGCCGTATCACGTGCAGCCAGCGAGGTTGTTAACCCTGATGATGTGGATAATCCAGGTATTTTCACGGTTACCTTTAGATTATTATTTTATATCGTACCATATTCACACCGAAAACAATCGACAGTGGTCATGAATGATCAGGTGGCTATAATTACTGGTAAGTTGATTGCCAAAGCAGTCCCAATGGTAAACCACTAGGATCATCTAGTGGTATCGGAAGAGCCACAGCAATTTTAATGGCTTCAAAAGGAGCAAAGGTAGTTGTTACTGGAAGGAACCACGCAGCACTGCAGGTTGTGTGTACGTCAGTGAGTGAGTGAGTGAGTGAGTGAGTGAGTGAGTGAGTGAGTGAGTGAGTGAGTGAGTGAGTGAGTGAGTCACACCATGTCCATACAGCCTGTCTCAATTTTATGCATTTGCCACATTACTCCCCTGTTTCAATACTGGTCATGAGTAGATTAAGGCTAAATTCAATTTGTAGGAAACTGTCGACAATTGCATCTCATCTGTGTTGCCCCGTTCATCCATCATTTCTTTAGCTGGTGATTTACGAGACAGCTTGTTTTGTGAAAATCTTATTGTGAAAACAGTTGAAACTTTTGGGAAACTGGATATTTTAGTGAGATCATGCTATTCACTTCCAGAATCTATGTATTTTAGGTGAACAATGCCGGCGAACTTCACGTTGATGGAAACGGAAAACAGGGATTTGACCGGTAGAAGTCATGGAAGAAAATTTCAAAACAAATCTTTTGGGGTTGTAGTCCGAGAATGAAAATTTTAATCGGATTTAGACCAATGAGCTTGATTCAAAAAGCCTATCCTCATTTGAACAAGACACAGGGATCTATTGTGTTTGTATCCAGCATTATGTCTCTTTCCCCACATACGGTCGGTTTTAAATATATTTAAACACATTTCTTTTCTCTCCAAGTCTTTTATAAAACATATATATTTAGAACATGTCGATGCCCTATTATGCGGTCTGTAAGGCTGCGGTCGACCATATGGCAAGGTCCATGGCTTTGGAATACATAAGAGATGGAGTAAGGGTAAATGTAGTCAAGTAGGTTCACATACATTATATATTATAAACTATATAAACTTTTCTTTCTAGTCCTGGTCTGGTGAGCACACCCTTTTTCACAAAACTTGGGATAGAAGCTGCCAAAGTTAAAAAGGTTAGTCAGCCTACACGCCCGCACACACACACCCACACACACACTACATATTTTTAGACTTTATATTTAGATGGAAGAGTATGTGGCCAATAATCCACGTTGGATCCCAGCCGGTCGCCCTGGAATGCCGGAAGACATAGCCAAAGCCATTGTTTTCCTTGCCGACAAGTAAGTTCCTTATCTTTATCCCTGAAACCTTTCACTTCAGAAGCCAATCTTCCTACATCGTTGGTCAAACTCTGCCTGTGTGTGGGGGAGCTTCTCTCTGCATGGGAATTGACACCAGCGACTACAAAACTCCCATGATGTGATCACCCAGTCGTTTGACCCACTATCGTCATTTATTAATGGAATTGAAGCGCTGAGCCGTTGTTGTTTTTGTTTGTGGCACCCTGGCTGCAGCCTGACTTCGATGTAATCTCTCGCGAAAAGGATAATGACCCGTCATTTGAACGGCCGCGGCCACTTCCACTACCCACGGGTTCAGTAGGTAGCCCTCCCTTTCTTGGAACAAAACATATACCAGAAATATAGCCAAGGGTTTCCTACACAGTAGACGTAATTAAAGTAGAAAGTTGATTTCTTTCATTAGAGCTAAATTTCGATGGGTTAGATTGAATTATGATTTCTGAAACAAAAGAACGCAAAAATTTCACTGTTTACGGAACACAGGAACAAAAGTAATTCCATGGAAACCAGGCTACTTTCTTATGGAAGAGCTCCGCCTTCTTTCTTGAAGACCAATTTATTTTTAACGAACTTCACAGAAATCTTTTTACAAGATAAAACTAGCAAAATTAAAAATTGAAATTTTATACACTGATTTTGAAACAGTTGCGTGATGAAAAATAAACATCTTGAATTGAAAAAAATATGTAAAACAATATTTTGTTCGTTAAATTTAGTTTTTTTTAAATATTTTTAATTACAATGTTCATCCTTTTTTCAAAATGAACAAAAATTGATATAATTGGTCAAATCCAGTTTTTTTTATGTTTTATTGGGTTAGATTACAATATGATTTCAGAGAGAAAAGAACGCAAAAATTTCATTGTTTATTGAAAAAAGGAAGAAAAGTAATCCCATGGAAACCAGGCTACTATCTCGTGGAAGAGATCCGCCTTCTATCCTGAAAATAACGTTCGTTTAAAAAAGGAGTATTACTTTTTTATGAAAAAAATGTTAAGAAACATATGTAGCTTTCGCCAATTTTTTATACCGTGGGTTTTTGCCACAAAACTCCACTGTTTTAGTGACTTGAAAAAACTTGGCCCGACCCGTTTCTTCCCGTTTATCCGCACTACCCAGTCAAAACTGTCATAGAGACGACCAGGGTTCGATCCCGAACGGTGTACTTAATTTTTTTTCTCGTTGAAAAATTGTTTAGATATACAGTACAAGTGATAAAAATTTATTTTCTAACCTTTAAGTACAGTAATCTGCTTTCAAAAATTGAATTATAGTTATTTTAACTGAGCCGACTAAATTCTTCAACCAAAAGAGTGTGAATTTCCTTTGCCAAACCAAGCCAAATCATGGTGATTTAGGGGAGAAAACATTAGTTTGTGCTGTCAACAAACATCCCAACATCTCGCATCGGAAAATGGGCAATTAGATCAGAAAAATACTCGTTTGTCCGTTTGCAAGTGTTTTCCCACTGTGTCCTTTCCCTAATCCTCAGTTTAATCAAGTTGTGTATTTGAAAAGAAGCCATCCGTGTAAAGTGCTTAATCGGACTTTTCTTCCCCAGTCAGACGTCATTAGTGGTGTTTGGAGAAGGCTGAGCGGGTGTGGGAATCCCAGGCGGCGTCGCATTCAGAGGATAAACGAATTCCAGTCATTAACCCAGCCGAATCCTTCGACGCACGCCAGCCACTTGGATCTCATTTCTTTCCTTCAATTGACGTTTTGGGGCTTAAGAATATTTTGGAAAGCGCTTCTGAATATGGTATTCAATTGCAATTTGAAGCTATGGCAGGTGTGAGCTTCGGTCGCCTAAGGGCAACCAAAGGCTGTCACCACTGCCAGGCTTCTGGAAGTTTTCTTAGTGCAAAGTAATCATTCCCAAACTGTACTCTTTTTTGCCTCGATTGGATTTGTTAAAAGAGTTAGTTTAAAACTTATCCTTGTCTTTTTTTATATTTACAAAATCTAATATTGTATTTTTACAAAAATTCTACCGGTTTTCGTTTCAGCTACCCTCGCTTTACAATTTCTGTTTGTATTTCCTACGTCATAACCAAGGTCTTTCTTTTGATCGCCACTTCCACTTCCTCTCTTTCGGTTTCCTTCTGTTGTTTGTGGCAGTTTGAAACCTAAAAGTACAGAAAGAAAGAAATAAACGAAGTGGTTCTCCAGCGTTTCTCCAGAAGCCTGATTTGCTTGATTCGCAGCCTAGTGGATCCTCTGAAAAGCTCTCAATTCGACTGCTGGCTGTTGTGAAAAGGCTTCTGAGAATAATGAAGCCGATGCCAAACAACGAATGAAAACAATCCTAAACGCAGGCTTCCATCCTGCGGTTCCATTCAATATCGGCCTTTTCAGAGGATTTCACACAACCACGTGCTTACTTTTCTTTTGAATTAACCCCTAAATCTTGCATTTCTTTATCTCTTTTCAACAGTCACCGATTTAATTGAAACATACTTAGTTTGGACGAAAATCGTTCTATGGCCCAACTTATTTACAGTGTCTCTGAGGAGTTAACAAAACAACTGTATGGTTGTTATTACACAAGAATAGACGGATAATTGCGATATTTTCCTCTTTTAGAAGAATTTCATGTTTCAATAAGAACATTAACTTTCTATATAGCATTTTCGCCTCCTGATTAAAAGTTTCTATTGTTGTAATACTTGGTCAAACTTTGAAAGCAAACTAAAAACTTTAGAAGCAGTGACCAGATATCCCAGATGACAATCAAATACAATCATGATACCCCCAACTACGGAAATTGTCAAGTTTTCAGTTGCCAAAACAAACAGTTTTTTATTTGAATATCACTGTTTTTGTTACCGTCGTTTTTTGGTTGAGCCCAAGTTCCCTAAAAATGTGTTCGACCGCATACCTGCGTTGTTTTGAAGTGACAATGTGTCTCTCCCAAAATAAGCCTTTTCGCTATTCCCACGCTCTCTCGGATCTGATTCCAGGTCGGGAATTATTCAGAAGGCAGTGGATTCTACAGCCACAGTCCACGCCATACTGAAATCAACCATTAGAGAGGCACAACAAATAACCACGCAAAATATTGGAATTAAAGGGATGAATTGAATAATGCAATAAAAGTAAGTTGAAAAACGGCGGTCGAGTCTTGCAGACAAAAGAATGGGAGTTTTATGTTTATTGCAACGAGTCAACCCCACGTTTCCCCTCTCTTCCTCCTCCAATCGCCTAATTTCCCAAATCTTCCTTCGCTTATTCAATGTCCGGCTTTTCCTTGCAACGCAGCAGGATGCAATTACGGAACGCGGTCATATCCGTCGGATTCGTGTCATGAAGTAAATTATTCACCCAGCGACCAACACCTGTCACAGACCATCAGAGTTCGTTACTCCTTCACACAACACGCGTTTTATTTACTTGATACTAACATTTGTTATTTTTTTACTTTTCTACTAAAGGCAGATTTTAAAATGCTCAAACGAGCATTTCAACGTTTTGGGCCTGCGAAGGTTTTTCGAGAAAACTTCAATTCTTTGTTTGTTAAACAATTAGCAGTGGTTGTTATTTTTTTTCTTGGATTTGTGTTTTTAACACAAAACATAAATGTTTTCGTTGGAAAACAAACATCTGCAACACAATTTTCGCCGATGCGATGGAATAAACTAAATTTTCTATGTCAATGCAGTGAGACTCTGGTTTTCCTTCAAAGATTCACACACCACTGTTCCTTTAGACATTTCTTCAGGTTTTCAAGTTTAGTGAAGTTAAGGTGTGGGCCGGCAGAAGCAAAAAAAAGTCTCTGAGGCTTACCTCTTAATCCCCAAAGTCAGCGGTTGTTTTAGGAAGTGATGTGTTTGGCGCTTTCCGCCGCAAGTTATATGATCACGCATTCCTGCTTCTGGGTCTACTCAGAAGAGGCAACTTGAGCTGAAAGTTTCTGTGCTTTTGCCTTTCTTCTGAAAAATAAAAACTTTCAACCCAATTTATCACTCGAACGCTTGATCAACTTTCAAATAGTATAAAACTTCTTTTTACCTCGGGATTCTCATTTCACTTTGCTCCTATCCTACTAATGGTAAGTTTCATCTGTCTAAGTGCCATCGTAAAGTTTTTTTTCTACTTAAAGGAGGGCGAAGGCAAAGAAAAAGGGCGTAGTCCCTTTCCCAGCCTAATCCGCCTAGAGTTCTCCGATCCCCCAAGACTTCAGGCCTATTAATATCAACTCCCAGAAATTGTTCACTATCGTTTTCTCACTCTTAAATCTTTCCGAATTGTAAATTTCGAAATAAGATAAACAATAAACACATGTTCATTAAGTCCGTTCCGTTTCTAACGATTCACGAATGCTAAGGGCGCGCCAGTAAAGGCGTTTTGCAAAAATGTTTAACTAATTAAATATCTGAATTTTAAAAATATAATATTTTTAACTTTTTGTATTATGTTTTTCTATACATTCTTATTTTTTATACATTTTCTCTTTCTTCGTGTATCTTAGCAATTTGTTATCGCATTATACCGCCCTCTTCCGTGTCTGCATTCACCCACATCTGATGTATTGCTTCGTCCGGAATTATAAATCAAGTCTACCCAATTTCAAAGCACTCTTCTCCCCTTTTAGTGACTTTCTCATTTTCTCAAACAGATTATAAAACTAATTCTCAGTTCGACCACTTATGTCACGTATAATTCCCTTTGTCACGAATCCATTCCACACGTCCGTTGCAACAAATGGCGTCAGATTGTGTTCCTCAGCCTCTGCGTCCATCTGTCGTTCCCAGATGAGGACGTTCCTTCTAATCGCTGCCAGAAGAGCGCTTTTCGCCGCTTTCGGAGCTTCCGGAACATCTTTCCATGCTTATTTACAGAATCTCTCTTTTTAAAAAAGTGTTTCTCTTTATAAATTTATTCAAGTACACCAGAATCCCTTTTATACAAATTTTGTTTATGAGCCTATTGATTCACTCCAAAAAGATATAAAATCCCGACGGAGTGCTAAAGTTTGCAGTAAATGCAACTCATAAAACTTGTTATGGACAACTGAACTTACTCGTACATTCGAAGTTTTGGACAAGCCACTTTAAATTATAAAAATTTGGGAAAAACCCATAAAATGAAATAACTAGGGAAATGTAATTTGCGTACAATTATACGAACAGTGATCTATGTATTCACCAAATTAATCCCAGGAAGAGTGGATTAATAATGAAATGTTCATGAAATGTCAACAAGATGTCCAAAGTCTCATTTGAAGCATTATACGTCGAGATAGGCTTTCTATTCAAACCCCATTCTTTGAAACTGTAACGGCTTAAAAGTTTAAACTTTTGGAGGTATTTTTTACCTATCATGGACCCTTTTCCATTATAAAAAAACAAGCTGACCCGCACCACTCATTCCGTCCGTTCATTCAGATTAGTTCGATGCATCAACAACCAAAGGACTAAAGTTCGATTCTGGTCGGTGCATTTTTATCAAACGTTTATTAACCAATATAGTACATTTATTTACGTCTTTTTAACCCGTTAATTTAACAAAATTTAAATTCCTGTTTTTGGAAAACAGACAGAACGGCAGGCCATGTCCGTGATTTGTAAACCTTGATCTATGTGTGTTTATCGTTTTTTAAACAATTGATTACCTTTCTATATTTGGATACACTAGAATTTTCAGTGCCGGTAAACCAAGGAAGGGTGAAATTTTCCTGCTTTGTTAAACAACCAGGAGTTACGGCCCGCCTTCGGCGGTCCTCACTGGCGTGTGTGGATTCAGCACATCAGTAGCTTCTGTTTGATAGTAAACTTGCTGGAAAAACAATTTTAAATAGGCGGCCTTCGGCCCCTCATTACGCGGCCCCCAACCGCGAGGAAATGGCCGGCCACAAAAATAGGCTAATTCCAAGACAACCCTCGAGAGATGGCAAGAGATGGGCGAGAGATAGGGGGAAATGAGAGGTGCAGGCTATGCTAATTCCTACAAACCTTGCCACACACACACACACACCGTTGCTCAAATATATTAAGGAGGATCTGACGCAATAAGGACCAACAATGATGTTTCCCGAGTTCTGCCATTTCCGGGGCTTCAACAGAACAATTGAGCCTATTTTTACTTTGGTTGGGAGTTCCTCCTTTTATCATAACTTTAGTACTTCTTATGTATTCATGTGATTTTCCCATTCCTGATCAATTTTTGGCTCGATCTGAATTCCAAATTCGTAAGCGAGACTATTTCTGAAGTAAGATTTGGGTGTTGACCCAGTGTCTCCTGGATTTAATTTCACACGGCCGATTGGACGTCTGGCGGCCATTTTTCACACGCGGTCGCTTTCTTGGAAGTGCGCTCAATTATTTCTCTCCTATTCCAGCCGAAGACTGAAGACTGCCGCATTCCTCCTTCTTCCGCTCGATGATCGGGTCTTCAGAATCCCCAGAGACCCGTTTCTGTTATGAGGAGTGTCGTTGCCCACAACAGCCACGGAATGTTCTCCCGGAACGAGCCCTGACCCTCAGTCTGGCCTGGTCCAAGACATGCGACACCTCGATTACATACACTCGAACACCCAACATGGCAATCCGAGAGCACTTTTGCCAATCTTTCGCACTTTGGAAAGACTTCGTCATGGCTCATGGCGTTCAATCTCTTACTATTCTAGGAGAGTTATTCTAGAGAACAACTGCACTTTATTTTAAGGACATCAATTTTAAAAGATAGCGTCATGACAATTTAAGATACAGAAAGGAAAGACAATTATGATTGGTTTTTCAAAGAAAAGAACTTTGCTCTTTCTATACATCATGGCAAGAAGCAAGATCACTAGCTTTTTGTCGTCATGTTCATCTTGGCGGGATCGCTTATGGTTCTTTTGCTAATTTAAAATGAGCAAAAAATCAGTTTTGGGTTTCCCTCCCTCTCCCATTTTTATTTGTTTTTCCAGAAGGTTGTGGTATCCAAAATTAATTATTTCTAGCGAAAACACGAGTTGCAATTGGGTTCTCTACGGCCACAAAACATGTTCTTTCCAGAAGAAACAATTGAATACAAAGTTTTTTATGGAAAGATTGCCTATTTATAAAAGAACCTCCAACAGTTCTGTTCTGTTCTTTGCCTTCTTTTGTTTTCAATCTTTTCCTAATCAAACAGTTGCCCTTGGGCGGATGAAAAATGGTATTTTCTTCGAATGCAATTAAAAGATTGCATCTGAACCCGAGGCTTTTGTTGATGTTTGACTTTACTCGCGATAAAACGGCAATTGGAGGAGGCCATTGTTCAGAAATCAGCACACGTGGGTCACAAGGGAGTGGGTCAAAACAACGGATCACAAAAACTGAGAAACGGAAATGGAGGAAACATTTGTCAACATGGAAAACAAAGTCCAGAAGAGGTTTAACTTCACTTATTTCCCTCTCGTTAGAAAACATTCAGACTACTCCTTGTCAGAAAAGCATATTTTGATTTGAAATTACATTGTAAATTTTTTGGGCCTAAATTTTTATGGATCCAGAAAATGCTTTAAAAAATTTAGTTGCAATTGACAAACTAGGATCTTCTAACAACTCAGAAACTACTTCTGTACCTCCTTCGGCCGCCGGTCGTAAAGCCGTTCGCCTTCTCTTTGCGTTAATTCCATTCCTCCTCATTCATCCTCAATCGCATTACCCAAACGGCGTCCGAGGGAGGGTACTGTGGCTACATTTCCAAGGAGACCGGGCCTCAGAAACATTCTCTCCGGCGTCTTTAGTCTTTCAATTTCCTCAAACTCCCAGGAAAACATTCCCAGTGAAATCGCATTATGTCCACCCACACATCTAGGTCTCCCATGGAAATGTAGTAGTAGACTTTACATCACGAGGTTTAAATAGTTGCTGTTTGGGTTTCAATTTCACCGGATGAGTGAGCGAGTGAATGTCAGCATTTAAACCTCATGCTATTGCCTTCACCCAAAAGCCCTGGACGCAAAACTCTTGGATACCCAATGTTATAGTTTCTCAATTAGTCTTAAAAAACAAAATAGAAAAAGAAGAAAACTCTTTGATGCTTCGATCGTGCAATTCAGTGTTTTCACTCTGAAATCTGTTCCGCTATCTCACATTAGCCAGTTAGAGGCCCCTTCTCATTTCACCCGTGTTCCGTTGCTCTAATCCGCCAAAGTGACTTAATTCAGAGTATTTATAGCCAGAAGAAAGGGCGTAGGCGAACTAAAAAGGATCATGGCCCCCGTTCCCAGCCTAATCCGTCGTGAGCCACCCTCCAGTTTTCTGATCCTCATGGGCGGCAGCTGTAGTCACTCACTCATTCACTCACGCTTACACTCACCCACTCTCACTCATTCACTCACTCACACCCATTCACTCACTCACTGATACACGTTCACTCACTTACTCATTGACGCCCATGCAGAATTAAACTCTTGAGAACATAACTTTAATGTTGCCCTTATGGCGCCACCTGTCTCAATTGGCCGGAGGTGCGATTCATCAAACACTCCATGTTCTATGAATTCACCAACTGCTATTTATAATGTCAAAGATCGACCAACTTTTTTCCATTTTTACATTCCTGAATAGAACACTGATGTTTAATAGGATAACATTTGTCGTTTAACATCCTCTTCCTTTGATTTTTCCTACCAAAACAAAGAAATTCTACATTTGCTAGCTAGAAAGACAAATTGCATCATTGGTTAATTGTTTACCCCAATTCACGGTATTTGTTCTAGCTTAATTGAATAATGTCGGAATTATAGACAAACAATCGATCTCAAATGGAACGTGTGCTTGTGAATGAGCGTGAATGTGTTTCTGTTCAGTCTTGGTCCTTTCTTGTAGTTCTCTGTTGTAACGCCCTTTTTCTCATTCTACCTCATTTCTCCCATACTTTCATTTCTCGGCAACCTATAAAACGAGATTGCCCTGTGGAGGTGTGCCTAACAACAGACTCGATTCCATTTCATTCTGCACCCAGCTCCCACTTCTTTTCTTTCTCAAGGACTTGACTCTAAATAGCAGAAGTATTATCTTTAGTTATATTTCTTTGGAATAACAGAAAACTACGATTTTTTTTCTAAACCTTGGAATCGGAAGTTGGATAAAGGGCAATCTCTGCCAGTATGTCATTTGCACATCATTCAGAAACTTGTTCCCAAATTACGTTATCTCTCAAATCCCGTGGGTGTTTCTGAATTACACTGATTTTCCCATTGAAACTAATCATTTCAATCAGGCTTCCGCATCGCAGTATTTTGTTTTTGTTGTACTTCTCGGTGAAGATGGAAAGAAGACTGAGAATCCATTTTTAATTATTAAAATTGAACAAAAAAACAAGTATTGATGCTTTGTCAATTATAGATTTGTATTATTTTTTTAACCAATCGACTGTTTCAGTGTCGATATACACAATTTGAATTTTTTATTTTGTTAGTTTGATCCTTTTTTCTTTGAAATTCTATAAAAAAAAGAAATTTACATAATTTGTCAATTTCAGATTTACATTTTTTTATCACTCGACTGTTCCAACTTGGATACGTAAAATGTCAATTTTACACTTTTGCTAGTTTTCCTACAAGGTTTATTTTTAAAAATCTTTAAAATGAACAAAACAAATTTACTTTACAATTTTTACAATTACAGGCTTTTATTTCCTCGTTTTTACAATTACAGGCTTTTATTTCCTCGTCGAAAAAGTGGCCTACATTTCTGAAATTGAGCACATTTTTACTATATTTAACTCAAAATTCGCTTATACAAACGTAAAAAGTGATAATATCAAAAGAGTTCACAATAACACTTATAAAACCAATGAAACCCAATGAAATAAATGAAATACGCCAGGCCTGCAGCTGGTACAAAATCTGTCAAATTGCCAGGCGGTTGTCACTAAGCAATCGCGGCGGGACCATGTATGTGTAGTTTTTTGGAAACAGACTACAGCAAAATTAAAAATTGAAATATCATATAGTGACGTTGAAACAGTCAAGTGATAAAAAATAAAAATCTGTAGTCTTACCATGGCAAAACATATAAATTTATTTTGTTGCATTAAAAGAATTTTAAAACAGGAAACGAAAAATCGAAAAATACAAACAATTGACCCTTAAAACAATGAAAACGAAAAACAAAGAACTGGACCAGTGAAATCTGCTTTCCAATTGTCCTTATCGAAATATAAAGTTTTTTTTTAAATCCTGTTTTCTTTATTTACCTGACATTGAATTCATTTTATCTCCTTTCTCTCTATTCCTCTCCTCTTTTTTACTCCCGCGTCCATGTCAAATTGGCCGTGGCTCCGCCCCCTGATTAAGCCCCGCCCCTGATTAACGGCTGACGTAATCAGGCGCCATGTCGCTGGTCCGACCCTTCGGTCCGCTTCACCGCTCTCTCTCCCCCTCACCTCACAAGGCAAGTGTTTCAGATGAACCTCTTCTGAGAGAGAAATAACCTCTTCTGAAAGAGACAGCAGACATGTTCGAGGCTATTAGACGGTACTCTCAGGTAGGTCCAACATTGGGAACAGGCAAGGCACATGGAATCACTGAACAGATTGAAGCAAAGAAAATGAGTGAAATTAATTGCAAATGTAAAAACCATAAAGAATTCGTGAAATTCCTTGTTTCTTTGTGGAAAAAAGTCCCATATGGTAAATGGGTGTTAATCCTTTGTGATTGTTTCTCGGAAATTCTGGTCTCTGGCTGATTGGACTCTTATTTGCTATTTTTTCCTTTTTTGAGATTCCTAGAGCACTTTTCAATGAAAGGTAATTTTGGATCAGCCTTTTTATAGTCATCGCCACATTTTATAGTGCGTTTTTGAAATATCAATTCACTGTTTCATTGCGGCTACGGGTTTATGATCTTTTCAATATTCAGCCATTCTGTTAAACCAAAAATATACACAAAACTACAAAATGTTTGTCTACTAAAAATTTTACAGTCAACTTTTCATCAAATGACAGGAATTATGACAAAAAATACAGAAATGAAAAATCCCTTCGCGGCTTAATTATGTCGAGTGACATGCACTGCGTTTACGGGAATATTAAACGTCTGGAAATGCATAAGACCACAAATCAAACCCGTACTCCATCGACAGGACAATTTTATTAAATTTAGTCTGTTTCCCATGCCCCCCCTTCCCACATTCTGTGAATAGCCTACTCTCTCCATTGGTGTCGCTATAATTCGCTTCGTCCGCACTTGTCGCTCTTAATTAATGCGTGCAAAAAGTGCCTCAGGCTGTCTCCTCCGCCGACGCCCCGATTTGTTTACTGATCTCACATTGTTTTCTCTAAGAATAATACGGAGATGCCAACGAAAACATGGGATTTCACACATTTTCTCATTTCATAAGGAAAGCGGCTTTGAAAGTAAGGGGGAAATTATCTTCATTCAAGAACAGGATCATATTGGCATTAATCTTTTCAAAGTCTTCACAAAATATGATCAATCATTTAGAATCAATCTAATCATTTGGAATCAGCGCAAAAGCGATCCTTTTCAAAATCCATCGAATTGTCGTTTTGACTGCCTAGGTCTTCATTCCGTAAGCCGTCTTCTCCTCCTCGCCTGTATTTTCCACCTGTCTCCGTAGGGCAGCTGAAAGAGCGGAGGCAATTATCCAATAGTCACTTGTGCTCGTTTCTAGCCATTCACACGACACCCTCCGATGCCGCAGGGGACTCTGGTGAGCACAAACCTCAGCCGCAGACCTTGGTTCAAAGACGAAGAATGAGGGAAATATATATTTTATAAATAGGAAAACATTTAGCTTCTAAAACAATTAAAGCAAAACATTGAAGTGGTTACCACTGAATACTCCCCTTGAATTATGACAGAAAGGACCTCAATTTGAAACGAAAAGAATTATAATTATTTTAATAGAAATATTTTAAGCACTTCAAATGCACTTTTGTTTTTCTCTGGGATAAAGGTCCACAATCAGGAGAGTTCAATTTTCACCTGCTTGTATTTTCCATTAAATTGAAGTTCTATTTTTAAACAGTTTAAAGTAAAAACTGAGCTAGTAATAGTGATTTGGGCAATGTTAAAGTTAACTACGTTAGTTTTCAGAGGTCACGATTATATTAAAAAGATAAAAACCTACTACCCTTAAACCACCAGCTTTTCGTCACAAGATAAATGCATTTCCGCTAGATTTGGAGGCGTTACTACATTTAATTTTGCAAATTGTCCAAAAACGTCATTTCACTATCCCCTGCACTTGGTTGTAGTCTCTGCCGTGCAAATTCGAATCAAAACTAACAATTTCTGACGTAGAAGAGAAATCTTTTCTGCCTATCCAACCGCAATTAACCTGTGCATCCAAGTGGTACGCAGTCGTAATATAAGGCTATTTGTCACAAATTTTCACAAATAACAAATATTTTTATAAGGAAAAAATGCTCGTCAATTTAAAGTAGGATTTAAACATTTGCAATCTACCATGACCCCACTGTTTCATTAAGGGTACTTACAATTTCGAAAGTTTAACGTCAACATTAGGGCCTAAATATAATCTATGTTATTCGCAGCCCCCTGCTGAAATAGGTCCTTGTTGGTCCCTTCTTGTCGAAGGCTCTTTGGTTATTTCCCTAGACATTTGAATACAGCGGTAGTAAGACCACATTTTTCTGTAGTTATAGTTCTCGCAAATCTTTGTTCTTGAAAAAAATGCTAATTTGGGCCAAAATTATGATGTAAATTCTACAAAAAAAATTGGTACACGATTTTTATCATCATTTGTTTCTTGAGCTGCCGCTTAATTGTCGAAGCCTATAAATGAAAAAACTCCTCCCTCACAGTTTCGTCACAATGTGGGTCTTCCCCCGGAATCATTATGAACATAGACGATAAGCAAAAGTGACCCAGGGCCTGGCCGACCTGATCCCAGAATTCTTCGGCTCTGCCTTTTTATCAGATAAACGTCGAGGGTTCGGATCCGACCCAAGTAAAATTTTGTTTGCTCGCATTAAATAATTTTTCTGATAGTAAAACTACTTGAAAACATTATTATAAACGCCACAGTCATTTAAGAATAAAAAGAAGGATACACAGGAGATGGTAGGTGCAACGATTATTAAAAATAGCTACGTTTACAAGTTTTATGGGAAAAATTCTTTTGGTATGTTTTGCGAATTTGAGCAATAATTACTATTCCCCTGTTTCTAAATCGAGGCGTGTGGGTTTTGTATCCCACGCCCTCATAGCTTGCATTTTCCATTCCTTGCGTCCTTCCAGAGCTTTGGTAATCCCTCTTTTATACTCTTTCCTAAAAGACCCGAGTGTGATAACCTGGGTGTGAATCAGTGAGGCCTTCACACAAAAGCCGGCTGATCCTCCGCTCATCTGCGCCGCCCCTCCTCCCCTCGCGGCTATTATATTTCGCCCCTTGATTCAATTCCTCCAATGAGCGCCGATTCATCAGGAAATGAGGTGATTCCCCTGTTTTCCTCCCTCTTTTCAAAGAAACCTTCCATCGATCAAAGGGGAAGGTCAATTGATTCGCCCGTTTTTGATGTGTCAAAGACGGGCGGAGACGGCAAAACAGCCGGTGATTAGTATGTCCGACGGCAATGGATATTTGTGGCCAACACTTGTGTTTGCCGCCGGGAGCTAATCAAAACTCTTTTGAAACGGGGAACAGAGCACTTCGAGGGTGACTAGGCCTGGCCTTTTAATAAATGTGATAGCCCTGGCAATTGGAAATTTCCTTTGTACTTTAGAAAAAATCCCATAGGGGCAACAGGAAAAATCGATGCTGGTGTATTTTCGGAATCTCAATTTGAACTCTAGTTTCCAAAGAAAAAATTCATCTTTTGACGACCAACTGGAATTCGCCACTTTTTTGAAGAACCCGCGACAGATCAAAAAGCTTAGGATTTTCCGTTACCAAGATTTTTACTGTTGGATACTGTAGAAATAAAACACTTTAACAACCGAAACAAACAGAAGCCACCGTCTCTTGCGAGAACCAACAACTTAGGCGACTGACAACCTTCAGCTAATTCGGGATCAAATTTATGAATGAAGTGTTCGGTCCTAGCTACATTCACGTATTCGACTCAATTGGCGCAGTTTGCAGCCGGCGATAGGCGTTTATTTCATTAGAGCCTTGGCTCCCCCGAGGCTACGGATTAGTCGACGTCGGAGCGACCGGGAAGTGACACAAAACACTGCGGAACAGGGTTCAGCCGAGAGTTTCTCAAATGTCCTCCAGTTCAAAGATTACGGGAACTTGAGATAAAAAAGGAGACGATTTGAGAGCCCCAGTTTAACTCCTGGACACATTAGTCCGAAACCAGCTTGTTTTAACTTGATCAATTGGTCGAACGTCTGTATTTTTGCATTGTATCAAAGTTTTCTAAAGTCAGTTTTATCCGCAAAACATTTTATAGTATTGCCGAATTTCAGATCTTTTACTGTGAGCTTTTACCCTATCACTCCACTGTTTCAACCGAGGTACCTAAAGTTCTTACAGAACCAAAGCTAAAAGTCAGTCAATGTTGAATCAGGAAGGCCTTCTGTGTTTAGCAGACAGAAGGCCTTCCTGATTCTTTCTATTCTCCCTATGTCATTCTATTCTGGTCCCCCTGTCTCTCAAAATGTTCGCCGCCCCCGCCGTCAGATGACCGGTCAGCACGAAAGGCAGCTCGTATTTCCATTCGGATGGGCTTCCTCCTTCATTTCGGGATCATCCGATTCCTTCCCGAAACATTGCCTTCGTCTCTCAGGAGCACCTGCCAATCAGAGATTTTACGACCACCTGCCACGACATGAAGAAATACACAAACAAGGTTGTGCGGGGGCTTTCAGGGACCGTTCTTTTCAAATAAGAATTCAGACACTTAATTTAACACGTTATTAAAACTTAAGATACTTTCTTGTTTTCTTTCAACATCGATCAAGTAACCAATTCGAACGGCTTTACAGCAAAATTCTAAAACGTATTTTCCTTGTCTTCCATTTTCCATTTCTTCATTTTCCTTTGCGTTCCTTTCCTGCGTAATGACATTTTCGTATGTTTTCTTCCCCTGAGCACCTTTCCACCTGCTCTGATTCACTTGTTTTGCAACAGCGGATAACTATAATGCAATCCTGATTCACCTCAGACAGATGTCACGGGGAAACGTAAAGGCAGAATTTTCCTAATTCGTCTGATTTATTGCAAAACCGTTTCCGCATTAGATTTTTGTGACAGAATCCAGACAGGCAGAGTTATCTGTCGAGTGCCCTAAGGTTTTGAATACCGGGTGATTGGCCTTTGGTCCTTTTGACGAACAACATCATTCGAGAGGACGGAATAACACGGGTGCCTCTAATTACCAAAAAAGTGCACTTTTTAAATTTAATTAGTGCCATGGGCATCCTTTAAAAATTTCCAATTTCCAGTTGTTTTCTATTTTTCATTTAAGTTCCCATAGGGAAAGAAAATCTCTGAAAAGTCATTTAGATTGTTTTGCTTGTTAATTAAATGTGAAAAATCAAATAAAGAAATCTCCAAAACAATAGTGGGATTAATTTAAAGATAAGTAGTCGAAAGATTTTAAAAATGTATTTGTTGTCGCTCTTACTTTGACTTTTCTTGCTTGCTTGAAGTAACATGATAAATCGAATGTCGCCAAACCGAGAATTCAGCTGTAACTACTACTGGTTCCCAGTTTCTTTGTTTTGGTCCTCAATTTGAGCTGTGGCCATAACAAAGCTCGCAAAGCGTGAGAAACGTGGATTTGGCTGCCTCTTGGCGTGTAATCTGAGTTACGTGGGAGAAAGCAGGGGTTTCTTGTGTTTTTGTCATCTCCTCTGTCTCCTACTGACGTATCTGCCCTTCCTGCACCTGTCCATCCAGCCTCTTTCGTCACAACGCCCTTTCCCAATTGTGTCCCTTTCAAATACAATATCCGTTCCCTCATAATCGGTTGCCCACTCATTTCACATGGGAGAGGAGAGGATAGGAAATTACTGTTTTCAAATGGGCAGAAATCTATTTGAGATACTGGGGGATCGCTTCGGAAACAATAGATTTCTATCTACTGCATGGTTAACAGGATGTATTTCGGATTTTCAAGCTGCCGTCTCCTAGACCCGCTTTTTATGGCAACCCCACATACGACTTTGTTTTAGGGTTACCAACCCTCACAAATTTAAGTTTTTTTAAAGTTTAAGTTTCAAAATTTAAGTTTCAACGCATAAAGAACCATAGGTTCTTAGCGAAAACTTCAGTTACTTAGTCATCTTTAGCTTTGTTTCTCGAAAGCGAAGGGCATCTTATTAAAACCTGAGGATGATGATGCAAGAGCATATCCTAGATAATTAAAAAACAGTAGATGACAATTAACTGGTTAGAGAAAAATGGAACTCCAGCCTGGCAAATTTGATCAACGAATCTTTACGCTAGACTGGTTTTTGTCCATTTCGCTCCTCGCTAAAGTTGCATTGACCTATTTGGCTATTAACCCTAGTTGGCATCTAAAAGAAGCGTTAAAATGTTAAAATGTAAGGTAAACGGAGTGAAACAGTGGAGTGATCTGAAAACACGTGTAAAGACCATGTTCTTGATAATTCAACAAGATTACAAGGTCAGTGTTAACTTGACATGACGTTTTAAGGTCAAAATGGAGATCCCGTGTTTTATTTTTATTTTCGCTCTTCTTGGGGTTTCCCAAAAGTCTGAATGGGCTTTGTTGACCTCTCTGACTTTCCAAGAACACCGCTTTCTCTTTCTTTCACGTGAGTAAGTGACCCCCAATTATCCTTCTGCTACTTCCTGAACCTGGGACTTTGCCGAAACACTGGCGTCTGTGGGTAATTGCGACCGAGTCAATCACACAAAGCGTCGCCCACGTAAATAGCGCCCACTTTAATTCTATCACCCTTCGGCCTTCTCTCTTCTTTCAGTCTCTCTCTAATAGTTGAAATTGCAAGGACAGCCTATGAATTATTCCGGCCGACGCGGCCACGCAGAAACGGCTGAGGCCGGGAAACGAGAGACGCAAAACAAACAAGTCACGAATTCAGAAGTGACAGATTTAAACAGGGTTATAATTATAAGCAGAGTTATTAGAAAAAGTACTCGGTCTTTAATTTTTCAGGAACATACAATTTTTAAAAACAGGAACACTTTTCTTTTCAATGGCATTTTGGTTTGTAGGTGTTTGGAACAACAACGTATAGTGTCCAAAATGCCAAGTTTTCGCACTAAAATGCACAAGCCCTTTTTCCGCGAGACTGATCTCAACGTCACGAGACTTTCCCTGTAAATAACAATTTTCAACGCCAAACAGAAAACACGACACCAATTAAGACCTCCCCCTTGATCAACCGAAATGGTTTATGGTTGCTTTGGACATTCAGTCTTCATGAAACTTTAAATCTCCCAGCGGTCATTTGTTTGTGATCCATTGGGCTTTTGTACTCTGTCAATTGACTCAAACATCCAATTCTGGCAAACTTCTGACAAACAGCCGTTATTGTTCAAAGACCAGAGTACTCACAGGTGTTGGCCGGAGATCTCTTTCTCTTCAAACTGTTTCCTTTTCTTTTTGTTTGTCTATTGGTCACCAGGACAATTTTAAACTTCTTTGTTCTGATGCGGATTAATCAGTCAAATTACTTTGCGTCCGGCCTAATGTGCCCATGACGTCTCACCCGCCAGACTTGAAAAAGAGGTCTGGCATAAAACGTCATTCTAGACAATTCAAGGCTGTTGAAATTTGCGTTTAGCACTTGCCAGAGTATCCTTCAGACGGTATTTGATAGGTGAGCAATAGTTTTCGTTTAGTGATACCTTAACCATAACCGTAATTCTCACCCCCCCCCCTAACCCACCCCTAACCCCCCCCCCCCAATGTCTTCCGTCCACTTCCTCCTTGCCCCATTCCCAACCCTGTGGCCCTCCTTCTGTTGTGAATTGGGCTGCTTAGGCGCCGTCGCATCTTAATAAACGGAGCGTATCCTCCTGCTGTCCATCCATCCATGCGCCCCTCCAAAAGAATACGCAATTGCGCGTCCGCGTCTGCCGTCCCCAGCCATGTTTCGCAGGAGACATAAAGTAATACTGTAGCCTCTACCGTAACCTTCTTCCTCTCCCACGTGCCATTTGAAAATCTATGTTACGTTATTGATCTCAGGCTTTGATTGCCCAAATAATAACTTCCTCGTTATATCACTCAGTTAATGAAAGGGTGAAAGTACACATATTCGCTGAAAACTGTTTTTGTGACTTTTGTTTTGCTGTGCCCTCCTTTAAAAATAATGGGAAAAGGAAAACTGTGAATTGTTCCCAAAGGATCAGAAATCGGGGAAGAGGGACTTTTTGTTTGGGGAATTAAGAGAATGGAACTATTTCAATGTTTTCCACATCGATAGAGTTCCATTTCTCAAGTGCAAAATCAAAGATTTGTCTGGCTAATTAACTTTTAAATGAGATCGATAGAGACAACAATTAAAACTAAATTCACGCTAGTTCATATGTGCTATATAAAGTTTAATATACATTAAAATCGTATAACTTAAAAACTTTATCTTACATTTGATTTTGAGCTAAAGTCTTGGCCCTAACGACCGGAAACAATTTCTTTATCACTCCACTGTTTCAATCCAAGAACTTAGCATCTTAAGGTTAGCAGTTTAGCGTTGACAGATTCGATACTAAGCTAACACAAACAGCTCTAGATTTAGCCTCGGCAGCGACTGTGTGCGCTTTATTGTTTCCCAGCGAATCTCTCAAATGAATTCTGAAAGTTCAAAATGATGAATCAGTCGAAAATTACCCAATGTCGTGAAAATATTGAGTAATTTCTGTTTCCCAATGGAAAATCCTCCGTTTTCCCGAGTTCCTGTCACGTGGGACGGCCTCCGGCGGATCGTGTTGCCAACTCAATTACTTGGATCCGCTGGATGTTTGCTCGGGGGAATTGCACAAAATACATGGCTGATGCCGTCTGAAAGTCTCAGGGAAACAGATAAAATTCCACGTTTTCTGTAAATCCAATAATTTCTTAATTTTCAGGAGATCGCGATGGTGCCTAACCGGCCCGTGGTGTCTCCACCACCGGCGCCGATTGTGGCACCTTTGGAGAAGAACTTCCACCAGCTGGTCTACAAGATGCAGTGCGGACATTGGAAGATCTTCACTGCTAGGAGCAACTTTGGCGAAAAGGTTCCTTTCTTTCTATTTCTCTCTTTCAACATATTTGTTTCAACATCCATGATTTTGATTTCGACGTCTCTGCCGACGGGAGAAAATTGGGGGAAAGACAAACGAGCGTTCTTGTGAAAAACGGCCGAGAGACGAAATTTGTCAATTCTGATTGGCATTTTGAAATTAGCGATAATTGGGTTCGGCATCGAAGGTTCTGTAATGTCTGGCAACTAGAGGGACAATTTTTTGTCGCCAAAGCAAACGCGACTGGGTTAGCTGAGCATCAAACATTTCATCGTTAGACAAGTAGTAATGAAACAGTGGAGTAATGCTAGAACGCACGATTGGCAAAGACTATAAACCTGATGCCAGTTTGCTGAAAACGTCGTGAAAATGTAAAAACGAAAATTAGTTATTGGAATTGGCGGAGTACTCACACTAAACAGTGGAGTGTTGTGGCAAAAGATGTAAAATTGGCTAAAACTAGTTTTTTTTATTGTATGTTTGACTTTAGGACGCATCGGTGTTTGTGTTCGACAAGAAGGCGAATGTGAAGGCAGCCCCTCGGATCGGTCGAATGAACAAATTTTCCTTAGCTGATTTGATTAAGTAAGTCACCTTAGAAGGCATAAGCTATGTTTGCAGATACGAGGTAACCCAATTAACGACCCTAGTCCATCCGAAGATTCTCCAAACGCTGCACAATTTAGAAGATACAAAGTAGGTTCTATTTTTTCAGTTTTTAAAATAAAAAAAGTGCCACTGTTCCTCCAGTAATCGTCGTTTTGCAGGGACTGTATGGCATTTGCGACAGAGTCCGTATTCTCCTCTTTAGACGCCCTAGTGGTAGAACAAGGAGTGGAGACTTTGGAGATGAAATTAGGCGTTCTCCAGGTGAAATAAAAGGGATTTCATTACTTTCTTGATTGAACAGGTGATAGATGGCCTTGCCTATCTCCACAACACGGCTAAAATACTACATGGGAACCTCACTCCTTCCTCCATCTACGTGACTGCCTCCAGACAGTGGAAGATCGCTGGGTTCACCTTCTCTGTGGCGGCCAAGGAACCTGTAAGTACAGATTCTTAAAAAGTCTAAAAGGTATCATTCTTGACAGTTCATTTTGAAACTGAAAGTTTGTTTTGCTCACTTTCATTTTTGTCAGCCTCGTACGCTTGATGGTTACATTCCCCTCGACGTTTTTCTTTTTGCTTTTAAACTTTTTTTTCACAAATAAAAGTTTTTTTTCGCTTATATAAATTCAAACAACATTTCCTAAAAATAAAGTTTTCAAATTCGAACAACAAGCGCTAAACTGCTTTTGTTCAAGTTCACAACCAATAATTCCTGGAACATAAGAGGTTTTAAATTTTGCGCTGGCCGTGAATTTTAATTTCCGTATGAATTTATAACTTTGATTTGTGAAAAAAAAAAGTTTAAAAACAAAAATAAAAACGTCGAGGGGAATCGAACCATAAAGCGTCAGATCAACGGGTGAATGCGTTGGCACTGCGCCACCTAGTCACGTTTTACCTCGTCGGTGCGTCGAAGATGATTTCCAGGGGTGCCGTCGTCCGCACAAAATCGCTCATTTCTCGTGAAACAATAGTCCGCAGCAGATTTGGCAAACGGGCCCTTAAACCACAAGTATGGGCCCCCCTTTTGCGACATAGCTCGTTTCATCAGGCCAACCTGACGAAAATATTCTCCTCGTAAGTGGCAGCGCATGAGAGACCACATTTCTCAAGAGTGCGCGGTAGAAAGCGGCTGGTTATTTGAAAACTCACGGAAAAGTCGATTAATTACATTTAGTTTTCTAATTTTTAACCATGTTTCAGAACGTGTACCCCTGTTATCCGTGGACTAAGAAACTGCCCCCCAATCTCCAGCCAGACTTGGATTTCCTGGCTCCCGAGTACCTCCATCCAAACCAAACACACGTCACCTCGGCGGCCGACGTCTTTTCTCTGGGGCTTCTCATCTGCTGGATTTATGCGGGTGGGAACACACTGAATTATTCACTTTTGATCTGTGATTCAGGAGGAAAACGACTGATTGACGCCAAGAACAATCTGGAGACACACGCCATCATCATTGGACAGGTAAGGCCTTACAATAGAAGGTGGAAAGAGAAAGAATATCTCATTGCTAGTAAACCACAAGGAATGAAAGTTTAAATCTGATCGGTTGGTTGGTTTCGTGGTCCGAAGCCATTCGTGAACGCCCAATTTGCCTAATTCAACGGCATCATTGTTAATTCGAATTACGGAGTCTTCCCGTTGATTAATCCCTGTCCTTTCAATTGAAATGGCAGTCGATTTCAGCTGACGGACGCTCTCAACTGCATCGCAGAGGAGCTAGGCTCCAACCTCAGAGAACACCTGGGCAAGGTCCTCAGTCTGGAGGTGCACATCAGACCTACGGTACAACTACTCGCCATGGTTAGTTTATGCGTAAGGACATTAAGTTTTTAAGTCATTTAAATGCAAAAAGAGGTAACTTGTTAATACGCTTTTGGCAAGCCAGTCAAATTATCAGAAGAAGCATAGCTGAGGCCCTGGCTAGTCAGCTTTCCAGTTTTCTCGGCCCGCAGTTTTTTGTTGTTGAATGTTTCAGTCTAATGAACCAGGATTTTTAAACGAATATCGGCCCATTATCAACAATTATGA
This sequence comes from Oscheius sp. G VE-2021, assembly GCA_022343465.1. NCBI lineage: Eukaryota > Metazoa > Nematoda > Chromadorea > Rhabditida > Rhabditidae > Oscheius > Oscheius sp. G VE-2021. The sequence continues at coordinate 1,286,276 of JAJQXH010000025.1, forward strand.
ACAGTTTCGCCAGTCAAAATAACCGTTATTGACCATACCCTGCTGTCTATCAGTCAAAAAAGTCGAAGTTTGACTAAAACACGTTAAAACGTCAAATTCTTAAGCCCCTGGGGATTGTTTGCACTCTTGGCCTTTGTGTGGAAAGATTTCCCAGCTCCCAAGATATGCGGGGATTGCGTTCGGATCTCGCATTTATAATTCTCTTAACGAGGCGCTGAATGGGCTTCGATTTCATTCCACACAAGATGGATGCCATCCTCTCCACTGAACACAAAGAACAGGTCCAACTCTTGTACTCAATAACTATAAAAATGCTCATTTTGTTATCGTATAATGAGGTATCTTACAAGTTTTCAGATCAAGCACTTCGATGACCCGGCCCTCTCTGCCATGAGGGTGTTGGACGACATCTCTCAGGTGAGAAAGACGGAAATAGAAGGCAGACGGTTGTTGTGGGGAAGACACATCGACTGGGGCCTTTTGAATAGAACTGATTGGGCTCAGACGAGATTTGGGTCGACCAACACACTTCCGGCGACGAATCCTGGGTTTCAGGTCTTCGACCCTTCGCAGAAGTCGCATTTCATCTCTCATACTCTCTACTCCGCTCTACCCAACATTCCCGAGGTAGGTTAATTCAAAATAGCATACATTGTGCATGAATTAAACTGGAAATTTATTGTATTCTTCTGTAATTAATCTAAATTTGGAACTGGGCAAAAAGATGCGGCAATCACTTTGCCCTTAACGCGATTGGTCATAGAGGTACTGGCAAAAGATATGCACCAGGTAGGACTAGAACCCGCGACTTTCACAACTGCAGTCGGCTGCTCTAACCACTGAGCTACCGGCACGCAGTCCCGTTTGTGCGTGAGGGCTCTCAATAGCCACGGTCCGCGCCCCATAGGCCGGCCGCAACACGGCAAGAACTCGCGAATTCCTATTCCTCATCCTCACACACGCACGCGCACACATGCGCACAAACAGATCTTGTAACTGATTCAACCTCCCAACTGGGAACTAGGAACTTTCTCTTGTTTGATTCCCTGTTCCCTTCTTCCGCTATTTCCGTCTGTTTGTGTTGTGGCCGTCTCTTCCCACGTTGGCAATGCGTACATAGCACACGACGTCTCATTCGCTGTGCAGTCAACAGCTCGTGTAAGAAAGCCGTCTTTTCAATTTCACTCCTTTCCTTGATTGATCCTTTCATTTCGAACGTGAAAAAACAGTTGTGATTGTATCGCGTGGGCACCATAATTCTCGTTTCAATCGTGGCTCATTTCCTTGCCTGCTGACGTCCGCCGGCGTGAGGTCAGTGCTCCAATCACCGCCACTTACTCACTCGAACACTGGCAGCGGAACTCCTCTTTTGCAGAGATTTCTCCGGCAGAAAAAGATTTTATACTCGGCTATCCATTTGGAATATTCCCTTGAAATTCTAAAATTAGTTTGAATTCCAAGCAGGAAAATTCATATGGCAGTTGTCAGAAATCTTTAAACATGGCAATGTCAGCGCGATAAGTAATGCTAGCTGAGACGCCACACTTGTATTTTTTATGAAAAAGCGTTTTATTTATTGTACCTTACCATTCAAATCCGAAAAATCCATAACTAGGGTTTTCGCAACCAGAATTTTGCAACCGGGCCTCAGCAGACCCAATTTTCAGTGGTCTTGGACGCCAACAACAGCGTTGATCCTCATCTCTCCGCAAATAGATCCGGTTTTAAATTGTTCCGTCTGGAAAATCTGCCTCGTCTACGGAAAGAAGTCTAATTTTAGCCTAATTAAATACCCGGAGGTCGTGTGCATGCGGTCTGATTTGGGAAACCCACAGGGACGAAGAACATTTGAACTTTCAGTAATTTCAAGGTCCTTTTTTATATCGCGCGCAGCGCGAAGCGCTGCGTGTGATTTGGGTTGACTTGGCCCCTGTTTCTTGTATATTTTGATATTGTATTTTACTTGATTGTTTAATCAATCTTTTGCGAGGTAACATACTTCTTAAAAACAGGACCGGCCATGTTATTGAAATTGGGCGCACCGGGTCGAAGATTTGTCAAAATCGTCCAAGATCTGACCCATAGGAAGTATGCAAGGCTGTGAGTGCGTGTCACGTGTGGATGTGCTAGTTGGGCTGTTTGTCTTCCTCGATCAACACGTCATTAGAAGTGGGCGCAGTGGCTAGAATAGACGTGCGTGGGGAACAAAACACCCCGGATTGTAGCCGAAACGGATGAAAACCAAGAGTCAATCGTCTATTTCAGTCCTTCCTCGCCTCATTCAGCCAATCATAATCGTATTCAAAGACTAATTCCTTGTTTTAAGGTCCAAAACGTTTTCTCTCCTATATTCACATGCCATTCTCTATTTAGGCCCTGTGGTTTTCCCGGGTTCTGCCTCGCTTCAACGAGCAGCTGTGGGACTGTCCGGACATATTCCCCGCCGTGGCCAAGCCGTTGTTCTACATTCTGGAACACTGCGAAAGCCACAACATCTTCAAACTGCGCACGTGGATGCGAAGGATTCTGGAACACACATCGCAGAAGACGGTGGGTGTCGGAAATAGAATGTGCGGGGGTTGGATTGGGCCAATCGGAGGACCTTACTCAAAGTCTTCTTTAAGCTGAGATCCTTCGTATTGGAGAATATGAGCGCCCTCTTCCGACGATTGTCAGACGAACGGGTCGAGGACAAATGCCTCGATCTCATCATTCACTCCCTCAAGTCAGATGACACTAGCTTACAGGTATGTGTGACTGTGTGTCTGTGTGTCTGTGGGTAATTCATATCTCCTTCGCTTCTTAACCCCATTCGTGTGTTTCAGTCCTCTGCAATCCGAGGTCTGATGCACGTGTCCGACATGGTTCCCCTCTGCTTCATCTCCAAGCGACTCCTCCCTGCCATGCAGTCCCTTCCTCCATTTCTACATGACAATGTCCCTGTGAGTTCTATTTTAACGCACAACTCCTACTGAAACATTTCACTTGTAACTAGGTATTTTTAGAGCTGAAAACATCCAAAATTCCCAGAAAGTTTAAAAACCCTTATTTCCGTGTTATCGTTCCCTTTCAGCGTCAATTGGACGTCCTTATGACGTTGACTGCCCTCTCGGACCGATGTGATGCCGCCACCCTGCAGGTTCTGCTCCAAACGGCTTCCCTGTGCTCTTCCTTCCACCACGCTATTGTACATGCTAAATCAAGTAACAAACAAACCAAAGTTCTCTTAAATTGATTGTTTTAGGATTAGTTCAAAGAATTGTGACGAGAGACCCCGTTCGGCTGAGGGACCCCGCCCAATTGTGCATTCATCTCTTGAATCCTCTCTGCATTGGATTGTCCCAAAAGGAACTCACGTGAGTGTTTTCAATTTTAAATAAGTTTAACTTACTTTATTGAATTGTAATCATAGTTTAATCAATGAAAAACTACTTTTTATTTCCAGAGCGGCCCACTTTGATGACGTGATGAGCAGCGTGAGGATTCTTCTAGACATCGTGGAACAGCTGAGATATGACGAAGACGATCGGTACATGCAACACGAGATGGGCAGAGGGTGAGTGCTTCAGAAGAAGGCACAAACGGTTGCAGAAGGTTGGGCAGCAGGAGGGTGTCCATGAGCAGCAACAACCTCCCGCGGGTGATGATCAGTGCAGCCAGGCCTTCTTTCTCCAGTGATTCGAGGTTCGCATTTAGCTTATCTTTTTGTTTTGGAAAACAAAGTTTACAAAGGAAACTGTAATTCTGTGAAAGAAATTCCTTGTTCAGGAAGATGTCCTTCCTCTCGGCCGACGGTCGTTTGGAAGACCGTGGACGGAGGGAGTCAAGGGACAGCAGGGGATCTCTCGAGAGCGATATGAGCATTCGAATTGGTTAGTTGAGTTAAAAAGATAAAGTGAAAAGCATTTTCAGGAGGGTCTGATATTTCGGACGATTCGGCCCATAGTGGAGCTTCAGCCAGGGGTAGGAGGCAGTCTTGGCTTGAAAACTACGCCCACTCCATGTCTCTGGAACAGCAGCATTCCTTCTTGGAAGCGAAGGAATTTGAGAGGAATGCGAGGTAGATTCTTATTTAAATGGTTTTAATTAATTACAAAGCTATACTAATTTTACCATCACATTCCAATTGTCCTGTTTCAGCATGCGTCGGAGCAACCGTGCGTCTGAGCGTCGGGCCAGGACTCGATCTCCCAACGGAGAGGAGATGAGAGCCCCCGCCAGACCGAACTCTTTCACGAATCTCGGTCACAATCTTGTGCTGACCTACAGGACGCTTTGGAACAACAAAGACAACACCCCGTCCAAGAGTGACCAGTGAAAGTGAGCACATATCACCTACGGCGGGCATGGTCCCGAAGAGAAAGCGCGCAGGACGCGCTGACTTCTACTGACTACTAAGTGAAATTTTCGCCATTCCCGTCAATTTGTGGCCCATCTTCTGTGATTTTTATATTGTCTTTGACCATTCGATTTAGTAGATCTCCTGGTGAAACATTGTGATCTGTTGTGTTGTGTACGTGTCTCTGTGCCGACGGCCAAATCCCGAGGAAGATGTGTTTAACGCCTTAATCATTAAAGTATAGACATGAGAATTTGTATTATAAGAGAGAGGGAAAAGGGAGAGAGAAAAAAGAGAGAGAGAGAGAGAGAGAGAGAGAGACGAATATTCCCCATTTTCCACATAAAAGACTGTTTCCTTTCGATAGATTTTATTCCAAGTTAAATAATAACAAACTAATGACCCTTAAAATCGAAAGTGTACAAGATATGACATTTCTAGAGTTCTAACAACTATTTTATAACTCAATGGAAGAATCTGTGCTGAAGGCTCTGGTGGGCATCCGGTCGGCCGGTGACATCGGTGTTCAGGAGAGCCTCCAGAACTTCCACGAAGTAAGCGTCCTCATCCGCGGGTTCGATGTAATTCTGGCCGTACTGGAAAATTAGTTTTAGTTTGTAAATGTTTTTTTAAATACATAGTTAAAGTATGAAAAACCACTCACGTCCACAATATCATATATAGTCTCCAGTTTCAGCTCTCGTTCGTCCCAGTAGGTAGGAATTCCAAGAGCAGTGAGATCGCTTTCGCTAAGAAGCTCAACTTGTCCCTGAAGTTATCAATAAGATGACATCTTTTTTAACTTTACCTCAACCACTTTGAAATAGTCATTGGTGAGAAGACCTTCTCCTGCTGATTCGTGGAGGCCAAACAGTTCGTAATGGAACCTAAACAACAGATTAGACTGTTCCTTGAAATGTTTCTCACTTGACCAATTGATGATCGGTTGTCGCAGGGAACAACTTCACTCCAGTGTAGAGTTCAGCCAAAACGCAGCCAATCGACCAGACGTCGATCTTCTCTGTAAGCTCCAATCCCAGGAGAACTTCGGGGGCTCTAAATTCTCAATTGATCTATGGATTTATAATGAAAGTTACCTATAGCTGAGGGTTTGGAGGCAGTTCATATCTGTGAATTCAGGTAGACTCTCAGTGAAGTAGGCGTTTCCGAAGTCAGCTACCTAAAATTGGGATTCAAAAATGAGAATGTCAGTTGTTTACCTTTATCTGTAGATCGCTGGTGTCTGCCAGGAGAACGTTTGCTGGTTTGATATCGGTGTGGACAATTCCGATTGTGTGGAGAAAGTTGACGGCTGTCAGCATCTGGAAATATGGGAAATCTAAGAGTCTAAGAAGAATAGAGGGAAAGAAAGAGAGAGAGAGAGAGAGAGAGAGAGAGAGAGAGAGAGAGGAAGACTCTATTATTACTAACCTGGGCTCCAATGACCATGGCCTGGCCTACAGTCAGCGGCTGTCTCCTGGTCAGCTCCAAATGCTGGCTGAGAGAGTGGCTCATCTTCTCCATAAGAATACAAATGTAGTTCCCATAGAGAAAAGCTGCTTGGAACTGAACCAGATAGTGCACATGGCCCTGGGTCTCAGAAACTGCTTTCAAGAACCTTAGCTGAAAGTTAAGATATTGCTGAAGAATCTTCTAAATGGCATACCTCTGCCTCGGCTTCCCTTCTTTCACTGTGAGTCTTCAAAGGAAGAATCTTCATGGCAGAAGACTCTTGCACGCCCTGAAGCTGAGCCGCATAAACCTAAAAACATATTTTAGCTGAAAATGAGAATCTCAATTACCGATCCAAAAGTTCCTTGGCCCAAGAATTGGCCGATTTCCAGGGGACCGAAGCCAGTCTCCACAAGGCTTCCTTGGGTGAGCTGGGGCAGCTGAGGGGAGGAGGGGGAGGAAGCAGAAGAAGCAGAGGAAGTAGTAGACATTGCAGAGGAATGATACCAAATGGAAAATGTTTTCGCGGTATATCGAAACAAAAGCTGACCTGCAGACGTCTTCTTCTGCTTCATTCCCTCTGGTATCGCGGCCTCGGGAAGTAGCAGAAAGCGGTTGGTAATTAGGGGGAATGTAGGTCAAGCGAATCAGTCAATCCATTTTTATTTGTTCACATAATTAAACAAACAATATTTTTCTTCCAGTCTCAAATTCCAGTTGAGGTGTCGTCCAGTCTCGAAAATTTAAATCAAAACCATTTCAGATTTTAAACGCATATCGGTGGATAACCAGTGAACTTCATTTGTTTCGTCGTTTTCTTTTTTAATTTTTGTTTTGCCTAATTAAATTAAAATGTACAGGGATGATTCAAAACGTAAATTTAATGGTTTGCCTGCAACATGTGATCATTAAGCAATACGTATGCCAAAGGGACAAGGTGTCTTGCGTGCCAAACTTCAAACTTTTGTTTATTTAAAAGACTATTTGTTTGTAATTATCAAAGTAACACTTTTGAGAAAGTGAATAGTTTTGCTTAAAAATGTAATTCAGGAATGTCTGCGTGGATATACTCTCGGTTCTGCCTTCTTCTGATATCCGCTTTTTTCTTGGAAGGAAAGAAAAAAGTAGGTCAAGTAATCAGCAATCAGATGGAATGTAGGTCAAACATTTTACCAGAAAGAAAAGACTATTTTATATAGGCGCTAGAAGCTCAAATCAGTTGAACTCCGTAAATCGTATACAATTTCCTGACAATTGCAGAAGTATGTGAATAAGACGTCCTTGGAGATGAGAGACAGAAGAGCCCTTCAGACCAAACAACGGTACTGTGAATTTGGTAGTTAGAAGGAAAAACAAAGAAATCCTTCTCTTGTTTCTGAAACAACAACAACAATGGAAACAAAAAGTTTATTAAAGAATGGACACGAAAGAGAAGAATCCTCAAAAACTGCCAAACGATTTATTATTTAACGATAAGTGCAAAAGAATATCCAAAAGAAGATTACAAAAGTTTTAACGAAAATGATTGTTAAACTTAGATTGTTATACTTAAAATACGATTTTTATTCTTTTTGTCCGAAAGTTGTTAAAAGTTGAAGTGTCTGAAAATTAAAACAACAATTTAAATGGAACTTAATGATTCCAAAGAAAGACTAGCTAGGAGACGTTGCACAAATTGCGGCCTTTGGCCAATAACGCTAGAAACAAATTTAATCAAAATTGTGATTAAACGATAAAAATAAATTTTATGAAAGTTTATGTACACTTAAGACGGGCTTCCTTTACTTATTGCTTTAAAAAAGTGAGAATATTTGTTTAAAAATAGAAAAAAAGAACCTATTTCCCTCCCACCCACCGAAATTGTCAACAAAAATTTTGTATATAAAAATAATTGTGTGTAATTGTTTAAATTAATACTTTTACAGAAAGTTATTAAATTCTGGAGAATATTATTTGAACTTTTAATTTAGTTTAAATTACTGAAAACTAATTTTAATGATAATCTACTATTTATTAAAAGTGCCCTCCCTCCCACCAATTTAAATTGCAAAAAAACATCATTCGTGGTTTAATTTCCAAAAAAAAAATTCAAAAACAGCAATTTGCTGATTTCTAAATTCTCCAAGTGTTTGATTCAATAATGTGAATTTTTCGAATAAATTGAACTTTTAACTTTGTCATTAGGAGTTTATTTCCATTCCCTAGTCTGAAGTATTCCAGTCTGAAGTAGTGTTCGTCCTTCAGAACCTAAAATCCTGAAACGTGTGTCATGTCGTCTCATTCTCTCTGTTTTGGCCCTAATTCTTCTAACTTTCACCTTTCCCCAGATGCTTTGAACCCCCGTTAGACAGAGAGAATGAGACCGAACAGATCCACATTTTGGCTGTTGACGTGGGGCGCCAATCGGGCGCTGACGATTCTGATCTGACTGATTCTGGAAATGACCTTAGGCCACCGGATGTACATCTCTCCGTCGGAGAGGTCGTCCGTCAACGAGTACAACATGTCGTACAGATGACGCGAAGTACGAGTCAGAACCTCTCCCTGAAAGACAGTCATTGAATTTGAGTTATTTAGAAGAAAGAGAGAGGGAGAGAGAGAGAGAGAGAGAGAGAGAGAGAGGGAGGGAGGGAGAGAGAGATCACCCACCATGACCAGATCCAGATTGTCCGGGTTGAAGATGAGCAGGGCGGTTATAACAGCCAACTCGTCCTCGTTCATCTCCAGATCAGCCACTGCCTCTCCCAGCCTCATCAGAGTTCCGATCAAACATTGGAGGTCATCTGAAAAGAATACCATCCACTTGGTCTAGTATCTGATTACCTCCGTCATCTTCGATGTTAACAGCAAGGAGATCGAGAAGTTGTTGTTGATCCACTCGGCTTCCATTCATGTGGAAGACCTTCTCCTTTTGGTCGAAGAAGGAGAAGAACCTCAACAGCTGAACCTCCAGGAGGGAGGAGTTTAGAAGCTGGGATTGGGCAGCGACGGGCAACTGAAATGAACAGATTTTAAGGGAAGAAGGAAGAGCAGAGAAACAAAGGAGAGAGAGAGAGAGATCATTAAAACTCACATGCATCCACACAGGCAAAGACTGGGCGAAGAGCGTGTTCCTGTGAACAATCGGTCGAATGAGGTCCGCCAGAAGGTTATCCGCAGAAGTTGGGCTTCCATTCGAAACGGGAGAGTAAGGAGGCGAAGAGGGCAAGTCCATCAATTTGCAGAAGGCAGCAGTCAGAACGCTCATCTGAATCATGCCTCTGTTTTCGTCATAAACGTTTCATTCCCCTATTCCCGTTCCTTTCCCAGTAGCAGGCCAACCCTTAATTACTCGGAGAACAATGGGGTTGCGTGGTGCCTATGGCGCAAAGCTTACGCCACGCGCCATCTCGGCAAACAGGCGGTGTCTTTGGGAACAGGTGCTGCCTCTGCGTACGGTTCCCCAACTTGAAAAAGGTCTCCTACCTCCTGCTGCAAATCGTTGCTTACGTCGTGAGCAACCTTCTTCAGAGAGCTGAGAGTGTACTCCAGACGTCTCTTCTCGCGGTTTCCCTTGATCAGTTCCCTCTTCTGCACCCTCTCCACGTCGTTTAGCACCACTGAAATCTTTTGATTAATGGGATACTCATGAATATCCTTATAATTTTTCAATTGAATATAAACCCACATTCAGTGCTCATTCCGTTGGCGACGCACTTGAGGTAACGGCAGCGCTGGCAGATGTTCCTCGTCTGTTTGTTGACGTCACATTTCTCTTCGTTCTTGCACTCGTACTCCAGATGACGCTGGGAGGTCCGACGGAAGAATCCCTTGCAGCCTTCGCAGGTGATTGCCCTGAAACAGCGGTTGGAAGAGGTTGAAGAAGAGGCAATTACCGGTAGTGGAGGCCGGTGGCAGCGTCCCCGCAGACAACGCAGGCCTGTCCCTCGGCCATGTAGGATGGCATGTAAGGAGTGGCTGGAATAAAACTATGGATTGGAACATCAATCTCTTTTTCACAATCCCAACGTAAGAGATAACAACTAGTATGTCTCTTCCTCTTTCCATCAGTTGTAATGGCAGCTGAATCATGCGTGGCCATTCGTAAAAGGCAGGTGATGCTATCCTAAAGAGCGTCACATGTCGCTTACAACCAAGATCATAATCTCACAGGAGGTTTACTGTCTGCTCTGCCATCGGCCTGTTGTAAAACCACCGGAGCACGTGTGCAAGGGTCAGCTAACACCACAGAAGTGAGGTAGTAAGAGATCACACAGTCGCTGCCCACTCGCCCCATCTCCTGGGAAACGCGCAAATAGTAAGCAAGATTTTACACTTGAGTCTTATTAGAGAAAACCAATTTATGGTGTGGAAATCAGGGAAAGCGTTTTGGGCCGAGCTTCTGTTCCTCTCTGGCCTCAGCAATCCACAAGTGGCCCCGTAACCCGAGCGTCGGATTGTTATTCAGTGCTGCCGGCGATGGCGCAATCGGCAGACGAGCCTTCGGGTCAGCGGCAGGTGCCCCGCCAGGGGTTACGGTAACTTACTCGATAAGACTTTCGAAGAGCATTCTTCGAGAATGGCTAAAGTTAGGTATGCGGAATTAATTGCTGATATATGGTTTCCGAATATGCAAACTGATCATCAATACGGTGGCAATACCAAGAGCAGATTCTTTTGCGGGGGTCATAATGATTTGGCTATGATATTTGGTTATTTAGTTTAACTGAAGAGAACTCTCGAGAGTTAATTGCTAATATCACGTTTCAGACATTTGTTCAGTGAAATTGATTCCATTCTCGTAGCGCTAAACATTTCTTCGTGAGATTTTATGCAACCTACCGTGTTCTACTGCGCAATCCTTAGAAATGTGGTCTCGCATCCGCAGTTCCATAGTCTAATGAGACTTAGATGCGCAAGTTTGACGATTAATTGTGTGTTGGATACATTTTTCTCTTTGAAAAGCAAAAACATGTCTGAGCAAAGCAAATGGCATGGAGTACGCATAGCGGCTGAGTGGCGCAACCTCATGTCGGCACAGCATGACGCCTTCGAAACTCTCCTGACAGCCTAAGGAAGGGTTTTCCGAATTCTGCGTTCAAATAAGTGAGTGGTGGTTCTTATTTCATCTATACTCTATATACATGTAACTACAAATGAAACTATTATCTACGTACAAAACCCTCAAATCTGTCACCCCTTGCGAATAGTTCAAGTGACTTACCCTTGGAGCGTTGGCGGTTGGGCGTGGTGTTGAGGACAACGGGAGCCATGGTAGTTAGCAGCGTTCTTGGTCGAGCCGAGAAAGATTCTGGCCTCCCTACGCCCCGCCCCTGGGACCTGACCGACGACCTCGGCGGAGGACTTGCGCAACCACGGGTAGGACGGTGGTAAACAGCCACGGACGGTCAACCGAATTGCGCTGAGGACACGGAGAGAAGGGAGATTAGGGGGAAGGGGGAGAGAGAGAGAGAGAGAGAGAGAGAGAGACGGAGAAATTTCTAAGGCAGTCCGTTCTTTACTTGACATTCGCAATGTTTTCAAAGATCAAATTTTTACAAATGTGGCCTAATTACTGGCCATCAACACCTAATCCCTCTAATTTCCCAAGGAACTTGAAACTTTCGTCGATCTCCAAAAGCGCAGAACCCGAAAGCGATCAGACAAAGCCTAAACCTTTGATAAAAGCACACTGCTTCCGACATTTACGTATTCTCCATTTATGTCTGACTCAGAATTCCTTCAATAAGCAATATTTTGGAACCATTTCGTTTACAAAGCTTATTTTATTATCTCGTATTTCTTTGGCTGGCAGGAGCAGTCGCCATCCTGCGTTTATCGGAGGCGCCCGCTGTTTAACAGTTTTGGAAGTTTGCCAGGATTTTTACTGAAACTGAAAATGTCGAAATTCTTTTAATTTTTTTTTGTCTTCTTCCTTCTTCCTTTGATTTTGACGTTCCAGTAAATTAAAATAACTGTTTTATGTGATTAGGACCAATTAATCCGTGAATGTTCTCGTTTTGTTGCCTCTTTTAATTGAATTACAAGTTTCTCACAATTTTGTTTCAGATTCTTGGCGTAATTCTTTATGAATAGGATTCGAAGATAACAAAGGCTGTAATTTTTAAAAAGTCAAGATGTCGAGGCACCGCAATTTCCAGAAAATGAACTACCATGACGGTAATTCCTTCTTTTTTCTGGTTTAAAATCTTATTTTCAGAATTAGACGACGATGATGATTACTTCGGTCGTTCTTACGAAGAAGAACCCATTGCCATGTCCCCCGGCTCATGTAAGTTCTTTTGATTTGGTTTTAAGTGAATTAATTTCAGCCCAGTACATGTATCGAAGGAACCGTCTTTCCTCTTCCAACACCTATGGCCACCGTGTCATGGAGTGTATTCCTGCGAACACCCATCTGGAGAACGACGTAATCGACGATGGAGGGGTATTCCAGCTGGACGACTGTGGGTTTTCAATAAGTATAATATTTTGATGAGTTTGCAGTGGACGACAAACCTGCGCCTTCCGCCCCGCAGAATATCTCGTTTGGCCCTCCGCCAGGATTCGAGCCTCCCCCGACCGTCTACTCGAAGCCCATCGTCCTCACTCTGTCCTCACTCGTCCCAAAACCCGAGGAGTCTTCGGCAATCGTCGAAGCGAAGGTTTGCTTTGTGTTCTTGCATTTCATTGATTGGATTTTAGCCCCAACTGCCCCATATCACCAACCTCCGTGTGTCCGAACAGGGACGAAGCACTTCGAAGTCTCCGTCGAGGAAGAAGGATGCCGCCAAGGCTGTTCAGACCACTCCGCAGCTGACGGCCACTCTCACCAGCAATTCCAGCAGTCACAGGTTGCTTTTCCACATGGGACATTGTTTCATTCGCCTATTTTCAGACTGAACCAGTTGGCTGCCATTTCCTCTACAACTTCAACCCCTCGCAGGCTCAGAAAGCGACCGGATGGAGAGAAGATGCTGATCAATTTGGTCGTGGTTGGTCACGTGGATGCTGGAAAAAGTACCCTCATGGGACATCTCCTGTATCAGGTGAGCTTCGCTTGCCTTTTCTTCAATTGAAGTTTGTTGTTTTAGTTGGGTTGCGTTGATCAGCGCACAATTCACAAATACAAACAGGAGTCTGCCAGGACCGGAAAGTCCTCATTTGCCTTCGCTTGGGTTTTGGACGAAACTGAGGAGGAAAGGTGAGACAATCGGCGTTTATTTGAAACTCAGGTTTTGTAGGGCTCGCGGAGTCACCATGGACATTGCCAAGACGACATTTGAGACGAAAACGAAGAGGGTTCTTCTTTTGGATGCCCCAGGACACAAGGACTTTATCCCCAATATGATCACAGGTGACATCGGCTTTCCTGCAAGAATTACGGTGGTTTCAGGAGCCTCACAGGCTGACGCCGCCATTTTGGTGGTCAATGCTACTCGCGGAGAGTTCGAAACCGGGTTCGAGAACGGAGGCCAGACCAGGGAACACGCCATGCTCCTCAGATCTCTAGGTTAGTTATTTATTCCTTTGCGTAAACCAAATCGGGGTTAAAGGCCTCGGCTTAAGGCGTATTACCTCTATCAGTCACTTCTAGAAGTCCAAGTAAACTCTTTTTCAGGAGTCGGCCAACTTGTTGTGGCGATAAACAAATTGGATACGGTGGATTGGTCGGAGGATCGGTTCCGAGAGGTCGAAGCTTCAATGAACGCCTTCCTCACCAAACAGGTACTTTCGATCCATTCAGTCACATTACATTCGTTAAGGCCGGCTTCTCAAAGATTCGATTCGTGCCTGTCTCTGGCCTCGGAGGAGAAAACCTCTCCGAGAAGGTCGGCGCCACCCATCCCCTGCGCTCCTGGTACCACGGAGGCCCCCTGGTTGACTACATTGGTTTGCGCTTAGTTCATCTCATTCTTTACATTTGCTTCAGACTCATTCACTGCGCCATCGAGAGCTGTCGACGGTCCGTTGAGGATCGTTGTCAACGATGTTTTCAAGGTAAGAATGGGACATCAGATCATAAACGTCTAGTTCTTAGGCTACGACCACCCAGTTGGCTTTGAGCGGAAAGATCGAATCGGGAGAGGTTGAAAACGGCGACAAGGTCTTCATCATGCCGAACGCCGATGCAGCTGTCGTCAAAGGTTGTTCGAACGACGACGGAGGAGCTTCTGACAACTGCGTGGCCGGAGATCAGGCCCTTCTGACGCTCAACGGCGCCTTCGAGCCAGACACCATCCACGCCGGACACGTGATTGTCAGGGGAGGAGAGGTTGGTTTCTCTCTTTAAATCGAGTAGCGTTTGCCCTAGGACACCCTCATTCCCGGCCGCCGTTTCCTAGCACGTCTGGTCGTCTTCGACATTGCCGTTCCTCTGATGAAAGGTTGGATTAGCCTTTGAAATAAATGAAATGGCATTTTAGGAACGAAGGCGGAGTTGTACTGCCATTCCCTCTGCGTCCCATCCACCCTCGCCAAGCTCGTCTCCTCCATCAACAAATCCAATGGAAATGTACTCAAGGAAAGGCCCAGGTAGGCATTCTCCCATTTCCTCTGACGCCCTCTGTTTCAGGTGTCTATCCCGCAACATGTCCGGTGTAGTGGAGATCGAGACCGACTTCGACGTGGCCATCGAGCCGTACACCATCTGCCGTGCCCTCGGCCGCATCACCCTGCGCGCCGGCGGCCAGACGATCGCAGCCGGAATCATCGAGAAGAAACTTGCCTAATCGCCCGCCCCTTTCCCTCTGAGCGTATCCTGCGCATCCGGGTCCCTCTTTGCTTATCAACTAAGAGTCTTGTATGAAAAGTATATTCCTGGAATAGAAGAACCCTTTTTTATTGTGCCTGGGTCCCTTCTGTGGGTGCATGCTTGGTTCTTGTATGCTAATAAAATTGTTATTTTATCAATGTTTTCGTTTTGGGCGGGGAGGTAAGTGGAGACGCGTCGCCGATCGAGAAAGGCCAGACCGAAATAGATTGTTCGTGGAAACACATGGAGATAGCCATGGGGACTCTGTCCCCGGCGTTTGATCTCACGAGGCCAAAATTTGATGATCTCAAGGGGTCGCTTGCGTTTCGGGAAGATGACATTCCATTATACTTGTGATGTATTACACACAAGGCAAATGAGCAAACAAAGCGAATGATTGAAGTTGATTAGAATATAGGTTTAATCACAACATTAGAGGGTACTTGAAAGTGGTTTTAAAGGGACCATCAGCCTCCTTTTCAAAATGACGGCTAATCTTATGCTAATCATCCCATTTGTGAAAAACCGTTGCTTGGAGCGGTGTTGGGAAAAATTATTTCAATTGAAGTGGGGGAATTAGCATAACATCGATCCTCATTTCAAAAAGGAGGCTGATGGTCCCTTTAAGGGGAAACTGGCGGATGCCCAATGAAGCATGTGTTAAGAAGGCACCACAATTCCTGATAAACCTCTCGTCACTTTGGGAATTCTTTAGGTTTTGCACGGGTTTTAGAAACAGTGGACTCACTGGTGTATGGACCCCAGGAATGGGTTTTCCGTTGTCATCTTCGATTTTCCGTTGAAAGTTGAAGGTTTCCTAAAGATTGGTAGTTTAGTATTTGAATCACAATAAAAGTATCAAAAGCAAAGACTTTGCCAGATACTTCACTTTTTTTCGGAATTATGTATTCTAGTACCAAGCTCAACAACGCGTTGTCGTATGTATTCTCTCTTATTCGTTTGTCATGTGATCTACAGAAGCCAAAATTTGGTTGTATTAGGGAATCAACGGTTCGTGAAGATTTTGGTGCTTCCTGATTGTTGGCCATTTTAAATCGCCAATGGGGTCAACCCTCCCCCTCTCCTCTACGTAAGAACCGTCCGTTTGAGCAGTTGTTCTCCCCCGCCGCCACTCTCCGCAATCCGCCTGCTCCGAACAATGGGCGCCAGAAGCCCGTCCGTGGCGCAAAACTTGCGTCACACGGCATCTCGGCAAACAGGCGGACTCTTTGCGCACACGGCTCAGAGGGGAGTTTTAAAAGACACAGCAACGGTCAAAATGTGGCTTGTACCTGTGTTTACAGCCGCTTTCTCCCTTTTCTGTTTGCTTTAATGAAATTATCCGCTGAGAACATAAGGCACGTGAAAAACAGAAGACAAGGGAGAGGGTCAATGGCTTTCAATCAAAGACAAATATTTACCAAATTTCTTAATTCCCTGCCAATGGAACACCACGCTCCTTTCCCTCTTCCCATCTTCTCTAGTCAGTCTTCAGCTGTTCACTCTGGGTAGTTTAGTGAATCATTCTAAATGAAGACAGAACTGTTGCGACTGCGTGGGTCGCTAAGCTGCCTTTGAAGTGATGAAACACAGATTTCACCGAAACATTATCAGAAGATTATTTCTTCATCAATCATAGTCTCTAGTTTATGTTCCACCCCCTTGAAATTGTGTTGGATTGCAAAAAATCACAGTTTTTAACAAACTACAAACCTGTTGCAATAAACCTGGTCACAATAGGTAATGCTATTTGAATACCGTACTTTCACGCTTCTCCTCCTACTTTCTTTCCTCTTGCAAAAGCGCCATTTCGGATATCCTGATGGCTCTACCTGTTTACTTCAAATTGTCCCTATCTCTGGGTTTTGATCAAACAACCCAGAGGCCAGAATGCAGACCATTGACTGATATCAGGTGGCTCTTTTACAACTATCCACACTTACTGATTTCATGTTGCGCCGAAAGATAAAAGATCCTTCTACAATATAGCACTGCTCTAGTAACCCGGGTATTACTCCAGGTATCTAGCCAAGGATAGACCGACATAGAAAAAGAGAGAGAGTGTGTGTGTGTGTGTGTGTGTGTGTGAGAGAGAGAGAGAGAGAGAGAGAGAGAAACATCTCCTTTCCCTCTACAAACCACAACCGCATCTAGTCTCTTCCGCTGTTTGTGCTTTTCCGAAATCCGATTATCTTCTCTGACGAGTTTTTCATTTCCGCCGTCCAATTCGTACTCTGCCCGCCTCTTCTTATCGCCTTCGGTTTCCCCGAATTATCTTCTTGTCCCTCCCTCCGATAGCTGGTCATTCTGTCCCCGTGTCTTTCTCGTGTGATATCTCTTCAAGTGCACTTTCTGAATTCAAAACAATGTTCTATTTTAGGTTTGGAAAAGCCTTTTAATTGAATGAAGAGCACAGCAAGGCGATCATGCGGTTTGTTTCCTTTATTTCTCTGAATACCAAGGTTTTCAGAGGAAAACTCAAATGAAGATGATCTTCTAAAGAAGTATTATGAAGTTTTGGAGCGGCTGGATGCCGTGGCTGACAAGTTGAGGCTTGAACAAGTCAAAGTTAGTTTTTGTTTGTTGCGCTTTCCCCTTACATTCTTATTTTCTGTTTTTTTTATATCTTTCTTTCCTATAATATAAACTTTTGAATTTTAGGTGAGAACTCTGGAAGACGAAATCGATGAACTCCAAATGGAACATGAACTGGAGCGACTGGATTTCCAGGAAACAATCGATAAACAACAAGAGGAAATCAAGCAACTCACGAAAGCAGCGAAAACAAAGAAGAGAGTTAGCTTTGAAAAGTAAAACGAAGAGTTATTTATTTGAATAAACCCGTAAAACTACCGAATGCAGCCGTCCTGATCCTCAAACCGAGTGGAAATGGCAAAATGTGCGTTGAGAAGGGAACCCTCGTGCGATTGATACTCAGCCAACGCGTTCGAGCAAAGGATTCCGGGGGATGGAGGCAGCTGAAAAAAAAAGGAAAATCTAGCCTGGGATTGGAAATTTTCACAAAAACTATTTGTTTCGAACCAACAAGGCTAAATGTTTTTAGGACATTTGGTCCCGACTCGATTGGTCTATTGAGAAATTTACAAATTGAATCACGTTGCCCTTAACGCGATTGGTCATAGAGGTACTCGCAAAAAAAGATATGCATCAGGCAGGACTCGAACACGCGACCTTAAAACTGCAGTCGGTTGCTCTAACCACTGAGCTACCGGCGCGCTGCCCCATACTGCGTGAGGGCTCTCAATATCCACGGTCTGCGCCCCATAGGCTGAAAGCATATCAGAACGGAGCAACTGTGGCTTTTTTATTACCTCTGACTCTCGCCCTATAATATGAAGGAGTAGTCTATTTGAACTAAAGGGTCTTACCTTGCACCTCCCTGGCCCGAAACACTTAATTCTATCCAGCTGACCAGTATAAAAGAGCATGTAGAAGTCTCTATAGCAGTCGCCGATGATATCTGCGTAGAACAAGTCCTTCGGAAGAAGAGCCATCACTTTCCCCATTGTAGCCGTCACTCTGTAACCTTTGTCTACTGCAACAGATGACCAAATCTGACCGTTTGTAGTCTTCTTCCATGGCCTCCACATCTTCTGAACTCAACAGAGTCTCCGGAGTCAGTTTTACTTCCTTCATTGGGTTGTACAAGGGATGACTGAAGATGATGGAAGCCTTTCCTGGGATGCGGGAGAAGTGTTTGATGTGGGTGATGGCATTCACGCTACTCGGAACCACGTGTCTGAAAAGAGGCCGCTTAACATTTTCATTTTAACCCACTTCCTCAATCCCCTTGGAAGAGTCGGGGGCCAGTGGATCCAAGTGGAATTCATGTACTTTGGCTTGGTCACCAGCTTCCCAGTTTCTGAGGTTTGTTCGAATGTGATTGTGGAAATCATCTCAGTCAGAGAGAATTCAGGTCCAAACTGTCCTGAAATCCATATGTTCCATGCATTGTCTTTCAAATATCCCTACTTGCAATTGCCTTTGAATTCTCTTTGTTGTATTGGAGGAATGCTGCATTTGGCAGGGAAGTGAACAATTCCTCGAATTCCTCAAAGTAGGTGTCATGTAGCCGTGGAATCAAAATGTCGTCGAGGTCCACAAAACTAATAAAAGCGGCGGTTTCCTGGAAACATCCACAAGAAGTCAAAGCAAAAGGGTACCTTGTACTGAAGGAGACAGTCCGTCTGTGCCGCCCCTTGGTTTCGGAATTCCACGTTTATGTTTGGGTCGAAATCTTCCTCGGGGACACTTTTCAGAAGAATTCGGTGCCAGGGTTGCAAAGTGAGATAACCCTGAGGAATGATTGAAGTTTAGGATGAAACCTACGCTTTTCTCGTATTCCTTCAGAAGCTGAAACATTGGAGAGACCATACTTCGAGTGTAAAGATGCATATGACTCCCGAATCTGAAAATTATTTCAAGTTATGGGCCTCCCCTTTTATTGTGGGGTATTTCGACCTGAATGGCCACCACTTGTCTTCGTCTGAGGTTGCTTGCTAATCATTCACTGTTTACCATGTTGCCTCTTAGTTTGTCATCGGCAGCAAAAATTGAAAGCGAAAATATTTGTGCCAAACTGGTTAAAAGGGTCTACCCACCCAAATCAATCTATTTCACAACATGTCCGGCAGATCAAGGCGAAATAAAGGTGGGTTGAGCTACTTTTATATCACTTTTTATTCAGCAGCGTTCCGTGAACACAACAAACAACCACCAAGAGAGGAAAATGGCAAATGGAGATGTTAGAGTCACAAACACGATGACAGTCAAGGAACAGACCACCTACAAAGGTTATCGCTTTACTTAATGCAGACGCTTTTATTTTAGGGAACAAATAACTTCCTTGCGATATTCTTTCTGAATTTTACGATGTCCAAATGTTATTTGAAATGAAACGTGTTTGTACTTTTCGCCAGGACAACATCGGGTATCAAATTAACCTTATGAAATATTAAGTGATGAAACAAAAAAAACTGTTGAATGGCTTGGCAAAAAAAGATGAAAAAATGGTGAAGAGTTTTGGAAGACTATCAAGGGCCAAACCTCTTGTAAACGTGTGCTGCCAGAAGAGCCACCTGCCACTGCTCACTGGCGAACAAAGGGGCCACGCAGGTAACCACATCGTGGTATTCCGAAGAAGGACGGACCACCGGGAGCTGAAAAGGACATTGTATTGAGAAATACATTTTCCAAACCTCGACTAATCCATTGCCCACATCCAGGGAAACAAGCTCAGTGGACGGAAGGGCTGTGAAAGTAAGAGAGTAGTCAATCCACTTGCATTTGTGATGAGGGGTGATTCTGAGAATGGTAAACAATGGAGAAATAAAGATTTACCTTTGAATTTGGGCTTCTAAAACATTGGAGTCATCTGCTGATGAAACCTTGAATTTGAGATGACTGTGGCTTTTGAGCAGGTCGAAATCGGCCGTAAAAACGACTGCGACCGCATTGTCTCCCAAACTATTGGATTTTGGAAAATAATAAACAGAATAGAAGAATAAATCAAATACATCCAGAGGTTCGTCGTCGTACTCTTCTGGGCGAAAGTAACTGAAAGACGAAGATTTAGAGATTCCAAATGGAAAGTGTAACTTACCAGAAATCAAAAACCCGCTTCGTGGGTTTTCGCTTTCTGGATGGGCGGCCTTCGGCCGCTTCAGGGCCGCTTCGCGGCCTCAAAAGAACTACCAAATTTTTGGGTGAGCGCTCGGGTCGGGTACCAAAGTGCGGCCGACCGCTCCGGCGCTTCGCGCCTCCACGAATGGCGGCCGCACTTTGGTACCCTCCCCTCGCTTAATTACCGCGCACCCATTTCCACCCTCTGGAAATGAGAAAACCCTATTCCTAGAAATTTCACGTTGCGCTGTTAACAAAGAGAAAGAAAACGGCCAAATGTATATAAGGATAAGGGAATAAAACTTACGTAAAAGAAATAATAGAAATTATGAAAATACTGAATATAGCCAGAAATGGGAAGAAAACCATTGGATTTCGGCGAACCATTGAAATTTAGATTTGAATAGGTGAGGTCAATCCACGAGAAGACGATAAAAGTGCGCAGGCAGCCGGCTGCCAGGAGATATGATCTACGGATGGGTTCGATACACCGACACTCGAAGAAACCAGGATGCGACTTTTCGCATTCTTTTCTATTTTATCTTAAAAACAATTATTAAGACTTTCATTTGTACATATTATTTACAGAAGGATTTACAGAAGTTTCTCTTTCTCTGTGGTTGAATATTTCCATCTCCAAAGTTTGACGAGGGCTATTCCTGCTAGAGCGGATGCCACAGCAAGGAATGCAACGCAATCCAAGGAGTACAGTTCCAGAATCCCCAGGTGCTCAATTGGCAGTCGCATATGCTCCATCGGCCCAAATTTCACCAACAAATCCACTCTCCTTACAATTTCCCTTCTGAATACTTCCTCCTGTCCTCTGAGAACCTTTGCCATTTGGGCTGCTTTACGAGCTAAGGACCCAGAAGGGTCCAAAGTGAGTCTCAGAGCTTTTGACAGGGCCTCCCTTGACACATTCTCTCTTTTAATTACAATTCCGTAGCCTCGTTTCACTAAACACCCGAATGATTTTGTGAAAGTTTAGAATGTTCACCAGAATTCTCTGCGTTGATGAATTGATCGCCAAAGAGGGGAATGGAAATGACTGGTTTCCCTCGAAAAACGGCCTCATTCATGGAATTCATGCCTCCGTGGCTGACGAAGACTTTCAGACGAGGGTCGGCTGGAAACAACCTTATTCTATTATGAAGGAGACCTACCTAAGAGGTCCGATTGAGGAATCCAATCCAGTCTCAGAACATTTGGGCGCCAGGAGAAGGCCGAAGTAGAATTATCACAAATTGGAAATTTCCAAAGGAAGGTGACTTCGGGGAAATCGGAAAATGCTGATAGAATACCTGAAAACAACTGTTTTACATCTATAAGTGATTGTTATTTAGAATACCTTCTACAGTAGCTGGTACCATTGAGCAGCTGTCAGTTACAGTTCCAAGTGAAAATAGGACAGCAGAAGACCTCTGACTCAAGATTTCCTCAAACTCCTAAAAGCCAATGCCTTCCAATTTGATTTTAAAACCTCTGAAATTGGCTTTGCTGGGTAAATCGAGGCCCCTCCAATCGGTTGAACCATGTGAGTGGTAGGCCGTGGTGATTGGGTGAATTCATTCACATTCGACAGAATTAATCCAACTTTCGTCTGAACTATAACTGTTTCAAAGTAGAAAATATTGGTCTACCATTAGCACTTGGTGTAGATCTTGCGTTTGAGGGTAGAATTCCCTTACCAAACTGTTTTGCCAAAGAGAGTCGAAATAGAGGAAGAAATTGGCCCCGACATTCAGAAGAAATGTGTCCAATCTTTCAAGGAATGTCATTTCCTCGCTATATGTTGTCACAAAATCTGAGGATGTTTATGACATTTGAAATTGCTTGGAAGGAAAATTACCTGGAATGAAACTTGAAAATCTAGGAAGTCCAGTTACTTGAAAAAATGAAGGAAAGATTCCTAGGGAACTAGAGGCCACGACTGACGGAATTCCGAGGACCTGGAAAATTGATTGAATCGTAGTTTCTGGCTCTCTTGCTCTTTCTCGGTAGTCAAAAAACTTTAGAATCACCTCTGTTATTCCCAGAGGAACATGACTAAACAATTCAACTACAGCCACATCGAAGCGTGTCTCATTCAGGCGAGCCAGCAACTGTCGGTCTTCCAGGATTGCTGAAGATGCCACTTTAGTTGAGCTGAAGCCACTTGAAATGGATGAAATTTTGGCTCAAACTTAATAAAGAGACAAATATTTATTCTGTCCTTTTTCCAATGGAAAATAGGTGTTTGGTCGGTTGATAAGTGAAACCCTCTGACCGCCAACGGAAATTGAGATAAAGGTGTTCGGCTCAGGGGAATTTCATTTGGCTTCATATTAACAAGGGTTTGCCCTACTCATTTGACTCTAACTGACTTCCGTAGTAAACTTACCCCTAAACATCTTATGTGTGCAGTATAACATATAAAAGAAGTCGAGCTTAGAGATTGCCCTGTCCGATTCAAAAGGATAGCTCCAGGGTCGCATGTAGCTTACTCTGGAGAAGTTAGGTTTCACTTGACCCTCTCCTAACCCACTGTTCATGAGAGAAATCCACTTTGTCTCCTATATCCATGGCTATTTTGTGGATTCCTGGCTCTGTCGTTCCAAACGGTTCAATCTCTCGATCAAAAGTAGGGCTCAAGACGGTCTGAAAGAACTAAAAGCCTTCAATGACAATCCCACCACATTGTGTCCTCCTCTGGCCAAAACATCAGCGATGTTTCCTAGGAATCGGACATGACTGTACCCCATGGTGGGATTGAAGACCAGAATGTTCCCTCCGAAACATCCGGTCGCAAGAGACAATAAAATGAAAATGGACATTCTGAAAATGCTCAAAGTGAGAGTGGTCAATCTGGACTAAACAAGCTGGCAAATGCCTTATCTTCGACAATGGAACTGCATTTTCTTCAACTTTTGATAAGCGCCACGCTTTGGTCAGGTGGACAATGAATCCCAACAGTTGACGCCCTTTGATGTACCCTTTTCGCTACGGGACCCCTTACAATCTTTATTTAGTTTACTTTTGAAATCAATCTACAAACTACAATCGTCTGAAGATCAGATGGTCTGGTGACGACTGCTTATTCTTCCATCTGATTCCTTCGCCATGCTTCCTGACAAACTGGAAACAGAAACAGAACGAATTCCTGAAAATGTAATTTCTATTTTTTTTAAATGAACCCTACCTAGATATTTCTTTATTTCATCTCTGTAGCTTTTTACACAACTCATGGCCACAATTGGGTCCAGAACCTTCGGAATGGAGCTGACAACGGAGAAGAAGGGGGAAACCGGAGTGAAGAAAGCGGAATGTTCCCAGAAAGGGAAGGTAAAGTGGATGAGGGAAGGGATTCCGGCGAAGACGAGAGGAATGATTGTCTGAAGAGAGAATTGGACAAGTGGTTGTTATAAACACCTGAAGAACCAGAACCGTGAAGAGATCTTTCTCAAGGCTAATGTTGATGAAGGATTGGAGACGCTGCATTTCGTGGATTTTGGTCCAAATCTTACGGCCACAGAAGAAGATTACGGTAAGCCAGGCGACAAGGAAAACCATGTGGATGACCACGGCAGCCACGCCACCCAGGGAGATGGCACCCGTCATTGGGTCCTGAAGGGAATGGAGTAGAGAGGAGGCTAGGGGTGGACTCACGTGGACTTGGACCATTATGTAGTTCAAGTGTTCCGTTATATCGAGGCCGTACTCGTGATGGAGGCCTTCCATGAAATGCTGAAAATGAGAATTCAACTGAATGTGTGCATGTGTGTGTGTTTGCGTGTGTATGTTCTAACCTCCGTTGGATGGCTCCTTCTGCAGACCATGTAAGCACAATACGCAGTGGCTGTAACAAACAAAAGGTAGCAAAGGAATAGCCCCAGCTTCATCCACAACCGCTTCGAAATCAGAATGGCCAGTTTTAGTCTGAACTCTGTTCATTCCCTTTTTCATCTTCAACAAACCTGCACAGATTGATGTATCGATAGATGAAATTCACCAGGACCAATCCCAACCAAGCTGCGTACAGAAGACAGTACAAACTAGTGGCTTCAGTCGCTATTTCTGATCGACTGAGGGGACCATAATAGGAGAAGGCTATCCAAGACCTTTGGTAAACGAAGTGCATCTGAATTGGTTATAAGGTTGTTCTTTTAAAGAAGTTCATACGGGCATTACGAGAAGAACCGCACTTGCGTAGAGTAACTCGTAGAGAGAGAATCCAACCATGAGCCACTTGTAGAAGCCCATGGTTCTCTTGCTGAATCTCAGAATCACAAAGATCAGAAGGATGTTGAAGATGATGGCCAAGGTGTTGACGATGAGGGTGAGGAAGGAGGCCGTAGAAAGTAGGGACATTCTGGGTTTAAGCTGCTGAAAACTAATTGTAGAGGAGCCTGCAATGACGGCAGATTGTTAGAAGCTAAGATAATGAAATGGGAAATGGCACTTCTCTGGAGCTGACATTAAACTGGACTCATCCTTTAGCCAATGGACTCGGCGCTCTCTTGGATTAGTGAGAACTGCGGCCAAGGGATATGGGCGATGGCTCTCGGAAAATACAGGAAAGGCCTATCCAGACAAGCAAACATGGTAGGGTGTCAAAGATCTGGGAAGTATTTTGGCTTTTTGAAGAAATGTAGTTGCTTGCGGAAGTTGCTACTGTAATTCTGTAGATACTGTTGATGTATTGGAAACAGATGGACATTGCTGATAGAAAAATGCAAGGGTCTGGGAAGCTACAAGAGAGGAAAAATGTATAAGCAAGGGGAAATGAGACTAACATATCAGAAGAAGAGCAATTGAGGGAGGCAGGATTGTCGAAGCCTTTTATGAAAACCTCTGTCTACCATACCATATCAAATTTGTGAAAGTTTTGGAAAACTGCAGTACAAGAAATGATAATAAACATCCATTTTTATAGATCCATGTTCTACAACATTTGCTATTCACTCCTTTCATTAGTTCCATGACCGTCACACACCTCCCTTTTCGAAGGGAAAACAATTAGTCAAAAGAACGCCAACTAATTAGGAAAGATCACATCTGCAGTACAGATGCATCACTGGGTAAATAAGGCTGAAAGAAGCCAGAATACTGAGGACAGAAGGAACAAGAATAAGACTCTGGAGGCTTATGTGTGATAGCGTACTCTTCTCCAATGAGGTGGCTCTAGCAGATGTAGCGGTTCCATTAAACAATCAGTGAATAACATCAATGTCGTTATAATTTTGTAGGTCTTTCAGAATTCGACGCCGGATGAAGGCATCACAGTTTTAAGACAGCCACGTGCAAAGGTTCTAACCACAAAAGCGTGGACGGAAGATGCTAAAATCAAAGTTTATGGCATCAGCGGTAGGTATGTTTGGCCATTTTGCAGTGAATTGCGAAATCAACAAGTGATATCAATGATAATATTCATATTGGACCCTGTAGAAGAGCCCAGAATTCGCGCCTTTCCATTGACTCTAAGACCGTGACATACCTCCCCCGTCATATAATCTCGAAATTTCAAATGTGAAAAATAATTACCGAAAAGAACACCAACCAATTATGGAAAGATCTCATCTACCGTAGCCTATCATCATCAGTTTCTATAAAAGAATTTCCGCGGATAGCACCATTCAGAGCGGATTAGGGAAATGTCAGGAGGATTATGGAGAAGGCTACAGAGGAGAGCCGTGGTTAGACTGGACCCTAGAGCTAATACCCTGCATTAATCTAGAAATGTTCCAAGTCACCCCCCCCCCCCCAAATGTTGGTAGTTTGGGTAGAACGCTTCATTGAGATGCGAATAAATATGTTATGTACACAGTACTCGTAGGGTAATTTACAATATGACCACTTGGTGGCAATTCTTCTGTTTCTTCATTCCTCTGCTATCCTCAGAGAATCCTCGGGACTGTTCGGTTCGTCGTCTATCTGCATGTTGACCTCTGGGGAAGGCGATCTGAAACGAACCCATTTCATAAATATGTTTAGGAGAAGCGCAAAAGTAGGAGAAATAAAGCTGCAGGAATGGGCAGAAAAGAAAGACAAGGGTCTGAGGGAGACCCAGGAAAGAGAGCTGTACGGGACACCATGCGACCACAAACAAATCCTACCCGACGGAAACGACGCCGCGGCGTCGCGTTCTGACAAGAAATGATTACTACATGCAAGGTTTCTAGATTTTGACACTCGGAGTGCATTCAGCACAGTTTCTGGTCTACCTTGGTGGCGGCTGCTGATGGACATTGGTGGTCGGTGGCCGAACCCAGCCTCCTTGGTTAGGCTTTGGCGGCAAAGTGGGAGGTCGCGGAGGAGGGGCCTTCGGCAGTGGAATATTCGACACGGAGGGACCTCCATGAGACATGTGGGTAGGATGGCCAAGGGATGACCTTAATGAGAGATTTTGTTAGATCCGTCCGCATTCGAACCTCCTCTGATCGTGTTTCTTAATGTGAGAACTGGGTGGATGGCCGTAGGAGGACATGCGCTGCTGCGGCATGTGGCTGCTGGAGGAGCTCTTCCTGCTCATGCTTGGCTTGTGCGGCGGCACGGGCATAGGGGCAACCACTGAAACACGAGAATTTGATAAATACAAAGCGGGTCCGGGCCCAAGAATGAGCAGTCCTTGTCACTTCAGTTTACCTGGAGGGAAAGGAGTGGGGGCTGCGGCCACAGGCGAGGGAAGGGTTGGAGCAACCGGGGTCGTGGGAGTGCCAGGCTCCTTGCTCGCATCTTTCGGATCCTCCCTCTGAAGATTCTACGGTACCCAATTGACGCTCAATCTTACCTTCGGAATCTTGAAATTCTTGAGTGTTGGCGTCATGAACGGGAGCATAGGCGTTGCCTTCTGTTTCGAAGAAGCCTCCGACTGAAACAATTGTGAGTTTCTTTCAAAAGAAGTCGAACCTTGTGTCTCTTGTGTTCCTTCTCCTTCCCACTTGGCTCTGCCTTCCTCTTCCTCTCCCTGGCCGCCTTCTCCTTCTCCCTGTCCCTCTCCTTCGGCTCCCTTTTCTTCTTCTCCGCCTTTGGAGCACTAGATCCAGTAGCACCAGCTGCAGAAGCAGCCAATTTAGCCTTCTGGGCATCCACCGAGGGAGAAGCCCGAGATTTAGAGATCTGAAAAAGTCTTTTAGAGGAATGTACATGCAAACCCCACCTTCAAAATGAGTTTGTTTCCATCCGGTTTCAGAATACCAGGAAGGCCTCCAGAAGTTCCCTCGCCTTCTGCCTTCGGAGAGCCAAAGGCTGCAGGAGATTGTGTATTCTGGGAGAATTTGGTTTGAAACAGCGAATGGAGGAAACCTGAGAAATAAGGGACGCGACAGCGGGGATGGCCTTCTCGGGAGGAGAATCAGGAGAACCCACTCCGTCGTCGAAAATGTCGCTCATCATGCTTAAACGAAGAGATATCAATTGAACTGAATGGAAAATAACTTTTTGATCTTCCGTTGGGTGGCGACGGGAGCGGAGACCTTCTTAGTCGGGGGGACGAAGTCGAGACTCGTCTTCCGCACAGGCTGGATCCTCAAGGGAGCTGTTTGCTCTGCTGCCAAGGAGGAGGAAGGCTGGGATGGTAAGTGAGAAGGAACGGCCTGGAAAGAATAAGAAATGGGGAGGGAGAAGAATCTTACGTGAGGATGTGAAGGATGTTGTGAAGGAGCTGGCAAGATGTTCTTCGGCGGCGGAGGGGGATCACACGCCTCGTCATCTGATTCTTCCTCGGCGTAGGGTGAACTGACACTTGGCGTTGCTGAGGGAAAGGCTGGAATCAAGGTGTTAGAGAAAGAGAAAGAAAGAAAAAAAGAAAGAAAGAGAGAAAGAGAGAAAGAAGAGAGAGAGAGAGAGAGAGAGAGAGAGAGAGAGAGAGAGAGAGAACTGACCAGTGGCCATGTTGACATAATCGCTGAAAGACCTCTGCAGGGTGGGTCTCTGCTGTACTTCCAGCTCCTGTTGTGACATCGGTGCCCCAGAAGACTTCCTCGGTCCGCGGGGTTTCCTCACAGCTGCCGGTTTTCCAGTCACTGAATCACAAGTACATTAGCCATTCCAGTCCCTTACTCCTTGGCTTCTTCTGTCCAGGAGGCACCGCTCCAAACGGATCCTGCCCCGTGAGGGAATCGGTGGAGGCCGTCCTGTCTCCGAGATTGCCCTTCCGTTGTCGAGGTCTTCGTTTGCCAGCGGCTGCCCCTGAAATATTATATATATTCCACGATAGCCATTATTCCACCTCCTCTTCCAACAGGACTGGAGACTCCATAGGTGAAGGAATTCGAATGGGGCGAGGGAGAGGGATAGCTGCTGCCACTGCCTCCAGAACGGTCGTCTGGGAAATCGAAGATGTCGGGGGTAGAAGGGTGTCCAGCCGAGGAGGCATTCACACTTTGCTGAAGAACATGAACTTATTCTATTTACATGAAATATGTAAACATTATTGGGTTAAAAAGATAAAAGATATGACGTATTGTCTTTAATCACGCTCACAATAAGTCTTAACCACTTTCGCTACCGTAATCTTTTACAAGAGGGTCTGTCACAAGTTGGGGAATCGACTATAGAAGGCTCCTCGCTTTCTCCTCTACAATTCTAGTCATTATCTGTTATCATCTGATGGGGCCCGATGGACATGGAGAGAGGTTGGATTGGGGATATATCTCAATGTCAGGACGCTTTCTGCTATTTCTTGCATCAGCCCGTTTTGCGTATTCTGGCGAGACTGATGTTTCAGGAGCGGTTTTTAAGTAAGGGTCCGACAAGAAGGGCCTTATTTCCCTATCAGGTATGTCATCGCTTAAGTTTGAGCAAATCTTGTGGTGTCAGAAGACGGCCGTACTCGATTTTTTTTTTCAATTTTCCAACTGGACAATTTTAAAGGCCAATCTTTTGGGATCTACCCTAATTAGTGTTCCCTAAGAGTTAAAAGTTAAATGTCAGGTAAACTGCACCCACCGCCATGCGCAGTCGTGCGGTCTCAAGCGGACTGAGCTGAGTGATCCCTCCGGGCATCCGATGTGCCGGGCTGGCTGCGACCGCAGGGGTGGTGGGCTTGCTTTCTCCCTCCCACGCCTGTGCTATCTGGCAGATTGCCTCCTGAACAAGAAGATAACTATCATGCCCCTTCAAGTGACTACCAGATCTGAGAATGCGTGGGCATATGACTGGTCAGACGGCTGCCGCACGTTGCGCGACAGTGCCTCTGGTCGGGCCGGCGCCGGAGTGTAGACGTCGTCCTCTTCCTCTTCAAAGTCTTTGAAAGAGGCCAGTAAGGCGATGGGGTTCTCGTCTATTTGGACCTCGTACACGTAGGCTTGCTCGCGACGAGGGGGTTTCGGTTGAGGTAACCAAGCGTCGCCAATTTTATCCAAGAAAGAGCTGATCACACGGGAGTCACAGGGCGAAGTGGCGTCGTCGGCGGGGTCCGGGGAGCCACGGGCCTGCAGAGCATTCACTGCCCTGGTCAGGGTGCACGGGATGTTATGAGATCTGAAAGGATGGAGAGATAAGGGAAAAGGGGAAAAGGTTACTTGATAAGCATGGAAGTCAGCTGTTTGTCGATATCAGCAGAAACCGAGGAACCATCGGACTTTTTCATGACAGCAACCCAGCCGTCTTTGGTCGGCTCAATCCTCACTGAAATTATCCCTCGTACCAAATAAAAGATAGAATCCTACCGACGACCAGTCGATCATTGGCTGAGAACTGGATCTCGAACCTCGTGGAAGAGGGGAAGACCTTCATCTTGACGCTGTTCCCACTCTTCCACCTCCCAGATGACATGGCAAGGAAGGACTCCCACAGACAGTTGTGCATCTCCTGTGCACGGATCAGGGCAATCACCTAGGGAACAAGGATGAAGAGGGGATATGCAGGCACGTACCTTGTCGAGATTGCTCATATCATTTATGTACAACTCCCCGATGACAACGTCATTCTCCTCCTTCAGAAATTCGGCGGGGATGGTGTAACGGTGCTGCATTATGTGCGAAGGGAGAGAGGTGCGAAGTACAAGTTCCTCGTTGGTCTGAAAAAGCGATCTAAGCAACTTCAAATATGTTACAAACCTTGAAGTCAAACTCGCTGGTGTATCTGTAGGCGTTGACGTGCTGGCGAACTATGGACGGTCGGGCGAGGTACTTTTCCATCTTACGCCAGTTGATCTCCGAGAACAAAAGAGGAACGGAGAATTTCAGACAGAAGCACATGCTCATCGATTTCACCGAACCGCATGGGTCTCTGAAACCCACTGAGTTCGATCCACAGAGAATAACCCACTTGACCCCTCCAACCGGCAGTTCCACCTCTTTGTCGTTGTGGACAATGGAGACCTCCAAATACGGCAAGTTAGCGCAATCTGAAGCAACCCATACATACATGTTGATTATAAACGTACCAATGTCGATATCAAAGTTCTTTCTGTCGGCAGAGAGGATGTAATAAGGCGGAACGACGTAGAAGAGTCTGGACGGATGAAGGGAGTCCCGCTTCTGCAGCCAGCCGGTTGGCAGAGAGTTCACTTTGTCGAAGGTTGGCGGTCCGCTGACGCCGTTCAGCGAGGCCTCCATTGTCTCCAGTGCAGCCACACAGTCCATTTTCTCCGTACTAAATCTGCCGTATACGGAAAATGCATTATTAAATAAACCTGTTGTGAACAGATGGGACAGTGGCGAGAATGGAGTAAATGGATGTGCGCAGGGTTTCATAGTCGTCTTTTAGGATCAGAGCACAGGCCTCCTCACTGGCGACAAGCGGACGCCCAAAGTACCCGATTTTACAAGACTTTACCTACACAATATTACATTTAAAAGTAAGAGCAACAACATACCGTCTCCTCGAAGACGATCTCCACGTGGATCTCGGCATTTCTGATGACAATCAGATTGTCCTGATAATTAAACGTGCATCTAAACCCATAAAAGTCTGCAAAATTTGGGGAAACCTACTCAAGACCCTCGGCGAGCTGCTTCAGTTTTGCCATTGTGTCAGCGTTCGTATCGACTGAAATAGCCACTTATTCAGAACAATAAATGCATACCTGGAAGAGTTCTTCGCATGAAATTGATGGCCTGGATAACATCCATCCTGCTTTCTGCATCGAAAACAAGTCGTTTTTCCTGGAATTGGGGAATTACACAGAATGGAATCATCGACTAACCATCAAATTACGGCGCAGGGCCTGTCCAAAACTGTCCCAGGTGAGTTTTGACGACGACTGCCGAATCTTCTCCATCCGCATCTCCGTGTCTATCTTATCCAAGTCAAATTCCTCCTCCATTTCGTACAGAACTGTAGGTATAATACCCTAAATACATTATTAATAACTATGTGAAATAAAATGAAAGGCCAATCATACAATTAAAGAATGCAAAATCATAATTTTGCAGGAATTCATCGTAAAAACAGGAAGCGTTCAAACCATGCGGGCAGAGTCAGACACCAAACGGCGCCATCTGCGTCTCTGACCCGGCCGCATACGGCTGTGATGGCAGATGCTGGGCGCCATCGGACTGTAAATGGGTTGCTATAGGATGTGGAATTCAGCCAAGAGACTGACGTTTTGGACGAGTATAACATTTAAAAGTGAAAACTTTATTTTAAAAACATAAGAGAATAAAAGTGTAATGCTAATGACAACGTGGGGGGAAACAACAAGAATCAACAATTTGAAACGAGGGAGGATGAGAAGAACGACGTAGGATCTCTCAACCGGGCGGATCATTTGCGGTGGGTCTTCTTGTGCGTGGTGCGAGCTGTGGTCGTGAAATCGAATTCCTGGCAGTTGTACCTCTTCTCCCTGGTGTGGATCGCGTTGTGGTCTTCCAGGCTGGCCTTCCGTGTGAAGGCCACATTTTGTGCAGGCGAATGGTTTTTCACCAGAATGCGAGAGACGGTGTGGGTCACATGCTGCACCAATTTGAACTCCTTTCCGCATGTGTCCTCAGATGCTCCTTCGGTTCTTCGTCAGAAGAGCACTTCTGGGAGCAGCCATCCACAGGACATTTCCTCTGCTTGTCGCCTTTCGTCGGTTGGTCCTTGGTCTTCCTCATCATCGTCGAGAGAATCGTCCTAGGGGAGAGGTCTCTAAAATAGACACAATTTGAATGAATCTTTCAAAATGAAGTAATTACCCTCAAAACTCTCGCGGGCCTGGACTGTCGAATTGGATGCTAAAACTCACTTTCTTTGTCTTCGCCATTTGCTGAGAATTCCTGACTGGGATTAGGTCATCGTCAGAATCGCTCCCTCCTTCTCCGTGACCATACTCTCCTCCGCCAAAGGTTGTGCTTTCTAAGGAAAACTAAAGGAAACGTGATTGACTTGAAGCATTTCTAACCTGTGCTATGAGCGGTTTGGTTGTGGTTTCAGCAAAAGTTTTAAATGTGTCTTTTGCATATCCTTCATTTCAACCATTTGCATTTCATGAGAAAATTAGAATAGCCCATCGTCCCCTTCCTTTCTCCCTCATTCTCTCTTCTCCCTCTCTCCGAGATGGCTGTTCCTGACGCTACCTAACTCAAACTATTCCTGTGGGTCTCCCTTTGTCCCTGAAATTACCTTCCAGGGCCATTGAATCCCGCCAAGATGAGTTCGTGGCTCGTCTGAAGGAAGTGATTGCGATTCCTTCCGTCTCCGGAGATCCTGCAAGGAAGGCAGACTGCGAGAGGATGACCAAGTGGACCAAGGAGGTTGGCCTCTCTGCTTATAGGCAATTCCTTCTGTTAAGACTCTGGATAGACTGGGGGTGCAGACTGAAATGGTCTACCCCGAAGTGAGGAACCCCGACGGGACTGTGACCAAACCGCACCCGATGGTCTTTGGACAGTTGGGAAAGGACCCTAGGAAGAGGACTCTGCTCATCTACGGACACCTCGATGTGCAGCCGGCCAAGATTGAGGATGGCTGGAACAGCGAGCCTTTTGAATTGACGGAGAAGGACGGGAAGCTGTTCGGAAGGGGGTCTTCTGATGACAAAGGACCCGTCGTCGCTTGGTTGAATGTGATCGAGACGATGCAAAAGGAGGGAGTGGACATTCCCGTCAATCTCAAGGTATACCTTGACTTTAAAGGTTTTCACATCTGACAGAAGTAAATTACAAGGAAAAGACGCTTTTAAACTCAATAACCCATATATCTACATCAATTGATTACCGTTTGCTTTCAGTTCTGTTTCGAATGCATGGAAGAGTCGGGTTCTGTTGGTTTGGAGCAGGAACTCATCAAGAGGAAGGAGACCTTTCTCTCGAACGTCGACTTTTCCGTGATCTCCGACAACTACTGGCTGGGTCCTGAGAAGCCGTGCATTACCTACGGATTGCGTGGTCTCTGCTACTTCCATCTGGAGGTTGAAACGGGCGAGGGCTCTCGGTACGTCATTCCCCTCATCAGAAGATCATCAAAAGCTCAGAAATGAGGCCATGGGCGACCTGATGTGGGTGATGTCTGTGTTGACTGACGAAAAGGCGACCGTGCGAATCCCCGGACTGGCTGAAATGGTGGCTCCTCTGACGGAGGAGGAGAGAAGGCTCTACCAGAAGATCTCATTCGACGTCAAGACTTTCAAGTATCTATTGGATATTTGAGAAAACCTGGAATGTTTAGGAAGGAGACTGGGTTGGTGGGTCTGACGACGGAGAACAAGGAGGAACTGTTGATGAGGCGCTGGCGCTATCCCAGCATCTCCCTTCATGGAGTCGAGGGAGCCTACAGTGGCTCATTGGCTACTTCCGTAATCCCCACCAAGGTTGGATTTCCAGAAACCTTTTAGTCCTTTATCTTCAAAACATGCTTTGCAACCCTCCATTGAAACAATTCAGGTGATCGGAAAGTTCTCGATCCGTCTGGTTCCGAACATGCAGCCGTCGGATGTCAACCGCGTGGTGAAGGAGTACATTGAGACGAAGCTCTGGCCGAAGAGGCAGTCTCAGAACTCTCTGAAGGTGCTTCCTTCGCATGGAGGCAAGTCCTGGCTGGGCAACTTCAACGACCCCAACTTCCAGGCGGGGGCGAGGGCCATCAAGAGAGGTGAAATCTTCCAAAGAAAGTAAAACTCCGGTTGTTTCAGTGTTCGGAGTGGAGCCCGACTACACTAGGGAGGGCGGGTCTATCCCCATTACTATCACTTTCCAGGTGATTCTTCATCTAAAGAACTCCTTCAATATCTAAATTTCTGCTGAAAATCATAGTGATTCAGGATCTGACTGGTAACTCGGTGGTTCTTCTGCCGATCGGTGCTTCTGACGACATGGCCCACTCCCAGAACGAGAAGATGAACCGCACCAACTACGTCCACGGAATGAAGACTCTGGCCGCCTACCTCCTGGAGCTGCCAACCAAGTAGATATGAGAGGATCCACCATTTTATCCTTTTTGAATGAATTCATGTGTAATTGTTCTGTAAACCAAAAGCTTAAAGATGGGAAACGTATGGTTGGAATTTCAAGGAAATTAATCTTTACTTTCAGCTTATGAATTTACAGACGCATTTTATTGTGGTTCAAACTTTTAAGAGTCAACGTATTGTGTGGCTCCTTCATCCACTCCGACTTAGAGCATGCTTCAGACATTTTTCTTACATGTATCCGCCTGTGGCTCTCCTTGTTCTTGCACGTTGTTCGTTTATTGATATACCTCCCTACCTTCCACATTTTCCTCTCGCCTACGATGTTCGACAGGTGACACAGGTGGTTATAGAAGAATGCGTGTAGCTATGGTTACATCAGCGGAACCTGGAACGCAAGTTATGTCAGGCAGGGTGCAGATATGAAACGGATATACCTACTTCGTCTTGTTGACATCACACTTTGCATCATCCGGAACTCACGATAACCTGTCGGTTTAGTGAATATAAGAGATTTGACCTAGTTGAACAAATGAAAACATGCATATTTACTCGGTTCAGTCAGCAAACCCTCGCATTTCACACCTACCTCTATCTCTTTCTCTTTCAGTCTTTGTCTCTCTAGCTCTATCTCTATCACTCACTCTCTCTCCCCTTCTATTCGCACCCTTCCCTGTCTCAGATCTTTAAATCAAAGTATGTAAAATACCCTACTCTATGTTTCTTTTGTCCATCTGTCTGTCTCCAATGCCATCCGTCGGTCCCCGATGGAACGGGCGCGGTCAAGTGCATTGCGAGTGTAATATGTTTTCGCACCCCGCCACGCCGGTATCATCCCTTTCAAAATAAACAACATTGCTGCCTTCGCATCCGCAGACGTCTCTTACTGTATCTCCGCTCGTGACAGGCGAATTTGTCAGTGTCCTGTCAGTATCGGGACGGTGGATTGACAGCTGCCAGTTGCAGCGGTTAATCAGTCAGGCGAGGTACTTGTAAAGTAATAGGAACACAGTTGGGAAAAGCTAAAAATTGAAAGAGTGCATTGAACCTTGCACTAAAAACATGGGAGATTTCGGTCAGTATCGGATCTTTTGTGGCGGCCGACTTTTTGTTATCGTCTGTGTCTTACAAAAGCCTTATCTTCAGCCTGCAAATCAGCCCACCTGGCCCTAACCTTTGAAACCAACGCACTTTCCCTCCATTCTCGTCGAGACTCCGGAAATAACGCGATATCTATTGAAACTCCTGGACAAAGCTACTCCGCTTTTCGGGGTACGGTACCTCGCCTCGTTGCGTTTGAAAATGTTTACCTCAATCCCTCGTGTGTTCCTCTGGTTTTTTGTTAAATCTTATTAATTTTCACTATTCTATTTAAAAGTATGGACCTTTTCCCCTCGGACCATTATGTTTTCCCGTCTCTTATCACCTCTGACGTAGTATTCCCCCCATTTACTCCGTGGTCTGTAGTCTTCGCCCACTCCCATGAATTATAGTGGAGATGAGCCAAAATTACTCAATTTTCCCGTGGAAAACCTGGTTATGATTTTGAAGAAAGGTGAGGCGATATGGAAAACAATTTATTTTCCCATTATGACCCTTCTTCCTGTTTCTCTCGCCGTTTTCATAAGTTAAAACTGGTTTATTTGAATTTTTCAGACTACCGAATTACCCGGAAGCGCACCGTGATGGGTCATTTTGATACCAAGTATCTGTCGAAAGATCACGTAAAAGGATTCGATAACTACAAGGTAAGCAGTTTTACTTCATCCCCTTTCAAAACTTTGTTGCTTTCAGTATTCCTGTATCGACAACAGTCCGCTCTCCGTTTATATATCCCATCCCTTCTGGAATTGGGTAGTTGAGGTTCGCCTTCTTCAGTTCGTTTTTCAACATTTCCTTCAGTTCTACCCACGAACATGGGCGCCAAACGCCATAACCCTCATAGGATGGTCGCTGGTGATGGGTTGTTTCCTGCTCGAGTCCGTCATTGACTACGACCTTCAGTCGAACAGCGTCGGTTCCACGAGGCCCGTCCCAGAATGGTCAGTTTACCCTTTGATGTTGAGACAGCTGGTTGTCACGGACCGTTTCTCATAACCACCTTCAGGTTCTGGCTTCTAGCTGCTCTTTGTACATTCCTCGGCCATCTTCTCGACGGAACTGATGGCAAACAGGCCCGGCGTATAGGAGCTTCAGGCCCCACAGGCGAACTATGTAATGTCCATAATTCCATCCTGCCTTACCCTCGATTTCAGTCGACCACGGTCTGGATTCCTGGTCAACCGTGCCCTTCACAATCACCATTTTCTCAGTCTTCGGTCGTGGTGAATTCAGGTACATCCACGGTTTGATGAACACCGCCTTTCTCTCTTTCAGTGTCGAGCCCATCCATTTGCTCTACATTCTCATCAGCGTCCAGATCGTCTTCATCGCCACCCACTGGGAGAAGTACAACACCGGCACCATGTTCCTCTCCTGGGGCTACGACGCCAGCCAATACGTTTGTTTCGAACCAACCGGCTGGCCTTACCACTGCTTCAGGGACTTGTCTTCGTTTACTTGTTCACCTACATTGTGGGCTACAAGTGGTTCCGGTTCTACGTCATCGGTGGAATCAACTTCGCCCAGGTCTTTGAAACTGGCTTCTACCGTAAGTTGAATGGTTTATTTCAATACTGGCATGTTGCAGTGTGCTGCATCGGTTCCGTGGGAATGTCCATCTACAACATGTGGTATTCCTACGCTGTTGACAAGACATTCAAACAGGTGAGCCATGGAAGATACAATGTGATCTCCTGATTGCAGCCCAACGTGATGGAGATGATGCGTCCGATGATCCCCGTGCTCTCCCTCTTCGCCGTGAGCATCCTCTGGGCCGCCAAGTCTCCCAGTACGTCTCCATCTTAGCTCCCCAAATTATGGTACTTCCAGCCAACGTCATCGACCGCGACCCCAGGATGTTCTTCTTCTGCGTAGGAACGGTCTTCAGCAACGTCGCCGTTAGTTCCCCTTCCTTTGTCCATTACAGTATTCCTTTAGTGCCGTCTGATCATCTCCCAGATGTCCTCCACGAGGGCGGAAGTCCACAACTGGCTCCTCGTTTTCTACGCCGCCGCAGCTGGTAATCAATATCCTAATTCTTTTCACCTCGGTTCCTTCCAGTGCTCTCCTTCAATCTCCCCAGCTTCGAACTCCTCATCCTCCGTCTGGCCACCCTCGTCATCACGGCCGTCCATGTGCACTACGGCACCTGCGTCGTTGGTTTTCACAGCAACACCTTCCCAATCACCTCGTTTTAGGCCCGTCAGTTATGTGCGCACTTCAAAATCCACGCCCTCGATGTGACGTACCTCAACAAGAAGAACTAGCCCCGCCCCTTCCACCTTCTCATTTTCGCTGTTTTCCGTAGTCTCCGGGGGACCATTCCTGTTGCTCGGGTCGCTTTCTGCCATTTTGCGGCCCTCTGGCTGTGACATGTTCCATTTGTGTGATCATCAGGGTCGATACTAATAATAACGTTCATTTATAAACTCAATAAACAAAATTCGGAATATCCTACTGTAGTTCACTTCCTCATGCTCGGACTGTCTTGCAAGTGGAGGAAACGCGTCTTCAGTTTCGCGATTCGTTGGTTCTGCTCGATCTGTCTTTTTCGCAGGGAGCGCCAATACAACCAGCCGTCCTGAAGAGAAAGGTCACGGGGTTTCGGGAGAATAACCAACCTTCACAGGGTCCAATTCTTCGAGCGACTTCGGGGGGCTCAGATCCAATTCAAACAGCCACGAGGGGTACTCGGAATCCGGACGAATCTTCGGGCCGGGCTCCTCTCCTGAAGACATTTGACCTCTGTTAAAGAAAGAAATACCCTGGACGAAATAGTTGATGCAGACGTGGGTGGCCAACTTCTCCGCGTCTTCCTCGACGAACGACTTGTCCTGCTTCGTAGCCACCACCTTAGCCCCCACAGGAGCGGCGTAGAACCGCGACGAATTGCATGCTGAAAGAAGCAGTCACTGACAGTTCCGGTCCAACAAAGATGTTTTCGTTACAGGTGTTCCTGAGTTACTACATCGTTGGCGACTTTTAAATGATGAATGTAGGTAGAATCATTATCACAGTAACGAAAAGACAAAGACCAACCGTGTGCGGCGATCTTAACTAGACTCCTACATGACGCATACCTCATCATCTGAATCAATATGTTACAACAGTCTGCTATCACACGGTTGAAATATCAGTAGCAAACACACTACTTTGGCTCCAAAAATCAACATGTAACGAAAATATTCATTCGCCGACAAAGAAAGTACAAAGGGAAGATCGAAGGCATAACCTGATATAATTGGACAATAACCGTAGGTGAATAAGAAGGCTAGTCATCGAGAGAATCCAAGAGGTTGAGTTTGTGTTTCTTCGCCACGTTGCCAGCACAGTCGGAAGACCTCTTGTTGTTGAGAAGGGAAGAGTCCGCGGCCTGCTTGTACATCTGTCTCACGGCGATACCACCTTAAAAGAATACTCATGTGGCGTGTCCGGAGGAGTATAAGAAAGGGTGAAACATACCAGAGACATCCTTGACTGCATTGCCCAGAGGCATCTTCCCCAGCAAAGTAGGGGCCGTTCGTGGCTCCTGGGCTGTGATCTTAGAGAGCAGGGCAGCCGAAGCGGCGTGTTCCAAGGCGTCATCGAAGGGATCACTCTCCACATTAGAGATGACACTGTGCTGAAGGGAATAATTCACTACAGAATCTCCAATTGTATGCACCATGTCAGCCTTGAACCTGATGGCATCTGCGCGTTTCTTTTCGTCCTCGACCGTCTCCTCCTCAACAATCGACTCTTGAGAATACTCGTTCAGCGTCGACAGGTCGACTTCCACTTCTTCCGTTCGCAACTTGACACGGAACGAGCGGTTCGTCTCCACGCCGCCGAGGTCACCGTCGGCCAGGAGTCTAAGACAATATGCTTTGAAGAATCAATAGAACCAGTGTACCTGTCCTGCAGCTTGGCAATATCCCTGTGGATTTCTTGTTGCTCCTGCTTCATAAACAGCTTGTGGTTCTTTCGGCGCATATCGTTACTGTCGAACACCTCTCCATCGCCTAAATTATGAGCATTGCGAGTTCAAGACAGCATCAGAGCGGTCGTTTTACTCACATTCCTGAGCTTCGTACTCGTTGTTATCCTCGCCGTCTTCATCCGCATCACTTCCGACGTCATCTCCGGAGAGGTCGGCCTCCTCGTCCACGAAAGTATCCAGTTTAACCCTGAATACGACAACTCAAGCACCATAAGAGGAAACTCACTTCTTTTTGTACTCCGCTCGTTCCATGCGTCTGAACACAGCCAGCTCATCATCTGAGCCACCTTCCCCTTCATCGACTTTCTCTTCTGAAAGAAAATCATATAGGAAAAGCTGTGGCTAACCTTCTTCCTCAGACTCTTCCGCGGTATCTTCTTCCTCTTCTTCGTTCCCAGCGTCTTCCTCCTCGTTCTCAGGTTCTTCCACTTCTTCGTCGTCTTCCTTTCCGCCGTCTTCTTCATCCGATTCCTCATCTGAGAGCAGCACAACGCGACGAGTACCTTCCTTCTGGTCCTCATTGACCTCCTCCGCACTTTCCTCGACCTGAAAAATATAAATAAACACCATGATTTGTTCAGAACTGACAGGATCGGACAGTTTCTCCTCGTCGGACTTAGGAGTTTCCTCCGTTTCGTCCTCATCGTCAGACTGAACCATGCGTTTCCTACCAGTTTTATGTTGTGTAGGGCAACTGGAAGGAAGTGAAACACCTCAAAATTGGAGCTACACTTACATAAACTCCTCCTCGTCGTTTTCAGCCTCAACGGGCTTTGGTTTCGGAGGCGGGAGATCGAAGGCACCGGAACAAAACATGAGAAGATCGTCATCCTTGATTTGCTTCTTGTCCATGATTTGTTCGCCAACGTCGTCATCGGAAGCTTCGGAGTCACCAAAGCCCTCCTGCTGACTCGACACCCTAAACATAGCTAGCACCAAACGTCAACTTTAAAAACCTTTGGGTTCCTGCCCAGAACTGTGACAAAGACGGAGGCAACTGAGACGGTGCAGTAGGCTCCTGAAAATAATTTTGACCAGGAAAACTAGGAAGGCATACTTGAGAAGCGACTTCAGGGATTTCCAAGAAATCAGCCAAATCAACCGGCTTCATAGGAGACTGGCTGGCGAAGACATCTTCAGACTCCTAGGAGAAGTTATGCCTGGTAGCGAGAATCACGTACCTTCAGGGCTGCCTGAGATTCCTCTTCTTGGCCATCCTCAGCTTCAGATTCCTTCGCTTCCTCTTCTTCATCTTCGTTCTCTGAGCCAGAAGATTCACCACCCTCGTCTAGAGAGAAATAAAATAGTTAAACTAAGTGTTCAAGTACCCGATCCCTCCTCTCCTTCCTTGTAGTCCACGTCATCTTCGCTGTTATCGCTGTCAACGGGCTTCGGTTTGCTCAGCTTGCTGAAGAAATCTGGTTAAGAGGGTTGAATCAACGACTCACGTCTTCTTCTTTACTTCGTATTCCTCTTCTTCCTCATCGTCACTTCTGATGTCCTCATTGTCTTCGGCGTACAGAGCCCGTCGCTTCTCCTGCTCAGCCCTTCGACGGGCGGCTAGTCGCGAAGACAACTGCTCCTTGACACGTTTCTGGGCATCAACTGAAAGTATTAAACAGAATGAAATAGTAGTTTATCTGCAGACAAACCTCCGTTCCTTGGTTTCTCAGGAGCACTGAAACGACGATCAATTAGGCGACGATCAAATAGCTGAATCTCACCTCTTAATAACCTTGGATCGAGACTTCACGAGATGGGGGAACTGCTTGGCGAAGGGATCGATATTATCCTGTATACATAAATAATCAGGAATTAGGTAAAACTCACATCGGGTGTGGTAAGATCAATGTTTTCAGAGAAGGAAGACAGCTTCGGTTGCAAATTGAGAGCATTTCCTCGGTTCAACTTGTTGAGCAACTTTCGGGCGCGGCCAATTTTCTCCACTTCCTCGGCCGGTGCTTGCAAATTTTCAGCGTTGGCTAAAAGTTCTTCGGAAGAACAGTGAGGAAGGAGGGATGAGACCGAACAACTTGAAACCGCCTCCGAATCGGTCATTCCCGTGTCATCTTCCATTTTCCTAAAGATAAAATTAAATAACAACGTTTTTATTTTCCTTTTTCAAAAAAATATATGTAAGAAACCCGAGTCTCCTCTAAAACGAATAAAAACAGCAAAAAGTGCAATTTTTAAAATTTGAATTGGCGCGTACCGTAAGAAATGCGGATCTAGGAATGGCTGTCGCGGAGTGTACCAAGAATTGTTACCCCCACAACCGGCATTCTAGCGTACCGCCTCGCCTGTGCGGTTGCCCCTCTTGTTCCTTTGGAGGAAGTTGCTACGCGCAACTACTGAATCGTAAAAATGGTGAGT
This sequence comes from Oscheius sp. G VE-2021, assembly GCA_022343465.1. Classification (NCBI taxonomy): domain Eukaryota; kingdom Metazoa; phylum Nematoda; class Chromadorea; order Rhabditida; family Rhabditidae; genus Oscheius; species Oscheius sp. G VE-2021. The sequence continues at coordinate 1,328,208 of JAJQXH010000025.1, forward strand.
ATTTTAACGTGTTTTTATAGGTAATGATTTTGTTTACGGTGCTTGCTTGTTTGACCTTTATCTAAATGCCCAAACATGAAATTAGCATAATTGTATTTGTTTAACTAATAATTTTTCTTCAGGTGAACTTCACTATCGATGAAATCCGCGGACTTATGGACCGTAAGAAGAACATCCGTAATATGTCCGTCATCGCTCACGTCGATCACGGAAAGTCCACCCTGACGGATTCCCTCGTTTCCAAGGCCGGTATCATCGCCGGAGCCAAGGCCGGAGAGACCCGTTTCACCGATACCAGGAAGGATGAGCAGGAGCGTTGCATCACCATCAAGTCTACGTGAGTTTCGCAATCGATTTAAGCTTTATTGATGTGCTTATTTCAGCGCCATCTCCATGTTCTTCGAGCTCGAGCAGAAGGATATCAGCTTCGTCAAGGGAGACAACCAGGTCGACATCGTCGACGTAAGATTTTCATCAAAAGTTTAATTGTATGTTTATTTATAGGTTGACGGCGAGAAGAAGAAGTACAACGGTTTCTTGATCAACCTGATCGATTCCCCCGGTCACGTTGACTTCTCGTCCGAAGTCACTGCTGCCCTCCGTGTTACTGATGGAGCCCTCGTCGTCGTCGATTGCGTCTCTGGTACAATTTCAATCTTAAAGATAATAATCCTATAATTCAGGAGTCTGTGTCCAGACTGAGACTGTCCTGCGTCAGGCTATTGCTGAGCGCATCAAGCCCGTCCTGTTCATGAACAAGATGGACCGTGCTCTCCTTGAGCTGCAGCTGGGAACTGAGGAGCTCTTCCAGACCTTCCAGCGTATCGTTGAGAACATCAACGTCATCATTGCCACCTACGGTGACGACGACGGACCGATGGGACAGATCATGGTATGTTACCGCAACTGTTCCGTCATCAACAATGTTTTTAGGTCGACCCCTCTATCGGAAACGTCGGTTTCGGATCTGGACTCCACGGATGGGCTTTCACCCTCAAGCAGTTCTCTGAGATGTATGCCGCCAAGTTCGGAGTCGAGGTTTGTTTTTATACCACATTTAAAAGCAGAAATGTCAGAATTACAATGTTTTTGTTTCAGGTTGAGAAGCTCATGAAGAACCTGTGGGGAGATCGCTTCTTCGACCCCAGCACCAAGAAGTGGAGCAACTCCCAGACTGGATCCGCTAAGCGCGGTTTCTGCCAGTTCGTCCTGGATCCCATCTTCCAGGTATGTTCTAGCGTCTTCCGGTGATATGCTATTTTAAGGTCTTCGATGCCATCATGAACATCAAGAAGGACAAGACTGCTCAGCTCGTTGAGAAGCTCGGCATCAAGCTTGCCGCTGACGAGAAGGACCTCGAAGGAAAGGCCCTGATGAAGGTTGGTTTCTCGGCATCCAAAATATAGTTAAACATTTCTATATTTACATTAAACATCCGTTTTAGGTCTTCATGCGCAAGTGGCTCCCCGCTGGAGACACTATGCTCCAGATGATCTGTATCCATCTGCCTTCCCCTGTCACTGCCCAGAAGTACAGAATGGAGATGCTGTACGAAGGACCCCACGACGATGAGGCCGCTGTCGCCATCAAGAACTGCGATCCCAACGGACCCCTCATGATGTACGTCTCCAAGATGGTCCCCACTTCCGATAAGGGACGTTTCTACGCCTTCGGACGTGTTTTCTCTGGAAAGGTCGCCACCGGAATGAAGGCCCGCATCCAGGTTAGTTTTATTTTAATACAATGTTTAAATCCATCCACGTTTCTAAATCGAATCAATTTTTAGGGACCCAACTACGTTCCCGGAAAGAAGGAGGATCTCTACGAGAAGACCATCCAGCGTACCATCCTCATGATGGGACGTTACATCGAGCCCATTGAGGATATCCCCTCCGGAAACATTGCTGGTCTCGTCGGAGTTGACCAGTACCTCGTCAAGGTAGACTCTTCTTCACTTGCCTTCATATAGTTTTTTTTAGGGAGGAACCATCACCACTTACAAGGACGCCCACAACATGCGTGTCATGAAGTTCTCCGTGTCCCCCGTCGTGCGTGTTGCCGTTGAGGCCAAGAACCCCGCCGATCTGCCCAAGCTTGTCGAAGGACTCAAGCGTCTGGCCAAGTCTGACCCTATGGTCCAGTGCATCTTCGAGGAGTCTGGAGAGCACATCATCGCCGGAGCTGGAGAGCTTCATCTTGAGATTTGCTTGAAGGATCTCGAGGAGGACCACGCTTGCATCCCTCTCAAGAAGTCCGACCCCGTCGTCTCTTACCGCGAGACTGTCCAGTCTGCCTCCAACCAGATCTGCCTCTCCAAGTCTCCCAACAAGCACAACCGTCTTCACATGACCGCTGCTCCTCTTCCGGACGGCCTTGCTGACGACATCGAGAACGGAACCGTCAACGCCCGTGATGAGTTCAAGGCTCGTGCCAAGATCCTCGCCGAGAAGTACGACTTCGACGTCACTGAGGCCCGTAAGATCTGGTGCTTCGGTCCCGACGGCACCGGGCCCAACCTTTTGGTTGACGTGTGCAAGGGAGTGCAGTTCCTCAACGAGATCAAGGATTCCGTGGTCGCTGGATTCCAGTGGGCCGCCAGGGAAGGAGTTCTCGCCGACGAGTTCATGCGCGGAATTCGCTTCAACATCCACGATGTCACCCTCCACGCTGATGCCATCCACAGAGGAGGTGGTCAGATCATCCCCACCGCTCGTCGCGTCGTCTACGCTTCGTGCCTCACCGCCGAGCCCAGGCTTCTGGAACCCGTCTACTTGGTCGAGATTCAGTGCCCCGAGAACGCCGTTGGAGGTGTGCTTTAATTACTTAATTTTTTTCTTTAATTTTACTGATTAACTAACACGCTAATTAACTATTTTCAGGTATCTACGGAGTGTTGAACCGCAGACGTGGTCACGTCTTCGAGGAGTCCCAGATCATCGGTTCGCCTATAGTTTTTTCACTTGTTTAATAACCGATTTTTCAGGAACTCCTATGTTCGTCGTCAAGGCTTACCTTCCCGTCAACGAGTCCTTCGGCTTCACCGCTGATCTCCGCTCCAACACCGGAGGACAGGCCTTCCCTCAGGTTGGTTTTTTACAGATTGGCTGAAGGAGTCACTGATAATAATGTTTCTGATATTAATTTTTTAAAAATCAAATTATCGTTTCAAAATTGAAATTGCAGATCAGTCTTGCATTTCTTTTGCTGCATTTTTCTTTTATATAAATGCAGCAATCGATTTTTAAAAATACATGGCAATTTCGTTTTGCCTTTTAAAATTTAGAATTCAAACATGGCGTTGGGAACATACTTTGTAATTGTTAATTTTATACATTTAACTAACTTTTACAAATTTAACAAATTAATCTTTACACGCTTTTTTTTTAAAAAATTTCATATCCTTGCTCTATATTACTCTATTCATTTAATGCATTAACTCTGTTTGACTTTTAAGATGTGTGCCTCAACTTATATTAATTTTTTTTTTGTTAAACTAACCTAATTTAAATCCCTATGCTAGTTAATTTGCTTCACTTTCATTTAAATTCTCTTAATGAGATGCTTCAATTGAATTTTCTTGATAACCTCCTTGATAAAATTTCAATTTAATTCTCGGCTAGGTTCTTTAGACAGCATGTGCAATTTTAATTTAAACCTACATAACTTCCTTGTTAAGATATGCTTCCATTTAATAATTTAGATAACCTAATGTGCTTCGATTCAAATGTAAACTCTAGGTTCTACATAACCTCTTTGATAAGATGTGTTTCATTTTAATCAATTTAAGGTTTTTTTAAAAATATTCACGGCTAACTCTAAAATTTTTGACACTTTTAAAATCTTGGGTGACTTCAAACACTTTTTTATGTGAGCTCTAACAACTTTATTAATATGTGTGCTCATTTATAAGTGTTGATATCTTCCTTAATGAGATTATTAAATTAAATTCTCTGGATAATAGGTATTAGATAACTTCCTGGGCAAACAAATAGCACTAGATAACTTCCTTGTTACGATGTGCTTCAGTTCAAATTTCAACTCTAGGTTGTACATAACCTTTTTGATATGATGTTTCAATTTAAGATTTTTTTTAAATATTCAAGGTTAACTCTAACATTTGAATTTTTTTGACACACAAACTTTAAAACAATTTTTTTAATGTGAGATCTAACAATAATATGCGTGCTCATTCATAAGTGCTGGTAACTTCCTTAATGAGATGGATGCTTCAATTGTATTTTCTGGATATTAAATTTTAAAATCTTGGCGCTAGATAAATTCCTTGATAAGATGTGCTACAATTTTAGATTGATTCCTAGTCAATTTAAATTATCGGCTGGTTTTTTCTTCATAAAATTAAACTGACTTAAACTACATCAAAGTTTTTGTTAAAGTCTCGGTAGTGCACAACTTCCTTGATAAGATGTGTTACAATTTTGGATTGCATCAATTTAAATTCTAGTTTTTGTTTCATAATTTTAACAGGGTTCTGGATAACTTTTTATTTCAGTTAAATTTTAGTCTTAGGTACTAGATAACTTCCTTGATAGGATGTATGCCTCAATTCAATTATTTAATCAATAGGTTCCATATAACTTCTTAGACAAATAAAAACTTATAATATTTCAGTGCGTCTTCGACCACTGGCAGATCCTCCAGGGAGACCCGCTCGAGGCCGGAACCAAGCCTAACCAGGTCGTGCTTGACACCAGGAAGCGTAAGGGACTTAAGGAAGGTGTTCCCGCACTCGATAACTTCTTGGATAAGATGTGATTTTTCTGTTGTTTCACGTTGTTAACAATCGTTGCTACTATAAACGGTTGCCTGTTTTCGTTTGTTACTTTCCCACGAGATCATAAATGGAATTCCAAAGTTCTCTTTGTAAAAGTAAGGAAATCCTAGCCTTTCCCCTGTAACAAGTGATAGTCCGGAAAATAGGATTTATCTAAGATAAAGCATGGTGTCCTTTTTTAACAAACTACTTCTATCGAAATAACAAGGGAGAGCAAGATTTCATTGTAATGCTCTATGCCATCTCGAAGGAATTGTGGTAAATGTCCTCTTATTTATCTGAAAACGCCGCTAGCTAGACTTCACCCCGTTCTTTTTCTGAGCATTCATCAGACCCTGATTTAATTCGAGAGCCCATTTGGTATCTTGGTAGGGTTGGTCTGGAAAGCCTTTGAGTTTCACCAAAAAGGTTGGGAGTACGTGGAATTGACGAATTAGAGTGATGACGACCCTAAGAATCGGGGGAATCAGATTAAAGATACCGTTGAGGTCCTCGGAATCCCTCAGAGGCTGTGGGTGCATCTGGCCGGATGTATAAAATATCGTGTGATAGAGGCGGATCTACGTAATGGATATTTTGGAACCCCCGCAATTGCCTTTAGCACCTTCCCTCCTGGAAACGCCTCGAAACCCTTATTCAAAATTAGAAGCTTCTTCCTCAGTGTTCATTATAATGAATTAACTAGTTTCTGCTCCACGGCAGGATTTCGGGGAAGTTCACTCGGACATGGCAAACTACCAAGATCCGCAGGCGGGCGTTGATTACGGTGGACATTAAGAGCGGGAAACTGAAATTTTCAAATTTATGGCCACAGCAGTCGACGGCTAAGCCACGGGAAAGGCCACAGCTCGCCGACGTGGCCACGGACAAAGGGTAAGTTTGAAAATGTGATATTCCCGCTCATCAATTTCCACCGTAATCAGAACCAACTGCGTATCTAACGTTTAAATTTTGGAAACCTTGAGAAATCCTACCGTGTGCTCTGCTTGTTCCTGTTTTCTTTGTTTGGATAAGCTTCCATGTTTTTTGTTGTTATAATCGATAAAAATATTGGGTACTATTCCATCTATCACCCTAACAAATTTTTATCCTCGATTATGAAATCCCAAAATCAGATAATTTGCTCATACGTTTCAAACCGAATATTAATTTTTGATTTTAGGGATGTTCTGCCATTTTAAAACTCCCAAGAGGACTGGCCCTCCCCTCCACCACCAGCCCTTCCAGCACCAATCTAGGGATCCGATGAAAAATCACTTCAAAATGAGCAAGGAAGATGTGAGAGAGACGCTGAAGTCACTCGGATCTCTCTTCGCCTCTCCTGAAGCTGTGACCATCGCCACCGCCCACGTGTACGAGACAATGACGACTAACTTCGAAGGTAGGAACTCTCTATTTGCCCGAATATAGTTCTTCTAGTGGAACATCAGAAGAAGGAAGTGATTGTCTGGATCGATCTGGCCACCAAAATCAGGAAGCCTGAGAAGGAGGGCACCCACCACACCTTCAACGTCCGCTTTGGTCACAAGGTCCCTGGAGTTGCAGGATTTGAGGCCCATTTCCTCATCTGGATCCCCGATAAGCCGAAGATTGAAAGGTTCATCGAGAGAGCCTTCCTCAAGGTACGAACTCTTACTTAAACTTGGTATAAAATGGAATATAGGTTCTCACAATGAACCCCAGGGTTGTGGAGTTCGTTACAAACCGTGGGGATCTGTCGGACAAGGAGAAGAGGAAGATTGAGAAGCGGCTGGGGACGTACATCCACATCCACCAGTGCTTCGGTGTCACTGAGGCAGTGCTAAGAGCGATGGATTTCATCGATAAGGACCCAACGGGCGGGTCGAGGGGTCTGTCACTCATAGGTTGTTTAGTCATTTAAAAAAGATAAAGACGAATTCAGATGGTGCCCAGAAAGCCAGGCACGCCTTGGCTTACAACAACGGAGCCAAGGACAAGGAAGAGTCGGATTCTGACGATACCTCCGAGGACTCCCGCTATGACCGAAGGTCGAAGAATGCTCACAGGTACATCAAATATTTTTTTCGTAATCAGTCATTATTAAGGAAACGAAATAAGGTTTCATCGGATGAAGACAGTTCAGAGCCGAATCGAGACTATCGCAGGAGGCACAAGAAAACCAAGTCCTCAAAGGAGCACAGGTTTAAAAATAAGGGTTTATAATAAAATATTGCTATCAAGGAAAAAGTCCAAGGAGACAAGCTCTAGCAGGCGTGTCACCCCTGCCCCCTCGCTCTCCAAGTAAGATTCATATCGAGTTTGAAATTTGGTACAAATTTTAGTGATCCGGACGTCGTGTTCGTTCCCCAGCCAGACCCCATGGCTATATTCAGACAGCAGCAGGAGTTCCTTCAGAAGATCATGGACAGCCAAGCTCAGTTCCAGGAACAGCTGGATTCGAACAAGGCCTTCCAGGAAAGCGTCACTGCCAAGTTTGTGAACCTATTTTGAAGAAAATGAATTGTCTAGGATCGGTGAATTGGAAAAGTCGATGCAGGAGGAAACAACGGTACCCGAGACCAACCCGCCGGAACAGGTAGCCACTCCACCGAAGAATCAGCAGGAGACGACGCCGGAGCGGATCTCTGCCACCAAGGAGCCCCGGAAGGCTACCTTGGATTCCAATAGTCCCGTGGGACTGAAAGGTACTTGCTTACAACCAAATAAAGTATACACTATTTGTCAGGGACGGACACTGTGAAAGAGACCAAGAAGCAGGGACGCCCTTCTAGGGAGCAAAACGGCCAGTCCAAGAGAGGTATGAATCCTTTAATATCCTATCATCATCAATCATGTTCAGGAAGTGACAAGGGGGAGGTGGCCAAGGAGATCCTGCGCGGTGCCAATCACAACGACAACCCCACTGGAAGGAGGAGGTCTTCTCGCACGTCTACTGCCAATGGCCGATAAGTTCTTCGTGTATTCCTAGATCATCATGATATGATATGTACCTAGGCCATCTTTTTGGCAATAGTTTGTTGAACTGTCCCTCCCCAATTCTGTTGATTATGATGTTTGATTGAATCGTTTTTTTGTTATCTCCTAGGGACAGTTTGTCCTTTGACGCCCTGGTGGCCACATTGTTACGGGAATTTGGTTGATAGGTAAAGGTGATTACCCTGTTTTGCTTAGATCACTTTGATTGTTAACAGATTGAGACATTTTTAATAAAAGATTCCCTTTTAAGGGAAAAATAATTTGTGTTTTTCTTTTTTTTTCTTTCACGGGGAAGATACTGGGTTTGGAGTTGGCACTATTATTGCAATTGTTAATACTCTTTCTCGTCTCTTGTCACCTCTCATAGTTTACTTTGCTCATTGGTTGAACTCATTTGTTTACATTCAGATGAGTTCTTACGCGAGCATTGCTGCTAAGAGTATTGCTGCTAAGGTGCCTCTTCCAAAGGCTCCGCAGCCTATTCCTTATAAGATAGCATTCCCTTCCCTCGCGGAGGTTTATGCTTCGAAAAAGACCGTGGTCCCAGAACAGGCCAGCATCTGCACGGCCCTCTTGAGGGCTCCTGTCTCTGTGGCTCCCATGGTCGAGGAAACCTCGAAGGACTCTTCTGCAAAGGGTCCTTCCTGCCCCTGCCCTCCGCTACATCTAGTTCGAGGATTCCCGGTGATTGTTGTTGTTTTTCCTTCGATGTTCTTGTTGTTTCAATCGAAATGGAATAAATCGATTCATGTTGTTTTTGTGAAAGTTAAAAAAGGACGCATTTGTCGATGTGAAATACCCTTCTTATTACCGACCAGTTAGAATTTTCTTCACATGCGTAAACAACCAACGGTAGACAGCGCACTCGAGATGTATTTCGTATCCTTCGAACGTTCGAATCGGGACTAAATAATCGAAATCAATAGAGAATGACGTTCCTACCCCGATTAAACCGTTTCACTGACCTCCAAAATTTTGCAAATGCTTGTTTATTCTAATTTTCAAGGTAAAAGTGTGTACCGTATTCGGCAATGACCTTTATTATCGATTAATTTGACTAATTGGTTTTTTTTGCTTTTGTGGTTTGCTCAAACTGGCGTGTGATAGCTTGACCTCATCCGATCGATTGAGTGGTCCATCTCCGCTCCTTCTTAATTGCCGTGTTATTCTTCATTGTTGTTCCTTCCCCGGCTGTTGTTTGCCCACTTACTCTCCCAAAATCCATCCTGTTTTTTTGGCTTTCCGTGTTTCTTCCTGGAAATTCGGGTGGATTACCCTTTCCCTTCCGTTCTTCACTCCCGTCAGCTGTTCTATTTGCTGACGTGCTTTATGTTGTTCGCCCAAGTGAGCAATTGCCCCCGCTACGCACAAGGGGAGGGATTTCGGCGCTATCGATTGTGCGGGTTTCAGTTGGTTCTTTCTCTCTGTTGACCTTACGATCTACGCGTGTTCTTCGGTCACTCTCTGCCCCTCTAACTCTCTCTCTATTTGTCTATTTATTTGTCTATTTTCAGGTCCCAGTTTCTGCCAAACAGCTGTTATGTCAGGAGTGAGTTTTTATTTTCCTTGGCCGGTCGTAGTTGACCACTAATATCGCCTATTTGTTTATTTATTTCATTCCTATTTTCCAGATTCTCGAGAAAGTCGCTGATAAAATCCACGGCCTGGAGGAGAAAGTGGCGGAAGTCCTGAACCTCTCGACTTCCGAGGTTAGCTTTTCTTCGTCTTCTTGTTTCTTAAAAATCAGCCGTTCACGTGAATGGGAGCCTCCGGTGGCGTGACTACCACGTTGCCCCAGTTTTTGATGTCTGCCTGCAATTGCGGCCGGCGGAGATAAACGGGGTTGCCCCTGATAGCCAAATGACCTACCGAATCCAAATAAAAGCAACATATAACGCGAAATATCGGTTATCTTCAGCAAGATGAGTCTAAGGATTCGCTGGGAGCGGCTGCCCCGTCTGCCCGCACCAGACGCGGTACTCTCACCAGGAAGATGACCGTGGAAGAGGAACACTCCGGAGAGTACTTCAGGTTTGTTTGAAACAACAAATTGTTTCATCTCCAAAAACGATGTTTGGGTGTTGGAAAACGGAGAAATGCGTCTGTTACACTGGTCAAATTGGACACAAACACGTGGTTATCCATGATTTCAACCGGATTTTCGCGAAAATGTCATCTATCATGCTATTTTTAGCTATTTCAGATATTTTCGCTGCGTTCTTCTGATTTTCAACAGTTTAAATTCCCATTTGGTCACAGCCATGCGTGTTTATTAGGCGGTTCATGTTTCTCTCTCCATTTGGCTTCCATCCAACTATTTACGTGGGTTATTGGTAATTGGATTGTTGCAAACGACCTTGTGAGAAATTTTGCCGAGTGGAAGACTTTGTGCAACCTTTGACTGTTTACTCATTCGACCCTCGCACGTTCTTTTGACGAACGCTGTCTCTGTTCAAATTAAAGGTCTATGGAGGAGAGCAGATGAACTGATTCGTACCTGCCTTTCTCGCGAATCTATCGTCGGATGGATCGCCTCATCCTATGATTTTGCTCCAAGTAAAACGGGTCGCCCAGACAAGGACCATGGCCGTCTCAGTCTCCCCAGGGGCTCCCTGTGAAGGCACTGTTCGCTGGCTTTGCAACGCAACGTCTCGTATGTTTTGCCACAAGGCGCAGCGAGCGAGAACAGCCGAGGCTGTGTGCCACATCTATCGACCTCCTCCTGCCGACGGCCTCCTCCAACTCGCCCGCTCTCCAGATTCCCTCCGTTGCAAGATTTCTCCATTTTGTAGTCTAATTCGCACGTAGACAGCCGTTGGACTCGTGAGCTCTGAAGTGTTGACTCCTGGAAAGGGGAGCAATTACATAAAAAGGCGTCTGCGTTGCAGAAAAGTGCGTGTTCTCTGAGTGGTACGCAGTCATTTCCGAGGGATACGGCTTCCCTACGGCGGCTATCGATTTTGAGCTAACAAACTGCGCTCGCATTCGATTACTCACATTTCGAATTGCCCTTCCTCTTGGCCAAAAGTCGCTATTGAGACAGTCTATGGCGGAAAATTGAAGAACCTTCGTTTGTAAGAGGACAGTTCCTTCCACGACCGCCTTATTTCTCGCATTCTACGCCAAATGCCTTAAATGCAAATGCATTCTATGCCAACCGTCTGCATTAGCAGGTTGTTTTGCAAAGGGAAACTCCCCAAGTTGTGCTAATTCGTGCCGGCGGTTTCCGTACGATATATGAACTCATTCGACGGAGGAAAGCCTCATTCCGCCCTCCTGCGCCCTCATTCTGATATCCGAGGCAACCGTTCGCCGACGGCCGCGCCTTTTTGCTCACTTGCCCTTTTCGTCATCTTTCGCAATTCCATTTGCATCATCTAGTCTCATCCGCCGTCTTCCTTTCTTCTCTCTCTCTCTCTCTCTCTCTCTCTCTCTCTCTCTCCTTCTCTCGTAAGTTACATTTCTAGATGGACGGAATTCTTTTCAAGAAGGAGCTCGCTGAAGCCGCTTATAGCCTGTAAGTAACATCCGCCTATAACTGTCGGGTATCTCAATCTGGTCGAATCTTAAAAAGTCCCACCAACTGATGCTTTAAGCCTTTGTGGACACTTAGATAGTGGGAATAGTGCAGAAACCCGTGCTGATGGTTTTTCCTTTCTGACCCGTAGAAATCCCCGGATATCGATTGGTTCAGCAGGTTTTTGTTATTGGCAACAGTTGTCGATCATTACATCGCCGCTCGGGAAGGCGCCGTTGAAGAATGCTTTGTCACCCGCTCCGCTGGGGAATCCCCCCGGCCAGACGCTTGTTTACAGCGTCTGGTCGCGCTGACCAGGGGATCATGGCGATTTGCAACCCTCGCTTTCGGGGGGACGGTCGTTTTCAGATAAATGACCAGGGCACTTGAAATGTGCAGGGAGCTACCGTGTATACAACATTCTATAGACTCACTTGCCTAACCCCTCAATGGGCGTCTATTTTAATTGATAAATCGTGAATTTCAGACAGGAGCAGACTTTGGATGTCGCCCCTGCCACCACCCATCTGGAGCATCTGTGCCGTCTGGACATCCGCGAGGTGCCCCACCTCGTGCGCAAGACTGGAATCATCTGCACTATCGGTCAGTGTTTACTCTTCTTCTAATCTCCACGTGATTAAATGATGCCAAAAGGTGCTTGGTATTCCAAGGGACCAACCCATGCGAGGGATTCTCTGCTAAGCGACTGTTGTTCCCGAAAGTTCATCGCTTTGTTTACTGCAATAGCCGTGAAACTTGTTATCGTCGGTTGTTTGTAAACTGATCGAAGATCTCCACGTATCGAGTGTTTTGCAACGGGGACCAACCGGTCAGCCGACTGGCTGGTGGTTAAATGTCCTCCATTTACCATTGTTTCCCTAAGTACTCTTTTAACTTTCTTGGTTTAGGTCCGGCATGCCGTTCTCCGGAAATGCTGCAGCAGATGATCGTCAACGGAATGAACATCGCCCGCATGAACTTCTCCCACGGATCTCACGAGGTTTTTATCCTTTATGTTCAATACAGTACGACATTTTCAGTACCACGCCGGTACCATCGCCAACGTGCGCGAGGCGGCCGCCTCCTTCACCGATGTCCGTCCGATAGGAATCGCTTTGGACACGAAGGGACCTGAAATCCGCACGGGACTCCTTGCCGGAGGAGCCAGTGCCGAGGTTGCTTAGTGACAGTCGGCTGGTAACAGTTGTGTTCAGGTGGAGCTTGTGAAGGGCGCTTCGATCCGTCTGTCCACCAGCGAGACCTTCATGGAGTCTGGAACCGCCATCAACCTCTACGTCGATTACAAGAACATTACCAAGGTCTGAGGGGATGTTCAGTGTTTATCAGAAGAGTTTCAGGTTGTGACCAGAGGCTCTCGCGTGTACGTGGACGATGGATTGATCTCGCTGGTCGTGGATGAGGTCGAGGGAGACGCCATTGTGTGTACCGTGGAGAACGGAGGAATGCTGGGCAGCAGGAAGGGAGTCAACCTCCCCGGAACCATTGTCGACCTCCCCGCCGTGTCGGAGAAGGACATCAAGGCGAGTGTTTTGAAGAATCCTCGTCAGGCACATCTAGTCGACCATGCATGTCAGCTAGGTGGCTAGACGATTCCCTAAGATCTATTGATCTGAACTAATCTTTCCCTTTTCAGGATCTGCAGTTCGGAGTGGAACAGGACGTTGACATCATCTTCGCCTCTTTCATCCGCAACGCCGAGGGAATCAAGACCATCCGTCAGGTAGACTCTTCTTGGATGCTAATTATTCCTTGTCCAGGTGCTCGGAGAGAAGGGAAAACACATCAAGATCATCGCGAAGATCGAAAACCAGGAGGGAGTGGACCGCGCAGACGAGATCATCGCCGAGTCCGATGGAATCATGGTCGCCCGTGGAGACCTCGGAATCGAGATCCCCGCCGAGAAGGTCTTCCTCGCCCAGAAGGTTCGTCTACCGTACTCCACTGGCCTAGTTGCTGTATTCAGATGCTCATCGCCAAGTGCAACCGTGCTGGAAAGCCCGTCATCTGCGCCACTCAGATGCTCGAGTCTATGGTGAAGAAGCCCCGCCCCACTCGTGCCGAAGGTAGCGACGTCGCCAACGCTGTGAGTTACATACTCTTGTGGAACATGCGAAGATGGTGCCCGACAGCAAAAACTGAATGGTTCGATCCCGGGGCACAGAGTTGCTAAATTGAGATTAACAAATTTGAATGTTGCAGGTCCTCGATGGAGCCGATTGCGTCATGCTGTCTGGAGAGACTGCCAAGGGAGACTACCCCCTGGAGGCCCTGAAGATCATGCACTTCATTTGCAAGGTACCTCTTGGATGGACTTACCTCATCATTTTCTTTCAGGAGGCTGAGGCCGCCCTCTACCACCGCAAGTTCTTCGAGGAGCTCCTGCTGAACACTCCCAAGCCGACGGACATGACCCACACCATTGCCATCGCGGCTACGAGTGCGGCCGTCTCCTGCCACGCCTCCGCTATTCTCATGATTACCACCACCGGACGGTTAGAAGCTTCGGACGTTTTGTACTGAACTTCTCCTTCAGGTCGGCCATCAACTGCTCTCGCTACAAGAGCCCCGTCCCTATCCTCACCATCTCCAGGAGCGCCGCTGTCTGCCGCCAGTTGCACCTCTACAGGTGGGATAGCCACCTGATTGGCATAATGCATGTTGTAGGGGCATCTTCCCCGTCCATTACACCAAGGAGCGCAACGCCGACTGGCCGACCGACGTGGACAACCGCATCAACCACGGAATTGAGATCGGAATGGACCGCGGTTTCATCCACAAGGGAGATTTCCTCGTTGTCATCACCGGATGGAGGCAGGGTAAGGGCCTTTCTTCGACAAATGGAACCTACTGGTTGTCGTGAAGGACTCGATTGACCCCATGATTCAAATGATGATGTCTTGTTTCAGGAGCCGGCTTCACCAACACCCTGCGCATCATCACCGCATAATCTGGAGGAGGCGTCGCCGTCTCGTTGCGGGTGGTCCTCTCAGCTGCACCTCGTAATTAATCTGTATTCTGTAAATGATGCCCGATGCGAGTCTAGCTTGATCGATGCTTTACACGTTGCCCCGAGTCTAATATTACGTTGTTGAGATGACGAGTAGAGCTAGTATTCGTTGTTTTAGCCGTTTTATGCCCTATTTTAAGATGTTTTAATTCCAAGGTCTACGAGTAGACTGAATAAACTGTAGTTAGTGTATTTGTTGTTCTCTTGTTATGGCGGGATGGCGATTAACGATCGATCGGGCGGATGCCTCCCATTATTTAGCCGAAACCCAATAAGGCAAGGGGAAACGCCGTGTTGCGTACAGCCGTATCGATTCCACCGCACATCATCCACACCGACTTACTTTTAAACGCAATATGCATAATTAGAAATAATTGGAGAAATTTCTCCTGGAGAAAATTCTAGAAACGGACGATTAGGTGACTGGTTGGCCACAACGTGTTCCATTATCGCTGAGAAGGGATAAACAACCACCCGTTGCACCCATTTATCCCCAGAAATTACGAAAAGCAAGGGAGAATAATTTAGAACCTTTAGTACACCAAGTTTGTAATAAAATACCGATTTGATTTGGGTACTGCGTCTCTTTTTCAGCCAGTTACTGCGTATTCTTCTATTAAATTTTGTATTTTAATAGGCTTTCTATTTTATATTACTCTGTTTAGGGAGCAAAACTATTACTAAACTACAATTACTTGCTTTTAAGAAGAGAGATGGTCTCTGGCTAAGATTAGGCTACTCAGGCAATCAATAGAAGCCAATTCTAGGTGAAAAGAGACTTGGAGACGGCTAAGAATATACGTTAACTGTAGTATTCCCGCTGTTATTCGCTCTTATATTCTGTTTTTAGCTTTACCATCTTAAAAATAAGTAGTAGAATCATTTCAGGCAGAAATGGGCGACACAAGCGGCGGAGTCCGTCTGGAACTCGACGAGTCGGACACGATGCAGCTGATCAGACAGGTAGGCTTTTCAGGATTTTCTTCATTTTTTCTTTTATTAGGCGGTGCTGTTTGAGAACGAAGAGCTGCTGAACGACCTGCTGGTGGAGAACCCCTGGGCGGTGCTGAAGATCGACCGCCACGGCAGGACGCCTCTGATGCTGGCAGCCCACAACGGAAGGGCAGGCAGTGTGCGACTGCTCATCGCACACAGGAACGGTGAGGAATCCAGGAGACACTTGGAATAGCTAAATTAGAAGGGGAAAAGTCCTTGCACTGTATAGACAGCTGTTTCTCGACGATGGAGACAGTTGTTGGGTGATATCCTTGATGATAGGAACTACCGTGTCCCCCCTGGAAAGCGAAAAGAGAAAGCCAAATTCATTCTTCAGTTGCATTAGGTTAACCTTTCTAACGTTGGATTCATGCTGCATCTGCTTTATGAATCCTCGATCCGTCGGTTTACAACAGATTGTAAACCTGCATTTCCAGATACGATTGACATCCCGAACGGCGCCGGCAAAACCGCCCTCCACCTGGCTGCCGAAGCAGGAGAGGTTGGCATTCAGCCCTTTTCACGGATTACCTTTGTTTATCCTTCAGGCACAGGCGGTGAAAGCCTTGATCGACGCAGGAGCCGACATTTTCCTCCGCGACGAAGCCGGCCACTGCGCCCTGGAAGGAGCACATATGGCTGGACACGAACACGTGGCCGCAGTGCTCATCCAAGCGATTCGTGAGTTCCTAATCTGAAGGAAAGACATCATTTCCCCTGTTGATACCATAACATTTGGACCGGTGGCCTATTTCGTACCTAGAATGATGACAATCTTCTGTTGACTCAGTTGAGAACGCGTGAAATTCGAACAATGCCGTTACGAAATATTGCGACCAGCCGATTTTTCGAGCAATGTTTTGTCAAACGAGGGACTGGCTAACGTTTATATGACTGAAAATGCAAAGGATTTTCAGAATTCGAGAACCAGAAGACGGATGACCTGCACCGTCGCCTTATCGAAGCCTGCATCGAGGGCAGTTCCTCCGCCGTGGACGAGGTCGGTTGGGTCGTGCTGTCCCCTGCCTCACCCTCACGCTTTAGTTCTAATCCGCGTGTTTTAGGGACGCTTGTTTGCTTGTGTGCTCCCTCTCACTGCATGGGTTGCCGGTGTGATACTTTCCTTGTCATCGCAAGGGCAAACCTCCCATTTCCAGCCATTTCGTACTCGGTTTGCCCGTGTGATCCTCCTCGGTTGTTTTTGTTGTGCACCGTTCGTTGTGTTTGTGTTTTTCACCCAAATAAACGTATCTATTCTACACAAAGGAGTCGGTGGAAAACACACGGGTAAATAACACGGGAATGCAGCATGGAATCAGGGGTCGGCAGGGAATTTCTGTGGTTATTGGGAAAGACATTGGGGTTCAGATTCTGAAATTGACAAGCGAGAGGACAATCGACGTGGTACTCAACGGTCGGGCGCAAGATGACGACACTGCACTTTTCATGTAAGACTGACTGCTAACCTCATCTGATGTCCCCCTCTCTTGTCGTATCTCTTCCCTTCCCTTCTCTCTCTCTCTCTCTCTCTCTCTCTCTCTCTCTCCCTCTCCCTCTCCCTCTCTCTTATTCATATCCGCATAATAGCCTCTCCAGTCCATTATTTTCCTTTCCTCGAATCCATTCTACTAACCAAAACCTAAAAAAGGGAAAAGAACAACTTTTGACTTTTCCCCTCTTTTTAGTGCCTCCACCAACGGCCACCCCTCCGTTGTCCGCCGTCTTCTGGAAACGAACGGCCATGTCTTAGTCAACCCCACGACTAAAGACACCGTCCTCCAGTCAGCTGTCTCCAGCCAAAATGAGGAGGTCCTCCGTCTGATTCTAGAAGTACACCCAATTGCGATTCAGTCACAATCACTCGTTTAAGGCATTTCCTGCTTTGATAGCCAACTCCAACTGCGACGGGGCGACCCCTCTCCACTGGGCAGCGCAGAGCGGAAACGTGGCAATAGTCAAATTGTATCACGAATATCTATTCTAAAACTCAATTTCCCTTAAGATTACTATCTTACGAGTATCCTGGCTCCTGTGTGAAGGAAATCGACATGGTCTCAGCTCCTCCCTACTACCACGCCATTGACATGAACCAGGGAGATGTGGAATGCCGCACTGCCTTGTATCTGGCAGTGGCAAAAGGGCACCAGGAGGTGCTGCAGGAGCTTCTTCAGGTTCACACAATCCTAATATTTCAAAATACTTCTTTAGTATGAATGCCAATTCGTCGACGGGTCAACGAGGTGTCCTTTCCAAATAGACGTCTATTGCAGCAGGGGACGGACCCCTCTGATGGTGGCTGCCTTCAATCAATCATTGCCAATCCTAGGGTAAAGAATGGGATCAATTAACAAATTGGGAAATTAAAGGGTTCTTCTTGATCACGGATCTGATGTGAACTTGCCATTAGGCGTGTTGGAAACGGAGATGAATGGAGATGAAGCACGCATTGTTGGTAAGAAAGTAACAGAAGAAAGGCACTCAATGGATCATGTAGGGTCTGGGGCTCTTGTGGAAGCGACACGAGCAGATGCAGTCCATGTGGTGCATTATCTTCTGGATCGAGGTGCCTTGGACACAGGCAACAGGGCCCTTTGTTTAGCTGCATCGGTTTGAGACTAAACTTCTCAGGAAATGCCAAATTCAGAATCTGAACGACAAATTAATCAGAGTTTATCTAACGAGACTGGTATTCCCAGATCCTGAGAACAAGGTGAACAAGAAGAACGTGGATGTTGGACAGGTAGGAAGGCAGAAGGTCTTCCTAAAGGTCTGTTCAGATCCAAGTGGGACAAAATCTCCTCCCATCGGCGTTGTGCCCCTCGAGGGCAGCCATGCTCACATGGGCAGGGTCAAACTTAGAATCAGTCCAAGCGGAGTGGTTTATTTCGGCTGCTCTTCAAGTCAACCCGAGACTCAGAACTACTAGGTAACACTTTGAATGAACAGCAAGTGTCTTTGTTTCAGACTCTCTTTGGCTGCTATAACGAGAATTGATCTATCTTCCAACAGACTTCACATCTTCCCTTCGGTTCTTTTTCAAATGCCATCACTTAGGTATGAAGCTAAACCTTTAGTCTTAATCAAAAGGAATGAATTAGCTTTTAGCGTTTACCTGAGTATCATACGTGATCACAGATAATCTTTTCAGAAATCTAAACTTGGCTGACAACCGACTGTCGAAGATCGATCTTCCCTCCTACTACATAAGTTCAACATCTCTGGAAGTCTTGAGTTTGAAGGGAAACAAATTGGAAACAATCACCTCTCAGGTACCATCCATATAAAACTTTCAAAATAACCCCCTTCCAGTTCCTTGCCGCTTTCCCTAGTCTTGCTAACCTCGATCTCTCCTCCAACGGGCTCTCTTCCCTACCCGAATACATTTGGCTTTGTCCTTCTTTGAAGGTATAAGACATTTAAACAAATCTCAAAATGGATTCAGGAACTAAATGTGTCTAATAATCTTCTCTCCAACCTTCCAACTGTAGGCACTGGTCGTGGCCGAGGAAACCCTCGTTTGCAACCGGGCCTTGTCCACCCAGCCCCTGATGCAGTGACCGTCGGAGATCTCTCTTTGGATGAACCTCCCAACGTCACAAACAAACCCCTGCTGCGATTGAATGTGTGGCAGGCGGAGATCAATCTCTCCAAAGTGGATGACGAAGACCTATTCCCCGACTTCCCTGTGACTTCTTCCAACACTCTCACTACCCTCAATATTTCCAACAATAAGGTCAGTCATTGAAAACTTCACAAAATGGATTTCAGTTCCACGTGTATCCCTTCTGCCTTGCCTGCACTTGTCCTCGTCTGACGACACTCAATCTCTCGGGTAATCAACTGACCACACTTCCTCCCATCACTTGCCTACCTGCGCATCTAAGGACACTAGATGTCTCAGGAAATCAACTTACGGTACATAAAAGTAAAATATAAAACAACATTCAAATAGGCTACATTTCAACCTATTACACCTCATGGATCAGTCTGTCATGCTGTCCCTCCTTCGACGAACACGGGAGGATTGGTTAGAAGACAGAGTCCGCAGAGACAACATAGTGAGTTTAGGGAGACATGTACATCACCATATCTTTGTGATAATGGATCATACTTCTTTATTCATGTTTAAACCAAGAGGATATTCCAGGGTCCCGCTCGAAATCAGCCGTCCGTTCCCAGCGGTCTCTCTCGGTGTCTCGTTACAATAACCCTGACACCCAGGTGGAGGAGGCCTGTGTTCACAAAAGACACGACTGCCTCCAATGGCTTAAGACACTTAACCTTAGCGGCAATCAACTGGCCGACCTTAAGGTTATCTCGGATGGAAAGGTTATCACCCTAAGGTCTTAGCAATATATCTATTAAGGTCCTAATGCCTCTCTTGAACGTGCTAGACTTGAGTGAAAATAAGATCAAGCGGGTCTCCGCCGATCTTTCCAAACTCTCCGGCCTCTCAGTTCTGAATCTGTCAGGAAACCAAGAAGTGAAGGAGTTGCCCCCTGAACTGGGGATGCTCTCGAGGTTGTTTATTTGACCAATAACTGCCACCCAGGCCCATTCTTATCAAAACCCTTTCTCCTTCATTCACGGTTTTTAGGCTGTGGTCTTTGTCCCTCAAGAATTGTCAATTGAAAGAACCCCTGGATTCCATGGTAAATACCGACAACTGCAAAACAATGGACATTGTGGCTTATCTGAAGACCATCTTGGAAGAGTATGACCTTACACATTAAGGTAATAAGTGGCTTAAGGTCTAAAATCTACCGTCATCTGCGGCTTTTGATCCTTGGAGGAGATCGAGTGGGCAAAAGTCTCATCTGGGAGACACTGAGGACTGAAGCCGTGCAGAAGAGACAGTTCCAGGTGAGAAACAGAAAGAAACGAAAAATATGAATTTTCAGAGCGAAACGATTAAAATTTCGGAATGGAAGTACGAAGCGAAGAGACAAAAACATGAACCAGCACTTGGACCCGTTTCTCTCTCGGCCTGGGATTTTTGTGGACAGGTTGGTATTCAAATCGGCTTAAAACACTTGCAAAGTGTCACAAATGACATTTTTCTACAATAAGGAAGATGAGGCCCTGTACATTTCTTACTTTCAGAGAGAATATCACGCCACTCACCAGTACTTCCTCACCCGCCGTGCCATCTACATCGTAGTTTGGAGAATAACAGACGGGGATGCTGCTCTGGGAGATGTGCAGAGGTGGCTTGTGAGCATCCAGGTGACATCCATTTCTTTCTTTTTAAAAGAAAATCTCTAGGCGAGAGCTCCGAACTCCTCAGTGATTCTTGTGGCAACCCACACGGATCACATCGCAGCTCATCCGAATCGCTTCCCTCACGGGTACTTGGAAGACTTGGAAAGCAAGGTGAATCCACCTTCTGAAGGAAACAGAAACGTTTTTAGGCAAGATCTCGATTCCTTGTGACGGACGCTGACAAACACGGGCTGCCTAGGGTAGTCGACCTTATATTCCTAAGTGCTAAGAGCAAACAAGACATTCGGGTAAGCAAATGGATAAATTTTCAATGAGCTTTTAGGTTCTTTTAAATTCGGTCTATAAAAATGTATGGGATGTGAAAATAGGAAAAGAGAGAATTCTTGACCAACAAGTTCCTTCTTCTTATATAGCTCTGTTGAAAGTGAGGAAGACATCAAAATGGAAGTATACTTGAACATTTTCTTAGGCAACACGGGATCTGGCTGGAGAATACAGGAAAGACAACATTCCGTCAGTTATGTCTACGGACAAATTTCGGGAAAATATTTCCAAGAGAATTACGAAATACGGAGGATCTTTCCGGTGAGGATAATTGACTGACCTTTCTAACTCACTCTCACTTTCTATTTCTTTGGCTTTGCTTCTTGCATGATGTTAACTTTCTATATTTCTTTTTTCAAAATTCGAAACATTCCTTTCAGAGACGACGTAGAATTCAACGCCGCGTGTGCCTTCCTCCACGACAATGGAGAACTAATCCACTTTGAAGACGCAGCCCTTCGTCAGATGGTCTTCGTAGACCCTCTCTGGTTGGCTGACTTCTTGGCTCTGTGTGTGGGATTACGGTAGCCTTATCTATACAACTAGTCTCAATTTCCTTCAGATCACCCCCTCTCTCTTCCGGATTGTTGTCCCAAGATGCCCTTACCCAGGTGAACAAAAAGTGCAAGCGCAAGTTGCGGACCTGTCTCCTGGACCTCCTTCACAAGTTCGAACTCTCCCTTGTGTGTCATTCTCGAATCCTCCTCGTGCCCTCCCTCCTTCCGGATGAGTACCGCCTGAGATCTGACTACCCGGCTGCGGGAGTCCGAATGTCTACCAAAATGAGTTCATGGGCGATTCGGCATCCAGTCCAAAGTCATCTGGTTCTTAGGCCAACAATGTCTATCTTAGGAAGGCAAGTGCTCTCTTTATACAAATATACTCTCCACTTAGAAGTGCCACTGAGAGTTCTCCCAAGCACCGTCCGCTGAGTCGATCTTCTGGCGATCCAATGTTCAGTTTTGCCTACAGCAGCGAACACCAGCTGCGACGGCTGTACGTCATGGCCTATGTTCCCAGCGGATTCTGGGGAAGACTGATAACCAGGTGAGTCTTGAGTTTAGTCTTCAGCGCAAATATTTGAAGCTGCAAGAAAGATGCCGTGTTTAGAATAATCGGAGATCAAAACGTCTCTGTAGCCGTCGAAAGTATCTTCTCCTCTGATTCTCCGAATGAGGCCTCGTTCATGAAATCAGCCTCCGATAGTCGTCTGAAAGCCGAATGGCTCGTATGGCAAACGGGAATCGAGGTACAATCCCTCCCTCCCTTTCCTTATTTCCTTTCAGATGCTCGTAAAAGGGCATTCTCTCTTCGTGCTTAAGCAGTTCTTCCCCCTTGTGAGATACATAAAAAGAATAATATTCTGTGATGTTCAGGCGGAGGTGCGTGATGTCGACTACTCCACCATGACCCTCCAATCACGCGATGAGCAGAAGCGGTGGCGGCCGTTCAATCTGACCGAGTGGGCGGTCATTGAGATGATGTTCCCTTCGCTGTCGATAACAGCTTCCACCGATGGGGAGAAGCACTCGATGAAGACGGATCTGGAGGGAACAACCAGGTTCATGGCCCTCATAGTGGACCTAGTTGACACTCTTCTGGAGGATTGGTAGGGACACAACTAAGATATCGGATGAAGTCCTCCTCTAGGTACCCCTCTCTTGGAACTCGCTTTGTTCACACAAGCGAGGGAGAACTCTTAGTCAGCCGATTCGTCCCCTGCCCAGGCTGTGTGAAAGCCTCTGAGAACCATTCGAGACGATCTCATGACGACACAGATATCGATCTACATCCGAGGAGTAGGAAGGAGAGCTTCTCTAGGTAAACTAGCCGAAATGGAATAAAGACGGGGCTGATTTCAGTGGCGCAGGAGGAGTGAAAGGATCGAAAACGGCTGGAGACTTTAAGACAGCTGGGCTCATCAACTGCTTCAGCATTGAGGAATGCATGCTAGCAGGTGGGCTTTAGCTGAGAATGGAGGAACTGTGGGCATTTAGGACGCGAATATGGATGGGTGGAGTGTCCAACGCACGGAGGAGTGCACATGAAGCAGATTGCACCTGACACTGTATTCGTGGACATTGAGAATTCGATGGTCATTCTTGGAGAGCACATTAGGAGGGGGAGGATGCTGGGAAGGGGAGCGTTTGGATTCGTCTTCAGAGCTACTGTCAAAGTGCCTGTGAGTTTCATGCCATGTTTAATGACTGGCTGTACATGATTAGAAGTACTATTAACCCCCATCCATTTCAGAGCGGTGAATTGTGCGAAGTAGCCCAGAAAATGTTAGAGCCAGTTGATCCCGGCACCGGAGGCCGACCGTCAGCTATAGCGGCTTATAAGGTATCCTTCAGTAGTGCATTTGATCTTCTCCTTTTCTCAGGCGGCTGCTGATAAGTGGAGACGGGATTCCCTGGAATTCGCCTGTCGTGCCTACTGCACCTCCAGACAAGAATTGAACCTCCTCAGTCGACTGAAACACACGAACGTTCTGTCGCTGCTCGGAGTGAGTATCCATTTCGCAATAACTTAAAGACGCTTCAGGTGTGCATAACTCCCTTGTCTCTGGTCGTTGAATTGGCCCCTCTGGGAGCTCTGAACATTCTTCTGTCCAGCCATCGAAAGAGTGGATCCCGCATCTCCATGTCTGTCATCCGTGATTCTGCAATGCAGGTAGATCATCAGCGAAACTGAAAAAGCAATAAAATTCCAGATTGCAAAAGCTTTGGAATATCTGCACTCTGCCCACATAATCTACAGAGACATGAAGAGCGAGAATGTGTTGGTTTGGAGGTTTCCTCCTCCTTTCAGCCCACAGACGGATGTTTTGCTGAAACTTGGAGATTACGGTAGGATCTACGGCAATTCAAAAATGTTGGTGTAGGTATCTCTCGGACTGTGCTGCCATCAGGAGGGGCCAAGGGGTTCGGAGGAACAGAAGGGTTCATGGCTCCTGAAATGGTCAGATTCAATGGAGAGGAGGAATACACGCAGAAGGTACCTTAATTTTATGCTTAACATACAGTCGTTGTCTTTTCCTAGGGGAGGATTTTTGTATAGGGTGAATAAGGTGAAAGGTACTTTCAGGTTGACATCTTCTCCTTCGGAATGTTCCTGTACGAATTGATCACTCTGAAGCAACCATTCGAGGGGGAGGAACACGTGAAGGAGAGGCTGATGGAAGGAGCAAGGCCTGTATTACTTCCTCATGTAAGAAAACCAGTTATTTATGAGAAAAATGTGATTCAGGAGCTCCTTGTTCCGTGCGGAATGCTTGATTTGTTAGTCCAATGTTGGCAGACGCAGCCAGAATCTCGGCCTTCTTCTTCCCAAGTCGTTGGTTTCTGTACGGCACCTGAATTCTCACACATACTGGACGTTTGTGAAATCACAGGTGATTTTCTATATTCACTATGCGTGGGGGGGTCGTTTTCAACTTATTTCGTGTCTTGCTTCCCCCGGGCCCAGGGGAATCCAAAAATTATGCCTCTCTTGTGATGCGCTTTCCCGTGAGAGGCTACGGGAGCGCCCAGTTTCCTTTCGGATACTGGAGTTATATTCAGCCTTTCGGCAATATACCTGTCACGTGAGTGAAAAGTAAATCGGAGTTTGGGCCCGCCACTATCGTGTGACTGTTATCAACCCAAGACCCTCGTCTGGGTTACACCGCGTCTAGGGTACATCCGGCGCCGCCGCTGATGTCGTACGCGGGTGAGTCGGCTATGCAGGGATAGCACAGCGACGCCCTTGAAGCTGGCAATGGCCCCGTGGATATTCCGGGGGAAACCTATACCGTTCTACTAAACATCCAATAGGAAAATTTATATCTGAAAATTAAAAGTAGCAATTTGCTTCCATTTTGGAGAATAAAACTTTTTTCTACTTTTCCGATTTCCGACCCTTTTGGCATGATCCAGGTTATAAGGCGGCGGCGGACAGACCAAAGGAAGGCCAATTGGCTCAACTGGGTAGCTCCTCGTTTGTCAAACAGAAGGTCATGAGTTCGACTCCCGTCCGTTTGCTTATTTTTGCATTTTGTTCAAGTTATACAAATATGAAGGTTTTTCAAAAAATAAAAAAGATTATTCATTTTCCCAATATTTCAGAGCCTTCCACTCCTACTTGTATTCTGCCAGTTTTCACGGCCGATGAAATGGACGAACCGGAAGATTTCGAGGCCCAATTGTGGATTGCAGGAGGAAACATCGATGTTTTGTCTTGTACACAGTACGCCTGGGTTGAGAATAAGGTGGATTCAATCGATGGATTCAAAAGAACGAAATCCTTCTTCAGGCCATTTCAACGGAAACCAAACCCAAGTTCATGGCTAAAATCCGTGACTACATTTGGGTTTGTGACGACAACGAAGTGACCGTTTATTCCACTTCTCTCCACGAACAGACGAAGCTCAGCCTTCCATCCCTCAACTCTCCACTGGTTTCTGAAATGGGAATTATGAAACGATCTTGTGTTTCAGATACGGGCTCCTCAACTTCTTCCTGGAGACAGTCTTCTTCTTGTTTCTCAGTTTGAACTTCTCTTGCTCAGTCTGTCTGAGATGAACTCTGTCCGTCTGAGAGCCACGATGCAGTCCCCCAGCCGAATTACATCCGCCGTTTTTGTTCCTTTACCAACATCAAGGTGAGAAAATCAAGACCAAAAACACAAGAATTTTCAAAACTCAGATTTAAATTGAATCTTTTTCAGACAAATATGGACAGGGCACGCGGATGGCAGAATAACCATCCACCACCTCTCCACAGAAGACTCTTTCTCCTTCTCCTCTTCCCTCTATCTCTCTGACAACGAGGCTGTGATTAAGGAAATGATCTCAAGCAAAGACGGAGCGAATGTGTGGATCACTCTGGAGAACAGTTCGAGGGTCCACTGCTACGACGTGGAAAGAAGACAGGCCTCTGCCTCACTCGACATCCGGAAAGTCATGCCAGGTGACCTTAAAGGGATTAGATTAACGGATGAAGTGTTTAGGAAGTGAGACTATTCTTACCTTAGACGAGGACGTGGCGTCGAATACCTTCATCACGAGCATCTGTCTTCTGGAACGGACCAATGGGTCTCAGATCTACATTGGCTCCAGCAAGGGGCTCTTGATTGTCGCTCAGGCCACGGGGGTAAGGAAAACATTAAATGAATTTTATTAACTTTATTATTCAGTTACAACCAATAAGTGCCTGCCGTCCATTCGCAGGAGAGCTTTCGGCCCTTAGTGTGGTCGAGGGAATGATAAGAGAGGACGATCCTAATTTCAAATGTGGGTTTTCACATATGGCGAAATATGGATTCAAAGATTGCATTCTAACTTCTGTTTCTGAAATGAACTGCGTGTTTCAGTTAGAAGCAACCTTTCAACCACCTCTTCCGAGAGTGGTCTCGGCTGGGTGCGGGAGAGGGTGAGTGAGACGATGGAGAGATTCCGCTCCAGTCCAGCCATGGCCACAATGCACCCACCCACGGTCGTCATCAGCATTGGCAAGAGTTTCAGGTGATCATATTTCAAAAACCCTTTAAATTGAGATTCAGAAGCCTTTCTCATCGATTCGTGGCGGAGACCAGTCTTCCAGAGTCCTACAGTGCCGTCATCTGGACAACCGAAGACTGGGATTGAATCCACTTTAATTCACCTGATGCCACACCCTTCTTTTCTAGTCGTCTTAGTCGCTTAGTTGCATTTCGAGAGACATTTGATTGCGCATCTCACATTTTCCAAAGCTGCCTGTGATACTTCGATCTTTCCCTACTTGTATTTTCCTCCTTCGATGAACTATGGGTCTTTTCAGTTGATTCAATTCAAAGCAGGAGTGAACTGATGGTTTATGGTAACGAAATACCCGAAGAGAGGAGATTGACAAAGTGAGATAAGTGAAGTAGAAGGAAAGGATCTACGGAATTCAGACCAGAGCCCCCTGGGTGTACTCCTTCGGATAGCCTTCTTGTTTGGCCACGATCAGCCTTTCGGAGCACTTGTAGCAGGAGTAGACGACCACCGTGTAGAGGATCAACAATACTTCTGAAGAACCTTTTAAATGTGAATTCAAAGGAACAAACCAATTACGAATACAAAAACCAGCCAGTGGAGGAATTCAGTGGTGGTCATTTCATCCACGGAAACGTAGAGGATGATGGACAGGGCGAGCAGGGTTATGCTGCAAACGAAAAGTTTACTGCAAATCATTTCATACCTGCACAGAAATCCAGCCCCTAGGAAGAAAATATCACAAAGAAGATGGGTGACGAAGAAGTTTCTTTTGGCAACGCATATGCCAATGAGGTATGGAAGGGTGGTAAGAATCTAAGCATCGATTATCAGAAATCAAAAGAAAAACCAACCTGACAGCCACACCAAGTGTCGAAGATCGTTCTGACCATACACAGAGCGTTCGATGTGAAGGACTTCAATTCACCCTGAAAGTAAGGGTGATCTTCAATTCAACCTTTCAAAGAATACGATGCTCCTGGGAAGGCTCACCTGGAATCGGTCCTGCTGGTCTTCATCTTCAATCTCTCTTTGCTTTGGAGAAAGGGTTGGGCGATTGGAGGCATCCACAAGGCCAGCGTCAATCGCTCCATCTAGGCTCCTATCGAATCCGTGTTTCACCTTCCGGGGCGTGTTGGGGCTGTAGGTATCTTCCTAAATTTGCCAAATGGAAAAAGCAAGCAACTTTGAATGTTTAGTGAAGTTAACTGCTGACTCACCATGTCCTTTTCTTCGTCGAAGACATGCCTGTCTGCCGCCTTCTCCAGTTGGGCCAATGTGCTCTCCAGTGGTTTCCTAGGAGGCTCCACCACAGTTTCGTAGTATATTGCAACCTAATAACTTTCTTCAATAAAAAACTAGACTCTTACAGGCTGAGATCTAGGAGTGGGTTCTCCTTGTTTTGGAACTGCGTTCTCTGGCCTCAGTTCCACCACAACCGGGGCTGCAGTTGTCTGTTTCGACGTTTGTTTCGGTACTTTTGTGACCTGATCTCCCTTTTTTGACCACGATGTTACCTGGATTCAACTGTTCTAACTAATCACTTTTGAACCTACATGTGAAGAGTAAAAGTCCCTGACTGGTGCTGGTGCCTGGGTGGTCACTGGTTGGCTGGGTGGAAGGGGAAAGATGGGCAAAGCATTGAGGAAAGAAGTAATCTCCTGATGCTACCATTGAAATGAATGAAGTGGTCCTACCTCTTCAGGCCTTGTCATTTCCGTAGTCTTCACTTGGACGGCATGTGTTGTGTAGTTTAGTTCATCCATATCCCACATCATCCGGGTTTCCTGAAATTCCAATTCAAAAATGTTGATTCAATGGGTTGATTACGAGAACTAAAATATGAACCTACCTGTGACAGTTTGATTCCGGACTTTGGCTTCTTAGTAGCCTTCTTCATCTCAAATCCTCTGATGTGACCTAATCCAAACATAAGCAGTTTTCTCTTTCAGCTAACCTTTATTCGCCTTCTTCTTGTCCGATGGTTCCACTCCTCCTTCAATGAAACTCCCCTTCCCAGGAGGCTTTGCAGTGGTGGGTGTCGTCTGTCCTACAGGTGCTATCAAATGCCGAGGGGACTTGGTTTGTTCCGTAGCCACTGAAATCACTAATTTATAAAATAAACCTATTCTATTAACCTCTGTTGTCTAAAATCTTCATCTTCTTCCTCCCGTGTCCTTTCTTTTTCTTCTTTGTCGTCGGAGTTACGGTTGTTATATCGACAGCTGGAGTTGTCTTGTGTTTCTTCTTGTTTCCCTTTCCCTTCCGCTTTTTCGCCTTTGTCGTTGGAACAGTGGAATAAAGTGACTGAATGTAACCTTGATCTGTTCAATAAGCCTTCTTACATCATCCATCATTGGGTCAAAGCGGCTTTGGATGGGGGCCAAGTAGATCGTTGGTTCGTCCTCTTCCATGCTGATTTCAAACATGTCGTCTCCCCTTTTACGCACCTAAATTGACAATTGTGGTGTTTTTGATAAATCTTTATTATCATCACCAAAAAAGAGACCACTTCGGGATTTTTTTTAACGACAGGTCTCTTTAAAACTTGACCTACCTCTTCCACTCTCTGCCGTATAGTCTTCATCTTAATCTTGGCACTTGAGTTTGCAGAAGGCAGTTCCTAAATCCCCAGTCCACTGAATCCCGCCCTCACCCCACCTGCAAATTGGTCATGGTGACCATGGTGGTCAAGGCAGGACTCCCACCCAGCACAGGTCTGTTCTTCTTCTGTCCCTTGCCATGTCCAACTATGAAATTGTCCATCTGAGGGGATCTACAACAAATAATTACAAAAAATCTAAATCTAAGGAACCTTTTCGCCCTAACAGGAATAAATTGAAGGTCTCGTTTCCATTTGTCTTCGGAAAAAGCCTCACCAACTCGGACGAAGGGACATCCGTAGTCAAAAGCATAATTCTCTAAAAAGAATAAAAGTACATGTTTTGTGAAATAGTTACCTCTGTATAGCCAACCGGCAAGAACCACACATTTCAGTATCATCACAACTGTCAGCAGAAGGGCGGGGGAGCAGCCACAGAAGGTAGAAAGCCTCCGGGTTCTAAAACACTTAATTGAGGCAAACTAACTAACAGTTTCATGAAAGGTGTTTATACCCTGTTGCAACCTTATTGGTCAACGTACCCCTCCTTTCGTAAAATGGCGCCTGCATTGAGGTCAATGACCTGTTGCTTGCCAATTGGCGTGGTTGGCAAGGGATCCAGGGAAGTCTGTGCGGTACTCATCCTTTACATCACTCGGATTCTGAATAAAGGTGAAGGATTGAGAAAAATTAGAGAAATTCACATTCTAAAAAGGCATAAAAACTCGGTGTATGTGTTTGCACAATCTTGATACACATAGTTATATAAAAGGAACAAAATGAAAGAGAACTTTATATAAATGATTGGATAAATTTAATAGGAACGTAAATAGCTAAAGTTTAGCTGTTCTCTCTGACCCTCCAACTTTAATCGTTATGCACGAGGGGATGGGCAAAGCAACAACAACAGCCACAATGCAAGGCCTTCTTCCGTTTTATGCACCCCAATTAGACCACAACTAAATACGAACACATGCTCAGAACTAGGGCAACAAAAGAAATCTCAACGAAAGAAGAAAAATGTACAAGGCATCTAGAATATTCTTTTTTTTTTTAAATTCACGTTAACACGACTGATCATAGAGATACTCGCAAAAAATATGCACCAGGCAGGACTCGAAACCGCCACCTTCACAACTGCAGTTGGTTGCTCTAACCACTGAGCTACCGGCGCGCTGTCGTCATTGTGCTTGAGGGCTCTCAATAGCCACGGTCCGCGTCCCATAGGCCGGCCGCCACATTTATGACAATCCAAGTGGAATGAGATGACTATCATGTTGGTATCATCGGAATTCAATGAGTAAAAACCGTAATATTATTTTAAGAACCATTTGGAGTGAAATACAGTCAGCATGGAAAACGAGACTGGAAATATGAAAGGAAGGAGTGTCTTTTGAAGAACATCGCAGTCATTCAAGTGTTCCCAACCAGTACACTGCGTGTTCATAAATAAACGAGTGTTTCCGTGCCTTCTGAAAAGAAGAAACACCTGAAAGTGCTTCGTCTCTGCATCTCCAATTAGCATTTCTGGCGGAATCTCCCTTTGCGGCCGTCGCGAGGAAACCAACTCTCGCAAAACAACGCATGTTTCTTTAGCAGAGGGAATGCTCATAACGGATTCATATGTTTTTTTCTAATTCTCTGTGGTTCCAAGAACTCCGAAATGTCACTGGAAGGGTCATTTTCGGGGGGCGGGGTATGGGCGGAAATGGCGCTGGGTTCTCGCGTGTTGTCAGTCGTTCTGTTCCCGTTTTTGCCGTCCTCTCGGGGATGAATGGACCGCTTATTTTGCACGAGTGACGCCGCCCGCGGGTGCACGAATTAACACTTGCTAATGACTGGGACCAATTGGGAACACCTATTACACAAGGGCAGTCAACAACCGGGTAGATGATTTTGGCGTTAGCGAGAAAGAGGTGAATGCGAAAGAAGGAAAATCTGTTGAGTTCATAATCCAACTTTCTGCCCCTAGGCCGTTTCGTTCCAAAATGCAAAGTTCTGCTAATCCGAGCTCATTCGCCGCCATACAACATAGTGCATTTCCAAGGAGATTGCCCATTGAGTGATGTGTCAAATGTCTTCTAGCCTTTGATCCCCATCACCTGAAGAATCTATTTCCATCCCTTCATCCCAGTCGATGAAATGACAATTTTCGCTAGACGCCTTACGGGTGGTACAAACAATGCGGCTATGAGGAATTGCCGCCTTGAGCCACACAAACAACAGAATACGAGGGTTAGAGGACTTCTTGGACAGACGGAAGAGAAGGAATGAAGAATGGCTAGGTTTTGGGTAAATTGAGGAGTAAATGATACTTCTGCGGATGAAACTGCCGCATAACCACGGAATCATGTTGTTTGTGGAAGGATTAAACGGATTCATGAAAGCCTCCCCTGCATTCTTTCAACACAATGTCTGTTACACTCCTATTCTGCTCAGGGGATAGAAAAACACCTAAAATAGCCAATAGAAACTATCTCTTACTATTGTGTTGTATAAATCTTGCTGAATCAAAAGTTATTTTAGCGTCCAAAGATAAATGACTCACAGCCTAACAATCTGACTCATCCGAGCAGAACGCTTTCAAAGAATTCGCCAGAAGGCCGTAAACGGACGAAATTCTGAGGAGTAATTTGGGCGAATATGAGGGAATCATGCTCGAATAACTCGGTTAGACGGCATTCGCGACCACAATTGAGACAATGGGAACGGCGGCGGAGGGACAATAGACGGGGTATTTGCAATATTCGCAGAAGAAAGCAGCAGAAACATGGGAACAGTGGATTTCGGTGGTGTTTTTGATAATCAAAGTGCATTTAAGATAAGTTTTAAATTGCATAAAACAGTTGTCTTTGCTAAAATTGTACATCTCTCTTTAGTTTGTTGCGGCCTGGCTCGATATGACGGAAAACGTTCGAAATTAAATTGAGAACGGCGTTTCAAAAAGCGCCGTCAACAATCAGATGTTTGCTCTTTTCATCCGAACAAAAAGGGGCCCTCAGAAGGAAAGAGAGAATTTTCGTTCCTCTCATCTGGTTCCCTCTGTGCCTCAAAGCGTGATATCCAAATAAGAATTCATAAGAATGCAACCGTAAAACTGTTCCGCTTGAAACTTCTTCCGCCAAAGCCACATTTCCCAAAACAAAAATATGCTCGAAAGACAAAGAAACAAAGCAGACAAAACACCAAACCTCGCCTAAACAAGCATCCAAAATACTTGTTTTGTGTTGCTACAGTACTGGATGGGCAGGTGGAAATACGGCGTCTTGGGCAACAAGAAGTCAGGCGTAAACAATTAGGAGGAGATAATTTGTAAAGCTACTACTGGAATTGGCCCAATAACTGGGCTGTCCGCGGGAGAAGACTCTGATCAACTGAGGCTGTTTCAAGTGTTTGGAGGGAAAGAGACAAAAAGAAAGAGGCAAAGAACGAGAGAGAAGAGGGAAGACGCACGGAAACAGGAGATATTAAAGGCTTTTGGGAGAAAACATTTACATAAAGAACGAAACTTCCGTCTACCAGAAACATAGTGCGTTTGTTGAAGAGCGTGTTTTCTTTTCATGTTGGTACTTAAATTTTGCTAGTTGGAAAGATTGAAAAGGTTGGAAAGGTGCCAATTGGCATCCGATGGACTGTTGACGGAACAACTGAAATTTCAGCCTAGCGGACGTCACAAAAGAGGCGGAATTCATTAGAGAACGGAGGAATAAGAGATTCCTCGGGTTACTAAATATAAATAACCTGGAGAAGCAGTTTGGAATATTCATTTAGCCGAAAGTTCAATTTTTCAAATGACTTATTTTGAAACACAAATATTTAGAATTCCCAAAAAAGCCGAATTGTGATACTTTTAACGACATGATAACTGATAGTGTTTTCTTGGTTTTGTGAATAAGTTACTTAAAATTTTCAATTGAACACGATAGTCAGGACTAAAAAAGCAGGAATCCATTGTTAAACTTAAGAAATCATTTGCGTAAAATAGACATGAGAAAAAACTTTTTTAGCCTTTAGAATCACTTTAATTTAATTAGGTCGATTTAAGAGAACAAAAGTCCAATCAAAGCGCAACTGAAAGATTCAGTGTGTTCCCAGGGCGAGTGACTGGGGCGGCCTCCCCGAAGGCGGAGTCTTCGGAACGGCGATCTCCTCGAAAGAGATGGGATCTCCGGGATAATATTTGGTAAAAAATACTCTCGATAGAATCGCCGTGAGAAGGTGGAAATACGACACTGTTTTCGGGGAAAGTATACGTTGTCCATTCAACGGGTACGAATACATTCAATTGCGGAAGTGACCTTTTGAATGAAACTAATTGACATTGTCACGCTTTCAAACAAACGACCAAGGCAGGAGGGAAATATTCTCCCTCTGAAATATAAAAATACAAATACCAAGGGTGTTTTAATCCTTCCCTCCCGTCTCTTCCTCCTAATTCCGGACAAAAGAAGTATTGTCCTCTTCTGAAAACACCCCCTCCTTTAATCAAAAGAACTTTTGACAGAGGGTGGTAAATTAGAAACGACTGATTTTCCTGCAAAATAGAAAAAAGGCCGACGTGAATGATGCAATTTTCTGTTTTCAGTTTGTTTGATTTGAAAATGAACGCCGCGTGAATTCAGAGGAGCTGAAATTCGACACCTATCCGCTGTTTGGATTGGCTCTAAATATCACGCAAACCCACGGAAGGCGATAATTCCTAGGACACTGACATTGAGACTTTGGGAGTCTCTGGAAAAAGATTCACCAGAATTTGCTTTTGATTGAATTTTGGGAACATTTAGCAAAATAAGGAGATGCCAAGAGGAACTTCCATGAAGACTCTTTTAATGTCGCAATGACCTCGTTCCCATAGTCTTTTCCAGTTGCAGGCTTCCTTAGAAATCCGTGGCATTGGATTGAGCTGCATAAGTAATGTTGCCATAATGTTCGATCTGAAGGCCGCGCAGAAACAATTAGAGTGTCGAATTTCGTAGCTTTAATGACGGTTTTTCATGCATGGCGGGGCTCGAAAGGACGGCAGCCGACCGCCGCCGAAACAGCTTGTTTTCCTCTCACAGATGGAATACGATTTTTTGAGTATTCCAGTCACCTTCTAAGGGAAAGAGGAGGAAATTGAAACTTAAGTATTCTAACCCAGATTTTAACTGTACGTCGAAGGATTGAGCATGCTTTGACAGTTCCAAAGAATAGAACATCCGAGAAGATCTAGAAAAAAGATCTTGGTTCGTTTTGTCTACCTGAAACGAGACTACAGGCTCAGCAAATATGCGTCGATCGCGGTAATTTCTCTTTTTCTCCTCTTCTTCGGGCGAACATCTGGTGCAGGTGGGTGGCCCGTCACAACGAATTCCCGCCAACAGTGTGGTAATGACTCTGCTTAAAGGAGAAGCCAATGCCAGTGCTTTTGTTTGTGTTCTGGATTAAACTGGCCACAGACAAAGGAAGGGAAAGATGAGGCCGTGTTATTAGCCGGCAGAATGGCGCCCGAGCCAGCCTATAACGAGATTGAGAAAAGCGGTCATCGGATTTGTAATGCCACACCGACAGAGCCAATCGGCCATTAGGAAGACCACCCAAACTCTCATGAGAAGAACTACGGAAGACAAGGAAGAATGCAGTTAAACCTATACTTGTATAGTATGAGTGGAAAGAGGACCCAAACACTACCAGAGCCATATTCGGTTGTCGTTTCTTGAAAACCCACTCATGCTCTTGGTAAATCTATCAACCAGACCTTTATTTCAAATAGGATTTCAACAAAAACTGTTATTGCTCTCTGGGGGAGTGTGGATAGGAATTGAGAAGGAAGGTCATCTTGATGTTGTGAAAGGAGCTGGTTAAAGAAAACTCCCCAAGGGGCATCACTTCGTTCTAAAGAAAAAAGTACGGTAAACATGTATATTCTGTGTTTCAATTGGTAACTTTTTATGGCTTCAATAGTTTTGACTAAATGTGAAATAGAAAGTACCAAACGACAAACTATGTTCAATGTTTTAGGAAATGCTAGCACTTTTAAATCTTACAGTTTTCTTTTGTGAAACCTACCCTCTGTGATCCATCATAAGTGCAGGTGTGTGGAATGTGCATCTCCAACTCATAGACCCTACTGAAGGCCTCGTCTCCATCTGCATAGACAGAGATGTTCCCCATCAGATGCTTCTCCGTAGTCGTCTTCCATGGATTTCCTCCCAGATTGTCATCTCCATTGAAAGGAAAGTAGTCCTTCTGAAAAAGAACTTTATTGACTATCAGCTGTGGTTGAACCTCCACAATGGTCATTGAGTATTCCCAGGTGGGACGTCTTATTTCACAATGGATTAAGTAATTGATATTGAATTGAGTGAAGATGACCAAGGGGAGGAAAGAGAGCCAGAGAAGCATGGGATCTGGTTGCAGTAGTGTAATGCACACGTGGATACACTGAATTCATCACGGACCGAAGGGGCCGATATTTTGAGCCAAAATCAATGTCGTTGTTTTGCACAATAGAAAACGCATAGAACTTGTTTTTAAAAAGTGTTTACGATTGATTTATGACGAATGCGTATAGGTTGTTTCGAGAAGAAGAAAAAACAGTTGATGTTTGGCCAGAGTTTAGAAAGCACATATTGCGCAAGTTTGGCTAGAACCCCTGCAAACGAGAAAAAAGTTGAAAGGTCATATGACCTTAGTTTTTTAAACACAAATCTGTAATTATTTACATAAATTGTTTTAAAAAACTCTGAATTGGATATGAATTGACACAATAATTCTGCTCCATTTGGATGTGAAAATAAATACATTATCGTCTCCATAAAAAAATAATCTTGTATTTGAAATCATTTTGAACTTTTTTGGCGGCGGACCGCGGCCATTGAAAGCTCTCACACACAATTGTCATAGCGCGCCGGTAGCACAGTGGTTAGAGCAGCCGACTGCTGTTATGAATGTCGTGGGTTCGAGTCCTCCCTGGTGCAGAACTTTTGCCAGTCTGTGATCGCGTTTTTTTGCCCCTCTGTGATCGAGTTAAGGGAAACGTGTTTTGGGGGCCGAACCGGGAATGCCACTGCCGTTCAAATTCTTTCCATATGAAATCCGATCAGAAAACAATGAAAAAGTGAAATATCAGAACAGACATCTTGAACAGGAGCTGTAAGCCTTTAATCAGACTATTGACTGTGAAGTTCATCGACAGATGGAAGATTTCAGACCAATTCAAATCCTGCAAAGTTCAAGGGATCTTTCCGTTGCGGTGAGAAACGCTTAGAAATGAAAGTCCACACGGAGCCGGTAGCAATGAGAAATTTTAGGCAACGGGATTCGCTTAAATTGCGGCGGCCACCGGCGATTATCTGAAAACACAAGGGAAAAGTCGATTTTTTATCGTTTTTATCAGCACTTGCCATGTTGACTTCAGCCCTTTCTACCCGTGTCTCATACCCAATGTCTAACCATCCATTCAATACTGTAGCCAAGTAGGTCATAGGTGACAGAATAAGCACCTCAGTTAACGTAAAAGTTCTTTGGATTCTCTTTACTTGACTATTTTCCAAAACATTTTACTTTTCGGGAACCTTTCAGCTAAGAAAAACAATGAAAGTACATTTTAAATTTTTTTTCGTTAAAACGTGGTTTCAAGTAGTAGACAACTTTATTTAGCAATTTTTCATTGATAAACTTTATATATATTTTATTTAGATAACAATCCGTAAAAGATTTTTCTAACCAAAAATGAATCATCTAATGAATCTCACTTGCATTGAAAAGTGCGAAATTGGTTCAAGTGAGAAAAGTAAAATTTTCTTTTGAAATGCACCACTTATGTTTTTCCTCAAAACATATTGAGGTAATTTTAAAAAATCGCTTAAAGGGACAGTCAGGCGGCTTTTGCAACTTTGTCTCATATGAAAGAGAAAATTCAGCTGTACAAAAAACTTTTTGGGACCTTATGTCGGAAATCCCTAGTTTTTGAGATATTCAACCTCAAAGTAGCCGATTTCGGGTTTCCATCCGCAGAAAGTGCGGATGGCCCGGACGGTCAATGTGTCCTGCGTTTAGTGGCATTCAAATTTGAATGAGACATTGAGGGAAATGAGGAGTGCGCGAGACAATTTAGCATTTTTGAATATGCAAAATGGACGACCGTATCCTATCATAATGAAATGAAAAGGCGCCTGACTGTCCCTTTAAGAAAACTAGCATTAAAACAATGTACTTGTTCTTTCTTAAAACTATAATTATTAATTTTCAAAAATTCCTTTGTTGATTTGAAAACAGCCGTTTTCAGCGTCGAAAGAGCGGCGCGAAAACAAAATTTCGAATCTCACGTGATTCCCTTGTTTTGAACTTTCAATCATCCGCCGCTAATCCCACATTTCTTTAGGTAAAGTATTTTTTTGTTTTACAAAATACAAGAAAGATAGTAATATGTCATTATGGTATTTTGAATTTAAAAATGACAATTAATGGAAATTGCATCCATAAAGTTTAAGCCTTAAACTAGATTTCTTCAATTTGGTAAGATTGAAATGAATTTTGGAATTTTACCACGCTTCTGCTCAGAAGCTTTCTGATTCTACCCATGTGTTTCAACATTCTCCAGTATTTATTGTTGTAATTTAGTGTTGTAAATAAAACATGTTGAAATTTTGCCCTTTCCCTGACATGAGGAATCTCATGTGAGCTGCATTTCAAACAAATCAACGGTCATTGTTCAAGCAGCATCAGAATTCTTCTATTGATTTTCCTCTGATTGTTTATCGATCGATACTGTAGGGGTGACTAACCGGTCTTTCTTTTGCATCCACGTCTGTTTCTCACCAGAAAAAGTCCGCTGACGAATTTCTCACCCTTGTTTCTCCCCGTTTGCGAGTCTAACATCCCGTACTGTTGTTAATTCGACCACAAAGTCTATATATTTCTTTTTTTAGGTTAAAAATGGGCAGACCACGACGAACACCAAAAAACGAAAGCGAAGAAAGAGAATTGGAAAGGCTTCGGGAGAATCAGAAGAACTGTCGACAGAGGAAACTGGACAAAGTGGACGAATACGAAAAGGTTGGACATTTCATTATTTTTATTATATCTTTATTCAGACAATTAGCTCACTTAACCAAACACTATGCGATCAATTCCAAGAGTTCGATGGAAGGAAAAATGAAGTAAGTTCAGGAAACGAAACCTAAATGACTGACAAAGTTCAGTTCAACCGAATTCAAAACGTCTTTAATGGGGTTTCTATGAATTTAGAAGACAAACGAAGAGTGGAGGAAATTTACAGCCAGATGAATAATATAACAAATGCAGTCGATGTCATTAAAAAGAACTAGTAAGTTTCATTTGAAGAGATTTTTCCGCATCATTCTGAAACAGATAAAAGTATTTCAGCCATCAAAACAGCAACGATGGCAGCTGAAAACAAGAGCTCAATAACGATGATTGATTCCCTTGATTGTCCATTGTTATCAAATAATATTTAACAAAAACAATATATTGTGCAATTTTAAAGTGCCCTAGTACCTACAGTACCCCATTTCCGATCAGATTGCGGCAGGAGGCGGAAAGATTAATCAAAGCCGCAATGAGCAGGTGGCCAGACGGTCCATTAGTGGTCTAATTATACCTTGGCGGTAAAGCTCACGGGGCAACGGAAATCAATCATCTTCCAGTCTGAGGCAGACTAAGCTACGGTAGAGAATGGATGACTAAAGACCACACATAAGAAGGAGAAGGAGAGTGACAGAGAAACAAAGTGACATAGAGTGACCCTAGAAACATGCTCATTTAGCCTTACATCAAAGCAGCAACGGACACATGAACCATTCCAGTTTAACTTTTTGACAATTGATGGATTTCCTTTGATTAACGGTAATCATTTCAATAAACAATCAATAAACGATTCTGTCGACATTTCCTTATGATTTGTGCCATCTTACAAAGAGTTTCATTATCTGCACAAGTCACAACGTGACTTGGAATTCTTGTACTTGGTTTTTAACCCATCAACTCTTCTTTTAGCTTCGTCCCAAATCAACAAGTAGGCATGCGATTTACATGGGAATGTATTTTCAGTGTGGCCAAATAAAACGAGCTATACCGGAAAAAGTGGCCATAAATTAGTAATTCAAGGGACCGTTTTCAAAATCTGCTTAGGGGCCTTGGTTTTCGAGTAATCGTTTTTTTTCTGTCACCGCTGTTTCCCGCTGGATAGTCCTGGATGTGTTGCCATTCTAAAAGTGTGGCTCCATGGTGTAGTGGAAGCGTTTCCGATTATTATTTTGCCCTATGCTGGTTCGTGTCCCGTCGATGTTTTTATTTTTGCTTTTTATACTTTTGTAAATTCGAAAATCAACGATTTCTCAAAATTTTATTACTTTTTTCCAGAAACTTTTTTTTTCAAAAATGAGATTTTCAAAAGAGAATTCATAGCAATACGAATGTTTTCAATTCATCACATATATCCAAAGCAAAAATATAAACATCGACGGGACTCGAACCAGCATAGGGCAAAACAATAATCGGACACCAAGGCCCCTAAGCTGATTTTGAAAACGGTCCCTTGAACTTCTAATATATGGCCACCTTTTCTGGTATAGCTCGTTTTATTTGGCCACACTGAAAATACATTCCCATGTTAGTAGATCATCAAACCTATAGATGGGCCCGTTCATACAAATTACAACATTCTTACATTCTTTCAAATCATTTTTATCAGCCAAAAATCTCTTCGGATTTAAATAAAACTGAAATTGTGAAAGAAAGGTAACCCAATTCTTATTTCTAAATTTTTTTGTGTTACCCAGATTGAAAAACCGAAGGTCTGCTTAGAATACAGTAGGTAATGCCAGCTCCTGCAATTAATCTGACGAATGGTGGCCAGTGCCCCCAGATGGCAGATGACGGTGGTCCCATGGCCACCACGCCTCTCCCAATTATACCCCCACCTCCAGACGCAATCAGTCGGATTACCTTTCTTCTGCGGATACGGTATTCAGCTCAGAGTTAGTTCAGAATATTCAGAGTTAGTTATGTAGGAATTACCCCAAAAAGAAAACTTTTGAAGACAAACACTTTGTTTTTAGGCGCCACAATCAGCCATTACATTGGAAAAACTGAATTGACCAAATGTCAAAAAGAGTAGTTCATCTGTTTCTCTATGGCCACACCGACCTCTCATCTTGTTTATTATTTGCCAACCTTCCTGTTTGTAGTTGTTTCCGAGCAATTGTATTTTCCCTTTATGACTAATGCCCAGAATACCCATTGACTTGTGTTCTCTGGGGTGTACATCGACCTCTCTGACATCAGTCCCTCGATTGCAGAAATAGCCGTGATTCAGTGGGAAGAAAGTGTGCTCCAACCAATAATTTACCCAAAATTACTCTGACGTTACTGAGGGACTGCGTCAGCTGGGCTTCTGAACACCTGCCCGCGGGAGGATTACGGTACTTTCCATCGATTGCGGCAGTTGAGAAGCTGTTGCATGAAAGAGAATAACTTGGTTAATAAGAGAAGAACAGTCATCTTTGAATGATGAGATCCAAAGAAAAACTGTAATGAGCCCAAATGAGAATTGGATCTCTTCGGTCTTATGTGTTCCCTATTTGAAGACGCTCTCAACTTTCACTCAAATAGGATGACATGTGGTTAAACTTTTCGTGCAGACTTAATCTATCCGTTGATGTTTTTGCACAGCCAATACTTTCCCTTAATGCTTGTTTCCGTGGTCTTAACCTTTTCCTAAGACTAGTCTTCAATTGAGACTATCGTCATTCGATTTAGTAAGGTAGCAAACACAACGTGGAGATTAACACACAGCTCGGATCAAATCACAACAGAAACAGTGGACGAGATCACAAGAAGTCACATGGTGACTCTAAGTCAGTGGGACACAACAAAAAGTGGTGTTTCCATTGTCTCTTTCGCTGTAGTTGCTGCTCGAAAGAAAATAACTGTGCTCATATGCTTTGTGACTTTAGGGATCAAAGTTTTTCCAAGCGAAGCCCTTGTTTCTATTTTATCCGTCTGTCATTCTGCACGTACTTCTTGTACTTCAGAAGAAATGCCTCGGATTAGGTTGGATTAAGTTGCAGCGCAACCTCGGTTCAAAACTTTTTCCATAGATCCTGGAATCTAAGGATCATACGTGGATAACGTTGTGATGCGTAGATGAACACAATGATATTTCGTTTCCTAGAGTCTACACTTTCTTCCGTTAGACATGCAAGTTTGGAACATGCGTGCACTGCAAAATCTGCAGATAAGTTGTGTTTCATTTGATGGAGACAGAAGAGTGTGGTAAAGTTGGAATCTTTTCATTGGACCATATCAAAACCAAATGTTCCACAAAGTAGATGAACATTTGCAAGTGTAACTTTTCTAATCTTGGCTAGTTCTATTAGTGGTCTACAGTAGTCCTCCAGAAGGAAGTTCCCGGAAACAGAATTATCCCTCGTCTGCACCTCGTCAACCTCTCCTAATGACTAAGAAGCCCGTTTCCTTCCTCTTCTGTTTGGTCTTCGCTCCACGTATAAATGACTGAATGCGAAAACAGCTGCAGAGTAGGCGACTACATTGCCAATTGTACTCAGAAAACATTTAGTCAGCCACTGCTATTTCCGCCGCTGCTGGGTGGGAGGAAGGAAGGATCCAGGGGACAAAGGGTCCGCCTTTGCAAGGTCATGGCATTTCTCCAAAGTAAAAGGGCGCTCGTTCTCTGAAAGGCTTATCCCGTTGAAATCCGCTGATTCACTTCCTTTCACTTCTTACTAAACATCTTCCAAAATAGTTCCTAGGTCCCCATAAAATGGAAGGGAGGGACTAGTGGCTGGATCAA
Source organism: Oscheius sp. G VE-2021 (assembly GCA_022343465.1). Taxonomy (NCBI): domain Eukaryota; kingdom Metazoa; phylum Nematoda; class Chromadorea; order Rhabditida; family Rhabditidae; genus Oscheius; species Oscheius sp. G VE-2021. The sequence goes on from JAJQXH010000025.1 coordinate 1,369,959, forward strand.
TTTTCCTGCTATTTCACACGGTATCGTACCCTGTGAATCACGGGATTTGTGAATGCAAAGACGTCAGATTGTGGGAGAGTTCACGACGGAACACGGCCTGTGCCGCAAATACGTCCGAGGTCTAAGTGTATCCATTGGGCTGCAAAACAGGTTAACAGGCTAGAGGTTATCTGAGTCAGTTCATAAGTTAGTTTCAAATGACAAAATTTTCCCTTTGGAATTAGTTGGTCAGGAGAATCACATTCGCATAACTTTCGAATGCCTAAACGCTTAGATTTGAGCTCCCAGACACGGAAAGAATGACCATCGTCTTTGCTGGTTGTCCTAAATAAGAGATTGCGTAGAGCCGCCAAATGCAGAAAGACCATCTGTCAGGGTTGCTGTGGTAGATGTGAGTGGCCATATTAGCCACCGCGGTTACTGTCAGCTACATGAAGGTTAAATTCAATTGCATAATTATCGATCCTACAGAGCTGTATTTGATTTTGATAAAGATACCAATGACCGCTATTTCTAAAAAGTCTCTTTCCAGGTTGTTTGTAATCCTTCTTATCAAATAGATCGCTTCCTCATATTCCATAGTTTCGCCCCTGCTGGTCATGAATGTCAACCATTAAAAACTTGTTTATAGAGTTGAACAATTTCTGATAACCAGGCCCTTTCTTTTTCAATCAGAAAACACTACAATTCTTCATAAAAAGCAAACACTGAGTGTGCAGTACAATTTCTATTCCTTGAATGTAGCCACACATTTGAAAATAGTTGCAGTTTTAAATAACCATTGTGTTTTGTGAAAATGTCTTAAAACTTGATAGCCATGGGCCTTCTTGCTAACTTCAGCTTTTTCCATAGTATCTTGGAGCCTGGACCAGGTTTTCGGAAAAATAAAGTCAAAGATAGCAGCCCTGGATTCAGCAATGATTTTACATCTGTAAAAAATCCAAGTAGCCTTGGAAGGCTAGGTGGCTTGTGTCTTAATGGTTGAATGCGGCTAATGGTCCCATCGCTGACATCAGTTGCCCCATTCGTAGCCTCCTCCGATGGTAGTCCTCCCTCCGAATAGGTGCCACTCATCTGTTTTGGTCCGATTGTAGTCTCTTTTTGTCCCCTCCCCTGCCCTTTCCATAACTCCGTAGCACTCCTTCCCCAGAAGGGGTTGTTTTGAAGGACAACTCCCCACAAAAAGGGTATATGATATGAATCATGACGACTAGAATACCTGTGTTATGGGTAAACATACCTTAATTGAAATTTATAAAGGATACGAAAGGTTTTTCCTAAAAGAAAACCAGAGAGAGAGAGAGAGAGATCCGCATTTTACTCGCGGAAATGAGTTGAATTTTGGCTGAAATCTCAGAATGCATTGAATGTGAAATTGTCCATTGTAGCTATTACTCACAATCGTTGTTTCCTGGTGTCCTCCCCAATTGCCCCTTCCTCTTTCCCAGTTGACCACAGGTCATCTGAGTCATCTGCCGAATAGTCTCTAATCCCCCGTGCCTGCCATCCGTTGGTACGCCAGGGCGTGGCCAAGAAGTCCCGCCTCCTTCCTACGGTATTAAAAGAAGCGATTCTAGACTCTTTCCTTCGCTGCATCTTTATTGATGAACCCGCTTAAAATCTAAATGAGTAAACTAAGTGTTCTTTTTAGAAACATGCGAAGCACATTCTTCATTCTCTCTCTTCTTACCCTCGTCGTTGAAGCCTATTATATCTTCCCGAATCCACCGGCTAGGAGGATAGGTAATCGAAAATATCAAGCCAAAATAAACTCTATTTTGCAGAAAATGGAGATTTACTCACAGAAAACACCTACGCTGTTGTGCCAAGGCGGAAAGCTCTTCAATTCAAAATAGCTCCCTCGGAAGGCCAAGTTCTCGTGGATTTCAACGCAGAGGCTGGGCATCCCCTTCAGTGCCACAGAGTCATTGTATGTTTTCTAAAAATCGCATAATTGATCTTTTTAAGGTAACTGATAATTCCAACGGAGAGAAGATCAACTTTTGCGAACACAAGTCCTTCAATTCTTCATCTTCCGTTACTGTGCAGATTGAGAAGCTATCCCACAACATGGAAGTCGTAGTGAAGGTCGTCAAGAACAACTACAGTAAGTAGAAGTCTTCTACAGCCTAAAGAAGTCCGTTAAGGTTGTAACCAGATGGTCGATCGGATGCTCATGGGAATCAATTTCCAGCTGAACACACCAATGGCAGAATGCCAATTCCTCCTTCCTCGCGGAGACCTCTTCCTGAAGGCTGATCCCAACGCCCGAGATTCCAATGGCAAGGTATTTCTATTCTTTCAAGAGCTTTACTATTTTTCCGTTTTCAGTGTCTGCGTGAGGTGGAAGTAAGACAAGGCCGCCACATCGCAAGACTGTCTATGTCTACTGGAAGGAAATGCCTGGATGAATCCCTGACGATCCCTTTGTTCTGTGGAACCCATGGACTGATAGTCTTCGGAAGTGATTCCTCCCCGATTGAAGCCATCGTGAAAGCTCCGTCGAAGGGCCACAACGTATTTGAGAAGGCAGAGTGTCCGTTGTAGTCAGCAGCTGTGTCTGTAGTGACCGATAGGAATCGAGTTGAGAGTCTATTTATTTGTTGATACCAGTGATTATCCCAGTGATGTTTGTGATTAATAAAAGGTGTTACTGAGTCATTTTGTTTTACACAAGTGTAGATTCACGTTATAATTACCTGGCTCAAGTTTTCAGAAAAAGGAAAGCAACCATGTTGCCCTGATTGGTCAGAGATGTGCTCCAAAACCTATGCACCAGACGGGAATCGAACCTGCAACCTTTCAACTGCAGTCTGCTGTTCTAACCACTGAGCTGCCTGCGCGCCGTTACACCTGCGTGAGGGATCTGTCCACTATCTAACGCACCGTGCTCAGTCCTTAACTGGGCGGCAGCCACAAAACTATGCTTTAACGAACAAAGCTCTACAAAACTATTTTACATCATGACACATGGAGGCCAATTTCGTATAAAGCAACTAAAAACCGATCTAACTTTCGAAGATTTTGGATTCATTCCCATTCCATGATGAAGTTTTCAATTTTTGAAATTTAAAAATTAAAAAAATCTAACATTCATCATTTTTGGTCGTGGCACTATTTAAAGATCCCTTACATGTAAGCCCAATTAGTCAATGCCCAAATCGAACACTATTGTTTACGGCCTTAGCTCTGAAATGTTTCCGTATTTGTTTGTCTGTTCATCAGCCCTGCCTTTTAGGCCAAATCTTTTATGCTAATCTCCAGTTGTTTTCTGCTTTTGGTGAGCCACCGATGAAATTATTTGGACAGGAGAATCCAAAACAATATTAGTCATTCCTCCAATTTCTCTCTCTTTCTTTTCCTCTTGCCCTAGATAACACATTCGCTTCCTTTGCAACTGCTCATTGAAGATCTTAAGTGGGCGATTTACGTGAGCATTTGAGATATTTCCTAATATTTGCCGAAAGCCCGTCTTTTTGCAGCTCATCTTCTAATCCGAACCAGCTTGACCTGATCGGAAATCCGGTGGAAAGAACGAGGCCTTTGCCTAATCTCACAACGTGTTTCCGCATTCCAATTAGCTTTCTGAGTCACACGAAATGCTCGAATCACAATGGAGAAGTTCAAACTTAAGCCTAATCGTGGAAACTTGACAGGAAAAGCATAAATGTTTCAAAAACAAGGATTACAATTACAAGACAAGGCAATTTTTGGTAAACTATAGTCTTCGCCAAGTTGGAGTTGACATTTGGGATTTTGACAAACCACTCCACTATTTCAAAGCGGGAACTTAAAAAACTCAACAATTCGACGTTGGCATATTCGATAACCCAAAAGTCTTGGGGACCTCTTATCAGAAAAAAAAAACATCGTAGGTTCGGATCCGCCCCAAGTAAATTTTTTTTGCTTGAAATGCAAACCTTTTTTATTAAATAATTTTAATGATAATAAAAACACTTTAATACATTATTATAGTACACTTAAATCATTTTTATCAAACAAGAGTATGCCCCGGAGTGGATCCGAACCATCGAGTTTGCATGGTGAGACGTCACCAAATTTTGGTGCTTGCAGTTTAGAATTTTCGTTCTACAAAGAAATACCGTATAGTCAAATAGAGATAGTTTGGTTTTCACTATTCCGTTTAAAATCTTCTGTCATTTACCGTGAACGTAAAATAGCTCTAAACGTTCATTTCCTTTCATTTCGTGACATACTGACGTGGGCCTTTGTTGTGACAAATGGCCGCAGAATCCAATCTCCTGTCCTCTCAATTGGTTTTGAAAGCTTTTAATGCCAAGTTGTTTTAATGCCTGCGTCCATTTCGGATGAACTAAGAATTCGTTAAAACAAAGTCAATTTTCCTACGACTTTATTCTTCATTCAATATAAAACGAGTTGTAGTGTAGTGTACTGTCGAGTTGAAGTCAGAAGCTACGAACAGCTGTTCTTATTTAAACCTCTTTTTTCTTTTGAAATTGGCTCTTTTTCTTGTTTCTTGTTTGTTATGAAGATCATAATGCCTGACAGACATTCATCACCTCCTATATATCACCACATTTCCTGCCACATAATCTTTCTGGTATTAATTAGCCGCCCTCACTTCCGTCAGACAAATGAATTTGTGATGTTTGTGGAGGGAAACTGTCAACGTTACTAGAGGGGAATGGAAAAATGCATTTTAAGACTTTTCAACTGACTTTTTTAGAATTTTGAAAAGCTCTCTTCATCGTCTTCAAATTACAAAATGCGAATTATTTATTTTTTTATTTTGCGAATTATTTATTTTTTTATTATTTATCCTAAACATTGGAGTAATCTGCCAAAAGCTTACAATTCATATAAATTAGACGAGGCCTATATATACCCTTTGTCGACCACTTGTCAACTGGAACCCATGTTTTGACTGCAGATGACCTTTCGTCGGCCTTTAGGGACATAAAGGAAGCAATTTACACGGGTACTTTATGTTGTTCTGCTAAAAATAATTTGCAGAAATGTTATGAATAATCCAACCTTGGCTTTCATTTCGAGAAGCTACCTTCACCTCTTCTAAGAGACAAATGCGAGTTTCCCCTTCCTCTTGCGCATGCCGTCATCTGCCGGATGTGAGCGTAGTTCCTGATCTGAAACATTCGGGTCCTCGAGGGAACGGCTGCAACTGCGGGGCCCTTGGAGTTGACGGCCGCTGTCTGATGACGTAGCAGGGATAATTTTAGAGCCGCCCGCGCTGAGTCAGGCGCCCATTCAAAGAGGAAATTGCATCAATTTGCAACTTTTAAGTTGCTTCTGAAAACACATGTGTCCTATGAATTTGCTCTCAAAAAAAGCTCATTGGTATAAAAAAGAAGAGCTGGTAGAATGGAGCATTCAGAAATCTATAGTCATCGCCAATTATAGGTTCATTGGTTTTGACACATCATTCTTCTATTTAGTGTGTGCTAAACAACATGCTGATCGTTGAGATACCAGAAACCTAGACAAGGCAAGCGGTCGATTCAGTAGATCTAGATTTGGATGTGAGTACAGAGACTGAGAGATGGAAACTCTCCTTCTTCTTTAAAAAGTTCCCCAGTTGCCTCTGTTTCTGGCGTCACTCGTGGGTTGTTCTGTCCAATTGCCCTCTTCTCCGTCACCCAAACTTCTCTTCTGTTTTCTCATTTTGAATGCAAGAGTGGAAATTTAAATGCATTGCTAATACCGTAGTTTTAAAGGAAAAGTACCTTTGTTCCCCAAAGTCGGCAGAAATACTCTCCTTTGCTCATTTGCAAGCCTTTTTTGAAATATAAAGAATCCTAGACAAAGAAAAAGGAACAGAAGCTAAGTTCCAACCTCAGTCTGAACTTCTGCTCTTCCTCGTTCAAAGCCCCGTACTCCGTGGTTCACACCTCGGAATACAAATGGCCCTCCGACGATTAAGATTCCGCCCGGTTTCGCATAATTCGAGTCTCCCGGAAAAACAATTTTAATTGTGGCGACCAGGGCGGCCAAGAAAGTTTTCAGTTGTCTTCTCAAGTGGATTTTAATGGTCGCTGATGTTTACCTCTTTTTTTGGATTCCTTTGACGACTATGAGGTTCAACCACTCGAATGACCAGAGGCTTTGAGGAAAACGATATTTTTTATCTTTCTAATTTAAATTTAGATTAATATAAAACAATTCTGGACAATTATAATTTATCATAGTAACACTTATAATAACAATGGGTAAGACCAGCAAAATCCAAGAAAACTTGAAAATGAATAACTTTTTCAGTCACGACGTCAAACTAAAAAAAGTTTTGAGGAACGATCTTGAATTCAGTTTGAATTTATCTTTCTATAGTTAAACTCAAATTTAAAAAAAGTTCTGGATAATTATAATAAAACATGAATTTATAGCCAAGTTGGTCTGGCAAAGCTTAAAAGTGGGTGGCACGGGCGGCCCCCAGTTATGTGTGACCATTTTTGCTTGAATTTTTAATTCAGGTATTTATTGTCATCGAAGACCAGGAAATACTCCCGTGTGCGAAAATAACGAGTATGATGTTTAATCTGGCTTAGTCTAAACTAATCTTCGAAAATGTGTGATCTTTCATTCATTTTTTCGTGACCCTTCCCACGTGCAAAAAGAAAGAAAGAATTCTTCCGATTGATGAATCGCATTCATTACCGAATGTCATTTCTTCTTCTGTAGTCTTATTGTAGTTGTGAGTGATCACTCGAAAATTACGTATTTATTAATTAGACCAACAACGTCTGCTGAATAAGCGTAAGAGAAATACAAAGCAAAGACAAAACAGACAGTGATCCTTCCCAATCTCTGTCTAAATGTCTCTCATGTCTACCGTATATTTCTTTTTTTTTTAAATTAAAAAAACAATTAAAAACTGGGTTGTTCTGATTAACAAAAAAGTGTTCTGCTTTTGTAAATATTTCCAAGACCACCTGTGAGAAAATGACGTCTTGGAACGAAATGAATAACGGGCTGAGCAAGTTTCAAACATCGGCTGAGAGCCAAAAACAGACTAACCCTATTTATATTCGTCAACTATCTGATGGAATTTAGAAAATCCGGCTCAAATGATATCAGAAGGCAAAGAGTTTGTAAATAGATGATGGCACTTGTAAATAGAGCCCTCCCCCCGTCTGAGTCCCAGGGCCAGTGGCTGTTGTGCGACCTCCCTCCCACTCCCTCGTCATTCTATTACTTCTCTCTTGAAAATGGTTTTTGTATTCGACGCTTGCAAAATTAATTTTTACACCCTCGCAATACGAAAGACTTTGTTTTTTGATAGGAAATGCTCAATCGAGGCTAGAAGTGGTATTTAATTTGTATGTTGCATTTGAAAAACAATTTTGCTTGACCAATTCGTACAGTTTTATTGTAAGCCAAAGCAGCGCTCACTCTCCTGATTGCTGCTTTATTTTAAACTTTGTTTAAAAATGCTTTTTCAATTTTAAACCTAATGAAACAAAAACTTTGTTAAACATCGTCACTGTTTAAGATCTAGATGACAAATTTAAAACATATAAAAACATTTTGCATTTTACCTTGCCGGTTTATAACAAACATGGTACAAGTTTAGGAACTAAGAAAACATGTTGCCTTCTTTTTTAAACAAGACTTAAAGGTTACATTTCAAACATCTAAATTACTGAACCTTCAAGTTATTTTTTCATTTTACCCACTTGGGTAATTGAAATTCGTGCTGTTGGGAAAAATAATTTTTGCTATTATAGCGTTCTAATTGATGTTTTTAATTAAAACAAACCGAAGTCGTCAATTAAAACACCATTTCCGCAAATGAGTCAAAAATAGTCACAACCTAATTGGAATGCCAATGTTTTATTTATCGCGTTGCTAAAATTTATTTAAAATGCCTCTATCTGATCAGAATTCAGTTTGTTTCATTTATTCGAAAGTTCACGGATTGGCCTTTAACGAGGTCAAAACAAAAAAAATTGAACAATTCACCTCCCACTCACGCGCACTATAATCATTTGTTTTATCTTTTTATGTGTATATCGATTTCAGGAAAATAGTTTCTATTTGAAATTGAGCACGTGAAGTAGTGACACGCAATGATTCGCATTAGAAGAGTGATGTGGTCAGAAACTAATCGTAGGATACTCATGGAGTAATCACGGCTAAGAATAAATCAGATTCCCTATTTTTAGAGGTTTTTCTATCCAATCTTACGTTTGATTTTCTTTTTCACGAATTTCATTTTTACTTTTGTATGCGCCTAGTAACTTACAGAAAATAGAAACTCTGCAACATAGTTTCTGCATTAAAGTTAGTTATCTCAAATGTGTCGTTTGGGAGAAATTTTGTTTTCGAAAGTCCAGGAGACCTGTGGATAACCGAAATTTTAACGAACTGCGTGAACGGTGTTTACGCGCCCGTCCAATTAATAGGTTTATCGACTTTTTTGATAGTCAGTTTCGAATTTTCAATTTTCCCGCCTGAAAAGACAGAAAACTCTGGTTGTCTTGCACGGTAGCGCCGCGATGCTCACACCCGTACCTGATCGGCTACCGCTGCAAAAGTAGTCGCGCCGAGCCTATCACCATAGGCAAATAAAAGCCGCAAAGAGCTTCCTGACAGTTTCTTTAAAGGAAAATTTTTTGGTAGTGAAATTTCAGTTGAACCTAAAACTCTTTGGAAACACATAACGACACTGAGGGAAATGAGGACTAGACGAGACAAGACAGGCAACATTATTTTTATTATTAGTTTGAAACCTAACGACAATGAAATGGATAAAAACTCCATGATTGTCACCTAAAATTGACGCATGAATTGCCATTTGGAAACACCATATTCTAATGTTCTGATTCATAATTCGACTAGCAACATCAGCATCATGCCATTCCCTCCCAAGCGTAGATGTAGGTTTGGTAAAGACAGGGGAGAGCAACTTGTGACTCCTTTCCCTTTCTCTTACGCAAAATGCAACTCTAACCAATCTGACGTGTCTTCTGTCGCAACATTCACCTTCATTTCCTTTGGCCATCTGGCCTATTTCACACTCCAAATGAACCCGCAAAGTGCCGTTCAACCCTATTTTTAGAACTAAAACATTGGCTCTCTGGACCTATCCATATGCAATCCTTCAATGAATCGCCCACATGCTTTCCCCCAAATTAATAAATTTTGTATTACCTGCTGAATAATGTTTAATAAAAAATAATCTTTGAAAAACTTTTTCTTCAACTCCGCCTTCTGTGGGCTACGATTCATAACAATGTTCCCTACAAAAGGAATGAGTCTGCCAGGTGCCAACCTTTTCAGCGGATCAAGCAGTAAACGGCTATTTCAAGCAGATTTAATTAATAAAATTCACTCTGACTCAATTTAAATCTCTTTCATCCTCTTTTAATTGCCACTTCCCGTTGAATAGCAACTCGGATTCGGGTAAACAAAGTTTGCATTTTACGTGCGTGGGAAAATTGCCTCGCGTCATTCTTGGAAGTTACATTGTTTTTTCTAACCCTTCTTTTTGTTTTAAAATTACAATAGAAATTAGTCCATACGAATGGAAAATTGCGGAGTTTTGAGTATTTTTTTATAAGTTTCACCTTATTTTTTTACATCTTACCCTTTAAACAGTGGAGTGATGGAGGAAAGCTGACGATGCAAATTGCGGATTACAGTATACATCTGATTTCTCTCTCCCCTCTCTATTTTCCGGTTCTTGGTGAATTTAATTTCAAACAGGATAGTCTTATGCTCATTTCTTCGATCCCACTCTCCCTGATCCCTGTTGTCCTTATTTATTGTGGAACCTTGGCTTCACATCCCATCATGACCGGATTCTGGGAAAGGGCAGCCGAATGCACGCATTTAAGGCCAATTAGAATTGGAAACTGCGTATTTTCCCAGGTTACGCACGTGGGATTGGTGGAATCAATGGTACACGGATATGGTATCTGAATGTGAGGAAGGTTTTTTTTATTTTCCCCGAGATTAACATACCATTAAAAGTTATGTTTTAAATCCTAATTAATGCCACGATCTTATCATTAAAACGTGTTTTTAACAATATCACGTGTTTTATATCTGGTTTTTCGATTTTAAGTTTTTTGAACTTTATATTGAGCATTCAGAATTACGTTCCCAGTGAAAAATGTGTAATGCTCTCAGAAAGTTTACGAAACGACTGAGCCAATTGGAACATGGTTTTCCATAAAACACCCCCATTCCTGAGATCCCAAGTGGAATCTAAATCTTGTCTCCTTTCAACGATCATCTCAATGTACGTATCCCACCAGATGTGTATCCGTAAATATCCCCACCCCCTCCCAGAATCAGTTCAAAACATCAGTCGTAGATCAGAAGACACCCGCTATTTACACTATATCTACCGCTTAGGTGTTCACGAGGATAATCTAACTGAACCCAGTCAAAACAGCTTGCAATCTGTCACATTTACGCACAAGATTTCGTCTTTTAAGTCGTCGGACCTTGGTATACGGTAGGTGGAAACAGATCATGCGCAAAACGGTCGCAGACGATCAACTTTTAATCTCGTTCTTTTTTTCACATTACGTTTTGTTGTTGACTTTCCTTTTTTAATCATAATGGTTCGAGGATAGTTCGTGGGAATTTAAGTTACATTTTTAGTTCATGACTAGCCTTCTGTACCATTTAGGTGCACTCATTTGCCACAACTCTTCAAAAGTGAAACTTCTAAAATGGAAAACGTTGTAGTCCATTTGTTAGAATTGAATAGATCTGAATCACAGTTAAAGCATATTACGTCTATCGTTTAGCGATTTGTACACCGCCTTTCGTTCGACTGATCATTGAGACGTCGAATAACATCCTTATTTCGTCATAATAGACAATTCATAGTTTAGGCAGTCATTTAATGAACATAGGCACCCTTCTCATAATCTTATTCTAGATGTTTTCTGCAATTTTACAAAACAATATACATACTACTGTGTTATAATTCCATTCACACTTATGAATACACGTATTCATAAGTGTTAATGGAGAAAACAAAAAAAGGTTGCCCGGGGTGGATCCGAACCCTTGATGTTTGTCTGGTAAGCGGGCCGGCCCTGTATTCCGAAATGAGCTTCAGTGACTAACACCAACACACTGCGTCTATTTGTGAATACCTTTTAAATCTACATAAGTTTTCAATTCGGACACATCTTCATGCCGCTACTCTCCCTACCCATTATTTTTTGCTGTTGAAAAGACTGTGTTAACCAACTTTATCGGGAGATGCAGGGAGCACACTTAGCGTAAAAAAACATTTTGAGATCATGAAATTAGAACGCACACTTTCATATAACTAGCGAAAAGCGCGTGAAAGGACATATAATAAACGTATTTGTAGTTTAATTGGGAACTTTGGTTAACCTGAAGTCATTGGACTACGGTATTTCTTCCGCATCCAGCCCTTTCCCAGAGTCCCGCCTCCTTCTGCCATGCACTCGTCGTCACTTTGTCTCCCAGATTCCGATCCTTCGTGGATCCACCCCTTCTGGGCGATTGAACCCACTCTCCAGCTCAATCCAGGGGCGGTTCCCTGTCCAGTTCGTCCTTTGGCAATCGGGGGGAGAGCTGCTCGTCAGCTCCCTCTAATCCATCCCATCCGATAGTACTCCGAATACCTTGTGCCTCTTTGTCGATTGCTATTTCGAGTAACACAACAAGCATGTCTCATTGCAGGTCTTCTCCTCTTCTCAGGGTCCTCATGCATCGGCTGGTCCTCTGCTTTTCCCTCTGTCTCCCACTCATCAATGCACTCTTCTTATACCCTCAGTACAGACAGACGAGTAAGAAACAACGAGGTATTAGAATACTCTATTGTTCAGACTGTGGAGAGACGCTGTCAAAAACTGAAGGAATCACATTGCCGTCTGGAAAGAGCTGTGAAATTCACATTGTTGTCCCCGAAGGATCACAAATGTCTCTCTTCCTCATGGAAGAGTCAGGCGGCCGTCTGACTTGTAAAAAGATTACGGTAGGGATCTATTTTAATAGACAAAACAAAGAAAAATTTAGGTGGTGGACGATGCGAATGGAGAAAAGTATCAGCTGTGCTCGTCCATGTCGTTCACGGGCAGTTCTCCCCGCTACACTCTCAAATTGAAGAACCTTCCCAAGAATATCCAAGTTCAAATTGAGCAAGGAGACAGAGAATTCGGTAAGTTTTCACTTCTGTGGAGCTAAATAGATATTTCTTTGTTGAAACATGCATTGGAAGAATGGTATATCTAGCGTGGCTGAGGATCGGGCCGATTCCGGGGTCACCTGATTCCCAAAGATTCAGATTCCCGTTCGTTGCAGAGCCAACTTTGGCATGCTAAACCCAAAGGCGCCAAAAGCAGCCAATGACACATAAAAATGTATATCTATTTGAAACTTACAGTAAGACTTTCGTTATGCAATGCCTCCATTTGACATAAATGTACACAAGATTACACTATTTATGTGGTGGTCAACAAATGAATCAGTGTTTTCAAAGATCTAAGTATTTATCCCTTGCGAAAATCCAATAAGAAAGATAATAGGATATACTATTTGCAGGTTGTGCCCAGGCAGTCCCTCGTTCCAGAGCAGACACCCCCCTGACTTTCGTCAACGACGGATCCACAGCCAACTGTTTCCTGGTTCTCCCAACCACCAGCATCCTCCGAATTGAGCCATTTTCAGAGGAAGAGAATCATGTAATAATTTACTTAAATAGAATCAGTTTCTTTTTTTCAGTGTTCCACAAAGATCCAGATTTCCCAAGGAAAGCATGTCGCTCAGTTGACGAAAAGCACCAACAGCTATTGTCTAAGTGAGTTTCCTTAAATTCGAATGAAGAAAACTTAAACTTTTCAGCGGCCGAAGGATTAGAAACGGACGTGGTCTGTGGCTTGGCAGTAGTGTTCCTGGATTCAGAAGTTGGAACGAGGGTTCGGATTACAACGACAGATTCGCCGGCGATGAGGGACCCGATGAAGGCCATGTACAGCCGATACCTCGAGTGCTAGAATTAATATTGTTTTCAGTGATATCTTTCGTTCCATAAACTCTTTGTTGACATAAATAGTTTCCAGAGTAAATTTAAAACCTTCTTTCCAAAAGGCTCTCTCCATTTGTTCAAAAGTTCGGTAAATCTCAAGATGGCGTTGTTTTGACATTCGCAAATGTCACAAGGATTTCGAGATCTTCGGCTTAACTCGGTTGACTTTTCAGAGATTTTCTGCAGTGGATTTATGGTTGGTAGATCATTTGAAACAATTTGGCTGAGAGAACTAAAACTAAAGCAAAAATGTTTCGGCCGTTAAAATCTTTCCGGGCGTTGAAGATGGGAGTTTTATATTGGGCTTCCAAGGACCATCTTGAAACACAAATACGAGGATGACCCTCCCACCCTTTACCAAATGGTGCCAAGTGACAAGCCACTATGCAGTCAACGATCACTTTAGTACAAGAAGACAGAAACTTCACCGATATACCCCTGAGGCCAAAACTTAATCAGTGCTGCCTGTGTACCCACAGATTACATAGTGGTTGTGTTCGCCTGCAATTGATAGCGAGTGAGTGAATTAATATCGGCGCCGTTCCCATGAAACAGCGCAGAAAACCAACTATACGATTTGTTGCAACTGCATTTCTGCCCTTGGAGACTCATGTTCTCGATCACTTTTATTCTACTTGCAGGAGTTTTCAACTTGTCAGCCTTTCCCACAACTGACACACAGAAACGAACACTAGAGCAGACTCTAGCGGTGAGTAGATGGGCCATCCTGGTTTGGAAATTTGTCGTTGACACATCTCTTCTTCTAACATCATCATCATGATTTTATGGTCTTTCTGGTAGATCAACGCTTTAAAAACCTTTTTCATCAAAGATTATTGGGAGTTTTAGGAGACAGTCAAGGCTAAAATAGACAGACCCGCAAGTGGAAGCGTGGTGGTTGTAAACTCAAATGCAGGAGTGACATCAAACCTTTATCAGGGGGACATTTCCCTCACAACGTAAGTTCTCTTGAAGTTGAGAACAAAATTAGCTTAGAGAACAGAAATCCACAATCAACTTGGACACTTCCGGCCGACTGAAGCGACAGGCCATTTCATTCGCCAACCGATGGAGTGGGAACAAATTGAGCTACTACTTCGATACAACCATTGGTCGGTTTTCCCTTGAAGTATATCGCTGTTTGAAGACGAAAGAAGAAAGAATTCCGTGAGGAAGGCGGTGGAATACCTAAGCAGAGCTACTTGCTTGGATTTTGAAGAGAATTCGACTGCTATCAACAGGGTGAAGGTACACATCAACGGAAAAATCGCAAAATCAGCCTCTTTTGGCGCTGGATTTTTAGCGCATGAACGGCTTTCGTGGCGTGTGCACCAAAACTATAATGGAACACTTAATTTAACACAATTCAGCTTAGTGTTTTAAATCAATTAATCAATTGGTGAAAAATTTCCAGTGCAGGTCCTTCTACCGTGTTTTCTAACGCCCTCCCTCCCCCTCATGCTATTAATACCATATCTGTCGCGTGGTATTTATTTATGATCTCTTCTAATTCGGGTTAAATCCGCTTGCCCCGACCTCTCTGCGTAGCATTTGAAATCGGATAAAAATGATGTCTTCCCGCCCTCTGAAAACACATTTATCAACAACGAATGACCGTTTATTAGAGAGTAAAGATTTACGAAGGTTGTTTTGCTTCACCAATACAAGAAAACATATTTGGACAGCTATAGGCCCCTTCACAACCAGTATAAAAGGCAATCCCACCCCCTCAGTCGTTCATCCCACATCATTCCCCTCACATTATCCTCTGATCTGAATTTAGTCCGGGTTTCATCCGCTTGTCTCGACCTCTCTTGCGTAGAATTTCCAAAGCCGATCCAGCTTCCTCCCTCTCAAAACAGACTTAACCAAAGATAGAGTGGAAATGATGCTTTAGGTCTACAGTGGCCCAGGATGTACGTCATTTGTTGGAATGATTGGGGGAGAACAACTGCTCTCTTTGGGAAACAATTGCAACCACGTAGTTTTATATCTACAGTAATCTAAAAGCAATTGTTTAGGTAGGAACAGCTGCACACGAGTTCATCCACGCACTGGGGATGGAACATACGCATGATCGATTTGATAGGGACAATTTCATTTTCATCAACACGGCAGCCGTCAATGTAAATTCACTTTTTCCATTATTTCTGCTTAATGAGATAAAAAAAGAAATTAGTTTTCACAAAAAGGTCAAATCCAACCAAATGATCACTTCTATACCATTGGGATTCATGAAAACAATGGTCCTTACAGCTAACCTACCTGGGTTCATTTATCGCCGTAGACTCTTTCCGAATGACCGCTTTGGTCCCCTACGAGTATGGCAGTGTGATGCACTACGGAGCAGATTCGTTGGTTTCCTGCGGAGACTTTACCTTAATTTGTTTTTAAGTTTCGCTCAAAACGACGGAATGAGCATTGTCTCAAAGGATACAAACTACACTTACACCATGGGATCAGGAATCATCAGTTTCTATGACTATGAGGCTATCAACGAATTGTACAAGTGCCGAGGTGGGTAAAGTAGGAGGTGATGATCAATTACAAAAGATGTTCAGGAGGGTGCTCTCCAACAGCTTTGGCCAAATGCAAGAATGGTGGGCGACCGAACCCTCGCAACTGTGGGGTCTGCAATTGTCCTTCTGGCTATGGAGGGACGCTTTGCGATCAAAGGGTTGGTATTCGCATGTTCCAGTTGGTTTCTATAGAACTATTCCTTTGTTCTTGTCTCTGTTGAAGAAACAGAAAAAGAAGTTAAAGTCGGTGACTTTGCCCATAGTTACTCATTTCCAGCCACCTGGCTGTGGTCAGACCGTCGTCGCATCGACCGAATGGCAACCGTTGACTATGCTTCTGGGACAAGAAAACAACTACAATTTCTCAACAGACTATGTGTACTGTAACTACTGGATTACGGTATAAACTAATTATAAGTAGAAAACCAGTGTGCCTTTTTTAGGTTCCCCAAGACAAAAGAATCGAAGTGAAGATTTCAAGCATGCAGAATTCCCTATGTACCTACGGTTGTTTCTACAATGGAATCGAATTGAAATTAGAGTTGAATCCTGAGCCAACTGGAGCGAGGTAGACACCAACTAAAGAAGCAACTGAAGTATTCAGAATCTGCTGCCAGGAATTCCTTAACAGGACGTTTGTTTCCCACCAGAACCCAATGCCAATAGTCCATTTTAATTCATTCGGCCAATCCCAGTTCAATGTTCTCTACAGATTCGGTGAGCTATTCTCTTAATTCTAACTGATAGGTTTAGTGGATTCTCCTTGTGGAGAGGATCATCCAATGTGTTCAACTGAGGCAGCAAAGAATTTCTGCACAGACGACTACTACACTGTAACCTACAGAAGACAATTCTGCCCACGTCTCTGTAAATTGTGCCAATAAATCAGAAAATGTAGAATTTGATAAACATTTTTATGAAGTGATTTCATGGAAGTATATTGGAGTACCAAGAAGGGGCAAGAGTTGTCCTTGGATTTTTTGTGGATTGTGGCGGCCGGCCAGTTACGGATTGAGCGCGGTGCGTCGGATCATGGAGAGATCCCTCACGCAGAAGGAGCGCCGCGCCGGTAGCTCAGTCGTTAGAGCAGCCGACTGCAGTTGTCAAGGTCGTGGGTTCGAGTCCTCCCTGGTGCATTGATTTTGCTAATATTTCTATGACCAATCGCGTTAAGGCATTTGGTCTGCGGTTTGCAAATCCTTGAATCGCTCTCGAAGGCATTTTTACCGATCTTTTAGATAAAAAGAATTTTCTATTAAAGAACTTACCTTTGTTATGGAAAAATCTTTGCTTTTTTAGCCTCAGCTGGGTTTTGCCTTCTGCCACATAAAGGAAAAGCCAAAAGCAACATGTGTCTTTGCTTTTTTTACAGCTTTTTAGCCATTCCGTCCTCCTAGTTCATTCATTGTTCATTTATATCCTTCGATGCCGATGCTCACTCTATATCATGACTTTAAAATAATATCCCTCAAATTGTAGAACAAACATTTTAAATCCCGCATGTTGCCTCTTAGATCTATCTTAAGGTTTTTCTTTTTCTTCCCTGTGTTTCTGGCCTGCATATTCCCTTCTTTTGTTTTATTTATTTCCCCAAATTAATTATAAACCAATATAATTAAACTCTTCTCAGAGTCACCCGACAACCGAAAAATGTCCGACATTCTGGAAGACATGGAATCGAAGCTGAAGAACGTCACCGAGGAGCTGCAAATGAAGATGTAAGACAGAGGGCAGCTCAATTGCTAATTCGTTGATTTAGGGAGCAAGTCGAAAAGATGTGTTTTATCAACAGCATGATTCTCCAAAGAGTTTCTGAACTGGAGAAACAGGCGGCGGAGAACAATAGAGAAAGGATGGACAGGGAGAGGCAGGGGGAGAAGGAAGGGGAGGAAGAGAAAGCAGCTGAAGAAGGACCCGAGGAGGTAGAACAAGATGAGGATGAAATGGAAGAACAAATGGAGGAGAACCAGTCTTCCGAGAACGACAGCGGGGATCCCACTGAGGATGAGGAAGAAGAGGAGGAAAACGAGGAAACAGATGCTCAGGCCGCCCAGATCCAAGGAGAAAAAATGAGTAAGTTTTTGGAAACGTTTTACGATTTTCGTTTCTAACTGCTGAAGCGTAATTTATTCCATATTTTTTACTTTCTCATGACGGAAACCTTGTTTTCAGTGAATCTGGAGTACGAAAAGAGCATGTGGATGTTCTTCGCCACTCTTCAGGCTACTGCCTTCTTCCTCATCGTGTACATGTTCATCTGAAAGCGGATTCTATTGAAAGTTTCATCAAAGATGTTGTTAATAAACTGGTTTTGATGATTTGACAAACTTATTTGATTCCATAGTTTTCGAAAACCGGGTCGGCCCGCGGACCCAACTGGTCCTGGCCGAGAAATGTGTTTGGGTTCGGTCAGGTGAATTATCTTTTTAAGGAAAATTGCCGAAAAACTATTTGAAGTCTGCCCGACGCGATACGACGTTAACTGCCTGAAACAAGGGACACCATTGTCTTTCAAATGAATCCACTTTTATTTCCCTCTCAAAATAAGGTTTAAAATACATAATCGTTTCGACTGGTTGCTCTTCGGTGTTGTTGGTGCTGGTAGTACTTTTCCTGAAGAATGCGTCTTAAAAACAAAGTTAAATGAGAGTGCTTGGGTGGGAAATAGTAGTCCTGGGTTCGATCTTATTGAAAATGTGGCCTAAACCAATGAGATCCAGGAGACGGCCACGGACTGTACGGTTGATGAAAAGGAAGAGGAACAAGTTGCCACCTGAAATTTTAGTTTCAATGGTTTAAATAATGTCAAAATCTAAAAGTGAAATCGGAAATGTTGGCACTAAATATGTGCCATCGGAAAAACAAGAACGTTCTTTGATTCTTAGAACTCTGTGATTCCCTTTTCATTTACGGATGTTCCATTCGAGCCTAATTCCTCTGAAATGCCAAGTGTAATCTCTCTGACGTGGAAATGCATGTGTGGCCTATGACTGTAAGAGAAACCTACTGGATGTCAATTGCCATACGATCAGTCCCACAAATGACACGTTCTCAGGCACGTGGAAGAATTGCAGCACCAGATACAGTAATCCAAGGGTAAGGTTGATGAGACACACGTAGGCCGATTGGATGAACATCTAGGATAAAGGATAGAGAGGCTTTTCGGATTGAAAACCTGGATACTGTTCTTCGAAATGTTTATGTTGTGGTGGAATTTGTAGACGAAAGTTATGAAAAAGGCGATGTAGAGGAGAAGAGCCAAAGAGACGACTGCCGAGTTGTTGAAGGTCAGGGCGAAGCATTGGTAGACCCAGATCATGCTGCCATCTGGGTAGATCAAGGGGTCGAAGAACCAGGTACGGGCCACGGAATTGAAGAAGATGGGCTTTGTGAAGAAGAAAAAGTAGGCTTGATAGGAGAAAACGAATCCGAAGGAGATCCATAGAGGTTTTCCTAAAACGAGACTTTACTGAAACATATGCACATATTATAACGTGTGTACATGTCTATGTCAATCAAAATTGATTGTCCAACTGACCAACAAAGAGTCGGTCGTGCCAGTAGGAACTGATGACTTCTACCAGTCGAGTGACTCCCAGCATCAGTCCTCCACAACAGACGCCTCCCCACCAACCAAGGCAGACGCAGCCCCAGAAGTAGATAAAGTTAGGGTAGTTACAGTAGACAGCTCCTTGGATGAAGAGAACACCAGAGATGATGGAGTTCGGAATGAGGCCGATGATATCGGTGCAGCTGAGGAAAAAGAGGAACTTGTAGGCTGTGTATTTGATCAAATCTTTTTGTAGAAGGACGAAGCAACAGAGGATGTAGAGGCACTGGGAAGAGCATTCAGAATGAAGAGAATAGACTCACGATGGCTGTTATGCCGTAGATCAGGCAGAAGACGCCCAATGCTATCTCCTGCCGACCCATCGCCCACCACTCTGCGTCCGATTTGTTCATCACACTGGAAACCAGAAGTACGAAGGAGATGACCCTAGTAGCATCTCTCTCCTCTTCTTCATTTTGTGTTACACTAAATGTGTCAACATGACTCAGAAAGAAGAGCCAAAGTTCGATGCTTCCCGTGTTGTTGTGTTGATGAATGCGTAAATCAGATTAGCAAAATGTGAACTTTATTTTTCATATGTGAATTCCCAAACATTGGTCACACAATATCCCAGGATTCAAACTACATGCAGAGATCAGGCTTATCTTACTCAACTTTCCCACAGAAGAATCTCATTTCCAACACGGAAATGTACTTCCTGCATTTGACGAAAGAGGGATTATGATGGCATTTAAAATTTGGTCTTATTTGGGAAAATGTGTAATTTATAAACAATTTAGCTTTGCTGGTTTTTTCTGTTCCTCTCTCTCTCTCTCTCTCTCTCTCTCTCTCTCTCTCTCTCTGTCTCGCTCTCGCTCTCGCTCTCGCTCTCGCTCTCTCTCTCTCTCTCTCTCTCGCTCTCTCTCTCATCATCCCATTTTCGTTTGCCCTTGCTCTTCAATTGAGAGCAGACGTATCTCTGACGTCGAAAACCATTAAAGCGATCAAGCGGTAAGTAGAGCCAAGTCTTAGTCAAGAGAATGAAAGAGATGACATCTAATCATTTTTCTGTTTGAGGCGCATTGATGCATAAGCTTTGTATTGGAACTATTGTATAACTGTTATTCATGCGAGTGACAAATCTCTATTAGCCAGCTTCTGTTTTGGAATCTTTTCTTAATTATTGAACCTTGGAGTTGGGCATTATTCATAATAAGAATTGTGAGACCTCCACTTGTTGCAAAAACTAGAATCGAAAACTGTAAAAGTACAGCTATGTATTTTCCTTCTGTAAATCCATTCCAACAACCGACCTGCATTGGTAGTACTGGGGAAGCCCGCCCTCGACGATGTAAGCCCACATTGCGAAGCAAAAAGAAGTCATGGGCGTGGCTTCTGTTGTTCGATCACGTGGAGACGAATTACCAACGGGGAACTCTTAGGGAAATGGAGTTTGATTCACCAAAAGACTGACTGTTGAATTTTATACTGTAGGTTTTTCATACACATTGACATGAAATCACGTTGCTCTTAACGCGATTGGGCAAAAGCTATGCACGAGGCGGGAATCGAACCGGCGACCTTCACAACTGCAGTCGGCTGCTCTAACCACTTTGCTACGGGCGCGCTGTCCCCATTGTGCGTGAGCTCAATAGCCTCGGTCCGCGCGGCCGGCCATTCAAAGATTCCTCTGCAAAAAGACTGCAAAATTACACTTGGCAATTAAACCTCAAACCAAATGACATAAATAAAGTCATCAAATGCAATTATTTTATGCTGTAAACAGTATAAATGCACTATTTAATGGTTATAAATTTGTCACCAAATGGTTTTATTTTTGCCGTAGACAGTCTAAATGCACTGTTTTGATTACTATGTTTTATTGGTGTCGTTCCGAATCAAACAGCTTGAAACTGTCGACTTTTCTATCTTTTGATCATTCTCCTTATTTTTTTCCCGAAATTGTTATTTTCGTTATACGGAATTTACTCCAAAGTTTAAAAAAACATTCTGAAATTTAAAAAAAGATTAAAATGTTTTCATTCGAACTTTTCAAATGTTGAATAACAAGAGAGATGTTATCTTGGTTCCTAGAAGTGTTGCCCCAACTTGGGGCCCCCAAGTCATTTGAAGTGAAAAACATTGCCTTTTACATTGTTTTGTTACATAAAAACTAACAGCCATTTTCGAAAGAGCGTTTTTGAGAAAAAGGAAACTTTATCCCAACGACTGTCTACATCCAAACATTTCATCACACAACAGACATGTTTTCGTCGGAGACTCTACAGTCAGTGTTTACTTGAAGGCGAGTGCGTGCCTATTTTGATGGCTTTTCTGATTGTGAAACAGACGAATGGCGGCGGTACCAAATCCATCTCAAGGTCGGAAGATACCAACGACGCCTTCCTAAAGAGGCTGTGAAGGCTAGCAGAAGATTCACCTGTTGTGGATGGCGGAATAGTATGGTCTGGGCCCATTCCAATTTCCGGAACTTCTGATTCTAAACGGGGCTGTTTTATTCCTTCCAATTCTTACCACTGCCTTCTGAATGCGATGATTGAGGTGGTTGTGGAGTATAAACAGACGTTGTTGCCTCTGTATCTTCCGGAACAGGCAGATCAACCGAAGTCATGTGGTTGCCAACTAAAACAACAGTTTGCATCTCTGAAGAGGCCACCTTGGATGATCTTTCTTTTGAATCTCGGCCTTTCCCGTGGATTCCCTGGTCTTCTTTGATTGACAGTTTGTGTTTCCTTCTCCCGACTAAAGAGACGCCTTAGCTCAGGAATTTGTAAAAACTTGGACATTAGATTCATCCTTTTGTTGGTTTCAAGTATTTGTTTCTCTAAACAATATTTATTTTTATATGGTATTAAATCACCTAAAACTTCAATCCGACGGTGGTTCTCTTCAATCACTGAAACCGGACTATTTTTAGACGTGAAAGTAAGAACCTGTCTGCTGATTCGCAATTTTCGCGGAGGCCTCCAAAGTTTGCTGGGAGACAAAGTCTTCAAGATAGGTGATGCGATCACAAAGAGCTGAAAAAGAAATGCTAATTGATAAATGTTTAGTAAAGGGTTATTTTAGAAATCAAAGACATCAACCTACCCTCTTGGCTGATTCTGAATTGATTAACACGTTCAATCGACTCCCTCAGAAGCCTCGTCGTCTCTTCATCTACTGATGAATTTGGTTCCGTGTTGTTTGAAACGGCTGAGGCAGCGGATGATGAATTTATAGAAAAGTTGCTGAATCATGTTTATGAAAATCCTTTGGTTACAATTTACCTCATATCCACAGGATCCACTTGAATGATGCCTTCTGAGTAGACCCCAGACGGCAAGGATTCATTTTCAATCACAACGATTTCACTGCCGATGGTGAACATCTTAAAGAGATAGGTTTCTTTCGTTGCAGGAGAAAATACTGGTCAAAGTGCTATCCTAGCCATGGGATATGCATTAACTGGGCGAGGTGGTTATAACAAATGAACATTGCCAACTCGCTGAAGAGGAAAAAACACCACCCAAAACGAAACAGACGATATTTGGGAATGACTGTAAAGAAATAATGCCGCACCATGAAGAGAGCGATAGAAAATGGGTGTTTTCATGAGGAGACGAAAGAGTTTTATCATCAAACATACCATCAGGTGACTCCACACTGACTCGAATATGTTTGTTTGCACTTCCTGGGTCTACGGTGTGCTCAGTCTTAAAATGTTGACGAGCAAGCTGAATGCCCCCTACAAAATAAAAACGTACAATTTACGAATACATGTACAAAAGGAATCAGATTTGCAATTGGAGTTCCGCGTTCTATATAGGTACTACACAAACCTATTCTCAAGAACTACAACAATTTTTGAAGGAACTTCTGCACTATTCCACAAAAATCAACAAAAAGTTTTTTTTGTTTTTACTGGCATGAGAATATTTAACGCGCGCAGCGCGAAGCGCTGTCTGCGTCTCTGCCTGAATTCTAGAGAGGCTAAATGTGACGTTTTTTGGGGGTCAGAGACGCAGAGTTCATGTTGAGATAGAGGGTGAGCCCCTAGTTCTTTGTCTCTCTATCTCTCTCACGGAGCAACAACACTTTTACATTCCCAGAGAAGATGGTCAGGGACGCAGAGTTCAGAAACTGAAAGTTAGTTCTCTCTCTCTTTCCCTCTCTCTCTTTATTTCTCTACTAATCTGACTTGATCGTACATGCTACTTTAAACAAGCCACAAACTCAAAATATAAAATAGAAAGCTCAGATATTGAAAAAATAAGGATAACAAAATGTGCTTTCGGCTTCGACTTTATTGCAATGATCAGTTGTAGGGATCAGTCGATGATGAGTGTGTCGTTGTCAGTCCATCTTCATCCTGTCTTGAGATTTCAGGCTGCCCTTTCCCTTTGTGCCACGGCTCAGCTCCGATCCCTTTCCGTCGCTTTTCTTCAACTCCCGCTGCTTCGCCTGCTTCTTCCGGAAATCATCCAATCCACCATCTCCGAACGTCAGCCATTCTTCCCCTCTTGCGACTTTCTTGAGAATCTAAATTTTGGATACAGTATTTTTCCCTAAGTCAGTTTATCCATGTCCAATCGACTGGCTCAAAGTTCCCTCCCAGCTTTAGAGCCACTGCCTCCTTGAGGTTAGCCGGGTCCGCGAGCGAAGCCTTCCAGTAGTACCACCAGAGGTGGAAGTTCTTGATGGAACGCTAAATGAGAATAAAGATGCGATTGGAAGACACACTTACCACTTTTCCCAAAAAGCGAAAAGTGGTCTCGTGCAGGTCGTCAGCTACGATGCCCATGAGGATATAGTTCGATTGCGTCTTGGGGACTCCGCTTTTTTTCAATCTTCTTCCACAGCTCTTCCCCCTGTTCTTGCGTCGGGTCCATGTCCGCTGTCCACACCTCTCTGGTAAGTTTGACAATCTCGGGAATCTAAACAAACAAGTTTTCTCTCTCTCTCTTTCTCTCTCTCTCTCTCTCTCTCTCTCTCTCTCTCTCTCTCTCTCTAGCAATAACTCACTTCCAGGTGCCTGAGTGCCGGCTTGACCTTCGCCTTCTCGGTCTTGGCTTTCTCCGTCTTCTTGGCCGGCTTGTGAACCGCTTCGGACATCTCCTTTTGGGCTTACTTGACGTCGTTGATCTGGCTGCCCAAGTCGGCCTTCGCTGCCTCAATTGCTCCCAGGACACTTTCGGTTGTCTTCAGAGACGACGTCTTCAGATCCATCACTTGACCTTCCACTCGGGCTTGGTGGTCGCCGGTCTCCACCAGTCTCTTCTTCATCCACGACACATCCGTGGCGACGGCCTTCAGGAGCACCATCACCTCTTCGCATCTGCACGGACGAGGGTCCTTGGTCTGGGTCGTAGTGGCCGTCGAGTGCAAAGGATCAGAAGAAGGCGTTCGATCGAGAGTCGGGCTCCCGTCCGACTGAGTCTGTGCGTCCAAAAGTTCGTCCATATACTGGCCTGAAAAAGTTTATTCAATTACATATTAAGAGATATTAAGAAATATTAAGAGCCGACGCTTCTGAAGCTTACCTCCTTGCAATGTTTCATTGCCGTAGGTGGTGGCGGTGTTGGCAGCTCCCCAAGAGAAGGTGGATGTGTTTCCAGAGTTGGGGTTGTACGTCATAGTGTTGGCCGACTCGTCTTTCATCTTTCCTTGAGAGTGGGCTGTGGATTCGGTGAGAGGAGTCATGTTCTTGCCGGAAGTGGATTCGGACGGAGCAGCCATGTTCTTGTAGACCAAAGGGGAGAAGCAGAACCGCGCGGGGTTAGTTGGAGGGAGAGAATGAAAGGAGAATTCTCAATTAGCCTAACCTGGGAGACCTTCTAGAACTTCTAGAAATAGGCTAATTTCATCGATCGCCCTTGAAAACCTCATTAGACTAATCAGAATCCGCATTTCCAGAATCCGACCGTCTCTAACGTAGCATCTCTTCCTCTCCCTGTGCACCCTGCGTCTATACCCATCGGACTCTGCCCTCTGCTTCCGTCGCTCGTCTGTGTGTCTAGCTGTCTGACTCTTACACCTTTACACCTGCGTCTCTAACCATTGTCTCTAGCTCTCTGCGTCTCTAAATCTGCCCATCTGGTTTTCTGTCCTCTTTGCGTCTGAGCATGGCATCTGCGTCTATCACATCTGGTTCTCTGATTCTCACTGCGTCTCCTACCCGTTTGATTCCAAGTTCCAAGAATTCTGGAAATTCTGATATCTTTTTGGCTGATAGCCTTTTTTGTTTACATCTGCGTCTTTTGAGATATTCAACCTCAAAGTAGCCGATTTCGGGTTTCCATCCGCAGAAAGTGCGGATGGCCCGGACGGTCAACGTGTCCTGCGTTTAGTGGCATTCAAATTTGAATGAGACATTGAGGGAAATGAGGAGTGCGCGAGACAATTTAGCAAACTTTCTGCACCATTCCACAAAAATCAACAAAAAGTTCTTTGTTTTTAATTGCATGAAAATGAAATCATCTAAATTCAAATCAATCCCGAAGGGACACCTGTTCCCACGCAAAAGCAATTATCCTTTCCAGCCGACTGCAGTCCTCCCTTCATTCTCTATGGATTCCGATGCCACAAAGAAAAGCACAGATTTTGTACTCGGAGGATTTGTAATCGACGGAACGTGGTATCTTTTCTAAATTGCTGTAATGCCTCAATATTTTTGGTTGTTTCTGATCATCCTCCTCACCATTTTGACCTTCGTCGGATGCTGCATTATGGTTCAAACGGTAGGCTTTGAAAACTATTTTATAAATGAATTTTAAAGAGGCCGCCAGGGATCTATTCAAACTTTATCTCAGTTTGGGGTTTAAATGCAGAAATCTGCGTCTGAAATGGCATTTTTTTGGCCATTCCCGGCAACAGGCACATGTGGATAATCGGTGTTTTAACGAACACCGTGTACGGTGTTTACGCACTCGTCATTTCAGCGGTATGTCCCCTTTTTGGTAGTTGTGTTCACATTTTGAATGTTCCCGCTTGAAAAGACCAGAAAACTCTGGTTGTCTGACGTGGTATGCGAGTTTCACACCCGTACGTAATCGGAGGCAGCCTACAGTAATGAGTACAATAGGCCAACACAAGTCGAAAAGAGATCCCCGACGGTTCCTTTAAACACTAAAACTTTTAATTGTAGGTTTTACATAGTAATTTTAATTCTGGTTTGCTGTTGGAAATGTGGGTCCTGCCACGATTGTTTGGACATAGTATTTAATGGTATTTAATTGAAAGAATTTCTAATTGTTTCAAATTTTGTCAACAACTGCAATTCAAATGACCCTTTTTGTTTCAGAGCGATTGCCGGAGGAAACGAATTCACATCGACTCCATCCCGTGATTCTTTCAACATTGCTTATTTATTCGTTCTTATATGCGATGTACAACAATGTTATAATGTTTTATTTACAGTAACCAAATATGAATTATTTCAAAGCTCTCTCATTGAAGGCGTAATTTAATAGTCGCCGGTTTCACAGGAAATGAAAGTGGAAGTCACACGGTGGGCTGACTGTGAACAATACCACAATTATCAACATTTAAAGGTATGGGAATTTGAAGGGACAAATTTCCGAAAAGAATGGTACTCTGGTATTAATACTGATATTTAAATAAATCGGGGATTTATCATACGGTGTTGATAATGTTCTCCATGATGGCTGCTGGAGTCAGTCTGCGTCCTGGAAGATAGACGCAGGGCACTGGAGTGAGTGGCTTGTCATCCTGGGGCACCTGGTAGGGTTCTCCAGAGAAAATAGCCCATCTGAACATTAGCATATGATATACTTTTTGATCTACCTGAATCCGGGCTGTGCTGGTTCCACCGGAATTCTCTTTGCGCAAACTTTGCAGATTACACATCCCTTTTCTAATCGCTCAAAATTTGTCCAGTGTCCGTTGCAGAACAATTCTAAAAACATTACTCTGATGTTTCAATTATGTCGTTACCGTAATAAGCCCTTAGTGGTCTCTCCAACCAAGGTTGAAGACTCTGAACCGAGAGCAATTCCTCTTCTGGAGAGTACACCTTTAGAACATGTTGGGGGTTCTCAAACGGAATGGTAGTCACTAAACATATTTAAAATTCAGTATTCTTTGAAAGAACCTTCATGTTTGTTGCCGCATTTGAGGCAGATGGTAGCTGAATCCGATGAATGAACTTGGGTCACAAATGCGCAACAGGAAGTCATCGCCCATCGAAAAAAGGCATTTTTGTTAAAGTCTCAGGTTGAAATTACCGATAATGATAGTTAATGGGTGGTTCAATGGGAGTATCACGGAAACAGCCTTGGCATAGGACTAGGCCATTCTCTACGTAGTCTGCTTCGAGGACATGCTGACACTTCCAACACTTTGTTTCTGAAGAAAGGGGCTAGTTGGTGAAAAGATTGCCGATGCCTTGGCTTAAAAAGTTTATTCGCAACAATATTTGGAAATACAACATCCCGGGGTTGTTTGTGTTACCGTACACCTGACACTAAAATCTGCGCCAAAACAATCCTAGCCGAAAACAAAGTGGGACTGAAAACAGTCAGTGCTTACTGTAGACGGAGCGTGTGACAAGTTCCTTCAGAGGTGATGAAGGCTGGGAAGAACCTGAGTAGCGACGGGGCAAAAACCATCCAATGGGATTTCTGAGTGGCCACCTATATCCTCTAGCTAAATGAGAATGATGCAGACAGTTTTGGATAGTTGTACCTGCAGTTGAAGAAGTGAGAGTGGCGTCATCTGAGTTTGCAAACTCTGCAAAAGAGAAATGATTTCACAAATGGTGGTTCCTACCTGTGGCTTCCTGAGCCGATTGGATGGAAGGGGAAGGATCAATGGGATAGGTCTCCACTTCAATTATGTCTTTCGTCGGAAAAGTCATTGGACGGACAGGGAGGCTTTCAACTGCAAAACAGTTGAAAGCTAACTAAAGTGTCAAACCTTCGATGAATTTTCTCTTGGCTGCGGGGGTGTCTGAATCCAACTCCCTTCGATCGTACTGAAGAACATCTAAATATCTTTTGTATTGGTGCATTCACTTCTGAAACCTGGTCTGTGTACCGCATGCTCTGCCATATTATCCAGGCGTGTGTCCAATTTCTTCAGAAGTTTGAACACCTCCTCAACGTTTTCTGACATTCTGTCCATCTTCATCATGGTCGCCTGTCCCGATCTCTCTGAATAGTGCAAATGTTTCCCCATGAGAAATAGTTTCTAACTGAACACGTGCTAGGGTCAGCTACCTTAAGGATAGATAGGACCACCATTGATTTAAACGAAAAGCTTACCTAAAACTTCAACACGAGAGCGGAGATCAAGAATTGCTTAAAAAAGTTTTTTAATAACCTGTTTCTTTATATCTACCTTTTCTCGCATTTATATCTATTGCTGTTCCGGCGTTCTGCGTGGAAACATCGCTTTCCAATTGAACAAGGCGCTCCAGGATTTCAGCTGAAACATAGTGCGTCTTCAAGGGTTACGGGAAGACAGTCAATTTGTTAAATGTTTTCCATTTGTAGGACTGCTTAAAACCAAGTATTTCTTACCCGTGGTGTCTTGATTGACCACCAGAAGTGATAGATTGTTGATTGCTTGTTTCAGAAGCATCTTCGTCTCGTCCTCTTCGGAGAGCTCTTCGGAGGGCTGTGCGCTCGTTGACGGTTCGATCGATGCATTGATTGAATCAGATGGCGAACTGAAACGGATTCTACATGAAATCTAACTATGCCTTACATTATTTCAGGAACCACTTGAATGATTCCAGCTGTATGGACAGTCGATGCCGAATTCTCATCATTGACCATGACGATGTCGCTGTCGATGGTACTCCCAGGGGATGCGAACATCCTAACAAAATACTCTTTATTGAGGGGAAAGTAAATGGTAAGAGGCTGGTAACAAAGAAATAGGCGGTAATTTGGCAGTTGGAACAAGTAACTGGATCGTCAACTGATGGGGACAGTCAGCGCAGACGAACGACTGGTTATCTCGGATGGATGGGCGGTGCAGATGGGTTAGAAGGGGAGATATTGATCGAATTATGAGAAAATATATAAAATATCAGGTTCTATTTATCGTTTTTTAACGTGCATAAGCCTTTTTAAACTTTTTGTTGCAGATTCGGAGAAGAAACATAAGTGGACGTTGTATATTCCAAACTGTTGTAAAGCGTCTGATACATATGACTGCCTTAGTGTCACAATGAAATATACGGATAAATTATGATATTCGTCACTCTTAAATATTGCAATGAAGTGAAAACTGACATAAAAATATAATTTTCAATAATAGATCTGGCAAAATCGGAGGATCCCATATCAATCTCATCGTTGGACGACGCTTATAGATCAGCACCACCAAAAAGACTATCGAAAATGCATTGGGAAAGTTGGTTTAGCTATTCTATTGTAAAATTAAATTCTTTTTAAAATAATACTTTCTGGGGCAATAAAGAGAAAAGAAAAAAAACGAAGTGATGGAATAGGAGAGACAGTGAGAAATAAGTACTGCCAACTGTTGTTGTCGTCTCTCTGCCTCTCTGCCCACCTGCAAACGGTCAAAACAGTCGATTGCAAATGAACTGAAAACAATCGAAACGGAAGGGATTGGAGATGGATAAAAATGATTTGATGGCATTGCATTGTGGATTGTGTGATTTGTTTGAACTTAAAGGGACCATCAGCCTCCTTTTCGAAATGAGCATGACCCATAGGCTAATTCACTATTTCAATTAAAATAATTTTTTCCAACACTGCTCCAAGCAACATTTTCTCACAAAGGGGCTGATTAGCATAGGATTAGCCTAGCTTTCGGAAGGAAGCTGATGGTCCCTTTAAGAAAATCTAGATGGCGAAACTAGCCTTCGGAAAACTGATAAAGTTATGCAGGATATCTCATATTTGAAGGAAGGAAAGACAACAAATTTCAAAAACCAACCAGCCACAAACTGGACATTCAGAATAAAGGTATAAACTAACTGATAAAACAGTAGTATATGGCTGAAACTGTAATGGCTAATTCGATAACGGGGCAAACATTTGGCTGGCACGAATGAGTCACTTTATAATAGTCAGGAATACTAGATAAAAGGAAAACCCAAGAAAAAGACGAAGACGGGAATGATATACTCGGCAAACACCGTAGATTGTGTTGACCATGAGAAGTTTGAAAAGAGATAAATGTAGAGAAATAGAGATAGAAAGAGATATATAGATAGAATGAAACAGAGACAGAAATGAGAACCTTGCATGAAAATATGCTGAACAATACGGCAGAACGTATAGAATGTATCTGTGCGAGAGAATGCCTGACTGTATAGGCAAACAGTCCGAAGAAATGTGATGTGAAAAACAAGAGGGGTGGTCTTTGTTTATTTAGATTCTTTTACGAAGGATTTACTTCAATTCAATAAATCACCCTCAAACATAAATCCAGTCTTCCTTTATGGTCTGCAGGTGAACCTCATGGAACGGCCGTTGCGTCCTCTCACATTGACAGATTCGCCGATTTGAAGGTCGGCGATTTCTCCGTTGTCATTTCGGTAGAGGCACCCTGGAAGAAGGAAGTTGAAGATTTTAGAAAGGAAATCACATCTGATTTGGAAGGAGTAGGAGCGACCGTTGGATTCACAGGCGAAGCGGTAGCCCATATCCGAGTGGAGGAGGTGGTCGACGGTGGATCCGAAGGGCACGTAGGCTGCGTCTCCCCACAGCCAATCAGCGAAACATCCTAGAAATCAAATGATATGCTTACAGATGTGAATGAATATTTTCGCTGTTTTGCATATACACGGATGAATAACACAGATGTTTGGTATTTTGGATGTGTATTTAGAATTGAAAACAGGTGGTTTATAGGCCCCAATTGACCGGTGTGGGTGTCATGTCCCAAACGGATTTCTGTAAAGCTGACAATCACTGAAACCGCATTCTAATAAACGGAAATCTTTAAAGATTTTATTCGAAAGTGTCAAACTCTTCTCTGACTGAATCCTCAGTAAGTATAGCTATCATATGCTCGTAGTAAAAGGACGTATAGCATAAAAACTTTCGCTTACAGTGACTAACACAGTACATAAACAAGGCTAGGTAACTAAACTCCCAACCTGCCCTGATGATGTCCCTGTTCTCCGTGCATTCCTTGTAAAACGACCCCTGCCTGTACCTAGCTCCTGGAGGACAATAGGCGCTGAGCAAGGGCACTACAGCCAGGAGAAACAGCAGCCGCATCTAAGAGGGAAGAGCAAGAGGAATTAAGAATAGGAGGAGCAATGAACGGATCATGTGGCGTTTTCTTTATCATTTCACTTTTTGCGCTGCCCACACTGCCATCTGTCAATTCGGAGCAGGCTGTTGCCTGTTCCCACTGATCAGATCACCAATGGCGAGGAAATCCACAGAAGTCTTGTTGCTCTATGAAAAGACAAATGCCGACCCCAACTAAAAAGTAGAATTAAACATGATTCATAACGTAAAAACCAAACAAAATGTACACTTTTATTAATTGTTATCTACATCCCGTGTGATTAAAGAAGTACCCATTCCTTGAGACTCTTCTTTCCTTTACCCTAAACACGTAGTTTATATCAAAGTACTCTTTCTCTTCACCTTATTGTCCTTCTGAATGTTCTGAGCGTCCATGAAGTCTCCCAGAGTGAGAGTGCTACGAACAGGGAAATCTCCCTCTTCCTTATCCATCCATTCCATACCGTAGTCCTCCTCCTGCGCATCCAAGTGTCCACTGCGTGGAATGTCTTTGTCCAGTTGGAGTCCATCAGGCACTGGATAAACCCTGGCATGAGAGGAGCAGCTGTGGTAATCAAAACTGGAAAAAAGATATGGTTGCTAACACAGACCCTACACTCTGCTGTTGTGGACCTTAGGGTTCCGGCCGTACTTGACAGTTTGAAACTGAAGATGAACCTGAGGATCCTTTTCTCTAAACAGGTTATGAGAACATTAGGAAAAAACTCTTACCCTTCGTTCCTGAGCGAATGATTCAGAGATTTGGCAGAATTACACTTGAACTCCTCCTTGCTTCCATCCTTCCTTTTGACTTCTACATCCACCTGTCCTCCATTCAAAACGGAATAGCCCATGGTTGGCTGGTAGAACCAGAAGTTAAGACCACACGCATGCGTCCAGTTGAGGCGACTCTCGGCTAAGGACACCGATCCAAGGGGAATGGGAAGTTTGTACTGAAAATAGATTTTGAGGAAGTTTTGAAGGGAGAAGGGCGTTTTTACTTGTTTGGGGAAATGGCTGGTAAACACTGATTGGACCAAATTGATAGGAGAAATTCCGACTTAGCTAATCAGATGCGATAGGTGTTCCGGATCTTTGAAAGAAGAGATTGTGACAAGTTGCCTTTTTTAATTGCAAAAGAACCTACAGGAAAATGCTCTGATAACAAACACCACATGGACTGTTACAAAATGAATCTTTGTTAAAAATGTAAAAAAATGATTCTAATTGTTGTTTTGTGGCGGCCGGCCAGTTACGGACTGAGCGCGGTTGTGAAGGTCGCGGGTTCGAGTCCTGCCTGGTGCATAGCTTTTTGCGAGTATCTCTATGACCAATCGCGTTAAGGGCAACGTGATTGTTTCAACTTTTGACCGCAAATGACATTATCCAAAAAGGGAAACGCATTATGGTTTATTATGCAGAACTACTTCAAACTATGCTTACCTCGTAATCTTCGCATTCTGGAATGTCCTCCCTGAGTTCCTTTGGCAAAGCCCATCTCTTCTTCTTCCCAAGTGAATACAAAACCCCACATCGGAGATGAGTCCAATCGCAGTCTAGCTTAGCCAAGACCTAAATTCCAATAAATTCTGTATTCTATTGTAATTACCTTCTGACTGATGTCATCATCTAGAGTGACTCCAGTCGGCACATTCTCGCTGATCACAACCTTGGCAATGTAGTCGTCGTCATCATTTGTGTGTCTCCAGCGGTGCATTTTGTGCATCACGGAGCGTTTGGGATGACGATCCCGGAGGAGCTGACGGTACTCCTCGGGAGCATCAGAAGACATCTAGGAAATGCTGAAAATGCAAGTATTTCTATGCGAAAAGAAGAAAAATGAAACGAAAAGGAGGAAATATAGGGGTCG
Source organism: Oscheius sp. G VE-2021 (assembly GCA_022343465.1). Classification (NCBI taxonomy): domain Eukaryota; kingdom Metazoa; phylum Nematoda; class Chromadorea; order Rhabditida; family Rhabditidae; genus Oscheius; species Oscheius sp. G VE-2021. The sequence goes on from JAJQXH010000025.1 coordinate 1,403,152, forward strand.
AGAACAGCTGATCGACTGCACGCGTCAGCCGTTTTTATCGCATCGGGCGGGGGACAACATGGCGAAAGGTTTCGCAATGAGGAGTGAAAGTTTCAGTGGGAAGCGGGAAAATGGAACCAGTGAGTAACAAAGTAACATGCAAAAGCTGTCACTGATTCTAATTAGACTCATACAATTTCAGAGGGTAAACAGTACGGTCAAAACGAGAAAACAAACTGAAATGACCGATCGCCCGTTGGAAAGAAGGAAAACATTTATACGCCTTGCTGAACAGGGACAATAACCTCCACTTCATGGAACTGGAACGTTATAAACTGGCTCATGTTTGTTATGACAACTGTAACTGCAAACTTTGCGTTTGAGAATTCTAGCAGAATTGGTAACACAATTTGGAAACAACCTGAAAGGGATTTCAAAATATCGGGGATATGGGGTGTGTATCTCCGCTACCAGATCCCTGTATGTTTTGGCTCGCTGATGCTTATATTGAGGAGTAACATTTACATGTTATAAACTACTGGATGCCAATTAGGAGGCCAAATTACTTACTTGTCAACTGCAACATTTGAAAGCACTTCTTGTGCACGAACAGAGTAAAATTCCCCTTTTGTCATCCTTTGTATTCGTGTAGTCTGCGAGTTCTCCTACACTTTTATTTCCTTTGGAATTTTCCTCGTTTGCTGTCCAATCACACGTAACCGTAGTAATTGCCTTGATTCATCTTCCGTGTCCGTTTAATCTGACTTTAGGCTCCAATCAAAAACAATGATTTGTGTTCTCCCCAGTTCAAGCCCTAGGCATTCTTGGTTCCTGGTCACTTCCGGACAAAATATTTTTTATTGTACGGAAGAAATATTATTCTGAAAATCTTGATGCATTTTTAAGTGGAGCATTTTCAAGATGTATGTCTTTTAGGAAATCACAACACAATTCAATTCAAATGCCAACTGATTTCGGTCTGTCCTGTGACGTAGCTTTAAAGGAACAGGGAATCTAACACCATAATCCTTTCATTTACATTTTCATTCACGTCTTATGGCCCTTCATTAGGGTTATTTCCTTCTGAAGTACGGGAATTATCCGACGATCCAAGGGCTTTGCCCCACAAACGTCAACATTCGGGCGTTTCGTAATTAGGTTCCCTTCTCATTACAGCCGCTCCCTTATCTTCATTTCTTTTCAAATTTGCACTGGGGGATAATTGGAAAAACCTCCCGGAGTGTAGGCATAAATAGACCTCCAGTGCTCTTCCTCCCTCTCTCTCTATCTCTCTCTCTCTCTCTCTATCTCTCTCTATCTATCTATCTATCTATCTATCTATCTATCTATCTATCTATCTATCTATCTATCTATCTATCTATCTATCTATCTATCTATCTATCTATCTATCTATCTATCTATCTATCTATCTATCTATCTATCTATCTATCTATCTATCTATCTATCTATCTATCTATCTATCTATCTATCTATCTATCTATCTATCTATCTATCTATCTATCTATCTATCTATCTATCTATCTATCTATCTATCTATCTATCTATCTATCTATCTATCTATCTATCTATCTATCTATCTATCTATCTATCTATCTATCTATCTATCTATCTATCTATCTATCTATCTATCTATCTATCTATCTATCTATCTATCTATCTATCTATCTATCTATCTATCTATCTATCTATCTATCTATCTATCTATCTATCTATCTATCTATCTATCTATCTATCTATCTATCTATCTATCTATCTATCTATCTATCTATCTATCTATCTATCTATCTATCTATCTATCTATCTATCTATCTATCTATCTATCTATCTATCTATCTATCTATCTATCTATCTATCTATCTATCTATCTATCTATCTATCTATCTATCTATCTATCTATCTATCTATCTATCTATCTATCTATCTATCTATCTATCTATCTATCTATCTATCTATCTATCTATCTATCTATCTATCTATCTATCTATCTATCTATCTATCTATCTATCTATCTATCTATCTCTCTCTCTCTCTCTCTCCTTCTCTCTGTGTGCCCCTGCTTCTTCTTTCATCTCCCATGTTCCGTACCCCTTGCTAGAAATAACCGTTTCATACGTAACATTTGCAGTAGTTTCTATTCAAACTGTTTTCAATGCCCTTTGATTATAACAAATTGCCCTTCAAATAAAGCAGAAAGCGGAAAACATGTCATATGCCGTTTTGGTGGCTAGCACTTTTCACACCAAAAGATGGAGCCTCTTTTGATCTACCGATTTTCTGTGCGGGACCATGTAGCCGTCCTTTAACCATTGGAAACACAGTGTCTGTGGATCATAATAAAACTTCTTGATGAAATTTCCTTAGTTCTAACTCCAGAAGCCTTTTCTCCAACTGTCGAATTCCTTGGTCTTCTATTCCGTCGCAGATCTCCTAAATAATCTCCTGCTGCCGAATGAGCGCATTTCATGCTATTTTCTTCCTAATTGTGCTCATTCCCCAAAGGAATTGACCAATTCACCTGTCAGCTGCCGTCTGGTCAAGAATTGAGTTTGGAAATTTAAGGGTAGATAAGTGGCATTCTTGGTTTTCTGAAAGGGCTCAGAATTGTTTTTTTAAGGAAACTGCCCCTTACAGAGAACGTGAGTTCTAACCATTTGTCTGATTCAACTGTTCCTCGCCGTGCAAAAGCAGCAATTTCATGATGTAACCCAGCCATAATGTTTTCCTCTTCTCCATCAGTCAGAAGGGAGACCTACAATTTGCAATCCTTCTTCAGATATCCCAAATCGTTGCTTTGGCCAGATCTCTGCATATCCAGAAACACTACGATTAACTTGTCAGTGTCACGGAACAGAATTCCAGCTGTCTTGACTATTTAATTGTTTTTCTATCAATTCCAACTCCAATTTCTCTATAAAATAGGAATACTTGCGTCACAACTTGCTATGATTATGCCTTGTTTGCCTGAGTAAAATAACATGAATAGCCTAAGCAGGAAAACAAATCACTGGGACAATAGCCCCATTTCAGCAAAAGGGTGGAAGGTTTCCAAAAGAATCGGATGAATGCTTTCCGTAAGATTAATGTGTCTTCGAAAAGCCTTTGGTCTGAACTCAGAAGACCTCTCTTCTAATCCCCGCCCTCTCCCAAAGCCCCAATGTCCTTCATTGCTTTCGCTTGCGCCTTTCTCAAAGGTTTCATTGCCTCTTCACAGAAAAACACTCGTCTCTTATAAAACATCCCTTTGTTTACCCACTGTCTTGTAGGAAAACAAAGTAGATAGGTGGAATTTCCGATAATGCGAATTATTCATAAGTGGAAGCTTTTTTCTTGTTAGCATTTCCACTGTATAATTCTATCCTATTATGCTAGCCAGGAATTTCGGTTATTTTTCTTGCAAAATTTGCAGTGCTCGCATTTTGTTGCACTTTTCATTTAAAAACATTGTTTCTTTCGTCAAAGAGAGAAATTCAATTAGATTCCAATTAGAGCTTCCTATGAGCCCATGAACCTTGTTTTGGCCCATAACTTTTTATGCTTCGTGTTTTTTATTCGAGTAATCTTTGAAGTCGGCAGACTTTTAAACAAATTCCATTTTCGAAATATATTCTTCGCTAAATTTAGTTTGGCTCAATTTGGCTCAAAGTGACTTTAGACGCCCAAATTGGAAATTCTATTGACTTGGGCGAAGTGTACGAACATTGGATATTTCAAGTAGCTCATTTCAACATCAGATTTTGGTTTTGGTTTAGAATCTTGAATAAAGCTTCAAAAGCACACAATTTCTAAATCCCGCTCACTAAATTTAACGAATGGATAAAGTCCATGGAATAGTCAAAAGATGAAGGATGTACACATATTAGAATAGGACTTCTTTTGATCCAGAAACAGAGCTAGAATGCATAAGTCCTTCCTGTTCTTGAATTAGTCATATCCCTTCTGACCCTCTTTCACCTCTTCTGACGTCCGTTCTGACCTTGTATTCCGCCCCCTACAATCCCTGCCCCATTCCCTTGCCCTTCCCTCCCCGCCCACTTTCATTGAAGTTCCAGAATGAGGCTGATCTTCGTCGTCGCTCTCCTCTCTTTCATTGCAACCATCTCTGCATTTACCATCGACAAGAAGGGTACGTTTCACCTTTTACCATGTATAACCAAAGGAAGTTTGTGGAAACTGCCCCTTTTCCAGAAGAAAGTCTATTTCCAGCCTCTCCTGGTGCCTGGTTCATGCGTCCTGCCTGGCGTCCGACTCAGAAGAGGATGTACAGCATACCTCTCTTCCACGCAAACTACGACGACTGGGGCATGGAATGAATAGTTTCAGAGGAAATGAATAAACGTTTCTGCTTTTTTGGGTGGTTGTTGTGTTAAAGCTAAAATTTCCGAATGACTTCATCTCCCAGCGATTTACCAAGGCTTACAAGCATAATCGAAAGTCGGGCTGATCCGATCTACAAAAACGACCAGCCCTTGCCCAATTTTTAGGGAAATCCGGTAAGGGCCGGCCCGGGCTCGCCCGCTTCCACACTTTTCGACCACTAAGATTATGCCTGGTCACAAACGAGTATGCGAAATATGGAAGCGCTGTGTGAACCACGCCAAAAACTCCATAGATTCTTGGAAACCACAATTCATTTTTAATTCATCGCTGAAATGAATTTTGTAGACTTTCTGCTTCAAAATGTCATCTTTGAAAAATATCAGCGTTTTTGCGTTTCCAGCTGCGACATTTTCACTCGTTTTAGACTTGATTTCTGGTTTTTTTTCCACAAAGCAGCTGATTTTTTAAATGCTCTCGGCGTTTTTTATCAGGCGAATGAAGAGAGAACTAAAATACGCCATGACTGGTCTTTTTTATTCCTCAGCTGCCACAAGTACCAACGTAACAGTCAGTACCAACGCCATCAAAATTATCTCGCGTGTGGTCTAGTGGTTACATAGCACGGGAAACTATGACGCATAGAGTGACTCATTCGAAAACCATGAATAATTCATTGAAGAACACAATTCATTTTCAGTTTCTAAATTTATCCACTCAAATAAATGGTCCTTGTGGTTTTCCATTTTCACTTTTCTGCTTAGCATCCAAATGTCATCTTTTCGAAATGCCAGCGTTTTTGCGTTTCCACCTGCGACATTCTCACTCATTTTAGACTTGATTTTTGATTTTAATTTCACAAAAACAGCTGATTTTTTAAATGTTTTTACCAAACGATTTTACCAGACGAACGGAAAGAGAACGAAAATCTCAGATGAAACGAATCGCCGGAGTACGCAAAACAAACCACATTTTCGTGGCCACGCCAAATATTTAAAAGTTCAAATACTCTATAAAATTAATTTTGTTATATTTTTATGCATTTTTGATATCATGAAAAAATCTGAAAATTATAACTACAAATATTTTGATTGTCATAGCTTAATTATAAAATTGAGGAACAGGGGGAATCCGCATTTCTTTTTATTCAACACTTTTTTAATCAGACGCTCAATTAAAAATCGATGAAAGACTATCACTTAAGACTATTAAATTGTCTCTTCCCTTCTTTCCGGACCTTTCACACAATAACGCTCTTATCACCGCCGCCATCGACACTTTGCCACATTCCTCCATCGCCCGTAATAACAAGCACGCTTCAGATGACCTCCTATGCCGAATGCGACGTTTTCCCAGTCAATGAAAACGACGAATATGCTATTTTCTATAACTCTGAGAAGGTAAGAAAACATGAAATGGAATAGGTCGTTCTTTAGGGTAGCTGTGGTTTGACTCTGAAAACTGAGGCTGAAATAATCGATGAAATTCGAATTGGAAGGAATCTGGTCCATCTTCCGAAGACAGGAGGAAATGCGGGAAATGAAAACAAGGTTATTTCATCCAGTGTGAAAAATAAGACAAGTTCAGGTTGATGTTCTTTATGTAAATTTGGAAGATGGAAATGATGTGGAGAAGATTTTGAAGGAGAAATATCATGTATTCATGTTCACAGATACAAGGGACATTGACCTGGAGAAGTGGAAGACACTTGCAGGAGAGCAGTTTTCCATCTTGTGAGTTCAAATTTATAAAATACAAAAAAATCTATTGAATAATCATGTGTGGCTCTAGTCGTTGCCAAAGCTATAAGACATGACCATGAAGGCGTCTCTTTTCAGACACATGCCAGCCTTCAATGCCTCGTCATCCCGTGGCGGAGTGACCATCCTCTATTCCTCATCCGTCCTCGTCAAGAACACCGGCCGTCTCTTCACTTGGAAGCATCTGAACACAGAAGACGGCAAGATCTTCCCAGCCGTGGAAGGGGCCTTCATCGACGTCACCCTCCCTGATTCCGACGTCTGCACCCGCCTTGCCGCTGTCTTCCACTGGGATCACCACAATTCCAAGGGCGTTGATTGCCGCGTGAATGTCACCAATTTCATCGGCAAAGTATGCTCCAAGGAGATTCCCCCTCTCAACCATTCCCCTACTGCTACCCACATCTTCGGTCGCTTCAATTTCCCTGGCAACGAGGAGTTTGCAACGAAATTGAAGGCCAAGGTGGAAAAACTCTCGATCATCGGTGGGAGTGAGTCATCCACTTTCGTTGTGACCACTGACGCTGCAAAACTGGAAGTGAACGCTGACAACAACACCATTTCTGCGTCTAGTTCGATTGTTTAGGTTGTAATATTGTTGATTCATACGATTCGTTATTGATAAATATGTTCAACTGCCAAGATGTGAAAATGTTGTGTGGAAAAGGCTCGTCTTTTAATTTTCTCAATGCGACCCAGGTCGGCCCGATAGGCCCGCATTTATAAATTTTATATAGCCATAGCTTTTTATTGATACAACAATTTGTCTCATTTTTTACTTATATGAAGGTTTTTCATGGTTTAACTGCTAAAATAAACAAAGAAAAAATCTTTTGAAACTTTTAAATAACTTTGTTTGCCTATCCAATATTTTCGGGATTGGCCGAGCACGACGTTTAGAAAGTCCCGTTCTTACCCGAATATATAGCGTTTTCTCATTCAACTTGTTTTGGAGAACTAGTTCCCATTTATTGACAATCCTCGGCGGGAATATTTCTCTTCAATTCAACCATAAAATGAGTTTGCTGACTGTTCAGATCCAGTGAGAAATCACAGCGAAAGGATTGGTTCCCAGTTATTGAGAAACAAACGAGTGTTTGCAAAGAACCTTGGAATTCCTCTCTGTTCGCTGCCGCCGCAAACAAACATGCATTTCTCACCCCTGGTATATAAGGATAGGAGTGGGAGTCAAGAACCTTCAACCAGTACAAATTCACCATGGAAATGGACAAGGTGAGTTAATGTCTATGTTTTATCATCCATTCTATTTAGATCATTCTGAAAAAATGGCAGGATGAACTGAAAAAGGAGACATCTGTTTTTGGATCACTTGAAACCCTTATCAGCAGGGTTGGTTTTAGTGGTTATTCATTCTTTTTCTCAATTTTTGCCGAAACAGTTGGCTTATTTCAGATCTCCTTAGCATCCAAATCAAAAGAATCCCAGTCTACTGATACGATTAGTCCCCTCAGTAAAGGAGTGGTTTACTGTACCCAGGTGGACGCAGAACCAGGAAACAAGGCCTTGAAGATTCTTCTTTCCATTTGCGTCAATGAACTTAAGGTTTTGCATAATATAATTTAACGAAAGTACTTGACTTTAGGAAGCTCACACTAACAACAACATTCTTCGCGAGGGAGAGGTCCTTGAAACACTTTTCAGCCTTCGGAAGAGCTATCCCCAGTTTAAGTTGATTGCGAATCAGTACAACTCTGTAATAATTCTAGGAAAATCTCATATATTGGTTGTTTTCAGGCTCTTCACGATTTAGCCTGGTCATTGACTCCAGAAGAAGATGAGGAGACTGAGGAGACTGAAAACGGAGTGGTAGCCCAAGAAACTGCCGCTGCAGGTGAGATTTTCTCGAATGAAATCTGAAAAACCTTGTCAAAACCTAACCATAATCTTTTTTAAGCAAATAGGGCCCTCGCCAGCCAGTTCCTGAGGAAGAATGTACCCATCTATCCAACCAAGGATATAAAGAATGTGTCCCAAATTGGATCCTCCTCTGTGGCTGTGACTCACATCGCTAAATTGAAGGGAATCCCGTTGGTCTATCCATCTTCCCTTTCACTTGCCTCTTCAGCGATTTTGTTGTGGTTAAAACTTTCTTCGGCAAGAGACTTCCGGCAGACAAGAAGAAAATGGCCAACGAAATGATTTTCCTCACCAGCGTAAGCAAATAAACTCCTCTTTCTATATAATTTCTAGGCTTTCTCAAACCCTTACATCGTTAAAATTATCGGTTTCGTGGGGGAGGTTGACCGCCCATTGCTGGGTCGGGCTAAGCGTCCGGAGCCAATTGGAGTCATCATGGAATTCTGCAAGGATGGGAACCTGGCAAGAGGTAAGACACGGCCTCTTAGTTTCTGGCTACAATTCTTTTGATATTACAAAGTAAAGAAAACGGCAAACCAAAGCTAGGCAAATCCCTTTAGGAAACGAACTTTTGATTTTTACGGAAGATATGAAAAGACGACTGAAAGTGGCGAGAGAACAACTCTATATTTGGGGTAATGTAGAGTAACATTTCTACCCAATGAACCATCGTCAGGGCGTATTAAACCAATTTGACCCAGGCGGGATTGAACTTGAGACCCTTTGAGTGGTAGCGGCCGACCTAAGGCCCCTTGACCAATAATGATGAGATTTTAGAAACAAGAAAGTTTTTGGCAAACAATAAGTTCAGCTATTCACGACTCCACCGTCTCCTACAACCCCATCCAACTCGCCCTTCAAGCCACCAGTGGATTGGCCTCTCTCCACAAAAAGGGAGTAATTCACAGGAATCTCACCACTTCAAAGTAATTTTTTCTTAATAACAATTACCAAATCATTTAGCATGCTACTCCATGAAAATTGGACGATCCTCAAAATTTCCGACTTCGGGCATGCTAAAGAAGAAAACAACGCACATACAATGTAAGAGGCGCCCTGCTCGATGCCTTCAACTTTGTCGTTTTCAGAGTAGTAATTTCAAAAACATACCTTGCCCCCGAAATGGTTTTGAAAAACCACAACTACTCCAGCAAAATCGATGTTTACAGCTTGGGAGTGATCATAGTGGAAATGGTACTAAGAGACATGTAAGTGCACTTTGATTTAATTTTAATGCGGTTGTAGAATGCCTGAAACTCCTAATCTGATGGCCCAGAAGGCGGAAGAGATAGAATGTAAGGAACTGAAAGAGCTCTGCTTGAAGTAAGACTTCGGTTTCAATTATAAAGATGAGGAACCTTTTCAGAATGCTGAGCGTTGATCCAAAAGACCGTCCGTCAATGCAGGAAGTCTATGAACAACTGGAGAAGATCAGCAAGAAATTCCCGAAATGAACACCGAATTGGAAGAATTACATCTTACTGTGAAATGATTTTGAAGCCCTTATGCTAACCTATGCTTTGCAACCTACTCTTACTGCGACGCTTTGCCCTTTCACTTTAAATAAAACAATCCGTGCAAACAACAAAGCAATATGTGGAATTGCCACAACATTCCCCTTTCACGACGAAAGAGGGAAGGGAACTAAGCCGATAAAATGTTTGACAAAGAACAAAACGGTCCTTAGTGAGCGTAGAGTTGTGCTTTTCGATGCTTCCGTCCTCGCCGATTCCATGTTGCACGCAGCAGATGGCGAAGGGGATGGAGACGACCTCGCGCATTTTACCTGAAATGCTGAAATTGAGGGAGAAAAGTAAACAAATTCTTAAGAAGAGAAATACAGAGACAGAAAGACAAAAAGACAGAGGGTGAAAGAGAAGAGAGGAATAGAAATGAGTGAAACGAACAGAGGACACAGGAAGGGGTCAACAGAGAAAGGACAACCCACCTATAGCAAAAGGGAATGGAAGAGAATGACAGAAGGACACAAAGGGGCAGAGATAAAGTTTCCACGGTGAAAGGAGACTCTGAGAAAAAATAGACTGCCAAACTACAAGAGGTTGAAATGACCCTTTTTTGAACTCAGTTTCGCTTACAAATCTTTCTTAAATCTATTTCTATCTTTCTGTTTCTTTCTTTTTGCTGCTCAGTAGCTTCCAAGACTCTTGAATGGAAGCAAAAAAACTGAGAGGAAACTATTTACCACTGGTTCGTGAAACAAAAAAGAACCAACCAAACATTCAGCAAGTGCAATGACAACCCAGTGAGAGACGCCATACAGAATGCAAAAAAACTGAGGGGAAACTCAAATTGTCACTGTTTCAGAAACAGTGTTTTCGAAAGATCAAACATTTATTTTCTATCAACAGAAACCAATAATTTCTCGAAACAGATAAGATTAGCTATAGTTATTGCCAAAATGAAATAAACGGGGAAATTGCTGCATGTTAATTAGAATATCTAAACCTCCTCAGTTAACATTATCTCTCGCATTGCGTATCTTAATAGGTAGTTTTGCCATGATTCCAGCTTGGCGAAAGCTATATTTCTCAACTTCATTTAGAAATAGATAACCTTATCTGTTTCGAAATGGGACTCTTCTTAAACGAATGATAAATTTCAAACCATCTCCGTTGAGAAATCTTTGGAGTTTTTTTGACAACACTGCTGACAAACAAACCGAGCACATTTCTCACTCTTTGTGTAAATAGCCGCAGCCACAGGTTCTTTCAGTCGACTCACCGCAGCCATGGACATTGACAATGTAAGTTTTAGTTTTTCTATTCTTTATTTAACTGTTTGATTCTAGAAAATCTACAAGAAATGGGTAGCCGAGTTGGAGAAGAGACAGAAGGAATTGAAGCCTCTGGGGATCCTGCTGAAGGAGATAAAAGAGGTTAGTTAATGGAAGAATAGACATCATTCTTTCAATCACTTTTTCAGATTACCAAGCAATGTGAAAGCGCCAGGGATTCTCTGAGAGAGGGAGTTCTACGGTGCAAGAATTCTGACGATCAGTCACGCAAAGAGAGCCTCAAGATCCTTCATAGCATTTGCGTCAACGAACTGAAGGTGAATTTTCTCAGCTCCTTAAATTGCCATTTTGTTTCAGGAAGCTCACAATGAAAATGATATTCTTCGAAAGGGCCAAGTTCTGAAAACCTTCGATGAATTGCGAAAGAAGTGCACTGAATTTTCCCTGATTGCTGACAAATACAATGCGGTTCGTTTTATCAAATCCCATTTTTCATCCTCACATTTAGTCTCTCCATGCCAATTTGATGTCTTCCAAGGGAGCAACTGAAAACGGAGGAGGAAACGGTGAAGTTCACGAAACTGCGGAAGAAGGTATTTCGGAGGTTCAAAAAGGAAATTGTGATTTTTCAGTGGACAAAGGGATTATCCTCCAGTTCCTAAGTGATAACATTCCCATGTACGAAAGAAGTGAGGTGGAGAATGTGAGTCTGATTGGATCTGGCTCCCAGGGAATGTCCTACCTAGCAAAGATAAAACACCTCCCGTTTGTTTCTTCTTTAATTGCAACTAAATTACACTTAGGAACAAAGTGGTGGTCAAATATTTCAACAGGAACATTCCAGTGTGGAAGGAAGATGTTGCGAGGGAAATGTTCTATCTCACCACTGTAAGTCTTGCTTTTGATGACATCAAAAGTTCGAAGAGCCAAAACATTCAAAATGTTCAAAGGGTTGAATCTGAAAATCTCCTTCAGGGCCTCTCCCACCCCAATATCGTCAAGTTCCATGGATTTGTAGTCGACATCAAGAAAAAATTCTTTGGTCCCAAAAAGCGACCTCTTCCGATTGGAATTGTCCTAGAACTATGTGAATGTGGAACCCTCACTACAGGTAATTTACCAGCACTTCAGTATTTTTGTTAGCTTGAATTGACGAAACACGACTAAGATATACCTTAAAATCAAATTTTAGCCATCCATGACCCTCTGGTTTCCTACAATGCTGTCCGCCTCGCCCTCCAAGCAGCCAGTGCCCTTGTGAGCATCCACAAAAAAGGAGTGATTCATAGGGACGTCAAACCACACAAGTAACTATTTTGTATGTTAATTGATCTGCCTGTTTCAGCATGTTGCTGAAAGACAACAGAAAAACCCTCAAGTTGTGTGATTTTGGATTTGCCAAGGAAGAAAACTGCGCTCACACATTGTAAGTTATAAAATAAATGTAAAAACCATGAGATAGAAGACTGTAGAGCCAGTTTTCAAACCTTATAATCGGCGAGTTTGAAAACTGTAACACCCTTGGTTTAGAGTTGGCACGCCATTGTACCAGGCCCCTGAAATCCACCTGGGTAACACAAACTACAGCAGCAAAATCGATGTCTACAGTCTTGGAATTTGCCTCATTGAAATGGTTCTTCGGGACAGGTGGTTCAGTTCAAATTTCACAATTAAAGAAGGATTTAGTATTCCTGAGACCCAGGATAACGCCGTGGAAATGACCAAGGACATCAAACAGGAGGCCCTGAGAAACCTCTGTCAAAGGTGAAAAGAGCAAGGTAAAAAATACTATGTTTTACAGAATGATTGACTTGAAACCGGAGAATCGTCCGACGATGGAGGAGGTCTACGAAAAGTTGGAGAGGATTGAAAAGAGCGAACCACAGTACCCTTAAGCTTTCCTCAGCTGATGGAAAGTTTGAAGACAAGCTTATTTTCTTGAGATGTTTGGTGGTGGGGTATATATGCGTGTAATTTTAAAAATAAAGTTATAACTGGGAATTTTTTTGTAAGTGGTTTGTAATTGGTCCAACTGTTTTCTCCTTTTTGAAGAAATGTCCTCCAATTTGTAATAACTCAATCTAATGTGCCTTGGACCGTTTCTCTAACGCCCTAGTGCAGCTACATCAGCTTTTCATTTTAATTGACACCCTCCTCTTTCTTAATGAAACTTCTGCCTTCACTGGCAAATGACCGCTGGCCAATAAAAGAATGAACGGCCTGGAATTTCATCAGGCGAATGACCTGCCAGCTGGGCTCTTTCTATATACACGACGGGGCTCCAATTGTAAACACCTCGTTTGCCAAACAGGCAAGTATTCTCTCCAAAGATACATTCGTATTGAAATGGACTTTTAAACTAGTTTGTGACTTTTTTAAACAAAGAAATCACGCTTTTGGTATAATTATAGTTTTCTTTTCATGGTAGACCATAACCCAACTTTGCAGGACCTGATGCCTACCTTTTCTGTTTTTGACTTTCCGTTTGACCCGAGACTTCAGTTCTTTCGTATGAAGATTAGTTTTCGGTTCGTCCCGATCCTTAACTTTGCAGGTCCTTTCCCTTCCTTTTTCTCTCTCGTGACGCACTTTGACGGTTGCAAACGCGGTTGCATTTATTACGCAGTGACGCCTCTCGGAGACGTTTGCCTTTGAACTTGTCTTTGCTCCCTTCAAGGAAACCACTAAACTCTTGTTAAGATTAGGTTTAGCGCATTGGATTTGATTTTTAGAAACATTCTAAGCTAAAAACGACCAAAAACGTGAAAAGTCCCGATTTTTTTAACAAACGGGAAACCAGTGAAGCCAGGAAATGTTGATGGATTAGTGTTGGTAATTGGAGGGAGCGTCGAAAGAGAAAAGAATCCCCATTTCCCTGTGGAATGTTTTCAAATGAAAGTCCATCTGGTTCTGATTTCACCAGAAAAACAGCCTTTGTTATTGTTCTCTAAAATGTTTAATAGGAGCCTCTTTTATACACAACATGAGATTATATCAACGAAAACACTATCACCCCTTCGAACTAGGAAGATCTACATGTGAAAGACCCAATATTGGATGAATGGATGTGCCGCAGGAACTAGTCGATGTCTCGTTTGATACATAAAGGGTGGGATTGACGATTTTCTCACAGACCGCAAGAAGAAGAAACAAAGACCGGGCCCCGAAAAGCCATTTTTGCCGATTCTTAACACTGACATTCTAGAGTGCAGTGATATCTCTCTATGTTTCCCCCTTCCCCCTTTATCTGTCTCAAAACTTCCACTGTTTGTACTTTTCTCAAATCGTACTCATATCGATTTCTTGTCCAACACCGCTCAAAGAAGTGGCATCTGGCCGAAAATTAGTGTGTTTGTTGCGTTTCCTTTGTTCTCTCCCTCCCGCAGTCATCCACATGTTTTTCATTCAGGAATACATTAATTCAGAGAGATGATCCCGACATTGAAGAAGGCGAGCCGAACATCTAAGGTATTTTTAATCAAATTTAATTAAAATAATTTGCTAACTAAATGCAACGTAGAGAGAGAATGAAAGAGTTACAGCTATAGTAAGGAGTAAGGATTAAAATGGATAAAGAGAAGCAAACTTGCAACATCATGCGACCGTTACAAACATACAGCCCTTTAGTTTTTGTTAAAATATTTGAGACTAAAACATGTTTTCTCACCCAAAACCTTTCCGCCCAAGGTATTTTCAATTAACATAGTCATTTGTGGCCTGCTGGGAATGCCTTTGTGTCTCTCGTGATTCACCTTTTGTCTCGTTCGGCACTCCTTTCAGATCTTTTTGGTCTGTTAGAAGTACATTTTGGCTGTGGCTGTATGAACACTTTTGTAAACTGCGTACCTTTAAAAATCCAGTATTCATCAAGATTCCTTCCCTGTCGTCTAGATTCCATAACAACAGGACGGTGTTTTGTCGCAAACTAATAGCCTGAAAACAGATGTTGTTTTGTCTCTTGGTTCCTGGTGTTTGAATGGACAAACTGGAAAAGGGTTTCGTCTACATTTACCACTCTCTCCTAACGATAAGACTGACTTTTGCCCTTCTCCCTTTACAGTCCCTCCTCCGACCGCAGGTGTCCGCCCGAAGGCCCCTCCCAAGTGTTTTCTCCATTTCACTCTCGATTGTCTTTTGACCCCAAAGGCGACTCCCGCCTTTTGCTGTGTCGCTGCCTTCCTGGAGAACTTGTTGTGATTCCCCGTCTGTGGCTAATCAGTCCTTCCAGAACACGGCTTTCGGCTAGCCACTACTCGTTCCCGAAACAACCTTCAATCACATCAGCGCACACTCTCCACGCGATAATCGCACCTATTTGTTAATGTTTTCCCTTGCCTTTCCATTTCAACAAACAGTTTAATGGAACATGCATTTCTGACGAAAGACCTTCTGCTGTCAACACAAACGATTTGCCCCAAAACGTTTGTGTATTCTCATTGTGACATAAGGAAGTGAAATTTTGGTAATGTTTATTCTCTTGAAATTATCTGTTTACCTTCCTCCAAATGAAAAGTTTTCAGTTGACATCTACCGTAAATAAATCTAATAAAATCTATCCCAAAATAGGCGTATAGCCTCTTTTATCCCAAACTCTACCTCCAGCCGGCCGACAAGTTGGTCTCATTGGAAATTCATTAGACTCTCGAAGTCGCTATTTCCAGGTTAGCCGTAGTCCTCGGAGTAATGAAAAAACTTGATTATCGCAATAGAATAATAGTGCGTACTATATTATATTACGTATTTTATAACCCCCCCCCCCCCCCTAAAGAAAAGTCACTGAATTTCGGCGCCTTTTTACCCTTTCATTTTTGTGTTGTAGATATCTTTGTTAATAAAAAAGACGTGCTTGTTAACAAAGGTGCGAATAACCGCAAAACTGCAAGGCAAAATAAAAATTAAGTTTAAAAGATTAGAAAAATGTCTTGGGCCGGCCCGATGAGTTAGACTTAGAAAAACATCGAGGGTTCGCATCTGCCCCAAGCTAATTTTTTTTGCTCACACAATAAACCTGTTTTAAGTAATAAAACACTTTAAAACTTACTATATGTATTACATAATGTATAAATTTTAAAAAATGTTTGTCCCAGGGTGGATTCGAACCATCAATGTTTGTTTGGTAAGCGGGGCGGCCGGTTGCTGAAAATGTCCTTTTAATTCTATAATTTCCACCCTATTTAACAGCACCATTCAAATTCCCTTTGTGTTCTTTCCAAACCCCTTGTTTTCAAATCCACAGAATCGGATTGTTTTCGACCGGGTATCAGTTGATTGCTGCGGTTTCTTTCCATGTTTCAAAACATGCCATGCCTGCGATAAGACATCAAAGTTTCTTGAATCTTTGCAATTCTTGTTCGCATAAAATCGAAATAGTTCCTTTCAAATGGTTGCTCCGCAGTTCTCCCACGTTCTGCGATCCGCCGCCGTATTCCTGTCTTTATTCCTTCTCTTTCAGATGAGTGCTGCTTCTTCCTACCGCAAATGGCTATTCATCCTTTGCGCCACAGTCATGTTCAGTCTTCTCTACTTTGTCAGATTTAATGGCTTCCTCTTATATCAGAATAATCCAAGGGTAACGGCTTTAGAATTCTGTTCGAATGGTGCATTCAGATGTCTTGCAAAGTTGTTCTCAGTCGAATACAACCGCCGTTTTCGGCTATGCTAATCGATATCGACTTTCTGCAGGATCTAAGTGACGATAGCTGTCGGTTTCCATGTAAGTACCCATTTATTCACAACGTTTTTTCTTTCTTTCAGCAACCCCTGTGCAAGTAGCTGTTCCAGTAAGCCTATCAGACTCTATCAACCGCCATCATTACCCCCACCTTCACATCCTTTTCTTCGAGGATCTCCTAAACAGAAACTACCTGAAATTCTTTGGAAACGTCACAAGGGCCATTCCACGGTACGTCCTTAGGATGATTCAGTGATTGTGTTCAGTATTCCCACTTATTCCATCGGTTCCTGGAAGATCCCAACTGATCTATCGCTCTTCGAAGAATACTGGAGGAGATCACCGATGTTGGAATGTCTGGGTCTGATTCTCAACCGAACCGAGAGTGGATATCTCCCCGTGGCTGAATCTGTGGATGCACTCAGCCGGTTAACGAAGTTGCTCTCTTCCCTCGGAATGTATTCTTTCCTCAACGGAGGGACATTACTAGGTGGGTAGAGAAAGAGAAAGAAAGAGAAAGAGAGATTGAACCAGGCTAGAGAGTAATGCAACTTAAGACTGCTTAAGCCGCTGGGTAATTGAAAGACCCAGCCAATAGCCCAAACAGATTGCACCTTAATGACTGTTTTTACTAAATGCTTAAAACCTAACAGAAGAAAATAGGTTGACCCACGTTAACCCTGCGTAAGCAAGAAATCACGTTGCCCTTAACGCGATCGGTCATAGAGGTACTGACAAAAGCTATGCAACAGGGAGGACTCGAACCCGCGACCTCCACAACCGCAATCGGCTGCTCTAACCACTGAGCCACTGGCGCGCTGAATGCGTTGTGCGTGAGGGCTCTCAATAGCCACGGTCCACGCCCCATAGGCCGGCCGCCACAAAGATGGTAAAACACTTTTCATGTTACTGGTTCTATATTGGGCGACGCAGCTGGATGATGATAGAGTGTACAGCTATGTTTGTGGTAAGAACTAACTAATGGAAGCAGACAAGTGTACTTGCACGACATATGCTAAGACACATTCCTTGTTTAGGTTGGTACCGAGAGTGCGGAATCATCTCCCACACCTGGGACTTGGACATTGCCGTTTTGGCAGAACAACACAACCCAAAATTTCTGGAAATGCTGCAATCAAATAAAACCGATTTCAGACTGTCGCGCAAATTCGGAAGAGTAAGTTTTCCCTTTATTGAAACTCATGGATTCTTTAGCCAAACGACACTTATGAATTCACAGTGGCTCCAGTTGGCCGCAAACGACCATACATTGACATTTTCTTCATGTACAACAACGGAAAGAATGAGAGCTGGGTGGGAGGAACAGATACCAATGGACAGAAGTACAGATATGTGTATCCTTTGTAAGTTAGAGGAAGGATAAAACCTTAAGTTAGAGGCCTCAGATACGACCCATTTTGCTCTGTCGATCTCCTTGGGCGTATCTTTTGGACCACCTGTAGACCAGACACAATGATAACGGTTTGTTTTGAAAGTAACCTTTGTAAAAATCAAATGTACAAAACTGTTTTTGAAAACCAAAACTTCTTTTTATCGGTTTAGTTCAGAAACTGTTTTGTCTCCTCGGTCTTTGCTCCTTTGTTCTCTGTCTACACTGTGTTTTGTCAAATGCCTTATTTTGGCTTTGAACATTCAGAGATCTTTCACCTTTTCTAGAAATTTTCTCCGTTTGAGACTTTGCAAAAGGCCCTGATAATTTCGATTTCCAATTTCAAGTTGCAACGTTTTTGAAAAAAAATTGTGAGACATTGTTTCTTTGACTAAAGTAGCTTCCATTCAATTTCTTAGAACGTGAAACTATAAAAGGAAGTCTACAATATTCCTCTTCAGCAGGAGTATGGTCCCGACTGGAAAAAGGACCACAAAACAAGCCACTTCTCATGGAACAAGTCTCACTTCAATGTGCGAAAAGCGGGCGTATGGAATGCCACAGAAATGAAAGAAGTCTACAAAACATACTGATCCCTGCCCATGTCCCCCTTAGGTCAACTGGTACCATTCCCTCTTCTCTCTTTCCGGGTTGGCATGTGCCTTTGTTTGTATATTATGATGAATGATTCATATAAATTGTAATGGGAACAACAACGAGATATGATTAAAGTTCAAGTGATCGGGGAAACCAGTATACTGAAGGCCAATTTGGGAATTTCAAATCTTCTAGAAAACAATAATGAACACGGAAGCTCAGATGACAACAGATTATGGTAAGACAAACAAAGTGAGAGAAAAAGCACATGGGGAGATCTGGAAGATTAGGCTTCGGAGGGCTTCGGTTCGTTGTTCTCGACCTCTCGGGTGAGCATGGCCATGGCGGCCTCGTCGTGGGGATCGGCAGGAGCTGGGCTCACGGAGGAGTTCATCTCGTTTCCCTTGTTTTCGGAGGAAGGCATTTCACATCGGAGAACCTTGCAGGTCACTCGGTTGGCGACACCTGAAATTGGGTAATTGGGGTATGCTAAAAACCACATCATTTTTCTAACTGTGATAGGCAGGTTTTGTTCTCGAACTGACGTCTTTCCTTGAGAATACCCACCGTTGAGCTTGTTGATGCAGGAAGGAAGGGTTTCCCTTCGAATAACCAGATAGTAGACAATCAGACCGGCGGATACAATCAGAATTCCAACAATAGTTACCTGAACAATGACATAAATGGTAGTCTTTGTGCAAACGTACATAAAACTCTGTCACCAGAGGGACCAGCACAAGAACGACGAGTGCCCCAAAGAAAGTGAGGATGATGGCGATGGGGACACGGAGAACATCTAAAGGCAGTCTAATAAAGATGACTGATAAAGTCGTACCTGGGTCAACTTCCTTGTGGCGGAGCTTGATGTAGAGGAGGGCGACGATGGTGACGAGCTTCTGGGTCCACATTACAAAAGAAACGTAATTAATTACACTTTCCACTGGGAGAAGCGTCATCACCAATGAAAGGCACAGCTGAAAGAGATGTTTACTTATCTTCTTTAAACCAGCCGTAATTATTTTCAAATGAAAGATAGATACAATAGGCATTAGAAAGCAACCGCTCACCTGTGCCAGAAGGGCAGGGCGGCGACTGTCGGTCTTCACATTGATTGCACTCAGGAATGGAGGCAGTTGTCCTTGGCTGGCGGCGGCGTGGATGATGCTACAAAATAGTTTGATTTGGATTGGTTGGTTTTCTTACTTGCTGGAGCAGAAGATTTCAGCATTGACAGTTCCCAGCAACAGAATCGCCGTGGCGAACTGTATGCAGCCAGAAAAGTATCCCATGGCCTCCTCAGCGAAATCCTGAAAATAATCTAGGTTGGAAAAAGAAGAAAAGACTTACAGATGCGACGGCCTCAGTAACCATCATTCGCTGAGGGCCGAGGACGACAAAGAAGGCGGCGTTGACCATGAGATATATAGTGGTTACAGTTACTATTCCTCCAATGATGGAGAATGGAAGAGTGCTTAAAATGATTTTGTTAAGATACAAAGGATTAGATAAGAGACGGTATTGGGGGAGCAAAAGAACGTACCGCCTGGGGTTCTTGACGCAGAGGGCTCCGTAGCTGAGGACGTCCCATCCGGCAAAGGCCCAGAGACCAGAGTATAGAGCCATGACGGCATTTCCGGCAGTGAACGGGAGAGGCTCCATCGGCTCCGACCATTTGTTCTTGCCTGAATGGAAAAAAACATCGAAATCTGTTACTATGCCTACCATTGACAGCGTAGACAACCGCTCCTCCAATAATGAACGCGAAGACTCCGACCTTGGCACCGGTGACGATCTTCTGGAACTTGCTGCCGTACTTGCCGATTGATCCGAAGTTTAGGAGAGTACAGCAGACTGAAATACTCGTTAATGGAGTGACTCGGAGTCGTATGGATATTCTACCGAGGAGGACGACGGCGATGATGTACTGGATGGTGGACTTCCAGTTGGGGTCGATGTAGATGTGGGGCTCCAGTCCTTGCACTGAAAAGACCGAATAGGAACGATGTGAGACTTATGACTGATCTACTTCAATGCAGCCACTGGAATTCAATTCTAAGTAGTTTTAATAGAAATTGTTCAAAACTATATCGATTTCTTTGATATCCATATATTCTAGTTGCAATTTTGCGGACAGTTCGAACCTTTCTGTTTTCAGCCTGGTTCGTTATCGTTTTAGTATTATCACCTACTAAACCCCTTAAGACTACTGAACCCCTATTGTTTCTTCTTCTCTCTTTCCACTCAGAACCAACCGATGTAGTCACCGAAGGTGATTGCTTGGACCGACGTGGAGGCGGGGTATGTAAAAAATGCGCTGACCCACATGAAGCAGAAGGCGAGGCCCTAAAAAATTCGAAATGAAGAAGTTTTAAAGAAAACATGCCTTCCACCCCACGTGGGTCTGGTACGCAAAGTCCCCGCCGTTCTTCGGAATGGCCGTCTGCAGTTCGATGTAGGAGATTCCTCCTAAAAATAGAGATATCATATAGAAAAATTGAGTTTAATCACCTAGAAGAGACACAAGGCCACACAGGCCCCACACGACCAAGGACTGCCAGACGGAGTGGGTGTGCTCCAGCACATACCTCGGGGTGATGAAGATTCCGGAGCCGATAATACATCCTGAAATTAAGTAAGCTCTTTGTAATATTTGTTTGTTTAGGATTTAAATATGTATTTTGTAATTACTAGAATGTCCAGAAAACCTTTCACTGGCCACCCTTATACGTGTGCATGTGTGTGCGTGTCTATGTATGTGTGAGTGTGTGTATGTGTGTGAGTCTTGTGTTTCCTTTGCTTTCACTTCACTTCCAGTTCAGAAAAACTTTCACTTTGCCGCCGTTAAGGAACTATTAGGGAAAACGCCCTGGAATGAGATATGAGCAGCCATTTTCAGCCGCCGTCGGTGTGTCTACCGTCGTAATCAGTGCTCCCGCAGTCGTAAAAGAGAAAAAAAAACTATCAGCGAAAGTCGCAGGAGCTATCTTTTCTTCCAGAAATCGTTTGCACAACTCACCTATGATGTATGACAGGCATCCCACGATTCCCATTTGCTTGGATCCGGCCATCTTCTAAAAGCAAAATATACGACGAAACAAACAGTTTTTGGAAGGAGAGAAACAACGTTTCATCAGAGGCCAAAGTTTAAAGATTGAGTAACTTGGTCGGAATAGAAAGTTCGGGAGGGTAGGGAGAGATTTGAGTGGCGGTGTGCCTCGGTCGATTACTGGCGATGACTGTTCAGCCGCTGTCTGTCCATTACGGGCGGTTGGAGAGAAATCTGCTCTTTCGAAATAAAAAAGGGATTGGCATGGCATAAACAATGGAAAGACAGGGAACGGACAGTTTGGGGAATGGGCCACAGGGCGAGTGTCAAAAGAGTGATAAGATGCCCTTGATAAGCAGCGGACTAGCGTTTTTTGGCGGCAAAGGGCATCTGTTCTTCCAGGATTGGGGGGAAAATGATGCATTAAGGAAGTTTCAACAGAAAGTTTGTAAACTAACAATTAACAGTTGGTATGCATAAGCCAGAAATCAAGGAAAATTTTGCATAAAAATACAATTTGTGTTAGTATGAATAGCAAAATGTCTTAGTTTTTTGTGGCTGCGACTGTGGTGTTTAATTAGAAATGAAAAATTTCTCACCGAGGGCAGAGTCTGAAAAATTCCTCACTAGGCAAATAACAACATTCAAAATAGACAAATCACTCGCGGAACTTTTAAATTGTGACTTTCATTTAAACACAAAACTGGGTGAGTGGAAAGGGTAAGGCAATAGAAGCCAAAGCTGGCAATTGATGGCATTATTGCCCAAACAATTAAAATTGGTGGAGTAGTGTTCCTATGGGCTTTTTCAATCGAAAAAGCACAGAATAATACGATATTTTAAACCATGAAAAAAGCTGTTTGTACAGATAATACATCAATTAAACTTTTGTTTCTCAGCTGCGAACAGTGGAATATTGGCACTAATCCGTCATTTGTGTTCCCCAGCTGAAGCTGCCCGAAAATCGATATTGCGAGGGAGTAGTCCCCAGGAAGAACCACAATCACATACAACAGACGCAATTTTCATTTCTCATTTACACAGTGATTTTTTATTAATTAAGTAACAAAAATATACAGAATTTATAAAATAAATGAACATAAAAAATTTTGAAGAACCCCCTGATATAATCATCTTTTTCAGATTACATTCTGATCTTTGCACTAAGTTGCTTCTACGGTTGATCACTTTTGAACGAAAGTCTCATATTTGCTTAAACGATGAAAATTTAGTTTTTGAAAGTATTCTATTTTTTTTTGTTGAATAAACTAAATGGAGTATGAATTAGGCGAATGAAGGTACCGATAGTGTCAGTTGGATGGGAGGACAATGTGAAAAACAGTGAAAGTAGATCGATCGGATCAACATGGATGAAATTCGCAGTGTACACAGACGCCGCTGGTCATTTGCGGACAACAGTCGGTGGAAGAGAGAATAAACAACGAGTATTGCGGGAATGCAGGACAAATGCTCGGTCCAGAAAAAAACGAACCGGCGGTATCCAACGAAAATAAAACAAAAAGCGGCTGACTGTCTCTTTTGCAGCAAAGTTCACACAAATGTAAAACAATAAATGAATGGGTTGAATATATGGATTCAAAAGAGAAGGAAGTGGAAAGGAGGGGAGGGTCTGAACGAGTGTGAAAAGGATATGGAGGACAACTGAAGAAAGTAGTTCATGAAAAGAAGTTTCAGAGAGTTCAAGGGTAGATGGGAGAGATTATGGACGACGGGGTTCGTAAAGTACGACCAGCCATTGATACGACCGCTGCCAGTCGGCTGGCGCGTTCTCCGGTCGCCCTCGGACACCGCGAAAACTTGTTGACAGCCGCGAAATGTCATAACTGTGAGACATTCTAATCTGCGTGGAAAATTGATGACTCCGAATTGGAAGTGTAGGTTCCAGGGATACGGTATGTGTGGCCTTCAAGAGAAGATCTGGGATCTTTGGATACGGTACCCAGGTGGCTAAAAGGGATGCAAAAAGGCGGCGATGAGCCTTTTTCTCGGCTGACTCAGCGCAGGTGGCAAAGGGCAAAGGACAAAGTGGCGCAGACGAGCGCAAATGGACGGAAGGAGGGACTGCAGCCATGGGCAAAGGGTCACTGGGAAGGAAAGAAGAACAAATTAGTATGTAAAATTGTTACCCAGGGTACCAACATTTCAAAAGAAAAGAGGAAATGGCTGAAAGGGGAACAAAATATGGTACGTGGGCAGAGACACCGACGGTATTATCGCTTTATGCAGATTAAAATTACCATAGCGTTAGGGATCAAAAGTGTAAAAGAGAGAAAACATTTCGAAACTAAAGCGTTCATCCAAAAACGGTCGTGTCAGAAATAAACGCTTATGATAGCTAAAAAGTTTCAACAATGCTTCAAAGAGGAAGAAACATCAATTTTAAAATGTTTTTTTGTAATTCCCATAATTCCTCAAGTTGACCGAGAACCCAAGGACCTCAAGGTTAATTTAGATCGACGATAGATAATTTCTCAACTGGTCTTTCTCCAATTAGTACGAATTAACACTAATGCGGCAGAAGGAACCAGAAACTAAGTAAGAGCAAAAGATCAAATATCTTCATAAAATGTTTTCTTCGATAAAAGATTAAAAACTTTGAAGATAACTTGTTTTTCATGTGTAATTTAGAAAATGCAAAACGATAGGTCCCGGGGAGATTTGAACTCCCGTCGCAGGATTCAGAGTCCTGAGTGCTAACCGCTACACCACGGGACCGGTGTCCGTGACAGCTCAGTGTCCGCTTATCAATTGGGCGGCAGGGTAGTGCACCTTCGTCACTTTTGGCCTCTCCAGCCGCCATATTATACAGTCATAATAGCTAATATGACCTTGTGTTTAGAAGACAGCTGTTGCAAATGGCTGGACGGTCGATAATCCGTCTGTGTTTACGATCTCGTGAGTCACCCGCCGCTTTTGTCTATCATAGACCGTCGGCGGCAGTCTTTCTTCGAATAAACACAGTTGTTTATGCAGAATCGCTGCCCTTTCCACCATAAGGAAGGCAAAGGAAGGGAACCAATGGATTTATTGCAAAAATATATGTAAATGTCAATGCACATGGAATAGAATGCTGTTCAAATGGGATCATTTGATACTCGTCTCTGATCATCCGTATCATTCAAATGGAATTCACTGCAGCTGAGGCCACAGGGGAACCGTCACTCCGAAGACCCTGGCGTCGTCGGCGTGGAAACGGGCCTCCATCGCCTTCAGCTGGGCGATGTTCACTTCCGCAACGCGAACATTCTCCCGCAGCTGGTCTACGCCCGGTCCTCCGGTCTTCAGAAACTCCTCCAGGGCCTCTTTCTCCACCTTGAGAAGCTCCATCGCCCTCAGACGGGCGAATTTGACGGTGAAGAAGCGGCGGCGACGGAGGGATCGCTCCAGCCGCAGGTTGTCCAGGTACTGCTGGGCGATCGAACGGCCGGCGATGCGCTCAGGACCACGCTCGTCCAAGGCAGCTGAAAGGGCGGAGATAATTAAATGCTTCACATTTTGTTTCAATTGCACGAATCGAAAGAACTCACTTCTCTTTTGCAGTTTCATTCCTCCAGTGCGAGCGACCATGATGTGTCTCCGATCTAGTTGAGACCTGAAAGAAGCAATTGTCAGTGAAGGACATGGCTAGGTGGAAGGAAATCCAGTAAACGTGATATTTGGAAGGGAAGGTAACCACAGCAACAACGAGGCGCGAAGGGGCGATAATCGAGTTATGACAAGCAGAGCCGCCGGAGATCTCAATTCGGAGCGATCGATACCGACGGCCGAGGCCAGCGGGCCAGCGACTGTAAGGAAGGGGAGGGGCTTGGGAAAGGGAGGAGAAATGGGGATGAGAGACATTGGGAAACTACAGGAAATGAAGGAATAGAGGAAACAATTATAACTACTAACCGATTGAAAGTGCACGTTAGCCAAAGAGAGACAAGTAAGGGGCTCGGTTTAACACTGGGAAAAATATTCCGTAAATCAAGGTAACGATTATGAATATGAACGAAGCCCTAATCTAATTTAATCATTCTAAAGTTTGGTCTAAACTGGGAAAGTTTTCCAGAAGAAAACGAAGAATCAAAAGGAAAGTCCAGGAAATGAAACATGTCGGCTGGGGATGAGGGATGACCCTGTAATGGCCAAATGATTAATGAGGTGAGGTCATTGAACTTTGGTATCTGGGATATTATGACTGTTTTCCAAAGGATTAGTCCTCATTTTCATGAGTATCGGGAAATCACAGGGGCTATTTTGACCCATCCCGCATCTCTATTGCGCTATAAAGCGCGTCCCTGGGTAGATCACCATTGGAAACCACTGGGGGTCAATTGAAGAGTATATGCGCTTCAATGTGGTTCTATCACAGTGATATTACTTTATTTCAGTAGCAATCGATATACATCGTTATTTTCCAAAACCTCCAGCAGAATGCATGCCCAAATAGGATTTGAAAGGGAAAGGTGTGTGTTTCGCGTGTTGGGCAGCGTGGGTGTCGATGTGTCTGGCTCTGCCGGCCGAGAGCGAGAGAGGGGAGGGTTGTCATTAGACACGCGGTGGAATCAATGGGCACTGGGAATACAAAACACAGGGCAAGGGAACAAAGAACAATGGAATGAAATAGACATCTTTTAGATGACAATGATGGGAAGGAAGTTTTTAAGTGGAAGAGGGAAATACGATTGGCCAACAATAAGCTCAAGCAAAGCTCAACACATAAATGTTTCTTCGGTTGTATATCTTGCTTTAAACTTTGCGCTGAAGTCCATAGTTTGCGTTTCGTTTACCAACGTTGGTTTCACTTTGCTTACTTTGGTTCAATTCTCCAATCTGCCAATCTCCCATCCATACGCTTATCTCAGAAAAATGAGGAACATGCCTACTTCATTTGACTGACATGAGTCATCACCAATCAAATTTATTTCTGTTTATTAGCTTAAATGAACACACTTTTTCACAATTTATTTCGTTGACTAAATCCATATCCCCTTTCATTTGCTGTTCCATGCAGCTGCCAACTGACTGAAATACAAATCCGTCTCGTTCCTTGGCCCAATAACTGGAGCAACTTGAGGTCCTTTTGAACATGAAAATAGCTTCAGAAATCTACTTCTCCACTTGTCAACCGTAAACACAATTGAAAGAGCCATCGCCAAAGGACTTCTGAAATAGTGGATTCCAGGTGTTCCATTTTGGATCAAACATTGTTTTGCCGAGATTGAAGAAAACAACAAGAATGGGGTTGAATCCTTCACTCATCATGAAATATACGGCGGTACATAGAAGACATGAGATTGTGGTGTAGGTGATCAGCATGTTTCTACATAACTGAAATTCAGCTTCTTGTGACAAGAACCTCAAAAACTCACAGTTAAGACTCTTATGTTTTCCGTCAACTGAAAGCGAATACTTAGAGTGTAAGGACAGGCTTCGGAAGAGTTTAGGCCCGAAAGCTGTTTCTTTGAGCTGTGCAATAAGGCAATGTAGATCTAAAATGAATACTGCACTTTGTATATTTCTCTGGAATTACCAAAAGTGTAATTACGACCACAGCTATAATCCACAAAAGTTTCGCCAGTAGTGGCATCCACCCGAGGGTATCCGCATGAGTCTCAACTAAGGCAACAACTAGGATCGAAGGCAGTATAATAGCAGAGACATGAAGACGACGACGTCGTTCGTAATCCTGAAAGAATGAGAAAGATCTATTTGGCTGAACTCACCCTGAGATAAAAATTGGCGAAAAGTCGTTCGATGGCTATGGCCAGACCGAATTGTATATACAGATTCATGTATAGCGATTGAACTATTGAGGTAATGACGAGTGGAATGACACAATCTCCTAAAACGTACTTTGTAATTGCCCTTCAATTGTCAGCTAGCATTGTTATTTAAAGACCTTAAACACCAGGTTCATTGGAAAAGTCGTAGTAATCTTTGAGGTACTTGTTTCGATGAACGAAAGCTTTTCAAATGCGAAAGATTGGAACACCAGCTATTTTTAGTTTTCTTGCTTACGGTAGGAATATAGGTTATGTGAAAATGCTAACTTTCTGTGGGCATCCTTCATTTCAGACATTTCCTAGTCCCATTTGAATGAAAACTCCCGGATTAGAATGCCGCTAAACGCAGGGCACGGTGACCGTTTAGGTAATCCGAGGTCACCAAATTTGAGTTAAGGCTCTGAATCAAGTCATTTGCAACATTGCTCTTTTTAAATTTTTTTCTACGCCGGAATCTTCTATTTAATGGGGAAGGACCTCGTAAAATTGATTTTTCAAAGTCTCTTTACAATTATTTCATCGAATAGATGTCGTTTCCACGATTCTGAAACACACCCCTTTTAGATGATTCGGACTGCAAAAGGGGCGCGTTTACACGGCCGTTTCACACGTTTGCCCCACTCAACCACGGCTAGAGTGGGCGAGAGAGTGTGGAAAATGGGGAGACCCAGAGTTGGCGGCAATTCAAATTGTAATTTCACCAAATTTCAAGCGCTCCCAATCGGTTCATTCTGATCCAAAATGGGCAAAAGAGGTATTTTTCGGAATCCTGGGAATGAGATCTAGGCTTTTATCACAAAATCAGAAAAATTAGTTTTACGCGGTCCTTCACTTTAAAAATAAGCCAAAGTTTCTTTTGCGTTCATTCTCGACCCCATTCTTATTTTTCCTCGGCACCTTGTCATGGCCGAAATACCCCTTAACCTTTGACCAAAGCCATAAAAATCGGTTGTTTCCATCCAAAAAAAATTACCTTGATTTAGCTCAACAAAAAACTCATAGTACATTGATAAAACTCTGCAGATATGTCCAGGAATATGAATTGCAAAGAAGAAAATAAAGACCCATCGTAGGTTCTCGTGCATGACTCTTTCCTTAATGGAAAACACAAAGACGACTATACATAGCGCTGATGAGATTAAGATGACGACTAATTCGAGGATGATGACAGCATAAATATACCAGGGAAAGGGAAGACGAAGGCCAGATTCTACCAAAAACTCGAATACGAAGAACACATAACCAGAACAATTGTTGATCATAACGGAAGATGGCTCGACCGGTGTAGTCTGGAACATGGCGGAGAGTGAGAGAAGTCAGAGATTAGGAAGAACATGTGTAATTGAGAGACATTTTCAGAAAGTGACGTCCAAAGAACGGAATCAAAGGAGACTCCTTTGGGAAGGATTCAATGGATCTTTGATTGTGAGGGGGTGAGGAAATGTGGGTAATCTTCTGCCAAACAACATACGTTTTCCAAGGAAACTCAGGTGCCTTGATCGATCAAAAACTTTGCATAGTAATTTTCGAAAAATGGAAATTGAAATGGTTAAATTAGCTACATTCAATTTTATTAAACGGTGAAAAGTTTGTTTTTCAGAATGAATTTGTGACTTCAGACTATTGAAATAATTAGTCCATCCGAACTCTATTGAAAGGCAGTCTGTCGAAAATTGTTTTTACTTTTCCCCCTAATCTTCTATGTTTCCATTTAAGTAAGTACAAAATTTCAGTCAACAGTCCATGAATCCTTGAATCAATTAGAATTTTTAGCATCCTATTGGCCTGGCGCCAATTACAAAGCGGTCCCGTGAACAGACGGCGATCATCCGTAGTTGGGACATAATCCGACCATCGAACAGTCAGTCGAACCAAACTCTCCACATCAAACTTCCTCTTTGTGGCCTTTCTCAAAAAGCAAAGGCCAATCAATTTCCATCCATCTCTTGAAGCACCCGGGCAATACCCTTTGAGGACCCTCGGCTCTGAACGAAACGACGGCCGAGAGATGGTGGGTTCCTTTTTGCTCTGAGAAAAGTAGAAACACACAAATAATCTGTATAAAAATTGAAATGGTTTTAAATTACCCTCAAAAACGTTATTGAACAGCATGTTCATGGTCTTTATTATAATTTTCGGAATACTTAAAATACATTAAGAAACAAAATGGCCGTGAAGTGGTTAATAATTCTGGCTATGATGTATGAGGCGTAAGATAGTTCAACAGAAAACTAAATAAGATTTCGTAAAGTTCGACCAAAAATGCCAGATTACAACAAATGCCGACAGCACAGAAGTACAAATGATCAACAGAAGGACGGGTGGTTGAGGAAGTATGATTTCAGAAGAATTATATCAAACGGAAACATGACTTTTAAAGATGGTCTTGTGAAAATATAGATTTTGCAAGTATCAGGCCATTAAATGACTGTTATCTGGATTTTTTTCTTGAGAAGGGAATCAGCCATAGTTGATGGAATGCAAGAGCAGTATTGTCTGAAGCCTTCTGGGCATCAGAATCACATCGAGTAATTAAATTGGCTACAAAAATGGCCGAAAGAATTGTATTCTAGAGGTGGGAAATCACACTTTACGAATTGGTGTTTTCACGTGAATCAGAAAAGCTGTTGACTAACATTGTTTGGCTTATGACAAACAATGTTTTCTAGTGGCATTTAGGTGACTAATATCTATTTTAGGCAAGAGATCGGCGATCAAATAGAACTGATTATGGCTTTTTTGAAAACTTTGAAAAGTAGTGTCAGGGTCACAAACTGACAGAAGACCACCGCCTGCTTGAAAACTTATTATATAGCCTGTTGTGCAGCTGAAATGTCTTTTGAAAGCTGTTGTGTAGGGGATAATTTGGCTGTAAAGCGTTGATCCTTCCGGTCTGCCATTCGAATAATCCGTTGTGACTTTTGTAAACTTCCTCAAAAGAGGCAGTCGTCTGCAGATAATCCAACCACTCATTGGGTTCAGTCTGTACGCCATTTTAAAATGTATTTGATATTAGGGAATGCCGTCTTGGCTAGGAGGCGAGCTTGTTTACAATAACAACTTCGCCCTCGCCTTTTCTGTATAGGTGGTCCCACCGCGAAGTCTTACGATAGGCTCAGAATTCAAATAAAGAGAGAGGAAGCTAAAGTAAACTTCTAAAAATTCTAAAAACTCAGGCCGGCCCGAGGGCCCAATTGAGCTTGTCCGATAATTTGGGCCCAAACACCCCCCCCCCCCCCCCAAAAAAAACATTTTTGTCAAGTCGGTCCGGCTCGTGACGAGTATGAGGATTGCGATGTTGAATGGATTTAGTTGAAAGAGACAGTTAAACTGTGCTTTCCCGTAACTTTGATCTAAGCACCCACATGCCTCATACATAATACTATGTCATTTAGCACACACCACATATAAACCTCTGTTCAGGAGTTACAGATCAACAAACACACATCGGTCATGCACTTCAGGAGAACATTGCGTCTTCTAATTCATTAAACTAGACAAAAATTGTAGACGGTTATTGGGAAAAGTTCGGCACTTTTTCATTTTTGGCGTTGTTATACCGGGCAGACATTTAATTAAAAACGAAAGTTCGCCCAAAGTTCGAATGAAGTTTTTTTCTGTTCAATTACGAAGTTAAATTGCTTCTTCTGGAAATGGCCTGAGTGTTGGAACAGACCGTGTGAAATTATGGAAATTCACGTAACTGGTTTTCCAAAACGGAAACAAACATTTTCTTTGAACCTGTTTTCGAGCGCGAAAATTTGGGAATCAGTGTTGGGTGGAGAAGAGAGGCAGGAGACAGATGGCCATTCGAAAGACAAATGCATATTTAAAACACCCGACAGATTAATTGAAAATTCTGAAAACAAACCAAAGAACAAAACTAACTACTTCCCTCATAAAATATCCATAACATCACTTTGATGAAAGTGAACGGAATAATGGCTTCGTGAAATCGAAAACACTTT
Source organism: Oscheius sp. G VE-2021 (assembly GCA_022343465.1). NCBI lineage: Eukaryota > Metazoa > Nematoda > Chromadorea > Rhabditida > Rhabditidae > Oscheius > Oscheius sp. G VE-2021. Next base: position 1,434,320 of record JAJQXH010000025.1, read on the forward strand.
GTTCCAGGATTTACTGATGGATGTCAACGGGCAGATACTGCTTGAGGCAACTAAACATCTAGATTTCGACCATGCTCTGAGTGAGGTAGGCGAAAGGTTTAGAATCGAAACGAAGACTTTGCCAGGTCGGAGACTTCGGACCGTACCAGATCCTCTTCTTCTTTATTATTTGTCTTCCAGCAAGTCTTCCCTCTGCCTTTTCTGCCTTCAATCAGGTAAAGTACCTGCGAAATTAAAGCAAAACTAGAAGTTTAGCCGTTTGTTGTGGGATCCCCGGAACATCACTGCAAAGTGCCAGAAGGGAGGGAGGATTTGAGACCCATCACTGGAGATAAGGTGAGGAGTTTCTTAAGTTTAACTGCATTTAAGAGAAGCCAACTGCCTTTCAAACAAGGCGGTTGACCTTAAGCTGAAAGTTCGTCCTCAAATCGTAGTCTTTTTGTTTGTCACAAATTCACAAAAAATATTTACATCGGTGGAGAATCAGAGGTTAAAATTAAATCTAAACAGATCTGACCACGCGGAAGATCATTTTTGTACGGCGCTAAATAAACTTGATGATTAAAAAAAGTTCTTTTGCTCTTTTAAACTTCATTTTTAATCTTTTCCTGGGAATTTTCTCCGATGAAATTAGTAAATCAAGGAAGATTCATTACTGGATCAATGGGAGGAATCACATGTCGGAAGCCTGGATTCTTGGGGAGGTCTTCTTTTATACCATCGGGAAGCGTGGGAGACGAGATCGGCTAATGGATGATGATGTAACATCTGATTCAGCCAGCTTCCAGCAGGGAATTTCGAACTCTTTTACAAATTGACGTTGCGAAAAACACTGTAGACACGTTTTATGATGTTTCAGGACAAAAGATGACCCAGTTTTAAAATAGCCCTCATTGCTTAAATAAAACGTTTAGGTTATAGCTTTTGCCACACTGGAATCATGCCAAAACGGCCCTTAGTGCAGCGGAAATGAGATACGCAGTGCGAGAGACAATGTTGAATGAGGAGACTTAGATATTCTAATTAATATGCAAAATTTTGGCCGCTGATTTCATTTTGGCAATGACTATAAAAACTTCTTGGGGATTCCATAACCCAATTTTCAGAAAGTGAGCAGCTGTCTCCAATACAACCAGTCGCAGATCGATTTCTACCGTCAGTTCACTTCCGTCCCCTTGGACACCTTCAGGTAGTCTACTTCTTTCTTCTGATGACTACCTCCTGTTTCAGAAGTAGTATCGACTTAGTTCCCTGCCAAATGGGCTGGGAATATGACAATTCAACCTACTTGGATAGTCTCGTCACAGAGGTGTCTTATTCTACACCCTCCCTCTTATTCATCCTTTCAGTTCGACCTGGTGTGTGACAAGGAAGGCTGGGTTGAGATATCCACAACATCATTCTATGTGGGCAGTTTCATAGGCAATTGTGTGTTTGGATACATTGCTGACAAGTGGGTTTATTGTACAAATTCTGAGATCACAGCTGGTAGAATTGACTTCTGAAGCTATAATTGTTTCTTGAGGTTGGCCACATTTCTGAGTAGGGCGGATATTTGCTTCTGCTGATCTTTGATTGTATCCAAGTAGTCCATTCTGTCCAATTCAAATTCAGTGTGGGATTCTTGCAATTCATTCGTCAACACTTTGTTCTGAAATGAGAAAATGCATCCCATCTAATGAATATATCTTTGTTCCTTTTAAGTTTCACCAAAAGGTTTTCAACGGTTTTGTCTGATTTTAGCCTCTGAGATCAGCAAGCAATTAAACTAATTGAAATCTCAAACTAACCTTTCTGACTTCTTTAGCCAACTTTTCATTAGCCTCCTCAAATTTCTTCATGCACATGAAATAAGCCTTGAAGAGTGGATCATCCACAGAACAGTCAAACATTTCTGAAGTTCAATTGAGCATGATTAAGAAAGGCGAAACCTGCCAATTTCTCTTCTTCGACGTAGAGCGTGTGTTCCATTCTTCGTAGGTTCCAGCAATTGGAAGCCTTCTATTTGGGTGCTTCGTTATCTAATCGCCCGTGTTTTCGTGCTACCACCAGATCAAATTCTTATAAAACCAAGGCTTGTCACCTGCTAAAACCAGAGAATCAAGTGATCCCCGGAAGTCAATCGAAAAATCAAAATTTAAACGTTCAGGTTCGGCAGAAGAAGGAGTTTCTTCTTGATTTTAGGAGTTTTGGTTATAAGTGGAACTCTCAATGCATTTGTGAAGGTAGAATGAAGTACTACATTGTAGAAGTTGTTTCAGGATATTGAGTCTTTCATCATCCTTCGGTTCTTAACTGGACTGCCCTTCCCTGCCCTCTTCCAAATTCCCTTCATTATTTGTTGGTTGAATTAGAAGACGGTTTACTTTGTTCAGGCATGGAATTCATGGGTAAATCAGGGCGAATCTTCTCTGGACTGATGATTTCTCTATTCTTCGGAGCAGCGATGGCTCTTCTGGGAATTGTGGCTATGTTCATTCGCAGGTTTGATTTTGGAACTATCAGGGCCCAAAGTACAAAAGAACACATTAATTTAATGACGGTGTATAAAAATCTTTATTATGCGTACTTTTATCTTCCGTTTCCTTGGGTTCTCATCTTCCGTAACCTAAGACATAAGTTAAGGTCTAAGAGTGAATTGAACTCACCCCATGGTCCTCCGCCTCCACCGTACCCTCCCCCATATCCTCCTCCAAATCGTCTGCCTCCTCCCCAGGGGCCTCCTCCGCCCCATCTCCCTCCTCCGTAATTGCCTCCTCCCCAAGGCATTCCTCCTCCGCCCCAGTTCCCTCCTCCAAATCCTGGGCCTCCTCCCCAGAACTGCCTCTTCACACGACGATGGGAATCAGTTCCCGGCCTCGTTTGGGATGCTAAAACAGTGTTGTTTTAGAGTAGTAAATTATCGTAGCTATATTTTTGCTTAATTTAAATAAAAATTAGAAGGTTTAAGGGTTAGAGATCTGCCATGTGAAGCAAACAGTAATTCAAACTTCCATCCAAGCGGTATAAAAAACTCACGTAAAACAAGAAGGGCTAAGAAGAGAAAAGAAAGAATCCACTTTATCATGTTGGGATGTCTGTGTTGTTATTCATTACGCTATTTATATGGAATATGTCTCTTTTACACCCAGACAACAGAAAATCCAGTTGCTGGTGTTTTCGTTTATTACAGCGTTTTCTCACGACTCGTGGGAGCAAAAGAATAGCATCTGGTGAAAATAGACACTGATCGCCACACTAAAAACAAAGTTCTCTACTTTGGTCCTTGAAGAAGAGTAGACGCCATTTGATTTAGAAAATAATTGTTACTCATAAAACAATCTAAAACCACTTCAAAAGCACATGACGGGTGAAACTCTGTTGGAAATGCCGGTGGAACTTTATGGATTCTACTTTTTGTAGGAGAATGAGTAATACAATGATTTCAGATGGCGCCAGTTGACCTTCTTTTGCAATGCTCCCTTTATCATCATGTTTACCTATTACTTGTAAGTCCCCCTATTTAGTTTGTAAGCTTTATTTATTTTGTTTTGCAGTTTCCTACCGGAATCTCCCCGTTGGCTTGTGTCAGTCGGTCGTTGGGCAGAAGCTAGAATTCAACTCCTCAGAATAGCCAAGCTGAATGGGAAAAAGAACGTGGATGTAGATGGTCTCATTACGGTGGTAGGTAGAGTTTGGGGGCATCGACGTGTGTGTGTGTGGGTGTGTTTATGTGATCCAGTAAAAAATGTCTCACGTGTTGCATTAATTAGAAACCCCATAATTCAGCTGAAAAACAACCACGACCGTACATCGGAAGAAACAGAGAAGAAGAGCCACAACGTGACGGATCTCTTCAGAACCCCTAATCTTAGGAAGAAGACAATCATAGTCACCTACATTTGGTCAGTCTTCTGTCCATGTCAGAAAGAGAGAGTTCAGGGTAATGAATGCCGTCATCTACAACGGACTGACCCTCAATGTATCCAATCTACCAGTCAATGACTACTGGTCTTTCACCATCAATGGGGCTGTGGAATTACCCGCATATCTCTTGGTTTGGCCGCTTCTTCAGCTCCTGGGCAGACGGTAGAACACAAATTGTGGATATCGCTGACCCAACTTTAGGTGGACTTTGGCTCTGACCATGGTAGTCTGTGGAATTGGATGTGTTTCGGCTATGTTTATGCCTGAAGGTAAGAATCTGAATCAGAAGAGTCACATAAATTCAGATTACCCTTGGCTTCTGGCTTCTGCCTCGTTTGTCGGAAAATTCGGCGTTGGTTCCGGTTTTGCGGTAGGGTCCCATTTCAATTTTAATATATTTTTCCAGGTGATTTATATCTTTGCGGGTGAGTTGTACCCAACTGTAGTTCGTGCGATTGGAATGGGAATGAGCAGTATGGTCGCAGGATCTGGTCTTCTCCTGGCCCCTCACATCGTCAAACTGGTCTTTTTCGTCTTTTATTTTTAAAAACCTATTTCAAGGGTAACTACTGGAGAATCCTTCCAATGATAGTCATGGGTCTGATGGCCCTCTCAGCTGGCATTCTCACGTTCTTCCTTCCAGAAACTTTAGGAGCTCCCTTGCCGATGACAATTGAAGACGCCGAGAACTTTGGTAATTGAGCCACATTTCAATGTCTTTCTTAGCCTTTATATATAGAGGAATACTGTAATTTTCAGGCAAAAAGACAAAGAAGGGCCTTTTCACAGCACTTCAGGATAAGAATGAGAAAAGGGAGAGCCAACCCCTCCTCGCCATTCAAAGACGGAGTCAGATTGCTCTTTAGTGTGGATATTTGTTAGTTGTAAACATGATGAATAATTAATTATTCCGTTTCCTAAGACGGATCCACATGAATTGAATAAATTGTCATGATTTGCTCCCTGCTAAAAGTAAGATTTTGCCAAGCGGCCCCTACTTCCGTCGTCTCTATAGTTACCCATAGGAGTCATCGCTCCATATGCTTCCGATGCTCATTAGCCAACAAGTTCCCTTTGGAATGATTCACCAAAAGTGCAGAACTTGACAGATTCCTACAATAGCCAAGTGTGTATAATTTGAAACAGTTGAAGAAAAGGAAACAGGGAGACATGAAAATGCCTCACAACCAGTACCTCTATGCTAATTTAGGCCTCAATTCTCCTGAGCGCATCGGGCTTGATTTGCCTAGAAAATTTTCCCTGATAAAAATTAGCCTATTAATTAGCGTGCCCATCCCTTCCTCACTTCTCCTCATTCCCTTCCTCTACGTGGTTCCAGCCGGCTGCTCTCCTTTCTTTCCCTCTACCACCCCTCCCCTCCCCCCTTCAACTATGTAGGTGTCCGCACCATGGGCGACTGCTCTTTGGACGTCGCCTTCTGGCGCAAAAGTAGCGTGTGATCAGCAGAGGAATCGCTCTCTTCGCTCTTGTTCAGACGTTCCCCCAGTGGGTTCAAACAGGGAGGCCTCTTACCCTGGACGTGTGCATGGCGAAACACTCACCTGACCCATCCAGACGACACCTTTGGTCAGCCACTCAAGATCACTATTTTGGCTGCGACTTTTGTGCTTCTAAAAAACAAAACTTTCTGTAAAATACCAATTCTCATGTTAGACGAGCGTCAAAAACCTTATTAATTTATTTTCGAGCCTTTATAATTTTCTAAAAATGAACATTTTCGTTTGTCCATGGTTGCCTCTGGTTACAAAATGCGTGTGGCCGGCAGGTTGAGAGATATGGTGCGGACCCCAAGGATTTGTTTCCCGGATAATCCAACTAATTGTTTTTACAGGTTCCTAAGATCTCAGGCTTTCTCTGGTGCTCAATGTTGGAGAAGATTGAATAAGTGGATATGACTCTTTTTCCTGGATTTTTGAAGTTCTGAATTTATTGATGAATCGAATTGGCAGGCAAGGTTTGTTGGACCATCACTCTTATCTCTGGTTTTTTAGATTCTGTATTTCAATGGGACTTTTCTGAATCTCGAAACATTCTGTAAACCAAAGGTTTTTTCAAAGGAACACTTCCTCCGAGTAGAGTAACAAAATGAAACAGACCCCTTCAACCTATCAAGAAACCACGGATTGGGGAAGAGTCAATTGGGGAAGACCATCAAAATCCAATCCAAATGACATCCGAAATTGAAAAGTGAGTGATTTTCCGTGAATACCGTAACCACCCTCCGTGATTCTTCGTGACTAACAAGAAAAAAAGGCGTGTGAATGCGTACTTAATTGCAAAACTCGCAATTTTTCACTTCGGACTAGTGATATAATTTGTAATGATGAAATATTTCTCCCACTTATTTCACAAAATGACAAAATGATCCTCATTTCTCTTCTAAAAAGCGTAATCCCCGTGTCGGAAGGCCGAAGCGCGTCTTTACGACCGCACGCAGTTTAGCGATGGGAGCGGGGCCGTCTCGTAAATTTCGACAAAACGCCGACTGTCGGCCGCTTTCTCCGAAGCTCGTTTGCGGCTCGTTATCATACTTCAAACTACCGTAGTGTCTTCTTCCGTCGGAGGTCTTCCGACCGAATACCTCTGATGAGTCGCTTGCCCGCGGCTACCTGTGTTGTCACAAAAACAAAGCCGCGATGAGCCAGCGGCGATGAGTCGCAGTCGAAAGGACACCAGCGCCCAAAAACAAAAGGTTACTTGGGGAAAGGAACAATGCAGAAGAAGAGTAGGCAGCACAGACACATGGCAATTCTAGATGGTTTGAAGTGGCAAATCCTTTTGATGTTTTATGGAGGAATAGGACCTCTCCTTTTGGTAGTAACCGGTAGATCTTGAATGTTCCTTAAAGACTAACTATTCCCTGCGTAGTTCCCGCATAAGATCCCAAATCTCTGCTTCTTTCTCATACGCTCCATGCCTACCTTGTCAATTGTGTTGTGTCTGCTTCGCATAATGCGCTGGCAGTTGCTCCTCCACTTTTTGGTGTCATGCGTCCATAGCAAACAGTGGATAGTGACTGTTGCCTAAGCGACCCCTGCGCTCTTACACAATCCGAATACACTCTTATGTAAGACAAGAGAAGGCCATTAGGCGCACGCAAACAAGGTCGTCTGATACCGTAACTCATCGAAGGGGCGGATTTCAGATACCTGGAAAGAACGAATTCATTATACAGTTTATAACATGATATCCAGCACATCTAACGTTCAGTGGACTGATTAGCGCGAAAAAGATAGCGCTTTGACTAGAATTTTGGCAGCGACCATACCTTCCAACTGCAGCGGTATTTCCTCCTCCCCCATAAGGCCGTTTGGAACGCAATAATTCTTCGTTCATTGCAGTCCGTGTTGTTGTCGGCGGTTTCGCCGCGGGCGAGGTGAGTCGTACCTTTCGTCGATATGATAATTAGCCTCCCCGCTTAGGAGCCTCCTCCTCCCTTTATTACGCGATTATTACGATTTTCAGCGGCCGATGCCGTGGTCTTCCATCACTTCAGGGGACACTTGGCAACGCATAATGGCTCCAACTGAGAGCCCTCTGTTGTTTCAGAAAGAGAATGGAAATAGACGTTTCATTGTTTTGGAGACTCAGAATCATGCATTGTCGCATCTTCCCAGTACCCCTTAAACCCTTACAATTTACAGCCCGTGTTGCATAGTCATAAGCACCGTCAGAAATGTCCCGTGGACATCAAAGAAACGCTCTGATTTACGGGTGTGTTGGGGTGACAGGGCGGTGCGTAAACAGCGTACAAGGCGGCCGTGTCCCAGCCTAATCCCATTGTATATCACTTATCCAGGTACAATACCTGCCGCTTTACGACTATTTACTTTGCGCACATGGCACACGCTTGACCTGGACTTTCTGGCGAACGCCGCCACGGAAAGATATCCGATTATTCGCAAAAGAATTGCAACCTCAAAATTAGTGTGGCGCTTAATCACATTTTGGGTGCGTTTCGTGCAATTTGGGAAGAAAAACCATCATAATTGTTGGAGTAATCTCATTTCTGCCCAAAAAGGCTCGAGATATAATCCAAACATGCCATTTGTTGGTCGGCTCCTTTTGGTCGTTTGAATGCAAATGCGTCCAAATTTCCCAGGACGAAGCCAAAAAATGGAAATCAGCGTGGGAGGCGCGGAAGAAGGGCTAAGATCGACCGACGACATTCGCATGGAACCATTAGCGCCTGAGACACCGTGACAAGGACCCCTCTCATGTCGCTCTGACCTCAGCTGAGGGCAGTGAGAAGTGAACTCTCGGAGATGAGGACGGAAACGGAAGCAGGATGGGTTAGGTGGCCTAGAAAGTATGATCTGTTCAATACGGAACACAATGCCACTGTTCCCTCTCCGCTCCACTTCCCTCTCCATTTCCAGCCCGCATGATTACTTGTCGGACCGGCCTCCTCTGTTGTGGCAGTCGATCGCAGCAATTGACTCCCTGATTGTTTTCAGTTCCCTCTTCCTCCCGCTCCATACCGTTCCAAGCCTATTCCTTTCGCATTTCTTCCTGTCTCTTTCTCTATTTCCTTTTCTTGTGAGTCACACGCTGTGCCTATATGTGTGGGTCTCTCCTTTTCTCTACATGTCTCTTCTTCCCTCTGTTCATTTTCCCCTTCCAACAATCTTCCACTCTAAGCCGCCAAGTGTCCTACCTTTCCCAACCGGTCGTCTTTTCCTTTTTCGCCCTGATCCTTCTTTTTCCGACGTCGTCGCCCTCTGCCATGCGCTTTTCCGTCGTTCGTCTGCTAATTCGACTCGACAGTCGGCTGCCGCAACGGCGCGAAAGTTTATGCTGGCCGGGGGTTATTAGATTAGAATTCGCACGCTTTGTTTGGCTTCCAGGAGACACAAAGACTATTCTCACTGAGTCATTCGGACTGCGAATGTACAACACATTCCATAGAAACGTTAGCGTGAAGACTTTTGAATACGAAATTTTGAAAGAGTTGATTTATTACTTTGATCAAGTAGAAGAAACAAGCTGTTTTGCACAGCAGGCAGTTTAGCAGCCTAAGCAAGCCTTGGTGGCATTTTCAAACACATTTACCTTTTATCCCTTGCCAATACGTCGTTACTGCGTTAAATGTCATGCTGTTCAAATTGTTCAATTCAAAAAGAAGGCTTCACAGATCACCTTGGCTATACAAATGAGCGTGTCCCCCCTTCACCGGAACCTTTCCAGTTCAGTTTCCGGCGCCCTCCATGAGGGGGGCGTGGCCTATGGTTGTCGAAGCGCCGCCCCCGGTCGCAGATCAGCGGGGGTCCTCCCGTGATGTACTAATTATCCCCTCTACCGGAATCCGGATACACTTTCCAAAACAAACTCTATAATCGCTAGTTTATTCATTCCAGTTATTTTGGTTTTATTAAAGGAACAGCACGAGTTTTTTTTATCAAGACGCTTCAGGTCCACATTCATCCGAAATGGTTTTCTTGCAGGAAACTTTGTTTCCATTGATTTGAACCAAGAAGAAATGAGTCTTTTCCGTTTACTCTGATACAAAAATAAAATATCCCTCCTTGCGTGCCTCCCTTCGCTTTCTCCGACCCTCCTTTGTCTTTGCGCGTGCCAGGTGCCCAGGGCACGGTCCTCCATTGTCTTACAAGGTGATAATCATGCCATTGTGCGTATATTGGCCAATGTGGGGCACGCGTCTCCCATTATGCAACCTTATGTTCTCGTTAGCGCCCGTCGTCGACCACACACACCGGAATTCACTTAATCCCCATTCTCACCTCTCGGCTCTCCCTTTGGCACTCCCTTTGGCTCTTTCTCTCACTCTCTCACTCTCTTGCCTCTTTCTCTTTGTCTATTCTTGAAAAATTCACTTCTCCAGGTTGATGCCCGTTCGATTCTAAGCCTATATTCCAAATGCTACTATTATTCGCTTTTCTCCTGCCACTCTCTTTTGCGGATGAATTGATCTCCGCCCGCTGTCAATCGAAATGTCTACACGACATGGAACTACGCTATCAGGTACGCACATCTCTGGGAATAAGGGGACAATTATCCACCGGTAGATCTCTGGGAACCCCAAAATATGGATAAAAAAGAAAGAGAAACATTGGGGATTTGGAATATCTCTTGCTCCCATCGCATGGCATCCGACTCGTTTTACGACTCCATTAGTTGCGCGTATGAGTACTCTGGGAATACTGCCCGCTTGACCTTCGCCCTCGAAAATAGCCATGCGACTGTTTCTGATGAAAGTGTCAGTGAAAGCTAATCGTCTTTATAAAAACTCCTTTTGATGTTCACCCAAAGGAGCGTTCTCCCCTCGCCCCCGCCGTAAGGGTTGCCCTCCCTCCATCTGCCACCTCCCATCGCAACAGCTTGTTCCCCTGTCTTCCCTTGTTGCGCAACCTGCCCTCCCCACCTCCGGAAGTGTTTAATTAAGCGTGTTCTGGCCGTGGCGCCGTTGGCGTTCGACCACCCGCAGTGCGCCTATTTACATGGCTATTTACATGCGTGAATTCAACTACGCACACCGCCACTTAGAGCCTAACCTGGGGGGGAAGGGAAAGGAGGGAAGAGCGGAACGGCGGGTCGACCTTGTGGCTATCCATTACGACCGCTCGTCGTCTGCGGCGTCTTTGGCTTGCGCAACATTATGTCGCCTAAATGACTGGTAATCAACACAGAATAAACATTGTAACACGCCGTCTAGGCTCTGAGGAGACTGACGTGGTTGAATGCCTTTACTTTACTGTTTCCTGCGCAGTAGGCCTAATCCAGTGGTCATCCCGCGTCCTTATAATCAGTCTGAGGTCCGCCGGCGGATTTGCGCTCCCTCTAATCACTGACCACGACGGATAAGCCTTTCGGCATATGGACTAAGGACAGCCGAAGGAGTACTCGGCTGCTTCCATCTCTCCATGTCTACTAATTCATCCATAGCCTCAAAGTCTCTTCATTAACCCTTTACGATGCGCCGTAACTCACCTGTGCAGTGCATTACAACCGCGGCGTTTACCTAGGGCAGGCCCGGAGGTGTCGGTGTCTTTGACTTTTCGACGGGATGACGGATGGAGTCTTTGGAGGCCAGAGGCAGAGGAAAAACAAATATACAGACACGGTGACGGGGTCTGTCGGAAGTGGAGGCTATTAGGGGCAATTTGGGAACGAAAGACTATTTTTAGATGTCGCTGATCTGGAACCTGCAAAATCCGTGCTTCAATCTAAGGCTCTTTAGTGCAACACAAAGTTTTACTGAAACGTTCCGTAATCCCATGGCAATTGTTCTTTTGGCCCCTAACCTGTTGTTAAAGAGAGTTCAGCCACTGGCGGGCCGTTTTAATCCCCCTGAAAGCCGTGCGCAGCCACATAATTGTTGCCTTTTTAACCCGATTCCGGACGCTTTTTAGCGGAGAGATTAGGCCTGGGAAAGGCCGGTGTTGTGGGGGAGGTCGGACTGCTTCCTGCGACTAATGACTGCCCACAATGCGGTGCATTGTGTGCCAAGAGGCTCCGAAGGCTAATGAGAGCGATGAATATTCAGAGCTCAAGTGATCGCCCAATCTGAATCTCTGATCATCCATTAGACCCCAGCGAAAGAAAGAAGGAATCCCGGATTGATTGGGACGCTCTCGTTTTCATCTCGTACCCTAAATTAGCATAAATTCGGTTGAGGAATCGTCCCATTTCCGCGTGAAAATTGGCACCCTCCTCGTCCAATTTTGAGAGGCGCGCAGCCGCCAGCCGGGCAGCTGGCAGCACCGTAAATCTCGCAGTGTTTTCCGGGCGATCGCAATTTATCTGAGGCACTCCCACTGTACCTGGCTATGTGTTTCTTGGCTTTACAACAGAGGAACACAGGGACACCTGTTGGGACAACTCGGGTGAATGACGGACACCAGACGGGTGGGATGGGGTCGGGTTTCCATAGCTTCTGAAGACAACAGGAAGAAATACTTCTGTTCAAAAGGGATCTCAAAGTTTCCCTAGATAACCTAGAAACGTCTTGTCCAAAACTACAAACACTCTTCAGTCTTCAGAAATTATATTGGTCCTGAAGTCTTTGTCCTACCTAAGTTCATAAACACATGGAAAACAACCATAACCCTTGTATTTTTGCAACCCTCCGTGTTTTCTCCCAATTCCTCCCGCAGCTGTCTGCGCGTAGCACTTGAGTCCCCCATTTTCTCGGCTTTATTGACAATTAAAAACCGCGATCGCCCCTTGTGCCAAAGAGCAAAATAAGCAAATCTGTGTCAACCGGGGTACGGTAGTCTTTAATTTACGTCTCAATTGGATTGAAACTGGAAATCTACCGCAGTGTGTCGTATTTTCCGACGAACGCCCATAAATCTCCAACTGCCGACAGTTTTCCCAAGATAGGCATCGCGAGCAGATTGGCGTGTGATAGGTCTCTCTGAGTTTCCGCAACGCGACCTCTTTTTTCCTTTTTTTCCGGGGGACTCTGGTTTACGACCGACTTCGAGTCGTAAATCATCAATTTTCCGCATATGTTGGTCGATTGAGCGAGAGGAAAAAGCGTGCCGGAATGGCGCCAAATCGCTGGTGGCGCCAGTGTGGCGCGCACATGGTGCACCGTAATCCAGGGAAGAAGGCTGTCTAGGGATGAGTTACGATGGGAGGCTGTTTACCTGGACAGCGATACCCAGGAGCATTGTTTTTGCCCTCGGAAATGAAATATTGACACGTCTTTTGTGCGAGTGAATGGCCAGGAGTGCGGTCATTCACGGGGCTACCTGCGGACAAAAGACACGGGTGCACGCAGTCGACCGATACGGAGGGCAGACCTTCTGATGACCGAGCGGTTTTGCCAATTGAGAGCTAAAAGAATTTTTTATTTGGTTAGGTAGGTAAGATATTGTGTCCTGTTTCCATGCCCAACTGGTCACTCTTCCACCAAAACAACCTGTCCATTGCGCTTCCCAGCCGTGTCGGTGTCCACAAAGGCGTTCAAGTATTTGGCAGGGGATCGCTCAGTCCACGCAACACTTTCAGAATAATCGGATTAACCGGCGGCCGACAGAATTCGAGACAAGTGCCGCAGCGGCCCCGCAAATACAGGTGTGCGAATGGCGGGTCATTCCCTGCCAAGGGGATATTCCCAGGTTACTGTAGATGTTTGCCCTTAGGTACTGTATTCTTAGGTTTTGTAACTATGGCCCATCGAAAGGTTACTGTAACGTCCAAGTGAAAGGTGTTTGGACGACCCTGGACATGATTGTGTGTGACCATTGTGAATGGGGGCGTCTAATAATAGACCCGCCAAGAGGCCACTTGCACACGAACAGGGACCATCACGTATTCACGGCCACATTCAGTTATAAGTGCTCGCGACGCTTCAAAGGCCACCGCGGGACCCGACGGAAGGAAATTGCGGTGGTCCCTTTTGGGAGAGGAGCCCCTGCCCGGAAGGGGTTATGCACCACATCTATCTTTGTGAGCCGTGCCAGTTCAAACGGTTGCATCCATTTGTGGCTGGGGTTTCAGGCGCGCAACAGATGGCTGACTGATCGCTTCTGTGCGTGTCTTTGTTGCAAATTCCAAGGCAACGAACGCCAAACAGGAAAGTGCCAGCTGTTCCTCTCAGGTCTAGTGTTTGCACCGCTTATGCTACAATAATGCGAGGGGAGGTGAAATACGAGACATTCCAGCCGTTTTGAGAGGGTTAAACGGTACGGACACCTGGCTTCTTGGTGGGAAGACGGCGAATTTAACTGGGGTTCATAAGAATAATTGAAAATTTAGAACATCCTTTAGACGACCTTAGAAATTGTCATGCTTCCAACTGCTCTCTCATCCCCTCTCCTCTCCTGTCCCCATTTGATTTGCCCATCAGTTCCGACCCATCGCTCAGCGTGATTCTTTCAGATTACAGCCGCTGACAGCCTAAGCCATGTGGCATCTGCGGCGGTCGCTTAAAGGGCGGCTGTCCGTTTACTGTATCCATCAATTTACGCCCGGGATCTCGCAGCGCATACATTATGCAAATCGCACCAGGCTTTTTTGATAGCCAAACGTTGCCAACTGGTATTCCACGGGCGGGGAATGTTTGTTTCCCGCATTCCGGCTACTCCCCGCTGGCAGCGGCAGGTGAAAGGGAAAAGACAACAATATGCTAATTATCGACAGGTTACAGTACAAAAAGGCCGCGAATAGGCAGTGACAATGGGCTTCGGAGCGGCGTCCGCTCCCAGTTCATTATTGTTTTTGGGCGGTCGTCTAAGGTCAGTTGAGGGAATTTCACGCACCGGCGCCTTCGGACCCGGGCGTCCACGAGAAACAATATAGACTGGCCTTGGACCGACGCCAAGGAAGTGTTTCTCACAGGTGACTGGGCTAATGAGGGCAGGCAAGGGGCAACGGCTATATGAGGAAATACTCTTGACAAAGTAGGCTAAGGAGAGTTTCAAACAGTTACGCCAAAACTCTAAAACCATTCAAATTTAGTTACACTCGCTTTGTTAAACCAGAAGTACTCCAAACAAGGTCCATCCACTTTACCCCAATCCTTCCTTTGCGCAATATTGTCCTCCTCCCTCGGAGCACTGTCTCCACTTAAGTGGCTGGCGTAATCCAGCTTTAATCGCCTCCTGACAACGTTCCCCACATTATCGCCCCCATTGCGCAATCTGTTCATCTGCTGGGATCATCCCGGCGTTGGGTCACGATGGGAGGAAGATACAAACAAGAACCAATAGATTCCATTAATTATAATCCATTTTCAGGACAACCAGGAGCAGAAGCGCAACCTCCGCCACCAGATCATTCAGATGTGCAAGGACGACGTACTGTGTTCGGCTGTAAGTTCTATTTGGCAGGGAGATTACCGTACGGTGGATGCCATTCGGGGCTGTTTGCCAGCTCGTTCCGGGTATTCCGTTCACACCACTAAGACCACAGGCAAATAGACTAATCGCGGATCGCGCATTTTCTGTCCGCCTCTTGGAACCCGGGGTCAGCTGGGCTGCCAACTATCCGACGACGGAAATGGCTGCCGTTCGATTAGGTGTGAACGCTCGAATGGACACAAGGAAGGTAGAAATGTTTCCTCTGATCAGCTCAGCCATAACCTAGCCAAGAATTGTCGATGCGCGGGTACTTGACATAGAGCGGGTGACATATGGTTACCCTATCAGCCATGAGAAATGAACCCTGGACGGAGGCAGATGGGATAAATGAGGGACATCGGAAGGCATTACTTATCCACTCAGAGATTTCTTTTTCAGAGCAAGAATATTTTGAGTGGCTTATTGACCAGCTACCGTGGGTCCTCTTGGGGCATTTAAAGCTTCCCTGATACTCTTTTGAAACATTCAATTGTTTTAACTGAAATTTTTCTCAGCCAGAAAGGCGTAGGTGTGGTTTACCCGCGTATGGCTCCTCCCGCTCTTTTTATGTCTCACAGATGTCGCAACCGACCCATTACCGTAAACCATTCGCCCTTTGACCTGCCGCCGGTTAATGGAACGGACCGTCAGCTGGTGCTAATTAGCGACATTCCGCCGGTGAAAGCACTCATTAGAGGGGGAGGATAGCCGAGGAGAAAAGTACAGAGACCCCGACATCTGGCTGAGGCCGACGGAACGAGGCGCCCTAAAGTTTGATAGCCGAGAGAGGCTGCAAACAGGACTCGGCGATGATTATGCAGAGGGAACACGATCTCACAGGGAGATGGAAGGAAAGGGCATTTCCAAGGATAGCGCAATTGGGAGAATCAAGGGGAGCGCGGGGGATTCTGAAAATCTGGATTTTCTGTAAGAAAACAGGCAGAAGTTCTTTTTTTTGCGTAGCTGTGTAACCCCTAAGGTCAGTTCCTTAAGGTAAGAAAGTATTGAAGGCTGAGGTGTTAAACTGCTTATTATTCAAGCCATCTTCTTCAAACGTTTCAATTAGCCTTCCAGTGGCAGCCGGCTGTCTCAATTGTTTTGACGGCGTCTCTAAAACGGTTAGGGGGTCAATGGAGCATAATGGGGCAACCTGCAATTAGTTTATACACTAATTGAATCAACGCGTCCTCATTGCGCCCCAGGGCAATATGAAGAAGCCCAAGGGTCGGATGATTCCCCTTTCTGTATGCTAACTCTAATTTCCATTTTCAGTGTGCCTCGCCCTGCAGAGAAAGTTTCTCCACCCTTCGGCTGTGCAAGGAAGCTTGTAAAGACTCCATGGATAAAGAACACTGCGAACAGTCTTGCGATTTTCTGGAGAGAATCTACAAAGAGAAGCCTGGTGCCTGCCCCAAAATCAGCAACTCTTCCAATTACGTAAGAGAGTCATCAGAAAGGAAAGAAATGGTGTTATAGGAATGTACCGCCCTGTGCCACTTGGATGGAGATTGTGGAGAGACTGCCAAGTGTTGTTCCTACGGCTGCTCGAGGCAATGTGTTCAGCCGAAGGGAAGAGACCCTCGCCTTCTGCCCGTTCCTATCTCAATCTCAATCCAGGAGAGAAAACGCAGACGGTTTGTTGTTTCTAAAACATGTTTACCTCACTTCTTTCAGATCCATTATCATCCGCTGGGTGCTTCAGAAAATGACAAAGGAGCAGGCGAATGCCAATGCCAATCTGTTTGTTATCCAGTGGAGATGGGGACTTCAGACGGAGTCCACCTCAATGACCGAATGGCAAACTGTTACTGTGGTTAGTATTTGCATTAATTATTCAGAAACTTTAGCCTTTTCAGAGAAACAAGCCATATGCCATCTTGAAACACCTCCTCTCCCCCGGTCGCTTCTACGAATTCAGGGTTGGCGCCGTGAGTACCCACGGAAGCCTCGGATTCAGCAAGCCTTCTGAACCTTTCAAATTGTCCAAAGGTATAATCCTCACAAATTTACATTCAAAGTATTTTTTTAAGAAGCCAAAGCTCCAAATTCTCCTCGTGATTTGGCCCTCGGTGGATCTAAACTCACCCCTGTTGGCCTTTGGAACCAAGTGATTCAGTGGACTCCTCCAGCAAGTGATTTGCCAATCAAGAGCTACCAGGTAAGGATCAATTTGAACTTATTGAACCATTTGCTTGTAGGTGTCCTGGGCTGCTAGTTCTGCTTCTGAAGCTGATTCCTTCGAGGAGATGATGAGGAGAAGGGCCACTCTGGACACTCACGACAAGAGGAGCGCAGACGAGGAAGATGATGCATGGGGCATCGAATCTAGGTTAGTTTTCACAAAGAAAATGAATGCTACAAGAACAAAACGAATAGTCACAATAAAACATCCTAATGCCATAAGATCACCCATTCGTTTCAGGGATCGTCACTCTGTCATAGTTCCTAGCCATTCTACTCAGACCGAGATCTCCGGACTTTTCCCTAATTCAGTTTACATTGTTGAGGTAAGATTACTTCTTTCGACTAAGAATGCCATTGTTCAGATTCATGCGAGTGTTGATTCGACAGAGGGAGAGCTGCAAGGAGAGAAAGGAATTGTGTTTGTGAGAACAGCCGACGCCTTTAAGCCCAACGAGGTTTGTCTAAAAAAGAGAAATGTAAACAATGACTGTTTAGATTACAACTTCTACTGTGCGATATCCCGAAGTTGAAGTTGAAGCGTCGACTGAAAAATCAGAGGATCTGGATGTCCCTGTTAACCAAGAAGCGGCTGATAGCTCTGAAACCCAAGAAATTGATATCCAGACGCCATTCTTCGATGGAGAGCTACAGGTAACCTTTTTATGTTAGATCAATACAAGTGCATATTTCAGACCGGAATCAACTGGATCGACGCCAGAATCTGTGGACCTGGAAAGCACATCTTCGTGGTTAGAGTGAAGAAGGGAGAGTGCAGGGAGTACCAGACACACCAGATGGATGCCAGGTAAGAATTGGAAAGAACCTAGATGCAAGGGGTTGTTTCAGATGGCATGACATCAAAGTGACGGAATGTGCTGCCCTTCTCAAGGGACTCTCTTTCGATTGTGACTATCATGTGCAGGTTACGGAGATCAACAGACCTGAGGTTGGTGATATCTTCCTTTTATATTTTCCGCTTTCTCTATATCAGTCCTGTCCTTCAATCTGTTTAAATCTATCATTCTTTGACAGTTTTAAACTTGACTTTCCAGAACACCCTCTCCTCCACCTTCGCTACCCAAGCCTGTGACAAGACTCCTTCCCACTCTCCCATCCCCTGCCTCTCCTTGACAACTCCTCTCCTCTGCGCCGCCCATGGAGCTACCGTCTCCTGCAAATGGAGCAGGGACCGCGAAAGCCAGGACACAGTGATCGGCTACCGAGTGGTCCTCTCTTCCGCCCACAGTGATGCCCATAACATCACAATAAACCCACCACAGGAGAGGGAGATCATCTACGAGCACCTGAAACAAGGAGAAATGTACTCTGTTGAGGTAGAGAGCACTTCTGAAAACCTTAATTATTTCTGTGTTTAGGTACAAGCAATTACAAACCGTGGAATGGGCAAGTCCTTCTCTACCAACTTCATTGCTCCATCTCTCTTTGACGAAAGTCTTCTGAATCAATTCCCAGGAGGAGAAATCATAGAATTACCTCTGGAAGCCAGTTCTTCCCTGCAACTGACCGTAATACTTACTTTCCTTTTTGTATTCCTCAGGTTACTGTGAGTTTGTTTTCTCCTCCTCCACGGGTCCCTTCATTGCCTGCCGTCCCAGATTTGTCAGACGGGTTCTAGTCATTTCTTTTGTCTTGTTGTGATAATATAATTGTAGAAAAATAAATCTATATATATATTTGTTTTAAAGAAATTAGACATACATTGACTGGAATCAATTGGAATGCAATCCTTTGCAGTTCAATCTGTAAAAACCATGACGCTGCACTTGCTTGCGTCATTCTTCGACTTCGTTGAAGTTTTCGTCGCGATCTTTCGGTTCTTCAAAAGGCAAAAAGGGCAAACGTGGTGCAATATGGCGCAAATTGTGATCTGAACTTCAAACATTAGAAATGTTTTCAACAATCTTAGCTATTCATAAAATAGAGAGAGTGAGCATGCTAGTCTTCAAAACTACATTGGTTTTTTCTCCTGAAAGAGCAATAAAACAGTAGAGTCAAGCGTTAAATGCACACGATGTAAAAATGGCAACTATGGGTTTCCAACTGGACTGTGATCTTGTTTTCTTCATAAATGATACTTTGGTGTGAATTGCAATGCTTTTTCTCCTTGCAATTCTCGCCTTCGAACAATGCCTGCAATCTGTGGGAATGAAGTCATCGATCATCTGCCGAACGGGTTCTGTAGGTAAGGTCACGGCTGGAGCTATCCCACATCACAGTTCTCCCGTCCTCTGTCTCCAGATGACCAGCCCTTCCTGGTTGGATTACGGAGTATTTGTATTCTCCTTGGCTATTTCCTTAGGAACTGGAGTTTACCATGCCGTCATGTTTGTTGCCTTCGTTACCCAATGAACCTCAGTTTGTAGGAGTAAACGTCTCCTGGAGGCGAGCCATGGCCAAACGACAGCGAAAGAGGAATACCTCATTGGAGGGAGGATGATGCCTCCACTGCCAGTTGCTCTCTCGCTTCTTACTACCTTCCTCTCGGGAATTCTTATGATTGCTATTCCTGCAGAAATCTTCTATAGAGGTAATAGTGATGTTTTGAGTTTTGTTTCTGAACGTGTGCGTGTGAGAGATATAAAGAAAGAGAAAAGAAAGGCAAAAAAACACTGGCCCCTTTCAGGAATCCACATCTGGCAGAACTTCCTCCCCTGCATCGTAGCTGCCATTCTCACAGCCGTTGTCTTCCTCCCAGTTTTCCACAAAATGAAAGGAACCTGTCTCCATGAATACTTCATGCACAGGTAAATCTATCTTTTACCTTTTAATAAAACCTTTCAGATACAATTCTTTGCTGATCCGCCGAATCTTCTCCTTCCTCTTCTTGGCCTACAATTTCCTCTACATGGCCGCCGTCATTTATGCTCCAGCCGTAGCTCTTGCCCCTGTTATGGAAATGGACAAAAACTATCTCATTCTGGTCCAAACAATAACAAGCACATTTCAGAAAAGTTTTGTTTTAGATTTTCGGACTCTGCACTACTTTGTACACTTGCATCGGAGGGATGAAGGCAGTCGTATGGACAGATTCTCTCCAGGTGAACATTTCTATTCAACACGTCATTTCCTCAAAACTCAGCTGTAAACACTGTAAAATTGTAATCACACATCATTTGAAGACAGCGATTTTCGTGGTGATCATTCATTCACCAGATGATATCAAAGGTCGTTTGACTACACAAAACAGGGCAGACATCATGTTCTTAAAGCGACCTTTGGGGGCAAGCTTGGCAGATTTGTATAAAAAGAAGGATTCATAACGGAAGCTAGAAAAGTCATGTTACAAACCCCTGTTTCAGGCAATTATGATGTACGGTGGTATCTTCGCCCTTGTGTACAAAGGACTCTCTCATCCCCAAGTTGGCGGTCTCTCGAGGACCTGGCAAGTGGCTATGGAGAGTGGCAGAATCAACGAATTCTTCCGCGTTGACTGGAGACTAGACCAGGTAAAACTATCATCAGAAGCCAGAAACTGTCTTCTTACAGCATACCAGCTTCTGGATCAACTGCACCTCAGGTGTGGTCAAGTGGCTGTCGATGCTTGCAGTTAACCAACTGGCCATCCAACGCTATCTCTCCCTTTCATCCCTCCGTCAGGCCCAGGGAATCATCTACTTCACCATCGTCCCCATGGCTATTCTCTGCACTCTCGTTGCCTTCATCGGCCTTCTGGCACTGGCTTTCTTCTACAATTGTAATCCTCTGGAGACTGGAGAGATCACAAATGTAGATCACGTCACAGTTTTGTTTGCCAAGTCTGTTCTTTGTAAGCTTGCAATTTCTTTCTCATCTGGTCTTTTTTTCAGTGCCAGTTCCTGGGTTCTTTGGTTTATTCCTATCTTGCGTCATGTCTGCCACCCTTTCGACTCTTTCGAGTGGAATGAACAGCATGGCCGCTGTCATCTATGAAGACTTTTTCAAGCAGAGCCTGGATGGACATATTACG
Organism: Oscheius sp. G VE-2021; assembly: GCA_022343465.1. Taxonomy (NCBI): domain Eukaryota; kingdom Metazoa; phylum Nematoda; class Chromadorea; order Rhabditida; family Rhabditidae; genus Oscheius; species Oscheius sp. G VE-2021. Next base: position 1,455,206 of record JAJQXH010000025.1, read on the forward strand.
GACTCCCAGGCAGCTAGGCTCAATAAGGTTAGTTTAGAATCAAATATTCCTAAAATTCACCTTAGATTATCACAATTGCCGCCGGAATTCTCTCAACCTGCGCTGCCTTTGCAGCAGAGCCCCTGGGTGGAATGCTTCGGGTGAGTTCTCCCTTCCTCCCTTTACTACTGAATCCCAGATGAGCATCACCGTGATTGGCGCCATCTCTGGTCCCATGGTGGCCATCTTCGTCCTTGCTCTGTTCGTCCCATCTTCTGGCTTCTGGAGCTGCATCATCTCTTTCACCATCTCCAACATTATCATGGCTTCCATCTGCATTTCAAACTACTTCCAAAGCCCCTTCGATCAACATTTCCTACCAACCAACACAACGTAAGGAACAGCCATCGAGTGAAGTAGTAGGAAATTTCAGAACGGCTGGATGCGGTGATTTCAGAAACTTTACTCTGAAAGAATTCCCTCATTACGACGCTCATTACGGTAACCCAGACGCACTTTACATCTCCAGGTGAGAGGAGAGTTCCTTAAATTCCAAAATTCTTCAGAATATCCACCTACGCCTACCCTGGACTTGGTTTTGGTCTCATGCTGGTAATAGCCTTAATAATCAATCTATTTTACAAAGAAGAGAATCCGAAGAAGATACGATATCTCACGTTTTATGGAAGACAGTAAGAAAGATTTTATAAAAGTCTAATTGAGTTTCAGTGACCCTTGGCCTCAGTCAGAACACGAAATGGACCATTTCCTGAAGGAAGAGGAGCCAATGCCTTGAATACGTGTACATTCATGAATGATCTACGGTAGACAGACTAGTTTAAATAAAGAATACATTTTTATATTAAAGAATTTATTTGCTTTGAAATAGACAATATACAAGTACAATTACATTTTTTATTAAACGGTTTCCTGAAGACTTCCAGGGCGAGGGCGGAAGGCATCGAAGAGGATGCTGGAAATTCAAAATTAAAAGTGAAAGTAATATATGTGTTTGTAAAAAAAACTGTAAAAAATGGCAATTTTCCCCTCCCCAAGTAATGAATATTGAAATTGTGCAATTTTTTGATTATGTGCACCAGGACTTACCGTTTCTTGTCATCTGACAGCCGATGAATCAAAAAGACCACGAGAGTTTGGAAAATGGAGATGACCATCAGCGCAGCGACCATGGGAAGAAGGGGGTGCTGGAGGAGAGCCAAGCAGGTCAGAGACACAGAAGCACAGTTGGCAGAGATGAGCTGAAGAATCAATTGAAGATCTACTATTGAAAGGGAGCTTACCGAGAAGAAAACAAAGAAGGATGACGGAAGAGGGAAGGAGAGAAACAGAGAGAAGAGCAGGATGAATAGCTGGGAAAGCCAGATATAGAATTGGAGGGGCAGAAGGTACCAGACGGCTGAAACAATGAAGATACAGAAGTTTAGAACACTTACAGAAGATGGAGGTGGGAATCTCCAGAAGTTGGAAGAAGAGAACTAGAAGACTGTAGAAGAGAATCAACAGTCCGACCAGAATCACACATATTTCAACCTGAAAATTGACTATAAATAGAAATGTGAAGAAACTAACCGATCTGGGGATGGTCTTCTTTGGCTGTCGATGAATGGGAGGACGGTAGTTCAGGAGCTGGACACGGATGGCCGTCATCGTAATGGTTGAAACAGTATAACTGATTTTCAGACGCGTGTTTGGGTGGGCGGACCTCCCTGAAAGCAGAAAGCGCCAGGGCTACAAGAGCCGCGCCCTTTGAAGAAAGCCGCTTGAGCCGCCGCCATGCTGATGGCACCGACAGGAGGGTCACACGTAAGCAGAAGGAGTTACTGAGTTAGACTAAGGCGACAAAGTGAAGAAACACTTTTCCTGAACCAATTACTGACAAAACAACAAGGTAGCTTACCTCGTACCCACTCTAATTAAAATGCAAAAATTTGCCCACTGATTTTATTTTGGCAATAACTATACACACCTACACACGCACATTCACACATACCGACACACATACATACACAGAAAATGAAACGAGACGAAAAGTGAAATGAAAAGATGGAATGAAAAAGACCCCTCCCCGGAAAACTGGTTTTTTATGTGTTTATTCTGACACACGGTGGTACGATCACATGCTATGTCGTCTGAACGTCGAATTCATCTAGTTCACATGCTTCCTGCCCTTTCTTTCGAAGGTCTCCTTGATGAGCATCTCCCAGTCCGTGGCATTGCGGTAGTGCCGGTCCTCGCACTGATCCCAAAGGTTCGTGCGGGTAGTCCTGGTATCTTCTCCATACTTGTGGGACAGCACGGTCCGACCCAGGTTGATCAACACCAACACCTGAAAATGAAAACCTTTTTATTTCTTCATTGTTGCAACGTACTCAGGCCTTGGGGATCGGACCAGCGTCCACGGGGCGGAAGCCGTCGACGAGAGACAGGCGCTTGAACTCATCCACCACATTTTCCTGCTGCGCCGCCACCATAGGAAACGTGTCGAAGCCGCGGTCAACCCGCTCCTTGAAGTCGTGGAAGCTGGCAATCTCCGCCTTCTGAGTGTCCTGAAAAACGACAATTAATTCACTGATTTGTTTGTTTTCTGTCTTAACCGTGGCAAAAAAAGCAAAACGTACGTGCTCCTCCAAAATCATTCGCAGAACCGCGTTGATGTCCTTTCCGTCGTTGGGGGAGAATCCGAAGCGGGCGTAGAGCTTCTGGTAGAGGCTCTTGCAGATGAACACGTCCACTTTTTCCTCTGAAAGAAACATATAATTCATAAATTCAACGGTCTTTTTTGCTTCTGATCAAAACTTACCCTGCGGCGGAGAAAGCAGGAGAAGTGGCAGCTGAAGTGGCGGACGGGGTGGAAATGAGCGTGTGCCGATTCATCTGATCGATGGCATCAGACTCAATCGAGTTGCCCTGGGAGTCCTCATCCGTCACCACGATCTTCGCCTTCTTCTTCTCTTAAACACAATTATAAGTTATAGAAGAAAGAGGCAGAGTGCAGAAGCTCAGTGAGATTTACGTACCAGCCGCATTCGAAGGCTTCTCCTTTTTTGTCATCTCCTTGCCCTTCGATTTCTTCGTGTGGCGGCTTTTGTCGTGGTTCTTTGCACCTTAAATAGATGGTTTTATGTCAAAAAAAATTATCTTATGAGAGAGAGAGAGAGAGAGAGAGAGAGAGAGAGAGGGGGAGAAGGAAAGTCTGAAAAACTCCCACCCATGCTGAAAGTAGGAGGTAGCAGCCCACGGCGTGACCGGCACCCAGGTAGAATCCTTAAGCGGGATCTTCCTGCGCAACGCAGCCGCTCGCGTCCAATTAGGGTTGAAGCGCCAAATTAGGGTTGGAGCGCACTTTGTCAAAAACCAGAAATTATAGCTAAAAACAGTCAAAACTTGACTGGGGTGATTCTCCGAGACTATTTCTTCTCTTTTTTCTATATTATGCATAAATAAATATAATTTTAAACAAAAAAATAAAGCAAAAGCTTTGAATTTGGGTAAAATGGGCAAAGTGCCCGAGTGATACCCAGGGTAATCGTGTCGAGACCCATGCGCTGCGGTCGCGTTGCGCTGGAAGATGAACTGCATTGAGTTCTACTTGCGGTTTTCCCTTCAGCGAACACAGCGTGAGCCGGGCTCTGGCACTCACGCAAATTCGCAGCGACTTCATTTTGCAAATTTGAACTTGAACCCAATTAGTCTAATTTTTAGCTCATAAAAAGGTGCTTTAAGCTTACCCCGTACCCACTCCATATCCTTCTTTGGAGATGTAAAGTGCATCTAGATTACCGGAATGAGCATCAAAGTGATGGACTTCTTTCGGAGAAAAGTTCTTAAAATCCCTAAAAAACCAATGCATACTTTGTGTTAAAGTTTTGCTCGAAGGACTTGGAAGAAAACTAATGGGAGATATCACAATGATGGAAATCAGGGGCTTTCAATCTGTTTGAACTGATCTGCAACCCATAGCTTCCAAAAGAAGGCATTCAAAGGATTGCTAGCTCAGGGAAATGTTTCACTAAAAGCGTTCCTGCTTCCCCAATTTCCTCTCCCAACAGGCGTCTCCCTCAAGATTTGCCTGAAAGAGATGTTCGCAAAGCAGGGGCTCCCACAGCCCTCTGACTCATCGCGTGTCTCCTTTCATCCATTTTTGGAGTGCGTTCCCGTCGAATTTTTTCCTCCGCGACGGTTTGTCCATGACTTGATTCTTTTGCCTCGAATGGTTTTTTTTGTTTAGCACCTGGGCCAGCTGGCACGAAACACTTGCTCGGTGACAGCGACATATTGCCGTACAAATCACTGTTCTTATGAAATGAAACAATTGGTTGAACGTGAGAACGTGAGAACGGGCGGCAGTGTTTTGTACTTTGCCTCTTTTGAGGGCCGGAACTACCAAACTATTTCAGGTGTTATGACAACTGAATTCCATTGAAGAAGCCCGGAGATATAATTTATTTTATTAATGAATTTGTACATCAATGTTAAAGCTTGTTCTGGAGGAATAACGGCGGCAGAGGAATTTACAAAACTTCTAAGAATCCATCAGGGCACACCTCAAGCGGAAGTCCGATGGAGCTCGACGAGTGCCAGAAGTATCTGCAGAAGCCTCTTCCTCCTCATTCTTCTCAGGGCGTCCTCTGAATTCAGATTAACATTGTACCGTTGAAGACATGTAGACTAACCAAGGGTGGGGACGTCTCTGGAGGTCCTTTCAACCCGGTCGATGGAGGGGACGACCTGGTCCGGGCGGTTACGGGAGGGCATAGCTGAAATAGTATTATGACAATGGGTTTGAGATGAGAACACGAATTGTCAATGGACAAGAGTTTGGCTGAGCGCGCATGGATCCACTCAATAATGTCCTTTGAGGGTTCGGCTAATGTCATCATCGGCCGACTGTAGGCGATCAATAGAGCTCGACTTTTTTGGGGATAGGGCGTTTTGCTGAAAACAACGTCTCACGTGCCAATTCGCCTCGCCAGCTAGTCAATTGACTCTTCGTTTTGTATAAACACCAAGTGAGGTTGAAAGTTGTTCTATTTGTGCCAATGGGGAAACCCTCAAGTAAAAACCGAAATGGAAGAGCCGTCCGGAAGACGGTGAACAAACTAATAAAGTTGCGCAGTTGCCAGGATTGAAACTGTCGCCCAAGGGGGTGATATATCAAAAATTGAGGGTTGTCCTTCTTTCGGTTGGTTAGCAGCGCAACCTATTTGGCAAAAATATGGGCAGCACCATTTCTTAGGAAATAGACCGGTCAAGCGGTGGGAGGGCAAACATTTGCATGAGACTCAAAATTGCTTTCCCCATTTTCCAAAAAGGGAAGGGTGGGTCGGTGGTATAAGCGAGGGGAGGGTACCAGAGTGCGGCCGCCATCCGTGGAGGCGCGAAGAGCCGGAGCGGTCGGCCGCACTTTGGTACCCGACCCGAGCGTTAACTCACTTGCTATAAAGACCGCAAAGCGGCTTCAGAGGCGGCCAAAGGCCGCCTAACCTAGAAGGCAAAGACCCGCGCAGCGGGGCTTTGAATTCTGGTCTAAATATATAAGAATGCCACGAAAGAGTTTTTAGAACGCTTCTCGTGCTATAATTGAAGAAACAGAAACTTCAATCGGATTCAGATGAACCTGCTAGAATGTCTCAAATTGTGTAAAGTATCCACATACAAGGCCCTGGAAGCTAAGTGAATCGATCATACCGAAGATGGGCGTGTTTTTGGTGCTAGCGGACACCCGGCTGCGTCAATCCGTTCTACGCGATGTGGCTCAACCTTCATGTTTCTTCCAATACTTTTATTTACCGGAATCCCCCGTTCTGTAGGAAAACCCTGCGAAAAGTAGCGTCATGGAAACGAACCGTTTAAAATTCTACGGGAAAACCCATTGGAAATTCAACAGGCCCATTTGTGTTTGGAAAACCGTTTTACAGTCTTTGGATTGATTTTTTGACGCTTTGCCAAGTTTTTTTTCTTTTCTTTTCTGTTTTTTTTTCTGTTTTTGGGGGTCAATCAATTGCAGATTATGACCGAAGTAAAGACAGTCGAAATTGTTGGGTACATCAGATATTTCTATGCGTCTTTGGTCGCTGAAGTGAGTATTTTTCCATCGAAAGGATTTTTTTCGTTTGTTTCAGCTCGCAGAGTTAGAAGAAGAGGGACAACCCGACGAAAGCATGAAGAATGTTTTGAAAAAAACACATCCAACAGGCGAAAGAGCGGCTGGAGGCAGCTGAGGTAAATTGAAGGTGGAAATTTTCCTTTGGTGCTAAAGTTTCAATACGGTTTCTTGCAATGAGCCTCTTTCAGGCTGCTTTGGAGAAATGGAAAAAAGAGGACAAAACGAAGGAGGATGGGGGGAAACGAAGACAGGTCAGAAGAGGAGGCTTCCCAAAGGCAAAGTCTTTTAGGAGGCTGACCACCCAGAGAGCCCCGCTGCCATACAAAAGGCCATTTTGAGTGAGGCAAGTGGTTTCTGTTTTATACCACCTCACATGGTTCTTTGTTTCATCCACATATTTCGTCATTCTGTACTTGGAAGAACGACTGTTGAAAACAGTCTTTCCTGCATCCTTTCTCTTACATCTTGGCCATCCCATCCCAACTGTCCCCCCTGCCATTCACTGCCGCATCTGGCGTTCTCTCCTCATAGTGGCCGCTTCCTTTGTCTTCTGAACTGTGTTTATTTCGCCAAAAGAGTTGGTTCGCTGCCTGTTTACAGGGGTCTATGATCCACCCGCTGATACGATATGCGCCGCATCCTCAGTGTTTATTCCTCACGCCGCCAGCAGCAACTTTTGGGGCCGCCTTGCACCACTGTCCTCTGGCTGTCACAATCAATACTTGAATTTCAGCCTCCTGTCTCCAAAGACGAACGCCGCATCACTATTCTCGTAAGCCAATTTATATTTTTTTAAAAACATAAAACACTGGTTTCAGGATATTGCAATGAGGGAACTCCTGTAGTTATTTTTTCAAATTGTTTTTTTAAATCAATCTTTTGTTTAGAATCAGTATTATAAAGTGTTCATCATACTGTGAATCCTAAATCCGCCGTTCATTCGGTTTCATTTCTCCCAGAGTGTCGTTTTCGCTTGCTTTCGGCGCAGTTCATCTCTTCCATTGGTTTTCGCAGTGGGTGGGCGCTGCTGGATTACGGTAGGCGGGCGACTCGGCGCTGTCAATGCCCGCCCTTGTTTTTCAGCGGCTGCGATGATGCGACAGAAAGAAAGGGCATCGTACTGTATGCCTTTTTCTCCAACTGTGAATCCCCAGCCCGTCCCTTGGTAACCTCTGCCCAATGGGTTTTAGTTTGAGGTTTTCCTTTGATTGTGCCTGATATTTGTGTCGATCCTGAATCCTCCCCAGTTATTAATTTTGTCACATATACTTTTTCTCTTCTTGTTGCACCCTCGAATGAAAGACAAAGTGTCCATTCAGAATGGCCCTCGCTCCCCTCTCCCTGGCTGAATTGCAGGCTCTCCGCAATGAGCTCATTACCATGGTGAGTCTCTTTCCAACCTAAACTGATCCTTGACATACTTGTCCTCTTTACCGTATTTCTTTCCAGGAGTTAGACCGCCGGCGCATGGCCTGCGACATTATCCTGGGCTTCGTCAACCTTGGGGATGCTGGCGACTACTGGATCGCCAACCTTCTGGCCGACGCTGAGCTCCTCAGAGAGTTCATCTCCATCGTGGAAGGCCAGATTCAGAAGGAACTTGAGAGGATCGAGGTAGGAATTTGGATTCAACTTTTCTTAGATTCCCCGATTGTTTATATTTTTCCATTTAGGGTGAGCTTTCCGATGATGAAGACCCCGGTTTTGGCCATGAAGTTTTGGAGGACCAGTGGATGGACGAGGAGGACCTTTGTAAGGGAATTAGACTGAGTAATACTGAGGCCACTTTCAGGATGTGGACGACGCCAGTCTGTGACTCAAGGGAGGATCAACACGTCGTGATCTCTTCATTCTTCTTCCTTTCAGTGCCCCCAGGATCGTAATATATATTTGTTACATTCACCTCATTATAAAGTTTAAAACTATCCGTTTTTTATAGAATAGATATTGGGTTTCCAAAGATAACACAAATGGTTTGTTTCCTGGGCATAGCATGAATCAATGACCCCCCCGAAAGAAACGAATCGAAGGCCGACTCTAGGTTAAAGATGTGAAAGGAGTACCTGGCTTCTTCCGGTCCCGTCTTCTGATGGCCATTAACTGAATTTACCTAGTTATTACCACAGACTTGATTAGTTAGGGAAATGCATGTTTATCTTTATAGTTGTTGCCAAAATGAAATCAGCGGCCAAAATTTTGCATATTAATTAGAATATCTAAGTCTCCTCATTCAACACTGTCTCTCGCACTGCGTATCTCATTTCCGCTGCACTAAGGGCCGTTTTGGCATGATTCCAGTTTGGCAATAGCTATATGTATCTACTGTGTTTCTAGTATCTCTTAGTTAATTGACCCATTCCCCCTGGTCATGAGGCAAACGAGATAGAATGTAGATGACCCGCAATCCATTAACACCTCCAAGCTTTCTTTTGGCATAAAAACATTCATATTTAGTAAGAAACATGTTTTCCAACATTTCTCGCACCTAAAAAAAACAACATGTTTGTTATAATAGCAACTTTCTCTTTGAAATCGCCAAAACATAGCTGTTTATTCCAATTTTCTGATCGACTGATGCCTCCAAGAGATATAAAATAGGTTATGAAATCAGTCCCCTGTTGATTTTGATCAACAAGTCCTTTCCGTCGAATCGGCGGGCAGTGGCAGTCGTATATCGCATGAAACACTCGAGAAAAGGCGCGAAATCGGCTGGTGCGAAGAAATCGCCCCCGTCTGCCACGACCAGACGGCTGGCAGTAGTTGCAAGCTTCAGATCCCTTTCCTTTTCATAAAATACATTTGTATCCTACTTCCATATTGCATGTATTGTCGATGACAAGCGGAAAAGCTCTATTGCGTAATGACATCCACCCCTGATCCCGTGCACAGTCTGTCCTCCAGCCACGCGCCACATCTGCCCTCTGCCCTTTGCCGCACACCGCGGTTTTTGCTACCTTGCAAACAATATTTATTTGCAAAATTAACTAAGACAACTTATATCTCATTTTTGGGTTACTCCTCTTTGAAACTTCTTTTTGAAAAGTTGACAAACTGATCGATCGATTCATTTGAGCCGGCTGTCACTGTCCCCCAGAAAGAAATAACAAACGTTGGGAAAAACTTGGACGATTCTTATTTTTGTGCAAGACCTTTGTTTAGAACCGCCTTATTCTGTAACCAAATCCGCAACCGATCCGAGCAACAGCCGTCTCTGTTTATGCAATGACCCAGCCACCCTTTGTCTTCTTCGATTACTCAATGGTTCTGATGTCTGCATCTCATAAACCATAGTTTTTGCCTAGAATTCAAGTCTGATCCTATGTCGATGGGAAAATGTTGTGCTCTCTGACATCCAAGTTGTCATTTTCTTTCAGTTGCATGTTTCTGCCCTTTCCCACGGCCAGAGCCTTGGATACTAGCCTTTCAATTTGCCAGACGATTAAATCAAGGGGGACATTCCACGTTCCTTTTTAACTCACCTTCGAATACAGACCTTACCGTATTCCTCGATTGCCAGTCGCCCACAACCGGTTGTCAAGCTGTCATTTGCCTCCACCCACTGAAAAACGGATATTTGGAACTTTACTCAATACACCAAACCCGAATCTTAGAATAACATAACTTTGACATTCGCAGCAAAAGCGAATATCCTTGGTTGTAGCACCGGAATATAGAAAATGTAGTGTGACCTAGTCTTCCATCCATTTCCTAGCATTGATTTTCCTTCGATCCTCTTGCGATGAATTCTGAATCACAGCTCTTGAATCATCTCTCGGCGGAGGAAAAACGCATGCAAAAAATCGCTCGGCAATTCTCCCGATCTTGTAAACATACTTGCACCTAACATGGGCTTTCAATGAGCCCTCAAACTTTTACATGAAAGCAGAGAGACCAAAAAGTGGAAAACGCCAAATCCCACTTTTCCAGCTGCTTTGCGTTTGTTGGTATTTTGATAAGACAAACAGGGGATAAATGACGACCTCCCGCTGTGACCCGGACCCTCCAAGTGCAAAAATTAGGTCGCCTGTTGGCGGCTCCTTATTTTGTTCCCGGGAGGCCTGGCCATCGATCCACTGATCTCAGGTCAGTCATTTCCAACTGTCCCACCCTCCGTCACACCTCCCCATTAGAGGCTGAGTCTTAATAATCGGAAGCTATCAGTAATTGCCAGCCACCTCTGATTGCCGTAAATCTACCCTTTCCCTTACGTCACTTCTCTCTCTGGCCATGAATTTCTTCAATAGTCATATGTGATCCCTGCTTTTGAACAATGCTAAAGGAAATCAAAAATGAATCCTCCAGTTTGAGTAAAAATTCACAAAGAAAATTGTTCTCGGAAACAAAAAGTTTTCTAATTGAAACCCTATCCAATCCACCTTATCCATTCGTTTCGATTCATAGTTTCAACTGTTTCATTTGTAAACCAAGCATTAATCAAAGCGAGTTCATTTGCGTTTTCCCCCAGAAAAACTTACTTTTTTGAATTTTCCATGGATACCCAGCTTTTGAAGAATGCAGCCGTCGTAAAGCATTTACCGGTGGATGACTGCCACCTGCCTATCGCAAATGACGACAGATAATCCTCACCTTGGCTCGCAATTAGGATAGGCGGGTCTTTTACGGATCAAAAGGAAAACAATTTTACAGCATCCTAAGCAATGGAAGTAATTAGCCGATCAGTGGAGGTCAGAAAAGCGATTTCGCTTTTTCTCACGCTTGTTTCAATTTTGATCAATAGCCATGTTGAGCTGTCCTGCCAATACCCTTTTGGAACATTACTTTGTGTGGTCTCTTTGACCACTTGTCCAGCTAGCCCGCGTTTCGCGAACCCTTCCTGCGGTCTTAGAAAGGAATTGGGGAAGCGTCCTTTCCTATGATTGTCCCATTACTTTCATCTTATCTTACTTATTTCCTGGATATTTGGATGATCCATTTACTGTTTCAGATTTCAAACCTGTGCGATTCACTTCAATATGTTTAAAAAGGTGAGTCAAACTTCTAAACATTAGCTTTAAATTTTGGAAAGATTACTGTAACAGAGAGTGCGACCAGTCACCTAAACTACCATAATTGACTGTTTGCAGCTCTTGGCGCAGAGATACTTTGCTTCGCATCCTCAGGAGGCTGAAGCTCCTCTCCCACAAGTCCCTCTACCGGTGCCCGTGGTCGCCCCTGCTGACCCTCTTCCTGCCCTGATTCCTGGACCTGCTAATCCACTCGCCACACCTGCCACCGTTGCCCAAGTCTCTCCCAATCTCCTTGGCAAGGAAGAGGCACTACACCACGAAGGAACGACGTCATCCGATGCTGAAATCGGTTCCACTTCTAGCTCCCCTGAAGGTAAACTTGGGAAGAAATTATATTCATGATTAGTTTCAGAGAAGAAAGGAAAAGCCATTTCGTTGCATTCTCTTGACCACGCTTTGACGGAGATGGTAAGTAAGCTGTCTTGGCATGCGGTTTAATGAAGGATATTCGAGACCATCGTTTGAGATGAACTTTTAACTGAATTTATGTAGTTTCAACCGAAGAACCCCGCAAAGAGCTAATGCACGAACCCAAACTGTCTGAAAAACTAGTTGAAAACTTCTTTCAAAATGCGAAACAACTCTTTTGTCTGCTATAATATATTTTTAGGAGCGTACATGGTCGTCTTCCCCCGAAAGTGCTCTAAATGTGGACAAAGTCCAGGCATCTCTCATCGGTAAATAGTTCCAAAGAAAATTATTGTTTTATGCTTCAGACCCGGCTATTATGGCATCTTCGAGCAAGACTTCATCTCCTTCTTCGACATCGACCATCCATTCCCCTGAGGAGAAGAAGCCAATCAAAAGGAGAAAGGTAGAATTATTCAAATCCATGAGGTTTAAAACCATTTTAGCGTGGCACCAAAAGGAACTGGAGCACTTCAAGGAAGGCGCCATCTGCCAAGAAGGGAAAACTCACTGGCAGTGAAGATTGCTCAGGTAAATTTGGTAATTGTTAACTTTTCATTGTTTTTACTTTAGAATCCATTTTGAATTGTGAAGATCACATCGGTGACGTCAACAAGGAAGTTGTGAATGAGGATGTTGCACTGACGGATGCCTCTGAATCAAAGGTAAGCATCTGTTGTTCTTACAAAACAGCAAAATATAGTTTTTTTGTAAATCAATAGTTGAATTGACCCAAAGAGAGATGAAAATTGCCAAACTGCAAAACTTAAATTATTTGTACAGTAGAATTATAAATGAAAATTTCAGAAACGCCCGCAGGCTGAAACTCCAATTGCCGTGCCAGTTCGCAGGACAAGAAGGCGAGCAATCAAAAGCAACGGCTCTGAAGACAGAGGTAGTTTTTAATAAATGCATTTCAAATTATTACATTTTCAGCGGATCCTTCTTACGAAAAGCCTTCTATTGGAGAAGTTCCTGAGTCAGTTCAGAGGAGAAGACGTGGTGGAAAGAGGGACACCGCCTCTGAGGATGCAGGTAATTCTTTGTGTTCAATCATTTGTGAAGAACGTTTTAATTTACTTTTTCTTTTAGTTACAGTAACTTTCAGTTGGTTCTTCTGTGGCTCAGGAAGCCAAACAACTGGAGGCAACGGACGCATCTACTTCTGCAGAAACGCCTTCTAATTCTGCAGAAACGCCGATCAGTGCCCTTGAATGTGTTCCACACAAGGCGAATGAAAACTCTGGACAGAAGGACAATGGGAAGAAGGTCCCGAAGGTATCCTATCCATTTTTTTATAAATTTCGGATGTGGTTTTTAGCTGGTAATCAACCTGGCGACAAGAAAAGGATACTTTCTTGCGCCTTCCAATTTGCCTTCTGCGAAAAGCACCACTTCGATCAGCCCGATTGGCCCGAGCACTTCCAGTTTCCTTGACAAGGAGAAACTGGAGCCTAAGGTTTACAATACTTTTTTTAAAATTTCAATGTTGTTTTAGGTTCCTTCCATGAATGTGGCGAAGAAGCTCTCCTGTGCTCCTAGCACTACATTGAATATCTGGAAGACGGCCCCCGAGATCACCAAGAAGACTGCTACTTGCAGTTCTGGATCTCCTCTGGACAGGAAAACTGCGGATGACGGTAACTTGCTTCACATATTATATAACTTTCTTTCTTTAGCGATTTTCAAAATTCCTGCTCTTCCAAAGGCGAAGACTGCTAAGAAGGCCACTGGAAAGGTCTTCGAGCAGAAGAAGGTTAGGAAAAAATCTATTGATTGATAATTTAGTTTTAGGACGTCACTCCGACAATTCCAGCCGCAAGTCCATCTGAGCGCAGCTCGGACGACCTCGAGGCAGCCGCCTGGCTCTGCGGACTGGCCAGTGCTCCTCCCACCCCTCCTTTTGTCTCTTTACTTGGGCCTTCTCCTACTGAATACGAAGACATCGTATGGTTCAACGACCCTCCAATCAAGATGAAAGTCGAGTGGCTCCCTCAAGTCTACACACGCGACGGAGTAGGTTTTCAAACGGTTTTCAAATAATGAACTGTTGGGGAAAGACAACATATTTCCCATTTTGCCGATTCAATAAAACACTGAAAGTACAGCGTGTTGCCAGAGCTTCATTTCATTTTCATCAGACTCGTTGCTTTCTTGTGGATAACCTCATTGAGTTTACGTAGATCCCCAAAACAGTGAATTAAGAAAACGAACTAGAAACAATTCATGATTCCCTACGTTTGCAGATCCTCTACTATTTCGAGTACGAGCTCCTGGGAGAGGACCCCTGGGCTTTGGATAATACGGACAGGGCCATTTGGAACAGGGTAATTGAAACTATTGGCTTGAAACAGTAAATTCACGTTTTTAGGCCCGTGAGTTCTGGGGAGCTGAGCGAGCTAATGTGAGTTTTTTTAAATGTTTAAAGAGGCTGTCAGAGACCTTCTCATTCCATTTTCGTTGAGCACTTTATCAATTTAGGTTATTTGGAAAAATTTAATTTTCTCTGCGCACTTCATATTTTCCGCACTCTTTAGACAACAAAAAAATTAGACAAAATTAGAATGTCGTTAAACGCAGGACGCGCTGACCCTTCGAACCATCTGGAAAATCCACTGACGATCACCTCGATTTAGAGACTGGGTGTCATATTTCTCAAAAATTTGCGGCTTATGATTCCTTTGAGTTTTTGTAGAGTTAAATTTTCTCTTTGCAATGAGTCAAAGTTGTGAAAAGTCCCTGACGGTCCCCTTAAATAAAGAATGAACTTCAGGACTTTGACCTGAAGAGGTGGAATGGCCTGCCGCTTGGATCCCGCTTTGATTCGAAACCAGAAGAAGAAACGGAAATGGTAATTGAAAAGATAATTTATTCAATTGAAAACCACACTCTTTTCAAAAAATACAAGAAAGAAAAACTCCTGATTTAGTACTTGTTCCAAAAGAATTGTCATTTTTCAGCAGAGTCGTGAACCCCGTGAACCTATAGAGGATGACGATATACTTCCGGACCCCATCTGTGGTTTAATTGGGGCCAGTTATGACTTAACTTTTAAAAATTGGGAAAGTAGGCTTTAATTTTATTTATTTGTTATATCAGATGTGAATTTTTTGTTACGTTTTTTTTTTATTTGTTACGGTTATCATTCATTCACTTATTGTTAAATTCAGTTGTCATATATACCGTATATCAAAAATAAAAGTTTTTTTTCTATTGAAACAGCGACTCAATCTGGCGGTTCAAGGATACGGGGGAAAAGATATAGGAAAAGATAATCGCTGAACCCACATTGCAGTGGTTTGGTCTATTCTGTCGTGATCGAACCCTGGTCGCCTATCTAATAGCTTTGCTTAGGGGGTCCTGGAAAGAGGCAGGTTTTCAATAGAGCGTTAGAAGTATGTCAATTCCTTCACTTCTAAAAAAGGAGGGTAAAAGCTGGCAAGCAAATTAAACGTCAGGTCACGTAACGTAAGTTCGCGCCACTGGGGTACCCCGGAAGAGGTCTCATTTCCCTTCTTCTCGATCCACCAGACGGTCTTCTCCATGAACTCTGCTCGTAAGTCTTTTCTTCAGGCTTGGACCAAATGCCAACAGGTCATAACAAGAAGAAGAAATCCACGAAAGAGGAGTCTTCGGACGCTGGAGTGAACCCCGATGACCTCAAGGAGGTGAAGAAGCGAGGAGCCTTGGGAAACCTCTACCTGAAGGTAGCATCTCTTCCGAAGACAGTCACCAGAAGACATTCAGGGATTGGGAAGTGTTGGCTTGGTGGAGAACACGCAGCTGGAGAAGGCCTTTGTGGAGAGCATCGCCCAGCACGAGGAGTACAGGAAGAACGTGGACCAGATGTTCCATTCGGTGGAGCTCATTCTCCAGCCGAACACGAAGATTGTGGCCGAGGGAAAGCTGAACGAAGACGCGGTGGTGCGTGGGGAGGAGAGGCCCTTCCACCACCCTCTGCAGAAGGTCAGCGAGGGCATTCAGTCTCTGGCTGCCTTCATGAACCCCCAGGGAAAGGACATCCTGGATCCCGTCGAACGCCACATCTTAGACACGCTCCCTGCCAAGTGCACGGAGATGGCGGAGATTGAGAAGAAGTCGAGGACCACCAGTGAGGCTGCTCCTTGACGGGATTGAAAAGGGATTTAGCGAGGTCTTTGATGAACAGGACGAGGCTGTTTCTGACGAAGGACTTTGACCATTTCAAGGAGAACAGGAGGGAGGTCGACAGGAACCTCCTCGTGATGGACGACATGAGGAACCAGGTGAAGAAGGCAAAGACCAAGCAGGAGCTGGAGAAAGTGGGCAAGGGATACACGGCTGCTGTCTACGAGTTCAACCGAAGGGTGAGTTAGAAATTAAGTGAGGAAATCTGTTCTTCTAGGCCGACCTCATCGACCGTGTCCTCGAGGGCACTGACATGAGCGTCTACTTCCACCAGCGAGACCTCAGCAGGGTTTGAAAGCCACAAATTCATAACTTGTTTTCTTCAGATGTTCGGAGAGAGGTCCAAGTTCCACCTGGAGATGGCCAGGAAGGTGCAGGAATTCGACAACCAGGTCACCGAGTTTGAGAAGGCGGCGCAGAAGAAATGAAGCCCAGCGAAGGATACAAGATAACATTATATGATAAATTTAAGTGTCCCAAAACTTGTATTATAGCATATCCTTCCAACCTCTGTTTTTCATATTTCTCTAACTCATATTCTCACTTTTTCCTCGTAGTTTCTCTCTGTTTGTGTTTTACTCTGCGCTATTAGTGCCAATAGTCTCCTTTCCTCACCGTTTCTCCCCAATGACTCATTTTCGCCGTCGACGGTTCGAGTGAAAACGACGCCGCTGGATGAATAGAGAGCCATCTGTGGCACAAAAACTGACCTCTTCCATGCAACGCAGTCGGATATACTTCCCCCACCCCTCCTTCTTTCATATTACGTTTTTCATCCGTCGTATGATTTATTTGCTGGCTATCTTTATTCATTCTCTCTCAAAATTTATGTGTCTTCTTTGCTTTCAGGGTAAAATTATGACCACGGAGAACACTTATCCTCGACCCAAGAAGGTGATTTTCCTTTACTCGAATTGGCATTGTTGACTTGGCCAATTTGACCTCAGCAGTTTTCATGTACATTAATAGTGTAATTCAGATGTGGGAAGCGAGGTGGAATGAAAGCCAGGAGATCAACGTAAGTTTTTGTTTAAACTGGATTTATCAATAGTTTAGGCCACTTTTGCGGTGGACACGAACAACAACGACGACAGGACCTCGCCCAACGAGAATGCGACTATTTCATGCCAGTCTCTTTCCAGAAACCAGGTGGTTTTAATAACAAGTTCTTTAAATACTCAACAATTCAGAATACTACCGAAGAATCAATCAGCACCACTCCTCAGACTAGGGAGATCGCCGAAAAGAACGCTGCTGCCACGAAGGTTCGACTTCTACTAATATCTGAATTGTACCAATCACTCATTTTCAGAACAAGATAGACTGCAGCGGATTCGTGAAGAAAAAGCTTAGGGGACACGTGGGTTACTTTTTTTTCAAATGTGAAAATGCGATTGCAGAAAGAGCTCAAGGACGACTCCTACTCGACGAGAGCTGGAATGGGAAAGACCTTCTCGAATCCTGTTCTCCGACAGAGGAAAACGGATGGAAAAGATAGCCACATGGATATGGAATAGAAGATCATCCAAGTGAGTTTGTACGAAAGAGAGAAACTGCATCTGAACGAAGAGAAAGAGAGAATTTCTCAATTTTTTATGATCTAAAACATTTCTTCATTATAGAAAACCTTTTGTGATTGTGGATCAATTGTTAATTAATTGTATCCGGTCACTCAACACTGGTCTCACTTCAATCTACCCTCAATCGATAGCCCTTCCATATTTCGCGGGAACCTTATTTTTAGCTTTTGTTTAGAAGTTGTCGTGTAGTCAATTATGATGTATTCAATGAAAACAATGTTTGAAATAAACAGTTTAATGACCAGAATGCTCTCTGTACAGAAAAGGGGAGATCGAGCGTGTTCGTCGATCGGTCGGGCGCTTACTTGCCAGCGACGGGGTATCCAGAGGCAATAGCAGCAGGAGCAGGGGGAGGAGCAGCATATCCCTGAAAAGGAGCGTTTAGCAAGTAAGGGGGGATGTTTTACCTGAGGAGCAGGGAAAGCGGGGAGGGGAGCGGGAGCAGGGGCGACGGCGTATCCTCCGGAAGGCTGGGGGTAGGCGGGAGCGGGGGCTCCACCTCCGCATCCTCCGCATCCGGCAGCAGGGGCGGGGGCGCCGCAGCAGGGAGGAGACAGAGAGGGGAGCTGGAAGGAAGGCAGCTGGAGGGGAGGGAGCTGGGGAAGAGGAGGGAGTCCACCGCCGCATCCGCAGGGAGCAGGGGGAGGAGGAGGACTGAAAGAGAAAGGATTAGGAAAATATCATAGGGAGAATGATAGCATAGGGGGAAAGAAACTCACGCGCATCCGCAGCCGCCACCGCCGCCGAGGAGGTTAGGGAGCTGGAGAGGGGGGAGCTGGGGAAGAGGGGGGAGTCCACCGCCGCAGCCGCAGGGAGGAGGAGGGGGAGGAGGGCTGAAAGAGAAGGGTTTAAATCCGATTGAATTTTATTCTAAATAGCTTTTGTCTTAGTCTTTTGGATGTTTTTGGGCTAAATTCCAAATCGAAGGCGTGGCCGAAGAGAAATCTGCGGGATATCCGCTCGAAGGACATTCGATCCACATCTTGCACTTTCGCAAATCAGGTGATACTTTTAAGCACAAATAAACGATCAAATGTGAAAATACTGTTAGCAATTCTAAGGTAATATAGTTTGAAAGAAGAATCCAAATACTTTTGGTTTCAAAGAAAGAGGAAAACTTACGCGCATCCGCAGCCGCCACCTCCTCCGAGGAGGAAGGCGGAGGAGACGCCGAGGAGAGCGGAGAGGAGGACGATGCTGTGCTGCATGTTGCTTGCTGTCTGCTGCCCACCTTGCGGGGTATTTAAGGGCAGAGGGGAAAGGGGCGGAACCGGACCAGATCAAGAATGCGGTTATCCGTCTGGCAACCCCGTCGAACTTTCGCATTCTTTCCACACACGCGGGCACACGCAACCGGAACGGAGCGGATACCACCCGCACGCGGTCCGATCGCACTATCTGCCACCAGCCGAAGCACTTTTGCGACGGCGGATTAGCACCGATGGGATCGGTGAGACACAAGTGCGGAATAAAGAGACAGGCGAAGGCGTTCAAGAGAAAGGTAATGGGAACTTAACAACAGGGATAAAAGTGAATGAGGTTCTCGGGGTAATTTTTGCACATCCCTAAATCTTCTTGATCCATAATTTTCGCTAGTTTCGAGTTTACACACGAGTTCACTATGAAGGTCACAGTAATACCTCAATGACGAATTCGGAGATTTGCGGCTGAATATTTAGGAATTAAGGATTTAACAACATGTGTTTTCAAAGAGCTTTTTGTTTAATTGTGTATTCTCTTGTATATGTGACAAAACTGAAAAAGTCCACCTGTCGGACTGACCATTTAACTCAAATTTTTACTGTTTTTCCCAAGCTCCGTCGAGAAATTTGTAGAGAGAACTACGCATACCATCTAGACTTTCCTTGGACCACCATGAATTTCCATCCTAATTTACTTCTCTTTTATGTGATTTGTAAATCCTCATAGTGTGATTCATTAAAGATCTGCTAGTACGTGCCTTTCAGACGCTTCTGTTGAGCTTTCGCGGTTTCTGCTGTTGCCTGTCCTTCTCCCACTTGTCCTTCCAGTCTCGTCGTCCTTGGTGTGATCCTATGAGGCGTTTTGCAACGAATCGCTGACGCATTTCGATTTCCTAGCCGCGGGCGGTTCCGGTTGCGCGGTTGGCATTGTCTGCGATTTCGGCTACTGATAACCTTGAAGAGCGCGATTTCGCGGGATTCGGACCGATAGAAGTGCAGAAAACGAAAGAATACGCAAGAAGAAGAGAAGAAATCGGACAGAAATGACTGTGGGACTGGATTTCAGCCGAGAGAGCAATACATCAAAGGATCTGTCAAGTGATGGGAGGAATGGACAAAATCCGCATAAAACAAATTTCAAAAAAGGGCGAGAGTTGCCAATAAAAAACGAGAAAAGTCTGGCTTAATTATTTTCTCTCACGAATTCTATAAAAAAGTGTTGTTTTAGAGAAACCGTCTTCCATTTTTTTCAGTACGTAAAGTTGAAATTTAGCTATTCTTCAAACATCCATTTTAGTCAGTTTCTGTTTTGTTTGGAAGACAAAGCATTTTTTTTTTTACAATTTCAACTTAAACTCCTCTTCTTTTGGACCATCTGCCTTCCGATGTGATCTTCCTTTGTCCAAATAGAACTTTCGCCTTACCTGTGTAGTTTGATCCACAATGCCAAAAAGTCTATAGTTTTATTAACTATGCAAGTGCAAAAAATCGTGAAAACACGAGAAAACGGAATATCACACACTCTGGCTAAGATTGCACAAAAATAAATTCACAAAGGACTTAGAAGGGTTTCATGTCAATCTCCACATCGACGTTCTGTTCGATGGGGTCGATGGGTTGCATGGGGGGAGGGACGGTCGCCTCCTCCAGGGACACAGGGGGGTACACGGGGTACGGAGGGACCTCCAGGCGCCAGTCTTCGTAGGAAATGCTCTCCTGCGGGTAGAAGTAGTTGGCCGTCTGGAAAATATGAAATAATCAATGAAATCACATTCAAATTTACATTTAGCTCATAATTTTAGTTCAGACGTCGCCATATTTTCGGTTTGTTATTCATATTCCACCCCAAAATCTACATTAGCAGATCAATGGCTGATGTTCGTAATGACTGTGTGCCTGCTGTTTATCCGACATTCCCTGGTTACTTCGATTTTTGCCAGCTTTGACTGTGGGGGAAACGAAAAAAACGCAGATGAGTCTATGAACAGTCTTGTGAACAACCTGGCTAAGTGCGAACCAAAATGTGAGTCATTGCAGATGTTCATTAGAAGCATGGTCTTCTCTCATTCTCTCAGTCGACGTCATGTGTGACGTAGCCACAATTCTGTGTAAACTACAGTCCAAGGGCGCATTTCAAAAGCTTCCGCCATTGCCGATGGCACGACTTAGCCGTTCTTTGCGCTTAGAGGAGGAACCCGTTTGGGATGCCAGACTTAATGGTTTCATGATCAACACTTCAGAAACAACATTATCTTGATAAATCAGTTGTTATTGTTGTGTTTATATTACTAATTTTCACGCTTAGTGCCAATAACAAGCGAGTTGATCGATTACGGTAAACAAATAGGTCCCGCAGCGGCTGCCATTACCTCGAGCAGGGGTGGCACAGCTCACGGGCAGGCCCCTACTGTTTCCTTGCGTAAAATTGTCAAAACAAGGGTTTCGTTTTAAAAAAAAAACTGATCACAATTATGTAGAAGCATGCAATATTTCTTAGTTATCATATCAGCATTAGTATTTTCATAACCAATGAATCAAGGAGTCTCTGATTGGACCCACCCGGCTAGGAACTTGGTTAGGAAGCGCGTAAGTTTAATCCCTAATTCAATTAGGGCCTAATCTAGAGACTAAAGCTGACTATTTCTATTGGTATTCTGAAAACTTGCCTCAGGAGAAGGGTATCCGTACCAGCTGGCAGCATCGTATCCGTTGTTCCAGGCAGCCAGCTGTCCGCAAGGGAGGTAGGCGCCGGGGTAGGCCACGGGAATGGTCATCTGCATGTTCTGGGCGGTCAGAGGCACTAAAACTATAAACATTTCTTACGATTTTAGAAGTCAAAAGGAAGTTTCGCATTACAACAGCTAAAAGCTTAGTTCACTTACACGTCATGGCCTGTGCCTGTTCCTGCATGACCTTTTCCATGTTGAAGTCTGGCGACGAGGGGAAGTCGAACTGAAATAAAAGGATGAGATGCTTAAATGAGAGTTAGGTTAGGTTTGGTTAGAGGGTTAGTTTTGTTCCTAACGGACCGACTGGTAAGGAAAGCCGGGCCTCTTCCTCGCCTTGTAGCCGCGAGGCCGTCGACGGAAGGCTCCCTCGTCCATCAGGAACTCGCAGTTGTCAGAGATCGTCCACTTGTGACCCTTGCGACCCCTGGAAAATAAAAATTAGATATTTCAACAACAACTGTGATTCGATACATTTCAGGAAAATTATGCCCCCACTGGGCACGAACACCTTGATGTGCGCCAAGCTCCAATCGGACTCAGGGCCTCTTGTGTGCCTTCGGATGATTCAACTCAGCTACTAATCAAAATATTGCCTGCCCAAATATTGATTATTCCCAACCAACCTCTCTCCAACATCCTTAGGCAATTTGACGAAGCAGTCGTTGAGAGAGAGGTTGTGGCGGATGGAATTCCTCCATCCGGCGTACTCTCCACGGAAGAACTCAAAGTTCTCCTGGAGATAGGTGTAGATCTCAGCCAGAGTAGCCTTACGGTCAGGCCGCCTCTGAAAATGAATTTTAAGCCGAAATCTCCTTTCAGTTTCTAAAATTTCTCTAGAAAACTTACGTGGATGGCCATAGCGATGAGGGCGATGTAGCTGTAGGGAGGCTTCTCCTGGCGTTTCGCTCCACGCTTCTTTCCATTTCCCTTTCGACTGGTGGAAGGAGATACCTGAAAGTCGTTGTTGACACTTGGAAATCGATACGGATGTTATTGTCGCCCAGCTGATTGTGTGGGGTACGGTAGCCAGGATACGGTAGCCCAGACATACCTCTTCCTCCTCAGTCTCATCGCTCTTCAAAGCGAGGGGTTCCAACGAGTTGGCGATCGAAGAGTACGGAAGAATTTCACTAAAATAGGATTATTCTTTTATTTATCAGTCAGATTGGTAAAGTGGTTAGAATTCAACACTAATTTGAAGTGGAAAACCTCGCAAAACAAGTTTTCAAAGGAGTTGTGAATCAAATGAGGTTCTGTAACGGCTAGCGTGTGAACGGCCGTAACTAAGAAATGTACAATCGGAGCACTGAATGATGCCCCAACAAAAGAACAAAGTCTGCGTAAAGGCTCGCCTAAGTTCTGCTAGCAATTTCCTTGATAATCAGACGTCTAGGTGCTTGGAAGCCTTTCAGTAGTTCAAGCAGAGCCAACGCCGTCTGGGGGTCAGCTGTTCACCAGGCTAATATTACCGTTGCGGGAAAGACTGTCAGCTGCTGGTCAGTTCTCTAGATTGCTAGGTCAAAACAGAAGCACTGCTTCTAATCTCAATGTCAGCTGTTATACTTGCCTCTTTCATACGAGGGTTGTCGTCTTAATTAGTTAGGTATGAAACTAATATAGAGTAAAGAGAAAGACAGTTATCAAACGCAAGCAAACGAGTTAGAAACATTTGTGAGATAGGTCATGTGATTAAAGGAATTCGAGGCTTGTCAGAAAGTTACAATGCATTAGAATGGTTGCTTGAAATAATGGAACAGGAAAGAGCATGTGAGACGGATTGTGCAACCCTTTGCTTCTAATAAACAGACCCCCGTAAACTATATACTTTTCGTCCACTTCTCTGCATGTAAACTATAAACCGAACATCGCTAGTCGCCGGATCTCCTCCATCCATTCTACTCTAATATGAATATCAAAGGGTAACTCACGTCTTCATGTCGAAGTGTCCGAGGGGGTCCATTGTGGCCGAATGCCGGGGGCGGGCCACCGTACTCGCGAGAGGGCGGAGGGCGCAGACGGCGCGAGAGCCAATCCAGGGATACGGGAAGGGCCTTTTATATACACACGGATACTTGGATGGATTCTGGATGAGTCAGAGGATGGGAATGAGAGGATTCCAGGTGAAGGTTTTAAAGTTAGGCTAAAAGGGGGACCCCAGATGATTATTGACTCATCTCCGCGAATTGGCCCTTTAAACTTCTCAATTAATAGTTTTCTTTTAACTCACTCTCTACACTCACTCTCCACTCACTCAATTATCAACTCACTCTCACTCTCTCTCTCTCTCTCTCTCTCTCTCTCTCTCACACACACACACCCAAACTCACTCACACTCACTAACTCACTAACTCACACACTCACTTACTAACTAACTCTAACTAACTAACTAACTAATTAACAAACTTACTAACTGACTAACTAACAAACTCAAACACATTCACTGACTCACTCACTCACTCACTCACTCACTCACTCACTCACTCACTCACTCACTCACTCACTCACTCACTCACTCACTCACTCACTCACTCACTCACTCACTCACTCACTCACTCACTCAATCACTCACTCAATCACTCACTCTCTGAGTTCAATCATTATCTGTATTCTCAGGTTACCTCTTCTTCTATAATTCTTGCCATTTCAGTTGACTTCATTCTTTCCCATATTTACCACTTTTTCAATATCACCCATTCCCTCTTTCCACAATGTATCTATGCCAACATAATGATACGACAATAATGTAATCGACAAGCGCAGCCGAATGCTAATGAGCTTGTTATAAATTCGTCGCAGCGGACTTTTCCGCGGATGATTAATATAAACGGACAGAGTTATTCCAGTAGCTGACCGTTGCGTGAGAATTTTGTTAGTCATCCTCCGCTCTGTTTATCCTGCAGGCTGGCGACAGCAGCGGACAGAAGGACTCGGGATGCAGGGGAATTCATCTCACCAGCCAGACACAAAAATACTGTTGGCATTCAAAAGTGAGAGTATAAACAGTAGCTGAAACCCTATCTCTTTCCTCCGTAGACAATAGCTTACATGACTCGGGCGCTAAGTGGTCATCGGGGGGCATTGCGCAATGAGCAACTGTTTCTCCACTTCCGGGCAAATAAAGACTAGCTCGGATTAGGGGAGAATTGTGGCTTTTCTTTTTGTTGTAGCATTAAAGACTAAAATGATTTTACAACAGTTTTCATAAGGCAGAATCACGCTGTTGGCAAAGGAGACTTCAATTTCGAGAGTTGCCAAATAAATTGGGCACCTAGACCGATAATTTTTTCTCGGCCCTTGCCAGTCCTTTATATTGACCTTAAAAGTATAAGAATACTTTGGTTCGGGTTGGCCCGTTCTCCAATTTTTTCATCCGTGCCCGACTTGGCCTGACCCAACCCACTTTGTACCTTGTTTTGAATTGTTCGTTTTAATCTCACGAAAAGAGAAGTTTGTTGTCCCAAGAGTAGCCCAAATGAGGACTACATCCATATTTCCACAATCGATGCTTCCCATTGACACTTGAACTTGTCTTTTCTCCTCTGTCGTTTTGACTCCGCCCCCATCCGGACCGTACCCATCAGCTGTCGCAGGTGCTAATCCATTGTTTTGCCCGAGTGACCCGGTCAGTGGCACGGCTGTCGTTATCAGTGAAGGCTCGAATTTCAGTTGCGCCACCGATACGGTACTCGCGCGGAAACCCGATCGAGCACAACTCGATCCCAGGCGTCAATCGGACACCACAGGGGGCACAGAATGCACAAGTGACGGTTGGGAAGGGGGGGGGGCTTCTGTCTATGGCACCACTCAGACTTTTGCAACTTCAGGGCACGCTTTATGGGTTTGGGTTGATGAAACCATTTTCACTGTTTTTGATAAGTCAGAAACAACAGCGGAACAATTGAGAGAACAGGGATGACACAGCAGGGATAAAGAAGAATTCAGAAAATCAGTCTATGGGAGAAGGGCATTCAAGTTCAGTAGCTTTAGTCCTCCTGTGGTTCAGTTCTCCTCCGATGCCAATCCGGGAGTATTAGCTGCCAGTCGGCCACATGTTTGCGTGCCCGCCGTCTGGCGCAGACTACGGTAGCCTAATCCAAACTATTATAAACTACCAGGCACTCGCTAATGGGGTCAATAGGGAAACAGACGCACGGGTAGAAAGGGCACTAGGAGGCTTCTGATGGGACTATGGACAAAGCATGCTGTCGTAGTAATAATTCATTAGAATTATCACAGTTAGATTTTCAAAATATTTTTTGTTTCTTGTAAATCCTTCAACCGTCCAGAATGAAATGCATTTGCGAGGCAAAGTGGCAACAAATGGGTTGACAAATGAGGGCGTCATCGGAGACAGTCGTTTGGGGCGATAAATCTGCCGGCGGCAAACACTCTGACAGAGGAATTAACGACTGCGGCAGAGGAGAGAGATCGGATTTTGGGAACGGGTGGGAGACACGTCGTAGGAGCAGAGGACGGAGGGAGCATCCTTCCCCGTCTCTTGCTTTCCTCGGCCTTCATGAAAAGGTCCTTCTAAACATAACCTAGATTAGATCTTCTAAAGCTTTAGTACCTTAGGAGTCTAGGTAAAGTCCCTGTATTTGAGAAGGAGGCCCGGCTAAATGTATAGGGTAAAAGCAGGTAATACTGTAACCTACATTGAGGGAGGCATGCGAGGGACCTCCTCAGGCGTATAAGGGGAAGAGACCATCTTGGCGAAAGTGCGAGTAGGAAATGAGACTGAAAATGAGAGGAAACGGTACTTCACGTAACGGACGGACTTATGCAAACACGGACACATCGTATTTTTCTTTTATCATCTCAATTTCAGAAACAGGGAAATGGAATCCAAGGCCTGGAGCGGAAAAAGCCTAAATAGTGAAGGAAGCACTAAACATGATTCAACAAAAACAGTGATCTAAGTCTTTACTTCTACTAATACCTGACGAAACCGTTAGTTTCTTTTTGGGAGCTTTCTTAAACAGTATGAGGCCCCAGTGATACAGGTACGAGTGTTTCCATGGCTGGTGGGTCTTTCTTTCGCTCCTTTTTTTTCTTCTCCCTCTTTCTATCGTAAAATTTTTGAGAAATTTTATTCATTGCGAATTCAGATATTCTATTGACAAGATCATGTAGACATTACGAATTTCAAATTTACTACATTAGTGTTTAAAATTGGTATTTCTACAATTTACAATGGAAATTCTATGCTGTTTCATGAATCGTTCAGCCGTCCTCACAATGATGAAGACAACAAGCTCCTTCAGCATCCAGGATCTGTCCTCCGAGCATTGCTAGAGACAGTGAGGGTAGTCACGGGTACTGGCTTCATCTTCTTCAAGAAGTCGCCAATGTGGAATGGGATTAGTACCGCTCTGAAAATGACATTTGATCCAAAATCAAAAGAGATGCTACCCATCGAGACAATGGAAGGTGGCCCAGGTGAATGTGGTACAGAAGAAGAGGGTAACTGGGTCGTCTAGGAAGAAGGTGGAGATGACGTAGAAGAAGACTTTCTTGGCCACGAGGAGAGTGAACTGCACAACAGACTGGAGGAAGTACAAGATGTCACGCTTCATCTGACGATGGGAGGTGGCCGAATTCTGAACATTTGGCTTTTGAAGGTTTTTGTTGATTATGCATTAGGTCACAATACTCTGCAGAAAGCGGCCTGAGGTTACCATGATCTGCATATTTTAGTAATAATAACAGTGTATTTGGATTCTAATGTGTATTTCTTTGATTCCGGAAGTCATGAGACAGGATTTCCTGCACAGATTATCACACTCAAAGACCAACCGTTTTGAAGGAGTGTAATCTCCAAAGAGACCACATGTCGCAGAGAGCAATGAGAGAGGAGACGGCCACCCCCGGGTAGAAGTCAAGCACATGGCCCACCAGATGACCACACGGCGTTTCAGCAAAGGTCCAGAGGAAGGTAGATGGGGAGAAGACGATGTAACACTCGGTGACTGAAAGAGACTGTTTAGGCTTTTATGGTATGTTTACATTCGAGGTAGGGGATGATATTGAAAAATCCGGCGATCCAGGCAATCACCAGAGTGATCCTCGTCCTTTGTACAGTGATGATGTTTCTTGCTTCGATTGGCCAGGTTATTGTTATCAGTCTGAAGCAACATTTACTGAAATACCTTTGGCGTGTCTTTCACACCTGTTAATTGAGGTAATGAGATGGGAATAAACCCCTATATCCCACATGACTATCATCAGTCCTCCTATGATCTTGGCTCCGTGGCTGAGAGCAAACTCTGTGGTGTTGCTGAAACCAAAGCATCATCAGAAGTGAATGAAACGTACAAAATCATGGCTGGAGTGCAGTAGAAAACAAAGGAGATGAGGACAACGGAGTTTGAGAGACAGTGGGAGAAGCAGATTTGTTGGAATGCTTGGCCCAGTCGACCGCCCTTGTACAGGATGAACATGGAGAATCCGTTGGAGAGAAGACCGATGGAGCCAACCTGAAGCAGTATCACAAGTCATACTGAAAGTGTGTTCATTTGAAACAACCTTCCCATGCAAGGAATGGCCTTGTCTAAGGGAGTCTTTTGCTCTTTTGCTTTCTCTTGTACAATCCTGATATCAGTACAGTTACGCATTCTGTTCTAATGGACTTGAAGTTTGTAGCATTAGTTGTCCAGAGCCCCGAAGATTATCTCAGGTGACAAATGGTAATTTAAAAAGGATAAGTAATTTCCGATTTATGCCTTTTTTCTTGAAAAGGATTAAGTTAATTTGAAAAGTTGTATGACTGTTTCAGAGTTTGCAATGATCTTCGTTCTTTGGTCTTTCAATTTAAGCAGGATGGAAATAACGGCTGTCCGAATCTGCTATAAAGGAAAAAACAGTAACGTTGAGCAAATTTTGAGGAAAATTTACGTTAATAAATAGAAAAAATAGGGACAAATTTAGGAATGACAAAGACCTTGCCTTTGTCATATCTAAAGTGGCAAATCCTAAGCGTAACTGTAATGTAGTTTGATCCCTGGTCTTTGCATAAAATTCCCTACTGTGAGCACCAGCGTAACTAAGATTAGGTGTTGTAAGTCCCACTTCTAGGAATATTGTTTTTCATCCGCAATCACTTTTTTTATAAATTTGACTCCAGGGTTCTCAAGTGGGCGGGCCGAGAGATTTTTCGGTCTCCCTCGAAAAATGAAGACCACTTTTTAACGCAAGATTAAATTTGTTTGAATTGCCTCAAATATGTTTTGGTTATCATATTTGATTAGGATTAGAGGCAAAGAAGTGCGTTGGTGAATACGACCGGGCCAACCAAAATTTAAAAGCCGGCCCGGCCCGTAAGAACCCTGCTTCACTCTAAGGTTTCCATCGTCGAAAACTATTCATAAATTAGTTTGGAGAAAATAAAACTAGAGAAAAAAATGTTTTTTTAAACGTGACATAAAAGTTTTCTTTTGCTGTCGTGGCGCTAAGTGAACTCACAAGGAAGACTACTCCCATGAGGAAGGGCTGGTCATCTCGCAGCATCTTCCAGCTGAGAATGAAAAACTGTCTCAATCAAACCTAACCCTTGCTTTTATGGGGGATTAAAGGATTATAAATGTTCCCTGTTCTAGGAAACGATGAAGATGTTTGTGAAATAACACGCAAATTATCTTCATCATCATTTCAACTACGATGGTAGTGACAAACCATAAAGACAAGGAGGATGAAGGGCGTTCCGCTGTCTCTGAGCATCGGAGAATGGGTTTCAGTCCACGCGAACAAATTGAGTTTGAAGTATACAAAATAGGAACTGTGGCTACAGAACGGAAATTAGTTTTCTGAATAATTCCTTTCGTAAAGGCGACTCAGATGATCTACAGTTTAATTACCCGTGAGTGTTTTTAGATTGGAATCGGGAAGATGAAAAGAACAAAAAGAGATTTTGAGGACGACTCTCTTTCTCTCGCTTTCTCTTTTCTCTCTTTCTCTCGCTCACTTCCTTGATCATATTTTATATTAATTATAATATTCTTTATTTACATTATTTACACATAAATACAATTCCTAATTGTATCAATCATACTGTAGATACTGAGGAATATGCTTAGTACTTCCCTTTCTGGAAACCAGGACCGATAGATTGACTGTGATCAAAATGACAAATACAAATAGATACAGAAAATGAATATTGCGAATTATTTGACGTCTGCGACTTCTGAAAATATGAAAATCTTGGTCTCCAGATGCCTTGCCCTTTATCTTTTGAAACAGAAGCCTCGTATTTTCCAGTGACTAGTACGACCATACTGGAAAGTGTAAGAGAAGCCAAGTTGATGGTTGTGTAGAGGGCTGAAGGAATTTTAAGAGAGGAAGGGAGAAGACAAACAAAGCATTGGCAATTGAGAGGTCTTTGGCATTTCGGTCGTTGTCATCTGCAGGATTAGAACCATCGCCAAGATGCCTGCATAGGCCAGGTTTAACTGAAAAATTGTTCTATTTCTGATCAAGGTTACCCAGATTTTACTGTAAGTTTTACATCTTCGATGCACAGTCACTAAATGTGTACTGCCTGAATATTTAACTAAATTATGGAAATACCATTTTCTAGTAATGGCCTCTTTAAATACAAAACTTCAATTCTCGAGTGAAATGGCAGCCTCACCTTTTCCATGTATGTGTCATGAGAAATGGGAGACCAGAATAAGCCAGCGAAACAAAGAAAAGTGAGCACATAGGCTGGGATGATTATTAAAACTACATAGTAGGTATCGCTTCTTCTCAGAGTGAACATAAAGTTGACCTAAAAGGTTTAAATAAACTTTTTACACTAAATTAAATATATTTTATTCAGACCTCTGAGTAGTTCCAATGGTGCATGGCTATGTGGAATTCCCTGTAGGAAATGCCGGATTCAATGACAGCCCAAGCGTTGCTGCTCTGAATTTTATTTTTAATTAAGTAATTTGAACTAATCTAAAAGACATTAAAGAGAATGAAATGTTTTTACCATTTGTGAGTAATTAAATTGTGAATCAAAAGCGGCCCTGATCCTCAATTCTTGATTTGTACTGTAATAGCAGGAGAACTTCACGGCGCAGATTTGATCATCAAAGGGAAAATCAGAAATCTAAAAAAAAGGTTTCTAAAATTAATTACTTTTAAATGTCTTACGTCTAGCTCACAGTTGTAGGAAATGACAGCCGAGATAAAGAGAGATACAGTCCCATTGGAGAAAATCTGAAACAACTGGCGCTCAGTTTCGAAAAGTGTAATTTTACTTACGACCACATTCTGGCGATCGACAGGCACAAATTCAGTGTAAGAAGATCTGAAACTATTCTTTGTTGTGGCCTGAGTATCTTACGCATCGTAGGCAGTGACATCTGGAATCCAGACCTTGTTCCTTGTCACCAGAATCACTTCTATGTCCTTGTATTCACTTGAATTCCACGCCAGTCGACTGTCTGTCCATTCCATGAATGTTTCCACTATTATGTTGATTGTCTGCTCTGGTTCGTCCTGAAATATTATTTTTCCTGAAAAACTCGTTTGACTTAACCTCCAATTCAATAAACATTTTTACGAAAACTCTGGACCCAACAGAAAAATAAGAAACTGACCACAGTGAGTAGATTGCCGTACATCATAGTCACATTCACCGTCTGGGTTCTTGGCTGTGCTGTTGGATCAGCACGAACTGAAATCGTCTTTTTTCCTCTTCTACTTATCAAAACATAGATTTTTCAATAACCAATACCGCTTTTTCATAAACACTGTGATTGCTGCATTCTATCAGACGTTCCTTTGCGCCATCCTATTTTAGGGTTCAGTTTTAAACCAGATTTTTGCGCTAGAGGACATAACGATCATCAGCTCGAGACCAATCGCCCGAATCATTTTAATGTAGCCCAGAAGATGTTCGGCTAAACAACAACGAACCTCTGCTGTAGGTTGCTGGCTGTTCTCTATTGTAGTCTGCGAAGAGATGGTCGATTAAAATCCTCTCGTCTGCCAGATAATCGGAAAGAGAGTCTAGAAGCAACTAAAGCAGGAATTATGATTCCCACCTTTGACGACGGCATGGGTGTTTGAAAATGGAAGGATTAGAAAAATAAACATGTAACTGCAGTTTTGAGGGAAATCAAATGGAAAGAATCAGCCGTTTGAAGTAGGGAGAAGAATGGGAGGTCTCGACGAAAGGGCAGTTGTTGTGTCGCTCAGGGTGGTCTTATTATAACCTCAGTTCTAAGGTTCCAAAACAAATATCCGAGACAGAATCCCATAGAAATGGAGCTGTTCTCATCAAGCAAATACCGAGAGAGGCTCTTAACGTTTTCTCAATGGCGGACCTTGCACCTTAAACGAACATAAATCATAAATTCATTTTCTAAGCATAAATTAGAACAATAAAATTGGCGATGGTCGCTGCTCCAAAAAGAATGAGGCAGACCAAGTGAAGGTATTTCGCGATGATCGTCTTAGTTTTTTGTATCCTGAAATATAAAATTGTTGGTTTTCGCCAAGTTCACCTTGTTTTTGTTGGATTTGGCAGTTCCTTTTCTGTCTTTTCTCTGATTTGCTGAGATTTTCCCATCAGCATTACGATTACACTGGCGGCGGTGATCAGGACGAGGTTGGCCATCGAGAAACGGGCTGAAAATACTCTTCCTTTGGCCAATTTGCATTCTGACTCACACAACTTGTCGACTTGGCTGATCTTCGGCATGTTTTGGGTAGTCATCTGAAGAACAAACATCATCGCCAGAATGGCAGCGAAACCAAGATTCAACTAGAGAAAGATATCAATGTAAGTAAGCCTGGTTACATTATCCATGTAAGATTCGCTGTCAATGGGACTCCAGAAGAGACCGGCCACGCAGAGGAGAGTGAGGATGAAGGAGGGGATGATCATCAACATGAAGTAGTGAGTGGTACTCCGTTTGAATTTAAAACTGAAGACGACCAGAGAAAAACTGAAGTTGAACATTTGTTCGTAGGACGTCGTTTCGGCATCAACGCCCGTGAACGTCCATTCGCCGTTGCCCTGAATGAGAAATTGAGTTTTAAAGTTTGAACGCAATTAGCCTAAAGCATTACCACAGAATCGTGGTTGAATACGGGAGAAATGTTCCCTTTTATGTCCAGTTCGGTGATGGGAGAATTGAACGAAGTCAGACGGTAGAAGCACTCTTGTGAATCAAATGGGAACTGATCCAACTGAAAATTTAAAAACCTTGAATTTTCAATTTCCAGCAAACATTCAGGGAGCAAATAAAGTCCACCACAGCCGTTGTATAGTAAGAAATTGTTCCATTCGCATACACCTGAAGTTTCTCCCTTGACTTTGTTAACAGGAAAACCGACATTGACAATTTGTCGATCCTCCGGCAGAGTTTCAGTAAAAGTAATTCTAAAGGAAAGTTTTCAAAACACAAAGGAATAGTCACATGTCAAAGGGAAGGACATCTGGAATCCAGACGGTTTCCTTTTTGGCTAGGGGGAATTGAGTGATTCCATCGAAGTCTTCTGGATTCCACGATAGACGAGGGTCCGTGTAAAACTGAAACACAGAAGTCTATAAGAGGATAAGTTGTATACCAGGAAGAAGTCAATTATCATCATGACACTCTGCTTCGGTTCATCCTGAAATATTTTATTAAATGGATAAAATAGCATGTGTGTGCGTATGTATGTGTATGTATATGTGTGTTGTGTCGTGTTCATCTATCCCCTCAGAGTGACATCGGGCGCGTTGCATAGCTACGTGTCCCATGTCCTTCTAGGCTGGTACTTTATACACTAAACGGAACAATCATCTCAATTCTATGTCAATTTTATTAGCTTATATTCCCGCACCACGCTGTGATCTTCATGGTCGCTCAAATTGAACACCTGAATGAGGCAAACTTGGAAACAGTTTGAACCCAAAATCAGCATCTGAATCACACTTTTCGTCAAGGGAATCTCGCTAGAAATCAAGCATAGTCATCTTTCCCATTTGCAACTTCTGAGAACACTATGAATACTAAGATAAAATCTCATATTGAAATGTTTGCCGAGGACAAAGATGGCCCGTTTTATCTGTTGGCTTGTCGTGTTGCATTTACAGCCTTTGAATTGAAAACTGTGTTTACCCGGACATTCACAGTCACCGCCTGCTCTATTCCCTTTTACCTTTACATTCTCAAGAACAACAAACTGTTTCCTAATTGCATCCGACGCACGTTTTAGCCATCTGGCACATGGTCAACTTGGTTTTGGTTTGCCAAAAATTCTAACGCCTAAAGGAACAATGAAACATGGCTGAGGAATAGCTCAGTTGAACCCGGGCCGGCCCCCTGTCCAAATCTTTTTGAATATGGCCGGCCCACAACTTTTTCATGCTTTGACAGAACCATAAGAATTGTAGCTTACGATTGAGAGTAGTTTGGCGTACATGAGAGTAGTATTGCAGGATAAGGGAAGAGCCCCATCCTCATATCGATCTGAAATTGGATATAAAATATTACATGATTTTTTAAACTTCTCGCGTAAAGAGCCGGAATATTCCTGTCGTAATTCTCAAACAGATGGTCTACCAGCCGACGCTCCAATGCCAGAAAACTGGCAATTTGTTCTGTTTTAGTTTTGTTGGCAGGAATTAGCTCTAGAAGAAAGATAGATAGAGATGGTATTTACACAAACCTGGAAATAGAACCAGAACTTCAAGGATCACAAGTACTCGTGGGTGCATTCAGGAAGTGTGACGAGGAGTGCAAACAACTCTTGATATTCGAGATTCCATTACTTCAATTCAGTCAAAGGTTAACCGCGCGAAGTTTGGTCGCCGCGGGGAATTTCATTCAATTGGCGAGGAAAAAAGGGAATGATGGTTCAAATATCTCCCTTTTTCCGTTTAAGGTCTAATATCTTAGAAAACCAAGTAAAGGCAAGACCGCAAGATGACGGTTTTGGAGAAACATGGTCCCGCCACGATGGCGTGATAAGTTGAAAATCTGGATGTTGTCTTCCTAATCATGTTTAAAATTGCATAGACAGCTAAAACCCCAAACTTCAACATAAACATGGTATTTAACTCACAGTTTGGTTACCGTAGTACCGTAATAGTGACAAACTGGTGAATCCCAATTCAGTTTGGTTACAAAGAGGCCACTTTCGCAAGCTTTTGTTCCCTTATTTTCCCGTGCAATGGTCAGCCAGTAGTTTTCTTGTGAAAATCACACCCTCGCCGTTCCGTCTGAGATAATTTCCCTTCTTGGTGGCACACTGCTTGCGGTTGTACGTGTGCGTTCGGCTCTTTTATGTCTGCCCCGTCCGAAGCAGTTATGCCAGAGATTTGGAACTCCGCTTTGTCTTTTTACTTCGTTTTTGGTTATTTATACCCATGCAATATTAAAGGGAATGCAAACAGTCTCGGATATCCTAGATAGCACACTTTTGACCATTTAAAGATGAAGGAGGCATTTGAAATCACCTCCGTTTTCTCCCAAGAATCGACCATCCTCTTTTGGCCCTGTACACGTGTATTCGTGAAAATATGCCTAAAAATGTGTTTAGACTATGTACGAGTGTATTCTAAATCCGCAAAAAAGAATACAACTCCTATCTTTCTACCCAAAGATTGGTTCCTGTCCTTGTTTCCCAGATGTACCCGTTCGTAAAGGGTCACGGTTCCTTTACGATGCAATTAACATGCATCTTCAATTGTTTGTTCCTTTTGTTCTCCCAGAATCAAAGATTTCCTTACTTTTGAAAACAAAACGAGAGATCTAATCAATTGGTCATTGTTTCACACTGTATTGGATACTCCCACAGTATCGGGTGGGAATTTGAACAATACGAAGAATTGCAAACGATTCAACAGTACATCAGACGGACAACCGGTCACTTTTGTCAAAAAAATACTTGCTCCGTTAGATTTCACGTAACGGCCCAAATCTACTACACAGTCTTTAGAAATTTGATTTCTCATGTCAGTTAGTCTAATGAGACTTAGATGCGCAGGTTGATCCTTTTTTCTTGTTGTAAGCTTTTTATGACCAAATCTCGATGAGCAACACATATAACATTATCCTAACCTGCCTTTGATGCGAATTTTACTCCCTGATCAGCCTGGTTTGGTAGTGTTCCAGAGAAATGTAGGTGAGCCCCTGTAGTGCTCTCCTTCTGTTGTCCACACCTCTCCGCCAAAAGTCGTCTGTCGCCGGTTTACGCTTCCGTTGAAATATGATACGGCCGATGACACTGTCTATCCGGCTGACCCGCCTGGTGCCAAAGCCTTTGCAAGACACCATCCAATCCTCAATGTTGCCTTTCTTCAACGCTCTCATTCTGTCTCCATCTTCCTCCCTACATCTTTTTCTGCCACGACATGATTCTTTCCGCCGCCGCCGAATTCATTTTGGTTTTCATGTGTTCCGTATGGGGGCACGATCTCAAAGATACAACACTTGGGGCAATACAGAAATCCCCAGCCAACATAAAAGCCTATTTATGAAAACACCTGTTAGTCTTTCCCGTCCATTTCCTTTTGTTTATTCCTGCTCTTTGGCGTTCCTCCAACCTTTGTCCTTCCTTCATCTGGTTTGCGGCAGATTTGTTTTTCTTCCCGGATCCCCAATTTCCTTCTTGCACCGTTTTCTAATGTTTATATTTAGTCTGTTCCTAATCCTTCGTCCTCCAGTCGTCTTTGTTTTCAATTCCTGACTTCTGGTCCCGGAACGCCATGACGAGGAGGCTCTTCCGCCACTTGAAACGCCTTATGGCCTCCCTCAGATACACTCAGGTTCGTTTCTTGTATTCAGTTGTAAATCTTAATACATGGGAGTCACAATAGCGTATATGCTCTTTTATTCATTTTCAATGGGGTTTCCATTCAGAAGAGTCGCGGAAAAACGATTGTGTTCGGACGAGATTCAACAAAATCCATTCTACATACAAATCAGTCTAACGGTTACAATAGGGTTCATTTTCTTCAATACGTTTTTCAAACTTGGCGAAAATTAAGATATGCTATCAACTTTGAGTTCTTTTTGCTCAAGACGCCTTCTGTGTGAGATTTCACGTAACCAGCCGCGTTCCACATCGCAATCCTTAGAAATGAGGGCCTCAACTGCAGTCACTTATCTAATGAGCCTTCGATGCGCAGGGTTGTCCATTGTTTTGGATAAGTTTGTTGAGGAAAACTAAAGATCCTTCGCATTTGAGCTAAAATCCCCGCCCAAAATGTAGTCTTTGTATGGCACTCCTCCCCTTTTGGTATGTAAATCCCGTCATCCCTCTCTCGCCATAAAGACACTGAATGGAACCGGTCTATCGGCGATTTTCTCTTGGAGAAATAAACAAGTATCACTTGTCGTGTCTGTTTTGGCCCCTTTTTCTCGTTCCGCAGCCTGTTTATAGCAGACAAATGCGTCACTCTGCGTGGGAAAACCTCTGATCTGATTATCCTGTTGATTCCGGCACTGATATGCACAACAATACACCTGGAGGCTACTTTTCCAGTTTTCCTTGTTTTACGAAGAGTATTCTGGTGCCAAATGTAAGCTTCATTTCTACAACACTGGCTCTTTCACGTTCAAGCTCTAACATCCTCTCTCTCGCCCTCTCTCTCTCTCTCTCTCTCTCTCTCTCTCTCTCTCTCTCTCGCCCTCTCTCGCCCTCTCTCTCTCTCTCTTTCTCTCTTTCTCTCTTTCTCTCTTGCCCTCTCTCTCTCTCTCTCTCTCTCTCTCTCTCTCTCTCTCTCTCTCTCTCTCTCTCTCTCTCTCTCTCTCTCTCTCTCTCTCTCCCTTGCTCCCTAATTTCTTTTCCCTTTCTTCTCCACCCTCTTACCTTCTTATTCTGCAACCATACAACTGTCATATTACAACTTCAATTACCCAAAAACCACGTGTGCCCTCTTCCCCATTATCACCCCTGGCCACCTGTCCCTTCCTCGTGTCTCCGGACCTCTGGTGTCCGTCAGCCGCACGTTTCGTGTGATTGTTTTCTCGCCGACTTGTTTGCGGCGTCGTGTAGCGGCTATCATCTGTTACCGCCATCCGCGAAATCCCGACCAATCCGCCCTTTGCCTGTTCCTTTGCTGCTTCTGTTTTCCGTCTTCTGTTTGTCGCCCGTCGTCAATTGCCTGTATTCTGGCGCTGGAAAACACACGCCTCCCCCCACTGCCATCCGTCTTTCATCGCAATACAACTGACAATTACTGACAGCCGCTTCTTTTTTAACTAAAAGGGAAGAAAAATAAGCCACTCCTGTGAATTGAAAGAATCACATCTTTTAGAGAGTTCCTGTTTACCGCTGCTTTCATCGTGAATATATCCCGCACCATTGCTGAGGAACGCCTCTCCATCCTGTATCCATATTGAATCTGTGGGGTTCGATCCAACCAACCCGAAATGGACTGTTTCTGTTCTGTTCGCAGTTTTGTCCACTTGGTAGTTTCTGCGTCAGTGGTTAAAGTGGATTAACACCCCGATTCACACGATAATCGCCGACGGAGGGAACTTGGACTGGGAAATTATGCACACGGAAACACTGTTTACTTTGCATAGTGGCTAGTTCACTCATGGAAATGCCCCTTTCCCAATGCATTTAACAGTTCTATTTTAATGACACTCAATCACCCTTGCAAGGCCAAGAACCGATTGACTGACTGTCATCGAAGATAAACCGAAGGTGGAGTGCATTTTGGAACTTGGCCTGTCAGCCAGGTGGAAGAGCAAATAAGACTCGCCTCGATAAAATCTCTCCAATTCACGCAGTCCCTTGATTCTATTAGATTTGATTCCTGTACTCCGAAAAACAATTTCTTTTCTCGCCAACCCTTTTTTTCTTTCAAAGAAGGATGTTCTTTCAAAAGAATAGGTTTGAGAAGTTGCTATGGAAAGGTCAAGTCCCGTTAATTTCAAATCCCTTGACCCCAACAATCCTTGTCTGACAAGGGCGATTCGTGAATTCTTAATGGTTCCTGGTCCCCGCCCATCGGTTGAGTAGTCCGAGTCCAAATTGGATAATATCTCCCGCGAACACCTCTTTCATCCAAAGATCTATTTACCAGTGCTCGTTCTTCGCGGGACCTCTCCTCTCGAAGGGCATAGTTACTTTGTTTGAAAGATCCCAGTTACTCGTTTCTTAGACACCTATCTCTTACAAATCTTCGTATTTTGCCATTGGCGCCAGTTTATTCAAAAGTTTTGGCGGGAAGGTGACAGTTGTTTGAACTTTGTCAAATGAAAACATTGAATCACAGCAGAAAATCTGTTTTCCCGCCAGTTCTTATACTACCCCATCTTACATTTAACTGCCATTGTCTGTGTTTTGCGAATTCATCGACTTGGGTCATTTTACCTACATTCAACGTGAAATTGTAATTAGCAAAAGCAACAAAAACTGTAGAGAAAGAGAGAGAAAGACATAAAGTAAAGTGAAGCAAGCTGTATTCCTGATTTGACGATTTTTCAAACTCATTCCCCACGCTTTGGCAAAAACAAACAGCTGAGCTCATATTTCATAAACAAGTGAAGTCTCTGCAGTGAAGGTTAGGACTGTTTTCGCTCTTCCACAGAACCTGATTTGAAAACCAATACCTATTTTTTTCTATGATATCTGCCCAGCCCTATACTTACAGAAGTACCATTTACATTTCAGTGTGGTAGGATGAGCTCCGCCTCCGACGGCTCTTCCCTCATCAGTGATTTTG
The DNA here is from genome assembly GCA_022343465.1 of Oscheius sp. G VE-2021. NCBI lineage: Eukaryota > Metazoa > Nematoda > Chromadorea > Rhabditida > Rhabditidae > Oscheius > Oscheius sp. G VE-2021. Next base: position 1,494,087 of record JAJQXH010000025.1, read on the forward strand.
ACAAGGTATACTCTTTCAGTGCATCTGATGTATTTGATGTTCCTTTCAGAGGACGTCCACCCGATGGCCGAGGTTCTACTTCCTAGGCATAGCTCTTTTCTTTCTCTACGGGGTTTCCATATGGGTTCTTCTGAAGTTTGCTCAGCATTCATCCATGTAAGTCTGCTTACCAAAAGTTTAAAGGAAAGTCTTCAGAAACCAGAGACGAAATGGCTTTTCAATGTATGAAGAGGAAGATTTCTTAGACAAGATTAATTTAGATTGCGTAGGGCTTCTTAGGAGCGAGCCGAGGTTAGTTCTCAAGGAGAAATGACGTTGGTTGCAGTGCCATTAAGGACATGAAGTCGTGGCAATACGACGCCAATCCTGTTGAAGAGGCCATTCTGGAAGCGGATGACAAGTAAGTTTTGCTTATTTTTAAATTCAATTGAGAGGTTTTTCAAAACATGCCAACTTACAAAAAGAATGCAAACAAATCAGGCTATCGTCAGAAAAACGACCAGGGTTCGATCCCGGCAGATGCATTTGACTTGTTTTAGCTTAAAGTGTGTTGAGAACCAACAGAATAGTCCTGTTTTCAGATGCGCTGCTTTTAAAGGACTGTTCTCCTTTCGAGAAGAGCCACTAAGCCAAGAAGAGGCAGCCTATCCGTTGGCCTATGGCCTAGTCGTTTACAAACAAATTTCACAGGTTTCACTCAATTCTAAAGAAAAATCATCTTATTTAGGTGTTGTTTATGCTAAGTTCCTTTTATCATCCCCAAAACGAGTACTGTATCGCCGTGAGTGGATCAGCAAAGCCCCATTTCAAGGTTGTTCTACGCCAATTAGCCGGTTGTTATCCCAATATTCACATTATGGTAGATATCCCAACAACAAAAATAGTTGAAAATGTTTCAGGAACGTCCTCCCATTACATGGGGCTCCTTTGAAATCATAAATTCCACATATCGTTGTTTGGAGTATTTGACTAAGTTGGATAACAAGTGGGAGTATTTCCAGGTATCGTTTTGATAAACTTAATTATGGTGACGTATCGTTTAGTATCTTTCTGGTGTGGATATTCCTATAAAAACCAATCTGGAGATGGTGAGGATGCTGAAAGAATTCAACGGAACTGTGAATGTGGAGTTTAAACCGTACCAGGAGGGAAGAGCCAAGGGAATGAATGTAAGAATATTTTTTCCGAATTTTGTCCCAGAGTTCCGATGAATTCTGTCAAAAAGACGCGTCTTTAAATTGACACATCTAGGAGAGTCTGGCGTTGGTTGCACTTCTTTTCTGATTCCTATTCACAAGCCCTTAACGCGATTGGTCATAGAGACACTCGCAAAAGCTATGCACCAGGCAGGACTCGAACCCGCGACCTTCAAAACTACAGTCGGCTGCTCTAACCACTAAGCTACCGGTGCGTGGTCACCGTTGGGCGTGAGGGCTCTCAATAGCCACGGTCCGCGCCCCATAGGCTTAATTTTCAATCGCAAATTCCAATGTGATTCCCCTTCTTCAGATCTCCGACTCCCCCCTGCCCCTCTTCAAATCCTCCCTTTCTGCCGTGATCCCCCGCCCAAGTGCTGATTTCATGGCCGCTTCGAATGTAACACAAGAGCTTCTGGATTTTCTGAAACACACGGCCATTCCAGATGAAGCCTTCTGGGCCACGCTCACGGGAAATGTTGATGGTATTTTCGTTTCTGGCAAATTCAGAAGCAAATGTTTAGAATTTCCCATCCCCGGTGGTTTCAATGCACAGGAGATCATAGACTACAGAGAGACTATTGACAGCAAAAAGAGAAACCAATTTATAGATGGATTCGCCTACAATTCTGTAAGATTTACATTTTTTAAAGTAAAAATCATGTTTCAGACGAAATGGAGATATTACATGTCAAGGTACCAGTTGTGGAATAGCAGTGGGTGCGGAGGTAACGTTTAACGCTTTCCTTGTTTAAACCTAATTTCTAGTTTCTACGTAATTAGAATGATAAAAATAACGCTATTTGCATAAACTCTTAGTTATTTAAGGCAAAATGTCCTCTGGTTCCTGTATCTTCGGAGTAAAGGACTTGGGAACAGTCATGAAGCAACCGGCGTTGGTCGCCCACAAATTCTACATTGATTTCGAACCAGCTGCCTATTTTTGTGCCTTAAAGGTAATAATTCTTTCATTTAAAGGCCTAATTGAAACATTTAGGAGATTAGAAGACGATCGGAGAAACCAGGAAGCTTCAATGCTGCCTTCTACCGAAAACTGCCCCAGTTGGAGCTTCGGCGGGGAGTTCCAATTCAGAACATCAGCCACCCAATGTGGATTGTTTAATTGTAGGAGTTTTATTTTTAGGAAATTTATTCATAATTATTTTTACGGGTTTGTCACTGTCCATTTCAGAAACTGTCCATAATATGCGAGTAAAGATTTGTTGCAATTACCACTGTTTTTGTCATTGTTTTAAAGGTTGGAAGTAAAGGTATACAGTAGGAGCATAAATAGAAACAAAGTCAAAAAAACTATCGAAAAAACTCAAAATTTTAAAATAAAATACTTTATTACGGAAAGAAATGCAACTACTTCTCGTTGATATAGTGGGATCCACGCGCTGCCACTTCCAGCATACTGCCCTGAAAGAGGTTCGTTTAGGAAGACCTTTTTCAGTCGTTTTTTTTTTATTTGAATGTCTTCTCTGCTGATAACCAAAGACTGGTTTAAAGCCACTTACATTGAAAAGGCGAGGGTTGATTCCGCAGTTGAAGAGTCCCAGTGCCAAAAGGGAGGCCTGGACACCGGAGATACAGGCCGTCACCACTGGCTCTTCCTTCTTGAATCCAACGGAGGTCAACACTGAATTGGAAGTTTACTCAGTCAATACGTCAAATTAGCTAAGACTGTTTTTCTTTGAAATTCCTTGACGATTTCCCCCCAATATATCTTCATCAACTTATAACATTGCTCGAATAGTGGTCTAATGCTCAGCTCCTCTACAAACTCTCCCTACCTTCTTCAATCTCTTTTTTTGACTTCAACCCATCGGCTGTCATAATAGCCACAAGAGGAACGTTCTTCGCTCCTCGGATATGTGCTCCCGTTGCTTCTAAAAGTAGACTTCTGTCTTCCCATCTTGCCTAATCTTGCCTGGGGCAGGGAATCCAAGAGGCACTTCTCCTGTAAACTCGGCTTTCGCTCTTGCGTCCAAGTAATTCAACTGAAATCAATAGTCGGTGCTGTTAAATATATAGCTACCGTATTCAACCGATCGAAAAGAGCTTTTCCCTCCGAGTCTTTAGTGTCCAATTCTTCATATGAGATTAGCCAAGAAGAAGGAATCGCATGAGATGACCAATTTCCTTTCTAAACAAACTGTTCTTCTGAAAAAAAGGTTATTTACCGAAACTTTGGCTATTTGGGAGTCTACAGGTAGGCCAGCAGTCTTCCAAGCGTCGAAACCGCCATTCAACACACTAATCTCATTGAAACCGTTGGCCTAAATGTGTGTTTTCACTTGTTTCATGTGATGCATTGTGCTGTTATACCTATTTAGTAAAACAATTTCTTTTCAAAATAGATCGAAACAGACATCTATTGAGTATTGTGCTGACCTTGAAAGCCCACCATGCTCTGGCAGCAAAGAGCATTCCTGCCGCCGGTCCCTGGCCGTAAACAACGACGTGGTCACCTTCATTTATGCCAAGAAGTCTAATGTACTCTTGGAATAGCTCGTGTGGATACAAAGAAAGACGTTGGAACCTAAAAGGCATCTTCTCAGACCAACATAAGAAACCCACTGTCCCGGATAGAAGGCAATTTCAGTGTCAAAGAACACAGCATTGGGGATCACTTCTTTTGGTATTTTGTCCTTCTAAACTTCCTTTTACAATATTCGTAATGATTTTTACCCTCTCCTCCATGAGTTCCTCGAACTTTCCATAGTGTTTCTCTTTGTATTCCTCCCAGTTTGGTTTTGGGCCCAAATCTCCAACGCACACGATTTTAACGTTTTTCTGAAAAGATTTAAATGCTAATTTCAAAACTCACTTTGTTTTCATTTAACCAGGGAGCATCTACAATGGTTGGGAGTGGCATCTGAAGATGGAAAATTGCGGATTTAAGGTAGTGAAGGGGTCAAAGGAAAGGGGGAAAGACGGAGAGAAGCCCAAGTTTGGGATAGGGAATGGACGAATCTTCGCTGATAACACGGAAGTTTGAACCCGCGATGTGTTTTCTAAGATAAAGTTGTGTAGAATCAGTCAATTGGGAGAATGTTATGGAAGAGAGAGAGAGAGAGTTCCTGTGCTAAGACAGAGACTGAATTGTTGCCTACGTGCGAATTCTCGTTTCATGAGGAACAAACGGGAACCGAGAACTCAATTGGGACACAAACTACATAGTTCAACCACTTCAGAACGTGATGATAAAACTTTCAAAGGCTGGAGGAAAGGATACGGTAGCGTAAGCAAATTTTGAAAGTCACAAGTTCTCGAGTCAGCTACCATCGGAGATTTGAATTTGATGAAAAGATACATTGTTCACTTGACTGCTATTCCAAATTGGGAAAGATCTGACACCAAAACAAGTTGAAGATTAGTCTCACTGAATTTGTTCTTTTATAAAGTATAAATTGAGGAGTGACCCAAACCCTCAAGGAACTACGGGGGAAATTGGCATACATGAAAGTGACCGTTTACGCTAATTCAGATGTCGTTGGATTTAAATAGTTTAGTACAGAAATTCAGGATAATTTGGATTGTTTATGTTTCCGTGGCGATATCGGAGACAGCTGCCAAACTGAGGTTGAAGAAAATGTTTCTGTGGTTATATTTATAGCTTGAGCCGTACTCACTGATGTTGTATTCTTAAGCTCAAAAACAGTACATTTCGGTCGTGTAAATAATGTCACCCGCCTGGGACCCCTTCCTCTATTCGGATCACATGGCCGGTCTCACGCAGATCATCTCGGGTCGCGGAGCGGACGCGACGCGTGTCTTGGCCGATTGCCAGCCAGCCGACCGGGTTTCCCCCGGGTGGTCTCTTTTTATAACTATGGAAGTGAATTTTGAATATGAAGTTTCGAAGTCGATATCCAATGCTGGTTTCCGCCCCATCTGGAATTTCTGGATTGTAATAGTCTTATCCTTCTGAGAGCTCACAGAATAACCCTCCAGCTACATACATGTTAGAAAGTGCATCATGCTTCTCTTCCCTGTTTATGCAGAATGTGTATATTTTATGAGTAACGTCTAAATTGTTCGAAAAACCTCTTTCTGGTGGATAATCCGCTTGTATTTCACTGCCTACGCTAAGATTATCGTTTCCCCTTTCCGGAAATGACTCGTTTTTCACTGAAGTAATCCAAATTACGTGTATTTTTCCATGTAAACACAACATTTCCTCCTTTCATTGACGTCCAAATATGATGCTTTATTTCTGTTCGTATTATCTTTTTTTTCCTTCCCACTCACAAAAAAAGCGATTGCTTTCAGCTTTTTCAACGCAGCACAGCTGGCCTCCGTGCATTGATGCATCTGCTTTCATACTGCTTTTTTGTTTACTTTCCCCGTTAAAATTAACATATTATTAAGAAACAAGCTTTTATACTATTTTAACAACAACCCTCATTTCTAGGAATCCTTTAAGGTGGGCCCTTTAAGGACTTCTTAATTAATTTTAATTAGCGAAATATATCCTGCAGCGAATATCACGTAATTAAATAATCCTTTGAAGTATCTTTTGCATTAATTCTGTAGCAATTCAATTAAAATCTGTTCCTATTCAAAATATTTGCAATTTTATGATTAATGTGAATGCAAGTGGCTTAATTACCGTAAAAAGTACCTTAAATTGCAAGCTCTTCGCTACGAAGCATACCTTTTCTGCCAAAATGTTCCGATTATATCGTACAACTGTTTGCACACTTTCTTTTACATATTACCTTTGGCATCTCTTTAAATCTCTTCCTTTTCTTCGTCATTAGCGTTACTTCAGGTATAACAGACCATCAATGGATCCCCCCAGCCACGATCCTCATGGCGGCCACGAGCGAATTAAGCTGGTGAGTTGGTTTTCTTAAATACACGGTGTTCTCATGGAGATTCTACATTTCTTAAAATACCATGTGGGAATTTCGGCCCATACTTTTCTTCAAATTTTCTTTAATTTACCTGATTTCAGTTGTCCCCGGTTGGAGGGGAGCCCGTAGTCTTCGACTTCAAGGACACTCGAGAGGATTGGGACTCAATGAAAGTCTGGCTGGACATCGTTCAGTGGGTTCTGTCTAATTTCGGTTCTTATTCGTTTCCAGGCTGTGTGCGAATGTCCATGATAACATCCGCACCAATCTCAACAACGCCGGAAAGCTGGAGCTGGTCACCGTGAAGACCGAGGGAGACCAGGGAGACGTCAAGGGCGAACTCCTGCTGAAGAAGCCCAAGTCATTCGAGGATCTGAAGGACATCCTGCAGATCTACAACGCGGCCGCTGCCGCCACTGCCAAACTGGTGAGTTATTCTGAAATCCTAGTTGCATTTGGTTATTTAAATTAGAGCCTGCAAATCTTTCATCACTGCTCGCAGATATTTTTTTTTATTTTAGTGGAAGGGAGCTTCCATTCCGAATGCCAAGGAGTGGAGCCAGGACCGCTGCAGCGTCGGTCTCCTCAAGATCATCTGCGCTACGGCCGTCAACGACTCGGTCCCCTCCGTCAACAAACTGAACTCTCATTACGCACCCTTTTCTTCCGAGGTGGGCTTTTATATCTTTGACGCAATTACAGTATTCTGTAAACTGAGTTGGATCATTTCACGTTCTACTTTTCAAAGTTAACATAATTTTTCAGGTTTACGGTGAAACCCGCAACGAGCAGATTCAGTACTTGATCGAACAGCTGCAGATCAAGGAGAGTGATGTGATCGTAGATCTCGGCTCCGGTATTGGCAACGTGGTTGCCTACTTTGCCGGTGGATCGAAGGTAAGAGATTATTAGGTTTATCATGGTCACGGCCATTGCGTTGAACCGACGCAGAAAAGATAAATTAATTCAACATCTTCCACTTTTCAGGCTAAGAAAATCGTCGGCATCGAAAAGGCTCCTGTGCCTTCCGGCTATGCCAAGAACCTGGATTCCCAGTTCCGCAAATGGATGGGATGGTTCAAGAAGCGCTTCCGACCCTTCGAACTGCACGCCGGAGATTTCTTAGATCCCAAATGGAGGGATCTGATCACCAAGGAGGCCACCATCATCTTCGTCAATAACTTTGCCTTCACCTCGGATCTAGACCACAGGATCAAAATGGAGCTCATCCAGGATATGTCGGATGGAACTCGCATCATCTCCACCAAGCAATTCGCCCCTGTTGGCAATTGTCGCCTCACCATGCGGCAGATGTCGGGTTGGTTATTCACCTATTGGCATTTAACATTTAAAAATTTAAACATTTAAAAATTAATTCAGTTGACCTGAATTAATTTTTTAAATATTTGTTATATTACAATCTCCTACCCAATTAATTAGGTTATTTTCAGACGTCGCTGCCATACTCGACGTCACCGACCTGGCCACGGTGGCCCAACCATGTTCCTGGACTAATGCCAGTGTCCCGTATTTTCTGCACACCGTAGATCATACCAAGGTGTGTTTCTTTTCTTTTTTTATTGCGCGATCCCCTTCGCTTTGCGTGTTCGAAACGGCGCCTTCATTCGATCCGCCTCGCCTTTCTCCTCACCTCGTTTTTCTTCAGTTGGAGAAGTTCTACGCTGAGAAGTCGTCCTCCTCCTCCCTGTCGGCCGTCAACAGCCGCCGGCAGTCTCTCTCCAGTCGTTCGTCGAATGCCAGTCGTGAAGGCAGCGTGGTTTGTTTTATTCGCGGGATCGCTTCTTTTCCCAGCCCTCTTGGTATTCATTCATCTTCACTTTCAGGTCGATGCCAAGAAATCCACCGCTGCTCCCGAAGTCGGTGAGACTGACGATGATGAGGACGTCCGCGGTCCCACCACTCGCAAGGGATGGCAAAAGTACACAGCAGAGATGGAGAAACGGAAGCGTAAGGTTGGTTTCTTTCCACTTTTGCATGTTTTAATTTCTGGAGTTTGCTTTCTAACTGAATCGTGTGGGCAGTAGCCTTTGACATCCCCAATGATCATGTGCTACTTGAATGCTTCTCCCTTTTGTGATGTGTGGTTATGAGAACTGGAATTCCTCTAAATCTACAAAGAAGACATCTGTCGACACTACATATTCAGAACACCGACAGCGACTTCCTGGCCCCGAAGCTCATACGATGCGCCAAGAAACGTGCTTAGGCTCGTCGTCTCTTCTACGCTCTCCCGGTGTCGTGTATGTGTGTGTGTCCCCGGTTGCTGTCCTTCGGCATGGCCTTCTACCCCTCTCCATCCGGCATACTGTACATGTCCCACGCTCCCTTGACATGTATAGTATGGCCTATCTCAGCCCCTTTCTCTAGTTAAGGTCCCTGTGTTGTGTGTACCTGTACGTGTATCCCTTGCCTCACCCAATTACCTCTCCCCATCGGGTCCCATGTTCAATGCTGATCTCCGCGTGATCTGCGTTTTATAGGATTTAAGTTCTGTAGGTATCATGCGTTGTATTCTAAGCTAGCGGTTTTACCCGTTGCATATGGTTTGTGAGTTAGGCCATCTGCTCATACCCTCCATGTTACAGTTTGATCCCACATTCTGCTACATGTGTTATGCCTTCGTTGTTTAATTCCATAGGAACCACTGTCTCTGCTGATTTTCTCCCGCCCTGGCGTCTACATTGATAGCCACGGTATAAATTCTGTTATCCTCTTTTTTGTTCCTCATCTCACTCAACACAAACTTCCCGCCGCATATGGAATTGCCTCGACACAAGCCTTCTGGGAGATCCTGCACCAAATCTTCGGACAGTGTGCTAATATTATTCGATTCCCATCAGAAGATCACCTACTTATTCCTAACTTTTACTCATGCAATTATAGTCATCTGAAATGACTGCTGTCGACAGTTTCCTGCACCTGCGGAGATCTCAATAGGGACGCCATTTGAGCAATACCTATTACTATTTTCAACTGCTTTTGAAAGTTTACATTGTGCTATTTTCTTGGAACCATTTCAGTTAACAGTGCCCCCTCTCCCTCTCTCTCTCTCTCTCTCTCTCTCTCTCTCTCTCTCTCTCTCTCCCTCTCTCTCTCTCTCTCTCTCTCTCTCTCTCTCTCTCTCTCTCTCTCTCTCTCTCCCTCTCTCTCTCTCTCTCCCTCTCTCTCTCTCTCTCTCCCTCTCTCTCTCTCTCTCTCTCTCTCTCTCTCTCTCTCTCTCTCTCTCTCTCTCTCTCTCTCTCTCTCTCTCTCTCTCTCTCTCTCTGCTACTGCTCGTAGACTAAATCGCCTCTGATGATTAATCTTCCTTGTTTACCCCTATCACGTGCCGCGGCGCACTTCATTTCCTGATTCCTCGCAAACTTTTTTTTTGCAGATTGCGCCTGAAACCTGCATTATTAGTTTATTGTCTCCAAAAAACTTACAAAATTCAAACTTCCAACAACTCCCTTGTGGATTTTAGCTCAAAAAACCACATCTCCTGTTCCATATCCATCCTCACTTGGTGGAAATCCCACCGTGTGTGTTTCTCTGAATTTCCGCATCTTCCGCCGTTATCATGGTGACGGGTGGTTTCATTTGCACTTGTCGCTCTCCTACTGCCCTGAGTCACAATATCGGAAGGCGATCGATGCGCCGCCGTTACAAAGCTGCCCTTTTGTATTCATCGCTTCCTGCCGCAATACCCCGAATTCTTTAGACAAACAAACAAAGAAAGAGAGAAAAGATCTTCCTTCTGCCATCAGAAGACCAATTAGCTGCATTTTTACCAGAAAACAGGAATTAGAACCCCTGTTCAAGGGAACTCTGTTTTTATATGGCAAATCAAATGGTTTATTGCCTGCAGACGCCAGGGGAAGTGTCATTTTTCGGCGCTGCGTTATCATTTGTCGATAAATGGAAGCATTTCGATCAGCTGGCCGTCCTCACAATGCAAAACAAGTTGTTTCCACGCACTTTGCCTTGCAAAACTTTAAAAGCACCAGGAATTGTCTCAAGATCTCTGAAAATGAATAACTCCGGTCAATGGTATTCCGCTCTTCTTTCTCCTCTTCTTTCTTTTCGCCTTCTTCATTTTCAACACAATTCCCCTCTTTTCCCCAGTCGTCATCCTTCAATCCATCTCCTCTTTTTCCATTCCGCCGGCAGTCCTTCATTTCCTCTCTGAAATTATCTGCTGCATAGTGACCTCTTCCAGTTAATCACATTGCCTTGCATGTCATATCCTAAATGAAAAATTCTGAAAGAATTCTATCTGAGACGGTGGACGTCGTTTCCATAACATTCCATCTGCGAACAATCGATGATCCATTCCTTCTTTCAGGGAAGTCCCTCGGTCACAGCCAGCCCCAGGTGGAACGAGGCAGACAGAGAGTACATGCCACCGGGGATGAAAAAGAACAAGAAAGAGAAGGAGAAGAAGGAGAAGGAGGTGAAGAAAATGGAGAAGGGGATCAGCAAGAAACACAAGGTAAGAGAAAGAGAAAGAGAGAAAGACACATACACACGCACACACACATTGCTGCATAATAGAGTCTCTTTTCACTAAAGAAATTAGCCCAAAAGAGTTTCTCCTGAAAAAAACGGAAATTCCTTGGCTGAAGAATCGATCTCCGTTTTAGACGTCTTCGTCAGTCCGCGCCCCTCGTCTTTCGGACGATCAACGCAGTGGAATTGAGGCCTTGCATTCCATGATTGCAGCCCCAAAACCCATTGAAATTGAAGGACCTGGTCAGTTATTCACCGTCTTCCTGATTTTCTTGGCTTCCATGTCAATAAGGATGTCATGACATTCGGTTTTAATCTCCTGAGCAATGTCTAATCCATCTAAATCACAGAACCAATGCCTTCCTACTCTCGTAGTTTAGCTCCAATTCAGAAGACAAGCAATTGTTCAGGTCTCGTGAGAGTGCAGGTGTTCCCAGGACCAACTCCAGAGTCTCCCTCTCTTCCGGATATGAGGACAATCCCCGCCCTGCCTCCAGGAGCAGAGATTCTGAATCCCATTGATCCCCTTGATCAACACCTTAGTAAGTTCTTTACACCAGGCAAATACAATCATTCGTTGTAGTGGATCAGAGGATGTTTATGAAGAATTATATTCGTTTTATGCAGTCGGAGGAGTTTAAAGAACAGCTGTTGGAGGAAATTCAACTGGCTACGGTAGTCAAATAATGTTCATGTAATTAATGCATATTTAGGCTTACAACACAGATATAAAGGCTAAGGTGCGGGAAAAAGAGCAACAAGTGGCGTGTGAACTACAGAACGGCATGACGCAGTTGTCCTGTCGTCTGAAGGAACTCGGAATGCCTGAGGTTGCCACACCCAGTGAACTTTTACAATCGTAAGATACGGTATAAGCAAAAGCAAGGAATATGGTTTAGGTCTAAAAAGATAGTGGCACAGCACAAAGAACTGACGAATAATGTGTCCCATCTGGAGACTGAGGTCACTGCCCTCCAGGGGAAACTGAGGGTGGGGGCACCTTACGCCGACGTCATGATTAACAAAATGCACAGTATGTTTTATAAAAATAGAAAGAGCTGAAATGGATAATTCAGGTCTTGACGAGAGCTGTGGAGAAGAAAACAAAGACAAATACTCATTTTTCATCCAGAAATGTGCCACAGAAGCTGGATATCCAGTGCCAAAACTAGAGCCAGACCCGGATATGATGGCAGATGTAGTTCTCTCTCCAACAGGGCCTAGAAGAAGGACTAAGCCAAGAAATGGTCCTGGAAGGAAGGGAAAACCGGAAGAGAACAATGAGGAAGTGGAGAGGAAAGTTCAGGAGATTGTGCAAGTGGTGGGTGGGAAGAGGAGGAAGAGATATCGATGGTTGTAGGCACTTCTGGTTGATAACCAGGCCAAGGAGAAGGAAAGAAGAGCGAGGGCCGCGGGAGCACCTGAGAAACCACAGAAGAAGAGTGCTACGAGTGAGTTTTCAACTCTCTCTCCCTTTTTCAAATATTCTAAAACTATTACAAATATTTCCAGTGCCTTCTTCTGATCTTCTGGGTGTTCCTCTCCCCCGTACAACCTTCCCTCTCTCCTCCACCCCTGCCTTCGTCACTGGAATGCAACCTGGTCTCTCCGTCCGACCAGACTCCCTCTCCCTTTCAAGTGAGTTCTCCATCCTTCCTAAATGCCTTCCTTCCAGATGCCGACATCTACCACAACCCCTCGTCTACGGCCGGTCCGTGACCTCTTCTTTCGTCTTTCACTGCCTCGTCTACAGAGTCACTTCCACTAGGCAATGTGCCATTAGGCTGTTTCCCTAGTCTTTCTGAATCCTAGGAGGATCTCTTTTCACTTTGACATAGTCTCAATGTTGCCTTACTGACAGCCAAATAGGCGCCTCATTAGCCGTCCGTCGCATTTCACCGTATGTCCCGATTCTCATCTGCATCTCAAACTATGCCTCAGTTCAACCCACATGTGCCCTGATAAACACAAAAGAGAGACGTCTAATAAATATTACACTGTTGTACGATTCATTGACGATTGGTTCAAAACCCAAATACTTTTCTCCAACAGATTCTGGGTTTCTTACGTCAATCCTTCAGATGTGTTGAGATGGAGTTCCAATCGGGTGACCTAAAGCCGTTTCGAATTCCCAAGCGCTGCGAATCACCCAAGCTGTGAGTGTTTAAAACTGAAATAGTCTATTTACTTTTAATTGCTATACTTATTGTTATGAAACTTTGATTGGAAAAACACTGTATAAAATGAATGAGCGTAAAACAATAAACCTTTGTTCGGTCCGGCCTCGCTTTCTAACCTTGTATCCCACGATTTATAAGATAAAAAGCGCTTTCAAACTTTTTCTGGACTCCGAAGCATGATTTGTTTATTAATTACCTTTAAAACTTCACTATTCAGATTTCTCTTGAAGACCATTTCTGTCTGATTTTTGTCAGCCTAGCTTCAAAGTTTAAATTTTCTCATGTAAACTATCCGCACTGAAACAGTAAAGTGATCTGGCAAAAAATTCGCGAAATAAAGGTTGATAATTTTATCTTATTGTCTCTTCATTTAATTACTCTTTGTAGAATGGAGGACAAAAAGAAAGAAATGCCTCCGTTGCCGTCGGTATCGAGGAGACACCAGATCGCTTCAATCGACTTTGGTAATACAGAAAAGTGAGCTTATTTCTTCTTTCTTTCATATATTTCCCTTCAGCGCCGTCGTAAGTACTCCCACCCGTAGGAAACACGAAGAACGGCGGAAGAGACCGTCGACGTCGGCTGCTCCCCTGGATAGTATAATGGGCGAGATGACGAGGTAGGGAATGGGGGAATGGATGGGTATTTTGGTTGTTTAAGGGAAATGAAGAAACAGAAGAGAGAGCAGAGGGAGATCACACCCGAGGCCAAACCAGTGGTAGCTCCAGTGGACAAGAGTGCGCCGCCCGTTCTCACAAAGGAATACCTGGAGAATAGGAAGCCAGAATTGGATCTGGTACAGGAGGTTAGTTACATCACTTTTTTCTGAAGCTAAACCATCTATTTCAGTTTCTCACTCGTGGTACTCTGATGGAATACCTACTGGGTCGAAAAATGTCTCACGGTCGTCTCGAAGGCTTCACAGTGCTAGGATTCAGCCGAATGACTGATGCGGAAATAGCTCAAATGGTGAGTTCAGCTGGTTTCTGAAGATATAAATATAATTTCAGAAACCTCCAATGGAATACAACGCTCCTGGGCCATCTGCCGACGTTGTTGTAAAGCCGGAGCCTCCGCCAGCAATCCGCAAAGGCCCCAAGACTCCTCCAGGATCGCCAGGTCGTCCTCAAACCCCTCCCGACCCTCCTCCGGAGCCTGCAATCACAGAGGGTCTAAAGGCATTTGCCCATTGGGCGGCAATCAACGGACTAAGTTCTCAACAGATGGAGGCCTTCATTCGAGCGGAGACCACCAAGGCCCTCAGCAAGTTAGACCAGGCGACGCTAATCCAAACCTTCAATGCGTCCAAGGCCAATGCAGAACAGAACAAAACTCCCATAAAACAGGAGCCACCACCACCTCTCAGGTAGGACACATTTACGGAATGGAACATGAAAGATTTTAGAAGGTCCGACGAGTCAGTCAAAATGGAGCTGGTTTCCGACTGCTCGCTTTCACCAATGATAGGAGATGATGAGGTGAGGAAGGGAGGCTGAATCTTTTAAGTTCTTCTTCTGTTTAGGGAGATGTGCTGGCTCCTCCCCCTCCACCTCCCGTGATTGAACCACCTCCTCCTCCGCCATCTCTTCCTCCTCTGCCTGCTCTTCCTCCTCTGCCTGCTCTTCCTCCTCTGCCGCCTCCACCAATCTGGCCCAATATATCCGTCATGGTACAGTGCTTCACTTTTAAGCTTATTTTCCTTCAGCCTCCTACAAATACTTCGGTGCCTCCTCCACCGATTCCTCCTTCCATCGTTCCTCCATTCCCACCACCCATTCTCCAGCCACCTCCGCCCATTCTTCAGCCACCTCCTCCGATCATGAACATCCACCAGCCTCCTCCCCCAATCAACTCCTCCTACTATCCTCCTCGTTTCCCTGCCACGACTGCTCCTCTAGTCACCCCAACAAAGGCTTCTACCGACATTTCGGCATCTCCGGCTGGAGAGGTTCCAGTGGTTGCTCCTGAGCATATCCGTCCGCCTCCTCCTTTGGCACCACCGCCGACTGCCTCGTGGATGGCTGATCTGCCCAGTTGGTCCGATGAGACCCCGGGAGACTGGACCAGGGAGGCGACCTGGAGTGATTCGAGGCCCGAAGCCGTGGCTCCTCCTGCCCCTGAGCCTCCTGTGACGGTGACTCCTTCGAGTGAGAAGGTCAAAAACACCCTCCTATCGGCTCTGGGTATCGGCGGAACTCCAACCGCCAATGCCCTTCCTTCTACGCCTAAAGGTAAATTTCAGTTGGTTATCTATAAACACCTATTTTAGTTGCCCCTCCACCTCAACAGAACCATACTCCCATGCTGGACCGCTACGGCTGTCCTTTGCCTGTGCCGATGTCCCACCACCAGCGTCCTCCAATGCCTCGTCCGCCGATGCCTGGTCGTGGAAGGGGAGGTCGTGGTGGCCACTACATGGGAGGTCCTCCTCCCCATCATCACATGATGATGACTCCTCCGGCCATGCTCCGCTACCCACACATGGGCAATTCGCCCATGCCACGTGGGGGTCCTCCGCGTCGTCGCGGTGGAACCGGCGGTCGGGCCGTGAAGCTACCTCAGTAAGACGGTTTGTACGCCCGCCTCTCTCTCTCTCGCCTTTGATACAAAATCACCAGAGTCCAGGGCCGCTTTTTACCCTTCTTTTTTATCCACGCCGCAGCAAATTGCCCTGGAACGAGTCTCTTTCGTGCTATATCCCGACGTGTCTTCCCGTTTTGGCGATGATTTCCAAATTTCTCAATCTCAGTCGGTTTTCCTCGTGTTCATCTATCTTGTCATTCTCTTGTTCTTCAGATACTGTGAATAATAACTATAATATAAAGTTTGCTTTATTTATTATGTATTTATGTATTTATTATGTTTGTATTTTGCCCACAGATCGTCGCTTCGCCTGCTGACTTATTCCATTCTATCTACTGAATTTCTACTCTAGTCCCGGTCTAATGGAAAATCCATCAGGGGCAACTGAAAATTCACGAACTTAAAATAAGGGGATTCGCCTCAGAGACCCCGCTTTTTATACCAAATGTCTTCTGATTTCCACAAGTTATGGGATTTCAACTCTTCTGGGTTTAAATGTAATTTTTCTATAATCTACTTCCTTTAACTTTGTTCATTATCGTTTTGTCTTTATGATTTTTCACTTTGATTTTCGCATTACATCGCCAAACTCAAATTTCCGTAGATTTGCACATAATTCCGGCATTTTCCTGCTGACTGTATTTTAACTCCAAATCGTTAAGAAAAAACCGAATTGAAGAAAAAACCGAATTGAAGAAAAAACCGAACTTGTCATTGGATTTTTTTAATGATACAATCGTTTAGAAGATTTCTTAGTTGATATTTCACAATTTCCATGGAAAATAATTTTGGTAGCCTTGGGGCGGTACCTGATATACTCTATCTCATTAAGTCTCATTACACGAGTCGCAACATCCAAGAGCATATCAGTAAGTTCGGAGGAAGACATTCCGCAGTTTTTAACTTATCTAAAAAATTGGAATTTTCAATTCTCGTTAAAGTTTTTAAAGAAAAAATTTCATTTCTCAAGTTAGTACAAATTTGGGGCTCCATTTTAAGTTTCTCGATATTTTTGGCCAAAAAGCAAATATCTGAAAACTATCCATTTTGAAACAAAAGAAAATAACTGTTATTGTTTCTAAGTGGAAGAGTGAAAAAGGTGCCGGGCTGGCCCTTTAAGTCTGCTTAATCAAATCACAATCAGATGTTGAATGCGGATCATTTTAAAGTTCTGATGCCTATTTTCCACGGTTTAAATTCAAATTAAATGTTGTTTTGCGGATGAAACCGTACGCCGAATGAACGAAATAGTTGTTATGGATGCAGAAGAGCATTTTCCATGGATAACGTTTTTTTGGATGTTTACAACCTTAACTTTAAACCTTCTATAAACTTTAAAAGTAAAATCGTTTTTTAACCAGTTTTGCAGTTAACAATTTAGCATTTGAACTGTCGAATCATGCTTAAAAAATAATAGTTTGTTATCAAGAAAAGGCGTTTGTCGTTGAATGCAGTCATGATTACAGAATTGTTCTATTTTCAGCAAATATTAAAAACTGTCTGTTAAGAACTATATTTGATGTACATTCACCCTATTAGTTAAATATGC
This sequence comes from Oscheius sp. G VE-2021, assembly GCA_022343465.1. Lineage (NCBI taxonomy): Eukaryota > Metazoa > Nematoda > Chromadorea > Rhabditida > Rhabditidae > Oscheius > Oscheius sp. G VE-2021. Next base: position 1,510,969 of record JAJQXH010000025.1, read on the forward strand.
ATTTTATACAAAAAAACGTCATATTTTAAAATATGTATTTTATATTAAAAAACGTTTGTGGTTTTGCATAACATGAATCTGAAAGCTTCGAAACGGTAAAAGTTATGAATAACTAAAAGTCTTGACAAAATGGTTAAAACGTTAGATGTGGCTAATCTATGTGGGATGACTTGGCCACCACAAATCCAGTGTCTAATCTTTTGGTCTGCCTTGTTTTCCTTCATTCTCCTCTTGGACAACGTATTCCGCCGGAGTGGGCAAACCTTACGATCAGGCGGCATCATGCAAACTCCAATTCATACAAAAATTTTGTTTTGCTGTTTCTACTTCTATCAGTTATGATAGCACAGAAGATCAATACCCGGTTGGTCATGTGTTGTCTAATCAATTACCCCTATCTCATTGACCCTTGGGTCAGCTACCGTCCTCCCCCTCCGCCCCTCGCTCGCAGTGGCCGAGCGAGTGATCGACGGGGTGGCTGGTACTGTCCGTCGTTATCTCCCCTCTCCAGTCAGTCTTATTGACCATGCGCCTGCTCTGTCTTCTCCTCTCCTTCACGACAATCGCAGTTCGTTTTCTCACATTTCTTTTTTGTCCTTGAGAAACCCATCTCTTTTCTAGAAACGACTTTTCAATAGCATATTACCTACTATAATGATTTCCAGTATGGCGCCCAATGCGGAGGAGGTCCAGACTCCTGCCCAGATTCTGCAACGTGCTGCAAACTTGATGTAGGTATTCTGTAATACGTAATTTTACAAAGATTCTTGAAGGACGGAGAATGGGGCTGCTGTCCTATGGTGAATGCCGTTTGTTGTGAGGACCACATCCACTGCTGTCCCTCTGGCAACGTATGCGATGTCCAGGCATCCCGTTGCATTAGCGGGGTTGGTTCACAAAAAAAGATGTTTCTCAAACGTTCATTAGGATGTCATCACCCCGTTGAGGAAGAAACACCGCGCCGTGAAGAAAAACACGTTTGGAGAAGTCATCTGCCCTGGTCATAAGAGCAAGTGCCCCGATGGTTGGGAAGGCTTCTTTCTGAGTTAATTGTCATTTAGGTACCACTTGTTGCCAGCTACCTGAAGGTTCCTGGGGATGTTGTCCTGCCGAAGGAGCCACTTGCTGTGCCGATCATCTGCACTGCTGTCCTCATGGACTGCGTTGTGATCCTTCTGGACAACGATGCATTGATGCTGAAGGATGGACTGTAAGTTTAGGATGCGTCAGAGAAAGAGAGAGAGAGAGAGATAGAGAGAGAGAAAAGAGAAAGCGCTACAGCAAAAGTGAAAACCTGTTTCGTTAAAGCATGTTCATGTTTAGGCGGAGCCCTGGTTGACAAAGTTCGTTTCCACTCCAATCAAGCGCAAGTCTTCTGTTTCGATGCACAGGACCAATGGCCACAGACACCTATCCGTGGACGAAGATCTTCCCCAGGAGATCCGCCGTGTCCCTTGCACCAATGGAAGATCCTGCCCTGCTATGACCACCTGCTGCCGTGGAGAAAACGACCAGGGATTGTGTTGTCCTCTCCAAGATGTGAGTTCATTTCCAGCACTCCAACATCTCTTGTCGTATAATTCATACTTATAATTTGCAGGGTGTGTGCTGTTCCGACTTCTGCTGTCCTTCCGGATGGCAATGTGTGGAAGAAGGAGATGGTCACTGCGAGAAACCCGCCAGACACCACCCCTTCCACTAATTGAATAAACAACTTTCATAGAGCATTTTAATCGGCAAACATTGCAACGGATCGACTTTTTCTGGATAAAAGAACTGCCAAGTTGGCCACAGTGGCAGAGAAAAAGAGGAGAAGAAGGAGAAGATGGACATGTTTCCTGGCAAAGGAAGAGACACGAGAGAAACTGAATTGGAAAATACATCCGAATCAATGAGGAACAAACCTTTTGCAGTTTTTACGAGTGAAGAATTTTCCGACGACTAAAACGGTCAGACTGGCCAGGGTGATGAGGGATAGGTTTATCAGGGTTGAAATAGCTGAAACAGGTAGAATTCAAACGTTCATGAGAGTTAAATTGAAGCCCTCCCCAATATAGTTAGTCTTTACTCATTTTGCATTGTGCACTTTACCACATTACTCTACTGTTTCAATCCGGTTACTGCATTTAATTAGTTTAGCGTTGGCTTCAGCGGCGAGTGAAGTCAACTTGATCTAACAAATAAACAATATTAGAATAACTCACACAAAATAGCCATCTGTGCAGTCTTCGGAATATTGTCCGTTGTGATTTGGAGCACAAAAACCATGGCTAGGATGGCAGCGAATCCCAGATTTAGCTGTCACTTTGTGAGATTAACGTTTTCTTAAAACTTACCTTATCCATGTATGTTTCAAAAGAGATTGGGGCCCAGAAGAGACCAGCCATGCAGAGGAAAGTAAGGACAAAAGAGGGAATAATTAACAAGACCACGTAGTAACTGTCACTTCGCTGCATTGTGAAGATGTAGTTTATCTCGAAAAACTATTTTCTTACTGACACATTTCTATTTTACCTCTGAAAATACCCATTTATGTTCCGAATCCTCAAAAGTCCTATTCAGAATCCTCACAGCGGAAACATTCCATTGGTTGTTTCCCTAATCATCTTAATGTTTTGTAAAGTGAATAAACTACCATAATCTTGATTCCAAAGTTAAAATCCAGCTTTCCATTAAGAACCAATTCTTTGTTAGTACTGTAGTAAACTGAATACTTTATAGCACACTCTTGTGTGTCAAATGGAAAATCAGAGACCTAAAAGCCTGTTTTTACAGAAAATTAAGGTCAGTACGTTAATTTCACACATGAAAGAGGCGATGGCCGATGAATACCAGCCGCAGGTGCCATTGGCAAAAACCTGAATCATTTTGAGCCTTCTGGGAGAACTCACTAGGACCATTTGTCGTTCTTGGGGAATTGGTTCGTTGTAATCGGACCTAGAATAACAATTATATGAGCAAAATATGAACAAATACAAATCATAGGCCACAACGTCAGGCACCCAGATGGAGTCCCTATTGAGCATTAGCATATCCACGTCTTCGAAGTCAGAAGGATTCCAGACGAGGCGTTCGTCTTCCCAGAAGGTAAAGGCCTCTACGATTGTTTTGAACGTCTGCTCCAACTCATTCTGAAAAGGAAACATTCTGCTTCAAATTTTCGTAGTTTGCTCTTTGAACTCGGCCTACCAGATTCAGTAGTTTGGCATAAGTGAGGGTGACATTGACTGTCTTCGGAGGATGTATCGATTCCCTTCCCCCTAAAACGACCCTTATACAACACTTATTTCCCTTTCAACTTGTTTTAAAAGTAGCTGCCAATTCCTTGCGATAACCCTGTTTCTCAAAGATGAAATCCATTAGACGACCCTCCGCATTCAGCACATCAATCATCGAATCTGAAACACTTTTAACCAAAAATTAAGAAGAACCTACAGTTGTCCGCAAATACGGAGGAAACTATAAACGGCAAGAGCAACTTCATTGCGATGAAGTTCTGCGGCGGAAATTTGACACCAGGACATGTTGAACCCGGAAGACAACATAATCAAATAGAGTGAAGGTAAAATTTGAGCTATTTCAGATTTAAAAGACCATAGAACCGTAGGACAATTCTAAAAAGCTTATTCTCTGAAATTAATGTGGATGAACAAGATTAGCAATCGAATGTTTATTGTATAAATTTGTATCTACCCGCTCATCCCCACCATCCGCCGCCTCCCCATCGACCTCCTCCATTGTCGTAGTCTCCGAAGCCTCCTCCTCCCCATCGGTTGCCTCCCCAGGGGTTCCTTCCCCACATGTTCTGTGGCTGCTGATTGTTCCATCCTCTGCCGTGGTTCCATCCTCCTTGAGGACCCCAGCCTCCGTCTGTCATTCCTCCTTGGTTCCAGCCCGAGTTGCTGGGTTCAGCCACGGGAGCCACACTGCCAGCCCTTCCACGGCATTTCTCCCTCAGGTCATATTGGGAGTAGCACGTCTGACAAGAACGACGACAGTTCTCCGCCATCCAGGGGTTCTGAACATTAGAGATTGTTTGGAACTGAAATGGAAGGGTACCTTTTGGCATTCACCCTGACGGGCCCAACCGGGGCACGAAGAATGGTAGTCATTGCAAGCTGAAACAAAGGTTTAGTCGTTTTTTTAAACCATTTGTTCATAGTCAGTTTGTCTTCCGTTGTAGTATTTTGTTGTTTTAAATATACTCACATCCATAATTGTAATCCGAAGGATTGCAGTGACCGCAGGAGACACGGCAGTTGCAGGCCATCCAAGTGGAGTTGGACCTGCACTCTCCCATGAGACCCCACAGAGGACAGCACACGTTCTCGTTGTAGCAACCCTTCAATTTACTTTCTTTAATCTTTTTAATCTTAATCGCTTACCTCAGAATTCTCACAAACAGGCTGTTGCTCGGCAGGGCGACCGCCTCCATTGCCAGAAGCACAGTCTTGTGCCCTAGTCTTTCCGCATTTGTTACAACTCCTTCTGCAGTTCTCAGCCATCCACAAGGGATTCCTGGTGCATTCTCCTCCCTGGGACCACTGTGCACAGTTGGTGTGTCTGTCAGAGCAATCTGAATGCAATTTGTCAACAGAATTGTATAAACAGTCAAACCATCTTGTAGTCTGTACTGTGGTTTGCAGAGACCGCAACTGGCCTTGCACCACTCGGCCATATATCCTGCATTTCGGGTGCATTCTCCTCTGGCAGCCCAGGTGGCACAGCATTGGTTTTCGTTGAAGCAGGTCTCCTGGGGAGCGATGACCACGGGAGGAGGAGTGACTGGGGCAGGAGTGGGACGAGGGGTCGGAGGTTGTTCCGAAGGCTGAGCAACACTTTGGTTGGCTTTGAAGAAAGGCTTACATTGAATTGACAGACTCCTCCTGAGCAGACTCCGTTGAAGCAGGGGTTCTCACCCGCACGGTACATTCCGCAATTGGCGCCTGTGCGCATCTTTGAGGCACAGCGAGGAGCACCATGGGACATGTCGCAGAAGAGGAACCTAAGACGTTTCATTTTTCATCGTTAACCTATTGTGGCTCCTAAGTTGTCTGTCTCTTCTCTCGCGCCCATTCCCTTACCTGGATCCACAGTCGGGTAGCGACTGAGAGCACTGGGGTCTCGGGGCGTACTCGAACAGATTATCCGTGAATTTGTTGGACAGACCGTCAACGTTCCTGAAAATGACCTCAAGGTAGTTCTCCCATTTAGAAAACCTGAGAGGAGTGAAAGGAGCCAAGTTTCCTGCTCCGAAGTGCTGAGAGGAAGAGCAGAGCTGGTTGTCGGGAGGGAAGACGATCTCTCTGTCGGCCCTCGATTGTCTCTGCTGACGCCACTGCTCCCAGATGAAATCTACGAAGCAATGGTGCATGAAGAACACTGGGTCGTTGGCTGAAGTGGCCGTGTCGAACATGTCGCCACCGACGAAGATGTGCACGTTTCCGTGGGTGTACTCGAGGCAGTTGAAGTCAGTGCGGTACGGGCAGCCCTGAAAGACTTGGGTGAATCGGTTTGTCATGGAACATAGCGTTATTTGGGCTAGTTTAGAGTTGTTTTCTTTAGCAACCAGCACAACAAATGCATTTTTCTGCTTCCATTAGAGTAAGAAAAAAGAACAAACCGGCCTGGGAGCAGTGAAGGCGAGGACCTGGTCTACCTCCGTCTGCCTCATGATGAAGTCAATGTTAGCCTGGTCGAAGAGCTGTCCTTGCTCTCCCACCTTGCGGACAATATTTCCACGACCCTAAAACATAGAAATTAGTTTTGTTTCAAACATACATTTGTTTTAAAATGTTACAGTATAAGTTAGTTTGGTTTTTAAGCACATATTGAGATGAAAACTGTAGGTTCACCTCAAGCGTCCTCCAGGGATAGAATGGTCCACTGTTGACATTTCCTTGAGCGTCGGTTCCACCAGTCAGATCAGCCCTGAAGTTAAAGCTTGTTACAATTTGGGAAGGGTTCCTTACGTGAAGAAAACAGAGTCCTTGGGATTGGGAAGGGCTTGGTCCAGACTGGAGTCCCAGTAGGGCAGGTGGAGGGTGGGATCTACCTGACGAATGGCGAATTCTACTCTAGAAATTAGAGATTAAGGTTATTTTGGAATAACAGTGGATACTAATGGTAAGAGGAAAACCAACCGTTTGATGTATTCTCTGTGCCATGGGAGGAAAGCAGGACCAGAGTGGGCTCCTCCTCCGTTTGTGGCAGAAGAATGGATCCTGGCCATTCGGTCGTATTCTCCGCTCTGAAATTAATTTCTGCGTTGAATTTTGACTTCTGTTATGAAATTTGGGCAGAAACCCACTTGTTTCAGACTCTTGAAGGCGTTGTGGAGACGCTCTCGCTCATCATCAGACATCTGACGGTACTCCTTTCTGAAACATTGGTTGAAATGAAGATGGGAGTTCTACCTCCTCGATTTCCTAAGGTTTCCTCCTGCCGGAAGGGCACAGGCTCCATTTGGACCAGCGTTTCCTGAATTTCTCCTGTTTTGAGCTTAAATATACCGTACCCCTGAGATAAGTGCACATGCAGGCCAAGTCCATACATTGGTAGATTGAGGAAGCAATGGGGGCGAACTCGGCGGCCACGGCCTTACCCAGCTGACCTACGAGGCCTGGAGGCAAGGCGATCTTCTTCCTTCCAGCCTCTGACTAAAACCGCAAATTTCAATAGAATTAATAATGTTGATTTCTCTACTTCCTGTTTTCCCCCTTACATCCACCGTGCGAATCGCCAGATTCCAGTTCTGCGTTGGCGAAAAAGTTGACCGAAGTCTGTGTTTGTGTCATTGCGCGACCGAAATGCGGTTCCGCTGTAATCAGAGGTCAATTGATGCGCAAAAAAGAAACACGCTTCTCGAATTCGGCGATGAATGTTTTCTCGTCGAACAGACCAACGACCAAGGGAATCTTGCAAAGGATCAAGTGACAGGGGGAATGGCAACTGTTCTTTGCGGAAATACTCCTTCCTTTGCACTTTTGTTTTTGATTGCACGGGAAGGGCATACACTTTTCAGGTATAGAATTGATCGTGACGAGGACAACGTTAGAATAGCTAAATCTCCTTATTCAACATTGTCTGTCGCACCATATATAATTTCCTCTTAACTAGGTCTCGATTTGGCACGGTTCCAGTTGGTCTAAAGCTATGTCTCTCGCTAACTAACTAATCGTGAATCTACTGTTTTCTTATTTTTCTTAAATGTAATAAATGTATAAAGTTAGATATTGGGTGGTCGAAAACTAATATCCCATCCTGTAAAGTCGTAACCTAAAGTTAATCCTTCGTGAATTTAGAACATGAGAAAAGGATACAATGGAATATTACAAATCGTACTAGTTCTACAAGAGGTTTTGATTCTTAGTCGTTTTAGCAGGAACATTTCCTATAAAGTTTCAAAAACCGTAATGTGAAAAAGTTTTATCTCTTTTCCCGGCGCAGTTTCAAGTGACAGAACTTTACAGTTGAGATGGGTACTGAACCACAACTTTCTTCCAGAACTAATGAGAAGGCATTAATAGTTAGGATGGTATAAGTAGTTTCAGTAGCAGCATGGTAAACTAGAACGGAGGAAATAAGTTTGCTTCGTTGATATAAATTGTTTCAGTGAAATCATGGTAGTCCAAAAGAGAGCTAGAATTACAGTGACCCACCCTAGCTTTAGTGTCCCATCGTTGAATCTGCTGGCACATGATCTTGGCGGCTGCATTCGGGGCAGCTGCGCAGGGATCTCCAGTTCCCGTGCCATTTTGAGCAAGAGCTGTGGCCAGAAGGAGTGGCAGAAGCCACAGGACCGAAGCAGGCCGCGGCATGACAACGGCCGGCGATCACAACGGTCTGACGGCACGGCGACCTTGGCACTTTTCGTCGACGTTCCCGACGCCGTTGGGGGAACACACACGTCATAGCCACGGGAGGGACGGGCTTTCATCCGAAACGAAGGGAAGGGAACCGTTTAATGGCCGGTAGTTCCAATGACTCAAACGAAGTCACAAGACAAGACGGAATCACAAACAGAGAGTCATTGCGACCGGAAGTACTGTTTCTTTGTTTTATGAAGGGCAGGAAATATATTCAGACGATTACGACTGTCCTGATTTCTCTGACACCTAAATGAGAGACATTCAAGAGAAAAATTAACTGAAGAGAAATCCTAACTGCTGAAGGTTGTGAACTCTTCAATGGGAATAGCTCAAATGTCGTCATGAAGTCCAAATATTGGGGACGTCTAGACTTCAACACATGATTAATCAGCATATGATTCACCCAATAATGAAATAGAACTGCCTTGGACGTTCTTTGAACTGACGCAGTGCGGGGGAACCTCATTTAATGGCCGCTGAAAGTTTCTTGGTAAAACTTTAAATTCTAGAAATGGGATTGAAAAAGGGTAGATTACCAAGACGATCTTAGTTCCTCATAGTTTTAGCTTTGATACTTTACTAATAACTGTATTATTACATTATTTTAGTTTCACTTGTGTTTAACCCTGCATGTGTAACTAAGATATCTTCCAGGCGCCCTGTGTTTACGCACGTTGTTTGGACACTTTCGTTCGATTTAATAGGTCTATGTTATACTTTTTAAATTTTTAAAATCTATTTTTATTTTTATTTTCATGTTTTAATTATACTACTATTACTATTATTTTAATATTAATATTATGCATTTCTTCTCTTTTATACGCTTTTTATCTATCATTTGCAGGCCATGTCGAGGACTTCAAACCTGCCCTCCTCTTCGAGGGATAACGGATCTTACCAGGTATTTATTTCAAATATTGTTTTAATTTATTTTAAAGCCCAGTGTATGGGATCCATCGGCGTATACCCTGAAAGGAGTGATTCCCCCGCTCGACGATGACGAGGTAAATATTCTTCATTTTTTTTTTACATTTTTTATTTACAACATTATATATAATTTGTGTTTAGTACATCGAAGACGACAATGGTATGATGGCTCATGGCGAAGAAGGTGTGGAGGATGAGGAAGACGGGGAAATGCCGGAGATGGAGATGGGGCCATCATCGAGCTCTGCGCCGATCAACATTTCCAATCCTATCCTTGCTCCCGCTAACCAACAGGTAGGTAGTTGTTTTCATTTTTATCATATATATTTTTTTCAGGCGCAGTGCCGAAGAAAGCCATCCGCTCCTTTCGACACACGCAAAATGCTGAGGGATTTCTGGCCGGATAGGAAGAGACGCTTCGAAGGCGTGTCCGACGTAAGCTTACGGTTCCACCAGAAGCTAAGGCATTTCAGGAAGTTTTCAAGGAAACTGTCCGTCACATGGAGTTGCCCATGGCTCGCGTTAAGAAAATCATGAAAATCGACGATGACGTTAGGAATCAGGTAGTCTCTGTCATTGCATTTTGCATATGTGTTTAGATGATCAGCCAAGACGCGCCACTTTTTCTCTCGGCTGCTGCTGAGCTGTTCATCCAAGAGATTACTCTGAAATCGTGGTTGATAGTTGAAGAAGGCCGAAGGAAGACTCTTCAAAAGGTTTGTTCTCATCTGCATTTTGTTAATGCCCGTCTAGTGTGATGTTGCTGCCGCCGCCGCTCGAGAGGAGCATTTTGACTTTCTGATCGACATTGTTCCCCGAGAAGAGTCAGCCCGCAAGTGCCAGGTACTGTCGCTATTGTTTTTTTTAGAGGAAATGTGTTAAGGCCGAAACGGTGATTGCCGAACAGGCCGCAGGAGTTCAGTACGTTCTGGCCGACTGCGATTCGATGGGCAGCAACGTGTACCAGCTGGACAATGGACAGATCGTCCACGCCACGGCCATCGGACAGCCCATCCCTATCGGTTTGTATCTGACTCAGTAATTGGTATATCTCCTTTTAGCTGATCCCTCAGGAATGGAGCTGGGCCAACTGCCTATTCAAGTTATCCAGATGCCAGCCAACAACATGTGATCTCCGCCACCACGATCCTCATTTGTACCTAACTGTTTATTGCACGAATAAAGTTCCCACTTTGTGTACATCTTGTCTAACCACGGCTTGCCAATTGCTATCTTCTATCCTATTTATGTTCTAATTTGTTTTCTCATTTCCAGATGTCCGTCAATTCCAAAGGGAGGAAGGACCGATCGCGCCTGAAGAGGAGAGGCTTTCAGGGTTCGGCGTGGCAATATTGTTGATAACTGTATTCTTCAGGAATTGGTGAAGCGGACGTCGTCGGTATGTTCAGTCACCACAAGCCGACTGACGCTGATTTCTCAATAAGCGAACACAAGATCGAGTCAGAGGAGGGTGTGAAGGGTACCGTGTACACGGTTGAAGCCGAGGTTCGCATTATTTTTCCCCCAAAAAAAATACATTGTAGGGTTCGAAAAACGTGGTTGAATTGGGATCGGAGCAGAATTGCGTCGACGAGGGTTTTGACTACGTCGTCGCAGTTGTCAACAAGTAATTTTACCATCGATTCCTTTATATTCTTTTGTTGTTGTTTAGAATCACCGGTGAAACCTCCTATCGCCCTGCTAGACTGTTCCAATTTCAAGCGAGATACGCCGCAGACCCGAGAATTCTCCTCGGTCAGAAGTAGGTTTGATTCGAAGGGCGATATCAAGTTTTGGTTTTAGAAGGAAGGCGCCGGTGGATTACTCTGCTGACCACGGGCTGGGAAAGACTGACTTTGCTGACAAACGGTCCCAGCTGACCGAGAACTTTGGTTCTTTGATGAAGATTAAGATGCAGGAGGCCTCCGTTCGCAGATCCATCAATAACGTTAGTGACTAGGATCAACCGCAGAACCCCTAACTGTTATCCTCATGCCGCTCTCTGCGGTTTCTCGTGACCTCAGCCGCTTTCTGCAGATTTTGGCTATCTAAGGCCGTTGGTGTCCTCAGTTTTTCATCAGAAGTTGACGTTTTAACAGACGGAATGGTTTTGTTTCAGGACACCCTGAACGCTATGGTCAAGACCAGTTTCGCTTCCGAATCGGTCATCAAGGACAAGGAGGACATTAAACTCGAGGATGTTTCTATGGTTTCGAAGGTAAGTGCCTTCTGTCGTGCTCCCCATTCTCTTTATTCCAGGCGCAGTCGGTTATCCTGCCGCCGGCAGTTCAAGCCGAGATGCCTCGCGATATCTACCCACTTACCTTGTTTGTGACTGCCGATGAGGTGGAGTTCATGAAAGAATCTGCCGAAAAAATGCTCAGCTCCAGTAAGAAGGAACTCATGGATACTGGTTTGTTTATGCAATGGGAGTTGTTCTATTGTGCCACTTTCAGGATTCCCCGACGTCTTGCTCAAGATGGTTCCGTCGTTCGGCAAGTTGCAGGGACAGAAAGCGGTTGCATTCGTTTATTTGGGGTGCATGACCTATGTTCTATCGGTGAGGAAGTGTCCATATCCTGCATTATTTTACTATGTTTAGCTACTTGGTAAATCCGCGTCTATGCTGAAGACTGAGATGATGGCTGTCCCTTTCCCTCCGGAATTCTTGACCAAGCTACAGGCTGATTTCCTCCGTAAGGCGTCTTTCAACCGTTTGATTCAATTGTTTCAGCCCAAACTTACGAAAGAGGATTGAGTGGAAAGGCCGCTGCCCGCCTTATTCTGAACACGGAGCAGAAGGAACGCCTCATCGCGCACGCATTCGCCCTCGCTATCACTCTGAGTGAGATTTTCTCCTTATCACCATAATGCATCCCTTTCAGGCCCCGGTTGTTCCATCCCCGTCACTCCATGGCAGAATCTGCTCAAATGCTCTCCTTCCATGCTTGATAAGGTGCGATATTCCAGCTTCCATCATTACATTCCCATATTTCAGATTCTGACTGGTCTCGGCTGCGACATCGTGCAGTGCAACATGGAGGAGGCCGTCTCTTCGGGATCCATCCAGGCCGCCCGTCTTCTGAAGCCGCCGTCGGCCGAGAAGAAGCCGTTGAAGAAGATCAGACGGTAATCGGGAGTCCACCTACTTTTGTTATGTTCTTGTTGTTGCTGTTTCACCTTGTTTTCTAGAAAGTCGTTACACAAATCGTTAAGATAAAAATGGACCACGAGTGATTTCTAGTCGGAATGTTTTCCTGTGCTTCCCACCGCCGGATGGCCTCGTTATCTCCGCGGAACATCCGATGTCATAATGTTTGCGGGGTTGCGGAACGGTAAATGTGGCTAAAAGCATAACCGCGTCTGATTTGAGTTAAACTTTGGGCGGCTCATCTGACTCTGTGCACCACAATCCTCTTTCCGATGCGCCTTCGGAGGTGCACTTATCGCCAGGTGTGTGTATTCGCTCTGCCTGTGGTCTTATTATGGGACCAGCTGACGACTGTTTACCCCGTTGCTAGGTTATCAGGACGGCGTCTCTCCCTTCGGTCAGCTGAATCGGCAGATGCATGGCCCAGGCACCTTCCTCCGACTGACCACAGCTCGCGTATCGATTCAACCGCGTGTTGGCCCCGTGCCAACCGATGGCCATCCACAATTAATATTCCCGCCCAAATGCAAGTTCCTGAAGATTCTGCTTGTAAATTCTAATGTGCTGAAATACTCCATGCGTATTATTCAACCGAGCTTACGCTTACCTTCTTCCAATAGAGGGGAGTGGTTCTTGTGGTTTGGATATCCGCAAGTACGATTGTCCGTTCGCATTGGCTGTCATCTGCACTGGGAGTGTCCCTTTGTTGGATGAATATGTCAGGCGCGTAATGGCACAAGGCCGATTCCAAATTGATCGGCCGCATTTAGCGTTCCCGCCATCTGAATCATCCCTCTCTCATTTGAATACAGCGGGTGTCTGTAGCCAGTCGACTGCCTTGTTTTGTGTGCAGCCTCCATCGATTGCCCTGCCACAGTACCTGTTTATTTACCTGTGTTCCCCTGAAATCGCTCGCTGACCCTGTTACTCGGCCGCCTTCGTCCGCTGGCCAGTCGATCACTTTTCTCCTCCCCACATTGCCCACTGGACACCCCGATATTCTATGTTAATCCTCTTCTCTCTCGTTTTATTCATTGTTTGGTTATTTATCTGTGACTATTCTATTTATTCTACTTTTTAAATACAAAACAAACTAAAGACATTACCTCAACCGCCCTGGGATCGATACAGCTGACAGCTGGCTGCGCGTGATTCAAGGTCTTAATTTCACCTGCGACCTTCACCAATTGGGTGCCCTAATTATGAGATTTTATCGATTTATTCCATTTGCTAGAATCGTTGTTTTCCCTTCTTTCGCCGTTTCGCGCCATTTGCACTTTTCTTGCCCTTTTCGTAATGTTTCCCCAACAGATTGTTCAGACTGCTTGGGATGTACCTCGAAGCACTATAATCGCCTCTCAAGGATGCTACCTCAACAGGGAACCGTCGACATGGACGAAGTGTTCCACCAAACAGTCCTAGACGTCATAAAGAGGTACGGTAACCCGGCTACAGTAACTTTGCCTTGTAGATTCTCTCCCGACAAGAAGACCGTCAGTGTGCCAGCCGACTGTCTCCAGGAACTCAAGGAGGTCGTCCGCAAGAACGTATGTTTGTTTGTGGAATCAATGGCGGAGGGGCTATGTAAACAGCTCCACGTGACCCGGCGCTCCAACTTTACTCTCTCTTCAGGTTTTGCACTCGCCGCGTTCCTTCCTCAACAATGCGGCCGCCCACGAGATTCCCTACTACCAGACGATGGCCCGTCGGGGCAGCAGCGATCAGCCCGGTAAGTATCTTTGCACTTTTTGTGTGCATTCGGTTTTTCGTCGCACTTCCAGTTCCCGGCCACATCCCGCGGAACAGCATTTCTAGCCAAAGCCCTCCGTTCTCAATCGCTTTTTCTCCCAAAATCAATCACACACCCCGATTCTTCCTGTAACAAATCTTTAACGGCTTTTTTTTCAATTTCGCGCCTGTCACCAGGCCTCTTATCTCCGATATCGACCCGTTCTCAATCGCTTTTTCTCCCAAAATCAATCACACACCCCGATTCTTCCTGTAACAAATCTTTAACGGCTTTTTTTCAATTTCGCGCCTGTCACCAGGCCTCTTATCTCCGATATCGACCCGCACTTTCACCTTGCCTGCCAACCACCTTGGTCTCCAATTAGAGTACACCGCGGGCATCAATCGTATATTTACAAGTTGAACCACCTGTCAAAAATTACGAGATGAGGCGTTTTGGCAATATGCTATTTTTCTTTTCTTTTATTTACTACCTCCTTTGGTGAAGGGAATGTCATCCTAGAAATTCGGATATTATGGTCCTGACGCGAAAATTCATCTACTAGGTGGTCAGTATCACTTAGGTTTTTCCTAAAATTTTGAGTTTGGGTCGAATTTCTGTTGGTCTCCGCTAGTATAAATTTGCCCAGTGTAGTGGGCAACGTTACTTTAAATCAGTAACATGATTTAAATATATTTTTCTGAGAAATCTGTGTTATTAATTTGTATAAGACTTGATATAACCGACTAAACGTTTATATTCTCAGGGGAAGACGACGAGTCGCGGACCTCGTGTGACTCGTCCGAAGAATCCCGCTCAAACGACGACGACTCTCGTTCTTCATGTAAGCTTTCTCTCCGATTTGTTTGTTAAACTGGATTTACAGGCAGTCGCAGAGTCACAAAATCAACAACTAACCCTCTCTACGAAATCAACCGCAGCCACAAGAAAATGAGCAGAGCCAAGAGAGCGCAGGTTCGTGACCTTACGGGAAGCGTACTAATCGACCGCCCTTCGCATCCAGCGGGCTTAAATGTTTCTGTAATCGTCGGTGCCACCCGGTTGTCACGTCAATTGTTCGGCCGTTATCAATGCATTCGGACCCGAACGCTGCCAAATAATCACGTGACGACCCGCTGGCACACATTCTTATGTCCCTTCTAAGACGCCTTATTCAGGAAATGCGGGCCTATCGACGCAAGAAGGCACTCTGTGAGGAGTTCGATAAGATCGGTTAGTCTCCTCCTGGTCCTCTGCTCATGGTTGATTCAGAATGCGAAGAGGAGGAGTTCCCTGCGAGGTACTCGCAATGGTACCAGAAGTTGCTCGACTCTGGCAATGACTCGGTGTTCATTTATCAGAAGATCATGAATACCATCAGACGCTTTTTCGCCACCAAAACTTTCGAGAGCAACGTACCGGTTTGTCCATCTGTTGGTCTTGTAATAGATTGTTTTAGAATCTAGTTCACGAGTTTTTGAGAAACCACGCAGTGCAGGCATGCACTGACATCAATGAGTACTACGACACGGAGGAGCGAGGCTACGGGGACAAGGAGATGGACAGGCGGCTGCTGGAGATTCAGGTTCACGCTATGCTCGAAGCCCATCTGATCAGCATAGACGAGGACAAGGACGTCAAAGATGTGGGTGCATTCTATTCTATCCTTATTATAGAGAAATTCAGATCATAAGGAAGATGCGTTTCATCTACATTGCTTCTGATGTGGGAAAGATGAAGTCCTTCCTGGAGGAATCACTCTCCGACCAGTCAGTTTCCACTTCTCTTCAATTCCTAAAGTATGGATTTTAGGTTCAACCACGTGATTCCGAAAGAAATGGCGCTGGTTTTCGACGAACTCTGTATTCCCCTTCCGGCGGACATAGAGGAATTCGATCCGAACGCCGGAAATCACCTGGTGCGTTCCGATGATAGATGGCCTAGACGGATCCCTTTGTTTCAGCCAGATGAGGTTATCAACCCCTGCTTGCGGAAACTGCGTGCTCGTGATGACACGGTGCGCCAGCTGAAGGAAATGCTGGAGGAAGCGGCCGTGTCGGACGGCAGTTCCAACGGCAAGGAGAACAAGAAGGCCAAGGCCCGTTCCGAGAGGAAACAGCTGCCAGCCGCTGCGATGCGTGAGATTCTCCAGAAACAGTCTAGTTTTGATTAGCACCACCAGAGTCACCCGTGGCGACCAGGAGAAGAGAGGCTGCGAGGATGAAGGTAGTGTTGGAGACGCCGGAAGATAAAATGCAGAAGATGGATGAGGAACCGGAGGTTTTCGACGAGGTGAGGGCAGCGGAGATAACCCGCTCATCGCTTTCTCCTTCGCTTTTTGACTACTGCTTTTGTTTTCTCACGTACCTTTCATTGTATCATTCCAGGTTGTGAAACAAACTCCGATGGCGAAACTGCGACAGCACAGGAAGAGCTCCGCCAGACTCAGCGAACTCGTCAGAATCAGGTTCGTTTATTTTATCCCTCCCTTCTCACAATAATTCCCTTTGCTTTGAACTCACACCTATTTATTGTGAAAAGAATACATAGCAGTAGATACAAAATCAATTTTACATTTTAGCGAGGAGCGTAGGCGCCCTGCCCGTGCTGCCGCCGTTGCTTCTGAGAAGGCTAGCAGAGCCATCATTTCGGTTGGTATCCCCCACTCTGCCTCTAGCATAATCAATTTCTTTAGGCCCAGGTCGCCCCCAACGCCACCAAGGAGGTTCTCTTCGGCACTCCCTCTCCTTCTCCTCGTCCCCAGCGAACCGCCAGAGCCAATCTCCTGGATCGGTTCTCCGACACTCCCAGTTCCTCCAGGAGGGTCAAGGTGGAGAGGGACCCATCCCTGCAAGATGACGTCATCCTCTCTCCTGAGAAGAAGCGCCTCCGCAGCTCCTTCGGATCGCCCCCTCTGGAGGAGATCCCCGGTCTCGGTTCTGAACACATCTCCATGTAAGTTCTCCCCGTTTCTTGTTATTAAAGGCCTATTGCAGGTACAAGCGTCGTTTGTCGGACATCAAGATGAAGAGTGCCCCGGTGGCGTCGCCTGGACATGCCCGGCCGACCAGGACCAGTCTCTTCGACGACGCCGACAGCAGTAAGCCAAAGGTGGATCAGGGGAGTATACAGAAGAACCGTACGGGGAGAGCGGTGCGTAGTGGCACCACAGTCCATTTAGGTGGGTTCCCCTCCCCTCCCCCTCACTGGCGTGATTAAGGCTGATTTGTTCAGCGCATATACTCCTGAACGTGCACAATCCCGCTCCACTCCTAGCCTTTCATCCTAACAAGTTGGGCGATTCTTCCGTTCCGAAGCTGCAGAGACTGGTGGGTTCTACTTCCCTTCCGTTTAATTGAGTGTTCAGGTCCGAGCGGCCAAACGGTCGCAGAAGGTCCGTCTGCAGAGGCTTCGCAACCGCGTGCGACAGGCGCAGTCTCAGGCCATGTCCCAGGCGGAGTAATTTATTTCCTCAAAGAATCTCAGTGTCTCGCAATCTCAGTTGTTTTCTTCTTCCCTCTAGTCGCATCTTGAGCGTTCTTGTCCCACTCATTGGGTTCCTCTCTTGCTCTCCTACAGTATCTCCATGACTCTATCCGTTGTGACTCCCGCATAAACCGAACGCTAAGGGTTCATTCATATCTCCGTTTCGTTATTTGTTCCATGTTGACATTTCGAATATTAAATTATTCTCATCACAGATTTCTCAGTTGTTGTGGTTGTGTCCACTAGATTTATTGGCTGCGGCGGCTGACACGTGCCAGATCTTTGATTTGCCTCGAGCCTCTGGGATGTGGGTCAACGGAGTGTCGTTTAGAAGTACGAACCGAGTAAATAAGGAATCCCCTTCCGTCTATGCGTGGAGACGCCGATCCCGAAGGCACGCGCCGTAGCCAGCGACAGCGCATCGACCTCAGCGTCGCAGAGGAAGGGTACGTCAATGGGAGGATTGTTCCGTAGACAGAAAGAATGGAGGAAGGAAAACGAGGAGTAAATGGGCAAATAAAATATAAAAGAAACCAGGTGGAGGTTTATCCCAGTGGAAAATGAGTCTTGGTTACGTGACGAGCGAAGCGCCGCGCACGTTTACCCTCGAACCATTTTCACCCTCATTTTTCTTGGGAGCGGTTGTTTCACGAAGGGAATCTCCTTTTGAAAATTTATTAAAATGTGTGGTTTCAAGGTTCCAGCTTTTCAATTTTTGTAAAAGGTGTCATCAAGTTCTTATAGAAAATTGTGTTTTCTTCAGATTCGATCGTGCGGAGCTTGAGAAAGCTCTCCGCGCCAGTCTGTCTGAAGCACAACAGCGTGAAAAGGAGCAGCCGAAACGGAAAGGAAGGAGCAATCAGAAGAAGACCAACACTCCCAAGGTAAGATGGCTCCCAATTAGTTCACCAGTCTTCTGCAGAAGTTTGAACCCGTCGAAGCTAAGAAGAAGGCTTCCCCTCCGAAAAGGAAGCGCCAGTCGTCTATCAGCGAGAAATCGGACGTAGAGGACGTCAAATCCGAGAAGAAACAGGTGGCCAGGTTGTTTTCAAGTTGTATAATGCCTGTTTTAGCTCCTCAAGAAGGCGAAGGAAGAGGTGAAAAAGGAGGTTAAAAACGAGAAAACCAAGGGAAAGCCGGAGGTGCAGAAGACTGTGAAGAAGGAAGTAAAGGAGGAGGTTCCGAAGGTCAAAGAGACCAAGACCATCTCGAAAGAGGTTCGCTTTCTCATTAGCTAAAGACTGGCTCTTTACAGAGACCTTGGACGCGGAAGGCCGCCGCAGTGGTAAAGGCCTCTCCCAAACAAACGCCATCGGCCGCTCCTGGAAGGGAACACGCCTTAGGGAAGCGATTGGCACACACCCAGGTAGGAATTAGGTTACTGTAGAAGACATTTTTTCAGGCGAGTGACTTTATCACATTGCTGGCGTGTGCGACCAAAGTGCTTGGAGGCGGGGATCAGCCAACCGACTACGTCTTGTAGACCCTCCCCCTCTTCTACCTCGAAATGCTTCGTCTAATTCTCCTCTCCCTCGCATTTATCCTCTCCCTGCTCATATTCCAAGCTGGTTTCCTGCTCAAGCGCAACGAACTCCATCTCAATAGCACATGTTCCGACGCCAAGGTCGGTGCTTCCGGTTGTTGGATGCCCCAGCAGCAGCCAAAGGTTAGTCCTATTTGAGGATTGCACAACCAGTCGGCTTCAGATAGTTCTTCTGCTCGTAGATGCCCTTCGACACGACTTTTTGGTTCCCCTGGCTGCGGAAGAAAAGGGCTCGAACTGCCGTGGCCACATGCCTTCTGTAGCTGATCTCCTGGGGAGAGGGGCTTCCATCGGCACGATCCTCGCAGATCCTCCCACCACCACTTTGCAACGAATTAAGGCTCTCACCACAGGTAAATCCCTTTGATCATCAGGAATGAGACTTACTAATAATTCCAACTGCGGTTCTTTATTTGATGTTCAGGTACCCTTCCCACATTCATCGATGCCAGTGACAACTTCTCCCCGGATGTCAAAGTACTCGAGGACAACTTTCTATCCCAGGCGCGGTCCCTCAATCGCTCCGTTCTATTCTTCGGTGACGACACTTGGTACATCATCTATCCATTCACCTAACGAATCCCTTCCAGGCTCTCTCTGTATCCAGAAGGATTCGATCTATCCAGAAGCCTTGGCTACCCCAGTTTCGACGTAAACGACCTGGACACGGTGGATGAGGCGGTCCGTCGTCATCTCGACGACGTTTTGAAGGAAGACGCTGCAGCAGACCTCATTGTGGCCCATGTACTGGGAGTGGATCACTGCGGACACAAATTCGGACCCAGTCATCCCCAAATGGCCCATATCCTCAAAAGAGTGGGATCTTTCTTATTCATTTCTTAGAAGATTGTTTAGACGGATAATTTGATCTCGAGGACGGCGGCTGCTCTGAAGGAGAATGACCTGCTGGTTGTCATCGGAGACCACGGGATGACCAACACCGGGGATCACGGAGGAGACAGTGACGATGAGACACACGCCGGCGTTTTTGTAAGTGCCCTTCACTGGCATCTCCTCACAGTACTTTTAGGTCTATACCCCTGGTCGTCGTCTGTCTCTCCCCTCGGCGCCCATCCGACAGATAGATCTTGTCCCTACGCTGTCCCTGCTCATGGGAGTGCCGATTCCCTTCTCCAATCTGGGAATTGTCATCACTGAGCTCTTCTCGGAGGAACAGGCCATGCGTGCCGTGGAATTGAACTACGTCCAGATGATGAGGTAGGTCGCCAGGAAGAGTGAACCTACTGTATTTTAGGTTTGCGAATACCTACGCGTCCGCACATGGATTCCCCGAGTTGTTTGATGTCACTGCACACGACGCCATCAACACGAAGGAACAGATATCGTTAGTTCTTTATTTTATCCCAAAAACAGCCATTCAGGAGTATGTTGCGTGTGCAGGACCTTCTAAGGGCCGCTTGGACACAGTTCGACCTTCCTCTGATGCGCACGGGTCTAATGTCTCTCGTTGAGGCGACACTCTTCCTCTTCTCCGCCAGGACCATAGACCTCCCCATTGCTATATGTAAGCCCTCTGCATCCATTTGCCTTATAATCTCTTCCAGTGCGTTCCGGATGTCTCCTCCTCCAACTGGCCATCCTCTCCGGTGGTCCAGAGGATAACCCTGCCGTGTGGATGCTGATGATAGTCTTACCTCTCTCCATAGTCTACTCCATCGGTTCCATTTTCCTCTCGGCCATATCCTTCCGAATCGGTTCCCCCATCCGGGCTGTGGCCTTCCTGGGTACATTTCTTCCGTCTTTTCCTTACTTCTTTCTTTCAGCCGTTGTTCTCCATTCGGTCTCCTTCCTCTCGAACAGCTTCGTCGTCTACGAGGGCCACTGCATCCGTTTCCTCCTGCAGACAGTCGTCTTGACTGCGGCCTTCTTCCACTTCAAGACATACATGATGGCTGGCAGGAGCAGTTCCCGTTCTCTCATTCGACCTGTGTCTTTTTTCAAGACAAATGAAGGTTGAGACCTCCAATACTATAATCCTCATATTTCCAGGAATCTGTTTCGTTGTTGCCATGTCGATCCTCCGTCTGGAGCCCTTATTCCATCGATGTCGCGAGGAGGAGATCGGCTGTGACCTGCACTACCCCGTCCAGCTCATCGGCGCCCTCACCTGTAAGCCCTCTTTCCTCCTGCTCTCACCCCTTCCTTTCAGCCGATGCCCAATTCTGGCGCCTCCTCGTCTCCCTTGTGTCACTGGCATTGTTCGGCTGGTTCATGGCCCGTCGTCAGCCGAGGGACCCCTCTCCACTGGGAATCAGCTGGGCGCTGTCCAGACTCGCATTGTTCGCAGTTGGCTGTCACCAAGTAGTCCAAGTGGCCATCACCAGCGTCGGTTCCAACCCGCAGCTTCAAGTTACCTCTATGGCCACCGCCCAGGTACCTGGCTTAGCTTCAGATCTAACCCGCTGTTTCAGTTTGTATACGCTTGTACCCTAGTCGCAATGTTAGTCGCTGTAGTTTATAGAAAGTGAGTAAATGAATTTTAGGCGAGAAATCCCCTTTCAGACGGGTTCATTCCTTCGACCTCCAGCTGTGCGTCTCCTACGCCCTCAGTTGGTCGCTTCTGCTGCTGCTTGGCGACGGACTAGTGCCTTCCTTCCTGGCCTTTGTCGCTCTCCCTGTCGCACTATTCCAACTCTCAGACCAACGTTAGTCTACCGTGCTTCTCAACCGCATACGATAATCTTGCAGAATCGCTGCCTTGGCTGTGTAGTCTTCTGGTGCCGTTCGGTTTCTACTTCACGGGTCATTCGCCGACCCTCTCCGCCATTCCCTGGCAGGTAAGCCTTTTCTCCACCCCTTCAATCAGATCCTCTTTTCAGGCTGCCTTCGTGGGTGTCCCTGGCAACTTCTTCCTGCAGTTCGTGCCGGCCGTCCTGGTCCTCTTCCACCTGTTCTGCTCCTCGGCCGTTGTCTGTTCCCTCCTTCCGTTGCATCCCTCCTGTGCCTCCGATTCCTTCCATTCCTTCATTGCCTCCTCCTCCCTCCGTGTCCTCGCCGTCTGTTTGGCTGCCCTCGTGCATCGGCGCCACCTCATGGTCTGGAAGATCTTCGCCCCGCATTTCATCTTCGAGGCCTTGTCCTTCCTCCTTCTGTTGTTCCTAGTCTTTGCTAGCCGATGCCGTTCTCATTAGGCCTTACCTCAGTGCCACTCACTTTGCATTGCCAATCTACGTTTAGATGTGCTCTTAGTGCCCTCCCTTTCACTTCAATATTGTCTTCAGATCAATGTGTTTTATCCATCACAAATAAATTTAATGGTTATTGTCGATTATGGTTTTAATTTGTGTTGCGGAAGTGAGTTTCACGAGTGACAAGGGACAGCGACAAAGAATCTCATGCGCCAGCCTCAGGGCAGTTGACACGGGTTGAAAACATTTTAAAAGATGAAATCCCTTAATGTTACCCTTCTGCAGAAGTAAATAGCATGGATAACTCCTGTACACCGGTGACCGTAAAGAGTAATAGCCGACGGCAATGTGGGCCGGTCGCGGATTAAACACAACCAACGAAGTACGCCGGAACGGTGAGTCGACACAACAGCCCTCATGCTCTCCCTTTTACATACCTCAATCGCCCCTGTTCATTTCTTTCTCATTATCGTGACTCCATCGAAGTCTTAACGAAGTTTAGCGATACTATGTTAACTATGCGAGTCTTCATCCTCATTGAAGATAAGGACTGTTAGAAACATTAAATTTCGCTTCTTGGGACATATATCTAATAAACATTAAAAGATAGGTGAAATAACCTTATATAGATTGGTAAAGGCTCTGTCTCCATTTGTAGATCAACAGTACAAGGGCGCTTTACAGCTTATCGGCTAGCGGCTGGTTTTGTTTGTGTCTCTCGTGCGGTTCGTGGCTACCGAAAGTGCGTAATCCTGCCGGTCTGTGCCCGGAAGAGTGTGTTGTGGTAGTAGTGTACTAGAGCCCCGCGCTGCTCAAACAAATATGCGACTGCGGGCGAGAAAATACAAACAGAGCCCTCGCCGCCCTCGGCCGAGTCTCCCCTCCTTCAGGCGTCGGATGTCGTGGAAAGGACCCGAAGACCCGTGTCTCTTCGGCCCGGAGACCGTCGACGTCAACGGTCGACTGATGCTCGTCGACTCGAGGTACCCCTCCAGCGCCCGAGGGATCATCAAAGTCCTCGAAATTGTAAGCATTGAATAAGTAAACGTGCACTTACTGCGATGTTCGAAAAATATACAAATCCAAAAGAATCTTTCATTATCTAAATAAGCATTCAGGTGATGTGTTTCCTAGCCCTCTTGTTGGTTGGAGTGTCCCGTCCAGTTCACGATGAAAGAGGAATTCCACTGGCATTTTCTGCCGCTGGCATAATCTTGGCCTTTTCTCTTCTGCTCTCCTACGTCCTGGCATTGAACACTCGCGTTCGATCCACGCCTTGGTTTGTCATGGTCAGTTCACCCCTATCTTCATTCTTGATCCCAAAATTGTTTGGATTACAGTTCAAATAGATGCATTTTTCACTAGTTCTGGTTTAATGAGAGAGTACAGATGAGGCATTGTCAAATCAGTCAGATCAAAGCAGGGTCAACTAAAACCCTTGTGCTAAGCAACTCCATTTACTCAGTTTAAAACCGATTAAAATTTAGTTTCACCGAGCCCAAAGTCAAAACTAAGATCAGTTCAGGAGGCCACTTCTTACGTGTTCATGGGCTGTGGTCTATTCATCAGCGCCCTTTTGATGTGGATCTTCTGTGCCAACCACTGGTCGAATGTCAACCCCGAATGGGAGATTGCTCCTTCCCTCGCAGCGGTAGACTATTAATGTGCAACCAACCTCTCTTTTCAGGGAGCTTTGTTTGTTTGTGCAGTTGTATTCATCGTGGATTTGGCAATGATCGTCAAGAACTGGAAGAGATGGTCATGGCGTCCAAACGAAGAGGTCGTAGAAGCACCGCCTACCGTACTGCCATATTGAATAAGTGAGATAATAAGTAATAATCAGTCTACCCACACGTTATGAGAACGATAAAGATCTTTCATTATTTGTTTCCTAGTCTCTTTCCAAGTGGGGATAAAACCAATGTTTTATTCATCAAATAGAGTCTATCTAAAACGTTAAATATGATCACAGATCTGGAGTACTCATAGGCCCTAACGTCCACCGAAAGAGGAAAACAAAGAAAACTAAAGCCTTGGCAAGATAGGAAATTATGATGGCGTTCGATTATATTGGAGAGAGAGGGGAGAGGAGGATCGAAACTCGTAATGTTCGATATTTACAGAGACAAATGCGATGTGGAAGGCCTATTGGTGGTAGTGAAGGCCTGGGATTTTCAATGAATTGAGCTCCGGTAGACGGAGTGGCTGGTGGAGGGGATTGGTGGGGTCGTGTAGGGAGCCAAGAGAGGAGGAGAGACCCGAAAGGGAGGAGGACATTGAGGGGAGGGAGTGTAATTGGGAGGAGAGGTTGGAGGAGGAGAGAGAGAGCGACGGAAGGCCGGCGTAGTGGGACATAGAGGACATCGATGGCAGGGGGTCAGGCTGAAAGTGAATAACTAGAGGAGCTTTTGAAGAAAGAGTACCTTAATCTGTTGATGATCGAGGATCATCGGCTGTTCCTTTGGCAATGGTGTTGTAGAAGTCACATGGTCTTCGTCCTTCTCCAGCTTCAGGTCCTTAGAGTCAGGTTTGCAAGTCGTCGTCTTCCAGTGAGTCCTCAGTCCCGAAGGGCTAAAGTCACTCTGTTTGTTGCATTCCATAACCCCAACCTAATATACTTCTTTCCACATGAATTACACGTGTATGGCCTCTCATTGGCATGAAGTCTTTTGTGGAGTCTCAGATGGACGTACTGGGTGAACTTGGCTGTGCACATGTCACATCCATAGGGCTTCTGGCCGTTGTGTAGTCTCAGATGAGTCTTCAAGTTGGAGGTAGAACTGAATCTCTTCTCACAGATTTCGCAGCGATGAGGGCGCTCTCCTGAAAAATTCCTTCGTTTCAAGCTTTCACATGAACAAAGATACCTGTATGCACGAGATTGTGTTTCTGCAGATGAGCGAGTTGTGTGAATTCCTTCCCACAAACATTGCACTTGAATGGTCGTTCACCCGTATGTGTCCTGCAACGATTCCTCTATACTTGTTTCTTTATTGATTACCTGACGTGTACTTTCAGATTCGACAACTGTCCGAACGTCTTATTGCACTCTTTACAAGCATATCTTGTCTTCCCATTTTCCTGTTGTTGCACAAACTGCAATATTTTGTTATACTAGTCTTGGGGTATTCTTACCTTGGGGATGTTGTACCCTTCATTGGGTCCGGGAGTGTTGGGTGGAGGGAAGCCGCTTCCACCGAAGGCTGAGCTGCTTCCACCTCCACCGCCTCCTCCGAAGTGACCCCCTAGGCCTCCAGCGGTGAATGAGTGACCAGAAGAGAAAATGGGTTTAATCTCCTGGCTTCCATAGATTCCAGAGTAATTGCCAAAAGGAGTGCCAGCTGTGGCGGCGAGCATCGGCTGGTGGGTCTCAGTGGCCTGGCCGGATCGAATGGAGACGCCAGAAGCCACGGCAGCAGCCGGAGTGGAGGCAGTCGAGGGAGGCACCCAGAGACCGCCAGAGGTGGCCAATTCAGCAGCCGTGAACACTTGCTGCTGCTGACGACGCATGATCTCTTGGATGAGGGAGAAAGTGAGGGTGGGACGAATGGCAGCCGGGGCTGGGAGGGGGGAGTCCAGGCGGGTGGGGACTGGTCGATGGACGGGGTTCTGGATGACATTCGGACGGGACTGCACTTCTGGGAGAGAGGGAGGAGAGCAACTGGAATTGGTTGAATTAGGATCACTTGGAAGACGGTGGTTACCTTGTTGAGTTGCTCTTCTCACTCGAGTTGTCATCGCTCAAAAGATGCACCATCTCTGCCTGAAAAGTTCAGTTTATATATACGAACATGCCAGACTTCATAGTCCCCAATGCTTGTGGGCCCATCTTAAGGGAAGACTCTTTGCTTTTTCAGCCAACTCTCGGTTGTTTCTTTCATTGAAACGTGCAGTCCAATAAGTCGCACCCAAAGATAAGAGTGCCCCCAGATCCGGTGCCTAGGCGTCTGTCACAGTAAAGGTCAAAGATTTGTTATCCAGAAAATCGATGCTTTAACATAGTCAATTCTATTTCAAAAGACTTCATTTGTTTCCTTTGACCCCAACTAACCTCATCTGCGTCGGCTGCCTTCTCACTGCGACTGCTCTCGATGGCATCCTTCTTCATACTGTAGTCGAGTGCCTCTGGTGTCTTGGCCACTCTTCGCTTGGCCACAATCGCCTTCGCAGCCTCACAAGATGTGGGGTACTGTAGCTTTAGAGCATAGTCTCTGCTGTACCAGAAGGAGAGTTCTGTGTTTGGCTTGATCGGCCTGATGGAGTAGAAGAAGATCTCCTTGTCTACCTACAATGCATGGTTTTTCATGACAAAGAGAGAAATGTACCTGACAAGCGACAAGATTCTGACGTTCGTGGTTGTCTGCCACGGTTACGTACTTCATCCAGTTGCACTTGGCATCATCGCTAACTTGGACAGTCTTCATAATCCTGCCTCCAGTGGGAGAAAGGATCTTCCATTCTGTAGGGGAATCCAAAGGAGCAGGAGTACCACGGCCACCTCCTGCGTCACTGGCTTCAGAAGGAGCCATCAAGGCGAGGTCCGCATTGACGCTCTTCGATTCTCCCACGAGGGGCCCGAAGCGAACCCCCTTGGGGATATAGTCGACAGACCAGACTCCTGTCTTCTGAAAAAGGAGCAATAGAAGGGGTTGGGAAGGAAGCTTTAACGGTGGTTTAGGGAAAACCCACCGCCGAACTGGAGCGGAAGGTGAGGTTGAGTGGAAGGGAGGTCATCGCCCTGTTCTTCGCATCCTAAAATGTATCTGATGTCTTTGTTTGTCTGGGTTACGGTACCTGATGAAGCGCCGGTTTATCAGGTACATGGAAAACGCATAGCTGAGTGAAGATTTCGTCGCCGCCGTCTCGCCAGTCGCTGTCGCCAGCCATTCGGGAAGGGTCTGCAAAAGGAGATGAGATTAGGTTCCAGGAATGCCGGCTCTTTACCACCCTTGTTTCAAAGACGGAAAATGATTTAAACAAGTGATATGTTATAACAAATCTAGGAAATTTATGAAGGAGCATCTGAAAACCTACGATGAGGGATAGCGTCTAGAAACCCGAGGCGAGGTAGACACAATGGCTCCACCCGGTATCATATTTGAACGTGATATTTTCCAGCTTTTTCAGCGGTCTACCGTATCTATTTCGAGTCACCCTTGTTTGTCTGCATTGGTACGGGTGCCACAATCAGCAGACTTCGTCTTTCGTGTTCTCGTGTAATTTTTGCCGAAAGCCTTATCTTCCCTCCCCCTACGCAGCTAAACAACACATTCTGTCTGAGATAACAACTGGGGAACCCCTTCTACTGTAGATTTCACAATCCGTCTTTCAAAGAAAAGGATAAACAACCCCTGGAAAAAGTTATCTTCACCTGAGGCGGCGGAAAACACGCCAGGAGGCTGAATGTTGACTGAAGATGAGGCAGAAGAGGGTGCTGCGCCGAAGGGAGGCGGTGCGGCGGAGGAGCCGCCGTCTCCACGGTCTTCACCCATACCCATCTGGAAGAATCACGTATTCGGAGAAAGGAGGCTGATAAGAATTGGAAAAAAGACCTGGAGAGGGAAGATAACAATTAGGTGGGATCTATAATCGATGAGATTTTGAAAAAGACGCTTTGAAGGAATGAGGTGTTCTGATGAAAGTAGACTATGGCATGGGAAATGGAGTAAGTGTCGACTTTGACCGGAGAATCGATCGAAGCCATGCCGGAGGCAGTATCGGCGAAACGGTTCGAGATGGACAGTGACGGAATTAAGAGATAAGGAGGGAGAAGAAACAGAAAGCGAAAGTAAAGAATTCTGGAAAACGGCAAATTTTCATCTTGATAATAGGATGGGCTAAATCAGACAAACAATTCGGACTAGCCAGTGCAATAGTCATAATTAATGGGTGGTCTGAAGTGGATTATCAGATAGAAATGACACTGGGGAGGGCAGGTGCACCCAGGGCAGTGAGCTAAAACCTTAGCACATTTATTAAGGACAAGAGCGTTGTTACAAAGAGAGGTAGAGAAATAATCGATGAATAAACTTTAAGGTTCATCAGATGAAATGTTTAATAAAATATTAAAATGCAACCTAAGGCAGTAGGACAAGAGGACGCAAGAAATGGAAAAGTTTTGCAGAAATGGTTTATCTAAAATTTTGGAAAGCCAAACGCGAAATTAACTTCAGTTAAAATTTCATACGCATATAAATTTTAAAATGATTTTTGACTGAGACTGAAAGTTTGTTATATGTAGGATTACATGGGGTAGTAGAATTAAATGCATTCTAAATAGAGGATACTTTTAAAACGAGCAAGCTAGGGAAAAAGAAAAATTAAAAAGTTTTTTTAAAGCTTATTTAATATTTTGCTAATTTAAGTTGAAATTAAGCCACTGTAGATGATAACCATGTAAGCTACCCAAGTTCTGAAATTGCTGACATCCGCAGTTCAAGTATCTAAGTTCCGAAAGAATCCGCGTTTCGATTGAACTAGAAAGTGGTCATTCCGTGCAAAGACTAAAATGTCTCCTTCGGGTTCACTCCGGGTCTTCGCCCGCAAAGGGTCCCGGAATCGGGTATGTTTTGCGGAGAAAGGGAAGGCTTCGTTCGGGAGGGGGGCGGGAGCAGATCAAAGGCGAAAGGGACGGTGTTATCTCTGTGGAGAGAGGGGGAAGTCAACGAAATGAGAGATATCAGGCAGAAGGGACCAAGGGAGGGGGAAAGAGAGAGGAAGAGAGACTCAGATGTTCTAACACAGATAGTTCAGAATAGAAGTCGCTTCGAATGAGATTGGGTTTTGAACCTTTAAAGTGGAATACTACAAGCCTAGCACATTTTTATCTCGCTGATAAAAGGAAAGATGACATCTTATTCAATACAAAAGTAGGTAGTGAACTATTATTTGCAATGTCAAGTAGGTGAGGGACATGTTCAGGGGAGGTCAGCAAGTAAGTCCATGTTAGGGGCTTGGGCCCTCTGCCTTGGCTGTAGAGGGATAGACTCATAATTCAATTAGTTTGTTTTCATGGTCTCAGAAATTGAGAGGAAGGAAGTGGACGTGCTCTTTGCCAGAATTAGAACAACGGATCAAACTGCAACTGATAGCCAAATAAGCAATCGTAGTTCCTTGAAACATGGCTGATTCAATGGTCTCAGAAGAACTGGCATCTTGGGCACTTGGCAAAGCGGTGATGTTTGTAAATAAGTGTGGATGTGGCTATCGATTGGATATCCCAGTGGATGCGTGAGTGCGTGTGTCCGCAGCGTGTCTTCTCGACCGGTCGAGTGCAAAGGGCGAGCAGGAAGTGCGTCCGGTCGTCGCATCGCCTACCTGTCCAGCCAGCGAAAGCCTTTGCCGCCGAAGGAACAGCCGAAAGCCGAAACCCGTCGGCCATAATGGAGCTGTTTTCCAAGCTTCGCGGGGAGAGTTAGCCGAGATAACCGGCCGACCGACGGCCGCTCTTGCCCATAGCTGCCAGCCGAGAATGGGGATGACGAGGGAATGGAGGATAGTCGGGAAGGTCTACGGCATTCTGAAGAGCAGAACAACATGTCCGGTCTTGGAGTACTTCGGTGGTTCCCGACTAACAGTCAGATGTCTGACCAAACTGGAGTGACCTCGACGAGGACTGAAATTCCTACCCAGATGACCGTCCGTGGTCTACTAAGGCCAGTGTCTCCCCCGCAGTCTATGCCCGTTTGTTCCCTTGCAGACAAGACAGTCGGATCCCTTGGAAAGTTGCCGAACGGCGACTTTTGCGCGCGATGATGCCGCCACTCGGCTGGCACCGAACGGCACACACGTTTAGACGACGTGTTGGCGGCGGAACCGGTCAGGGAGGAGCTGTTTTTGGTCGCAGATCTCGTCCCGACGAGGAATCGAAATGCTGGATGGCCGAAAGTGCGATTAGCCAAAGGTCCGGGAGCGGGGAAGGGAGAGGAGGTGGCAGGCGAAAGCGAAGACGAAGGGTCGGGGGGAGACCCGGGTGCCAGGGGAGAGATAGGGAAAGAAAGAGAAAGGGACTGGGGAAAGAGATTGCCGCGGGAAGAAAATGAGGCACATAAGAGATAGAGATTTACTCTTACATTCTCAGTTCTGTCGATACTTGTACCTCTAATTGTAAGTTAAAGCTTCTCCTAAGTGTTAAAGCCAAACCTCTATGAAGCCTAGCATCATAGTTATCTCACTAAGGCTCAAAAAGAATCAGAACCTTTGGCGGATGAAGTAGACCGCATTGCCTAGTTAGCATAGTATAGAAGCCCTTCTGATCTTCCACCTGTCCCACCTTGCCCCGTGTCCTCAAGCCCTTCTTGTCCTCCCGGAGGTCATCCTCCGACCAGTCAGGGTTGCATTTTCGGGCGCGAATTAGCGGTCGGCGAAAGGGCGCCGGGACGGGGTGAAATCGCACTCGACGCACGAAATCCTGGTTTAGAGAGTGCATAAAAGCAGCGAGGATCGGCCGGTTTTCACCTGTTTCCGGGAGGACACGCAAATGCAAGATTTAGAGACTCCGAGGGAAAATCGCCTCGAATTCGATGGGAGTCATCAAGGAGAGGGAAGTCTTCAACTTTGCACCTCCTTCTTTGTGGAAGCGTGGATACGAGTAAAAACTCCTCACCCACCCAACTCTAGTAATTAAAATCCCTCCTTCTTTAAAAGTCCTCCAAATTTCCCGCAAACCCCTTTTTTTCGCAAAGGCGTCCTCGAGAAGAACGCCTATGCGCGCGCGAGCTACGGTAGCCGTTGTTTACGGCTGTTGCGGCGGCCTCGGCGAAGGGGCACCGGCTGGCACTAACGAGAGTGCAAGGCCACCCGGCTGGAGACTCGAAAGTGGCGATACAGAAAGAGATATTGACGGACGGATATAAGGAAAGGAATTAGTGGAACAACCATAATAAACTATGAGACAGTTATTATATGGAAACTTGGATTCGGGCAAAACTGATTTTTACTTGATGACTGATGACAAAGCTTTGTCAAAAGAACAACCTTCATCTTTACAAACAAGCGAGAGAGTGTGAGATAGATACAGCGAGAGAGATGGCGGGAGAGTGAGTGAGAGACAGAGAAACAGAGAAACAGAGATACAGAGATGCAGACCCTTGATTATATAGTGAGAGTATCATTAGATCGATCATTTTTCGGGTACTTTCCCCTTGGGATGTCCTTCGTTGATATCGCGAGAGGAGAATCTCCGTTAGTGAGAGCCCAGCCGCGGAGATTACTGTATCACGTCATTCTTTGCACAGACAATTCAAATGGAGGAGAATTAACCCAAGGAAAGATGAAACCACGAACTTTGAAACGATAGGCCAAGCATAGGAAGGGACAGAACAGGGAAAACAGCGAGAAGGGAGAAGAGAGGCAAAATATATAGAGAGAAAAAACAACATGCATTTCTCGCAACGCCTCGATGCTCAATTTGCCTTGGAGAGCTTGGCGTACCGTAGAAAAGTAGAGGTAGACATTTGAGACTTTAGACACATGATGTATAAAACCAGAGGACGAATGCACGAGGGTTGTACCATGGTTATTTTACTCTTTTCTATATGGAATTTGTTTCAAATTATCAGTTTCAAATGCCATCACAGTTAAAGATCATTTGAACACCGTCTGAAGTGCAACGACGCCTGTGAGCACGTGAGGTGGTGAGAAAGTGAAAAGTGAGGGGAAAGTAGGAGAAAGACATGAAAGTGCAGAGCGAGAGGCCCGGGACCGCCGGCTGGCGCCAGCGGACGAAGGCGGCCTTGGCCTTGCCGATCTGGGTCAACGGAGGACGCAGCAGTCCTGCGGATGGGCAACAAAGGAGTCCTACTTGCAAGTCCTTTTAAAGATTCCTAATGACAAGAAGCAAGTTAGCCAGAAGGGGACTGGCCAATACGGTTTGCCACAGTTGGTTTCGACAATAAGAGATACAGAGTTCTGAAGGAAAAGATACAAGAATTCATTTCTTTGCATTGAATTAAAACCACGGTTTCTACAATCCTGAACAGCATTCAAAAGGCAAAAGTATGCTCCCGGTGAGGATCGAACTCACGACCTTCAGATTATGAGACTGACGCGCTGCCTACTGCGCTACGGAAGCTCTGGGTTGCTGAGGCACCCATGCCGTGATAACCATGCAACTGCAGTTGAGAACGTAGCTTTAGAAAAAAAGGCAACGATTTCCAATG
The DNA here is from genome assembly GCA_022343465.1 of Oscheius sp. G VE-2021. Lineage (NCBI taxonomy): Eukaryota > Metazoa > Nematoda > Chromadorea > Rhabditida > Rhabditidae > Oscheius > Oscheius sp. G VE-2021. The sequence continues at coordinate 1,542,985 of JAJQXH010000025.1, forward strand.
TTTTTGTTTTGTTTCAATTACTTGACTCTCTCAATCTTTCGTTTCGATGTAACACACTTGGAAGATGCGAGATCTCTAAAGTAACGCAAAATGTCGTAAATTCGCCGAAGGCTTGGCCCAAAGTCATGAAATTCTGATCATCCGGTGAAAGTTCCAATATTTTCGCTATTCGGTGGATCACCTGTCGTCATCGACCGTCCATCGCCGTTTTTTCGTCCCAGCTCCCGGCTGGCGCGTGTTTTGCGCCAGTCGGCTGGCGCAATCTTTTTCGCGTGCCCGGTCAAGGCCTGCGTGCATTGTCGAGCGAAGGTCGGCTATGGAGCAGCCGTTTTTAGGATTTACAAGGGAAACAGAAGGGGGAAGAGTTCATGGAGTAGAATTCCAGGCTGTCATGCAAGGGATGCGTAAAATTATAATCACTTGACAACTTGGATCGGAATCCTATTCTTCGTAAATTGTGTTTAGTGCGCGTTTGCCACATAACTCCACTGTTTCAATTTGAATGTTTCTCGCAGAACTTTGCAATGTGTCGTCTCAAAATGCGTCCAACATTTCTTTAGAAGAGTTGTGTGATCTTGAAACAAGTTGGTCCACTCCCGAAAGCAAGTGATTTCGAATTGAAAAACAATGAACCTAACTATAAGCATTATATAAAATCTATTTAAAAAAATATAAACTTAGTTGCTGGGTCCAAAACTTGAATCCCTAAGTGAGGAGGTATTGGATAAACCCGTTCCAATGTCGCAAGGCGGTGAAAATTGGAAAGCGCTGTTAGCATTCTCTTTGTTCCAAAACCAACAGCATTTTCTAGACAACTAGGCGAATTTCTGAACTGAGTGTGTTCTCAAAGCGTAACTCTCGAATGGGATCTACAGTATGACCATTACGGCGGCACATGACACTATGAAACAAATATCTTAGGCAATTGTTTCATAGTGTCGTAGGCAAGAACCATTTACATTGATTTTGAAGTCTTACGGTCCGTTTACCAGCTTCCTAAAAAGAACCCTAAGTGTCCATGGTTCTAATGAAAGAATGAAGGTTGAAGCCATAGACCAAACTACGAATTCTGTTAAATCCCGGCTGCTCCGGGAGAAAGTGGATGAGTGGAGACGGAGCGAATGAATGGCAACCGGTCGAGTATGCAAATGAGCGAAAGAGAAACTGTACGAAGCGTTCGTGGCCAGCGGCAAACCGGACGGCGAGAGGACAGGATCGATCGACGACTGACCAGTGGCAGGGATTAACAGACACCGAATGATAAACGCAAATTACAAGAAGGAGAGTTAGAGGAGGTAGAATAGGATCATTTGTAGACTTTATAAAATTCTATGGCTCAAGATGAAAGCTTATATAGAACGCATCATTGAAAGCTCAGAGTGACCGGGCGAATCCTCGGACTGGCGGATATCTCCCTCCATGGAGTCGAGAGACCCTACAGTGGCTCATTGGCTTCTACCGTAATCCCCACCAAGGTTGGAGTTGTAGTGACCTTTTAGTCCGTTGTCTTCAAAAAACATGAAACAACTCCTCATTGAAACAATTCAGGTGATATAAAAGTTCTCGATTCGTCTGGCTCCCAACATGCAGTCGTCGGAAGTCAACCGCGGGGTGACATCGAGACGAAGCTCTGGCCGAAGAGGCAGTCTCAGAACTCTCTGAAGGCTCTCCCTTTGAATGCGGGATGGTTCTGGATAGGCAACTTCAGAGAAAATAATTTACAAAGTTAATTTTATTGTATTTTCAAGTTCTCTTTTCAACTTTTCCTATATGCAACGATTCCTTCTTCTCCGAGTGCAGACGCCACCGTGACCTGGAAAGTATCTTTCGGTATCTGACTTTTTGAACAATAACAGTTTTGAAGTTTGTGTGTCAAAGAAGACTAAAATCCTCACCCTGATCTGCCCGTTGTGTTCCTCCACTGCGTCCCTCAGGTCATCTCCCACGAATCCCTCGGGAATCGGAAATCTTCTCTTTTCCCCCGTCTTTTCACAGACCACATTACAATCTTCTTCATCCATCTCAGTCAACTGAATCTCATTGTACTGGTTAAATTGGCGTCCCACCAGGTATTCAGTCTTGGTGATCATTGGCTCCTCGACTGTTGTTTCTCCCGCAGGACGTCGTTCCTCAACGACTCCTCCGTTGAAGAGGTCCTTTCCCACGATGAGCCACTGCTCGGATCCTAGTTTTTCTATTTCCAACACCTGAATTCAAATATCACAGGACATTTATCTCGACCATACAAATTTAAACGTATGACGTTATATACTCGGGTATCGCCGCGTGTTTAACTATTAGCCTCATTCGTTATCCTGTATCAGCCTAATTACCTCCAGCTGACCCCGGGATTCGCACCCGTAAATAATCAGCAGGTCCAAGACAAGGGATTATATAAGTGAGGTCGTAAATTAGGTACAGGTTTTCAGGTTTTTTTCCGCACGAAAGTTAATAATTGACTACGCTTGGGTTAAACTACTATGTTTTAGCTCAGAATCATAATTTCGCTACAACAACGTTTAATTTACCCCAAGGTGAAATGTTCTATGAAAGTATGTTTAAAACTATAATAACTTTTTTTAAACAATTAAAAATTAAAAATTTAGTACTTGGTAAAATAGGGCAAAGTTCGAAACCTACCCTGCATGCCCTCCCAGAGATGACGACGTATTCAGAAGGCTTCACCTCAGAACAGTGCTTTGAGACGTATCTCCCAGTGATTCCCATCTAAACAATTGAAAAAAAGTTATTTTCTAATTAAACAATTGAGGAAATGGCGTGGGAAAGGCTCAATCGGGGACAAAGCCTCGGGCGACACATGCACTGCGTTACAGCAGGCAGTGTTATGCAGCCACAGCTGTTGTCAAACCTCCGTCGCAGGAGACTCCCAGTGGCAGTCTACTTCTTCTGCATTGATTAGAAAAGACCTTTGTTTTTTTTAAACATTTTCAAAATACGTTAATACGCCTGAATTGAATTTCAAAGAAATGTTCCCTTTGAATGTTACAAGTCGAGAGGACACTACTTTGGGCATTTTTCTTGAGAGTCTTTCATTCGGCCTTTGGGTAATAAGGTTGAATTTAAACTTTATATTAGTAAAAATAACATTTTTAGTTGACCGAAGATTAAAAAGAAACTGATCTGATCATTTGTCACGTTAAACTGACTCGCCGGAGAGAAAAAATTGGATGGCCAGCTGGGAGCTGGCACTTAAGAGAACATTCTTTGCAATTAAACTATTTATTAATGGGATTCATTCAAATGTAGTCTTAGCCAAAGCTAGTTCCCTCGAAATATGGCCCAAACAATATTTCGTGAAAATACTATGATGTTTTAAGGGGAATTCGAATAACAACATCAGAATAATTTCACCCATTTCCAAAACTCGCCGAACTATGATTGACTGTGAGTATAGATAGAATAAGGTCTTGAAGGCCTGGAGGATCTACTTGGTGGGCAGCTCCAGAAGGTAGGCGGTCAGAGTCTTCATTCCCTGGACGTAGTTGGTGCGGTTCATCTTCTCGTTCTGGGAGTGGGCCATGTCGTCAGAAGCACCGATCGGCAGAAGAACCACCGAGTTACCAGTCGGATCCTGAATTACTATGGTTTTGAGCAGAAGTTTAGATATTGAAGGAGTTCTTTAGAAGAAGAATCACCTGGAAAGTGGGGATAGACCCGCCCTCCTTCGTGTATCCACTCCGAACACTGAAACAACCGTAATTTTACATTCATTGGAATATTTCACCTCTCTTGATGGCCCACGCCCGCGCCTGGAAGTTGGGGTCATTGAAGTTGCCCAGCCAGGACTTTCCTGCATTCGAAGGAAGTGTACTCCGTCACCATGCGGTTGACAACCGACGGATGCATGTTCGGAACCAGACGAATCGAGAATTTTTCATTTTTCCTGAATAGACTCGATGTATAGAATGTTTTTGAAGAGAAAGAACTAATAGGTTTCTATAAATCAAACATTGATGGGAATTACGGTAGTAGCCAATGAACCACTGTTGACAGAACCGGACTCTTCCATGCATTCGAAACAGAACTGAAAGCAAAATGTAAGCAATTGACTATTAATAGATGGGCAATTGAGTTTAAAAGTGTCTTTTATTGTAATTTACTTCTGCCAGATGTGAAATCCTTTAAAGTCATCTCCCTCCTTCTGCATCGTCTCGATCACATTCAACCAAGCGACGACGGGTCCTTTGTCATCAGAAGACCCCCTTCCGAACAGCTTCCAGTCCTTCTCCGTCAATTCAAAAGGCTCGCTGATCCAGCCATCCTCAATCTTGGCCGGCTGAGGTGTCCGTAGATAAGCAGAGTCATCTTCTTAGGGTCCTTTCCCAACTGTCCTTTTTGGTCCACTTGGTCATCCTCTCGCAGTCTGCCTTCCTTGCAGGATCGCCGAAGGGAACGATGGGCTATTCTAATTTTCTCATAAAATTCAAATGGTTTAAATGCAGGTTATGCTAATTAACTATTCAATGTTACATTTAAAATGCGTTATTATTCGTAATTTTATTTTGACTTGTCATGCAAAGTTAAAGGGCCACACCCTTCACTGGACTGTCTATTGTGAAGATATCATTTTTCTTTTGGGACTTGTTTTATTGGCCCTAGTTAATCACCAAATAAACTCTTTTATTCTTTCACGGAAGGATTAGTCATAAAGTTAGTGTTTAATGAGTTCCCATGGAGGCCGTGCGGTAGGCGAGAGATGACGATTAATTCCTTTTTGAAGGTGCCGATGGGGGACGTGAGAAAAGGGCAAAAACACGGGAAACGGGCCGACAGACGGAATGGCTCAGCTGGAGTCCAAACAAAAACTTTCTTCTTAGAATATCTTGCCTTCTTAATATTTATGGGGTATAATGAGGTCTAAATTTCATGAATTACAAAACCAAAATCTTTTCGAAATAAAATATTGAAAGGGTTGACATTTATCCATAGCTTCCTTCCTTAATTGATAAGATTCAGTATTTTAACAGAAGAGACCTTGTTTTTCTTCCGCCCTCCTTCGGCCTCCCCGGATGCATCTGCCCTCTCCCAGGATTAGGCTTACCGGTGGATTACGCGTGTCTGCAGCTGTGTCCGGTTTCCCCAGAAGAGTCGATTCCGAATTTCACAGCCCATTGGCCGCAGGTGGCATCGTTTGCAACGCCGCCCAGTGCAATTTCAGCTCCATTTCGCCGTCTCCGCCATGTCTCGTTTTTTCTCATTTAATCAACAGACCAATTTAACCAAATTCTTAAGATTCTTTTTAAAAGGACCAAGGTAGAGTAAGATAAGATTTTACCCAATAATCTAGTCTCCGGACAAAGTCCGTTAAGGATCAGACGGTTTTCCTCAGCTGTGAATTAGAAGAGTGCGCAAAAGAGGGCTGGGCAAAAGTTTTTTTTAAAAATTTTTTATATAAGGCAAAATGTTCCGAATGGCAGCCTAAATTAGAAAAGTAGACGCCTGTTGTTCTTAAACAATAGCTGCTCTTAATCTCCTTCTAGTCCTATTTTGCGCATCCCTGTGGGAAGTTTGCCTAATTGGCTAATGTCCCGTAATCCACTTGTCACTCGAACGACACCACATTGACCCTCTCTGCAGGGGTCCATTGTACTCTTCCTCCTCACGGCAAGCCGCCGATGGCAGCAGGCAATGGGCTAATGAGGTGGGAAAACGATTATCTGCGGACATCGACCACTTGAAAACACATACAAACAAAGGACACGGGTGATTAGTGTCGATTTCGAAGAGATCGATAGCACACTGTAATGGAGAGTTAATTGTTTTAACTGTTCAAAGTTTTAACTGTTTTAACGGTTTTTTAAGAAACTGAAAGGTCAAGAATGAATAGAATCAAGAAGTATTACTTCCTGTAGTTGTGTGCCCCGCCGTATGGCTATTGAGGCGCCTGGTTGAGCGATGGGAGACTTGTCCGTGAGTGCAACAACACGGTGATTCGCGAGTGATGAATAACCCAATGAGACGCGTTGCGCAAGTCGGCTGACACGTCGAACAAGGACACTCAATGGAAATGGCGAGTAATCGGCTAGAAGTTGATCTCTCTCTCTCTCTCTCTCTCTCTCTCTCTCTCTCTTAAGCTCTCTATAACTGTCTATCTCTCTCTCTTTGACACCTTCAGTGTGAGGCAATTCCAAGCTGGAGGAAATCGATTGTATGTAGAAAACAGAGAAAAGCCAATAATGAAACAAAAAGAGATATTCTGAGGGAGACCAACTTGTCAAATTTTCTGAGGGACAAAATCGAGACAATAAAGAAGGTAGCGAAAAGCCAAGGGCAAAATAAAAAAGAGACATTCTGAGGGCATACTTGGCAAAGAAGAGAAAAGATCAGTTTGCTGTCATGGAAACTCATTTTCAAATTGTTAGTTTCAGACTATTTAATAATATGAAAGCCGCTTTCTTATTACTTAAATTAATTGTTAAAAGATTTCACAGGTCATAGAAATCTGCCCCAACCCTCTGGAATTCCTTGTTAACGCATTCCTTTCCAAAATGTTAGTCATCCTTCCCCTAGATCACTTGAAATGACAGCCTTCCCTTATTCTTAGGCATCTGTAAATTGAGAATTGCAGTGTCAGCCCCCGTCTTAATGACCCCAGCCGCTCCTTCTAATCGTCGCCCCAATGGGCGTATCCTCGGGTTACGGTAGGAGGGGCGTGGCCAGGTGGCGCCTGCCGAAATCTCACAAATTCCGGCTGCAACATGGTTGAGAAGTCTCTCGACGGAAGCGCTTTCCCCATCAATCTCCTGCCTCAAGTGAGTAGCACTCAAATAACACACCGCTGCCAACACCTCTTGTTTGGTGACAGCAGAGAACCCTAATTTTCCCACCACTGGAAATTAAGGGCCTCGGCGCTCAGACGACCCCTTTTGACGCCACCCAACGGTCGTTTTGGCCGAGTTTCCCTTCAGAAGACACGGTATATCCATTTCAGAAAACGAATTGCATATATAAATAATACTCAATGTTGTATCTTTCAGAACGATGCCACTCCCTTGGGGAAACTTATGGAACAGTACCAGAAACTGGCTGCCTCCGAGTCTAAGAGCGTTCAGGATCGCCTTGAGGTAAGTCAAGCAATCATAGAATGCTCATTAGGTGTTAATATAGGTTTTTCTGTAATCTTTACAACCAAATGCATTTCTTTTATCACCTACACTATGTCTCTTTAGGCCGTGAAGCCAGAGAAGACTGTTCTGACTACAACTGAGGGAACCTACGCACAGTATCCGTCCTACTGGGCGACAGCAGGAACAAACTGGTAAGTAGCTTAGTGTTTTAAAGAAAGAAACCGAATATGAAACTGCCTCGAAACAAACAACAAAAACAGCAATATGACAACCCTTTCGCTTGCCTTACAGTAGGCCTTTAACTTGAGCTTTTGGTTAACTTTTTCGGGTTCAAAGCAACAGTTATTAAGACTATTATTAGAACATGATTTGATGTTATTTCCTTGTTTTAGGTGGGAGAATGCCGCCAACTGGCAAGCCCTGGGCAACTACAATGCCGCCGAGAGCTACCCGTACCTGGCCAACCAGCTGAACATCCTCCAGGCGGCCGGTGTTCCTTCAGCTTCTGCCGTCCCATCCGGGTAACCAGCCTCCTTTACGGCCTTTAAGTAGCACATTTCAGTCTTCCCCAGCGCCTCCCTCGCATTTCCCCGACCTCTCTGCCGACTGGAGGAAAGTACGCGAGAGGGAACTGCGAGTGTCCCAACTGCATGGAGGCTGAGAGGATAGGTTCGTTTAGACTTTCGTGGTGGGACCGTCTGGTTAAATGACCACGGAAGGGTGGCCAAGTAGCTGCAAAAACGAAACGGCGGCCGTTCGGCCGCGAGCCAACCTACAATTAGATAGGCGCTGTGTTCGAAAGCAGCTGAAACCATTGACGCCTGCCTCAGGGACACCGGGTGCCAAAACGAAAGGGGTTTCAATAGAAGTTTTGAATAGAACATGCCAAATATGAACTCATTTGATACGAAGATAAACAGGCTACAATGGGCAGCCCTTACAGCCTTATTGGACGGATTGTGCCAAGAAAGCGTTAATGCCATGCGTTCCTTTGCTCCTCCTTCTGCCATTGATCTCTTTGAGCGGCCGTCCTCCCAAAGGCGATAGGATCACTGCGAGTGCCATGCCGAAAGGCCGGTCACGGCGGCTGTGCTCGGCTGGGAACGGCTCTCTCAGATTATAATCTGAAGGCATTATCGCCGAGTTGTATATTGGGTTGGGTAACCGCAAGGACACACCTAGGCGAGATTTACGACATATAAGGGGAACAGGAGGGTGAAAGGTCAAATGGAAGTTGTGATATCTTTATTATCTCTGCCATAGTCTAGAATAACTTAAACTTTATTGATGAGTGTTTTCAGGAATCAATAACATGTCTGCAAAGAGGAGAGGAATCCACAACTGCCATATTCGTGGTTGTGGCAAGGTCTACAACAAAAGCAGTCATCTGAAGGCGCATCTGAGGTGGCACAGCAATGAACGCACACCGGTGAGCTTTCCTTCTCTCTCTCTCTCTCTCTCTCTCTCTCTCTCTCCTTAGTGCTAACCACTTCTCTCCTTTGCATTTCTTCCGTTTCCGGCCGACCGCCCTTCTCTCGCCCAATTACCGTCGTTTGTAATGTTATTCGAGCAAGCCCGGTGTGCTCGGCCGATGACGCAACCGAACGCAGACCTAGCATTAGCTACCGTAATCCGCAGAGCCATTATGGCTGTTTTCGTAACGGGATAACGAGCGACCCGCCCAGGATTCCAGGAAAGGGGAATTTCCGCAGATTGCATGTTTTGACATGATGGGAGAAGGACAAATTCATCGAGTGTTCTGAGATAAGAATACGCTAATTCCATTTCAAAATGTTTGTTTTCAGAAGCCCCGTCGGTCAGCCGAGTGAACCCCCCCCCCGTCCGTCTAGTTGAGCTTTACTTCCGTCCGTCGGTGTCCTTCGTGCGAGTTTCCTTCGACGTCGCATATCAAACAGTCTCTGTCGCTCTTTTGTGTAATTCTAAGCTTGTCAAAGAGTGCACAGTTTCAAATAAAATATTTTATCTATCTGAATCTTGAGAGAAATTGGTTACTGAGGTATTCTTCTAGTGAAGGGATTAGGACGGATCAGAAATAGGGGCCCACCTACTGAGAAAAGACAGTGGGAGGCTGTAAGCTAATTTTCAAGTGATTGACAAGGATTCCCGTAGAAGGGGACAGAACAATGTAACATAAGTTACAGTAAATCAAGAACAGTGATTGAACTTTCTCCTTTTCATTTTCTTCACCTCGTTCCTCTCACTAATGAGCTGTAAGTATAATAAAACCAACTCTTTCCTCGCTTTTTTCTCATTTAAATAAGCCAATTTGATCTGATTCTGAAAACACTACCTTTCTTTCGTTCTGTCTTATCCGATTTGCATTCTCTAGCCTGTGAGGTCCGGATCTTCACAAAGTGCCAAATTGCCCTAACAAATCTTCTTTCAATTTGTTTGTCTAGAAGATTGTATTAGTTGTCCTTTAAAATAGTTTTTGCATAGTCGAGTGGGAAGTTCATCCGAAGGTCGCAATCACGTGAACAATTAGCATAACCTGTACTTATCCGAGGTTGCGCCGATTAGTTGCTGAAAAGTGAGCCATCGGAAGACGCAAGGGATTAGGATCCGATGGACATACAATGGTCACTTGAACGAGTACAATCACATTACGTCAGCAGTCTAAATGGGATATCAAGCTATTTGCCTTTTGCACAATCATTTGAAACCAAATATTTCCTTCAAACTGACAAGAAACCAAGTTTTGAATTATCGCTGAGCGAAATCTTGAGTTTCCAAATTTCTGTTCCTTTTTTTCGGGTGATTGTTCCTTTTCTCATAACTGCGAAACAGAATTGCTGAGTTCGAATGGGATTCCTCCCTCCAACGGATCCCCAATTAGTAGTGGCGGTATCGAGTGCTAATTACAAAGTGAGTTGGGGCTCAAGCTGTGTCGGCGATCAGCCAAACCGGTCGCCAGATGGGAAATCCGCCTGTCCTCGGATGGCCCTCCTCCACCACCCGGAGGCAGTTCTCTCCATCCGGGGTTATCTTTGCCATATGATTAAACGGCCGATCGGCGGCGGAGACAAAGCGGCGGTCCTCTTTGAGGACACCTGGGAGGGCGCAACAGCAATTATGCGCCGATTAACACAATATTGTTTTTCCAAGTAACCGACGGTTCCTTATTTAGGGAAATAGGAAAGAAGACGGGAATCGAACAGATGAAGATGTAGTTTTGTCAATTTATATTTGGCGAGGGCCTCGAAGATATGACAATTTTAAGTAGATAATTTGAAGTTGAATTCTTTTTCCTGGGAGTAGAGTTTTGGTTTCACTGGAATTGACATTTGGTTTTCCACCAGGGTAGAAGTTCTTTTGAAAGAATCCGACCATCCGAAAAGGGTAGGCCTCCATTTTTGAGATGGTGAGGGGAGGAGAGTAGAAGGAACAGAAACATGCGACTCTCTTATAAACCACATATTTCTTTTTGCTTCTCTCTCTCTCACTGTCTCTCTCTCTCTCTCTCTCTCTCTCTCTCTCTCTCTCTCTCTCTCTCTCTTTCTTTCTTTCTCTCTTTCTCTCTTTCTCTTTCTCTTTTCCACTCTATCATACAGACTTTCCGAAACGGCCGCTAATGTCCCCATTCTCTACAAAATATGAGCCCTCAAATATTCAAATTGTAAACGACTTCAAATTTTGAACTGTTGAAATGAAGGAAATAACACATTTTCTACCAAAAGTCTGAAACAGTTGCTCAGGTGCATCGAATGACATTGGTAACGCAGTATAACTGTCCAAGTCGTACTTTGGCGAAAATACCCAATTCAGGCAATAACAAGACGAAATCAATGTTTTAAGCCAATTCCCCTTCGGAAGTGTTCTAACCGAGGAACAAAGGCTTCTTCTGTTCTGGTACAAGCCTCTGTGACAACCGCAACCACAGAAACCGGTTCAGAGGCAGACAAACAATGCCAATTCAACGTTCTAAGTTATTATGTGCACGTTCCTTTGCCCTGTTATCTCCAAGAATGTTATGTCTGGAGAATGCAAATCCTACCGTTTTTGGTGTCTTTTTGTAATTCCTTCTCTCTGTCGATCAAAAATTTGATTTCTTGACAGAATCACAATTCGAGGCAGAGAAAACACTCAGTTGGAAAACTATGTTGAACTGTGGCGGCCGGCCAGTTACGGGCTGAGCGCGGTGCGTTGGATAGTGGAGAGATCCCTCACGCAAGTAGAACGGCGTGCCGGTAGCTCAGTGGTTAGAGCAGCCGACTGCAGTTGGGAAGGACGTGGGTTTGAGTCCTGCCTGGTGCATAGCTTTTGCGAGTACCTCTATTAGCATAAAGCATAGCGGAAGAGTTCCTTAAGAAGCCCTCTTACCTTAAACTGCCTTCATTGGTCTAAACCAGTTTCCCAGTCGTTGTTTTCCCGTGGAGAAGGGAGTAGTCCTTGTGGAGCGTAGTCTCTCGTTATCTTCCTGTTTTCTCCCTGTTTATTTCCCAGCTGGCCGTCACATGTATCGATAAGGCCCCTTCTCCAGTCGTCATGGAAGTCTCTCGTTGTTTCAACTTCGCCGTCCTCGGAGATGTCGGAAAGTCGCACTTCCGAGCCCGATTCTGCGAGGATCACTTCAACATGCAGTCGAAGGTCAAACTAGGAGTGGAGATGGGCAGCCGAGACGAATTCATCCAAGGAGAACCCATCAGAATTAACATAGTCGAGGTTGCAAGTGAATACCCCTTCATTCGAATCTCATAGACAATTCAGGTCTCGCTTCTTTCCGTTCACTGACCAGGACGTACTACCAAGGAGCCACCGGAGCATTCCTCATCTTTGACGTCACGAAGTTGGTGGATAGTTTAAATTTGAAATTGCGTTTTCATCTCAACAAGAGATAGCCATAATTTCCAGTGTATGTAGTGTATTTTCAGTAGATCCACGTTTGACGGCCTTCAAAGTTGGATTGAGGTGGCAAGATGGGCATTCCAGCATAACATGAAGTTTTGCTTAGTCGCAACAACAACGTATGTTCACCTCACAATTATTCATAGCAGAGAACAGAGATCCTTGGAACGAGAGACAAGTCTCAACGGCAGAAGCACAGAAGTTCGCAACGGAGAACAACCTCCAATACTATGATCTCAACACAGCGGAAAAGGCAGAAGTCGAAAAGGTGAGGAACTATTTTCGGAGCTTAATATTAGGTAGTCTTGATAAGCACGATCCCGGCGGTTGTAAATGTGTTTAGCTTGTTATATCGACAGCAACGGAGGTCTGGTCGGACATCAAAAGCGGGAAAATCGATGAGAGCGACTTGGTCAGCCGCTATTCTGGCATTTTCAATCAGTATTTCAGATCAACGGAGTGATCCTCATGCAGAAGCCGACAAAAGGCCTGGCTAGGTGTTTCTAAGACAAATTGAATAAATAGTACATTTCACATGTATTCATACAGACCGGGGATCGAAAACGGCGTATTAGCCGGGAGGCCATCCCAGCTGACGTCCTCCGAGGACGTGGAGATGCAGGTGGAAGACGGACTGACAGCCGTTCTTGCCATTGTTGATGACCACGCGGTAGCCGTCGTCCATTCCGAGGTCCTTCGAGACCTTCGCCGCCGTCAGCAGCAGCTTGCCCAGCAGAGCCTGGTGCTGAAATGGGCTTGAGTGATATTTGGACAGGGGAATACCTCGGGCAGAGCCTTCTCGAGCATCGAAATGCGCAGCTTCGGAATCACGAGGAAGTGGGTGGGCGCCTGCTTCGAGACGTCGTGGAAGGCGAGCACCTGAAAATTGATGTTACGTTTACATCATTTCTACTTCTTAATACAAACCCCAAGGTACCCCCAAATCAAATACCTGCCAATCGGCTGGTAAACCATCGGTAATTCCAGGATGTTTGCCTAGTTTTGACCATATCCCTCCCCATCAGGATAATGGTGTACTTAAAAAAACTCACATCGTCATCCTCGTGGATGATCTGAGCGGGGATCTCCTTGCGGACGATCTTGCCGAAGATGGTGTCCTCCTCCGTGTTCTGCGCCGACTGGGCCTTCTCCACCTCAGTCATGTTGGTTGCGAAGGTTCTTTTACCACTGAAACTGCACATTTAACAATCGATAGTCGCTATCAACTATAATGAGAAATCTAAACAAAAATATCCTTTTTCCATAATTTTTGTGGGTAACTGACCTGATGGCATTGGATGTGGCCATCAGAACGCTTCGGAACCCATTCCTTTGAACGGGAAATAAAGAAATCGAGCGCAAAACGGGGTTAAGGAACATGAAAAAGCGGCTGTTTACGATTGGAAAATAACGCATGAGCATACCGGGCTGCTATTCAGCTGTTCGTACGTGATTGCGTATAACCTTCGTCGCAGCCCCCTATCCTCGCATGCTGGGTCACCGCGTTTTATTCAATGCACTGTTTTATTTTTTATATTTGTTTAATATAAATTAAAATTTTAACAAATTCAAAATAGTGTATTTAGTTTGTCAATTTTAAATAATGACTTCTGCCTCAATACGCCGGAGATCAATACCTAATACTTACGCCAACTTCATATATGAATATGCATACTCAATTGCTAATGTTATCTCATTGCAGTGATGTTGTCTGGCGCCGGCGACATGGCAAGGGTGATCCAGGAGACGGACCTCGTGGTCAACTCCTTGAAGACCTACCTCAAGCTGTGTGTAAAGCCGGGAAGCCGTTCAGTCGTCCTGAAGGTGGGTATTCATTCAGTTCCATATGATTTTATATTCAGGACCCCACATTCCTGCGAACTCTGGCAGTTTACATCAACACCGACAACTCGACGATTATGGCTCCGATCGTGAAGGTTTGTCATTCCTTTGTGCCTGGAACGCGATCAACTCTCTACGTGTGGTTGCCAATGATCCTCTGCAGAATGACTCAACATGATCACTTAATGTACTAATTTCAGATTCTACTGACGCTCTCGAATTCCAAGGAAGATGCCATCCAGCTGGCTTCCATCCCCGGCTTGGAGGAGTCGATTGGTCGTGCGGCTGACCGTACCTTCCCTCCCACCATCCTCCACAATCTCCTCCTCATTTCAACTCGTATTCGATCGGCTAAAAGCAATACGTGGTAAGTCGTCATTCATTTACATTTCCTATGTTTACTTGTCTTAAATATTATCTTGTTTTCAGCAAGCCGACTAATCCCCTGCTAGATGGTCACTCGGTAGGCGGAACGATTGGTAAGAAATTCCTTTCCGGAAAGTCGAAGCAAGCTATCTTCGACTTTGACGATCTGACCCCGGTAGGTGGCGTTTCCTAACTCAAACCGAAATTTTTGAAGGAAACGAAAGCCGAGATCGAGTCCAAGTTACTGCGCAAGAAGGGCATAGTGAGCGTGTATTTCACGAGGGAGGACAAGAGGATCGTCACGAGGACTATCCTCACCATTGAGGCTGCGGTAGGATCTCGCTAATTTGAAAATTCGAATGACTGTTTCAGGAGATTGCCGATATTATTTTCGACTGTGGCTGTGAGATGATCACGCAGATCATTACGATCGACGGCGAGGAGGAGCGTTTCCCCATGTACGCCTCCGAACGACAAACCAAGGGAATCGACATGCCCGAGTACCTGGACGACATCGTGGACACGGCCGACCCGAAGTCGTGCATGGTCACGAACGAGTACGCCCAGTCGCAGCCCGGCTGGTTCACCGGCTTCTCCTCCCTCGTCAAGAATGTCTTCTGGTGACTTCCTTCTGTACCCTTTTTGTTGCTTTCTCTCCTTTCCCCTGATTCTCAATTTGGTCTCCAATCGACTCTCGGCCCCTTCGCTTTATTCGTGAGACGGTGTATTTATGTATGTGCCTTTACTCGCCCCTGTTCATAGTTTTCTTAAATCGGATAAATGGTTACATTTGCCTTTCTTTTTCGTTTGGATTCGTTATCTCGATCCTCTACTTATCCCTTTCCGTCACCTTCCCTACAAGGTCGTCGCAATGGTGCGTAATCGCCGCGTCTTCTTCTAATCTCGCCTGCGCGACCCTCGTGACTCATTCTTACCAATTCCACCGACATTGCTCAATTCCTCTTATACAAAAAACCGAAAATAACGATTACTCTGTTTTTAATATTTTTTAAATGTGAAATTATTTTAAAGTTAATATATATTATATAATTTTAAATTCTAGTACAATTTTTTAAAAGTTTCTTATTTTTTAATATTTCAAATTCGTCGAGAAACTTTGTTGCCATTTTCTAAATAATCCTCTTGAGATTGTTTATTTTTCCTAATCCGCTAGGGCCTTATTTACTCACGCACGCCGTATGCTCGCCGTATTCTCATTTCCTATATTTTTGGTGGTTTAAACATTATTTTTGTTTATAAATTAATAATTAATTCCAGAAGGATTTGTGGATTTGATGGGAGGCGAAGCCCCAATGGCTCATATGAGTCACTCGAACGGCCGGGATTCCACCATGAGTGGCCTCTACCAATCATTCGCAGGTAAATTACGTATAGTAATCAGTATTTTATTCAAACATTGCATTTTTAAAAATTATTAATTTTAATTTAATATTTATCATTAATTTTTCATAATCAGTTTAATTGTACAAAGTGCATTCTGTTGCAGAGGCTAATCGCATATACAATGACACTCGCATCAGTCGTATCCGTGCGGCTCTCTTCGGCGAGGCCTCCACCTCCTCCGACGTGCTGCCATCCCGCAGCACAATCGTAGACAAGGTGTGTTTTCGTGTGAATTGACCTTAGTTCCGGCGCGTGTTAATCCAGTTCCAGCTGTTTTACTAGCTTGCGCTGAAGGCCGATTTCGCTCTCTTTATCATTTGTCCCATTTCCATTTCTTTCAGCTGACTCTACCCGCCCAGAAGACGAAGGACGCCGTCCTCCGGCTGCTGCAGTTCGAGGGAGCCACCGACGTCAACTACATGGGCGTCCCGGAGCTCATCCACATGATCGCAGAGGGCGATGAGGTACGTCCTCAATGGAAAAGGGCAGAGGCATCGGGCTGGCCCGAGTAGGGAAAACCAAAGGGCGATATGGCTTGTTTTCCGTTCCCTGCCAGTCAATTACCCCGTCAACAGCCGCCCAATCTCCCTCTTTTAGGCCCTCATGGCCCAGGCCGTCCGTCGTGTCTACCTCCTGTCGAAGGAGGACAGGACCATCGCCACCTACCCAGCCCTCGTCGAGAGCCTCCTAAAGGCAGCCAAGTGGGTTCAATTATTGACATTCTAAAACATATTTAAGGAGCGGGGATTCGAACGTCCGAAAAGACGCCGCAGGGGCACTCAGCCACATTTCCGAGAAGAAGGAGGGATCCGTCCACATTTTCCGATCCGGAGGACTCGCGGAACTCATCAAAATGTTGTACAACAGTGTAGAGGTAAGTCAACGAGACAGGCGACTGGCTTTAATTTACATTGTCTTCACTAAACAACTTGAATTCATCATTCTTATTTCAGAGCATCGTCCACTACGCGGTGACCACCCTTCGCAACCTGATGATCTACATTCCCGATGTGCGTGTGGATGCCCGTGCCCTGGGTGCCCTCGACGGCCTTTCGCCACTCCTCTGCCGAGCAAATCCCAAGTTGCTGGCCCAGGTGGCTGACAGCATCTACTACCTACTCCTCGGTAGGTTCTCCTCTTTGAATCATCTATGGTTTGTTCAGATGACCAGCAGTCTAAGACGGTATTCCTGTCGCAAGGAGGCCCGAGGACCCTCATGGTTATTATGAAGGACTTCCCAGACCATAGGTAGTTTCTCTGCTTAAAAGGCTATAGATGTCTTTAGAAAACTGACCTACACCGTCATTCGATGCATCCGCTCCTTGTCCGTCTGTCAACAGAACAAACCAGCCCTCATCGGACTAGGTAGGGCTCTTTTACTGCCCATTTTACATCAACTTGTTCAGGTTTCATTCCCCTGCTCTACAACGAATTGTGCAAATCCATCGATACGAAGACAAAGTTGGCGATCCTTGTCTCTATAAGGAATCTCTCGGATTCTGCTGTCAACGAGGAGAATCTCAGTCCTTTGGTATGTTTGTGACATTAATGGTCTATTGCATGCTTTAGGTCATTCATCTGCTGGATCTCTTGAGAGACACGGCTGACTGTCCGCTTCCCGTTTCGGAGGACGATGTGATTGGACACGAGAAGGAGGTGGAGGCGTCGCAGCTCAGCGCCTGCGCTTCTGGAATCCTCAGCAACCTCACCTGCAACAACATGCGCAATAAGGATACGGTATGTTCTCTCTCCCTTCCTCTCAGTACTTCCCTTGCAGGTTTGTAGAAGTCGGGGCCTGGAGGCCCTTCTCTCCGCCATCCGACGTTTCCAGAACGTGGAGGAAATCACGGAGCCTGCCCTCTGCGTCCTCCGCCATTGCACTGCCCGCCACGCCCTTTCCACCGAGGTTTGTCTATATGCTGCCTTTAATGATTTCAATTGAAGGCCCAAAACGAACTGCGTCTACTGAAGAGTTTCCCCCTGATGCTGTCTCTCCTGACCACCTACAGTGCCCCCATCATTAAGCCCGTCCTCGGCGTCATTCGGAACTCCGCCCTTCTGCCAGCCAATCTCCTCGAACTCACCCAGGTATGACTTGGTCTTTTGCATTTTAAAGAACCTTTTAGGTTCGGATGCCTGGGAATCCGGATAGCATCGTCTCGGTCACCGTGGCCATCCTCCTGGGCGCCGTCGCCAACATCCGCGAGGACACTGATGCACAACAGGACGGAGTTTACATGTGGGGAATCGTCGAAGGTTGGTTTCATGTCAATAGTCAATTCAAACACTCTTAACTCTTCCAGGCGCCGTATCGGCTCTCCACCAACTGGCTGCTCACCCCGATGTGGCATTCGACCTCTGCGAGCACCCGGACCTCCTGAACGTAATCAGAGAGCTCCTCGGTCGGCCAGAGGTACCATCCCCTTTTTATTGCCTACTATACGGGTTTTTCAGGTGTGCACAGGTGAGGACGAGATGGTTGAGAGGGAACTCCTCGGTCTCCTTTATCAGCTGACCAAGTCGCCTGAGGGAGCTCACGCCGTCAACGATTCTGGTTGGCTTGTTTAATTACAATATTAACGAATATTCAGGTTTCACGGAGCTTCTCATGGGCGCTCTGCGGTCAGAGCACAAGTCGGTGGCCACCTACGCCTCAGGAGTTCTGAAGAACTTGCAGAGCGACCGACCAGCCTTGTATAGACAGGTAGGACGAATCATCTAATGCCAATTGGGTGGCTGGAACCGCAAATTTTTTATACCTCTCCAGGCTGCGTAAAACTGATTTTCAGGACCTCGACGCGGAGCTGTCGTCTGGTTGGCAGCGGGACGGCCTGGAGCCGGAGCTGTTCGGAGAGATGTACCCCGGGATGGAGGGGGGACAGTTCCAGATGTCACACAACAACAGCAGCTGGTTCGACACCGATCTGTGAATGTATCTATCTCTTGTACAATGTCTTCCCAACCACATTTCATTGCCTATTCCCCTTCAGTTTTTGTGCTATGCAATATCATCTCAAACAACGAACTGTGCTATTTTGCCTGAACTACTTAATTAAATTATTCTTATTTTGTTTTGTTTCAATTTGGATTCTACGTATTTCGGTGGTTATCTCAGTCTTTTGTGTGTTTCACTTGCATTTCGTATTTCAGAATGGAAGATTTGGAATTGGAGGAGAGGGGGGACGTAGTCCTCCAGGGAAAGGCCGCCCACGCCATGTGCATCAATGAGACCATTGGAAAAATGATCGTCGCAAGGAAAATCGAAGGGTTCGTTTTCTACAGTGGTTTTAGCCACTCGACTGGCAGTAAAATTGTATTTTTTAAATAATTTTTTAAAACAAAGTTAGGCCAAATATATGTGCATGATGCCAGAAAGCCAATTAATTTCCTGTCTTAAGATGTGACGACGTATTGGAGCAGTTTAACATCCTGCCCGGCTGGCTGGCTGTCCACGAGAAGGTCAGTTTTCTTTCCATCCTTCCAATTCCCTTTTTTTTAGTTCATTTGCCCCTCCAATGGAAGCATCGAGGCGGTGACCTTTGTTGGTTCCTCGATCCTCTGCTCCCACATCAATGGATCCGTTGTCATCTGCGACCCCCACTCGGATGCCATCAGAGTATGCTTCCTTCTTTTAATCTAACCTCTCCTCTCAGAGGGTGCAAGTGTGCCCGTCGCCGCTGTGGTCCTGTTGTCAGATCGACGACAGTCGTGTGGCCCTCGTCTCCCATTCCGCCATCCTCTACACATTCAACATCAAAGAGGCTGTCGTGGAGAAATCCCTCAGTCTGGGTGTTGACACCCGTCTCTTCTCAGTTGCCGCTCGTGGAGACCAGGTCGCTTTATTATATTTGATGGAATATATAAATAGTTTAGATTGCCATCGGAGGTTCTGGAGTCGTGTACATTGTGAA
The DNA here is from genome assembly GCA_022343465.1 of Oscheius sp. G VE-2021. NCBI lineage: Eukaryota > Metazoa > Nematoda > Chromadorea > Rhabditida > Rhabditidae > Oscheius > Oscheius sp. G VE-2021. The sequence continues at coordinate 1,562,462 of JAJQXH010000025.1, forward strand.
GGACGGCGCTCTGAAACACACGCTCACTGTCGGTCGCCAGGTTTGTTCCCTCCGTGCAGGGTTTAATGGATTGTTTGAGGAAAGAAGACTGCCTACGATCGTGTGGACGTTGTCCTTCCTCAAGGACAACGTGGTGGTCTGCGGAGACTCGCGAGGAACCCTCAGCTTCTGGAACAGCGACAACGGCGCCCTTCTCAAGGAACTCACCACGCATCAGGCAGACATCCTGGCGTTGACCATCTGCGGGGGAAACATCTGTGCCTCAGGAGTGGATCCCAGGGTCATGACCATCAAAGAAGTTGTAAGTTTTAGGAGAATAGCGAGATCAGAAGATGATTACAGGGGCCGAATGACTTCCACGTCATCGGAAAGAGGAATGGGCCGCAGAGGGATGTGAAAGCACTGGCCTCTATCGACGACAGGGTTAGTTGGAAGGGGAATAGAAGAGAATTTGAATCGGTTTAGGTCTACATTGTGGGAGACGACCACGAGATGTTCGTCGGACAGAAGGGATGCCAGGCCATCAAGCAACAAATGAACGTAAGGATATGCCAATTACTCCAGTCAACGTCTGTTTCAGAAGAAAATCATGGTAGGAGGTCGTTTGGTGATGGCCAGAGGGGCCAACTACGTGGATTTATATACGAGTGGAGAGGGGGAAGTGAGCAGTGAGGAACACGAAGAGGTAGGAAATGCCATGTACGGGGAGGTATTTTTCTCCAGATCCTAGTCGCCCGTCAGCCTGTGTATCTGGCGAGGATCATGACGCCCGGCCAGCTGCCCCTCATCGCCTGGTTAGTGTCCTATTTCCTGTTACTGACCCTATTTTAGTGATCTCTCGTCCGACGGATCCATCATCGCCCTGTCGACTCCTGAATCCACCACTGCTTACAGAATCAACAACAAGCGGAAGAAGCAGGCCATCGCCCGTCTACCGCTGGAGGCCCGTTCCGCCACCTGCGTCAAAGTTCTCGAGGATTCCATCCTCCTCGCCTGCGGAGATTTTGCCCTCATCAAGGTTCCACTCGAGGACGGAGGGGAACACAGGGAAATATTCCATCAAGGTCTGTCTGTCTATCCACCTAACCTTTCTCTTCTAGACGGCTGTGGCGTCGCCACTCAGATGGACGCCTGCGGAAGCAACATCGCCGTTCTCACCAGCAGACTCCAGGTCTTCGTCATTGAAAATAAATGCAGTCTTCCCTCAAAAACTGCTCGTGTGGCACCGTTCGAAAGAGTCGAATGTCGTCTTCTCCGTGTGGATCTCCCGATTGACCTTGCTTTCACCGACGAGCATCGACTCTTTGTTTTATCCGCGGCTGCTGGCTTCGATGAACCGGAACACACCAAGAAGGTCCTTTTCGAGGTTGTAGTTCCCTTGAATTGTTGTTTATCTGCATTGTTTCAGTTTGACTCTTCTGGAGGTGCCGTCAAGAGGAGCGTATCGGCAGCCAGTCTCTTCGGAACCACCGGGGTCCGTCCGGTCAGCATTGTCCCAGGCGAAGGAGACCGATTGCTGGTCCTGGGACAGAACGGACAGTGGGTCATCATCAACAAGGTGTGTGGGAATTTGGGGCGATTTAATACTTCTAATTAAATATGTATCACCTGTATGTGTTTCACTCTCGAATGTATTTCAGAGCCGTGACCAGGTCCTGCCCTACACGAACCCCTCGGACAACTGCGCGGTGCACTTCCGTTCCTCCACCCGAGTGTGCTGCTGTCGCATCGAGGCGTCCGTTCCCGCCACGGCTCCCTTCAAATTGAAGCAGTTCAATACCCAATAGTCGTTGTTTTGTTGTTGTTGCAGTTGGCATTGTTTCCCTCTTTGTTTTGTTATCGTCTGAATGAAGAGACACAAATCGTTTCTGCTGTCGGCGCCAGCGGAAGGGGGCCATTTTCCAATTTGGCTATGGGGCTGAGATGATGAGCTACGTGGAGGCGAGGACTCTTCCAATTTGGCGGCCGCGCCACGACGAACATCGATTCGGCCGAAGCATAGGGCCGCCGCCTTCCTTATTAGCACTTCCTCACTCACATGTTTCCCTTCCACTACCTCACGGTCACACCTGCCTCGCACAGGAAATACCACGCCCCATTGACATCTCTTGCTATTTCATCCCCAAATCCTCCTATAAAAGCCTTCCCAAACTTCCTTTGTTTCAAAATGGCCTGTGCATACTCAAACAGGGTGAGCGCGGGAATCCGACGTTCCTTTTATGATCCACACAGTTCTCTATAATTTACAGTGTTTTTTTTATTTCATATATTAATTCAGTCGTTCTTATGGAAAAGCTTCATGTCATCATTGTCCGAGGCTTCCTTCTTTTGTTTTCCTAAAATTCACCTCCACTGAAAAAAATTACCTTAGCTAGCATGAATAAATTTTGGCCATCCTCCAATTTTTTCTGCCACTGAACCCATCCTTTGGACAACAGCAACAAAAATCATCACCTTTCTACAGATAATATTATATAATTAGTCTGGAGGCATCCCTAACCCGAGGATTTCTCCATGCTCTTCAGGTCCACACACAAAAAGTGATTACTTGTAATCATTGCATCTGCCAGAGTTTTTGAAGGTTGAAAACCGATTCGGCGGGGAAAGTCAGGTGATCCGGGGGAGCCACCTGTTGTTTTTACCCTCGTCGCCACCCTCTTCTTTCCATCTCTTCAACTTCATCCCAAGATTTCTGCCGTTCCCAATATTCCAATGTGTTCCCTATCTTTTGAATCGTCGACCCCCAGTTCGCGAGCAAAAGACTAGCGAAAGTCGGGCTTTGGTGCCTAGCAAGTGTGCAATTTCCATGCGTTTTTCGCGCGTCGTCGGCCCTTTTGACGATGTCTTTGGATTATCCAATACGCATTCTCTTTCCCCGCTTCTCTTTTTGGTAGCTCTTTGTGGCAGAAATGCGACTTCTCTGATTGTTTTCCACTCGTCCAGTCGCCTCTTTCGCTAACCTCGTTGCCGACGCAACGGCAATTCTTTTTTGCAGTTTGGGAGGGAGAAGGGAGTAAAAAGAAACTGGCAAAAGATAAGTGGGGTATTCTTAGATTAATCATTTTCATAGCCATTATTTCGTAAATGATACTCAACCAAGAGCTGGCTTTCTTCATAAACACGTGTCATTTTTAATCATCCCTTCTCTGTCCCTCTCTCTCCTCTCTGTATCTCTATCTCTCTCTGTCTCTCTCTCTCTCCATCTCTCTCTACTCTTCTTCCTTGCAGCCACCTGGTCCTCGCCGGATGTCTGATGCCGTGGCCCGCTCTGCTGGCGGCGCTACTGCTCGCTCCTGCGACTCGGTCGGACTGCGTGCGTAGCATCCACTCGGATGTGCCCTCCTCGGGTAGACCCTCCCCAATATACCGTAACCCTCCTCCTCTTCAGCCATCCTTCAGTCGCCGGGTTTTCCCTCTCCTTACACGGCGGACATAGACTGTCTCTACAACATCACAACATCCAATTCCAACGTTATCCACATCACATTCCTCACCTTTGACCTCGCTGAGCCAAACGAAAACACCGGGCAGTGCATAGACGCATACATTGTCATCATCGTCGTTGACAGAAGAGTCAGTTGAGAAAAATAGAAAATATCGAAAGGGAAACTTTAGGGAAAAGAGCACGTGGGCCCTCGTCTGTGTGGCAGAGGGCTTCCGAAGAAACTGGAAACTATGCAGCCTGCGGTTAGGATCCAATTCGTAGCTGGGGTGGCAAGTGACAGCTATCGGGGCTTTCGTCTTCAGTACGACATTCTCTCGGAGGCGGCCGTACGGGAGCCACGCTCTCAGATGACTTCCGATGAGATAGCTGTCCTTGGACAATGCGGAGGACGGTCTGATCCAGGACAACTAAATGGTTTGACTTTTCTCTTTCCCTAACACGATTTGAGAAAGAGAGAGAGAGGGAGAGAGATTCAATGCTAAAAAAAAGACAAAGAAAAGGGGTGTTATCGAAAGAGAAAAGGCACTTCAGGTGAAATAACATCTCCGGGGTTTCCGGAGACCTATCCCAGGAACTGTTCCTGCAACTGGCTGATTAGAGTGGAACCAAGGCAGAGAATCTACATCCGATTGGTACATTTGCATCTGGCAGGAACAATTGGTAAGCACCAGGATGAATGAAAACAAAGACCGTTTCAGCCGAATGCGAGAGAGCGGCCCTTTCCATAATCGACGGGTACAAACATGAGGTAGATGGGGAGAAGAAGGTTGGTTGAATCCAAACTATATCCAATATCATTTTAGGATATTTTCGGTGATGGAACAGAAGCGAGATTCTGTGGAACTCAACAGTATTACGCAGAGGAAGGGATGAGGACTTATCTATCGTCTGGGAATCGTCTTTTAGTACGGTAAATGGTTTGAAGGGCAGAAGCAGAACGATGGATATTTAGGTTCACCACGACTGACAGGCCGTCTGCTTCAATAGAGGGCTCACGTGTAGGATTTAAGGTGTGAGATAGCACTGTTTCGTTTTGTTTCTGTGAAGCTCAAACAAACAAACGTGAGATGAAGTATTCTGAATCTTCAGGTGATGTGGACAGCTGTAGAGTCCTTGGTTGGAGACCCTTCCCTCTCCCACGACGTCGTGTCTCCTGACTCCTGTGATCAGTTCATCTGCCGCGGAGGCTCCCTTTGCGTCGACCAAGGGCAAGGCGTCTGCAAATCCCGTACCCAGCTTTGCATTCATTCGTCTCTCGTCTGCAATGGAATCAACAACTGCGTAGAGGGAGACTACAGCGATGAACAGCACTGTCCGTTCCTCAGCCTTCCCTTTTAACCCCCAGTTTCAGGCTACAACCGAGAGATTCTGGTCGCATCGGCAGTGGGTCTGGCAGCGGTTGTCTTTACTATCTCAATTTGCGTTTGTTGTGATCAGTGGAAGAAACGAAGAAGATTACGGTATCTGATTAGGGAACAAAGACAGCAGAACGGGAAGACGAATTCCTTTCATGCGAAAGTGGGAGGCCCACCCAGGCCTCCCAGGTGACAATTAGAGAGTCAGCTGTGAACAACCCACATAGTTCCTCTTTCCAAGCTGTGATCTCTCTAGTTCTAGCTTTTCTTAGATCTGTCTTTGCGTTCCTTCATAACGGTCACAGCTGATTCGTACCTATCATATCACAAGTGCCTCCCAATTCTACCCTCGCTCCCCCCACTGGCCCCGCCCATTACAGTACATTCCTTCGGCGCGGGACCCGAGTCGGTCGCGCCCAGCACCAATCGCCCCGCGATTTCTCCTGGGCGCGACGACTCTCATATCTTACCCCTCCTTATTACCCTCTGTTACAGTACCCCTTGTGCTCTGGTGCTAGTCTGTTACGTCATCAGGTTTAGGCCAAATCCCCTAATTCTATATTCTCTTACGCGTATTTGCCAATAAAGTCTTTTTGTGTCGAGATCGAGTATCAAACGGATTCACTTCGACTGAAGGGAGTGCGGTCTTCGTCTTGAGAAGAGTCGCTGCCTGTGTACTAAAGGAAAGGAAGTGGGAGGAACGATGGGAACTGACCAAGTGAGGAACCGAGAAGTTCACTGCAACCTCTTCGCTCGGTCTGCTGCGGAAATCAGTGTTGTAGGAATAGACGCGAATGGAATAATGAAAGGGAAGGAAGCCTCGAATAGAAAACTGAAATTTTGCTTAAGTGGTTACTGTAAACTAACCCTACCCACCTTATTTCTCGTGAGACCCGTAGCTGCGGAAAAGAAGGTGTTACTTCCCTCCCTTCTGCATTCTATTCCGTATCTGACTGGCTTACTTGTAGACGGCGTCCAGCGGATTTGAAGAGAAAATGCTCCAGTTCTTTTGACACAGACACTCGATGGAGAGGCAGGTTTAGAGGCAACCATCACCAAGGCAATTGAGGATGTGATTCCGAATTCATTTTCGGCCACGGCGGAGTAAGGCCCAGCATCAGAAGGAATAATGGATGGCACTTCCACAAAACTTTGACCATTTTCACTCTAGAGTAAGTAAAGTTTGTTTTCGAAGAACTGAATACCTGAACTTTTGCTCTCCCGCCCTCAATGGCAGGACCCCTCCAAGTTAAAGAGAATGGAACAGAGGATGAGACGAGGGGACAGAGCTGTAAACTGTCGCCCTCGCGGATTCTGGTGTCGTTGAGTGAAATTAGGAACTCAGGACGACCGTCGGAAACAAGAACAAGAGGAGGATTGCCGTGAGAGATGGACTGAAACGATTATTTAAAAGAGAAAGTGAGGGTACATTGAGTTTGGGTGAAAACGGCGTTATCTCTTTCGGAGTTTCCGCTGCCAGGCCGTCGACTTTTGAGAACCACATTCGGCGATACCTAGAATGAATATTTAGTTGAAAACCATGAATTTACCTAATCTGATCCACGAATGTTTCTCCGGGTAGCTCCGACGGCTGCAGAAAAGAAACTGGGACGGTCCCTTGGCTGCCGTCGGTCTTGCTAATCGTGGCCCTGTTGTCTCTGACGGAGTGAATCTCCACATTTTCTTCCGAGAGCAGGGGAATGTCACCCCTTCGAATGGGTTCGAAGTCAGAAGTGGCGACGGCTGGTAGTTGGAGCGATGACGACTGCAGATTCGAATTCAGAACATAAACGGCTATTAGTTTCACAGTCACGACTTCAGTGTTATTGAACATCTGCCGGTTGTTAAGGTTAAATTATCAGAGAGAGAGAGCAACAGAATAGGCCAAATTACTGCTGAAAAGTTGTGCATCTTCTGCTTGTCTTCAATAAAGAGTACAGTTTACGCGACAACAGAAAATTCGCAATTTGGATATCTCCTCCATCTGCACGCCTTTCCTTTGCCAACATATTTTTTTCTCTTGCCATAGGGATATTAGATGCAAAAAACTTGTTTTATAAACAGACAAAGAAGGACAAAACAATTGGACAAGGACAAGGACCTCATTTGGTCTTCGTTGTGGAACCATTTATACAGCATCCCTGTTTGTCTCCTAATATTACCGTGGTGATTATTAGATCAATTGGTAAAAGCAAATTTTATTGAATAACGAAGGAAAGGAGATCACATAACATATACACGACAAACGACGGGGCCTGGCGGTCCCTAGCGATACGGTAGTACTAGAATAGAGGACTATCGCCTTATTATGCGGGCGGATGACATGACTGACAAGATAAATATATGTATATGTGCAAATTAGAAATCTCTCGGAACAGATCGATCAACTACAGTGTACAGGAGAGCTAGCACGCCTCTCCACGGAGGACGCGAATAAATCCACCTAAACTGGGAGCAACGCGAACCGTAGGAACAGGACCGAATCGGGGGTGGCGGGGAGTGAGTGGGGAAGCAAACGGCGCGTATATACATCAAGGCCTAGAACTTTGTGTATGTGACATCGGAAGGGTGAAAGCGGCAACAAGCATCACCGGAGAGCAGCGGATATGCGGCAGAGGCCGCTGAGCGGGCGGCGGACGACGACGGGTTAGACGCACGGCAGGCCGGTCACTGCAAAGAGCGATTATAGGGTTACGGTACATGGAGAATCAGACAAAGGAGGGGAAACCAACCGGGGAGGTAGGAGACTTCGGGGACTGTTTCTTTCCGAAGCCAAACAGTTTGCTCTTCTCCTTCTTCGGCGATTCCGGCTTCGACGGCGTCGATGGTTTCGAAGAGGCGGCGGGGCTCTTGGGCGGTGCTTTAGTTCCTCCCCTGAACAAGTCATACCCTCCTTCTGCAGCAATTTACTCACAGGGACATTCCGCCGAGTCCTCCACTGAGGTCGTCTCCTCCTCCCATGAACTTCTTCGGGTTCACCAGCTGCTCCAGCATCCTCTTCTGCTGATCCAGCATGTTGTCCAATTTCTGGATCCACTCGTCCTAAACCCTCCTTAAGACGAAATACTTCCATTGCCCACCTTCTCCTCCTGCGTCTGGGCGATGGCGATAAAGTTCGGCTGGCTGGGGTCCGTGCTGCCGATGATGAACTTGAGCGGTTCGTCGGCGGAAATGGTCTTCGGCGACTGCATCTTATTCACCTGAAGCCCCAGTTAGGCACTATTCAAAGCCAGTCTCACCATGATCTGGCTCTTGAAGATGTACGTGGGGTTGCCGTACTCTTTCTTCGGAGGAATGTGGTCGGCGATGATGGCCGATTGCTCGAAGAGGAAGATGCGTCTGTCCTTGGCCTTCTGTGTATTCGATCCCATTGTCTCTGCGATCGACAGTGTTCCCTAAAAGACATCTCTATAAACTCCAATGAAAGGGGTACCTGATGGATGAGGCGTCCCTGAGCGGTGAGGTTTCCGTCAAAGTTCTGTAGTCGTCCCACTTGCATCATGTCGTCGCAGGCCTTCGGTACCACGTGCATCACGTGCAGTGCCTTCTTCAGCGTGTCCGTCGGTTCCTTCGCTCTCTCGGTGAATTTCAAAATATCCTAAATCCCCAGTTTCTCCCTCCCAAACTGCCTCCCACCTTGAGCAACAACTGGTACTTCATAATGCGCTGCACCGGTTTGATGAGCAGGTCGCATAGAGCCACCTTGTGTCCGAGCTTCAACTTGGTCTCCGCGAAGAACTGGAAGAGGGAGCATTGTTCCCCGAAGATGCGCCGGTTCATCGCTCTCTCCCATCTCGCTTTCTCACACAACAAACAATCGTCGCTAATTGAATCGCGCGACTTTGCGCACCACGTGCTCAGAGACACACTGTCTGCTCCACGCCCTTTCCAAAAGAAATGCGGAAGATGCCTCGTTTCCAGCACTCACCACTTCGAACTCGTCCTGAGAAACGAGATAATCCGACTTGGGCTTATTCTGGCAATACTTTACGTAGAGAACATCCAGCCGTCGTTGCTAAAAGCAGATGTTAAATGGGAAGGAAAGGGGATTTACATATTTGACAAAGGCATTTCCAGCGGCTTCGTAGTTCTCAAGGCACTTTTCGATCTCTTTGAGGAAGGACGTCCTGTGGAACTCCAGGATCTGCGTAATATTCGCAAAGATGATCTTGTCCTTGCCCTGAAAGCCATTGTACTCCCTCCCTTTTTTAGTTGTCTAACCTGCAGTTCCTCCGGCAGTTCCATCTGTTCTAAATTGGCTATGTAGCCGTCCACCACCGACGTGAGATCCCTGACGTAGTCCTTCTCCGTCTCAACTAACTCCATCAACACGTAGCTGAAAGGGGCCGGTCTTCAGAAGGCAAGGGGAACCCACTGTCTTTTGAAGCGTGCCACCTCCTCTGGACTCTTCTCCTCTGCTTTCGGCGCATCCTCTTCCTCCCGGGCCGAGCTTTGTTCTGCCGTATCTTCATTCTGAAACCTCTCTCTTCTGTCATCAATGCATTCTCCCAACATTCCCCGAAAGAACACCGCCCTCTCTCCCGGGGCCTCTGGCGTGCACTCGTGGCTCTCTCAATTCGCACAGAAGTGGCGGCGGCCGCAATTGGTTATCAATGGAGGCAGGGAGGGCCTACTCTTGTCTCTCCCAGAATTCAAATGAAGACTGACCCTGAGGATCACATCCATGGGTGGTCCTTGCACGGCGGCGGCCGAGGGGACAAAAAGAAGAAAAGAATGGCTCGAAACGACGCGAGGCGCCAAAATCTCATTAGCCGCAGCTCGCCTCTGCCACCCTTCGCCTGCAGGCCGACAGCCGGGGAACCCAAAGACACGCACACACTGGCAGCAGGCAATAATGCTAATTCATAAGAGTAATCAGTAGCAAGGTTAATTGGAATATTCAATTAGTTAATCATCATTCTAGTGGTTGAAGCCTTCTAATTCAAATCCCTGCCGCAATGCCTCTAACCAAAACACTGTCCATCCATAGGCTATCACTTATTACTATTTTTCTATCATTGTCCTCATCACGTGAATCATAACCTCCCACTAACTCTAAGCGACCATAACTATGTCTCCTGGCTAATAAGAGACTCGTTGAAGCCCCTGGGCGTCCTCTTCGAAAGACAACAAAGCACAGAGGGCGCGTTAATTGCGAGAGGGAGCGCTTAAAAAGAAGTCTATCAAGGGGAATCGATCAGATTAAGGAGGTACTTCGGCTGGCCCGGTCTCTCATAAACTTCAAAAACAAGCGAAAAACGAAAGATTTCCCTGCTGGGCTTCGGTTTCCGGTGCAAATTATGCGCGAGTCGGCAATCATCGCCTCGTGGAGGGCGAGGACCACGTGGCTCTCTCTCTCTCTCTCTCTCTCTCTCTCTCTCTCTCTCTCTGCTTACCATGTGTGTCGTTGTGCTGTTGAGTGACAGCTCCTCCATAGGCGGCGGTAGGCCTGGAATTCATTGGTTAATAACGATACGCACTCTCTTTATGCGCCTAGCACCCATCCCTTTCTCTGAATACGCTCTGAGGGCAATAGACTTTCCGTGTCCTCCGTGGATAAGCATTTAAGTGAGGAAGGAACCAAGTGGCTAGGTATCGATCACGCTCCTCAAAACGGGGAAAACACCCCATCTCGAGCGAGGAAACTCCCGAAAAGAAGGAAATGGGGCAAAATTACCTTCAAGTGGCTCGTCGTCGGCCGGCGTTGTGTCTGGCGCACTGCTCACGATCACGGGAACCTGCAAGTGGTTCATAGATTAAACGGTAGAGGAATACAGCCCAGCAGTCCCCTAACGTCAAGATTCAAAAGAGTTAAAACTGGGAAGCAGACGCTTGGGAATCGTAATTAATCAAATTCAATCCCAAAATTCGAAAGCGGTTGTAATCAAAGAGAACGGTGAAATTGACGAGGCGGAATAAGCGAAAATTCCATCATTTCCAAAGCGGCGTGGCAGTAAACAAAGCGGTCACTGCGTGCATAATAGTCAATCCAGGTTGGCATTCAATGAAAACCGCACAATTTCCGATTTTCCAGAGAAATCACCAAAAGGGTGATTGCTTTAAGAAGAAATTAGCCTATTTGGGTGAAATCAAGTGAGAACAGGGCCTACCTCGGCTGGGAGTGGCTGGCTGAAGGCGGTGGTCGCAGAAGAGCCGGCGGCGGATGGATCCTGCAAAATACTCATCGGCTTCTGCCCAAAAAGCAGCCGGAACCGGTGAAAATAAGGGTAAACAAGCCAATTTGGAGGCTAATCAACGCCGGCGAAAGCGAATCACACGGCCGTGGCGTTGCATTTCAATCTGTTCGGGGAGGTCTACCAGAGACAGCCGGCTGTCGCGAGGGAAGCGCCTCCGGCTGGCAATAAGCGCCACAAATAGAGAGAGGGAGCGACAAATAACTTATTATCCGCGAGCCCGCGCGTATAAACAGTCCCCGTTTACTCTGTTTTGTGCAAGCCACGATTGTTGGAGACAGACGGCTGTCACCAACGGCACAACGGCCTTACAACGTTAAATTCAGACGAATAACAAGGAAATGCAGGGGAATGGGCGAAAGGGCTAAAGCTATAAAACTTTTTAACACAAAAGAGACTCAATTAGTCAGATTTACAAACAAAAATCGGGGTGTTCAATTCGTTATAATCGAAGATTAATAATTGTTACTCGAATTTTGAGGGAAGAAAGTCAAAAGATTAGAATGTGGCGGAAGCTCTTCCGGCCGAGGCGTGTTTCGGAACGGCTCTCATGAATCTTCGGAGGCGACGGGCGCCACAAACCCATAATCTGATGCCTCGCAAAGCCGCGTTTCTCACATTTCTCACGGGAATGGGGTATTTCAGCTGGGGAGGAAAGAGAGAAAAGGAACGAACCTGTGTGTTTGGAGTGGCGTTTCCGGCGGGCACAGAGGAGACGCTGTTCTTCTGTTCCTTGGCCGAATTGGCGAAGATGCGCCTGAAAAGACGGGGTCAGATGGTTCGAAGGGACCAGTCGGCTGGCTCTACAGCCGGAGACTCGGGCCAGTCGGCTGCCACGCCCCTCCCACGTCTCTCCCCTATTAAGTATAGCCGCCGGTGCCGCCGGCAAGGGCCAGCCCCGCGACCGCCGCCGCAGTCTATCGATCCTCCCTGCGAGCTCGCGCTCTCCTTTGCTCCGCGAGCCACCTGCTGCTCCCGGAGGCTAAGGCCGAACTAGGGCCCTAAGAGTCATGACGGCAAAGAGAGACCCCAACTCATTTAATAAAATCACCCAGAAGAGACTGCAAAACAGGATGGGAGACATTGCCCATTCACATCGATAATTCCAGAAAAACACATAATAAGCGCTTACGTCGGCTCGGAAACTTATTATTTATGCAGTGCGCGAAAAAAGAGACGCGCCGACCGGCCGAACTCCCGGTGGATGTGCCTCTTTTGGTGTTATGGACACGGTTCGGAGGGAGGAAAGAGCGGATTAGAGGAAGGCCAGAGGGGCTTCGCACTTATGGAACACACCACCGGAGGGCACAATTCCAATGAAGGGACAGACTAATAGGTGCAGCAGACTGCGATAGGTAGCCTTCAGAAGACATTAATTAGTAGCTTCATTAGAGAAGAAGTTCGAAAGGAAGTGTCTCGTCGACATATCAGGTTGAAAGAACATCCGATCAATTAGTCAAATGAAGGGTGATATAAGTAATACTTAATTAATCTAATTACCAAAGTACATTGATTGGGATTGAACCTTGGCCGTTTGGTTTAGTCTCGGTCGGAGTACCGCGAAAACAGAAAACTTTCACAATCGCATAGATCGGATTCAAGGTTAGCCGTCTCAGCTGAAATCGTTTTCAGCGCAATATTCCAACTAAACTAGCTGGCTAAACAATTCAATAAATTATGGCACCGACTTTTAAGTCAATTAACATGCGAAAATCGACAGATTAGCATAAGATCAATCGATATTACCGACAGACGCCAAACTTTTGCGTAAACCCATAAAAGTAACCGTTTAATAAGCATTTAATGACTAAAAGCCGCTTGATTCTAATTCAACCGCCCAAATGGATGCCATGATAATAGTCTTAATTGTGGATCAGCGGAGGTGAATGAGTTGGAATGTGGGAATCACCTCATTCTCTTGAGGCTGCTCTTGCAGCGAGGGAGCAGATTGGCACACGGCATCCGGAGACACCGTGACGGATTCGATGGGAATCACCTAAATTGCAGTGTTACACTGCCCTTCGACTAATCGATTGATTAAAGGCATGGGAAAACAATAAGGACATTGGGCGAAGGAGGGTTCAGAAGACGATTGCACACCAGACGGTGACGAAGCAAAGAACGGACGGATTCCTGCGGAAACGGGGAAATTAAATTCATACAGGGTTCCGTCTGCATTCAAAGGGAGTGATGGTGGAAAAGGAGGGAGGAGGAGGAGGAAAATAAAGTTTCGGGCGAAGGGGCGCCGACCGGTGGCGCCTTGCAGTGTGGCCCCCATTGCACGGAACGAGTTCACCCGATTGCCTTGCCGATCACACGCGCAACGCAACAACTCGTCAGTGAATCAGCCACCGTTCCAGACGCACGCGGGATTCCCACCGCATTCCTCTTTTTATCCAAAAGCCTCGAAACGATCAAAAGATGGCGGAGAATCGATCGATTCGGGTGCAAAGTCGCGCACCAGCCGCCCCTATTCAACTATTGGACTTGTCGATTTCCACCTTCTCACCGCCACAAAGATTAGCTCCATCTGGGGTATTGCAACCAGTTCCTCCTGGAATCCGCTTATTGGAGGCAGAACGGCCGGTGGTGTCGCCTCAACTCCTCCCCGAGGCAATACATCACCCCATGCGAACATCAATCCCCACGTTCCTTTTGGAAGGGACATCTATCGGGGGACCGAAGGAGCAGGAGTAACACCTCTCAAAGGAAACTCGTCCAGACGGGGGAAAGTGACGCGGGAACACGTTTGCAACCCACTCGAGTACAATAATCAGCAGAGAGAAGTTAGCTCATTTCAATCCTGCAGTCTTATGCCTTCATCAAAATCACTGTTACGAAATGGTGGCAAACAAGCTTCCCAGTCGATAATTCTATTTTTCATTCTGAACAACTGGTTCTCCTCCAGGCTTCGTCCAAGAGTTCAAGCGACGTGACACTGGATCTGCCCTGCCAATTAATAATCTCAAGATGTTTACCATTGCCCAATGAAAACAAGGGCCTTCGGGGAAGGACAGTCGCTGGCTTTCCGTCGAGAGAGCGTCCGAGAGACTCACCTCACTGCGTCGGGGATCATGGTGGAAAGGGAGGAACGGTGTCCGTGGGAAGACAAACGGCCCGTGTGCTTTGCGAGGAAAACTTTCCCACGGGATGGGCCCCGTCAGCTGGCTTTCGATCGAACCTCTCTCGATTCTCCCGCAGATCCCAGCCGAAAGATCGCGGAAAAACAGCCAGTCACGGAATAGTGCGTGCGAAAAAGGCAACATTCCCACGCCGATTCTGCCATTCATCGGGTTCCCAGGATGGCGTTCATTCCATCCGCAAAGAGAAGGAACAAGGGACTCCCCAAAGTTCTGGACGACTGAAATCCACTCTGCTCTTAAAGCTACCTTAAAAGACTAGTCTGATTCGCATATTGCGGCAAAACCCAGTAGTTTTCCTAAACATGCAACTCTTACCGTCTTCCACACGGCAGCGGCGGCGGCCAATCGCAAACAAAACAGTTTCGAGTGCACGTGGCGCCCTGCTCGCCCAACGCCAGTTCAGAAGAAAAAGAATCGAACCTGAGAGATTTCCGTTTAACCACGGCTCCTCCATTGCTCGTGTCCGGTCTGTCGGTCGACGAGGAGGGCTGATCTGAAACCCAGGCATTATTCAAATCAAAAGACAAAGTAGTTGGTGGAAACTGCGTCTTCGTCCCCAATCCCTTTCCCTATATCTCAGTTTTACCTATATTTTTAGGCGTGCCCAGTGTGGTTTTAAGCGGAGAGGCGAGTGGCCCCGTGGGGTCAGTGGTGGGGCTGCCGGTGGGCGAAGAATCATGGGAGGCCCTCGAAGAAGAGGAGGAAAACCAGCGTCTTTTTAGGGCGAAGGACCACCGCTGACGGCGACTGCCTCCGTTCTCTGGGACGGCGGCCGGAGACTTGGGGGAGCCTTTCGGGGAGTCCTTGTCCTCCGGGTCCACCGTACGCGACCGCCGCATCGCCTAACTGCAGCAACCAAAGATATGTAATCAAGAGGGCAAAGAAGAGGAAGGTTCGGGTGAAATTTGAGATATTTTGGAAAGAGATACCTATTTGAGGTGCGGTGGTAAGTTTCCTGAGCAACTGAAAACTATTGCAGGGGTTTCCAAGGCATTTTATTGAGGAATTTGATGGGGATGCTCATTCACTAGGTAAATCATAAATGGAAACAAAGATGTTCAATGGTATCCGAAGTTAGGATACCTGTGATCATGGGATGTAGCTACTTGCAACTCCTCTTCATAGGACGTATTGCTTCAGACAAACTGGATTGCCATGTATTAAGACGGAAAAAGGGGAATCGGTGGCAATTACCGGAGGGAACAAAGAGATAGGGACGGTTCATTGGTGGAGGCTGTATCGGATAGAGAGACTGTTTGCAGAGCGCGCGCTGCCGCCCGTCGCCTCGCCGAAACCCCGACCTACCTCCGCCAGCAATATTTTGAAGTTCAAACATACTGCAGCTAGTGCCAAATTACATGAAATATTACATGAAATAGGGGTTTGGGAGGGGAGGCAAAAGAACACCAGAAAGTGTAGATCTCTGCAGATTGTGCAAGTAAGGCAGGGCGAGAAACAGGGAAATGAGAGCTATGGAGAGCAGTGGTTCCCAGGAATTCTCGTCATGAATTCCAGACTCTGTGAAAAACAAAGCAGAGTTGGCTGCTGATTGGAATAGCTCTCTGAACGAGACGGTCGACCGTTGATCTGTCCGCTATCACCTCCCTCTCTCTCGTTTGCAGAGGCAGAGCTGAGGGATTGTGTGGTTGAGCGGGGATCGATAAAGATTTCTCCAAACGAGTGGCACCACATGTGCTCCCCCGAACGAATAGAAGTAATAAAACACATGGCATCTCGCGTTCCTGGCAAACGAGGCTCGTCTGGAAAGGGAGAGGCGAGGTGTTACTAATTCCGCCTGTCCGAGGACCAGTTCTTCGGCGAATGAAACACAACCTTGAGCTGTTCCCGACATATGGATGGGAACCAGAAGAACACAGGCAGGGAGAATGGAGCATCGGCTATTTCCCTTGTTACCACCCGATGGGAACCAGAGTTAGAGATCTCATGATGCTTTCTGCACATTCTGGTGACCTCAGGCCGCTTTCTTCTTTTTCTATCCCGAGTGTATCAAACAGTGTCAACGTTTCAAACGCACAGTTCAAAACCACATAAGAGGTGCTCTTCTGCTTAAAATGGCTTTAAACATTCTGTGTAAGGGGGCAATATGCAGATGTGGCTGTTAACTTTAAAAGAGACCGGACTGTATGAAATAAAGAGTGATGGTGTAGGAAAGTCCCAAATGGAAAGTTCTTCGGTCTCTCCAGAAGAACCAGAAGGAGAGATAATTGTGTGACGGGTGGATGGAGGGATTAGCTGTAGAGTGGCGCCAAATCGTAAAATGAGCAACAACGACAAGTGGGTCGGAGGGAAGAGTGCATGGCGACAAACAGCCAAGGAGACTGTGTGCCGAAACGTCTCCGGTGCGCTTTCGCCCCGACTTTCTCACGCCAGCTGCCGCGGATAAGCCATGCACTCGCAGCCCGGAAGCATCGCAGCCTCGCAGGGACAGGCGGGAGTTGCAAACACGACTTGGAGGGGCAGAGATAGCCATCTCCACTGGCTGGCAATGTGTAAACTCCGGAAAAAGAAAGGTGGAACTCGATGGTCGCGGAAAATCTTCTGATGGCGGCAAAACAATTCTATTTTAGAAGTTACAGTATGTAAATAAGGGGAGGGAGCACTAAGCCACATGTCTTCGTGAAAGAGAGCTACCGAGGCAGCTGCAAATCATTCATGCCAGGCGATCTTTTTATGTGAGGCTGGATTTAGCAGAATCGAGAAATCACGTAGGTCACAAAATACACGAAGAGATTTGTAAGCGGTCATTTTTGTGAATTTGAAGAAAACTTCTAGATGGAGATGTCTTTTGATTCGATTACAGTATTCCATAATAATGGATAATAGTGGTAAATCAAGGCCTTCGTCCCTCCGATTAGCAGATTCCTCGTCTTCTCCCCAGAAATAGAAAGAAAGGGCTGGAAATGAAGGCGTCGGTCGTCCTTTGACGAATGACAACAGAAAAAGCAGTCTCGGCGTCGCAAATGAATGGTTTACGTCTTCCGTGACAAACAGCGCCATCTGTGCCTGAGAAAGGTGTGTCAGTGGATGAATTCTTCATTCCGTCGCCGTCTGAGGCGATATTGCTCCCGGCGCGTCATTAACGCGGAAAGCTCTTCATCAAACGACGGCCGGCCGCTCATCGGCACAAGTCAATTGCTTTCGCACATTTTGATGAAGAGTCACGGGGCATTCACACACAAAAACACAGCATCCAGGCCTCGTTTCCTATGCCTCGATTGTTTCAAACTGGGCACAAACAGAAGGAAAGAGGAGACTGGTCGATTGGGGCAGGGGATCCTAATCTGTGGATACAGAAGCCGTTTCCACACAAAACAGACGATTAGTCAGACAGAGGATAATGAGGAATGGCGCATAGACGGAAGGAAATGATCACATCTGAGGAAGGAAATGAGTCATTCAAGCCATGTGCTCAGCCAAACCTCGGGAATCATAAAGATTTCACAAGGGATGGGGGATTTCACAAGATTAAACCATTCTTTCGGTGAAACTTTAAAGCGCTCTGAAATCGCCAGAAACCTCGTATTCCACCGTAACAGTGAGAAGTTTACCCAACAATTTCGGTACAAAATTGAAGGGGCTACCGCCAAGACCAGATTCTCCCATGGTATGTATGTATGTATCAGCAGTTAGTTTTGTAGCGGCAGTAGTGAAACTGGGAAAAAGAAGAATTGAGCTGGAAACTAAGGCGGCGGCTGAAATGGAAACGTCGGAGGTGAATGAGCGGAATAATTGCTGAAAGGGGATCCATTATTAGTGCGGATAATGAGAGAAATGCGGCTGGCGCTCCACAAATAAACAGACAAAGGAATGGCCGAAATCACGTCTCATCCGGAGGACTACTTGGCCTATCGCCAAGGCAACCGGGCCTAGACAATCTTATGATTATCAGATTATCAGACCATCTTAGAATCCTCTTCCGGGGTTGAAAAGAAAGAGAAGGAGCAGCGGAAGAGGAGAGAGACCCGCTTCACTGCGCAGAAAGAAGAACGAAATTGGAAACAGCCGGATGTGGGCGTGAAATTACCCCCGTCGAAGGGGTGTCGGAGAGAGATTTGTGAGGAGACACTCTGAGGAGGAGGTCTCAGAGTATAACAGCATCAGACGGAGATGCCTCTGGACACGGGCAGAGAGGGGTGACCTCGGGAGATTACGAAACAAATACGGGAGCCATGAGACGACCGTTTTCGGCGTTTTTTTTTGTTTTCTTTTTTCTTTCTTTTCGTTTTCTGCGTGTTTTCTGGTAGCCACAGAGATCGTCGTTGGAAAAGCAGCCTGAGGTCACCATCATCTGCGGAAACTGAGACCATCATTTGCAGATTAAATCAGAAAGCGGCTTGAGATCACCACGCTTTCTGCTTTATTTCGACGCACCCGCTTTTTTGCCTGTGGTATTTGGGAGGGTCCGCAGGGGTCAGTGGATAAAAGTTCCTTTTTGGGGAGGGTCCGCGGGACATTTTCGGGTTTTACAACGATAATGATGTCATATAAATTTATTAAAGAAGATATTGGCTTTGCCATGCTTTGAAATATTGTTTTCGGGGCGGAAGTGACCACCCATGTTCTTTTCTTTCGAATTCCATTAATAAACTGAACCCCTGGCATGCGGGGGTGTTGCCAGTTGAGAGATAATCGATTGTAATTGCGTAGTTTCCCAGGAAGCGTGGTCAAGTGAATCGAGTGGGCGTTCGGATGAAAACAAAAACAAAGAGAGGCAGGTGCGGTTACAAAGACTCAGTGAGCGGGCGGCTGCTGAACCAAATGCCTGCTAAACCAATTGTCGGCGCCGCTTCATCTCCCAGCCGCCACCTAGCCTCAATTAACGCTTTTTCCACGGTCCATCGCCCCTGGGCCCAGAAAGAAGGGAAAATGGAGGAGAATTCCTGCCCTGAGTAATCAAAGACGCAGTTTCCAGCTGAAAGGGAGGCCACCCACCTGGGAGGAGGATTCCGTAGGGGACGAGGCCCGTTCGCTGTGGCTCATCGGTCACCACCACGTGGAGCCAGTCGGCGCAGTCCGTCGGTTGTTCATCCAGAATCTGCAATGCCCTTTGCGTAATTCTCTCAAGAGACCTTTCTTAAATGGAAAGAGCAGACTGCCCCTTGGAAACACCCAGACCCCTGTTCCCATGGCAATTCCTGCCCTTTTGATACGGTTTCCCACTTGAATACACTCTCGGAAATAAGACACCTGCATGTATAATAGAAAATCAGGCGAAATGAGCAAAACAAGGGATTATCGTCGAAAACACTTTCTTCATTTTGTACAAATAACCCGCATCAATTGTAAACACTCGAATCCAATGAGATTTGATAACAAAGCAATGGGCACCACAACGAAAGAAACACTTTTAAAGCATTGGTGAAAGTGGAAGAAAATTGTAGAAATTCATCTCGAAATCAGCTACGTTTCTTCAAAGTTTAGATTTTTCATAGATTTAAATAACTTGAATTCCGCATCCGACTTTGGAGGTTTCCCTGATTCCTAAAAACAAAATACTATTAAAACTTTACAAACAGAGTAGTAAAGAGAATCGATCAACAGTTCAGCCCATAGAACAATTTGAAGTAGTAAATAAGCATGAAACCCTTATAAACGATAACATTTTCTACCACAACCCTTGTCCCTTCGCAAGAAACATCGCCGCGCCTAATTAAACGCTTTAAAAGGAATTAAGGTATCCAGAAGCATCTAACAAATGCGAGAACACCCCAACATTTGAAACAACGTTCGAAGAGGACAGGAAATTCGAAACAAGGCACCCCCGTAATAATCGAATTGAAATCTAGTAGAACTTCATTTCCCGTATTTCAACCTTCTTCCGGCCATCACCTCGCCCGTTCCTTCCGCCGCCACCACCGCACCAGTCGGCTGCCACGTGTCTTCCCCTTTCGGACACCAGGACTCTGTTTCCGTGCTCCATTCCGATGCCATTCCACCCAAACATACCTCTACTCTCTCGCCCCGTCGCACTGTCAGTTGTCCTTCGGCCGCCGCCTCGAAATCCGAGCTGATGAGCCACTGATCGGACGCGCCCTGAAACGGAACCAAATCAATAAAAGTATAAAAATTGTTATGATTGTCCATCCACGTCATTCCCTGTTAATTCCCGTTACAGTACTCTCTACAAATTGGCGTTTCCCAATTCTATTAAAGATCTCTGAATGGAAGACCAGTGACCCTTGGCTCCTTTCTTGTTTCATCCGAGATTCAGATAACGACCCGGCAAAGAGCAGCTAATGGCCCATAAATAGGGCCTCCACGCGTCATCCACGAATACCCGTCGCCAGGAAAGAACAAAGCGCCTACTCGGCAAATGTGTCGCCGTATGCCACGGGTCGTAAACCCCGGAATTCCCATGCCGCGGCACTCTTATTATTTCCAGTGTTTGTTCCACCGCCCTTCGTTATGGAAACGGGCCCTCGGAAAGCACAGAAATAGATGACTCTCGGACCAGTGTCATTCGATAATCCACCAGTAAACACGTGATTCACAGCGAAAAGAGATAGATAAACACCGAAATTCCCACGCTAACGCCTCGCCGCCGCGGAATTCCACAGGAACTATATCAAGGGTTGAATCCACAAAACAGGAGGGAATATTTTAGAGGAAGAGGGGGCTAAGGTATAGTATTAGTTGCCGCCTGAATTGTCCCCCTGGCTGTCCCCGTAAACCATTGCCAATTCCGCTGTCCTCCCCTCCTCCGTCCGTCATTCACTCACCGAATCCTCCGCCGCCGGGGCGTGAGGACTCAAATGCCGTGGGGAGTTGCTGGCGCGGAACGAAGCCGTCAGTTTGGTGCGGGCCCTCGAGTAGAGACTGCCAGTGCGGCTGCGGATGGAACGCCACGACTTGGAGTACGTCAGCATCTGACGGACACCTCAACAAGGCTTCTGCAGGAAAGACAAATCAGATGATGATCGGTGGCGGGAGGAAATGCGATACGCAGGGCGGAGACGTTCTATTTCAAGTACAATGTTTGCCTTCGAGTTCCGCTCGATTACAAGGCAGCTCCTGCAGCGACCAAGGCCGTTTCAGGAGAGGAGGAGGAGAAGACAAGAGAGAGGGGGAGGGCCGTTATGGGAACGTAATCGGACGCTGCTGCTGCTCTAAATTGCGCTGTTTTGGCGGGCGAAGGCCGTTTCGGCGACGAAAGAAGGCGTCAAACGACGGACGACCATTCGACATGCAGAGCGTAGCCGACAGAAATTAATCACCCAGAAACTCCTGGGAAGCAAACAGCCGGAAGCCAATGGAGCCAGTGGGTCCCGTTCGGGCGGAAAAGGGTACTTTCCCATTCACAGGAATTCATAGGAATACGGGCCATTGTTGAGAATTGGAATATTGCACAACTGCTGTCAATTGTGAGAATCATGATAGTGCGCAATGGAATCGATAGCTATGAAATATGAGAAACGACCCGCGAAAACGAAGTGACTTTCAGCTGAAATTTGGAATAGTGGGCCAGAATATAAAGGGAGGAAGGAGGCAATTGATGGGTAATTAAAAGTTGTTGGCTGGGGCCGTCGGTGGCGCAGATCGGCGACTGACTCTGTCGCGTGGAGTGCCCCGCCCCCAGAGGCGATCGGGGGAAATGGTCGACGCTGCTCATGCGTAGTCGCAATTTCCAAGAGATTAGCCTTCCCCTTCTCTCCCAGATAACATCGTGCACTCTTCCTTCCCTTCTCTCCTTCCTCTTTAACTCTACCCTATGTGTGAAACGGTGGAATCTCGCGAGAGAAGCACAAATCTTGACGAGATTAGCGGAAATGCAATCGCACAAAAGCGAGTGCGGAGAATGTGATTCGGGCTCACTCACGACGACCTAAGGAACGAAATGTCCCCGCTCGCCCCCCTCAGCAATTGACAGGAAACGCCGTGCTGAATCAGAGACGCCGGAAAACGGAAGAAAACAGGCCAACGACGACTGATGAACTACGATTTGTGCTGATTAGAAGAAAACACATGGTATATGGGCGACTAACACTTATGGGCATCGTGATTTCCAGAAGAAGTTAATTAAAACAGGTGATACTACCGGAGAAGTTTACCAAAGAGGAGACATTGGAAATATACTCCAAAGTTAATTTCGTAGCTCAACAAATGAGGCTTGTAGTGTTGTAGAAAAACATAGGAATACAGGCGGCGAACCCACTTTCTCAGTCGGAATACAGCAAGAAAAACAGCGCCGAATCATGGAAGCAAACGGTGTGGCGGAGTGAGTCAGAGTCGGAGTGGGCGATCAGCTGGCCGTCAGAGGAAGAGGAGCCGTGGGACTATACAACACGGAGGACACGTGGCCGTGTTGAGCGAGAAGTGAGCGAGACAGGCGCGCTCATCCAGCCATTACAACACACGGCTCCACACGAGCATTCCACTCAAAAAGTCGCTAGGATTCTCACAAAAGACGCCGTTAAATGATCCCGGGCGGCCATGTGCTCAGACCACACGCACCCATGCCTTACGGTCCAGCCACATCTAGAAGAACGCCGAAAGGGCATTTCCA
Organism: Oscheius sp. G VE-2021; assembly: GCA_022343465.1. NCBI lineage: Eukaryota > Metazoa > Nematoda > Chromadorea > Rhabditida > Rhabditidae > Oscheius > Oscheius sp. G VE-2021. Next base: position 1,585,123 of record JAJQXH010000025.1, read on the forward strand.
TCCTCATTTCTCATCAGGTCCAGCCTACAGAAGATATTCTCGCGCACAGGTTTATGTCAAACATAAACCATTACAAGCGACTGTCCATGCAGTGCAATTGTCCCTATTGCCAGCATCTGGCAAAGGAGGGTCAAGTCCAGTTGCCTGTGTTGAACCCAACTGCGTCGCCGTGTCAACAGCCATCCATCCACATTTCGTGTCGTTTGATAAAGCGTTCCCAGGGGGTGTCTCAACCCCAGAAATGGTTGTTATTCTTCCATTTGCCTCGATCAATTCGCCATATTTAGCCCTCACGTGGCCTCCGATGCGATTAGCCGCGTTTCGCATGCCAACTACCAGGGCGTTGTCCTAGCGTAGTGGAATACGGGTGGACACACGGCACAATTGATCCAACGTCAAAAGAAGGACCCCCGGGATCCCTCAACGCTTTTTATAAATCAAATGGATGACAGAACAAACAGCCTCCGAACGATGCGTATTCCATAAACATGGGAAAGACCAATTCCTCAAGAAACAGTTTCTTTCTCTCTCCTTTAACCCTGAATCAACAAACCTCGCTGCTCTCCACACTCTGAACCGAGTGCCTCTGTCCGTCCATCGACAGACTATCCGCATCCCTCGACAGTCTGTCTCCAGAAGAAGAAGAAACCTTCGACGACCTCGCGGCGGACGAAGATCCAACGCTGGTCCTCGATCCGACGTCCCAGCTGACTCCGGCACCTGAAGTCCAGTCTCAGTCTCAATATGCTGATATTCTCACCCAGAGGGATGAGTCCCTGCGTCAGCTCCCTAATCTTCCTAACCCAGTTGATCTTGTCCTTCTCACAGTTGGCTCGGAGGTCGAATCTATTGTCGTTGGAGGAGATGTCGCCCACGCGCAGGCCGAAGCGACACACGTCGCTTTCCACGTGCTCCACCACGTTCACTGCACTCAGCTGAAAGAGAAGAATGAAGAGAGAGGGAGAGAGAGAGAGAGAGAGAGAGAGAAAGAGAGAGAAAGAGAGAGACTAACAGGCATGGGCTTGCCCTTGGCGACGTAGCGAATTGCCTTCGATGGCATGTCGACCTTCTTGGCTATGACGACGGCAAATTCGAAAAGGAAGACCTGAAACTCGTGACTTAACCACCCATTTCCCTGCCTCACCTGTCGTTCCTTGCCCTTCTTGAAGTAAGACTTGGGCTCCCAGACGGTCAGGCAGTCCTGCATCACGAAGGGTCCCAGAACGCCCAGCTTAAATTACAGTACTCTTCAGTCCCAGTTCATTCCTACTTTCTCCTTCTCCAGTCCATTCAGATGGATTATGTTGTTCGCCTGCCGGGGGACGCTCTGGACAATCTCGAAGGCGTCGCGGATGGCCTCCACATTCCCGTTTCCAGTACCGACGGCGTCATCTTGAGCCTTCATGAGGGCCTGGGTCATCTGCAGCAGTTTCTCAATCATCAGGCCATATCTGGAACATTTCAGATCACAAGATTCATAGAAATGCTTTGTTGCATATAACTCTAATCCCCCACCTCGTAATTCGCTGGACTGGTTTGATGAGCATCGACGCGAGTGGCTCCACGGAGTGCTTCTCCTTGATTCCCTGAAACAGCCGCTATTCCCTTCCCTCGCCTTTCCTACCGAGAAATACTGGATACTCTCCGGGAGTCCCATGATCTCGTTGCTCTTCTCCATATTGACGCAGTATTCCGTGTAGAGTTCGCTGAGGTAGTCCACCCAAACGGTGAACGAGCATCCCACTCCCTCGGGGTCATTCTCGTACTTCTCCAGCTCGTTGAGGAACTTCCTAGAAACACATAATTAGGGGGAGAACTACAGTAACCTACTCGGAGTGGAATTGGCAAATCTTCTCGATGTTGCCGAAGATGTCCCTGCGTCTCCCCCGAAGAGCCATGGGCAGACCAGCTGCAGCACCGTCGAATTCCCTGAAGAGGCAATGGTTGGGAAGAGGGGGATAAAGATAAACCTTATGTATATGTCGACGCATTGCTTCAGATGGGAGACGTAGATCCTCTCCGACTTGATCAGTTCCTCCACCGGTTCCCTGGAATTGGTTGATTAGGAATAGAAAGAGGGAATACTTGGGCAAAGGGCGAGAATCGGAAATGATTAGGTAGTATCCGACCGGGTCGGAGGCGAGTAACTTAGAAAAGTGGCAGCACGAGGCACTAATCAACGTGAACGTGAGGTACACTAGGAGGTACTTAGGGATGGTAGCGAGACCTTAGTTTTTCATTGCGAGTACCGCTTTTTGGCAACTAAAAGCAGCATCACCTTCTTTTTTCAATTAACGGCCGCTTTTTTACAAATAAAAGCCGCTTGAGCTGCTTTTTGGTAAAGTCAGCTTTTTACACACCATACGAACCGCGAACTGCGAGGCGCCTTTGTTTCTGGCACCTCCGCCAGGTAAGGAAGAAGCCCAGAATTTCTGTCAGCGAAACCCACCACATCCCGCGACGGCTTTCATCGCAGAAATCAGAGGTTAAGCCGATTCGACACAGAAAAATGGTCGCAGTGAAAGGCGGCCGCGAAAAAAAATTTCGATTTTCACATTTTCTATAGCAGAAAGGTAAAGGGGCGGGGCTACCCAATAGGACTACTGCGGGGCGAAACCATCATTCTTCCTGTCAGCCGCTATTACAGTGGGAATCAATTGACCGCTGGAACCGTTCTCTGTCCGTCTCCTCTCTCTTTCTCTCTCTTACCTCATCTTCCTGCGCTCCTTGCTCACAGCACTTCCGGCTGCCTCCATCTTCTCGCCGACGCTAGAGTCCGAGTGTCGATCCAGCGACAGTTCATCCCTCTGAAAATTCAACTTTCTGGAGGAAGTGGCTGTCGCCGTCGGCTACAGTCAGTCTAAATGTTGTGTTGTGACGTACACTGGTCGCCGGCCTTCCTCCCCGCAGCGCCGCTTCGCAGTCGGCCACACTTCGCGAAAACTGCTCGAATCGGTCTCTAATCTAAAAGTGGCCTGTTTTCTCCCTTCGAATGGGGTCTCGCCTCCACAACTACTTTCTGGATGTCCGCCTTGTGCTCATTCGCCTCCTTTTCCGTCACCTCGGCTGCCCTCAGAAGCGTCTGGATCGTCGCCCTTCTCTCCTGAAATTGGCATTACATGTTTTCTAGCGGTCTTTCTCTCACCTTCACAGCTATCTTATACTTGCTAAAGTCCTCGATGACTGTCTCCTTCTGTCCTGCGGGGGTACTCCTAGCCAGTGCCTGGAACCGAGCCAACTGGCTCTTTCCCTCTCCCTCCATCCACTCCAGATTCTCCCTCTGCGACATCTCCAGTAACACGTACTGCTGGCATCTGAATCCCTTAATCTCTCCATTTCTCCCATTTCCTTACCTCTCCAGATTCCTCTTCTTGGCCGTCCACAAGAGGTATATCTTAGACTGTCTGTCTCGAAGATGGGCCTGTCTGCTCTTCACCAACTGCTCTCTGCTGTCTCTGAACCACTTCTTTCCTCTTTATTCGAAGGAAGTACTCACTTCTGCTTCAAATACACGTTTGTAGTGACCCGTTGAATGTATTTCAGGAAGCCTTCGCTCGTCTTCTGGGCGTAGCTGAAGCCCTTCAGCAGTCTTTCCTAAAACAGAGTTCAGTTGAATACAGCTCTCATTCTGACCTTATTATCCTCGTGCGTACTGAGTGTCTTGGCCAAGAACGCCAGTCTTTCCCTCGGATCGTCCGTGCTGCATTTCGCACAGAAATCACAGGCGGGACCCTGAAATGCGATTATGAATCTTTGAAAAACGTATTTCGGGAGTTCCTCTCGCCCTAAAATTCCCCATAAACTAACCGCGTAGTCTTTCTCGAGGCCGTCGAGAATGGGCGTGAGGCTGTCGCACGTCTTGTAGAAGGTGACGGCCGACTGAAACGACCATTTCCAACCAGTCGACTGTCAATAACCCACCACCAACAGCTTCTGTCGCTCATCCGTCAGTCCGATTAGCCTCCTCCATTGAGCTACCACCGTCTGAAACCCAAACATTTATCCTTTTGGGTCATTCCACTACCTCGTTCAACTGAACCACGAGGTTCCTGTCGACCAGATTGCTCGAGATGAGGTCTTTGGAAAGGGTGTAGAAGTTGTGGGCCACGTCGCTCTTCGTCAGCTGAAACATCATAATTACCCTCGTGTCTCAAGTGAACCCACGTCGTAGGCAGAGAGACCCTGTCTGAAGGCCTGATGGGCATCGCAGAAGCGGTGAGCCTCCTCCAGTTTGTCGGGGATTCCGCCCATCTCGAACATTCGACGCTCCAGTTTCTCATAGGTCTTCACGAGGTCCACGCCGCATAGACTCAGCTGAAAAGGTGGTTTGAATAATAAAATAAGTTAACAGCGGAGCCTTTTCTGATTCCCCACTTAAAATAATCAAATAAATAGAGGACATCAAGAAGAAGCTACTGGGAGAGTATGGAATGAGTGCAGCAGCTGGAAGGAGGGGAGATGCCCGCGCCGGAAAAAGAGAAGAACAACAAAACCAACGCCGATTGTGAAAAATAAAACTACTCGTGCGGGGATTCTGCAAACTCATTCCACTTCTGAAGGGTTATAAACCCATTTGCCTATTGTAATGTAGTCCTATAAGAGGGAAGGGCATATTGCGAGAGGAAGGAACGACTCGACGGGAACTAGATCTCGATGGCTGCCTCTGTAAGCCTTCCCGTTTCCAAGTGGGTGGCAGCAGAAGACACAAAACGAAACAAAACTGTTTGTAACTAGTATAAAGTCAGAAGAAAGGGGAACTCGGGTGGCACAACAAACGGCCGATAAGGCTTCCGCTGCTACAACCACACATAAACCTTATCACAACTTTTGAATTCATTTCTGCCCGAGGCGCTGTTTCAATCAAAATGTCCCTCACCTGGTTGAACTGGAGAGCGCCTTCTATCCGATTCGACGTATTCTTGGCCACCTCAAACACCTGTCTCTCCCTCTTCTCCAGCAGCTTCAGAGTGTCTCTGACCACTGCCAGCAGGATCTGGCCATCCGACGTCTTTAGATCCTCCAACTTGTGGGCGTGAATCGTCTGTAGCAGTTCCTGGCCAGAGGCTTTGATGTTCGAAATGGCCAATTTGACCTAAGCATTAACATTTTGCACAGAGAAGGAGGGCTATCCGACCTGGTTGACGTTGTCAATGTGGTATGGCTTCACCTTCACGGCGTTTTCGAGGAAGGTGGGCGACTGCAGCATTCCCCTCATGTCCTCCTCCCAGCTCTAAAAACAATTTAGAGATGGAAAATGGAGGTTATACCTCAATCTGGGCGGACACTTCAAGGTGGTCCTGGATGAAATGGGCGTAGGTGACAGCCACGTGCAGGTACTGGCGCTGCATGCTCCACCGCTCCATCAGCTGCTTGTTCGCCTGGTCTAAACAAAGGACATTTCAATAGAAAAGAAAGAAGAGATTGTGCTGTTTACCAAAAAGTGAGGCATTGAAATAGGGCTTGTTTGCCATCAACTGACCTATAAGACTCATCAAGTGAGAGACGTGGCCGATGGTGGCCGAGTAGTCAACCTCGAAAACTGGCTGGTGAGCCCTCAACTCGTTGATCAGCTCATTGCCCTCTCCCATAGCCGTCGCATAGGCCTGAAACAGGGAATATCCTCATCTGGGTTACGGTAGTACCTGGGCCGTTCCGTCATTCTCGAGCATCCACTCCTCCTTGGCCTGTTCGCAGTCGTTCACAGCCTCAGACACAATGATCCTCTCGTTGTATTTATTCTCCATTTTCGCGAACCACACCATCAGTTCGTTGTAGTGGATGTGGAAGAGCATCGAACTGTCCAGCAGCTTTCTCCTTAATCAAATATCTTCCAAAATGTTTTCTGAAGATCATACCTGACATCTATTTTCGAAGTAAACTGATCCAGTCGTCTACTGAGGTCATCCAGAATGACCTCCATCCGCGTAGGGTCAGCCACTCCTGTTAATTAGGGTACTCGAGTCATAACTCTCCCTACCAGATTCCTTAATCATGTCACTGGCATCGAAGAGCTTCTTCGCATTGGCGAATGTGTTCTCCGCAATCCGACAGAACTGAAGGTGGTTCCTGTGCAGATGTTTCGCACTCTCCACGCTGTCTCCTAAACCTTCTCTTTGATCTGCCTCTTCTACCGTAACCCACCTATCTTGGTGTTCTTCCTGAGGTACGTGTCTCCGTGTTCATTTAACCACTCGATCACACGGTCAGTGTCCGTGTGGAAGGCCGTCAATGCCAACATGGAGTGCAGTTTCACCTATAAGAGAGGAAAGTAAACAAAAAAGATAATTCCCCTACCTTCCTCTCCCTCCAAATCTCGTACAACTGCTTCTGGGCCTTTGACAACCGCTGGATCTGATCCCTGGCCACACCGTGGATATCTTCAGTCTCCGAAGACTTTAGTGCCTGGTTCAGTTGACTGCCATGCGACACCGCCTGAAACATTGTGTTTAGAGAGATGCCTCATTTAAAAGAAAGCATTAGAACCAGGCGTGTGTTTTTAATACTGACCTCTGCGTAGATGCCTTCGACGCTATTCCAGAAGGCCTGATGCTGGTCGATAGCCGTGTTCAGCTGCCCGTCGTCTCCGGAATCCAGCATGACGGGATCGAACCCCGGTCGATCAAGCCAAGACTTGTACTTCGAGAAGTACTGCATTTATGATTTGAAAAAGAAGAATTTTGCGGGATTAACCTGTCCTGAACAGCGGAAAAAGGCGACGGCGGAGGTGATGATGACCCTTCGCCTCTTGAGAAACCCGTTGAGACGGTCCCACTCGTCACGGATCTGGGAAGCAGACCGGTCGATCTAAAAGGACCATAGGGAAATTGTAAGGCTTTATACAGACTCTGTTCTTGTGTTGAGGGGTGTTGTTGGTGGATTTCAGACGGCTGGAGATGGTCATAAGCTGAGAGACGGAGACTTCGGTGTTCTAGACGGGAATATAGGAGGAAAAGAGGATAAACTACCTTGACTGCCTTCTCAGACTCGTCAAAGTCCCTGAGTCGATCGCAGGCATCTGCCTCATTCGTCCCCACATCTCCCATTGCCTTCATCAGGAGACCCGTGTGGACCCGGATCCATTTCAACACCTAAAAACTCAATTTGCTTCTAGAAGAAAGGAATCGCCACCTCTTCTACGTCCTTCTCGTAGAGTTTCAGCTGGTAGACGGCCTCTAGATCGGCCTGTTTGTCCTGCCACGTCTTGAAGACCTTGTTCCTGGAGACAAACAATAGGATGGAGGATATCAAGAAAACTCACTTCAGATCGGCACAGGAGGTGATTAATGATGTCATGTAGGGTAAGGCGGACATTAGATCTGGGTTAGATACCCCCGACTGTGGGTTCTTAATCCGGTAAGAGATCTAAACAGCCATTGTCCCTGTTCTCTCCATCCACTTACCTTGTTAGCATCCACTTGAAGTGCATCGATCGGACACAAGGTTAATATTTTCTGCTTGATGACGTTATGTGCGTCGATTACTCTCTGAAACAAGGGGTAAAGTAAAAAGCGAAGGGAAAACCTTGGCGGAGGCTACATCAGAAGGGTGTTCTGCATCGCAGACGGCGCTCCTGTGCACCTCGAGGCCCTGCATGATGTCCGACATTTTCCAGATCCAACTCTCCAACTCCTGAAGAACTAATAAGGTTGGAAAAGGGAGTACCAACCAGGCGGGTGTGGAGCCACTCGTCGTGATTGTAAGGATACGATCCACCTATTTCCCTCGGGATCTGAGTCACATCCACGAACTTCAGCAGCTGATCGACGCCTATCATCTCGGCCTCGAAGTTCCAGGTATCTAAATGGGGAAATAGAGAAAATACGATGGGTTGCTTACTCAGAGATAGTTGGGCCTTCTGCTTCTCCCAGAACTTGTTGTCCGGCTTCAGGATCAATACAATATGTACAGTAATGAGATTGGATAGCTGCTGAAAAAGGAATTTGATAACAGTTATCTGGCTCCCAAGGGCCCCGGAAACTATATGAAACGCACGCTAATTGCCTTGAGCATGGCCCGAACGTTGCTCCACGTCTGTTTCCCCCTCATGTCGATGACAATGACAAATCCCTTCTCTCGGGCATCGTCGGCGGTGACGGTCTGGAGGTAGAGGAGGACATTCCTCACGCCGTCTCCATTCACTGCCTGTTCCTGCAAAGGAATATTACACCAGAAATGGGGATAACGCACTTTTGAGGGGAGGAAGAGAAGGGCCCTCCCTTGGCGGTCACGGCAGCCGGGAAGAAGGGCGACGGCGTCTCGGAGGAGGTGGGCCACGTCCTCTGCCCGGCGAACGATCGACTGAAAATAATCTTTTTTATTAAGAATTCGGGCAAAGAAATTCCTAGCGTATTTATTGACACCCAGATGCCTCCAGCATAAGTAACATTATTTTATTTGTAATAAAATTACGGAATTTCACTCTCCCTTCTCATATGTAATGGAAACCCGATTTCTTGATTGCATGTCGCCCAAAAACCGCGAAAATCCCTAGTTCAAACAAACTTTTTCTCCTTCGTACTCAAACATTGGCGTTCGGCATCAGCCGTTACGACGGCGATGTAATGTTGTAAATTCCAGGATGGCGGGTGCATCTCACACATAAATCCCACCCGGGTCACCATTAGATCACAATATAAATAAAATCAACTGAATTGAGTGTAACATTTCACACCAAAGTCATTATTTCCACCAATTAGGCGTAAGGGTCTCTTCCTAATCCTCTGCCTGTTGTGACCGAGTGATCCCATTAGACGGCGGCCGATAATCCCTCGGCCACAGTATGTCATGCTTGAGTGCTGCCACCACAACAGCACCCATCTGCCACCCCCGACCTTGCCATACAATCTCACTATTCCATCTGGCCTTCAGAGTTCAAAAACTCGTTCGGACTACGATTTTACGATTTTAAATTGAGATATTTTATGGCAAATATTTTGAAATAACAAAACTCACTCTCTGTTCGCTCATAGCCGCATTCTGGTAGAAACAAATGAATACAAACTAGCCTAACGAGAACCTGAAAAACAAAGATGAGTAAGGAAGGTGTTGACAGCCAGCTGGTAGGAATAATAAAAGGAAGCCGAAACTATCAAAAGAAGCAGACGATATCTGGGAAAGGGGCAGACGGCTGGCACGTTCAGGTGATAAAGAAGGAAAACTTGATAAGAAGTGTTCGGATTGTGGCATTAATTGAAGCGAAACACGGCGGGTTCGAAACGAACAGCTGTCGACTGGTGCGAGCGGATTCCACTCGCATCGGAGAATGAGTAACAATGGTTACGGATTGAAAGACGGAAAAGGAGAGAGAAACAAAGAGAGAGAGAGAGAGAGAGAGAGAGAGAGAGAGAGAGAGAGAGAGAGAGATGTCGGAATTATCTCTCACGGAGGAAAGAGACCTCACAAGTAGCTGGGTACTTTAACGTCTTCAAACATCCTTCAATGCTATGATTCGTTAAACAGTGTTTAAAAAGGGATAGCAAATGAAGTGAGAGTGGTAAATCATTGTGCAACTGCCGCGCATTAAGACGTCAAAATGCACCCCCGACCGATGGATAAACGAGCCCGCTGCACTTGGGACGTAAAAAGAAGGGGTATCGCCCTGATAAATAGAAAATTTATCTATAGGGACAAATACGTTTTAGATATCTAAAAAAAACTAGATTTGACAGGAAACCATGCACAAGGAAACCACAGTTACGCTTAAAAAGGCAACGCTCACCCGTTAAAAAAAGAGAAAACACAGCGATTGCTGTGGAATATTAAGGAAGGTACATACAAAACGGCCAAAAATCGATGACCTGCTCGACAAAAGCGCAAATCCGACTTCCGCGGAGAATAAATGGGGCTGAATGAGGACAATCAGTGAAAGATTCAACAGGAAAACCCCGTATATGCACAGTTTCATAGCATACTCAATCATTAATTTGCAAATTTAAACCGAAAAAAATCCCAAAAACTTGAAATAAATTAATTATGCAGGCTGAATTTAAAGAATTAGTGACAGCTGGTTGGTCAAATCTCAGCATCTGACCAGTGGACCGGTGTATTCGCGCTCCAATCGGCCGACGCTTCCATAGAAACAAAGCGCGACGCAAGAGAGTGTGGAAATGCCAGAGAGCGCTCTGCCATGGACGCAGGGGCGGCTTCAAATTGAAAAGCGTTTTTCAATCTGCTTTAATTTGTTAGTATACTTACAAGTTTCATTTTTTGTATTCATTTATTATCGTATTGGACCCCTCTCCCAATTCGCTACTTATTTATTTTATTTTATTCTTACTTCTTCTTCGTCTTCTTGGTGATAAGATATGTGACTCATTTTGTATTTTCTAGGTCTAGCCTGGATGGCTTTGAATCTTCTTTGTTCGTCGTACGGGAGCGACGATGATCTGAGTGACTGCGACACCGAACCGTCGAGTTCCGCTGCGGCATCTTCCGAAGGTCGGACCTTCCACAATCAGCTGGTGGCTGAAGGCAACGTTTCGGACACCAGCAGCAGCGAGAGCGACACGGAGTCTCCGAAGAAGAAGAAGCAGCTGTCTGAGCCTGAGGCTGTGCCAGAGCCACCGCCGAAGCGCCGATTGCCATCCGCGGCTGAGGTGTTCAGCACTCAGATCAGAACTGGAGTCCTTATTAACCAGTACGAGAGGGCCGCCATGGAACACGAGGCCATGCTCAGTCGGCACGTTCCCCTCACTGACCCTAAGCTCAGAAAGCCCGTTTGCAAAGCATTCCGCAGGGGACAGTGCAGGAGAGGAAAGAACTGCAGGTAGGCATCTTTTTTAAAAATTTATGTTAAGTACTTTGGACAAATAATTCGTAGAATTTTAATCGATTATTCAGGAAACTGCTTAAAAGTTTTGAGAAACGCTTTCGAAGGAACCTGTTTTTTTTTTTTCGTATTTCGGTGTTTCTCACTCCCGAGTTCAGAAATTTCGCATTTCGAAATGTGACGACTGATAGTCAGTGCGCTAAATACTTTCCGCCATATTTCACTCAAAAACCATTGCATTTTTCAGGTATGACCATCCCGAAGAAGAGCCGAAGAGCATACGGCCCGACGCCATTGTGACGAGCGCCCCCATTTACAAAACCTCACAGGACATCTCCAGGGCTAGACCTCCGAAGAGCAGATTCTAACGTTTTAACCCCATTTCCCGCGCTTAACTTTGCTTTTTAAGCGCTCACCGTTTAGCCTCCATAACTTTATTTATAGTATTCACCCATCAGATACGTTTTTAATTTATTCAAGGAATCTTCAAGATTTCATTCAGTATGTGCCCTTGTAAAGCCTCGTCTAATTTAAGTCCTTGCCTAGTTTCAGGTATATTCTGTCGAATAAAGAGGAAGTCTATGTAATGCTTGTATTCCAAAAGTAGTCCTCGACTATCCATATCTTTGTTTATTTTCACCTTTTGTGGTCTAATTCTATCTCCAGAAATGCTCATCAAAGTGAAGACCCTCACCGGCAAGGAAATCGAACTCGACATTGAGCCCAACGACCGTGTCGACAGGATAAAGGAGAAGGTACTTTTTCTTCAGAGACATTACAACATACACTTTTGATTTAAAATTGATGATTATTGTGCTTAGGTGGAGGAGAAGGAGGGAATTCCCCCGCCCCAGCAGCGTCTCATTTTTGCTGGAAAACAGATGAACGACGATAAGACTGCCCAGGACTACAAGGTAGCTTCTTTTCTTTTCTTCAATTTCGTTTTTTTTTCTCAAATTTGTTTGTTTCAAGGTGGTTGGAGGCTCCGTCCTGCATCTCGTGCTCGCTCTCCGTGGTGGAAACTGAATCTGGTCTGTAATCACTCGGTTATTGCTCGAATCTACGTGTGAACGCATGTAAAATAAATCTCTCCTCTCATTTTGTGCAAAAATTGTGGTGCAGGGTTGCGAAAGAGGCTGGGAAGGGGGTATTCCTTCTCTTCGTGTCTAAGTAGCTTCTCCCCTGTTCGGAGGCAGAATTAAAATTGCGGATCTCAATCGGAGGGCGTGCAATTTTCTGATGTTTGAGAGGTCGATAACCTCAAATGGGCCGTGCCTTAGGAACCCTGGAATGCATTAATAATCGATGTATTCTGAAGATGATTCTGCGCACAAACCTTCATCCATGCATGGTTAGTCCTGTCGCCTGGATTAACCCTGAACCCTTCGTTCAATGCTCTGTTTTTCCCTCCGTACAGCCCAGTGACCTCACGAGTTGTGGCGTCGCCCTCGACTCGAACGCAAACCGCAAAAAGTCAACAGTTTTCTCACGCGTCGCAGGCACTCGGTTGCTTTACTTCCAAGCACTTTCCCCTTCATTGCAACACGCTAATGCCACACATATCCATATTTGTTGCGTAGAGGTTAAACTATACACAGGCACTTATGCACTGTTATGTTATACAGACATTTTGATGGCCAAAATTCCAATTCTGTAAATTGGGTTCGAATATCCTCATGTCATCAGAACAGCTCGGGATCTCCCGAGACTTCGTTAGGCCTTCGCCCACAACAGGGGAAATGGCCTCCGTCGTCGGCTGATCGCCCGGCCTTTGTCCGTTTTTCCTTTACAACTGCATAGTTATCTCTTATCGAACGAGCCTTTAACCGAACGCTCCGGTCAGAAGTCTTATCTCGAGGTTTCTGACTTGTGGCAGCTGTCATTTGGAATTGTGACGCTTGTTCTCTGTTAATCATTTCCTCTTCCCTTCCCCAACTTCCCCTTTTTCTCTCTGATTGGCTTACGCATCTTCTCCTTATTCGACCTCTCTCCCTTCGTTTACAACCCCAATTGTCTCTCATTTCCCAAGAGAACCTGTGGAAACCAGCCCCGGTTGTAAATATCCGGTGGCTGAGGTCCATTTTTCATGTAACTCTATCTATCTTCAGACAAAACCAGAAGAAACGTTATGTCTGTTCCTTTTTACCTGTTTACTCCTAAAAACCGGTAATTATCACTTCCTTGGGAGGGGTTTTGTGTAACCTAGATCTTGGATTCCTTTCGTGTTGTCTAAGTCAGTTCAACCTGTTTTCCTTGCAGAATTGTGAAGACATTTTCAATTTAAAACTACCGTAATCATATTTCGCATGGGCCCGAATGGGATATATTAGTTTAGGCTGTGCTCACACATCCTCTCAATCTATCTACAAGACGATTTTCACCAGGTTTTTCAATTAGTTAAAGAAATTTGCATTGAAAACTTATTAGCCTCATTTACATTTTACCAGCGGTATAAGGACGAAATTGAACCGAACCTCTAGACATCCTGGTTAAAAATTAACCTGGCATTTGCCAGTTCTTTGCTATTTCAGGGATATGGCAGTCAATCCGTAAGTGCTCTCATGTTACGCACTCATATCAAACAGTTCTATTCTAATGTTTTGTGCGGGATTCTATTCTGTGCGGGACCATGTACCTATTATCCTTCAACCGGCTGAAACAGCAAAACCGACTATACTGTGGTTATCTGCGAATGTGCTCTTATGGCACACTCCCAGAAACCTCTGTGACGGGACCATAGTTATATTTCTTTGGTTTGGATTTCCGCGATAAACGTTGCCGGGAAACGATGCTCTCCTGCCCTAAGCAACTACTAGTGGCTTCCAAAAGTTCCAACCTTATAAACTGGCACATAATTAAACTATTAAATTACCAAAGAAAGTGTTGCAGAAACTGGTGAATGAATGTAGTAGTTGCTTTTTGCGCTGTAGTTTCCCCATCTTATCTCTCAAGGCGTCACTTTTGTTCTTAGGATAAACTACAGCCCATTCATTGGTCTAAGAATTTTACGGTCAGTCGGAAACATTGTATCTCTTTCCAGTAGCCTGATTGCACTGTTCTACCTGGCCTTTGTAACTTCCGCCTGGCGCAGTTTCCAATATCACAGCTGTTTTCTCTGTCAGGATGATCTTCTGAACTTTCCCATCTTCCGCTGTGTTTGTGAAATGTGTGGGAGAAAACTCATCTGGTCAGTTGAGGCTCCATTGGCTCCATTGCTTGTAAACACTGTTATCGGCGCTGTTTTCCCCACTTTCCTTTGAATTCCTCCCCTCCTACACCCATTCATCATCGCCTCTTTCGCTAGAATTTGGTTTTTTACACGTGGCCTTTAGCTAGCGAAGCGAAACAAATATGTTAAAAACAAAGAATTGTTATTTTCTGGGATTCCGGTTGGCCGGGTAACTGCGGCGTCAAAATAATTGGCGAAAAGGAAAACATCTGATAGTCAGAAGCTGTGTCATAACGGAAGCAGTCGAAAGGAAATTACGGGCTACGGGGTACTGTAGAATACAGCCAAATTGGCAAAGGAAAAGCAGCTGGAAGATTAGTCAGTTGATTTTGTAAACAACATGCTTCTGAATTCTCTCATTGCATCACTTGTTCTGTAGCTGCACCTTTCTCTGTATCTGTCTGTATCTTATTCTCTCTCTCTCTCTCTCTCTCTCTCTGTCTCTCTCTTTCTCCGTTCTTTGGCCTATCCTATCGATTCTCTACAAAAGACTATACCTAGTCTACATAGATTCATTGGCCCTCAATCTAGAGCTAAGCGTATCTTTCTCTTCCCAAAGGAGCACCGCCTTGCTCCTCCTTTCCCCTTCGGCCATCTGCCTGATTCACCGTCTAATTGCTCCAGCTGGCTGTCTCGGTAATTGCGATCAGCTCCCCGCCGGTTACCGTAGCAACTCGCCATTCTCACGAATCGCAAGCCGCATAACTTTAGCCTAAATGATCCCAACGTGGAAAAGATTTTGATCGAAGTTGCCTTCGTTTCTCTTTTTCTCTCTCGGCTTTTAATCGAACTAACTCTTTTCGTGTTAGGACGCGATGCCTCCGTCGACGACGTGGACACCCATGTGTTGTTGTTCAAAGAATACGAGGAAAAAGCAGTATGAGGTGAGTGGCGGACAAACAATTCAAGAGCTCGGCCAACACTCTGACGATTGAATGAATGCATTCAGAAGGTCCTCGTAGTTTGTAGTTTGACTCATCGGGCTGGCTTTTTAGAGCTGCAACGAAAGAAATTTCAAAGTTTGAGTCTTTTTTTCCTATGAAACTAAAATCACTAAGTGAAAGACGTTTTGGGAGAGTTATCATGCAACTCTCTCATACCTAGAAACCCACAAAAAAGCTCATACATAAAATGTAAAAGAGATTTTTCGAGGAGGACGGAGACACACTGATATGTTTTATCAGATTAATAATCGAACCATCTCTCTGGCCTTACCCACCGCAATTCATTTACCGGACCGTACGATGGTGCCTTGCTATGCTTTCGAACGCGACCGTAACCCTCCACCGATTAGTTACGGGTGTTACGGGTGTGGGCCGCAGAAAAAAATTGCGTTATGCGGGTTGTATTTTTATGTCAAATAAGGAGGTATCATCAATGTTTTCAAGTGGAATTTAGTATTCTGACCGCGGAGACATCACAATCCGAATCAATGGAAAGGAACAGTTGACTGTCCACAACGTGGCCATTCGTCCGCCCAACCAACCTCCAGTTCCTCGTCTCCAAGGAGTTTCGTCCGTTCCTTCCTCCTCCCCCACTGACCCTCCATGGTGAGTCTCTCTCTCTCTCTCTCTCTCTCTCTCTCTCTCTCCCTTTCTCTCCCTCTCTCTCAATCCTTCCTTCCAGTTCATCCCGTTCCGCCCCCTCTTCCGAAGACTACGTGACTGCCCGAACGAGTCGTGAACTGCAGATGTGAGTCTCTCCTCCCTTCTCACCCATGTGTGTCTGTCCAATAAAGCTTAAATCTCCGCTTTTCTTAACCTCGAACCCCCTTTTCAGACGCCATGTGTCGATGTCCGAACTGATGCGAGAGGTTCGTCAGGAGGCCGGTCTTCCGGTCACCGCTCGTGATGATCCTCCTTCGACGATGCGAGGAAACGAACAACCACTAAGTACTATCCAAGAGTAGAATACAAAAGGGGGCGTGGCTTAGTTTAATCGGCAGGGAAGAAGCCGCTGGGTTTTTCAGAACAACGTAAATACTTTAGACATTGGGAATAGTGAATGCCCTAATGAAATCATGCAAAAACAACGCCGAACAAAATGAATAGTAAAATTTACGCAGTTTTCGAATGAGATATCTGCGACATCTGCTAGTCTAACGTCCAATTGTGTTTCGTTAAAGAAGTCTTTCCATACATTTGTATTTTCCTATGTAAAAAGTGTCCGTGTCTTGAATTCCTAGGTTCTGTGAAGAGAATCATCTGGAATGGGCAGCTAATGCGTGACTTTGCAGCAGGACCAAGGACACACCAAATTCCTTTTTAAATATGTATCCCGCTTAATTGCATTATTAAAATGCGGTAAGAATTTTCGCCAAACTAAGCCACGCCCCTTCCCCGCCACTGTGATCTCCCTCTCCCCGTGTGCCAAATGAACCGATTCCTTCCCCTGCCTTCCGAGAAATCGTGACTCACGTGACCAAGGTACAAAATCCCATTGAGTGGCGGAAAAAGGAGCGAATCGTAGGAAACAAGGGCAACCGATACAAAGAGAACATGCAAACACAGCAAAGCGACACTTGCAAAAGAAGAAGGATTAAAAGATCATTTGAATTGTTTGAATGAACACAGAAGTAGTTTAGGTGTCAATGAGTTGTTGCTGAATGAGAGACAACGGCAGCTGAGGAAGGCAGTATTCAATGAGGAAGGAGACATCTCCAGCAGGACTCTCACTCCGAAACAGCCGATTCAGACAAGGCGGGTCTGGAATATCTTTCTAATGACTTCAGTTGTTTCTACTTTACATTTCCGACTCTTTAATTTCGGAAAATGAGAAAATTTTGAAACCCGTTTCAAAAACCTCACGGCGTTGAATTGCATTACTTCGGGGAACTAAGCGCAAAATTGACGACTATCAAGGGCGGCCGCAGCAACTGACCCGCTTGCCATACAAACATCGAGGGTTCGGACCCACCACAGGACAATCTGTTTGCCTTTTTTTATAAATACTTGTAAAGTAATAATACATTTTGAAATGAATATAGTGCGTGCAAAAATATTTATGTGGGGCGGATCCGAACCCTTGATGTTTGACTGGTAGGAACCACAGGAGACTCATGGCGGACTCTTAATAAAGAATATAGCCTCCTTCCTTAAATCCTCATTATTCGAATTCAATCATTCAGGTCCTCCGATCGAAGGCACTCCGTTGTGACCATCACAGAAGAAACTCTGCAACTGCCCTCCCCAGCTGAAGCCTCTCTCGTCAGAAAATACGTCTCAGCCGCTCCCCAGGTAAGACCCCTGCCCCTCTCCAACTCTTTCTTCCAGGTGATCCTAGCCGTCTTCGCCTTCAGCTACGCGTGGCTGACCAGTGTGCTCAGTGGAATGTTCCGGTAGTCCCATGCGCCAGTGCCCAACGGGTACCCCATCCATAGTGCTAGTAGATCTCAGATAAATATATTTATATTATCATTCCACTAAAATCTTCTCCATTTCACCCAGGCGGGAAAACAAGGTAGCTGCACAAGGACTGTAGGAACATTGTGTGAAAATAAGTACAGAAACCCTAGAAAAGAGAAATCACAAATTGGGAGAGACCCAGAGGAGTTATGCACATATTGCGGTGGTCACAACCTAGAAATGATGAGCTGCGGAAAGCTGGGGGAAGGCGAGATGCAGCGTCTATGGTACAGGGGCTCAGTCGACGACCGAGTGCTGCGGGGAGTTGTTGTAGGGGAGGTCGGTGGAGCCAGTGTTCTTCCGGTAGACGAACACCTGTCCCAGGATGAACAGGTCGATCGAGATCTGAAACAGAGGAATAATGCAATCGGTTAATGAGCCCTCAGAGACAAAATCCCCCTCATATTTGGATATTCCCCTTTCGAGTATTTGGCACTCTCCCTTCCCAGACTTTCGCCGTTCGTCCAAAACAAAAGCTCGTGGTTTTAAACGATCTCCCGGCGCGAATGCCCGAAAATCTGATTCCGCAAGATTTGTGGAAGCGCAAACATCGTAGTGAGATCCGCTGGCCAAATATTTTGCAGCCTCCGCCCAATGTTGCTCAGTTTTAATAGAACCAAAGATGCAATTACACGATTGATCCAAAATAGCCGTTCCTCCAATGAGCCACGTGAAACACGTGCACACGTGCTAATCTGGTCTGGGCAGACGGCCTTGCAGCCTCGCAAGCAGGAAAACAAAGCGATGTCACACGCACCCGCTCCCCAACAATCGGGGTTGGCGCCTTATTCAAAAGCCGCGTGTTGTGTTCCCTTCCTCCTCTGCCTACCTGAAGGATGGCGCAGATCCAGAACTGCAGGGGACTGCCCGTCGCCACGAAGTAGCCCGTCTTTGCCAGATCTCCACACAACCACGCCAAGACCATTGGAATACTGCAAAACATGGAATTAGATGGAATGGGAGGAGGGGGAGAACCTCATTCCGTGGGTGGACTTCCGCTGGTAATTCCGGAGGAGCTGAGGGAGACCGAGGGTGGCTTCCGTTGTGAGAGAAACCATTCCCAGTGCTTCGACGTAGACGGGGACCTGAAAGATGTTGGATGAGAGAGAGAGAGAGAGAGAGAGAGAGAGAGAGAGAGAGAGAGAGAGAGACTCACATTGATGAAGATGGCAGTGACGAGGGACCAGAAGGCGGTGAACACGGCCAGAGCGATCAGGAACGACGTAAGGTCATGCCATGCCCAGAAGCCTGACTTGATATCTCCCTCTGAAATAGAAAAGTAAGTAAATACGAAGCTAAAAAAATTCGGGTAATTTTCTCATTTTATGATAGAAGTGGGTCAACAGATCAAGTTTTTCAGCCAAAAATGATATAATCGTATTTCCACTTTAGTGCGTACACAACCGCGCAGTCGCGTGCGGAAACTGAGTCATTCTGACGTCCATGGGAATATAAAAAGGACGCTGATTTCTCCCCAAGTGTGGTTTGTACAGTCTATTTTCCTTTCGTTCTGTGTTTCCTGTCTTCTATAAGAAGAGCCCTCTTGGCTAATAACCTCGGATAAAGAATAGTATTGCCAGGTGTGTCTCCTGAGCCCCAGCTGGTTATTAAAAAGACAGCTGACAATTGAGGACCGCCTGCTGACAGCCGGGTGTCTGCTGCGGTCGCTGCCCTGCAATGCCTGCGGTTCCCTCAGTCACCTGGGAAAGGAAAGTGAGTGCTCGGCCTGATCCTGAGGGCGCCTCTCCTCCTCCGATCTGCTTAATCTAGCCAAAGGGAATTGAATTGGGCGCCGACGAGGGCGCGAGTTTCCACACAGGCCCTTCGTGTCCCCCGTTTAAC
This sequence comes from Oscheius sp. G VE-2021, assembly GCA_022343465.1. Lineage (NCBI taxonomy): Eukaryota > Metazoa > Nematoda > Chromadorea > Rhabditida > Rhabditidae > Oscheius > Oscheius sp. G VE-2021. The sequence continues at coordinate 1,604,366 of JAJQXH010000025.1, forward strand.
CTTTCCATGTATGCAAGCCGCTTCTTCTTCGCGAACGCCCCGCCCACAGGGCGTGAGCCGCCGTAGAGCCACAACGGCCCTTTCGCGAGCACCCGCTCCGCCCTCGAATCTCACTTGGAGAGCTTATTCACAACTACTATTTACAATAGCTCTTGTTTTGCAATCCACATCAGCTGTCAGCTGGAACTACCCGCATACTTTGTCATCCAAGTGTCGTTTTTCAGAAGAAGACACGGAAATAAATTACCCACGATGCGTCAGAAGCCGCCCAAGATTCATTCAGCTTTTCTCTATAAAGTTCTACATGCCTAGTGCCTATTAGACACCAAACCATCACCCATTTTTGAACAGAAGTCTCAAAAATAGTTTGAAGAAAGAGGCCTTGAGTTCCAGCCCCCTTCAATTTCCCGGCACAGGCATTGTAGTATTCCAAGTTCCCATGACGTGGTTCCTAAGAATAGATACCTGATTGCATCGTCATTTGACCCACTCCGAATCGATATTAGCCTACAAATTGAAACTGCCACAAACGGGAGAGCCACTGCCCAATGCAAGGCCTCTGTCCCTGGATTCCCATTCGTACATTCGGTTGAACCTTCGGGCGGGAATTGCTCTCTGAGATTAATCAATGCTACCATTCCCATTCAGGTCAGCTGCCAGTGGCGTGGGAATCATGTCGGTGTCCTACCCGCTGCTAGATTTCGGCCATGAAAACATATCCGACGCATGTCGAGAGCAGGTACTTTTGGAGGATACCAATGTGGGGGATCCTCTGATTTCAGATCAGAATGCTGCAACATTATGTACAACAGCAGGAGATGCTTCCTGGTCCTCTGCTGATTCTCTTCTGCATCCCAGCTGTCATCATAATCTTATTGACAGTCTTTGGCAACCTGCTAGTCCTCTTTTTCAAGGTACAATATGCAAATCCTCAACTTCAGTTCTAGGCTCGCGTGGGGAGAACAAATACAACATTGCTTGTGTGGAACCTGGGGCTGACAGATTTCCTAGTAGGAGTCATAGTTCTGCCCCTGGGAGCCTTCCATTTGACCTATCGCAAATGGATTTTCGGGAGGTTTCTCTGTCGAATCTGGGTGGCTGCGGACGTCACGTTCTGTACTTGTTCCGTGGTGAGTGCTGCCTACAACACTCGATAAACCAGCATACAACATGCTCACACGAAAAATCACGTGCAAATTAATTAGTCGTCGAATGCGTTAAAGGGCAGGCCTGACCTTGAATGACCAAAACAAGGTTTTAGATCTAGGGACGAGCGTCCTTGCATTCCTTTGGAAAGCTGAAAAGGAGAGAACCCTGCGTCGCGTGGCCCCTTTGCCACTTATTGGAGCGGGAAGAAGCTTGCGCGCTCATTCAACTTTGGCGATTCAACTTTTGCATGTGTGAAAACATGATTACGGATGCGAGCCCCGTTGCGCGACGACAAAGAAGACGCGGACAGCGCAACTCCTGAGACACCATTGACCTAGGGGACATTAGAGACATTGCAGGTGACTATTTGTGTGATCTCCGTCGACCGCTATTTGGCGGTAACGCGTCCTCTCAAGTACAAGACTCTGGTGACCAAAACGAAGGTAATCATGGTGATGCTCATCATCTGGACCTTCTCCTCCACGGTCCTTCTGACGACCGTCCGATGGGAACAAGCAGAGTGCTATGACGATGTAGGCAGGGAAAGGGAAAGAAAGGATTGGATTTTCAGTCAATCTGCTTTGCTGGGAATGAAATTCGCTATCTGGCGCATAGTGTCGTATTTGCCTTCTTCCTTCCAGCCTCCGTCACACTCACTTTGTATTGGAGAATCTATAAATTGGCCAGGAACCGTCAGAAGGCACTCGACCGAGGGTTTCTGATGTGTCTCGGTCAGAACATGAACTTTCTCACCAACACAATCAGCCAACAGGTAGGCCATACTTCTTTGAATTGATCCTAATTAGCCATGCGGTGAGTTCATCAGCGAAGGGTCCTGTTTTGAGCAGTTCGTTGTTTTCGTTGTCTACTTGTAAATCCGGGCGGAATTGCCAGAGAACGCGCTCTTCTGCCTCCTGGAACTGACCATGCGTGTGCAGCGATCACATCATTTTCAGACGACACTCCGCGTGCATTTCGGGAAAAACAACGGGATGGTGGAGCACCAGCGACGGGTGCTCCGGACGCACGAGCGGATCGCCAAGACCCTCGGGGTGGTCTCCTGTTCCTTCCTCTTCTGCTGGCTGCCCTTCTTCAGCCTCTACCTCACAAGTAAGCAGTGGTCGATGCCCTCTCGCGTCACGGTTAACCGCGTGTCCTCGAGAAATTCGCTTCTGAGTAAGCTGTCAAAAGTGCTTCGGCCGCGCGCGAGCCACGGGCGCTCCTCTTAAAGCGTGAAGTCTATTATGTGATTACGGGACGGAGGACGTCGGGCGCGCGGGAATCTGAGACCAGGTCCTATTGATCCCAAAAGTTTCGTGCATTCCAGATTACCAGTGCAAGGGGTGCATCTCTCCAATTGCGATCGATATCGCCAGCTGGCTAGGTGGGTGATCAACCAAAGTACGAGGCTCCCTCTCTATTGGCCTCATCAAAGCCAAATGAATGGGAGCCAATGAGAGAGATTAAACAGCGCACAATGCAGCCAAGACGTCAGCGGTGATTACAGGCTACTGCAATTCCATGCTCAACCCCATCATCTACTCCTTCACCGTCAAGGAGTTCAAGAGGTCCGCTCTCCGCATGGCAGTGCCCTTCTGGCAGTTCCTCCACCGCCTCATGCCCTTCCTCATTCCACACCCTCCCGACAGGGTCATGCAACGAATGTCACGACAGGGCAACAACAAGTAGGGTTTTCGGTGTTTTAGAAGACGACCTTCCGTGTTTTGGAGGGAATAGGGGGATGTCGCTATGAGATGTGATTACACTAGAAATGGTCATTTTGAGGGCGAGGAACAAGACTCGTCATCGCTCCTTCGAAATGGGAGCTAACAAAAGCGGAGTTCTGCAGACGAGGGTCTGTCACAAAAGAAGACAGACGGAACCAGCAGTCTTCGGAATAAAGGAGAAGAAGGTAAACAGGAAATATACACAAAGAAGGAAGGCAGTTGCAGGTGTGTGAGAAGGAGGCTCCTGTGATCATAGAAGAGGACGAGGACGGGGCTATCCACGACTACACGGAGACAAACGGGTTCACCACATACCACGAGTCCTCCCGTCGTCTGTCGGAGGTTCCTCCCCTCCATACAATCGTAGAAAACGAGAGGACCACCAATGGATCCGTGCACAACGGGGCCTCTCGGACGAGCAGTTCTGTCCCTCCGGAAGAGTCCTCCTGCTCCGTAAAGGTCGTCTGTGAGACCGTGGAGGCCGCTTTGTAATTGTACAGATTGTGTTAGGAAACGGGAGACGATCTAAACTGATACCGGTACAACTCTTTCCCTGTAAATAACGAAAATGAATATTCGCCCTTGGTTTGTTGAATTCTAAAGAGTTCCGTCCGGCGGGCGTCGAAAACACGCCGACGCCTGACGACCGCAAAGGGCGCTCCGTGTCTTCTCGCGCTGATTGGGTACCTCGGGAACCGCCATCCATAAAATATGCTTAGTCTGTCCAAACAGGGCACTCTCCTTTCCTCTGCAACTGCTCATAATCGCCTAATGAGTCCGCGATGGTTCGCACGCTCGGCCGAGTGCGCGCTGAATTATGCAAAGCGCATGGAATCATGCCCACTGATATGGCGGAGGTATCCGGCACATCGAGGGAAGAAGGGATTCCTCCCCAATTCTTCCAAGAAGCACTTCTTAACAACAGATTTCGGCCAATTCAGGACGCATCGGTTACGCCCACAGGAATCAGCGTCCAAAATATTCCTGGTCCTTGATTTTACAATACTTTTGATAGTAACTTTTCGCCATGATAAGTTTGTTTTTGTGGTTTCAGACGGTGATTTGTTTCCTCTCCCAACATAGGAATGCTCTTCAGCTGAAGGTAGATAGTCCTTTAGCAACTAAATTTTGTCCATTAAATATGAATTCTTTTCTCGATTTTTCCATTTCAAACTTGAATTTTGGACTGAAAGTCACTAGAATGCAAAATGCTCCACTATGCAGTTGAATTTTGGATCCCACACAGTCCATGGGAATTAGCATCAAGGGAAGAGAAAGGGTGAAACCCACTGAGGATGGACTTCCTCTGTGCCTTGGGCGTGTGTTTCCTGTTCATCCGGACAGCAATCTCGAGCATGAAAATCATGCAAATGAACATAACTATGCTCTGGGCGAGCAGAGCAATGTCGAATCTTTTACCAAACCTGAAAAGGTCGAATAAGAGCGAAGGAGGGGAAACCAACCAGAAAAGAATCCTGAGAATGTTGGCTACACACAAGGCTAAGCACACGAACAACGAGAATCCGTGAGCATTCCGGGTATGGTGGATCTCCGCATATTGGAAAATATACGGTATCGATCCTCCGACTGAAATAAAGACTCAATTAATAAGAAATTGGTTGTAGTTCACGGCCAGGCTATCATTATTGACGGCTATTTTTTAACATATTTTTTTCATTTAGTCTTACGGGCAGAGCCCAATGAGAAATTTCCTAGATTCAGTCATCCACCCAAATCACCAAGAAAATTTCAATGTCTAATTTTTTTTAAAATGTAATCAATATTAATATAATTAAATGGAAATTATTTGAGGTATTTTAAATTGTTCAAAACCCTGACATTTTTTTAAAAGAATTTTTGCCTTGTATTATGGTATATTTTAATTAGAGATAACTTACAAATTACAAAAATCTGAGCTAAAAACAGGATCATTGTGTGGTGGAAGGAGGGACCCGTGCCTCAGCCGATTGATCAGAAACCGGCCGGTATCGGTCATTGAGAAACACGTGCTGCGCGGCTGCCACGCAACTTTCGCGCCCACTCGAAGGCGGTTTTCTGTCTGCGACAGTTATACGCGAAAAAGTGAAAGAAAAACCAAAATGTGATAAGAAAATGAGAAAATTTCAAGAAACTTTTAAGGGGTTTGATGTTTCATTGATACTTTTAAATGACTAGGCATTACCCACACACAACGAACAAATGAACTACATAGATGAACATGGCGTGGGCGCCCTTCGGCGACGAATTCTATCGGGCGAGATGATAGCACACACGGAATGGCCTGTCACCACAGACAATCGAAGCCCGCGGCTCTCACCCCACACGCCGTTATTTAAAGGACTACATCCCGTTTTATGGCTCAATCCTTCTTTTAAAACCGACCGATAATGAAAAATTTGAAAAACCAGGTGAATCCGAGGACGATGTAACCAGCCATCTTGTCCCAGGGCACGAGAGCCAGTCCCGTGGCGTCCACCACCATCATCTTTGGCCTAGTGGAACTGAAACGGCAGATTTAGGGAAAGGAGTCGCGAGCAAATGAAACTAGTTTTGAAACAGGAAATTGATTTTCAATAAGACGCGCGACGGTAGATTGAATCACAAGACAAACAGTGCGCGACCACGTCATATCTACACAATTCGGCTTCCTCTTATCGAATGCTTATCTTTGAAATACAACCAATTCCAGAACGATAATTTCACGGATCCTGACTGCGGTGGTTGCAGTCTCGGGCTAGCCCGGACCTTGAATTTTACACCGACATTTTTCATTGTTTTTCATCAATAATCTCTAGATTTTACATTACAGAAACAAAATTTGGATCTACCCTCTATGACTTACACATAGATAACTGAATATAGTAGGAAGAGCATTAGTCAGGGGAGGGGAGGAATCATTTTGATAAGGGGCTGTCACTCACCTCGTGATTACGCTGTGTCGGTATGTCCGTCTAGAAAGCGACGGGCATACTCCTGAAAAAGAGAAAATAGACAGACGAAGAACACACGGTACAGGTAATCTCTGGAAGAAACCAGACAGAGAGAAAAATAATAAGATTCACAAAAATTTATAATATATTACGAAGTAGAGCAAATTCATTAAGAGAGGGTGCAAATAAAGTGAACCCGGGAGGGGTACCGGCGGGAGAGGGAGGGGTGAGCACTGCTCGGGGGACAAATGCGGGAGGAAGCGGACCAATTGGGGATCACGGAGAGGACATCCTCACCGTCGGCTTCACGATCAACTTCCCATTCTGAAAAGCCTATATGCTTTGAAACGGAGGGAACATACGTCATCACAGCTGAGACTGAAGAAGGACAGCGCCTCGCGGCATCGCCTGGCGACCCTGAAATTATAGGTTACTTAGACTAGAGGCATTCATGGGAGGGGAAAGTGTCAGTTCAAGCTTTCCACAATGATTTTCACCGTGTTCTCCACCAGAATAAGCAGAAACCCTCAATGAACGGAACCAGACATACTACTAGTTAAATTAGTGAAATTCAGACTTTCAGATGATTTTGGAAAAGGAGGGATAAAACACACTGGTCGTGTGATTCTTTTAGTCTTGGTGGACAGAGTGACAATTATGGGAGTTTACGCCGGTTCTCGGAAAAAGGCAGAACACGTTCAAACGGTAACAATTAAAAGGCTGTCAAAACCAATGTTTCTTCGCGCGTGGGGCGAAATTCGAACGAACGGCAGATGCGCGCGTCAGAGATGAGAGATAAGTTACGCGGCGACGATAAAGATGTCCCATCCGGTTGAAGGGGAAGGACGGCGGGTATTTCTAACAGAAACGCAAGTCTGTCCACTAAGTAGTTGAAGCTGAATACTACACGGCAGAGAGTGAAAGGAAAGAGACTTGAGTGGCAGGCGGGAGGAACAAAACGGCAATATCGAAGCAAAACAGCGGGAGACGGCGCAACGACCCCGGGGGATAAACGTGTAATTGGCCCGTTGGCCCGAAGGGAGATCCTGGTGGATCCTTGCAAACGAAGCACGCCTTCTGCATTGTTGTCGAAAGAATAGAGGAAGACGGCTGGTCTGTGCTCGATAGAAACGGGTGATTATTGGATGCAGCAAATCAACTCAAAGGAGGCTAATCCGCAGTTGTGAATGCCACGTGTGCCTTGAAAGAAAGAAAGAAAGAGAGAGAGAGAGAGACTGCCAATGGAAAGTACAGGCTGCGCGAATCAATCGGCTGATAGAAAGCGCCGTTGGACGAATCATCAGCTGGTTCCAGCAGCCGCCACGCACTTTGTACAACTCGGAAAAGGCCTGCATTCGGGAAGCCATAAATAACAAAGGAGGTCCGAGTAGAACAGTGATAATCAATTACCACTTGCGGAAATGACGATGAGAAGGCAGCGGTCGCCGTGAGGGCAAACAAGCTGCGACTTCGACAAATGCAAACAGACTAACTACATTCGGAAACCCATCGACACGATTTGATCGAGTAGGTCACCGAGTAACACGCGAACTTTGATCTCGCACAGAAGCACTGTAGTTGCATGTTCAGGTCAACAAGAGCAGTAGGTTCTTTTGGAAACATAGCTTTTTCGGGTCTCAAAATATGGAGGAGCTGAAACTTACATCGACGGAGCGACGACCCTCCGGTGAATGCCGAAAACGCAGAAAAGGAGAAATAGGACGGGGACACTGACGCTGAAGACCATGTGGTTGTTCAACGACTCCGACAGCGACACCTAAAGATCAAAAGATGAATAATGGGACGGAAAGGAACCATTCGGAGGGTGGGGTCCATTATCCAGCTGTAGGAGGTGAGGACGGCGGCCAACGAAGTGACGATGAGCACCACTGAAGATAGATATTTTTATGAAAAAAAAAGAGGGAGTTACCTCTCCAACGGGTACACCGCGGACCCATGTGGGAGATGACCTCGGTGAGCCTCCTCTCGAAGAAACGCAGGTCTACAAGTTCTAAAAGATCAACGATAGACACAACACGACAATTAAGAGATTCCATCACAAAGGATCCGAGAGCCAAAATGCGAAAAATAAACTTTGCATACATAAATGTTTTAACCTTTGCTTCATTTTGATTCTATTATTTTTGTTAAATCAATTTTGACTGGAAATTCAACAAACTTGGCGATTAGCCTTTAAAGAACTAAACATTTGCTTGGTTGAACTGGCAGAAATACCGGTCTAATCCTTATATTTTAAAGAGGTTGAAACCCCTTTCTGCTTATCGGATCCTTTGCCCGAATATCTTTGAACCACACTACAGCACTACGTGCGGGAGATGGAAACAAACCTTCGCACGCGGTCGACGCGTCGTCTGTTTTGACCTTCATTTCTGAAACACCCTTGATCTACCATTCCAAAAGGGAAAAGAAGAAATTGAACGGAGAGATCCGAGAAGAAATAGGAATAGCATCATGTAGGGTTCATTTCTACCAACAACAATTGAACAACTAACAATGCGGATTAGGCAAAAACAAGGAAACAAGGGAACAGGGGGTAACAATGGACGGATCACTACTGGTGCTTGACCTTCCTCTTTTTCTCCATCTTCTTTCTCCACATGTTGCTCTTCTTCGGCGCGTTCTTCGTAAACTCCACGACTCCAGAAGACGAAGCTCCCTATATAATTCGGTATTTCTTGTTTATTTTTCAAAAAATACCTTGGCAGCTTCGACGATGCTGAGACCCGTCTGCCTCGTCTTCTTCTCGTTCTTCTTTCCGGCACGCTTTCCACGACCCCGCTTGGCTCCAGGAGTGGGGGCGGGAGCCTCCTTCTTATCCTCCTCCATCTGAATATAAAATTACAAAAGAAGGAGAATCCTTCCTACCATGTCATCGTCGTGCATGGCCTCGAAATCCTCCTCCAGATCGGAGACTCCCGAGAGATCGGTGAGACCGGAGCAGGTGGATCCCACGTCGGTCAGTTCGTCGTCAGAGTTGATGGCCTCGTCCTCATCTCCCTCCTTCTCCTCGCCTTCCTCATCGTCGCTGTTGGCCTCCCCCTTCTCGCTCATCGCCTCCTTCAAAGGCTCGTCCTCATCAGCACATAAAACGTTCATAGGAGCCTGGAAATCCAGATTGATTATAATACTCCCTATGAAGCTACCTCATCGTAATCCTTGGCGGCCCTTTCCTCGCAGCCAGGAGGCACAGTGAAATAAGGCAGTTTTCCCCTCTGGAAGTCGTTGAGCACCTGCTTGGCGACAGAAGTGATGTCCGGCTCTCCTCCCTAGAAATACCATAACTACCATCATTTGATTCTGCCCACCTTCAGAAGCCTTCCCGACTTGAAGGCGATCTTCGTCATGAAGTCCTCCGCGTCGGTCCAGTCCTCGATGCAGTAGTTCTTCTTCAGATGCTCGGCCTTCACTCGGTCCAACACTCCCTGCACGTGGTTCTCGGGATCTTTTACGTTCTCCACACGGACCTAAAGCAATAGCATATCATCAACACAACAGCAATTGGAGTGGTTAGAAAGAATAACTCACGACAGACTTGAGGATGATCTGGGTCTCGCTGTCTCCCTGGGGATATACGACTCCGGGACAATCGATGAGGTAGATCTTGCGCATGAGCATCACATACTGCCACACCTGAAGCCACTCTGTCTGGATAGATGTGACTCGTCCGTACCTTGGTCTCTCCGGCGATGGGGGCCGTCTTGCACACCTTCTTCTTCCTCAGAGTGTTCACGAGGGAAGACTTTCCAACATTCGGGTAGCCGATGAAACCCACACTGATCTGCAAAAACCAAATTAATACCGCTTGTTATATACCAAGTATTTTTACGATGAACGTATCGGTCAAAACATATTTAGAGCCAACCCGTCCCGGCGATGAGTCATTCCAAACAATGCTCCATGTCTAGCAAAAGGATCGATCCGCGTTAAAAAGAATGTAAAATACATAATGGCGGATAAGTCAGATGTGGCATAATTAGAATGAGGCAAAAAACGCCCACAATCAATAATTTTTGTATGTAAATACGGAAACCGGGCTTGAGTGATGTGAGTCATGCATGACACCACCCAAAGATTATTCAATTTGGATATTTTTCGGAGAAATTTAAAGCTAACATTGAAAGAAACGCAACACTATCATGTTTCAGTTATAACTATGAACATCGGCTTAGCTTTTAGAACCGGTGCTTTTTCTAGGATTTCATCAAAAGAGAATTGGTCTGAATTCAACCTGGGAAGCTTGTCATAAGCTAACGGAAAACGTCACAATGCGTGTCCGTTCCCCTGGCTTCCTTTTATTCCCGCCGCCTATGATTTACCGTCGGCTCGGCTGCCCGCGGCCATTGTCAATTCATTTCGGGCAGCCACGCCGGCGCGGCGTCCCCCGCGCCCATCGATCGGCACCGCCGGGCGATTACGCAGCCCGCCGAGCCCCCGCCTACGAGGCGACGCGACAGAAACTGGGGCCGCGCCGCCACACGTCAATACACGGCTGCTGCCGCGACGACCGCTTGATTATTCGCGCGCTGCCCAAGGCCCCCGACGCTCAAAAGTGCACACAACGGTTACGGCAACTGGTCATTCCTGCCATTCTCCCCACGTATTTATGAATTGTTTTCAAGAATTGCATTATTTTTCTGTCATTTTTAAAGCTTCGTAATACCTTTTTGATGCAATTGCACTTTGCTAATTCTTCAATCGTTATTCGCATTTTTTTAAATTTAAAAAATGAGGTCTTTCAGATGGAGCACATCCACTCGGGACGGAGTTGGTCTCCAGAATTACGCGTTTTCCTTATCCGCTGTGTGAGGGAAAGGGAGCGTCTCTGGAAGAAATACGGCACCTGTGGCACGGACAGCGACATGCGGATGACGCTTTGGACAGAAGTACAGCAAGCAATCGCCACAAAGTACAAAATATATGTAGAAAGTGGGTAATTTTGAATAATTTCAGCAAAAAAATATTTTAGTCGAAGAAATAAAGAAAACTTGGAAGAACCTAAAGGATAACTTCCTCCGGGTAAAGAAAGCCAACATTTTTAATGGAAGCAAGGGTCCCGCCAAGAAATGGTATTTCTACGATGAGCTGAAGTTTCTCGACTTTGCCGACAGCCACATTACGGATTTCAAGTCAGTTTGGTAGTTTATTGGGTAGCCCGTTGTTTACAGGCCGTTTCAAACACTGCTTCCCGACCAGGAGGCAGAGGCGGTGGCTTCAGAAGAGCCACCTCGGAAGAAGAAGGCGGTTGGACTGAACGACCATCTGACTATATCCATACCAGCCATCGACAGTCGCATAAAGACTAATCAGAAGATACCCGCTGGAGCAAAGGTCTTGGATCTGGACGACGAATTGGGTACGTTCACCACCGAACTTAAAAGGACCTCTATCTAGGTGACTACGCTAGGATAACCGCGGGGAAATGGGGGAAACCGGACCGTTCCTGTCAGCCGGGAAAGCTGAGGCTCGTCCTGGACAATGGGAAAGAAGAGTGAGTTGGCAGATTAAATTGGATACATATTGATTTTTAGCGAGATGTCGATGAATTCCCCGAAATCTGAAGAGCCTTTCGATCTCAAATGCCACGAGCCTTCGAATTCGTTGATGACAGAGGAGGCAGAAAAGCCGGGCCTCATAGAATGGTACGATTGATGGAAATTTAATAAAATCCTTCGTTTAGCGACGTTTTGGGGGAAATCGTGACCGATATAAGCCAGCACCGAATCATCGGTGAAATCCAGAGGATGCGGGGGATCTACCACCAGGCGGCGCTTGTATTCTTCATGATCCAAGGCATGCAGGAAGGCGCCCTCAATCAGATTCTGGTGGATTTCGACGACCACGTGTACAATAATCAGCCGCGCACGGAGAATATGAACAAGGTGGGGAATCTATAAGTATGAGCAATGGCCTGCTTAGATCATCAAATCGTCTCCGAATAGAAAGGAATACGAAGAGTTGTTCGCCGTCCTCGAAAGGTGTCGAGGGAAGTTGGATCTGACGCCGCCTTCTAGTCGTTGGGATCAGGAGGACAAGTTGCTGGGGAAGACGCTGAAGCCCTACTATCTCGACCACCGGAATCCTCTGCGGGTGGAGCTGACGGTGGAGCAGCGGGTGATGAGGGGTAAGTTCTCCAGGATGCAAATACCATGGGGTACTTCAGAGCGATTGAAGCACATCCAACACCGGAAGGCAGACAACCTCCAGCGGACGATGGAGATCCAGAGGGAACTCGAACGGGTCAACGGGGAGATGAGCGGACAACCGAGTGTCATCCGGAGGACGAAGCTCAAGAAAATGCTGGCGGAGGCGCAGAAATCGCTGAAGGTAATTGTAGTCTTTAGCTTTTTAGACGGCGATTTTCCAGAGAATGACTGCGGAACGGGAAGAGATTGAGCAGCAGTTCCTGGAGCAAGTGAAGATATTGGAGGGCACCGATCAGTCTGGTGAGAGTTCTTGAAGCTGGTCCAATGGCAGTTTTCAGTGAATGTTACGGGTTCGAAGATCTCAGGAGTTATGGCTGAGGAACTACTCCTCGAAGCGAAAGAAGAACCGGTCTAGCGATAGAAGGAAGCAAGCTCCACATGTTGCCGATTCGATCTCAAGAAATAAAGTGGCTTTAGATTTTTTTAACGCAACCAAAGTTACTCAGTGTTACCGAAAAATAAAGGTTCAAAATTATTATGCTATTGGTCATTTCCCTTGATCGCCTTGAAAGGCGCCTCTGAAAGAGTATAATATGTCTACAAACCTGTTGTTTGTCTTTGTGCAGTTTTCCAAACTGCCTGAGGATGTTGATAACAGCCCCCTTTCCGAAGGAGTGCTGAATGGAGGCGTGGAAGGCGATCGTGGGCATATCCTTCGACAGCTCCCCAATCCACTTCCTCTGAAAACGGATTCAGTTAAGGCATTATTAACAAAGGCGGCAAAGGAAAACTCACAGTAACCCAGGTGGGGACCAGGTCGACTTTGTTGATGATGGTAATCAAGTGCTTGTGAGGACGCTCCTTCCGCAGGAACTCTTCCACGTGACGACAACGGGTACCCATGGGATCACGGGCATCCACCACTTGAACCACGACGTCGGACGAATCAATCACCTAGAAAAATATAATTAAAAAAAATCAAGATGATGATCTTATTTGACAGGTATCTGGCTGAACAAACCTTGTAGAGCTCTCCCCAGACACGATTACTCTGTCCGGCCTTGAACAGGGGGTTGGGGTTCTCGTTCCTGTGCAGTTCGCGGGCTTCAGCATGGAGATCACGATCCTTGGCCGAATCGTACTTCTCCTCTCGCTCCCCGATCTCCTTCGCCATATCCTAAGAACATGATTCCTGCACATACAGTAACTCACTTCCAGAGTGTCAGTGTTCAGCTTAGCCTTCTTCCTCAGAGACTTCTTACCGAAAGTGTACTCGAAACTCTCAGTTTCAGTGATATGCACCCTTTGTTTCTAAAAAAATATTTTAAACAAAGAAATTTGGATATATACCTTGGCCTTTTCCTGGAGAAGACTGATCGGCAGCTTCGTCTGTTTCATGACAACCTAAAAAAGCATAGTTTTGAAACTCCTGCAATCTTTCTACCTGGAAGGGGTCTTTCATGACCTTCCCCATGTTCTCCTGGAACTTCTGCAGTTGTTCCTGGCCAATGATCCTGGTATTACCTAAAGGATATGGTACACAGATTAAAACGAAGGCACTTACCGAACCATTTACGGTTAGGCTCTACCCTCGCTTGGGTTCCAGCGTCCAGCCACCCTTGGAACGGGGCTGCTTTCACGATTTTACCTCCCTTGTCACTAAAATGAAGCATTATTTGCGCGAATTTATCTAACGGTTAATGAAAACTAGCAAAACCCACCGAATGGCCTTGAAACTTTTGTACATCCTGAGACGGTTGATGGTAGCCTTCGAGCGCTTCATGGTGTCCTTGGAGTCCTTTTGCCTATCTGAACGGTTGATTAAGCATTAAATTATGATGAATAAAACAAACCTGGGTTCATACTGTGGCTTGATCCTCGCAGGGTATGCCTGTTCTTGACCGGGCCGTAGTTGCGACCCATCTTCAGCTTAGCGCTGGTCTTTCCCTCCTTTCTCAGCTTCACCATCTTCGAGTTTGGAAGAAAGTTTTACCCTAAAAAGAAAATTAAGCACGATTATAAAGAAATTAGAAGTAGGATTAACACAGACCACACGAAAATGACTGAAAGACAAATTGAGGCGATATGATAAATATTTTATGAATAAATTCAATTTTTAAAAAGTGAAAACAGCTTTCTAGATTACAAGAAGCAAAGTATTTCAAAGATAAAGGTAGTAAACAAAAAATAAAAACATTTTACAAGCAGAAAGTAGACAAATGCATAAGAGGAGTATGGTATCCGTCGGAGCCGAAATAGTGGGGAAAGAACCCCGTTTGAAGGAAAATATACGATAAAAAGAGACATTTGGTGAAAGAGTTTTCAAAGACTTGGCGGAGCTAAATTACCGCTTTTTCTCGTCCTTTTTAACTCAAAATTTGAAAACTAGAAAGATAAGGCAAAATCACGGAATTCAGCTTTTCTGCTGCTTTTGATTATTTTCGAACGACATTAAGATGTGAGACGAGGGAATGTCTCTCTCGGAAAAGGTTGGTTGAATGACCAGGATCAACCGAGGGGATGTGTTTCATGTTTCAAAGTTAATTGGGTCTAAAACAAGGGCATTTCTAGGGAGACACTCTCTTCACGGTCGAGCTATTGTTTCTCGCCTATGATGATTTACCTGGAAATGGTTTAACACTGACATTCGTAACGAAATTTATTGGGATTAATCAAGGGAAAACGAGACAGAAAACCTTCACATAGTTTACGATAGATTTCAACCGGATCATCTTTCAAAGTAATCTCCAACGTGTCTAGATTGTGCCTTGTACTGACATGTGAGGTTGAAACACAAAATCCTTTTGCTGGTGTATTACCGCTAGAGCCTACCAAGGGATGAGTCCATCCATATATGAAGAATGGTGTCTAACTGGTGTCCCTTTGTCTAAAACCATCAAATTATAACAATCTTTATTGTTTTTACACAAATCTCATTACTTAAAATGCTTGTATAATACATCACAAATGGTTTCAGAGAAGGCTGTAATTGGCAGAGAAGGCGCCGTCCGAGCGAGAGTACGGTATGAGTCGTCTCGCAGAATCGATGCATCGATGTGAGATCAGATGAAGCATTTTCTATACGAAATCTTTATTTCGATCTTTAAAGGGTAGATACCAATCGAGTCTCCTTATTGCAAATGGAGCACACTTCCCTATCTCTGAATTCACTGGTGTCGAAAGAATAGAAGGACCGGGTCAGGCGGGGTTTCGGTCTCTCAGAAATGAGTTCCTCCCTCTCTTCGTCCTAAAATAGTTAAATTTCAATAAGTTTTTAAACAAACCGAGTTCTGCTGTATAAAGGCAGTTGATTTGGATGAAACAACGCGGTAGACCCTCCTCCTGGAGTCGAGGGAAGTGGAGGACCTCGAAGGCTTCACAGCCGGTAGTTCCTCCTTCTGCTGCTGCCAGTTCCTCTCCTCCTCCAGGGCAACTGACGTCATACTCCTCCTTCTGATGATCAGATCCTCTCCCTTCTCGTCTCTTTCTATCTTCAATCGAATGTTCCCCGTTCTCAGGGCGCTACAGCGAAGGACTCCAGCAGCCTAAACCTCTGCTTGGTCATGTCTTCAGAAGGCACAACCTGCTCCGTGGTTAGTCCGCTGAGCCTCCTTTCCCCGCAACTGACTATCCGATCTCCTTGTTTTAGATAGCCACTCTGGAAAACGGGCAATTATCAACGGAATTCCGAGACGACGGGGCGTAAACACGCAAGGAGTACACGAAAACACTCGACTTGTTAGGAGTAATTGAGACAATTTGTTATGAAATGCGGATTAAAACATCCATTCTTTGATGTCTACGAGAACATTTCGCAAAATAGGCCTTATTTGAATCCTCCACTTGAGTCTATGCTATTAAACGCCAGTATTCCAATAAACACAAAAGAAACGACTTGTTTCAAATGGAAATAAAGTCGAATGGTTTTTAACCAACCTGTGTGGATTTCTCCTCCACTTGGTCTATAAAAATGCCACTGTTCCGACTTCCAATGATGCGGAATGCAAGACCACCAGCAAACTGTTTATCGCACTCCAAAGTAACCTGAAAGTTTCAATTTAACACAAACAAATGAATGTTTACATTCATTTTGAAAGTTTTTCTTCCTAAGACGTTCCTAAAAAGGCAAAATGGGAATTGTCCTGCCCTCTGGAACAGGGAGGTGTTTGGTTACAGCCTCTGGTGTCTGAAGAACAAATCTGCATTGCTAATTCCCAATTAGACGTCCATTCGCACGCGCCCTAAGGGTTCAGAGGCATTCTGAAGAGAAAAGTCAATGGGGTTTTGGGATTACACCTTTGAAGGGTGGGAGTTTTCAGAAGGATAATCCTGTGTACTCTTTCTCTTCTATTTAAGGCATTAAATAGAGGTAAACCCACTTCAAATTCAGTTTTCTCTTGTGACGTGGAAGGACGCCAGTTGATTGTCAGAAGGTTGGACTCCTGGAATGTCTTCTTGTGACTCCTCTCTCTCTCTCTCTCTCTCTCTCTCTCTCTCTCTCTCTCTCTCTCTCTCACTCATGCTCTGCCCCCATACCTTTCGATGCGGGAGGTCCATCTCCGCCGTGTTACCGTATCCATCGTGGTGGGACTCGACGGCGAGCATCGTTCCTAAAGAGCCCCGCATGAATAATAAATAGAGAGCGACGCAATAGAGCTGGATGGGCGGCAGTTAGAGGAATTGGAAGGGGGAGGACGAACGCCGTTTTCTGGAACGACACTCGACCACACGAGTGTTTGTCACTTAGGACGACACCAGTGGAAGACAATGTGTAGATCTGCAATCTGAGGGGAAACTCTTCAAAACCAGAAGCAAAACAATCTAAGAATTGCATCTACCGTCATTTACAACCTGCACATCTAATGTTAAAAGTCGGGGGAACGCCGTGACTCAGCCCATCGCATTTCCGGGTGCCGATGGGAGTATAAACGAGCGAACGAAGAGCAATTGACGTTTGAGGGAAATCAGAACTCAAGGAGCAGCTGCAGCCGATCTTTGCAAATAAATTAGGGAGCGCAGGGCATCTACGAATGTTTTGAAAAAGCATGGAAGTAGGAATCTCGTTATCTTTTTTGGCCGCGAGGAACAATTTCTCCTGACGTTCCTCCGCGTCATTTTCTTATCGGAGTCCAATTCAGAGACCTCACTTGTACAACTGCTCTGCATGGAAGACGAAACATTTCAGTAAACTGTTAGAAGGGTTAGATTTTGGAGAAAGATTCTTCCAGCCGCCTCCAACGTTAACGGAAACTGGAAGGCTTTGAAACGAGGGCTTTTAATGTACCCCGTTCTTATTACCGTAACCAGTAAGCTTAGTAATTAAGTGTGTGTTTCGTGGGATGGGATGGACGGAGGGTGACAGTTGAGTCTGAATGAGGAGCGCGAAGGGGCGGTGCTTCGGATGAGACTGAAGACAACGCCCCTCAATTGAAGTGATCGGATGAGTATTCTGGATACAAGTCCAGCAAGATGTGCATCTTTGTTGGGTAAACAATTTTGAATTCAAGCTGAAGGAGTGTTTGTGCTGATGAAAACTGCTAGGGAGAAAACAAGCTGAATGGGGAAAGAGGATCTATTATTCATCCGAGGGTCAAGAGTGTCATTAGCAAGTCTTATCCAGGCGGAATATTGACAACACTTCTGGGAAATGTTGCTAGGAGGAGTGGGAGTGACAGAGTGACGCAGCAGAGGAATTGCCTAGGAAGAAGGATCAGACAGGCTAGAATTGACATTTGTTTCGTGGAGATTGTTTTAGGCCTTCCTTTCTGGGTATCACAATTCATACCGGCCTTTTGAACTGGGATTCTAGCGCCAGAGTTGGTCAAGCTAGAACTGACCAATCATTTTCAGTTGAAACCTTCTGTAGAGAAAGTTTTAAGATGAGGTGTCTGTTGAGAAGGAGGAACTGCCCATTGCAGCTTCCCCACGGCTGATCCAGGAACATATCCTATTTCAGTATAATCTGCATCCTGGACCAGAAACCAAGCGGCTGGCTGATCGGACCGGCTGTCATCAGCCCTTTCACAGTAATAGTTCATTCAGCCAAAAGAGTCCACACATTAGTCACGGCCATTGACGACGGTGACACGCAGCGGTCGCTAATCCAAACTCTGACGAAAACAGGAAATTCGGGGTGGAAAAGAGGGCCATTTCAGGATCACATAAATAGGAAAGAGATACGAACATGTCTACTTCGTTGAACTGAGTCCTGGCATTGCGTGAGGATAAAATATTCTCCCTACTCTGTTCAAAACTACCTTATCGTTAGAAATAAAATTGGAATTGAGTGTCTCTGGTGTCTGATGCTTAATACTCGGAGAAAACAAGTAGTTGGAAAGGAATCTGAGTCGATGGTTGATTACTCATGAGAAAATTGCTGGTTTCCGAGTCGACCACAGACGACAACAGATTCCGACCCTTTGACTACAGAGGGGAGGGGGATTCAAGGAAGAATAAACAGAACACGCGACGTTCTCATTTTCAGAAGAAGACACAGACACACGGGCTACCACTCACTCACGCACACACATACACTGCGATTGTCTCAAGAACTAGGCATTAGAATATGTAAAACCAACAGTCGGGAAAGTCATCGCTAAGCAGAACGTCCCCCTTGAAAACAAGCCTAAGGATGAAATGAAGATTCTGAATTGACATATACATGATTAAAACATTCATAGAGAAATGGGAATTGAATGGGATAAATGAAACTCTCCCAAAGGGAAACCGGATTGTTTTTGTGGTTTCTTCCGCCTTCAGGGATAAAAGACTGGTGAACTTGTGTTGTTATGTCATCGCAAATTGGCTTTCAAAGGGGAAGAGGTCTTAGGAAGAAGAGGGGAATCGGAGGAAGAGAGACAGAGAGGAATGGCATCAGGGCTAGGCAACACATTCGACATTTGTCTTCTACGAAATTGGCCAGCCGGCTGTCACAATAACCCGGATTTTTGGGAGAAGGCTTGGTTTTGGAAGTCAAAGGAAGGAGGAAAGGGATGTTATGGTTAGACCAGTGGGTATTTTGTTCTTCTGAAGTTGTAGTTATTTAGGTCATTGTGTTTCTGCAGCTTCCACAGACTTGTTGCATAATTCCTTAACAAAGGAAGAGACAACAATAGTCCTTGTTGTCTCACGCAATTCTAAAGGGTTGTCTGGTTGTCTAAGCATCCAAACAGGAAGTGAGTAATGTGTCAAGCGGTAGTTTTGTGTGAAAAGAAAGTTTTAAATACTAATTTTGCTGCAATGTCTGTTGTTTCCTTCTTTTGCCGCGAAACTTCTGACCTCTATTCCAATTTGTCGCATTTAACAGCAGAATGTCCTTCACAATGGTTCAATGATCGCCGGAAAAAACAAAACCACACAACTTCCGCGAAAGTTTTCGGATGGAAATGAAACTCAAATCGAAGAATCCATCCAAGGAAAGCGTGTGAAGGAAGTGGTATCCCAGGAAACGGTTATTCCGTAAGTTGTTTGCAGGTTTTGTTCCAAGACAATTTCTGTTGATTTGTCACAAAACAACCCTAAAACTGCATAAAGTAGGTTTATAAATTTTAGAGAATGTGCAAAAGAGAATTGGCTCGGGTGCGAACGCTCAACACCAACAGTCTGTCTCATTAGAGCAGCTAAGTTTTTCTTCCTCGCCAGGGTTCGATCCCAGACCGTGCGCCTGGGGCAGACACTCTGCCGATGCGCTATCTGGGCGCGTCGCTCGCTGCAGCCGCAGTCTGCTTATCAACACCGGGCGCCGCAAACAAGAGAGAGGATGTGAAAAGACGTGGGTAAGTGGGTGAAAAGAAGCAATCGGAGCTGGAGGCTATCTAATTATCCACGGGGTGATTATGGCTCCATCGGGAGGCATTAGGCACGGCGACGAAGCACCAAAAACACGTACGCTCGATAGCAACTTGACGGAATGCACCCGAGAGAAGGCGAATAAGGACGGGAAAAGGATAATTTTTATTAAATTAGGATAAATATGATAATAATATAATAACCAAAATCCATAAATCAACCGGAATGGAAGGACTTGCGGCCGGAAAGTGTACTTTTTCCTGCATCCGGCGCTGAATGACATTCGAAGAGACAAGTGCAGTCGAAATTAGGTTGGCCACAGAGTCTTCCGGCTGGCACTAAGCACCTAACGGCCGCCCGGCTGTCAATTGCTGCTACCTGACTGGCACTAAGAAGCCACAACAGGGGAAAATTGCAGTGATTGGGCAGAAGTCGTTCGGACGACGATTATGGCCTTCTGACGTATGAAAGGGAGAAAGGCGAAAGGTAGGGTAAACACCTGCGTATAAACAGGCAAAGCGAAACAAAACTTCTGTTTTTGCAGGGGCGATTGCAGGTGGAAAGGACGACTTTTGGCTTAGCCCG
The DNA here is from genome assembly GCA_022343465.1 of Oscheius sp. G VE-2021. NCBI lineage: Eukaryota > Metazoa > Nematoda > Chromadorea > Rhabditida > Rhabditidae > Oscheius > Oscheius sp. G VE-2021. The sequence continues at coordinate 1,624,709 of JAJQXH010000025.1, forward strand.
CAATGACGCTAATGATAGAGAATACGCTAATTCCTGCCCATTTACACCTATCGATACCAAATAAGCGGTCAAAATGTCATTAAAACATTCACATTAGACTTTGTCTAATATGAGAAGGAACGCCGAAGTTGTGTTTGCTGTTGTTTGATTGCATGAATCCTGGAGAGAAGAGTACATGCTAACCTTATGATTATCATTGGTCTAGCTTATCCACCATGCATAAACTTACATAGCTGCTTGAGCTTCGGACAAACTGATTTTGAAAGATAGCATTCAATTGAAATAGACTCCGTCTACAGATCTGAACAGTTGAGTTCTTTGGAAACAGCGCAGGTGAAAAGGGGACGAAATTTAGGGAAACTACTTATCACAGAACACAACATCACATAATTTTCCTTGGGTATCAAGGTTTGTTTTCTTCAGTGCTCGGACTTTTTGTAAGGAATACGTAGGCGATGGTTTCAGCCATACCCAGCGATTGTCCAGATCTGATTGAAAACTTCAACAATACGAACTACTTGCCAGCAGTTGGAAGGTATTCTAACGCACTGGGCATCACTCCATTGCAATTAAATGCAACTGGAATCATTTAAAACTAAAACTCATTTTGATAAAAATATAATCAACCTTCATAGAATTTTTCGAATAGGGAACGCCAAATACAAGAGAGCGGGAAAGAGAAGGGAGGCAAAATTCGAGTATTCACATCAAAGTTTTTCCAGGTAATACTCTCCGTCAGCGATTAAACCGAAGTCATACTGAGACTTTCAACTGTGCAGTTTTTGATTGCTCTTATTTTTTAAGGTAATTACGTCTTTGCCATTGTAAGTTTTGGAAGTGATTGAAATTGGAGGTACTAGGAATCAGGGCTGCTAAAGCAGACCAGGACGACCTGGGATTTTCATTTTCATTTCCAGGCCGACCTGCAATGGGATTTTCAGTTTATGCAAATGTCATAATGAAGATATTTTTAATCCGCAGGTCTTAGGCTTGACCCATCTCTTTACGGTGTGTTGCTGTGGCTAGAATTCCATTAATAATAGTTTCACGAATTATTTTTTTCGTGGAACTAGGTCTTGCCTAGACCATGAAGGTCTTCAAATCTTTAGGGATATTGGAGTGAGGAAAGCATATTAGTGCAGTTGTCCAACTGTTTCATTTTTTCATAAATTCTACGAGAAATTGATCTTGGAAAGTACCAAACGACCCAAAAGATGTGATATTTTGCATTTTATCTGCCATGTTATTTTGCCAGAGTTTCAGGATCATTCGTATACCCTCAAACGTTGTCGCCTTGATCTTCAATTTCCTTTTGACATGAAAACGTCTGTAGGATTTTTTTTTTGAATTTTCTTTGTTGTCGTCTTCATGGAGTAGGCTCATTTTGTTGTCACCTCTTTTTCATGTTTCATAATGCGGATGTTGGACTGAAACCTTGTTTTGATTGCAAGTAGGACCTCCCAATGTGTCGTTTTCTCAATAGGGCTAGTGTCTTGCAGTTGAAAGATGAATAAAAGCATTCTGACAGTTCACCTCAGAATCTGGCAGTGAAGGTCTAACCACTTCTGTACCCTGAACAAAGTATTTTCAGAAACGAAGCATGAACCACTCCCTTGAAGATGTCAGTTTGTCTCAGTTCCCTCATTTCTCCTCTGGCTGTTATTCCCCCTTCGTCGGTCCCTCCCTCCTAATTGCTTTGGGGGATCTCTCCATAGCGGGAGGTGTTCGGGGGTAAACAGGTTGTTTGTGTTCGTCCCCGGCCGGGAGGCGAGGTTCCCCATTAGCCTAACCAACCGGCCAAACACGCCCTCCCGGGAAGCCGATCGAACGGCCGCCGCCGGGAGCCGCAGGCCCTGCCATCCCCTCCCCTCATCCCGCAAACACTCCCGCGCCTTCCGCAAAGGGCTATAAATGACATCTCAAACCACACACACAATACGATCACTCTCCATCGGGGTCCTTGGAGCGACACCCGCGGCGTGGTCGAAGGGAAAGTTCTCCTCCTGACCGGTAGACGGAACTTTGGAAACGTTCCAATTGCACTGCCGCAACATTTTTGCAGAATTCATATTCTTTGCTTGTTGGAAACCCAAGTACTTGCTAAAGGAAAGGGTTGCCGGTCTTGGATATAGAGGCTCTTGCGTCACTCCTCATAGCATTTGTCCCATTGAACATTTGACCAATCCGGTCCACTTAATACATAAAAACAGGACTCCTCCCCTTTAAATTTTGAAAACTGTGCTAATTTACATGGATGAGTATGTTTTTTTTTTACAGATTTTTTATGGACCCAGTCGTAGACGACGAAGAGGAGCAAGGGCAGCAACGAAAACCAGGGGCAAAACCAAATTCCGTCCCTTTCACAGGTTCGGTTTTTCTAAGAAAAAAAAATGGCTGAAAGAGCTTAAAAAACAGTACATTTCTATTTCAAATCGTGTGCTTTGCTTGCTCTTCAAAAAGTGCTTCCATGTGTCATTTGCTTTTCGTAAACTTTTCCGTCCAGACACATAAAACAAATCCAAATGGATTTGCGGGTTTTGGCATTCAGGATAATCCCTTCTCTCAGAAAAGACGTAAATTAACCCTCATCACTTCCTATAAGGAAAGGGGCAATATCTTTGGTTTGGGGAGGGAACGGATTCATTTGGAAGGACTCGGGGGAGATGGGCCGTCAGGTGCCAAATCCGATCGGACTAAGCCCCTTCGACGCAAATGAGGAAGCCCTTTGTGTTTTTCACTCGGCAAAGAGGAAAGTAGTTTCAGTGCCGGAGAACAGACTTCTCAGTGAGCTCTATCTGAAGAACAAGGCTCAGTACCACGCCAAGTCGAGGGTGATCGTGGGAGAGAAGAATGGAGAAACGTCACAGGTCAGAAGAGGGAGAGCGAGAGAGAGAGAGATAGAGAAAGAGAAAGAGAAAGAGAAAGAGAAAGAGAAAGAAAAAGAGAAAGAGAAAGAGAAAGAGAAAGAGAAAGAGAAAGAGAAAGAGAAAGAGAAAGAGAAAGAGAAAGAGAAAGAGAAAGAGAAAGAGAAAGAGAAAGAGAAAGAGAAAGAGAAAGAGAAAGAGAGAGAGAGAGAGCGAGAAAGAGAAAGAGAGAGAGAGAGAGAGAGAGAGAGAGAGAGAGAGCAAGAGAGATAGAGAGAGGATAATCTAGGGAAAGATACTTAAAGAGCTATTTATTTCCAGGAGCGTTTCGCAAATCAGTTTGCATCAGAACTAACAAAGCTAGGCTTTGCCCTGCGGACTTCAGCCCAAGTGAAACAGCGCATTGCTGATATTCGCAAACTCGGTCACAAACTCATTATAAAAGAGGTAGATCCATACTTTTCTTAGCCTATTTAACAATCCCAGAGAGAAAAGAATGTAGATTCCAAGAAACGAAAAAAGGTTTTCGTGGAACCCTGGCTGCGTAATGTAATGGACTCCTTGGCGGAGGAACTTCAGGACGGACCAGATAATTTAGGTTTGAATGTAGAGTTTCATACTACAAAAGAAAAGGTTTAGGACGAGGACATAAGAGAAACAGACATGATGTGGACAACATGTCTTTGATGGCACAGAATCTGTTGGACAGTCATAGACAGAACAGCGAAAAGAAGACTGGGCAAAAGAAAAAGAAGGGACAGAAGGCGATAGACGCGAATGATAGGTAAGAACAGAATTTAATTTCCCACCCCAATTGATAGTTTCAGACCATCTTCCACCTGTGGCCATTCGGCCCGCGACATCAGCAGTCCTTCCATCAGCGATGTTCCCTTAGAAACTGGCTATGAATCAGCCATGGATGATTTTTCAACTGACAATGTGCCTCAGATTCTCCAAATTCCTCAGCCAACGTCACCACGAAACTCTGAGACAACCAGGTGTCATTATAATCCAATAACATTTAACACAATTTCAGCTCCCTTGCTATTCCCGAAATCAAGCAAAAACTGCTAGAGGCTCAGTTGAGAGTTGCCTTGAAGACCGAACGTCTTCTGGACCTCAAAATCAAAAAGATGGACATGGAGCTGGCTTTGGCTACAGTAAGACAAAACTTAGGACTGAGTAACAGGGTTTTCAGAGTAATCAACAGAGTACACTTTTTGTGATGAACAATGGGGATGTCAGTTCTGGAGATGACGATGAGCAAAGTGACGAAGGATGGCCAGCGGTTACACAGGTTGGTCAACAAAGGCATTAAAAAAGAGGGTGGTTTAGGAAGGAGGGGCAGGTGCTACGGCAGAAGTGGATTCTGGATATCTATTGGAAAATCTATTGAATAGTATTAAGGTAGGCTTTGAGTACATTACATCTATGTAACTGAGAAATTTCAGTGCGACAGAAACGAGTGAAAATGATCTCCTCTTCCACTCGGGTAATGCAATCTTCGATTCGCTTTAAGTAGATGTCATATCAATAGAAACGAGAGTAAAAGAGACAATATCAGTTGTTGAGCGGTTCCTTTGTTGCACATGTCTCCTTCACAGACGCATTCCCTGCCCTGCAGATGGGAAATTAGAAGACTAAGGAATTAAGCACCTGTATTCCCTGCCAGAGGACGGTTTGATGGCAGCCGAGAGGGGAGTCACTGGGGACACAGAGTTTCTGAACACGGACGAGGCCCTCTAAACAGGGCATTTGGCAAAACTTTTAAATGAAAATAGTCTGTATGGACACACGTGTGCGTGTGGACATGTACTTGTGGTTTCTTCAGAACTCACGTTCTAACGTGGCAATGCGGCTGGCGCACAAAGACCCAATGCAGACGGATCCTTCTAGGTCGCAGTATCCCTGGAAGGAGTCGCAAAGGGCACAGCGAGTGCAAAAGACTGAAAACGGCGTCTTCTCTCAGAAAATCACTTATGTAATTAGCCTAGAATTTTACCTAATCCTGCTGTGCAACTGAAGACCAGGAGTAGTCGTAGCATTGAGAGTCGACTATTCAAGTGTGGTCGTCTGCAGCGGTCACGCACAGGCAGTGACCAGTTGCATATGCACGGCGTTTTGTTTGTTTTGGCTCGGACGTGCAAGTAAAGGCAATACTTTCCTTTTCCAAAGGGATACAATAGAAAATAAAAGAGATTTCATTTCTGATATCACAGGTCACTTGGCGTTCTTGTACTTCTCAATACCGGCGGGGCTCATCACGCAGATGTGGTTGAGATCACGGAACTTCTGGTTGTAGTCGAGGCCATAGCCGACGATGAACTGGAATTCCCGCTTTCACATCGCAGGCTCAGCTGGCATACCTTATCGGGAATGTGGAAGGCCACAAAGTCCTCCTGCACTTCGATCTTCCGGTTGACCTTCTTCGAGAGCAGAAGGGCGGTCCACGTACGTTTCACTCCTGAAGATTCATTTTCAGTAGTGCTTAAGGAAGGGCTTACCGTATTCGGTGAGGGTGTTCAACAGACGGTGCAGAGTGAGGCCGGAGTCGACGATGTCGTCGACGACCTGAATCAAGCCAATTAGTGCGGGTTCATTTCTTAATAAAGCAAAAAGCCGCTGGTTCGATCCCCTCCAATTTCCTGCTGGAGAGTTGTAAAGTTCGCCCACGAAAGAACTCTATTTCAACGCCGCAAAACATTGCAAGGACGCGAAAGTTCGCAACCAAAAGATTATAGGCTAATCGGCAGCAAACAGAGAGTGATAGTGGAGGAAACCCACCAGGACATTCTTTCCGCGCAGCTCCTCCAGATTGCTGAGGCCGATGATCTGCAGGGTTCCGGAGCTCTCGGTGTCTTCGTAGCTCTTGCAGCGGATGAAGTCGACGGTCATCGGCTGAGGACACGACCAACGGGCGTTCGACAGCTCCTCCACCTGAACACACGGGGGTGAAGCCAACGAATGGGAGAAACCAACCAAAGCGGTGAAAAATTTGTAGGATCCCTTGAGGACGCAGAGCAGGGACAGAGGCTCATCTCCGATCTTCTCGTGGATGTCTGAATATTATGTAATTGAAGAGGCATATGTTCCGAATCTTCAAAGAAAATTTAAAAAATGAAAACACATGTCAGATAATAGGAAAAGAGTGTCCTCATCCGAATTTAAGGGTTCGCATTTCAGAAGCACCCTTGATAACTTTGAAAAGAGGCAGATTGAAATGTGGCGTACCCTTGGCGAGTCTTCTGACGCGGTCCTTGACGAGTCCCTCCGGAATGACGACCGAGGCCAGGTCTCCGTCGTAGCAGCGAGGGATGTCGAAGGCGGCGATGGGCAGCTGAAACCAATCGAATAAGTCAGTTTAAGCAAAAATGCACCTCAAAGTCGTCGGGGATCACTGCCTGGGCCTTGGCCATCTGAAAAAGGTTGGTTTGCGATGGAAAGAGACAGGGGAGAGTGCTTATCGGGGCGTCGTTGACAACACAGACACACGCGTATCTCACGTGCGACGGCCGGACAATGATAACACTATCGCCTTGCCCTAAGTGCTTTTTTCCGAGAGATACGGGGCTACTACTGGACACTTGATGGTCAGAGGCCACAAGGGCATATTACATAAAGCAATTAAACAAAGCAAAAAAGAAAACGCACAGCAACCTAAGTTTAAAAAAAAGCTATTTCTAGAATGTTTTAAACACAGCATAAAGCGTCGCCACCTGGCTAGAGCGAAAATGACAAAAACTGTTTTATGTATGCGATCGACACAAACTTCCGTTGATTTTGGAAACCCACCGTTTGTCCGTCTGCAGTCGCCTGTGCCATCTCTCCCAGAAAACAGGAATTTTGAACTCTGATCGTGTCCGAACAAATCGAAACTTTGTGGAAACGCACCTCGCTTGATTCACACAAGAAAAGAAGTAACTAAAATATTCATATCCGTTCCAAATCAACAAAGCGGGAAAGATAACAAAGAACAATAAAGTAACAGGTGCAAGGGGAAGGCCACGGGAGGGGCGGATCGCACTAAATCAACAGAAGGCAGTCAGACAGACAACTGGCTTAACTGCCTATCGAAATGGCCTCAGATCCAGCCGGCGTATTCGCTGATAACATTCCGATTGTCCTTGCGACCACGACGCACGGCAGACTGCTTTCCCTTGATCTTCAGCTTAATCTGAACACAAATCACCGGTCATTGCTCAAGGGGAGGGTACCTTTTCCTTATTGCGGAAGGCCTCCAGAGCCACACGACGCTTGATCTCCTCCATGGGGATGGTCGAAGTGGTGGAAACGATCGAACGGGCGCCGGAGGGCTGCTTACGCTGACGGCGCTCACGCACCTGCTCCTGGAAGAAAGCAGTTACCAGGGAGGGAAGGCAGACAGACCTCGGCAGAGTCGGGGATTTCATCGGCATCGACGGCGTTTTCGGCATCAGCCTGGTCGGCCTCCTCCCTTCGTTTGATGTACTCCTCACGGTCCCTGAAAAGGAAAGGTTAGCGGATGTTTCACTGCAAGAGGAGATGCAAATATCGCTTGAGCCGACCTCTTCAATTCCTCCACCCTCTCGACCTCCTTGGGATGAACCAAAAGGGGACACTCTCCCTCCACTTCGAGCGCCAGCTCATCCAACTGAGACGTAGCGGCATCCAGCCAATTGGAGAATCGGTCCGACTTGCCCAGTTTCTTAGCCTGAAACTGCATGAGTTGCCATCTCGTCCCTTCCGACCTGTTGCTTCTGTTCCTCCTCCTCCTGCCTCAACTCCTCCTCGTCCACATCCTCATCTTCCTCCTTGATCGTGGCGTTATCGTCTTCACTTTCCTCATCCTAATCCCCTCTTTGCTTTCAAAACAAGCCACTCTCACCTCATCCTCTTCGTCCGAATTAACTTCTTCATCTGCTTCGCAGTGAGCACGGAAATCGCCTTCATCGTAAGCCTAGGAATTGCAAGTATGGATAAGCGAACCATGAATACCTTGTTCAAATCCAGGTCCATTTGCTTCGTGAATCCGGATGCCTCCAATTCAACGTCTAGGTTGTATTTCCTGACAACATCCGAGAACTTTGGGTAGTCCTCAGATTCGTAATCGAACTTTCTCCTGAAAGAATCCAATTATAGGCTCTGCGTCCGGCTGCCACCGCGATCAAGAAGTTTTAAACAAACTTGAAGAGGGTTCTGATGCAATCGACGTCTCTGTTGAAGTAGAATTCAGCATTCATGTGGTCCGTAGAGACCATCTGGGGGAAGTCGATCATAATCACCCGCTCATCCTGAAACAAGACGTTCTGGTGCCATCTGATGCCCTCCTACCTCCATCAACATCAGATTGAACTCGTTAAAGTCTCCGTGGATGAGACCGTGTCGGCCCAGTTTGACGATAAGCGACATCAGCCTGAAACAACGTTTGTCTTCAATAGAGGCAGAGGGATATTGTGTGTGCGTGTATGCTGTACCTGTCGTAGAGGGCGGCGGGGTCCTTGAGCTCCTGTACGTGGCAGAGCGTCTTTCCTTCGATGAGACCCATCACAACCAAATGACGACAGACATCGACAGCCCTCGGAACGGGGAAGTTTCTCTCAGAGAGTGACTTCATAAAGGCAAACTCCTTGGCGGCGGCCAAACGACTGAGGTAGAGCCAAGAGGCGGCCTTCCTCTTCTTGTGGTAGTCACGCTTCTCCTTGATCTTACGGAACGAAGTACGGCCCAGACGATGGAATTTCAGACACAGGTCCTGTAAACAAATATTATTAACATCCTCACTTGACCTACATTGAGTTCGGGATCTCCTCCGACGTAAACATCAGACTCCTTTCCCACTCCGATCTTGTTTCCCACGCTTCCGACGACATCTCTGGTGCAGAGGGCCTTCAGAGCCAGGTAGTCGTAGCCCAGAACGGTCAGTCTGTAGCCATCGACTGCAAATATCCCCTCACACTGCATTTTCTCTACGAAAACTTACACTTTTTGCTGCGCTCAAAGGCGACAAGAGAGTGCTTGCAGAGATCGGACAGAGTCCTCGAAACGGCGCCTCTTTAAAGGACTGTGAACGTAACGGAGATTCTACCGTACCTGTGAATGCCAGCAATGGCCGACACCAGGGGAAGGGGTACGATCTCGTGGTTCTTCATTCCCATCTCTACCTAAACAGACCAAATGATATTCTCGAGATAGAACAATGGCATCCGAGACGGAACAAAAAAAGAAAACGTACCGCAATGAGCACTCGGAAGTGCTCTCCCTCCAGATATCGCATTATGTTCACGTCCATGCGACCCATGGTGTCTGGAAATAAATTAAATTTACTATTGAAAGGTAAGCATAAATTGGGCAACTGGTCCACACGCTGTTTACACGATGTCAACTGTTACAAGCTTCGGAAATTGAATTTTGTTGACATCGAGAAATGACTGTCACGTTTCAACCGTTTTTAGCTAACAATAAAATAGTTTTGAAGTCATTTCGCCCTGGATCTTTCCCCAACAATCATCAAACTCTAGTTAATCCATGTGCTAAATAAATTAAACTGGTAGTCTACAGCAATATGAACAAAAAGACAATATTAACTTCAAAGTTTATGGATAATTCACACATTGTTCAAAGGCAGCTGAAGGCACATTAAGGCACCAAATGAGGTCACATCATTATACAGGAAGAGACGGAGGGTCAACCTCACGGGAGGTATAGAAATCTGGATAAGTCAGGGGAGGACACCCCCGGAGGTCTTGAAAGCTCTATGTATGGGGGCATTATTCACAAAACGAGAAGGATCGGATTGCGCAATAAGGCACCGGTACGCACCAGATGGGAAATGACAAAGACCTAATATCACAGATGAGGAAAGAGACGCCGAACACGGGCTATCAAAACCGCGAGCGCTTCAGGGGAGGCGTCGACTGCTCCTGCGACAGCAGGTGCTCCAGGATGGTGTTGGCGAGGCGGGGACTGTGGTCTTTCAACTCCTTCCATTCTGTCGATTCCATCACGGCCGTCTTGTGAACGTTCATCTGAAGATCACATGGTTAGTAGAGAACTTGACATTTTGGCAAAACGAAGGAGGGAAAGACTGACAACTTCGTAGCTCCTCTCCTGCAGCGTGGGGGCGTTGAAGCGATCGGCCAGTATGAGGCAATCCACCACAGTCTTCACGCTCACCCTAGAAATCGGAAAATAAGGGTCACGTCTGAACCTACTTAGTCACCATTAGATCCTCACTAAACGACTTCAACGATGTAATATTGTACTTGTCGGCCAACTGCATAATGTCTACGTAATCCTAAGCTCTTGGATTTAAAGATTCTAGAAAAGAAATTACCTCAGATGAGAAAGTTTCAGAGCTGATGGTCCCTGCGTACATAAACTCCAGCATGGCCTTGACAGCGCTGTAGGAAGTATCGCAAATATTTATACGACCGTTCTGAACAACTAATGAAAAGGAGATCTTGGATGGGGCACCTTGCACTCCTCCATATTCTCGTGCTCCAGCATGGCCCTGAACACGTCCGAATGGGCCGCCAGTTTGAACTTGTGTGCGTTGATTTCCTGCTTGTCTTCGCCTACTGCCAGCACAATGTCCGTGTGGTAGTTGGACAGGAACATTTCCAGTTCTGAAAACCAAAATTAGTGGATCATTTTACTGGAATGGGTTAAACCCTCCGATTTTTCTATCGCATTAAGCAGATCAATTCCCATAGCCTGTATCAAATACCAAACGCACCGTGCACTTTAAGGTCAAGTGCCACTCGTGGCCGCGCACAAATACACCAATTTCATGGTTTTACGGGCCTTTCTTGAACAAAATCGTATTTAAACGGCATTTGACTTACCGTTTTTGACATGAGATTGGGATACGCAGACCATCTCCGTGAGGGGTCCAGTGGGATTACCGCAAACCTTCTTGCACTGAACACGAGAGGGGTCCGGGACCAATTCAATGATACAGTTTATCACGAGGGAGTGGTCGGGGCGGATGCAGTTCGTCACCTACAGCAAATGTTACAGAATTGAAGAATAACAAGCCTTGGTCCTGGGTATGTTACGCAGACCCCAGCTGTGGCCTCCCTTCGGTGGCTTCGCGTGGAAATCACCGATGTTCACATTGCAGAAACGGGGCTGATCGTTCTCGTCCAGGAAGTGGAACTTGTATTCTGCCTTCACGCACACCTTCAAAGGAAGATTTGTTGCGAAGGAAAAAGCTAGAAACCTCTCTGTTTGGTGTGGTAGACGACATCTTGAGGAACAACGACACGTGGTTCGCATTCTCTTCCCTTTTCCCTCCGGGGTAGAGACAAAGCTGCCAACAAGCTTCAGGCTGCATGGGGTCTCTAGAAAATAGTAAAAGTTTTAAAAAAGACATACGCAAACCTGAAAACGGTGCTTCTGAGGCAGTTTCCAGGAGGCGACAGCTTCATAAGTGACGCAAAGTTGGAAATCTAAATGAGAAATAGAACAAATAAGGAAAGACACTCACGGTCCATTTCTGTGTAAGGACTATGGGTTCTATCTGGGTGACGCACTCGTTTTCCCTCTGCGGGAGTCGCCCGGAACGGGGTCGACTCAGTCCGGACGCTAAAAGAGTTATAGAAGAAACTTCTGAAGGCTTACTTGAGGCTCCTCCGAAGGGAGACGAATCGCCTCCTCCCAGGACAATGATTTCCATATCTTCTTCGGCTTGTGCCCTTTGAGGTTGTTGAGCCATACTCAACCTGAAGCATGCATATTATTAGGGTTCAAGGAAATAAGAAATATTAAAGCTTTCAATAAAACGAAGGAAACATCCAAAATAAAAGGGAATATTTATAAAAGAAAAAAGATGTAGGCACACGAAAACGCATTTTGGGATGCTACATGAAAATGCTAAATTCAAATGAGACTGGATCTTGTCGGGATGGTTGGAAAATCCCTTTACCATTTTCGAAGACTAAGTTATTTTCTTCTTCGAATGCTTAAAAAGGGCGATCAATGACCAATTTAGTTATCAGAAAAGAAACGCGGGAACATTTCAAAATTGCTAAATAGTAGGAAAAAGTGAACTTTCCAAATAGTTGTGTTATAAATACGGTAAAATGTATAGTTTTTAATTGCGAAAATGTCAATAGCGGAATACCCGCATTTGCTGTTCTCAGATGGTCAGCGCTAGCTCAAATAATATATAAACATATAATACAAAGAATATAGTTCCATCTGAGAGGGCGAAACAAGGGAACGGCCATGGTTGAGTGGTAAAATAGCCGCCGATAAGTTCAACGAGGTCGGATCGATTTTAGGTACCCATGCACCCGTGACGTCAAAGAAATGCGATGGGGCGCGAAAACGCACAGACCTTTAACTTGTGGGAGCTAAAGTTGGATGCAAAACCATTAGCATAAAGGAAGCCCATGACTGATTCAGTATAGAAAAGATTAACAGAAAGCTGAAAGATAAAAAAAGATTATTTTTTTTAGTTTCAAAGAATGTTTCATCAGGATTCTCCCGTAAACTGGAATCTATTTAGGGTATTAGTTAACAAGTTTAACACTTCCAAAGACAAATGTCACTTCCAAAGACAAATACAAATGTTTACAAATATGAATAAGTGTTGACATAAAATACCCTCTGAGAGATATGGGCACCACGTCGGCCAGCGCAGTGTGCTGACAGGCCGGAGAGAGGTGACCGGTGAAAGGTCTCAAATTGGTTTCGCAGCGACCACTCAAACAGCCGCATCGCATCCACTTTTGTATCTCGAAATACAGGCATATCAGCATTTGATCACCCCCGCCATTTGCCACAAAGACGGGGTGGCCGAAGTCTACAGGAAAGAGAGAGAGAGAGAGAGAGAGAGAGAGAGAGAGAAAGATAAAGAGAAAGAGAGATCATGATGATGTAGGCAGATATCCAATGAAGCCGTAGCCCCCCTGACTGGTTGTCCGAAGGCTTCAACAAGAAATTCTAACCATTGCCCTTGTCCTTCTGGGGACTTCCGAAATCACTGGGCGAAATTGGGCTGCACGTATATTACCGATTTGTAAAAACAAAACACAGATGTGGTAGGAATGTAAATGAAAGAAGCAAAGAGAGATTGAATACAGATTACTTTATTCCTTCGGGATCAAATTCTGCCCCATCAGATCCTCCCTCTTGTCCTTCATGCTGAGGATGTCCTTCCGAAGGATGTGCAGCTAATCTCCACTTTAACCCAAGAACGAGACAATTGTCACCTGGAGGACCTTATATTCCCACTCGAGGATCAGATCATTGGTGTCGGTCAGCATGTGGTCGAGGCGCTCGTCGAAGGGGTTGTTGGTGAGTTCGGGCAAGTCAGTGGTTCCGTTTGGAGACTAGAAAGATAGTTAGGATGTCAAAGAATTTGGCTAACCTGGACGTTACTGTCATCAGGCAGAATGGGGCTGATGCCTCCGAAGTCGGGCAGGGGGAGGTCGATTCCGGAGGAGGCGAGTAGGAGCAGACCGAAGCTCTTACTGGAGGTGGGGAGCACCTAAACGTTCTGGGTACTGTAAGCCAGAGAAGAAGACTAACCTCTACATTTCCAGAATCAACCAAAATGGGGCTGACGCCACCAAAGTCCGGCCGAGGGAGGGCGACGCCGGAGGAGACGAGGCGGGCCTTCCTCAACCTCTTCTGGTGAATGACAGTCGCCTTCTGGTGCATCTTTCGCTTGGAGATAGTCTTGTTCTTGAGAAAAGTTACTAAAGCCAAAGTTTGATTACTTACCAGAACCATTTTAGGAGAAGGGAAGTCAGTAGGCCACACGAGTGGTCGAGGGAGGAGAGAGTGAAGACTCACGCGGCGTGAATGAGTAGGTCAGGAGAGGAAATTAGCATATCTTAGTTTCACTTTCACGCTTGTTCTTTGTTAAAACCTTTTTCATCGCTGTCTCTCCCTGCCTCCCTCTCTCTTCCTTTTCTGCGTCTTTCTGCGTACACCTACTCTCTTCCTCATGTCTGTTGTTCCATTTGCCATTCGTTGAAAGGGTAGTTATTTATAAAGTTTTCCATTATCCATTCCAAAACTATAGGCCTGCCAACTCTTTCATCTTTGGTTCCATCTCTCACAATTTTTGAAACTGCTTTCACAATATTGACTTTCAGATTCCTCCGCTTCTTCTTTCACTTCTTCATCTTCCAAGAAACTCTCGGCTGAGTATCTCATGGAACTGGAAGACGACCTTCTGAAACTGACGACTAGGTTTTTATTAAACTTTGCCTAATTTTTTTAAATCTTTTCAAAAAAAAAGTGTTTCTGGATATTTGGACAACATCAATAAGAAAGTTATAAGTAAAAAAACCAATCAATTCGAAATAGTTTAAAAAATAGCAAATAGAACAATTGAAAAACCTAGTATTTAAGAGCCTGTCTCAGTATAACTCGAGCTGACCCCGGTCTTAGGGAAAAACTTGATGCCTTAGAATTGGCTGAAACTTTGTGTATAAGGTCCCCATGGTATCCTAAACTTATCCTGAAACTTTTGGCCCGATGTCATTTTTGGGTACCGGGTTACGGTAGGTGCCCATTCGGGTACGGTCATTTTTCAACTTCATCCAAAGTACTAACTTATATAATTAGAAATTCAATTTCCAGAAACATTCTCAATTACCGCAACTACAGTTTATGGTCATCTGAGCGAGATTTTCCTCAAAAACCGCAAAAAATGGTGTTTTTCGAGGTTTTTTGAGTTTCTCTCGAAAATGTTCAATTACAGGCCACCGGTTCTTTGATACCTATAAGGATTCTTTAATACCTACTAGGATTCTTTAACACTGGCTAATCATCACGCGCCCCCAACCAAGGGCGCAAACACCGGAGAATAATTCAGCGCATTTACACAACGGTTTGGTTATTCCTTCCACCTAATTCGTGTTGATTACACCTGCGAACACATACATATCACAACCATTAACAGACAGATGGATTTGGCAAGAAAACAACAAAACTCGGTAATTTCTTTATTCAGCACGCAAATAGAACAAAAATATATTTTATTTCATTACATAAGTTACAACGATAGATAGACCTAGAATTGAGGGAATGGGGAAATCTATGAGGAGGGGGTAAACGCCGGAATGCCACGGTCTTTCAATTTATGTGAAATTGTTTCTTTTAACGTTCTTACGGGTCAGGCCGGGCCGACAGAAAAATTAGGATCGGCCAGGTCCGGCCGTTCCAGTCCGTCAATCCATAATGGTCCCAAAAATAATCAATCACGCGACAAAGGTTCGATCCCTGTCGGCGTACCTCTTTTTTTATCTAACTTTAATAGAATAATATAGTAAATAGAAACGTAGAAATATATTTAAACGGTTGAAATATTGTATTGTGATAAGGTGGTGTCGAAAAAGTATAAACCGGGCCGTAGGGGAACAATGGCCATGATAATCCGACCTTTTGCCTAACATTTAACGAAGGGAAAATATAATTTTACTGGAATATATTCAAAGTACATTATGAAAATAATGGATATTTCATAAAAGAGAAGAAATATATATGCAATTTCAAATTTTGTGTTACAAAATTTGAAATTGCTTCCGTTTTCGCCGCTTAAAGCGACTTTTCACAAATCCAGGTTTATGGGCTCGGCATTTACCCCCTGAAGGTTTTACAAAAGATTTTTTAAAAAATAAACGAGAAGGGGCAAATAGGGATAAACCTGGGCGAGTCAGGCGTCCTTAAGCGCAGGTGGAGTGACGGAAGGTCGAAATCACCTCATTTTGGCCATATTGTCCTTGCTCTCCTGAAAAATCACTTCAAAGAATGTAAAATAAAGTTTTAAAAAAGTAATAAAACAAGAGCATATAAACAAAACATCATTACAACGTGATTTAAAGTGATAAAAATCAAGTTTTGAATCTAAAACTAACAGGAACTGACTAATACTTTGCTTCAAAATAAGGGAAAGGTGCTTACAAATTATAAAAAAGTAAAAAACCGCACCAAAAACCATGATAAAAAATAAAAGAAAAGAAAAACAAATACAATCAGATAAAACAATAAAATTTCCAGGCGGCTGGCTGGAAAATGCTGGCAAAGCTCCACCAGCTGGCAATAGTGGCATTCGCGGCGGGACCAAATGTACCTCGTCCTTCAATAAAACCCATTTTCGCTGTCCCTTTTTTGGAAACGCACTATAACGTGGCCGCTCGCATTGCGGGAGTTCCTCATTGTTACGGCAGCACCCGCACCGAAAGGTCTCTCTTCCCTTCTTCTTCTCCAGCATCATCACAATGGCTAATAACCCCAACTGTTGGTTTTCATGTTATCCATAAACTTGTGTTTAATTGAGCTAGACGATTCGGACAACGAGTTCATGGAGATGCTCGCCAATGAGGACATGGCCGACTTCGTGGACAATAAACCTGAAGGACCTTCCCCGAACCCTGTCTACGTCCCCGCAAATGCCACCGCCCAGGCTCTCGGTGGTGAAAGTGGCTCTCATGCCGCGCTCCTGGAAACCATCTCCCGACTGAAACAGGAATTGCAGGTGTGTTTTCTGTATCAATATAATATAAATAAAATAAATAAATAAAATATATATATATATATATATCTAATTAAGGACGAGAAGCTGAAGCACCAGGCTACCTCAAGGGCCAGGGCGGCAGATGCTCTAGAGAAAGACATGGAAATTGAGGTTTGCCCCTCTCTCTCTCTCTCTCTCTCTCTCTCTCTCTCTCTCTCTCTCTCTCTCTCTCTTTCTACCTACCTATCTGATTATCTTCCTTTCTCTCATATTTAATGAACACGCCAATATTTAGACGCTCCATGCCCACATTGACGTTCTGACGGAGAACAACGAGGTAATTGTTGAGAAAGACCTCGCTTAATTTAATTTAGTTTCTGTTGGCGGCCGCGGAGGCAAACAAGCACCGCCATGACCTCCTGCTGAGCTCCGTTCAGCAGATCAGGGAAGCGTCGAAGGCAATGACCAACTTGGCCGCCAACGACGTGCCCATCCGTCTCCAGGAGCTCCCCCTTCTCATACGGACCCGGAGGATCAACTTTAGGCACTACGACGCAAACGATGTGAGGATTTCGTTAATAGAAGATAAAGACGCCTCCAGTGTTTCACAAAACAGGCTACTTTCAGCGCAAGGACATCCGGAAGTACACGAAGGTGGTCGCCAGCACGTACTTCCGCAATGAGACTATCACCAAGACGTCGGTGAAGACCTTCATCGACAAGCTGAGTGGAAGGAAGAAGTGGAATCCTGCCCAGGCTCTGATTGCCTACTTGAGCCTTGGGCTGCCTAAGGAGACCTGGGTTGTGATGGACAAATTTCTCACCTCGAACGTAAGTTAGTCGTCATACACCCAGAACAGTTATTTTAAGATCTACCTCAACAAAAACGTGAGGTATTGGGCTCTCCGTTCTGCAGAGCAGAAGCCCAAGAAATTCTCTCTCCTGGTGGATGAGGGTCTGCATCTGAAGTTTGCTGGTTCTGAGTGGAACGAGGTAAGATCATCGATAAATTAAACCAGACTTTTTCAGAAGATCCACGACCTGTTCGTTGAGGCTGCACTCCCCGCTGAGCCGGAGGACTGGAAACAGAGGCAGTGCGATCGTGGACGGCCAACAGTGATATAATTTTAAAAGTAATAAATATGAATAAATCAAATGTACTTTTTGTTTGTCTACGTATTCTTCCTTTGAAATTTTTTTGTTTTCGAAGGTGAAAATGGCAACGGATACTTTAGTTTGGACATTATAAACGGCCGATAAAAACTTTAGATGAATTTTCCCAAGGACCGTGAAGACCCAAAAATACCGCCCCGTGGCTATGCAAGGCATGCTTTCCCGTTGATCTTCAGTTGATGACCGCCTGGTGAACTGCCTTCCCCTGTAGGTCTGCCCTCTCTTCCCTCAGAACGCCTCCCTGTTTTCGGCGGCTGCCGGGGGTTCCCGGGGGCGGTGCTGGGCCGGCTCGCGGCAGTCAGTGTAAAGCCATGGACGGGGCCGCCGACCTGCTCGCCCTTCTACCCGGTCAGTCGATCGATATTCGAATTAATAATTTGTATTTAAAACATGTAAATTTACGTAGATCAATCATTGTCAGCCTGTGACGTCATGACTAGTAACGGTCGCAGAGGAAGACTTTGTTTGACTGTGGCGGAAAATCCAGATCTTGATCGGAATTGATTTCTTTATTTTTGAATCTGGGCCGGTTTTCAGTAATGATTATGAAAGAGCTATAACTTCTATTGTCAACCAGAACAGACGCTTTTAGCCGATTTAAAAAAAATCATTTCTACAAAATCCCACAGTCACCTGGAAGTATTCGGAGAGGACTGCTGTGGGTTGAACTCTTTTCTTGTGGTTTTGTCCGTAAGATAATAATTATATCTTATTGTTGACAATTTGAGTGATTACTTTAGAAAGGTCAATCCTTCGAATGAAATGTTTGATGACCTAGTAAAGCGGCTTTTGATGCCATTTTTTTTGTTAGTCCTCTCAGAGCCGCATGTCATGGACATTCATAATTCTTAAACATTCTTAAATAAAAAATCCTTTAAATTCAAAGGTAATTATTCTCATTGTCAGTAAAAGAGGGTTACTTCCTTCTTCCAAACCCTTGGCTCAGCTGCACTTTTCCCAGTTCTTCCCAAAGAAAAAGTGTTGTGTAGAAGGGACGAGTAATGACCGCGGCCTGTTACAACACGTCCATTTTGCAAAAAGGGCTGCGGCCGCCGAGGAAATTCGTAATGGACGCTAAAAACAGGAGATTTCTGTTAAGTAATAGCACCGTAGACACTTAGAATTAGGTCTTGCAACGAACGCGGCGGTAGTGGAATTTCACGGGGGAAGAGGGTATCCCAGCATTTAGGCTTCGCAATCCAATTGGGAGATAAGTCCTCCCCATTTTATCAAACAACGAAAGATAGCAAATTTTGAAATAATTTGAAAATGGACGTACCCAAAGGGGGCCCCTACCGTAACCCGGTACGCAAAAATGGCCCCTGCCCAAAAGTTAACGGCACCAATTCAAATACATAAAGGTAAATCCTAAGACTTTTTGCTAAGACAGGGTTTGTTTGAGTTTTAAAATCGTATTGCAGTCTTTTTCTATCCTTCGTCAACTGAATTTGACTTTTAAGACTTTACTGAGTATCATAAGGGCGGATACTTTTGTCGTAAATTACCTTACCCCGCGAACTGAAGCCGTCAATAACCCAAAAGAAGTAGCCGTTATATACGCCCACTATTAAGAAATGCGATATCTCAATATTCACATGTTCCTATTTTTTAGATGTGGGCTACTGTTTGGTTGTTGCAATTTGTTTCTAAAAAAAACTGAAGCACCGCCTGAACATACTTAAAAAAAACTCTTTGAATAGAGAAATCTAACTGAGAAAGCATCTGAAAAATGACTTTTGTGAATTGTTCTAATTACTCAGAGACAAACACATCTTCCACCTGATGGATCAAATTTGAAGATCCATTGATTGACTCTCCGGGGCCTTCCCAGACCTCGGATTGTTGGCTAACCGCCCGTTCGCCGCCGAGATGTTCCAGAGATATTTGCCCTGAGCGTGTGTCTCAAACAAAGCCAGACACACAGCGTATAATTTGGAGACTTTCCTCTCCGGCCGATCCTTCGCTTTACGGCCGATCTCTGCCGCTGACCACATGCCGAGACTTCCCTCGCAACACATGTGACGACGGTTTGGGGCCGGAGGGCAGGCTGGCAGATATTTGGAAAGACTCGAGGAATGTTTTGACCACCCACGCATTACTCACGCACTCTGTTGTAGACAGAGGGATCACTTGATTGCACGGGGCTTTCAAGTGGACGAATGGTTAGACCAGTCGACTGGCGGCATGCGAAGAAGCCAGAAAGAAAGTGTTTAGTTAGGCGGACCGAAAAATGAAGAAGAAAGGGCTTCCACACTATTGCTTCAAAGGGATTTTTACATGTCTAAAACACTATTTTCCACATGAAAAAAAAACTTTACATTTGAATTTCAGAAGTTCAAGAGGCGTTGTGTGAGTCCTTCGATGGAATCGACTGCTCCGTTGGCCCAGGACCTGAACTCTCGACCCCTCCCTTCCGCCTCCCCTTCAGAAGCCTCGGTCGCAATGTGACCTTTGTCCCCGACTTGTCAGTCTCCTGTCTGGAAGATGTGGAAACTTCCGAAATGCACAAAGTGCTTTTGTCAAAGGTAAGCAAGGGAAGAAAACAAGGAAGCAGCGGAACGTTTCAGAACAGCGCAGTTTTTACTGATGGACAGCCGGGCAGCTGCCTCGAGTTGGCCCTCGGCAGGGGAAGGGACTGGAGAACGCCGCTGACCGCTCTCTTCGATAGACTCTTCCCCAACAAATGGGCATTCTTTGTTGTGGAATTGGAGCATGTGAGCATCCAAAAGGAAAAAAAGAATGGGGAGTTTAGAGCCAGCCGATGTTCCATGTTCTCTGTTGCGGACAGCCGCCTGCCTCTTCCTTACATCGGGATGACACTCCAGATTCAACGGAACAGAACTCACAGATCAGCTCTCCCACTGAATCCGTAGGTTTTATTTAAAAATGGATTTAACTGGAAAAGATTGCAACGTTTGGAAAACATCTCTACATTACACTTGATTTCTGGTGGTTCAAAGAGACAATTTGGATAAAGTGTACGCTTTGTACCCAACCTTCCTCAATTCAAATTGCTCGTTTCCAACAAAACTCTCTGGAGTTAAATGTGGAAGCATTTTGGCAACAAATACAACCCTATTCCATTTTTCAGGTCAGCGAGTCCTCTAACTACTGCTTGTGGATTGTCCCAGTCTCTCGTATCTTTGCAATCCCCCCACCTAAAAAGGTAACTCTTCCTTTCTCTCTTAACTTAGTTTTTGCAGGTCAAAGTAATAAAGAAAATAGTAAAGAAGAAGACCTCTCCAAGTGATGAAAACGGAGGAACAGAGGAAAAGAAGAGAATTGTACGCAAAGTGGTCAAAAAGGAACCGAAAGAGAAGGAGGAGGAAAGAGACAGTCGTACTCCAGACGCCTTGTCTGCCAGGTAATCTATGGCATTTCCTTTTGAATGCTGTATTTTCAGCACAGCGTCAGTTGCCACCTTGGTTGGAGGCTCTAGTGCTTCTAAACTAATTGATCCTCCTAAGTTGGAATGTAAATTGGACAATGCCAGCACTTCGAAGGAGGAGAATTCAAGTGCCAGTGAATTGAGAAAGAAACTGGCAGCTTGCGAGGAAAAGTTCCTTGTGAATGGAGAGGTAAAAAACATTTTGATTTTGGAAGTTGGTTGGTTTTAGGCAAGACAGTTGAATGGAAACGGAGTGCGATCTTCGCCGTCGAGGGTCAGTGTGACTCCTGAAAGACGGTTGGAGCCCATTTACGAGGGGGCTGGAAAGAAGGAAAGGAGTGTTTCTCCCAGCAAGGTCGTGCAGCAGAAGGTCGTCTGCAGAGTCACTGGTCCACAGGTACACACACGCTCACACATACACACATACATACACACACGCATACACATACCAAAATACATACACATCCATATTCCAACTGTTAGTTTCAGCCGTCTGGAGCCGACATCCCCGTGATGACCCTGCAGTTGATCCTCTCCCGCTGCTTCTCCTACCAGCAGCTGGGAGCCCTCCGTCTGGTCCATCCCCATTGGGACGAGATAGCAGGACAGCTTCTGAACAGCGGATACTACCAACTACTGGAACGATGCGATAAACTCCTGATGAAACTTCAGAGAAAACTTCACGCACAACCAGAACTTCATTACGTCACTTCAGTTCTTACGAACATTCAAGTGCACGTACTGAATCCGGTTGATGTGATGAGAGCAGTTCTGGACGAAGGTTTGTGGAAAGATGGACTTTGATGGAGAAATCTTTAAGGAGTTTGCTGCTTCCCTTATGGAGTTATTCTGGACAAGACATTCCTTCTGCTGGATAAGATAGAATTTGCCATGAAAGGAGGAGATCAGCCCAATTTTGATTGGGAGCCACTGGCTATGCAGGCCAAGAGGGCGGCACTTCATTACAGGACACGGCTGGAGAAGACCATGGAGGACAGGTAGGGCAGAGAGAAAGTAGAAAGGGAAGACCAGGGACAATTGAAACTTCTAGAAATACTGAAGTTTTGCAGACTGGGAGAGAACCTGCGTCTGAAAGCAGCTCAGCGTATCCTTCGTCTGGATTCCTTCATGGTGGAGAGTAATGTAGCCAAGATAGAAAAGGACCAAGCCAAGGTCAGAGATGATCTGAAGTGGGAGTTGGAGCAGCTTCAACAACAAAACCAACAACTTCGAAAGGTTAGGAAATGATCTATTGCTATCATGCGGGATTCAGGACAACCGGCAGTTGAAGCAGGATCATCTGAAACTGGAGGCTCGTGTGGACATCCTGGAGCAAAAGTTCCGTACCCTCGCCCGGCTGCTCGGCTGATCTCTCCAACGGGTCTTCTGTGATTATTTTCGTAGGATTGTACGCCAAGAGAAATAAACAGCGACATTTGATACTTTTACAACGCCTTTCACTAACGGATCGGATTCTCTTGCGTAGATGATTCACGCACACGGGGGGTGTACTTTCACACCAACGGACACCAAGGGATCTTCTGAAAACAGACGGATCGGTGGATGTGTCTATTTAAATCAGTCATTGGTTACTGTGGATCAACATTTCTCTTCTACATTTGTGCTTCAGCAACCCATTTAGTAGCCATCAATTCTCTGCCTGGTTTTCTTTATTTGGCCAATACCTTCAGCTGAATGCACATTGTATTCTGCCAGAAAATTTGCATGCTGATCCAAATACAGCATCTTAAACCGACAAACTGAGAAAATGGCTTGTTCCTCCATTCGTAGCCTCTTTTGCCTTCCGTAGCCATGAGAGTCCCTTAGAAAAACGTCCCTGGTCGTGTTTTGGTAGTGGCTGTGTGTGACCCGCGGGATAATCTGCGTCTTTGTCCGCGCATATGAATGGCCACTTTTGTCATCCGATTCGCGCTGTTATTGCTCACTGAAAAGCACGTTGCGCCACTGACCCCACCTTTGTTTGGAGACGCAACAAACATACGAAAGAACAGGTGGTTTTCGATTATCACGCAATCAGAACCAGAAAACATGGGCTCACAATCCGCAAAATGTATGTGACTCAATGGAATCTACCACAAATCACTCGTACAGTGGAAAACATATAACATTGAATTGAAAATTACGTTGTGGGTTAATTGAAAATCGATTGATTACTTTTGTGACAGGGGTCTCATAAAGGAGCCGTCATAATATTCGCAACTCATTCTTTTTTCAGCCCCTTCGTCAGTCATTGGTCCCTTGGGCTTCTGGTGCAATATCATCCGTACAGTCTCCTCCGACACGTATCTGATTGGCCACCGTCTTCCCAGGCTAATCTCGGCTGCGTGTCGATTAACACGCATTATCCTGTCAGCCGTGATCCGATCGTAGCGGATTACCGTATCACCCAGTCTTTCTAAATCCCTTCTCCTCTTTCTTCCTATTACAAAGGAGAATGGAGTGAGAGAAGAGGAAGATTTAACAATTGGCAGCTGTTATAGATTGGATCTAATAAAACAGATTTCAACATCCCTTCGAAAGATATCGCTTGGAAAGTGATTGGATACCAATTATAATAAATAACGCTGTTTTCTTCTGGAATCATCGACAGATAAGCCAAGTCATTTCTTCCTGAAATTTCCTTTCCTCCGGTCATTCCCTCAATTTCATGGCATCGCTGACGCTCCCATCGTCTTTTTCTCCTTGAAGGGGGATTCTGCCACTTTGCACTGCTGAATCTCTCGAATGACCGTTTGGTCTTGACAGTTACTTGTGAGACGGTTTTGTATGTGTGTGTGTGTGTGTGTGTGTGTGTGTGTGTGAGAGAGAGCAGCTCCATCTGCCCCCATTTTCATTCCCTTGGTGTTTTCTCTCCTTCGACGCCCTTTCTCCTCTTCACGTGTCTTCCGCATGGCCTCTGCCTTCCACATGTCATTTCTCCTCATCCCAATCTCTTTTCAAAACACGTAACCAGAATGTCTTTAATATGTTCTCGTAGGCATCGTCGTTACACAGTAGGTATTGGGATATCCTCTACAATAATCATAAAACAATCCATAAACATCATCTGTGGTCGCTTGTATAACAATTGGATAAAAATAAGGAGAAAGGAGGAAAAGCAAAGGATTTGGAAATTGGCATTGGGGCGAATATACCTGTCGGGGTGCGGGAAGCGAAACAGCACGCGATTTGAGGAGGGCGCGAGAGAGACACGAAGGAGACCGTAGGTTGAGCGAGGAGGAATCCCGCAGTAGCAGAGGTCAGATCAAGGCCGGGGCCGGAAACAAAAAGAAATCTAAGAAAGGGACTCTGGGGGAATGGCTCTAACAATAGAAACTCTTCTTTCGGTCAAGGCTTTCAGGGGCCCGAGGGAGATGATAGGGAGGGACGGAAGAGGCTGAAAACGAACGGTTAGGCAAGGTTCTGGAGATGCACGACACGACAACGAACGAGAGGATGCGAGGTACAGGCGGTTGTATTACAAACATATTTTCTTATTGAGATTTAAAAAAAAACATTCAGTAGACTTGGCTATGATAATCCCAGCAATCCCTGCCATAAAATTGCTTTGTTAAATTGTTGTCAAAGAGATGTCATTTCGATTAATTGAATTTAAAAAACCTCTCATTCTCTTGAAATAACCCCCTAATTAGCCTTCATTCCAGCCATTTCCGCCCCCGTCTGCGGTTGTTTGGGTGTCGAGGGAGAAAAAGCGTCACGTCATAAATGACGAAGGCCTTAGGAGGGAAAAAGTTGACAAGATTACTTCATTTCCCATGGATTAGCAGTGACATTTAGAGAGAGCAGCGGTCGAGAGACCCTTTTCACAAGAAAGAAAGAGAGACCAAGGGCTAGCTAAAAGTGTCTCTTTCGAAGCGAAGGTCTTTCGTCACCTAGGAGTTCCGGATATCAAATCAGAGTTGAAATGCAGGACCGCACATGACAGAATGCTGGCCACTTGGCAGAACGTTTTGGTAGGTACACTTCGGCCAGAAAAAGCTATACGTTTCAGCAAATGAGAAATATTGAAAAATGTGCAAAATAAACAAGTTTTGAACCCAGGCCAAGTATTTCCTGGACCGGCCCGTGACAATAGGTCCCCTGGAGACAGCCGGCTGATGTCGCATCCAGCAGCTGCGTCCTCGTAGAATATGCGAATAGGCGAAATTGGGAACCAAGGAGACGACGACGAGCACGAGAATACACGAACACACGACAGAGATTCTATGCTTTATGGGTACAGTAAGAAAATGCGACAGATGAGTGGTACGAGGGAGGATCAAAATCTGAGGCTGCTAAAAGTCTGATAATATTCCAAATTAGCTAAGAGGAATATCTGGGAAACGGGGATAAAGCGATCCGCGAGAATCAGAGTGGATAAATAGCATAGAAATGTAAGATAGAAATGTATTGTGAGTCGATATTGTAAATATAAATATACGCGGCAGTTAGATTAAGGTTAGGCTGGCCGGCGCCGTCCCGCATATTCAATCTTAGAAACTCTCAATGGAATGATAGCACAAGGGGACTCGTCTGGGATAAAAACAATCTAGATACAGCTCTGGTTAATTCTTCTGGGGGTAAGTATGCTCTCTAAAATGCGAGTCGGGGAAGAGGGAGGATAAAGTGAACGGCTGGAGGCACCCAGCACAGCAGCTACTCGTAACCACTAGGTAATACTACGCAACCCTCGGTCATACACGTTTCACAACACGACAGCCGCCACACGACAACCACAGCTACCGTCTACGCCGTCAGCACAGCCTGCTTGTTCTCGTCGCGAGGCTCGGCGTCCGACCAGATCGAAGACATGAAGCGGTACGGGGTGTCTCCACTGAAAAGCCAGGGTTAGAGGGAAAGCGAAGGGGAGAAAAAGCGAAAGAAGCGCGACTCACTTGGTGGGAGATTCCCCGATGCCCTCGTCACGGTTGTCCTGGCTCTGGCTCACTCCGAAGGTAGACCACGCAGAAGCGCCGTTCAGCATGCTAGTGTGGCTGTAGATGTCTGAAAATAGCCAATTATTTCCTTCATCAGAAGATGAATACAGGGACACCGTAAATAGGCAAAAGTAGGCAACCTGCTTGTTCCCTAATTGACAGGCCTGTTTGAATAAGATGCTTACCGTCGGAGAAGACGTTGAATCCTGCGGGGTAGTTGTTGGGCTGCGCAGCCGGGTTGCTCTGCCACGGAGTGAAAGGCGCCGGAGAAGCAGCGAAGATGTTGGGAGAAGCAGCAGGGGAGAACGATTGTTTCGAGTAAGAGCGCATCTAAAACCACACGGTAACAACAGACTAATAATGGCACGAACCACTCCGGTGAGGTTGTTGAAGCTGTAATTTTCCGTGGATCTGCCGAACTCTGCTCCAAAGTTGTCCATTCGTCGCGAGGTCACCGGGGGAGCAGACAGACTTCCATAGGCTGCCCGGCTGGCAGCAGCGTTCATGGCGGCTGTCAGATGCATGTTGCCCTGAAATTGACCATTTAGAGGGGTTTCTCGAAGGGAAACTGACGTATTCGGCGTAGTTGGTGATGGAGGCGGATGGGTCGGTGATGGGCATGTTGCCAGTCCTCTGGTAGATGTGCTGTTCGATCTCTCGCCTGGCGGCCTCCACGTTCTGCGGCAGTCCGGTCACCTCGAAGATGGGTTCCCGTTCCCTGGAGGGAGTGATGATGTAGGTGTGGGTATCCTGCTGGATACGCTTGATTGTCGCTCCCTTCGGTCCGACAACCAGACCGACCACTCTCAGAGGGACACGCACGTAGGCAGTCACATGGCCAGGTGCAGGAGCTCCGCCTGAAATACAGCCATTAGAAATGGATTAGGGAGAAATTGTAGAAAGACAACCGGTGCCCCAGATAAAATCTCAGATGACAGATGAGATAAGCCACGCGACATCATAATAAAAGATGAGTCATTAAAGCGAATCACAGTGCAAAAGACCAGTTTGAATCTGGCGCGAAATTTGAGATTCAAAATGCGGCATTTTCCAACGGGCTAGCCCGGGTCCCTGGCTGGGGGAGGCTGCTGGTCAGCCGAAGGGCCGGATGAATCGATCAGGCGGCATTCGCTTTCATGTGGAAAAAGAGAATTGAAGGTGACGGAAAAGGGCTCAAGGGCGGCGGAGAGTAAAGACGCTACC
The DNA here is from genome assembly GCA_022343465.1 of Oscheius sp. G VE-2021. Taxonomy (NCBI): domain Eukaryota; kingdom Metazoa; phylum Nematoda; class Chromadorea; order Rhabditida; family Rhabditidae; genus Oscheius; species Oscheius sp. G VE-2021. The sequence continues at coordinate 1,651,727 of JAJQXH010000025.1, forward strand.
TTGCGAGTGTCTACGGCTGGCCCTGATCTGCGTGAAGTGCTCGGCGGCGCACTCGATCTCCCGCTTCGCTTCCATAACGTCCTCTGGCTTTCCCGTCACGACGAACACCGGCTCTTCTCCTCTCACGGGCGTCTTGATGTACGTGTTGGTCTTCGCACGAAGAGCCTTGATCTTGCAGCCTGAAAACAATCGAATTATAAGAAGAGGGAAAAGAGGAGAAAGACCCCTGGGGAAGGCGCTGTTAGCACAAGGGTGTTGATTTACCGACACAGTCAACGGGGGAATCGTTAATGAGACGCCCAGCTGAATAAACGAATGTGCTGCGACCACAAACAGTGATTGAAAACAGATATGGAGGGAGGGAGGGAGGGAGTGATCCGAATGGCGCCGGCGACCATCTGCCCGCGCCGGCGTACAATGAGAGGAGACCTTGGGCGGCCGGAGACACCTCATCCAAAAATGGCCACCAGGTGCAGTTGAGACGGTCATTAACAGATCGGCCAGCCATCTGGCGCCCGGCAAAGCCGCTGCCAACTCTGCCTCGCCCGTAGCTTCCCCTCCACACGGATCCCCGTCGAACCCTTTGCTCCCTGACCGTCGGGTGGAAATCGCGTAATGAAAGGAAGTGCCGCTGCATAAATGGCGGTTGTTTGTGCTGTGGCTGTGACCAGTACGGACTGCCTTCTGCTCCAGCGAGCATTCCGCCGACCTTTAGCCAATGCGAATAACACGGGTATCGTTGCCAGAAGGGAGAGCAGGAGCCCCGGAGGACAGTGGCCAATCGCCTAATCCTCTGCGTCTCCCCCGACGGCCTCTACTCCTTTGCCACATAAATATTTATTGGCTTGTCATCTAAGGAGAGAACAGCCCCCGACCCCAGTGTCCCAACTCGAATCCCTGCCAAATTGTTATCGATTGAGGCAATTTCGAAAGAAGACTTGAATAGGCGCGTCTGGCGGCCGAAGACGGATGAGAATTCAAATTGGACGACGAATGACCCGTTGTGCTGTCTCTCGGAGGAGGCAACAAATCCACCACTAATTACGGTAGTCCAAGGGACAATGGAAGGATTCCCGCCCAAGAACAGATGCCACGGCGGGGCTGAGACCCCGGGAAAGGCTCGATGGGAACCGGACGTCATTCGGACAAAGAGCACTTGGAAACAAGGGATTCGTGGAATATTTCAGGAGATGGGCCTTCGCAAGACATAAATCTCCGCCACAAAGGCCACCCAAGGCGAAAGAATACGAAAGACTACGCGATCCTTCAAATCGCCAGATAATAGGGAATTATCAACCACGAAGGGGTTGAAGTTTAGGTTTCAAATGGCAATTATTTCATACTAAATTAGGGAAATTCCTCTCTAAAGGGCTTCCAAACTGGACATTTTTCGAAATAAAAAGGCATAATTTTGACCGCTGGCTGTTTTGGAGAGGCGGCTAGACGGCGCGGAGAAATAGCACGGCGTTTCCCGCCTAAACCATTGTGAGAGGGCGGAGGCAGACGGAAAAGGCGGCGGGGCAGGGAGCGAGAGTAACTTGCGACCAGCGACCAGCCTTCTCTTTCCTCCTCTTTCTCTCCCAAATAAAGTTACCCTCTCCAATCAAACCACCCGAATATGACGGATCAATAATCCCCTTTGAGAGTGTGGGGCGAGGAAACGACAAAATCGGGCGTCCATCAGTCGGCAGTCAAATTATCCCCCAATTATACAGCAAAATACAGGCGCGTAGTTCAGTGGCGCAAGGCCACATAGAAAAGAGAGGAACGAACCTTGTCTGCCGACGATCTCAGCCACGTGCTCACTCGAAGGGACCTCGACGTTTTCAGATACATTGCGGGCGGCACAGAGCAGCTGGGCCAGGTAGATTTCTGAAAACACGGAATAGATCTGTGGTCATTCGATTGACTTGACGGGATAATTATAGTGATAATAGCGAGGGAACCACTGTCATAACAAGGAAACTCGTTTTCGAGACTGGATCAAGAATGGCCCATGTGCTGGGTAAACCAAAGGGCAGAGGAGAGAGAGAGAGAGAGAGAGAGAGAGAGAGAGAGAGAGAGAGAGAGAGAACTAACCGTCAGATTCGCTGGTGGGGGAGCTAGAGTCCTCTCCGCGGGGGTACAACTCTTCGTAGAACCAACTGCCGGGCATCTTAGGTTTAACCACGTCGCGAGCTACCACGTCCTCCTTCATCCTGAAAATCAATAAAATAGTTTTCCAACTTCATATTAATGAAAATTAAAGTTTTAAACTATAATAGATGTTAAAAGGCGTTTCGAATAAGAGTTCAAAGGGAAATCGGTGGCTGAGCAAAGGCCAGTGAGAAGCGGAAGAACAGCTGATGTTTACGGCTTATCAGGCCGTGGGATTCGAGGAAGATGGCCACATAGGTGCTGAATCGGACTCGTGCCTGGCGCAGGAACGCCGCGCCAAATCCTGCTGAACACGGTGTGCACGGCAAACAGCCCACTTTCACTCGTATGACACACAGCAACAGGGAAATAAAGGAACGGGTGAAATGGACAGGAGCAGGGGAGGGAGTGCCGAGTGAAAGACTACACTGAGCCAAAGCGACACTGCTAATTGGGGGCGGACCGACCCGAAAGGGGTCAGGCTATGGCACTTTCGGCAGACAAAGCAGGGTTGTTTACCCAGGGGCAAGGGTCAATGGCGACAGGGGAAGTAGGTGCGAAGGGTGACAGGGCATAAATCGATAGAACAGGGACAAAGGGAAAGCGGAGGACAACACCTGGGATTAGAGAAGGATGGGAACGGACGCATAACAACCCCTCTAATTGGCTTTCGTTTTTAGTACAGACAGGAATATTTACAACCTTTGTTATGCTGGTGATTGAGATGAAATTTTGAATCAGCTAGAAAGCTTTTGGAGAATTGTGAAATACAAGACCCATATTTTTGAACCGACCAAATCAAAGCTGGTAAAAGGAGTGATTCGGAGTCTAATAATGCGGGATGCGTGTGGAGGAGAACGGCTAACAGCGCAGCAGCAAACTGGAAGAGCGAGGCGCTCCTCGAGGGAACCCATAAAGAGAGGCCGTTCGGGCGGGTTTTCGAAGAATCCCGAGATGACAGAAAATCAGAAGACAAACAGGAGAGGGCCACCAGGCCTTCGCAATCGATACAAGCCGCGCCTTACTTGACTTAAACGACACTGAAAGCAGCAGGAACCTCTCCCTGGGAACGGGGTCTTATCGCCAGTCGGCTGGTTCTCCGGGCAAAACACAGAAGCCGGCACAAAGGTGGTAGCCGGGACCAGCCCTACCGTTCTGCTGCACAAACAGTAACTGAGCCGGGCACTGAAAACACTGCTGATCGGGGAAAACAGAGCGGGGATGTCCAGGGAAAACAGGACCGGCGGAAAAGCCGCGAAATCCCGCGCTAGTATGAAAGTATCACGATGGGTGCGCAGATAAGGCGCGTGGTTGGCGCCAATTCTGCCATTCTCACAATGATTCGCGCCCCACTAGGTTTGAGAGAAAGGAGAACTAGTCGGCAAAAACAAAGAAGGACTTGCGGTCTGGAAATAAACAGGCGATGATCGAAACTGGACGACTGCGGAAGGAAGGGGAGAGTTTGAAACAACGACCAGCGGGGACACCAAACTACAATGTTCGGATCGTAATTTAAGTTGCCGATCTAATGCGGAGATCAGATAACAGTCCATATGCACTTTTCTTAATCCGAAAACATGAAGCAACACGCAATATAAGATCAAAGAAATTCAGCAGCATTTCTTGAAAGGAAAACATGTTTTTGAATTTGTTGATTTCCCGCCAACAGTGACGTTTGAAAATGAGTCGCAATTTTGCGTGCAAGTGAAAATGTAATAGTAATTTAGTTCACAGTGTTACGTACCACGGTCAATGAATTTTCCCTAGAACGAGGAGATATGTTTGGAGAGTGGTGTCCATTTGGGGAGGATCAAATGGCCAACATGCTGCTCATGTTAGAAGTGATCGATTGTTGTCGTGCGACGCCTGGCGGACAATCCCTCATGGAGCGGCGATAATAGAGCAGCCAGCATGTAATTATTTAATGACACGCAAGTGCAGCCATAATGAACCGCGGGGTGCTGAGTGATTCGTCCGCGCGGTAAACATAACGCCCTGGGACGAATAGGACCGTCCGCTTTATGGTCCACGCGGAATTAGGCTGCACGGAACGCCGGAACAAATCCAGGCAAATTGGTGCGGGAAGGAGATTAGAAACAAGGCGCCAGCGACATAGTTTCTGGAGGACAGGGGACTCATCCGCGGACCCTCCCGCGGCTGCAGAGAGGACGGCAATGACCAGGACAGCCTTCGATGTCAAAATAGCGTATGGCTTGTGTTTGCACGTTTTGGCCTCTTGATCGATGGTCCTTTAAAGAGGCTGACGCACCTATTACAACCCATTCAAAACATGCTCCAATCGTAGGTTTTAGAGAAAACTAAAGCAAAAGTCTTAGAGACTACGGTATTCCAATAGAAAGAGGATTGTTTTGGTGGGATGGGAGGGGAAATAATGCGGAAGAGGGGCGGTGCGCGATCTGTATGGTGTGGAGAGGGGCGAATCACAAAGGCGGCGGTGGGTTCGCATACTAAGCAGCGGAAGACGGCCCGCGGCCCACAAACAACGCAGAGCAAAGGTCCTGTTGACGGCCATACACTCTATTTACCAACACGGATAGGTTACACGTCCCCCGCGCGGACAATGCCGCTCAAAGATTCCCAAGGAGGCGGGGAGCCGTGCCAGTCGGAAGGCCACCGGAGAGCACAGGCTAACTCACGGTATCTAGTGCATTCTCGCCCACGATAGAAGACTACTGCCATGGAAAAATAGGGGAAGAGAAGGTAACATCCAGTTCTTAGGGGTTTCAGAATGTTCTGGGTGGATATAGAGGTCAGGCCCTCCTGTGGCAGTTGGCTACGGTGTCTCCGTCGGCGGTGTTTATGGGTCCGTCGGTCTCCGGGGGTTCAGAAGCTGTTGCACGGCCGGCCGGCGTCCGTGTCAGATGCGCTTATCTAATTCGAGCGTGCTCGTTTGGAGCAAGATTTAGCGCCTCCCCTGGGACGCGGCGCCCGCGCCCCAGGTCGCACGGTCAATCGGAGGGCCCTAGATCTGCCACGAATCGAAGCTCAGAAGACGGAAGATCGATTAAATTGGGTAATCACCGACGCGGATGATGCTGTCGTCTGTTGACAGGCACATCGCGGACGTTGATTGGGCACATAATTACGAGAGCCGGGCCCTAATTGAAGTCGGCCTAATCGCCGCCGGCCACGGAAGGCGCGCAACACGATCCGGTCAACAGGCCCCGCAAATGGTCCGCGCGAGGGTCCGCCGGAAGGCGGCTGCTGTCGAGTGGCCGTGGTCATAAGCTGACGTAGCCACGCTGTTTTCGCCTCGCCATAGTTAATGAAGCACTGCGGCCGCAGCACTCGGCCATACGTGTTGTGACCGCCACGAAGCCTAGGGGAACACGACCGTAGCCAGGAGGAAAGAGAGGAAAAAGAGATTTCATCTAGGAAGTCAACCAAAAGGGTTACGCCAGACAAATATTTGTCTACTTTGTTTCCTGGCGCGAAAGATAAAAACGTGCGCCCGGCGGCACCCGTCTGCACCCCGCGAGAGACAATGTTTCTGTGCTCGAAGCATTCTCTTTTTGGAGATAACCATAGCATTTTAAAGGTCTAAACTTACATGATCTGATCCAGTTCGCCGGTGGAAGCACCACTGTCCGAATTGCACTTCTGTTGCCCGTACGCGATTCCTGCAACTGAAAACTTTGATTGGAACATTAAACAGTAAATTTATTGTAAGTTTTGTATTTCAGCTAATCTGAAGTCCAAAAAACGTTTCGTGTTTGCATTTGGAAGGCAGCTGTTCCCCAAAGAACCTCGCTTCTTGCGTTCCCCGATCTGCCGTGTGCGGTCGAACCAAAAAGAAAACCGCCCAGGTGGCCGGTCGAATGATCGTCCGTCGGGCAAAAAACTTGATAGGTGCACGGCGCGTGGGAAGGTGGGACGAAAGGACTTTCGCCAACGGCGAAAACGCCAATTGGAACGCTGATTTATCACAGGAAAACAGTGATTGGACTGATTAAAGGAGGCCGCGGAGAGCCGTAAATCATCCCCAGAGCATATTGCCGATTGGCTCGCGGAGACAGCCCTCTCTCCTTCTAAACGAGGCTCTTTGTCAATAGAGCACGATAACCTCCGATTGTAAAGTTGATATGAAACCCGATGAAAAGAGTTTGCAGCGGAGGTGAATTCGTAACACGGGCACCCGGAAGCCATTGTTTGCAAACGGCCGAGAAGGGTTCGAAAACAGCGCAGTTTATTGCTACCGTAACCCGAACAATGGCGTGGATTCAAAAATCACAAACTCTTCTTTTCCTTTCTTAATTACCAGGGGAATTGGGAACGGGAGGGTCGCCTATGTGTCTCGAGGGGACGAAAGAACACAGCTGATAGGGGCCGAGTGCGGGAGTAGCGATAAAATGGAACAAAACAGCTGATATCGCCCTGTTGACGACGGATTCACCATTTTTAGCCACAAACACCGAATTCCGCAATGACAGAACATAAACGAAGGTTTTTGCAAAATGGAGCCTCCCAAAAAGATCGAAATGAAAAGATAAGTTTTAAGTTTACATTGGAAAACTTTTTGAAAACTTTCAATTGATTATTTTTAAATGGATCTGAAGGCTCTGTTTTTGGCTGCAAATGACTTTTCTGCTGATAAGAGGCCTGTTTACACTGCAGCGAACAGTGACCAAAATATGATTCGTCTTGGAGCGCGTTTATCAATAAAAAGACATTTGTTTTTAGAGAAAATGACTTAAAGGACTGTTTAAAAGGTCCTGGGTGGAAGGGGGGTGTTCTGGAAGGCCGTCTCGTGTGTTCTCCGGGGATCGATGCGTACATAAACAGGACTCGAGTGAACTGTTTTGTGCAGCTCCGGCCCCGCTTTCAAAAGACTCGCAAACAGCGCGGCGGTGGTTACATTTCCAGATGGCTGGCAGCAGAATCAAAGTCCACTTTCTCTCTCTCTCTCTCTCTCTCTCTCTCTCTCTCAAAACATAGACTATAGAGGGATCTGCCTTGCGTCCACAAGGAGTCGGAATCCCGTTCCGAGGAGAAAGGATGGTAATGGTCGGCGAAAGCGCGTGGTTCAAAAAGAAGCGGCTAGGCGGGTACCAGTTACCCCGGGTTCTCCTAGCTGACAACCGGCTGCAGGAGCTTCTTCTTCCCCGCCACAACACATCCGGGGCTGCTACTGCACGGAAATTGCCACCGGTCTCTGGGGTCTACACAAAATAGCCTTCCTTCTTTTAAAAGAGAATCTCTTTTTGGACTTTGGGGAGGCTAAGTGTCTAATCTAGAAAGCACGGGATTCCTATAGCCTTTGTGGGAACAAAAGTTTACTTTGATGTGACTGAGTCAACGAACAAATCCAAAAGAGTTGGCAGAATTCGAGTTTGCTAAAGAAATCTTGTAAAACCAGAATTTATAAATAGAGCGTAATTACATGTTGACGGGTGCCCGATCTAGAAATTGTAGCCCATTTCCCTGGACCGGAGATCGTTTCCGACTGTCACCAACAACAATTCCCCTTATCCAACTCCCCCGAGCTGTACGGATACTTCCCTTCGAGAAAAATGATTTTGAAATTCCCACGAATTCGGGTGTCTGCCCGTGTTAGACACGCCCAAATTGGCCACTTTCCAAGTGTGAGAATTGCCATCCGCCGTATGCTAATGAGGCTTCCCGTCGAGTGACCGGCGAGAGTCAGACACGACAGACGGGGAAGGGGCAGAGACGCAGCGTGGGCAGATGGGCTGCTGCCTGCCGGCCACAACAGATCGCGTTCCTCGACCGAACAAGGCCTTTAGGGGGATCCGGAGGACTTTTTCCAATGGGAACTGGTCTTTCTTTTCAATTAGCATAGTCTTCTGAAGAGAACTTACGTTTCTGCTGAAGAACGGTGAGGTTGGAGAAGTCATTGGCGAGGAGGTCGAGGGAGGGTCGGAAGAAGTCTTCCTGGGATCCACCAGAGTGGAAACCGTCTTCGCTGTTTCGCGAGCAGAATGATTGCTGAGTACCCGCCATTAGTAGAGTTTTAATAGAGAGGGGGAGCCAGCCCACAGAGATCCTGAAATCAATTGATTAGGAAGAGAAGAGAAGAGAAGAGAGAGAGAGAGAGAGAGAGAGAGAGAGAGAGAGAGAGAGAGCAAGGGTCTTCGGGGAGCAGAAGCCATCCGTGGCAGAGGAAGTCTAAAGGCCGTCGGTCGGTTGTTGTTTTGTTTGAGTCAGGCGGTTGAGCTTAACAATGGTCAAACTCCAAAACGAAAGGGGAAAGATTATAGTTCTCTCTTTTTAGAATCCGTTTCTGGGCATTGGCTGAATCAAAGGGGAAGCTCATTCCAATACGGGAAATGGGTAGTTGACGGCTAATGATTTCTGAGGAATTGGGATGTAGATTGGTGGTGAGGCTTTGTCTCTGTTATGTTTCAAAAGTTGATCGTTAGAAGCGAGTCCTTCGCTTTTTTGTGTTCGAACGGCGTTCGGTTTCTCCATTGCGCCATGGCCCGGTTCTTTCGAAACGGCGGCCGATCGGATCAGCTGGGAAATGGCTGTGGCAGAAGAGAGATTTCGAAATGAAAGCAAGGTGGAAACCAAGAGGAGGGAGAGGGAAGTAGGCCCGGATGCGTTCTAATTGGCAATTGTGTTGCGATGGGCGGGGCTGCGGTCGAATGGCACATCTGGTGGCCACAATTAATGACCACACGGCAGATGCACGACACCGGAGAACAACAACGCACAGGACGCACCGTCACAGGCCGTTTTTTACACGACACAGAAAGAAACAAAAACGGAGAGAGAGAGAGAGAGAGAGAGAGAAGAGAAGAGACAGAGCCAAGTCGGCTGGAAGACATGGAAGGATGCCTTTGAAAAAGTAGGAAAAACCGAAACCGCTTGAAAACTGGTTTCTTTTTTGAGTTCCCGTCGGAGCGACCTTGCCTCGGCCGTGTTTATATTGTTTTTATGGCCAGAAACATGGCAATAAAGTAAAGCCGCGAGTGAGATTCAAAAGAGGAAAGGCAAAGACCTTCTGTTCGAATTTTCCAGTCCTTTTCCCTTCGTTTCCTTTCTTTTGCGAGGGTTTCCCTTTGCGGAGATCCTATTGTTTTTCTGCGCTGCGGTGCGGTTTGCAGACTGAAAAGCGCTGCCAAACATAAAAAGGCCGGTCGTCGGAAGGGAAAAAAGACGAAAACGAAAGTGCAACGAAGGCGCCGAGGGGACTGGTGCCTGCCGATAACGCCACCAGAGGGAGGAACATTAAATTTTTTTGGTTCGGCGGCGAAGCAAAAGAAAGACCGCCCACGGTCGCAGAGAAAAACGACGAAAGACCCGGCGGATCGTGGCTTTTTCGGGGGGAAACGAGCAGGGGGACAGCTGACCCGGGGCAAACCGCAATAAACGGAGAGTTGCTCGTTTGGTTGAAAACAGACAGCGATTGATTGGAACTCACGCCGGGCGATCACAAAAGAGGGGATTTCATTTAGACGCGTCACAATAAAAGTGCCATACGCAATGTGCACTTTGTGAAATGATTCAGAGTTGAGGCAGATCCCGTGTTTTAGTCATGCTGAAAACGGCCTTCGCGCAAAAATCGAGTACGCTTGAGATTCACTTGTCGTTAGCCATGGCTCTGACGTCAGGAACGGGCTTCTTCAGAACCATCAATCGGCCATCATCTGAACTACAGTAACCTTGAAATCCCTCTCAAATGGGCTGAAAACTTGGCGGTGACCTTTGACAAACGTAAAGCATCTGGGGATGGAAATACTTCCACAACAACCCGATGAGAGACAGTTATGGGGCAAAGTTGAAAGTAAAAGAGCGGATGTGTGGCCTCTTTTTGAGGTCAGCCCCCATCAACAGGTGTGTCCGCAATATGCAAATGAGGCGTAGCGAACGAAACCGGTGGCGTGTACCCGAAAATACAGGTAATTTGGGGGCGGGGCGGCGCGTTCGTGCCATGCGGTGTGGCCATTCGAAAGAGCGCGCGCTTTCGCTGTAAACAACAAACAAATCGGCGGCGAAAGCGACTTGACCAGGTGCGGAAAGGCGGAAAACAGAGGAAGCTCGACTGCCAAACAATAGCCGGCGGTCAGAAGTGGCATGCTTCCGAGGGAATGAAGGGGCCTCGGCTGGGATGCAAGATCAGAATAAAGCCTTCTCAAAATTACAAAACGAGATCACCCGTTATTTCAAAAGTTAGCGAAATGAGAGTGTTCAGTTTGCACTGTTTACAAACAAGACTTTAACGGGGAAAAGTGCTAAACAGCAAAAAGATATGGCGGAAGGCACCGTTTGGCACCTGATATACAGCCATGTGACTGAAAACTATCTCGGAGGTTTGGAAAGAAGCAAACGCGTAGTGAGTTTAGCTTAAACACTAAACCTGTTTAGCTTTGGCCTACTTTACCTCTTCTTTCCAGTAATCGTTTGACTTTTTCGCGGCCTCAGTCTACTTCCGTCTGCCGTTGAAGCCGCTGTTCTTCCGTTGTTTAACCGTCTTTTTTCCCTTTTGCGTGAATTCGAGTGGACGACAGTCGGGTGATCGGTTGGCGGGTCAATAGGGAAGACACAATACGGGAAGGGAGGGATCGGCGCTGTTTGCCTAGCCTGGAAATGGTGCCGAACGGGCCGGCCAACACCTCCCACACAACACCTCGTCTGACATTTTGGATCGCACGGAGGGGAGAAGAGAGAGACAACAACACACTCATTATCCACAAGTCTCCATTAAATGTCATTATCTCCAGGAACAGAGCCATAATTCAATTCATGAGAAATGAAAACTGTTTTCGCTTTTATTGATTACGAAATCATATTCTTCTCAATTGTCTTTCTCTTAAAAAGGCTGACGGTCATCAAAGTGAGACCGTTGCTTGGACCCTTCTTCCGTCTGTTTTCTGCTCCACGTCCAGTTTTATTAGCAATCACGCGTCAAATAACGTCTCTTTGTGAGTCAGGGACCGGCGGAAACGCGTTGTTTAGAGATGGAGGAGGAGATTCCGCCCAAGCAAAGAGTTTGAAACACCGAATCGAAAAGCTCTGCGGAAGGGCGCGGCGGGGTCACTCTTGTATTCGCCATGCTAATGAGGTCGTTAGGCGGCGCATCAAAGAGTCGTAAAAGTGCTCTATTGCGAAACGGTTGCGCTGTTTACGGTATCCCATGGCAACTACGCAAACAGTACGTAAATCTGCGAAATGGCTGGGAAAGCGGCCAAGTTCTAAAGGACCAGCAACACGTCAATGGAGTTAGATGGAGTGAAAGAGAATAGGAAGTACTGCAAATGATTTGACACGAGCTTCCTCTCTCTCTCTCTCTTTCTCTCTCTCTCTCTCTCTCTCTCTCTCTCGCAACCTCTCCAAGCCTTTGAGCATGAATGTGAAACACCCTAACAAAATCTCCAAGAGTTAGCTTGAGCAACTGCTTCCTAAAAAGAGTAACCAACCCTTGAAGAGAGTCAAACATTGCCAAAACGTCCTGTAAGAGTGGAAGGAAAAGAAAGTGTGTAGCAACCAGAAGCCGGAGGTCTGGCCTATGTGCCATGGCCGGCTGTGCAGGGGGCGGCGGTCAGCGGGGGGCGTGGCCGGCCGGCCATCTGGAGAGGCGACAAAGACACAGTTGGCCTTTGTGGCGGCACACAAAAGCACGTTTGTCATGGGAGATAGTGTCCGGAAAAACACGGGAACTACTGGCAGACACAGAAGGACCTTTGTTTTGGGGAGAGCACTTGGGCAGGAAGGGTTATATGGTAGATCCCCTCTCTTTGAGGTTACGTTTTGTGTTGGGACATATGAAGAAATTGTGGCTACTTCAGTTAAGACCCACTGAACTGTTTCTAAAGGAAATAGAAAGAGGTATGCAGAGAGAGAGAGAGAGAGAGAGAGAGAGAGAGAGAGAGAGAAAGATACATACTGTTGGTTGGAGAGTCGCAAACTACAAAAAGCTGAGAGTCTAATTCAAAGTCTTCACAAAAATGGTTGAATTTGTTTTCATGCGGATAGAAAGGCAGATTCGTCGATTTTTTTCCTCGGCCTGCCGCGGCGCTCATTTCCTGACCATGTCTATTTTAGTGAAAATAACAAGAACTGCGGTAGAAGAGCGTGGATGAAGGCCGAGTGGAAAAAGTAAGAAGACTTGTTTGAAGAGTGCCGAAAAAGCGTGCTTTGGCCGAGTGTTTCAGAGGGCTTTTAAGAGGACGGGGAAGTTGGCGGGGATCGCCTTTCACTGCCTTCAAAGGACGGCAAACAGCGACCGGACGGGTCAGATTGGGAACGAAAACAACCGACACAGGGAATGCACATGATGGCTGCAGGGATTGGCAGATGGCCACAGTCAGAGTGTACTCGTGTGTACGTGTATTTGTGCGGTAGGTCTGCATGTTTGTGAATAAAGAACGAAAATGAGAAATCGGTACTCTTTGGCTCCACATGTTTCTTCCACGTCGAGCCGTTTACCTATTTATCAGCATGGTCTTTGTGAAGCTGTCATTTGGCACTTTTTTCTGAACATTCTCTTTGCGCAGGGTGATAGATCACGGTCATAGCGACAGGACATTTAGGACCCATTTAACCCATTAAGAAGCCGGATTCTTTATTGAAGACCAATTATAGGTATTTTTGAAGCCTCGTCAATTACCCTGCGTATCATTGGGATCTTTATGTGCCAGTTGCCTTCTACAAGCGGATATGGTATAATTATGCGATAATTGGGGGCGAAACGCGACCCGACGCAACAAAGACGGCCATCTGGCGGTCGGCCGAGGGTCAACACAACGCCATGACGAATTGGAAGAGGAAGGGCGACAGATAGAAGTTGTAATGGAATTGTGGAAAGAAACAGTGGAAGGAGAGTTCGATTGAGTGGAAATGAGGGGAAAGGTGTTTGTTTGCGCCAATTCAAGCCACAAACAAAGGCACATAAAGTCTCTACGGCCAGGTCAACAAATGACTCCAAGGCAGCAGTTCTGTACGAATACAACGACGGAAAACAGATTGCAGGCAGTTGTTACGGAGAAATGAATCCAAATCGGAAACATCCGTTCCTGGTAATGCTTCGGGGCTTTCATTTAACTGTAAAAGCATTTGAGAGCTTTAGAAGGGTGTCTGAAAAAACTCGGGCAGGGTTGGAGTCGAAAGGGCCGGAGGTTGGGAGGAGCGGCAGCCAGTTTGGTGCGACCTTGCGGTAATTGTGGCCCGAGGTGAGTACATTAGACGAGGAAGTGCCAATGTAATTGCTCCGTAGACCCTTCCCGGACTATGAAAACGACCCGAAAAATGGGTTCGGCACAAAAAATTGCCCCGGTAAGGACCCACAACTGGTTTAGGCACAAAGGGGTTTGTAGTGGAGATGTGTTATTGGGAGGATAGTCAAAAGGAAATTCAGATTTTCTTTAAGAATTATAATGGACGTGTATTTGGATTGATCTTTCAGAATAGCGTAAACAGAAAGGATTCGAGTGAGTCCACCAAGACCGAAAGCCGTATTCCGGCTGACTGGCATAGAGGCCGCAAAAGCTAAGTTTTAGGGCCCTAGAAAAGCAAACCAATCGCCTGAATCCCATGTCCATGGCCTATGGTTCTCTTTGTCCATCTACCATCGCCTGGCCCCTTACGGTCTGGCGAGGAAGTCGTAACCGAAAGGGCTCGTAAATCTGCGACGGCCATTGTCTCTGGGTTATTACTGCCTCGTCGGTCATTTTCCATCCGGATTAATTGTGCCCGCAAAAGGCCGAAATGTGAGAAACAAAGTGCAAATCCGCCGCGAATCGGGTCTTGTTGCCGTCCTTTCTCTGTCAATATCCCTAACAGATTTGACCGGAAATCGATAAATATTGACAGTCCGTTTTTCTCGCCATCGCCGCGCCGATCACTTCCCAAAGAGGCCGACGGCACAGGGGCGGGAAAATAAATAAAGGAATTGTAAAATGCTTAATCACTTTCAGATGTGCTATCTGAAGAAAACCAGTTATTTTGGTGTTGAACAGTTTTAGTAATAAATTAGATACAATTGATTTCAACTATAAATTCCTGGGTTATTGACTGACCTATTGAGTAAACAAGAAAGCGAGGCTTTGTACTAACTCGATCGATCAAATCTTGTCACTGTCGACGAAAAAGTTACAAAAGAACAGGGTGGTCCACGTGTAATAATATGGGCCACCTTGTCAAACCGAAAATCATTGCTCCCTAAATTCTTTGTTTCTTTTACTGCCGTCGGTGGTTCTTCAAGAAATCCAAATCATCTTCCTTTGCTTTACAGAAACGGTGTTACCCTTTCTATACCGGTTCGTACAGTGGCCACCTGTGGTTTACGGCTCGGCAGATGGGGCGGAGGGCATTTATGGGGTGCAGCTGGACACTGCATTCATTAGAAGTGACCGATCACACACAATCCAATTTTTGCTAAGGAAAGAAGCACCACGGGTAGACGAAGGGACCACACAATTGTTTGGGTAGATGTCATCAGACGACACCACTGGAAAAGTGGAACAGTCAACTGAGTGGAACAACCCACTAAAAAAGAATCATTCTCTTGGGGCCAAAAACTATGCCCACTGTCTTAGGATTACTGTACTTTCTATAAGGATTACTGTACTTTCTTTTAAATGTACCCTGTACGATGCCCCTACTCTGTCATTTTCGAATCGCCGTCTGTCATGGCGACAGGTGGCGCCGACACAAAGATTTTGCGAAAATCCAGCGCCAGCTGAACGCCATAAAAGGATTCGCCCATCTGGCAGATACAAGAAAGGACCGAAAGTGCCTATATACGCAGGGACCGAATTATAACTCAGGCTACATTGTGGCAAAAAATTTTCTTCCTCAAATTTTCAATTGATTTATCAGCTTCGATTGAAATTCTCAAGCTGCGTTCTCTTTAACTGTTGGGGTTTGAGCATGAAAGATACAGAAAACCATTTGTAACTGCTGATTTGGACGACATTATTCAGAAGCCACCTAACTACCAATTTGCCTTCAAGTCTATCGAGGCTATTGAAACTACACTTTCCTTAAAGACCTTAAACCTTACAAACCTTAAAGCCAACTCCTCAGGTTTGAAACGTGACCCAGAAGCTTCCCGCCCTCTTCACCAGAAGAAAGAGTTCCCAGCAGGCGATTCCCTCTGTCCTTGGACGAGAGAGTAAACGAACCGAGAGACGCAGAGATGAACCGCGAAAGCGATACGAGTAGGGAAATGAGGTGGCAGGACACTTCACACTCCAAAGGACACGAGGTGTGAGGTACGGTAGGTGGTAATTCGAAGGACGGGGTCCCACCACAATCGGACTGACGTGGGAGTGGCAGCCGACTGGCAACAGGGGGAGGTTGTTTATTTATTCAAGCATTATAACATGGATCCTATAAGTGGCTGCTGACATCCTATACAGCCCTGTTTATTTGTACAAGCAGTCGATTGCGCTTTGTGCCGAACGCTTATGCAACTCTGGGAAAAGGCCCACGCCATTCTGGGCTCAAAGGGAAGTTCTGTTCCCATGGGGTATGAATGCACAGATATATTTATCTTCGGAACAGCCTTGTTTACGTACCAACATCTGCATCTTGAATTGGTACCAAGTCAATTAACAAGTACTCCTCTTGTCCTACAGCTTGTAACCTTCTTTCCTTTCATTCCGTATTAAGACACTGCCTCCCACTTGATTATCCTCTGAATGTGCATAAAAGACGTGTATCTCAGAAGACACTCGTACAATGGAGGAGTCTCGGCGCACAATGGCAGTTGACCCCGGCACTCGGCGGACACTGTGGGTGCTAATCACATTACACGCTCTGACACAGCGCTTCTGTTCTTCAAGAAAGGGACCGAACAGGTGGTCGAGAAGGCGGAAATGGGAAGGCAGTGGTTGTTTCTTCTGAAGTTCTTCAACGGTAGCGGTTGAAAGAAAGTTGGGGATCAAATGGTTCCTTGGCTTCCTTGAGTTCAATGTCGTTTCTTCCCAGCAAGCTTGGCAACGGGCCGGCACGCACCTCAATTTTCGTGGGCTGGTTCTGTCGATCCCTTTTTCCGATGTATCCCGAAATTGTTACCGAATCTCATCAGTTCTCATCGCTTAAGAACAAGAAAGAAAGTTCAAGCCATCAATACAAATATGTCTTCCGTTGCTGCTTCCAAAACCCTCTCTCTGTCCGGATGCCCTTTCATTTCGCAATTCACCATTCCGTTTCCCACGACAAACCCGCCCTTCGGTGGCGGGGCATTGTGTGCGCATTTCACGGACGAATAGGAAATGTGTTAGTAATTGTGCGCTAATCTGAGAGCAGGGGCTGAGTCATTCGAGGGGATTTTAGGGCCTTGCGGAGAGTGGCGAAGGGCCCGCACATGTTGCCGCAGTGCTAATGAGACGGCGGCCGCCTTTGGAGCCGCGGACGGTCGCGGAAGGCACTCGGACGACGGACACTCGAATAATTAGGAGGAGGAGAAAAAGGAGACGCCGACGATCCCGAATTAGCACCCCGGGGGGCACCTGCACGGATTACTCGACCGAAAGAAGGAACGGCGGGGGTCCAGGTTACTCACTGGGGGAGAGGGGTGGCAGTTGTTCATTAGGGGTTGTTGGAATTTCTTCCTCTGAACATAGTTGATTCCAACCACATTGCACTACCTTTTCGATTTCCAACAAGGAAAAATGACAGTTTAATCGTTCATCCGGCTGATTGTCATCTAGCCATCTAGATTACAAGGAAAGAGTTGTGAAATGCAGCATCTCCAGAGGGAATTTCGAAAGGGAGAGACTATGACTCACATCCGAACAACTGGATTTGCGGAGCTGGCAAAGAGGGGTTGGCAAATTTAAACCTAGCTTAAACCAGCAACTACACAGTTATGTGGGATTCAGAATAATAAGATTGCACAGGTAGAGATGGAACCTTTGGCCATGTTTCTTTCAGACGTTCAGTTTCCTCCATTCTGTATGTCCATCCACCACAGATTGAATCTGGGTCATTAGCCTGGGAATAGTTTCTCTCCGTTGACAAATCTCCTCTGTCACTGATTGTGAGTAATCTCCATCCGTTTTCCCGCACAAATCACTTGTTCGTTCGTCCTTATCTTCCCATCTGACGCGTGTCTCCTGTGCTAATCGGTGTGGAAACTGCCACGATCTTATCTCAACCGCTGATCTCTTCTTTGGGGTCCTTTTTTGAATCTTCTTTGTTTGTCCCCCCCTAATTAGCATAGAGCGGGGGTTGAGCTGTCGTCACAAATCAAATTATCTATGCCCGAATAATCGAATAGTCGATGAAAATTCGGCGACAAAGGGCAGATGGCCGGCTACCGTCGCCTGATGGGCCGTTGCGCCGCGCTCCATTGCGAAAGCACTCGGTCGCCTTCGTCTTTGTCTGCTCCCACCAAGGGTGGCAAGAATATGAGGGATTCGAAAAGACTTGTATTTAGACATGTTTACTGTATTTATATATGTAAGTGGGGAGGAGGGTCGCAGGTGCGCTAATCCACATGCACACACAGCTGGTTGCGCTTGACCAAACGACAGGTGGACTGGCGCAAGAAGGATCACTCAGGGATGAATCAAGGGGGAAGGGGGCAACCTGTGTGTCACTCAGACGCTCACGCACTCACACACGCAATTACTCATTCACTCACTTGTGGATGTATAGACCGTGTACTTTGGGCTACGATGAAAAATGAAACAAACTATATTAGATAAAGTGTTCGTTACTCGTATACTCCGTTTCCTTAAGTACCTCTCCTACGAAAACCGTAGGTCCGTTCCTGCCCTCTCCTGCATTACATTCCGACAGCTCATTCTACTTCAATCTGACTCTTATTGTAGCCTATTTCGAATTCTGTGGATTAAACAAAGCCGCCCTATGAAAGCCAAATGAAAGCCTCCGGCTCCAAAGAAGGTTTTCAAAGAAAGAAGAAAAGAAAATAAAGAATGCTTGCTAAGAAAGTATATCACGTTTTACTGAGCAACATTATACAATAAGTTGCTATATCAATTTGGAGCTGTGTCTTCTGTATCTAAAAAGACCCTGGTTGAACAATTTGGCCCAATGAGAGTTGAGAAGTGGTGTTGTCAGAAAAATTTATCACCTTAAACATGGATAAACCGGCTATCGCTGAAGCCGCAGTTCCCCAAAATCGAAATTCTCGCACCCGTACCATTGCGTATATCTGCTTTATGCAGCTTTATGTAGCGGGTAGAGATCGGAACGTCTCTTTCTTTACCGTGGTTTCATGTGTAAAGGAAGAAATGTCTCCCGATCATCCACGTCCTCGTCATGGGAGCTGGGCAATGATTCCGAAAGGTGGCGACAGATGGATGAAACAGCTCTTTTTGACAAACCCACGGTATGGGCGCATTAAACTTTAAAAACTTAAAATTGTTCACCCAATTAACGACTGAAGTTGTCATCATTTCAAAGAGAACACTTATCATTGAATTGCGTTCAGTTACTTAACAGGGGTGTCTTAATAAAATCGTCAATTGGCACAATGCCAAGATAACTATACAGTAATCTACATTGCTTCTTTGGTGTTCGACCGATATGATTTATAATAGATTAGCTAAATAATGGTTGTGGAATTGTGTAAACTGGAAATACCTGTCGAAATTCCAAATGGGAGGGAGGGATGAAGCATAGCCGCACAAGAAAAGTTTGATGCAAATGAACAAGAGTGTGAGGTTTCGTCATTCACGTACTCTAATCTGCATTCACATAAGTAGTTCCTTTTTGTAGTATCGTTTCGAGGACAACTTTTTGGATTCATCCGGAAATCTGAAGGAGAAATTATTTGGCAACGCATGTAGCTCCTAGATCAGATCAAAGCTTTTACAAACTTCCAGCAAACAAATAAACTAATTGACCTCGAGTCAAAACCACATTTCTTCGCCCGCTAATTCCTCACTTTTTTGTGTGGCCGCATCCGGTATACGGTCATTTACGAGCGGATAATAGGCAGCCTTGAAATAACAGTAATTGGCAGCCATGGCGACCTTATCACTCACAATGGGAGGTCGCGTGCCAGCCGGCTGTCCGACTTCAGGGGCTAACATGGATCAGAGGAAGAAGCCAAGGGATTTATGAATCACGATCAATTGATATGCACTAAGGGGGGTTAAAGCAGTTGTTATTGGGTGGTGAACTTGGTGTCCATGAATGCGTCGATCTTCTTCATCTCTGAAACCTTTTGTTTAAGAGACATGAGAGAGAGAGAGAGACATAGAGAGAGAGAGAGAGCGAGAGAGAGAGAGAGAGAGAGAGAGAAGGTAAGAGATACAGACTAAACCTACCGTTTAAAAAAACGTCGAAAGTCTTGGGCGAAAGAACGCAAACCGTATTCTGGCCATCTCGTTGGTAAGAAATGCCAACGCTTTCTTTTTCCTGCCTAACATCAGAAACCGTTATACTCGGTTCTTAAAGGTAGAGTATTTGACTAAATATCGAAGTCCTACCTTTGAGAATTGATCCCTTCAAGTGTTCCTTAATAGCCTCTCGGCTATTTAAAAAAACTTTATTCAGCATTTTACTGTGTTCTAAAACAAATAATGTTTGTAAAACCTTGTTTGTGCACCTGGAGGGAGTCCCAACTGAACGAGTTCTGCGTCGAGGTCTTCAGAAGCACAGTTATATCCGGAGGATCGCTGGAGGACAAAGGAAAGAGACATCAGAATTCGACGAAGAGAACTGACATCTGAGATTCTATTGGGAACAGAGGATTCCACACGAAACAAACCGACGTCTTCAGTTTTGAATTTAAGAAGAGATTCGTCGGAAAGTTCTTTTCCTAGGGAACTTTCTACTGCCAGCTGACAGAGACCACGGTATTTTATGGCTGACTGAAAAACAATACTTGAAAGTAATCATCAATAAAATGGTGTGCGTGTGTGTCTGTCTGTCTGTGTGGGTGAGTGTGGGAGAGAAAGAGAGAGAGAGAGAGAGAGAGAGAGAGAGAGACGCAGGTACACGTTGCCAGGAGATAACGAGGAGGGCACAGGAAGGAACACAAGAAAAGACAGAAATGGAGGATGATAATAGTACCGGTTACTTTTTTGTGCAGTAAACTGACAAGTTTTGCCGATTCGGCTATCTGAGTGAGAAGCCAATCGGGGCAGTCCATTCCTCCCAGAAATCGAAACCTCTGAACCAAATTCTCTTTTTTGTATTTGCCTTTCCTACCATTCTCTTTGAAGATGTATAATAGTCACCGTATCTGAAAATGCATCTCTTGAGCAGACATGTATCGACCATTCGACTTTTACAAAGAATATTGACATTTCATGGCGTGTAATCGATGTTCACGGTCTCGCCTCTTTCGCAAGAGAGTTGATTATGCCTATTTTCAGCTTCAAGTGGCCGTCTCTTTCCGCTTTCCACTCTGAGATCGTAAAGTTTGCCTAACTTCTCCAGATTTAAGCAGCTCAGTTTCTTAATTCAAAACATACTATAAGCGTTTTTGACGGTACTTTTAAGTATGAATGTTCATTGAAGATTTCTACTTAATGTGCGAGGTGAATAAGATTTTTGGTTAAAGAACAATACTCATGAATATCCTATTTTCTTTCTTTCGCGGGGGTTGTGTAGAGTGATGAATGCATAACTTTGGCATCTATAGGAAGGTTATAAGTAGAGTCGATTTGTTAGCTGTATAATAATAAAAAAGCTATCGGGCGATAACCCAATTTCGGCCAGCTTACCCTGCGTCTCTCACCCGTGCACCCTGCCCTGCGTGTCTGTCTCTCGCCGAAGTGACCACCCGGCTGCCGCATTGTTTTCTTTGACCGTTTCATTGAATTCAATATTTAAATTATTCTCTGTTTATTCAATTAGGTTATGGTTTTCAGGTATGTTTTGAAGGAGTAATTCAGCCATGATCGTCGATGGAATCAGCGTCTTATTCGTCTTCACACTATTCGTCCTGGTGGGTTTTATTTTATTTTTATTCTCCAATTTGATCACGATTTGGCCTTGACAAGTTTTTTTATAAACAATTTAACGTATTATTTTATAAATTACTGTTTAGCTTTTAATCCTAATGGCCATCTTCGCCCATAGGCAAATCACTCGTCTCCGCAACAACAGTGCCAGGAACAAGCCGAACATAGCCCTTCCATTCTCAAAGTAGGCTCTATTTTGACGCATTTGGTTTTTATTTATTCCAGAAAAGCCATTCAGGCAATGGATGACCAATTGGAGAGAGTGCAGAACCTCATCCTGTCCTATCAGCCACGTCTGACTGACTGCACAGCCATTGGCCAGCGTATGACCCAAATCAGGCAGTTTAACCATTTGTTTTAAGATTCCAATACGCCCTACTTGTACAGGATGATCGCGGTTGATGAGATTGGAGTGGAAATAGGTAGGTGTGTAGGATGGATAATACGTTTCTCGTTTAGACCATCAATTGTCGAGGATCCACCAAGCGTACTCTCGTCTTCCGGGAGAAGACACCTACGACTATCTGATCAGACTGCGGGCGAAGATTCCTTCGCTACCGATCTCCCTCTGCCAGAAGATTGCCTTCTTACACTATTCTGCTCGTTTTTCACCACAGGTTTGCCCAAAACGAAATCCAACTTTTGTTGTTTAGAAGTTCGACATACAACATCTGATGGAAGTGCGTTCTCTGCTCAACCAGTTTGTAAAAGTGTGAGTCACTGAATTTTTATTCGCTATAGAATGGATTATTAAACTTGGATAATTCAAACTTCATTTTCATGAATTTTTCCATTTTGCAGGATCAACTGTCAAGTGCCGTCGCCAGGAAATGCTTCCGTGTGCATGTCGCAGGCGAAGCTCTCAACCGCTTCGAACAGACGCATGAGGACCAAGTTCGGCGGCAGCGACGGTACGTGTTTTCCCTTTGTGACAGCCGACTGTCATCCGGGATTGTTCAGATTCCGACAATGAATGGGACGAAGGTTGGGCGCTGATTCATGCGTGGTTGAGGGCGCAGTAATGCATCCATTTGTTGCCCTGTCGTCCGTGTGCATGCTCTCGTTTCCGTTTCGCTTTTTGCCATCGTCCTGAACAAAGAATAACCGCAGAAAAAACGCGTTCGTAGATAAACGGGAGCGAAGCGGAGTGGCTTTGCTTTGGCATGACTCTGTGGATGGATTGTGTTTACTGGCGTTTAGGCGGTCGTCTGCTGGCTGCGAATGAGGAGAGGGTGGCCCTTCTGCCGACTGGAGCCGAGGACACGCCGTCTCTGAGGAGGAGACAGAGCGACTCCCACCGACCACTGCTCGACTGACAAACGCAGTGAGATAACCCTTTCTGTTAATTCTGTTTCCATTTAACAACATTCTGTTGCAATTCTGCTTTTTGACGACCCGTGTGACAACTAAACATCAGTTTGAACCAAACCATCCCTCTGTTTCAGGGAACCAACCGGCTGTCTAGACGCTCGACCAAGCTTTATAATCTGTGATATTCAATGTGCCCTTTTATGTGTCTTTCCACGGGTATAAATTTGATTTGCTTTCTTATCATCGGTTTCCCCTTTTGGGTTTCTCAACCCCAAGTATTTCGCTAGTTTTGTTTGTTTGTTGACTTTTCGTTGAAGGTGAACCGGTCTGATGACGGTGGCCGGGCCGCGGAACCCCTCCCGAACGAGGGAATTCTACGACAGCCGGATGCTGCCCGTCGACTCCTTGGCTACCACAGCGGTGAGTGGCCAAATCATGACGCAGTCACCTATGAACAGAAGCACCCAAAAACTATTTCTAATATTCTAATTAAGGTTTTTTTGAATATAATGTTGTTCAGGAGCCGGTGTTGAATGCCACCACACCGACAGTGGCGTCATCGGCTGCACCGCCTCCCACTGCGGTTGCTGTGGCAGACCTGGTGCCTTCTACGCCAGTTCCCGCGGCCAGGCCTCAACTCAAAGTGGCCCCGGAGAAGAAGCCGGAAGCCAGCAGCTCCACAACCACTCCGGCACCTCCTCGTGAGTCTCTTTCCCTTCCTTCTCTTCTTCTAACATTTATCAATCACATCCTTTGCAGTGATGGGCATGCTGAACAACATGTGGGACGGCGTGCGAGGAATGCTGGGAATCAGCAAACCTACGTGTCTGAACGGAGGAAAAGCGGCTCCCGCCGGGAACTGCAAATGTCCCAAGTATTTCGAGGTGAATTTATCCTCTTATCCAGTTTATCTTCATTCAGGGCCCCTCTTGCGAACGAAAAATGTGTCTAAATGGCGGCTCATTGACCAAGGTGACGGCGGGTCAGGTGACCTTCGAGTGTCTGTGAGTTCCTCTGGCATTCCTCTGTGATTTGGTTCTTTCAGGTGTCCCCACCCTCTCTACATCGAAGGTCTTCATTGCGAGACCATTCGCTGTGCGAATCAGGCGCTCCTCGTCAGGGAGGCCAACAACAGCTGGTCCTGCGACTGCTCCCAGCGAATGTTCTACAAGGGAATCTTCTGTGAGGTAACACTTTTGTTTCATACCTGGATGAGATGGCGGGCAAGCAAGTGGCCGGCTTAAGCCGGGATAAAACAATAAGACCTTAACTGTCTTTTCTGATGGAACTTGCTTCAGAAGTTCTCCCCTCCTATCGGAATCGCGGTGCCCGTGATAGTGGCTCTGATCTTCCTGCTGTGTTGTGGCCTCTGTCGCATCGATTGGTGCCCCAGGAATCAGAACAACCGTCGTCGAGACGGTCGTTCTGGCGATAGGAACCGCTCTGAGCAGCAGCGCCGTCGACAGCAGCCCTCGAGGAACAACGAGAGACCTAGGACGAGTGGACAGCAGAGACAGAACCCAGCTCAGGTTTGTTTACCCCTTTCCTTCCCTGTGAACCTCATGTTCCAGGAGTTCCTTCTTCCCGGAGACAGAGCCCTGTGTTCCCGGAATCCAGTGGCATTCCCTGCCCACGGGAACCCCTACATCATTCGGCTGGACACGATCCCCACCTTCAACCCGAACATGATAGGTGGGATTCCAAGAATATTCGAGATTACGGTATTGTTTCAGGAGGAGTGGAGCCCATCGCGGCTGCAGCCCCTGTGACGAAGCCCATCGACCCTCCGCCCTCCTACGAACAGGCCATCCAGGCGCCACCGGCACCCGACCCTCCGAGGTACACGGAACACCCGGATCAGACACAGCCCACCGCTGTTTTTGTGGTGAGTTTCATGGATTGAAAGTAGGAATCTTCTGTTTGCAGCAGCCTCCGCCGCCAAACCGGCAGCCACCTGCTCCGCCGCCTTCTTAGCCTTGGATTCGTAATCATCGCCCATACAGAGTATTTTCCAGCCGTCATATCTTGTCGTTGCCACCCATAATTCCTTCCGAATAGCTTTAACCCTGAGCCAAGTCTTTCCCACGGTCCGTAGTCGTCAGGGACACCCGATTCGCATTTGTCAACGTCCAACCTCATTCCGAGATCACACGCTAATTGTTGAGATTCTAAATTAATAAATATTTATGAAACCGTCAAACGAAAACCAGTGTTAGGATAATACAGGACAACCCGTGAAATGATAGCGATAAATAGGCTAAACAACACCCAATTAGAAGTTATCACAGGATTTAGGCTTTGGCAGGGATGGTAGCAGACGTCGAGTTCTGCTTGGAAGTTACAGTAGAGGTTACGGTGGACTGCAGATTCTGAAAACGGAAATAAGAAATCTGCGGTGGTGGTTACCTCCGCCGATCGTTTCTCTTCAGCTGCCTTCGCTGGCAACTCCTCCGTGACGTTGCCCTTCTTCGCGTCAGCTGGCTGGTCGTGGGCTGAAACTGTGGTGTTCCCAACTAGAAACAACAGAAGCCAGACCGATCTTGTGCTTGTCGATGTGTTTGTTGAGTTCCTCCACAATCTGCTCCTGCTTCTTGATCAGCTTCACCTGCTCGTCGTTCTGTTCCTTCATCGCCACGATCAGACGCGCCGCCTCCTTTTGGTCGCCCTTCGCCGCCATGTCCGCTATATCGTCCAGTTTCTGGAAATCAGTGAATACCACGACAGAAATGAAGACCCACAGCCGAGATGTTGAGATTGGAGTCGAGGACCTTCTCCTCAAGACGCTCCAGACTCTTCAGAGCTGGCTCGTTCACCACAGAATCCTTCGGAATTGGCTGCAAAACGGAATGTTCTCAGAAAAGGATCTGCATTACCTTCTCTACAACGGTGGACTTTCGTTCGGACTCCAAAGTGGCCCAGGTACTGGCCAGAAGGATGAAACAGCCAATCACCACACAAGCCTGGAAGGAGGAGGTGGGAACCTAAGAGACAGATACCTTGGCTACGTTGATGTTCTGATGTCCCTTTCGCCTGGCGATGAAAATGAAGATGAGGGAAGGAAGGATAATGGAAACGAGAGATCCGATGAGGGAACCCGTGAGTCCCAGGATAAACTCCACTGAAACAACTACGTAACTTAAGACCTTTTGACCTACCGTTGGGAATGACGAGGGCTACCATCAGGTTGGACACGAGGATCACGAAGGTGAGGATGTGGAAAGTAGATCGTTCGACGGCAGCCATCGGCAGTTCACATCCGTTCTTAAAGGACTGATTGAGAATAGATAGGCAAGCATACCGGTCGAAGGATCAGATTGAAGAGGGCTGATCGGGCAGGGAAGAGCATGAGGGGAATGGAGACGGCCACGCTGAGCATGAAGGCGAGCTTCATCATCTGGGTGAACCAGGAGGACTCTGAGACTGTTTTAGATTGCAGCCAGGGGCAAGGGCCTACGCATTTCTACGAGGACGTCTCCATGGAGATCTTTGGAGAAGAAGGCGACGTAGCCGAAGAGACCAACGGCTGCGTACATGGCAGAACAGAAGTTGATGGCGTGGGAAACGACCGAGTCGATTTTGAAGGAAGAGGCGTCTTTGATGCAGTCGATGACGCAGAACAACTGGGTCTGGCAGGACATGGCCATGCAGACGATGGGCAGACTGAAATGGGCGGATGAGGAGAGAAAGAGGGTGGGACACACCATTTGAGGAACCCTTCCGGACGCCACCAGACCACACCCACACTCCATTTTCCATCCCAAAGAACAGGAACGGCTTCTGCCACCTAAAAGTACAGTTTTAACTCCAGAAAAAAGAAAGGGATACCATCCGAACTACAAAAATAGCGTAGAAAAAGATGGCCAACGAGCTGACGACGGAAAACTTCTCGAGATCATTGATGAGGGACAGTGGAAATATCACAAAGAGCAGGACGAGAACCTGAAAGAGCAAGAAGAGGTGATTTGAGATTAAGACAACTGACCATGACGAGGGAACGAAGCTTGGCGGTGGGTGCCTCCAGATCCAGGTAGTCGGCGACCACGTGGGGGCCAATGTCTCCGATGACGACCATGAAGGCGATTATGGAAGAGACGAGGAAGAAGAGCAGACACAGCTCGATGAAACGACGGCCGGCGTTACCAAAGGCAGCCAGGGCAAGGGCCTCGTAGCTCCGCTTTCTGGAAAAGAAGTTTCAGTCACGGGAAATCTTAGGCGAATTACTTGGCGATAAACGACGCCTTGGATAGAAAGAAGCAGGTCCATTTGGTGAGAACCGAGCAGAAGCCAATCATCAACACAGCCAGGAGAATGCCACACTAAAGGACGCCTCATCAGTGTTTTTGCGATGATCAACCTGTTGGAAACAGAAGGGCATGGCCAGGACGGACACTCCGACGATGCAGTTGGCGAGGTTGAACACGTGGGGCATCGGATTGAACCCGTGGTGATAGGTGGACTCCCGGGAGGAGGAGGCGGAAGCTCGCACGGCACCCGATTCTGCGTCAGAAGCAAAGTCTGCATCGGAATCTGAAGGCAGAAATGGGCTAAACGGAGAGAGGGGTCCTACCGTGCCCGGAGCGGTGGAGGAGAGACTCCGTGTCAGACTCTTCCGATCTCTTCTTCATCCTAAAATACGAGAAATAGACAAAAATACATACGAGACAAGGAATGTGAGGGTATTTCTACCCATAGAATAACCAGTGAACGAAAAGAAAAAAAACCGGTTTATTAAGATTATTATGGCTTTGTAGCACTCGGATTTGGCAATATGCAGGGCAATATGGCAAATTATTAAGGCGTTATAAAGTGAAAGAGATTGGGTTGGGTATATACATCAAGGCAGCTGTCTCCTCAGACTGCCCACGTACTGATCCATGATCTCATCCACGTCGATCGGAGCGTAGTACTTCAAAAGGGCCTCCTTCAGCTAAAACACTCGAATAAGACAGCCAAAGAAGCACTCACCTGTGGCTCCAGGCCGTTTATCCCAGTTTCCAGGTCTTTGCGCAGTCTCACATCCAAGGCAAAGTGTTGTACTTTCCAAGTGAGCAGTCGAAGGTCATTCATGATCTGAACTCTCTTTCCAGACCAATCCCCTTTGTATCTACCAGTTTGTAGAGGTCCTGGTCGTAGAAAGGACAATCGGAGAAGTAGTTGTCCTTCTGTGGGAAGTAGGTCAGATTCCCTACAGTAATCGGCTCAAACACCGCAATTCGGGAGGAGGTCCGAGTGCAGTTGAGGTACATCTTAAGGCCATTCTAGAGGAGGACGTAAAGGACTGACCTTGGCCGCAGTGTTCATTTCGTTGCTGGGGCGGAGGACGTTGTTCAGGTAGATGGAGTTGATGACGATTGAGGGAACGGCCACTGGCAGCAGCTCGCAGAGCGGCAGCCGGTGTTTGTAGCGCTGCCAGCCGGTCATCATTATCCCTTGCGCAATGCCGTCGAGGTCCTGAAAAGACCACTTCAACCTATCGTACCGTCTGTCTTGCCTTGTCAAAGGTCCTGTAGAGATCGACGTAGGACCTGTGGTTCTGGAGGTATCGTTCCACACTCATAAACGACTGCTCCTTCCCATTGGCTCCTTTGAATGCACTGGCGAACCAAACTTTCTTAAACACCTAGGACGGCAATTTCCAAACTTTGTGAGCGATTACCTGTCTGAGTCGATGAAAGAGTCCGTCTGGGAAGTAGTCCTTCTTCAAAACGTCGACTGCGTACCCCCAGACGACGGGGGTTATGAGGTTGCCCAGATCGACGGCCTTCATGTCCTCAACGGGTGCGGTGGAGAACATGTCATTCCAGGCGAAGACCTCTCCGAAGCCGAGTTCTTTGCACATTTTAGCGACCCTTAAAGCGAAATAAATTAAAAAGACAATTGACAAACCTTGAAATGTGGCGAATTTTCAGCATTTCCAAAGATCTCGGCCGTTCGCCCAGACGAAGCAATTCTTTCCGACATCTGAATCCCCAATTTCATTTGATTTTAACAATTTTACCTAATATCCTCTCCCACGTGATAGGCCTCATCCGCGCCGATGTGAATCCGTCGCGAATGAGGGTGCGCCCTCCTTATCTGAAACCCTGATTGATCCAATTAGACTACTACGACTGACCTGTGAAACCATCTCCCTGATCAAATCTATGGATTCCGGCTCCGAAACACAGATCGAATCGTCCTGAATCAATTGATGTGATCTTCCATTGGGCAATCGAACCTCTAAGACGTTCTCCCGCAGTCTCGAGAATTTCGCGTGTTTCAGGGCGAATTCCATGTGGCCGAAGGTCTGCACAAGGGGGATCACTTCTAGCCCATTGAGCTCTGCCAACTGAAAAGGAAGAGAATTAGGCCGACTTTGGGGAATACCTCATTCAGACGAGAAACATCACCGAAGGAGTAGCCACCATGAGGACGAGCCAACTGAAAATACGCACTTATGGGAGTACTTGGCCTCAAACGAACCTCAGCTAGGCTGCCGTTGTAGGGGAAAGTATCCTCGTATTCGACGAGCAGTCCGTCGACCCCCAGTCCTCGGACGAAGGGGAAGAACCACTCGTAGTAGGCCACATTGGTAGGTGCCCCCTTCAGATCCAGATGCACAATCTTCTGAAACTATCCCCGTCTTCCGACAATGTCTTACTGACCTTTGGAAATGGCACATTTCCGTGTGGTCCAATGGTGAGGGCGACCACCGCCTGCGAAGTGCCGTTGAGGGTGGTCCAGGAGGCAGAGTAGAGGCAGAGGAGGAGGACGGTGGTCACCAGAAGGAGCACCCCCTTACTGCAACCCGTCGCAGGCGCTACATTCCGCTTTCGGCCACTCATACATGCGCCGCCTAATCGATTATACCCATAGAATTCGACGGTTACAGTATATTTGGTTATAACCAAGGATTGATGAACAAGGTAAAATGGGTACTGTTTATTATGCAGGCTATAATGCACATCGGATCACAGGCAAACACCGGTAAGGGAATAAAATGACTTAGAATCGGACTATGTATGTTTTTACAAATTAGTCAAAAAGTTTCACAAATTTCTCCTTGAAGCCTTCCCGCTTCTCTCCGACTTTCAGTGGCTTCTGACTGGCCCCTAGGACGCGGATCTGCTTGCCAGCGGTGCGGTGGAAGGACACCAGAGGAGAGCCAGGCAGCACATCCACACCCTCATTCCAGGCACCGTCCAAACTACGTGGCTGAAAATGGAATGGGTCAGGAATAGAAGAAGGCATTCACCCCGACTGAAACACAACTGTAGACGGAGATGGAGGGATACGGTAGAAAGCCGGCAGTGCAGGGAACGACACTGAAGACGATCTGGCCCAGACCAGACTCCTTCACTTGCAGCACCTTCGCTCGTTCGTTGAGGGTCCACAGACGAGAATCGGCATCCAAGACAATATAGAGGAGCTCAACGTTGTGCATCAGAGACCTAGAGGAGACTGAAGATGCTTAAAGATGAGACAGGACAGACCTGAGGGAAACGACGAGGTCGCACGGGGCATGGGCACGACAGAGCTGGGCTCCGGGCATTTGGGAGAGCATCTGGGTGCAGATCTCGTAGCCGACCTTCCTCACTCGCATATCCAACTGCATAGAGTAGGTGAACAGGCGGTCGTGCTCCAGAATGTCTCCGTTCTAAAGGCATAGAAGCAGGCCGGAAGAGAGATCGTACCGATGATTTGACACGGTAATCCAGGGAGAGGACATGCGAAATAGGGACTTCCCCGTCAAGTGGAAGTATAAATACAAGATTAGCCACAGTGTTTGGAGCCAGTTCCTGAAACCACGTGAATGGGTGAGACCTGAGACCTTCCAGGATTACCTGCATCTCAGGGTTGAGGAGTTTGGCCAGCATTGCAGGAGCCCCGTCGTTCGAGGGAATCTCCAACCGAGCACCCTTCATAACCACGGTATACTCGTCTGCCAGCGCCCGGGCTAGCTCCACCTCTAATAGATTCCTAAAATAAAACCTCGAACTTCAAACAGACTGACATACTGTGTCTCAAGGAGAGTAGTCCTGGTGGAGGTGAAGAACAAGGCGACGAAGGGGAGTTCCACCACACAGCTCTTGTCACTCCACTCCACATTCAACTGAAAGAGAGAGGTCGTCTAGACGCCTAGCAGTGGATGTACCTTCACTTTTCTCACGGCTGGTCCGTCAGTCATGTTTCCGTCCATCCGCACGTACACGGGGACACTGACCCTAAACAACAGCTTACGATATCCAGAGTTCCTCACTTGGATTTCTCTTGGTGTTGAAGTGCGGAGACGGGAAGTTTCACCTCAGAACTCCAGGAACCACTAGGCGACTGAACAAAAGTTTTTTGGCAAATATAGTTAAACGGCTAGATGTCTACATTATCTAATGAATCTCACCAGGAATTCGATGTGTTCCTCTCCTCCAGCACACACAAACAGCTCCGATGGCTCCATTGTACAGCCAGCCTCGAGGAAAAGGTCGACACTTTGAACGACCCCAGCAAGGAAGTCTGAAAGAAGAGTAGCCAATGGCCTGTCATTCCTCACCTCTCCCTTCCTCCACCCACACTTTGTGAGGATTGCTTCCTACGAACATCAGCACAGGATCCTTCCTCTCCGCCCATTGATCGAAGCCCGTCAGGAGCCCTCCTCCCACCATTGCCAAGTCCAGTTTGTCCACCACGAAACAACCTTTCTGCCTCATTTCTGTGGAGAAGGCCTAGGATATGTTGGTTACGGTAGGGGAAGATACTCACCAAACGGTTCTTCCCTGGTTGGAGGAGCGTGTCCTTCAGAGTGAGGGAAACCGTGGAGTGAGGGAGGAGGGCCAGTGGAGGGGAGATGTGGGATACACTGCCACGTGCACGGTGGTAGTACGGTAAGAGCATCCTGCACACCTGCTCTGATTCCTAAACAGATTCATAAGATACGTCTTTAGTCTGGCCGGTCAGTACATAACCAGGTGTCTAATTTGCCTACAGTTGAGGGAAGGAGTGAAACGCACATTATAGGTCAACTCAAAGACCGGGTCGGCCTTTCTGTTGAGGAATCCTTCGTCGATACTACTGATGGTGACGGTGGCACTGGAGAGGGGCAGAGGCACCGGCAGGTGATTGATTACCTCGATTTCTGAAGGAGAAATGAATGATTTTGAGGCGACCAACTGACCAATGGACAATCGATCGAGTGGAATATGCACTCTCTTCGAGTAGTCGACCACGGTGGCCTCGAAAATGGTGGGTGGCTTTGGCGAAAGATCGGATAACCTGGAAAAGAGGTTGTCGCTGAGAGGGGAACGAACGCACTGGAGAGGTTTGTGTGAACCTTGGGAGAGAAGATGGATGAATTCATCGCCGTGGGAAATCCTCTCTTTATCTTCAGAGGAATGTAACGACAGCAGAAGATGGTAGAAGAGGATCCTAATAGATCGTAGAGATAAGGATTGAGGCAATCAAACCGTTCACGATCTTGCTGAGGCGACAGTTGCGGAAGCACTTCCTTCAGAATCTGCATGGTGACTGGTGAACGGAAGCCGTCCTCCAGCAGACGGGTCAAATGGCGCAGTTTGTACGGCAAAGCGGCCTCCTCTCGATTGTTCTCACTGCAACTTGGGGAATGTTTTGAGGAAGAGAAATGCTCACGTCATCCATTTGGCAAGTCGCCAGCCTATGTAGGAAGCCAGTCGGCTGCGAGAACTCTGCATGAGGATGGAAGATGTCGTGTCGTGGATCTGGCAATCATAAGATAAGTGAATGAATGGAGTTCAATCACCTTCTGAAGCTGGGGAGAGAAGACAGAGGGGTCTTCGATGGCTTCAACGAGGACATTTCCACCCTCCAGCCGACTTCCCTTCAGCCAATCCACCAATCCGGCGTCTTTCGGGAATTCCCCGTCACAGAAAGACATCATCTGAAGTGCATCCTCAACCAGATAAATAACTGGTAGTTACCGCATTGAAGCGTTCCAAGTGTAGGTGGCAGAGGGCGGAAGTGGCTGCAGAGATGGTAGATGGGTCGGCCAACAGACCACACACATTCAGGGCATCTCCCACCAGGAAGATGGTCCAAGTGGCCAGACGAGGCAGGGGAATGGCGAACTGGAAAAAGATATCAAATGCACAGAAAAGGAGATACCGCGAGGAGTTTTGTGTGTTCGTAGACGGCCATCTGGCAGTGTTGAGCGTATTTGAGAATGACGGCTGCAAAATCCACCCTCAACGACGGGGCTGCACCTCGGGACCTACAATGTTCAAACATTCACAGAAGAGACAGTGACGAACCGGGAACGGAGATAGTACATGTGGAGACTGAGGAGAACCTGCTGGGCCAACAACGCGTGACGGACATCTAAACAAGGGTTTCGGAAGATCTGAGGCTACGGTACCCAAATAACTGTGGATCACGGTGTCTCCACTCGAAGAGAAGGTATTCCGAAGTGTCGGACATACAGGACTCTCCGATTTCCTGAATTTTGAGATCCAGTTGGGATTGGGATTGTCACCTGAAAGAACCCAAAAAGTTAAATTAGCATGATGGGAATACCAGACTCGGCTGCTTCCAGGACAATCGTGGAAATGAAGCGGTCGAGTTCATCGTAAATGGAAAGGGAATGTTCCAAAGCTCCAAGACTCCAATAGAAACGAGCGAGGTTGATCTGGAAAACAAAAATATAGACAGCCGACTGACTCGATAAAGGAAAAAATGGCTTTTTGTAGGTGTTACAGCCATCTGGGAAGGAAGGTTGTTTGAGAAGTCGGAACTCACCATAGACTCAAAGTAACCGACGAAACTCCAGTCCTCTTCCAAGTATTGATCTCGGGCGACGGCTGAATAGATCACATTTTCTCACAAAATTTCTGTTCCTACCGAGTCTGTTCTCCCAGGTGCTGGTCAAGGCTTCTAAGTGAAGAAAGACAGCTGACTGAACTGATTGAACCAGTGAGGAAAAGGAACCGTGCTCGACAGACTCGGAAACCTCGATTACTCTGAATGCTGTCGGTAAAAGAATTTAATAAATCGCTTACCTGGATTGGTACTTACTGAAATCACTCTTCAGTTTCTCCATAAGCGGCGACCTTCCCTTTCGCTCTTTCGCTTTGGTGGAATCAACGACGATCAGCCACTGCACATCCGGTGTTGTACTCACCTGAAGAAATGAGGTAAAATGAAATGGGGAAGACCTACTAGAGCGAACCATTCGGAGACCAGGTGGCGGACAGAGGCCTTGTATTCATCTACCGACTAAATGGAATGCATAATCAACATGTAACAGAGAGGCATACCGAAGAACTGATGAAAAAGACATGGAGATAGGCAAAGGCCTGGATGTTCGAGCCAGCCGGGTTCCAGCAAAGTGACTCGTCGAACTGCACGAACTTTAAGGGAAACGTCAGACGGTATGGAAACGCCTTCCCAGTCCTAGAATTTAGCTTTTCCGAAGAAAACTGAAAATACCCACCTTTTCCAAACGACGGGGTTCTGGGTGAACTGATTGGCGAGGGCGTGTTGGTAGACGCCGAAGGCTGCGTCGTCCCCCTTGCCTAAGGCTCTACTTATACTGCACACATAGAAAACTCACATGAAACTGTAACCGGGAGTAGTTTATGGGAACGGAGGACTGTGGTGAGATCAGACGTCCACTTCCCTTCCATGTTGGCGGCCGATGGAGACCGAACAGAACATAGGCTTAGTCCCTGAAATGATCTTTTTAAAAGAGTCACAGACATAAAACCACTTAGGTAAAAAAAACTATACTCAACAACAAATTATTGATATTTTAAAAATAACAACAAATAAATTACAGTACTTTAAGCGAAATGCGTGCAACTAAAAATGTCGTACAAGGAACGCCGAATTAGGATACCGTGAAAAGTTTTACGGTTGTTATAAGTATGACCAAACATTATTCATTTTTAACAAATAGTTCGCAAATCCCACAGAATCCCACCCAATTACGTAATACAAATAGTGAGTGGTTGTTTACTCTTGCCCAAGCAACCATTTAACCGCAATCCGCATTTGGTCTCGAGTGACCTTCACAATCGGTTTCCTCCTCGCCGGCCGTCCCAACATAGCATTCCATCCTATCGAACGTTCCCTATATCTTCTATTTCCTCTAACTCTCCGAAGTCTTTCGGCTTCTTCTGGGTCACCGACGTCATTGAGCAAACAGCCGGTCGGCTCTTGGCGACTCACACATACGGCTCGCCGCTTCTTTCAATCTAACTGCCATTTAAACCGATTTTTCAGATCTTACGACATTCAGCAAGCAATCTCTGCGTTGACTGTGTAAGTTAAAACAATTTAAAAATGCAAACACAAAAATAACGAAGTTTCAATTTCAAAACAGGCAGCCACAACGGATTGATATTTTAAGTCAATTAAACATGTTTTGAAGAAATTAAAAAATATTTAAAAATTTGTTGAAGAAAATTGATTTTTCACCTGTTGAAACCCTGAACTTACCTAGAGACGGAGACCTCTCAATCTATTTTCCTAATCGCGTCCGGTTTTGTTTGGTTATGATATGGGGACTGGAAAACACTCTCGATTCCTCCTCTCCTAATTCGATTACTGTAGCCGTCTTTCAATCGGACCCTCCTTATTTCACGCCCCTTTTATGTGAAAACTCTGTGCGGGCCCTTTTATTCCACATTTGACAATCCACATCGGTCGATTGTCATCCACTCTCAATCACAGTCGGTGGCTTCCATTCAGCCGCTGTCCATGGCTCACAGACGGTACTCCGGTGAGGAAAACGCATTTTTAACTTTGGAAATTTGAACTTTGAACTCTTTTTCACTTTCAAATATCAGCCATGCTATTTTACTTTCACCCAATCACTCGCTCACTCACTTAGTCACTGGTACACTTTCTCCATCGCTATCTCTTTCACAGTTCACCCAAACCCTGCAAATTCTCTCTTTCCAAAAAAACGCAGACGCCTGACATGCATATTTCATCACTTGGTTTCCGAATTGCAAGACGTTTTGACAATTTCTGCCCAAAAATAGCGAAAGTGGGAAAAATGACGGCGATGCTTTTGATTGGAGACCGTCATAAACACATGTTGGCACCATAACAAACGCTGCCCGTCCGTCGCATAATCGGCCCATCATCCCCATATCCGGTCCCGCACAGAATGAGAAAACTAACCAGTAAACGGAAATCCGTCAGTTTGATGGTTTTGTGTTCCAGAGACTCTCCACGCATGGGTGAGTTATTCGAGAAATAGTCACAAACATAGCGATCATGGCTAGAATCCCTGATTCTTCAGTCTTTAGCCCTTGTTTAGAATAAGCTGCTATAGTCACCCCTTTGCTTAATGAGGTCTCTCTGGGTAATACTTAGTTTAAGAGTCCACAGGGTATATAATGATCCATCTAGAAGCTTAGGTTAAACGCTAGGCCAATCTCTTTTAGAATAAGCATCCCCCTGTTACAAAGAGTTATTCAAAGGCAATACTGGTTAGCAGTTGAAAAGATGAAGATGAATTTCACATCTACTTGAAAAGTTTAAAATAATCTGTTAATTTACTTAGTTGGTTCTAACAACAAGTCAACTGCAAATAAGTCGAAGAAGTTAATCCAATTCAAAAGTTTGGCTAAGAACTTAAGATTTTCTTAAACGCATGCATCAAACGAGGAGGCAAACAAGTAACGTAAGCAAAGAAAATCTTTCATCTCAAATTATCCCAACGATCGCAACTCTCTGATTTGTTTATTGGACGCCGATA
This sequence comes from Oscheius sp. G VE-2021, assembly GCA_022343465.1. Classification (NCBI taxonomy): domain Eukaryota; kingdom Metazoa; phylum Nematoda; class Chromadorea; order Rhabditida; family Rhabditidae; genus Oscheius; species Oscheius sp. G VE-2021. Next base: position 1,687,760 of record JAJQXH010000025.1, read on the forward strand.
AACAATCGAAACATATACTGTTTCAGGGCAAAATTTGACAGGGATTGACAATTACGCTCACAGAAAAGATGCTTTCACTGAAATTTGCAAAAGTTCCTGAGTAATATTAATCGAAAAGGATTACCGTAAAAAATTAGTAGTAACAAGAAGAGAGTGAAGCTTTTTCAGAGGAGAGTGACACCCTTCCGCCCCTCCCGCAGCCATCTGCCAGGCGTCGATCCACCTTTGGTTTAGCTCTTTTGGGACAACCGAAGCAGCCACAGCAAGGACCGCCGAAGGAGAGAAGGAGGTGATAGAATAAGAGATATAAAAGAGGGGTTTCTTAGGTTTTCGATCTCTGCCACTCTTCTTGGAACCCCAGCTCCAACCCAGAAGCTCTCTGTGGGAGAACACCCCGATCTACTCGAGGAGGTTCTTCGCAAATCCAGTACTGGTCAGTTGGGAATAAGAGAACGACAGGGTAAAAGGGAATCTTAAATTAAAGCTTATTGATAAGAGAGATAGAGGGCAAGAAAGAAAGAGAGAGAGAGAGAGAGATAGAGAGAGAAAAGCTGCATGTGCGAAACGGAGATCCCCCGCAAAGCATAAAGGGATCCCTTTTAAAAATTCGGCTCAGGGACCTGTTAAAACTTTGGCTTATCTGAAAGAGAAAGTACCGTTGTCTACAAAGAATTAGGTTAGGCAATTTTCTGGTGTTCGAGATAAACGACATCAAAATTGTCGAATCCTAGGGACCATCCGCGTTTTCTCCGGGTGGTCTGAACGGACACAGGTCCTCCGTTTTCTGGCGCGGAGTGATGTGGGAAAGAGTATCCATAGAAAATGGAGCATTTTAATTTAACTGAATTGCTGCAGTACAAAAGAAAGAAGAAAAAAGGAGGTCCCTCCCTCTAAATAATCTTGTAGTTCCTGGAAATCCCGCAGTGTGCATGTGTTCTGCTTGAAAAAGCCTTGCGTTGGTTTCTGTCCGCAGCTGCCGTGTCCCTGTGTCAATTGCCGTCCAAAGTCGTTTGTTCTCCATGCCAATCCCCTTTAAACAACCATTCCCTCCTCTTCCTTTGGCCATATGCCACCCGCCAAGGTTGCCATGTTTACTGGAAACGTGTCCGTCCAAGTCTCATCTGGAACTCGTTGCAAATTAGCATTTTACGACATCCCAAACGCCGCCCTCCGTGCTTTTTGCCGTTTTCCCACCAAATTCTCTCCGTCGCCCGTGATTCAGAATTCGCTCGATAGTCTACGTCTATCGAAGCTGAATTCAAAGAGCACACTTATCTCCGCCGGCGAAGTTGCAGCGGTTGCTTTCATCTATTCAAATGGCCACGTTTCCTCTTCTATAAACTGCATTTGGCTGCTCTTAGTCGCTTTCCAATGTGTTGTCTTCTGAAGTTCTCCTACTTCTTTTGATCTCCACTTGCTAATCTACCATAGATTGGCGATGTGTTGTGATCGCCGCTCACACAATGATGGATCTCTTCCAATTGTCTTTCGAAAACCTTCACTTCGAGATTTATCCTTTGATTGAGATTTTAAAGTGGAGCACTTTGCAGATTTCAGTTTTAACTCATTGAAATTCAACGATCTATCAGATAAAGTGTGAATAGAAGGTACCTTCCCTGAACGTTATTTCCACTTGGGCCGGGCCGTGAAAATTCGAGGGCCTGTCCCGATGGGTTTTGTGAAAATCGAATTTAAAATATAACTCATTTGAAATTTAGTATTTCAACTATTTTTTTAAACAATGCTGAATATCTAGAAGATACTATATCCAGTAGTATTCAAGCTACCCCTTTCGGGTTGGGTCTGGGGTTGGATTTTGAAAGAATGAGCCGACCTTGACCCCAGGTTTTTTCCAATGACTACCTTTATTTGTAATTTGTCCTCATTTTTTCATTTTGAATAAGTCGGTTAAGCATGGTGACAGCTTTAATCAACCAAACTATCCGCGGTCGTTCCAAGTCCCGATCACGAGCCAAAAAGCAGCGTTCATTCTCGTGTGTTCCATGGGAGAGTCAGAAATTAGTGGCAATCGATTATTCTGAATCGAGGGCCAACGGTAGTCATCGGCTGATTCTCCAAATAGGTCTAAAGACAGTTTCCAGAAGAAGACTATCTTCCTGGCCTTGGTCCAATCGAAGACCAGATTCCGGTCTATATTGGATTTGCCCCCGGTTGCGACCATCGCATAGTTTACAACACTGGTTCGTTTCTTAGATTATAATCGTGATTAATGAATCAGAAAATCCGAAATACGCCTTCGGTCGGAGGGCGCAAGGAGGCGACAATCACCAGGAGTACATGGGCCGAGCCATGCGAGTCGTCGTCGCCGGAGCACGCCGCGTCGGCAAAACGGCCATTCTGAAACAGGTCGCTTGTGTGGATGACATCACCAACAGAGTAAGCATTTTCATTTTTAATTAAAAAGGCCATATAATTTAAAATTATATTAAATGCATTTAAACGGGTTTTAGCCATACGAGCCAACGATTGACGACACGTACCAGGTTCTACTGGAAGAGGCTGACAGACCAAGGGAGATTCTGATATTTCACGATACTGGAGGAATCCCTGACTATGGGCCTGTGGAACTGAAGAGGGCATACCTACAGGTTTGTTTACTGTTTCTCTCTCCTCACCTCCGAGTCTCTACACTCCGTTGCATAAGTATATAGGCACCCCATTTTTCTGACTTTTATGCAAATTTTGAAGAATTTTCTGGACCCGAAACAGAGAACTTATGTTCCACCCCAAAACAGACCCTTTCCCAAAAATTTGCCCAGATTTGCTAATTTTCTTGAGAGTTAGTCTGATTTTTCGAAAATTCGGTGTTGCAAAAGTATAAAGGCACTCAGAAAAATGGACCAAAATTAGCATTCTGTTAAATTTGCGCAAAACAGACGTTTCACTGAGTCAAGGCAAACACTCTGCAATCGAACCATGGAAATTTGATGGAGAAAAACAGATGCGTTCCGGAATTACGCAGTTAAAACGCAAAAGTTTTTAAATTGCACGTTTTGGCTGATTGTAATGAACCAACGTCTGTTCAATCCAATTATTTGTGGTAATTGTGTCCCTAAATGGTTTTCCAATGATTATGAACAGAAATGATGGTCTGTGCATCAAATTCATAAATTTGGTAACACATTTACAGGGATTTTTTTTTTGCCTTTTCCTGGAGTTGCTCCATTTTCTGTTCTGTAACATTTTTTCCAACGTTCTTAAATGAACCAAACGAAGTTACTCCATTTGGTAAAGCGAATTTGCACCGTTTGACATTGGATTTCACATCTGTTTTCATCAAAAGCACCGGGAACAACTCCGTTGATTGTGAGCAGTGATATCCAAAAGTGGGATTTCAGTTGCTCTGTTTGTTCTCAAACCATCATTTCTGTTCATAATCATTGGAAAACCATTTAGGGACACAATTACCACAAATAATTGGATTGAACAGACGTTGGTTCATTACAATCAGCCAAAACGTGCAATTTAAAAACTTTTGCGTTTTAACAGCGTAATTCAGGAACGCATCTGTTTTTCTCCATCAAATTTCCATGGTTCGATTGCAGAGTGTTTGCCTTGACTCAGTGAAACGTCTGTTTTGCGCAAATTTAACAGAATGCTAATTTTGGTCCATTTTTCTGAGTGCCTTTATACTTTTGCAACACCGAATTTCGAAAAATCAGACTAACTCTCAAGAAAATTAGCAAATCTGGGCAAATTTTTGGGAAAGGGTCTGTTTTGGGGTGGAACATAAGTTCTCTGTTTCGGGTCCAGAAAATTCTTCAAAATTTGCATAAAAGTCAGAAAAATGGGGTGCCTATATACTTATGCAACGGAGTGTAGGTGGCTGATGCCTTTGTTCTGGTGTACTCTGTGGCCGATCACGAATCCTTCAATCGCGTGGATCTTCTGAGGAAATTCATCGAACAACACAATTCGAAAGAGAAGCGAGAGGTATACCTTTCCTCCCTTGCCTGCATCTGAATTCCCATTCCAGGTGCCAATTGTCGTCCTTGGAAACATGAGAGATGTTGCCAACCGAAAGGTCGATCAAGACTTTGCTCACGCGTGGGCTGCTAAATCCAAAGGTAGAGTTGCGTTCCAATCCATAAAAAGAGAATTTCAGTGAAACTTTTCGAGGTGACAGCCAGAGATCGCAGTTCCTTGGTGGATTTCGTGCATTACCTAGGGCAGAGACATTTCCATCCAATCAAAGAGTCTAAATTTTCACTTTCGAAGAAGCTGAAGTCAGAAAAGGCGAATGCTGCCATTCTCATGGACTTCTGACTCTCCTTCCCCCTCCTACCATACCCTCGTGCCTTATAATTCTACAACATCACAGGTTTTATTCAGGATTATTGCCTAGTTGATCTACATAATGTAAATACTCGTAATAAAATGACTTCAATAAATTGCAAATTACTTTCACTTACTGTGCCTGTGTGCGTGTGAGCGTGTGATCGTGTTTGGGTGTGATTGGTTCTAAGGCTTTGTTGCTCTTTTGATTCCGTGCTGGGTTGTTCCCAAAGGGCATTTTGATCCGAGTGAACGATCAAAATGCACGAGCATTTATCAGCTGAGTGTTGATTAAAGTGTCATCAGATTGCTGGGAGGCAGAATTGTTCGTCTGAAAATGACAATTCCTACTTTTCAGAAAAGACAAAATATTCGTGTCACCTTGCGCTCACCGTTCCAGGGCCAAGCAAATTTGGATTCTTAGTTGGAAATGAACATTTTGGAATTTCAAAGAATCAATATTGATGATGCAATCAGGTGAAACAAATATGCTCACTTGGCGACGCTTGATTAGTGATCGTTCTTTAGAATTTACATCAATGCACAGAGAACTACTGTGGGAAAGAAGCAAAGAGATGTTAGAATTGAGAGAGAGAGAGTGAGTGAGTGAGTGAGTGAGTGAGTGAGTGAGTGAGTGAGTGAGTGAGTGAGTGAGTGAGTGAGTGAGTGAGTGAGTGAGTGAGTGAGTGAGTGAGTGAGTGAGTGAGTGAGTGAGTGAGTGAGTGAGTGAGTGAGTGACTGGGTGAGTGAGTGAGAAAGAGAAGGAGAAACATAGAGGAAAGAGGAGAGACTCCATCACAAAACCACGCAACTGAACCTTGGACAAATCATATCCTTGGGCGTTGCCATCCGGAATTCGCATGACCGGAAACCGCGTATTTTGCCTGCTCGTAAACCCTACTGCTTCTTTGCCTACGTCAACGCCCACGACCCGCCCGAAATCTGAACTATAGCTGATAAGGAGTTACTACATAAGGCAGAGATTGCGGCAATTGCGATACCCTATCTCTTTTGTTTTTGTCTGAGGATCAATCAGTGGCATGCGTCTGTCAGCCACAGTAATCCTAGCTACCCTCGCCTTTGTTCAAGCAGGAAAATGCCCCTTTCCTGATATCTACAACCCAATCGACAACCAGTAAGATTAAGTTCTAACAGACAATAAAATATAATTTCAGTTGTTACTCGGTCGTCCACCTCTCTGCTCCTTGGGTACCGGCCCTTGCAGTTTGCAAACTGGTAAATGGAGAAATGGTGATTCCGACATCTTCTTTCGAAAACATCGAGTTTACCCAATATGTTCTAGGTAATTAGAAGCACAACTGATATACTTTGTATTTTTAGGCTCGAAAGTCAACGAGACTTGGCTGGGAGCAAGGATTACGTGGTTCAATTTGGTGATTGGATCAGATGGCTCTGTTGTGAACTATAAGAACTGGGCTAAAGGTAAGAAAGTCAAGTAGCGATAATAGAGCTATTTTTTAGGACAACCTTCCAAAGGAAAATGTGTGAAAATGAATGCAAACGGTTTTTGGTACACCGAAGAATGCGGCAACTCGCTTCGATTCTTCTGCAAGTACGACTCACAGGAAGTAGTCACGGAAGCCCCTGTGACAACTGCGGAGCCATTGAAGAACCCCACTGATGCTCCTCAGAAGCCAGCAACTGAAGCTCCCAAGAATCCTACCACCGAGGCTCCTAAGAATCCTTCCACTGAAGCACCCAAGGAGGACCCTACCACCGAGGCTCCTAAGAATCCTTCCACTGAAGCACCCAAGGAGGACCCCACCACCGAGGCTCCTAAGAATCCTTCCACTGAAGCACCCAAGGAGGACCCTACCACCGAGGCTCCTAAGAATCCTTCCACTGAAGCACCCAAGGAGGACCCCACCACCGAGGCTCCTAAGAATCCTTCCACTGAAGCACCCAAGGAGGACCCCACCACCGAGGCTCCTAAGAATCCTTCCACTGAAGCACCCAAGGAGGACCCTACCACCGAGGCTCCTAAGAATCCTTCCACTGAAGCACCCAAGGAGGACCCCACCACCGAGGCTCCTAAGAATCCTTCCACTGAAGCACCCAAGGAGGACCCCACCACCGAGGCTCCTAAGAATCCTTCCACTGAAGCACCCAAGGAGGACCCTACCACCGAGGCTCCTAAGAATCCTTCCACTGAAGCACCCAAGGAGGACCCCACCACCGAGGCTCCTAAGAATCCTTCCACTGAAGCACCCAAGGAGGACCCTACCACCGAGGCTCCTAAGAATCCTACAACCGAGGCTCCCAAGGAGGACCCTACCACCGAGGCTTCTAAGAATCCTTCCACTGAAGCACCCAAGGAGGACCCCACCACCGAGGCTCCTAAGAATCCTTCCACTGAAGCACCCAAGGAGGACCCTACCACCGAGGCTCCTAAGAATCCTACAACCGAGGCTCCCAAGGAGGACCCTACCACCGAGGCTTCTAAGAATCCTTCCACTGAAGCACCCAAGGAGGACCCCACCACCGAGGCTCCTAAGAATCCTTCCACTGAAGCACCCAAGGAGGACCCTACCACCGAGGCTCCTAAGAATCCTACAACCGAGGCTCCCAAGGAAGACCCTACCACCGAGGCTTCTAAGAATCCTACAACCGAGGCTCCCAAGGAGGACCCTACCACCGAGGCTCCTAAGAATCCTTCCACTGAAGCACCCAAGGAGGACCCTACCACCGAGGCTCCTAAGAATCCTTCCACTGAAGCACCCAAGGAGGACCCCACCACCGAGGCTCCTAAGAATCCTTCCACTGAAGCACCCAAGGAGGACCCTACCACCGAGGCTCCTAAGAATCCTACAACCGAGGCTCCCAAGGAAGACCCTACCACCGAGGCTTCTAAGAATCCTACAACCGAGGCTCCCAAGGAGGACCCTACCACCGAGGCTCCTAAGAATCCTTCCACTGAAGCACCCAAGGAGGACCCCACCACCGAGGCTCCTAAGAATCCTTCCACTGAAGCACCCAAGGAGGACCCTACCACCGAGGCTCCTAAGAATCCTTCCACTGAAGCACCCAAGGAGGACCCCACCACCGAGGTTCCTAAGAATCCTTCCACTGAAGCACCCAAGGAGGACCCTACCACCGAGGCTCCTAAGAATCCTTCCACTGAAGCACCCAAGGAGGACCCCACCACCGAGGCTCCTAAGAATCCTTCCACTGAAGCACCCAAGGAGGACCCCACCACCGAGGCTCCTAAGAATCCTTCCACTGAAGCACCCAAGGAGGACCCTACCACCGAGGCTCCTAAGAATCCTTCCACTGAAGCACCCAAGGAGGACCCCACCACCGAGGCTCCTAAGAATCCTTCCACTGAAGCACCCAAGGAGGACCCCACCACCGAGGCTCCTAAGAATCCTACAACCGAGGCTCCCAAGGAGGACCCTACCACCGAGGCTTCTAAGAATCCTTCCACTGAAGCACCCAAGGAGGACCCCACCACCGAGGCTCCTAAGAATCCTTCCACTGAAGCACCCAAGGAGGACCCCACCACCGAGGCTCCTAAGAATCCTTCCACTGAAGCACCCAAGGAGGACCCTACCACCGAGGCTCCTAAGAATCCTACAACCGAGGCTCCCAAGGAAGACCCTACTACCGAGGCTTCTAAGAATCCTACAACCGAGGCTCCCAAGGAGGACCCTACCACCGAGGCTCCTAAGAATCCTTCCACTGAAGCACCCAAGGAGCACCCCACCACCGAGGCTCCTAAGAATCCTACAACCGAGGCTCCCAAGGAGGACCCTACCACCGAGGCTCCTAAGAATCCTTCCACTGAAGCACCCAAGGAGGACCCTACCACCGAGGCTCCTAAGAATCCTACAACCGAGGCTCCCAAGGAGGACCCTACCACCGAGGCTCCTAAGAATCCTTCCACTGAAGCACCCAAGGAGGACCCCACCACCGAGGCTCCTAAGAATCCTTCCACTGAAGCACCCAAGGAGGACCCTACCACCGAGGCTCCTAAGAATCCTACAACCGAGGCTCCCAAGGAAGACCCTACCACCGAGGCTTCTAAGAATCCTACAACCGAGGCTCCCAAGGAGGACCCTACCACCGAGGCTCCTAAGAATCCTTCCACTGAAGCACCCAAGGAGCACCCCACCACCGAGGCTCCTAAGAATCCTACAACCGAGGCTCCCAAGGAGGACCCTACCACCGAGGCTCCTAAGAATCCTTCCACTGAAGCTCCCAAGGAGGACCCCACCACCGAGGCTCCTAAGAATCCTTCCACTGAAGCACCCAAGGAGGACCCTACCACCGAGGCTCCTAAGAATCCTACAACCGAGGCTCCCAAGGAGGACCCTACCACCGAGGCTCCTAAGAATCCTTCCACTGAAGCACCCAAGGAGGACCCCACCACCGAGGCTCCTAAGAATCCTTCCACTGAAGCACCCAAGGAGGACCCTACCACCGAGGCTCCTAAGAATCCTTCCACTGAAGCACCCAAGGAGCACCCCACCACCGAGGCTCCTAAGAATCCTACAACCGAGGCTCCCAAGGAGGACCCTACCACCGAGGCTCCTAAGAATCCTTCCACTGAAGCACCCAAGGAGGACCCTACCACCGAGGCTTCTAAGAATCCTACAACCGAGGCTCCCAAGGAGCACCCCACCACCGAGGCTCCTAAGAATCCTACAACCGAGGCTCCCAAGGAGGACCCTACCACCGAGGCTCCTAAGAATCCTTCCACTGAAGCACCCAAGGAGGACCCCACCACCGAGGCTCCTAAGAATCCTTCCACTGAAGCACCCAAGGAGGACCCTACCACCGAGCCTCCTAAGAATCCTACAACCGAGGCTCCCAAGGAGGACCCTACCACCGAGGCTCCTAAGAATCCTACAACCGAGGCTCCCAAGGAGGACCCTACCACCGAGGCTCCTAAGAATCCTTCCACTGAAGCACCCAAGGAGCACCCCACCACCGAGGCTCCTAAGAATCCTTCCACTGAAGCACCCAAGGAGGACCCTACCACCGAGGCTTCTAAGAATCCTACAACCGAGGCTCCCAAGGAGGACCCTACCACCGAGGCTCCTAAGAATCCTTCCACTGAAGCACCCAAGGAGCACCCCACCACCGAGGCTCCTAAGAATCCTACAACCGAGGCTCCCAAGGAGGACCCTACCACCGAGGCTCCTAAGAATCCTACAACCGAGGCTCCCAAGGAGGACCCTACCACCGAGGCTTCTAAGAATCCTTCCACTGAAGCACCCAAGGAGGACCCCACCACCGAGGCTCCTAAGAATCCTTCCACTGAAGCACCCAAGGAGGACCCTACCACCGAGGCTCCTAAGAATCCTTCCACTGAAGCACCCAAGGAGGACCCTACCACCGAGGCTCCTAAGAATCCTTCCACTGAAGCACCCAAGGAGGACCCCACCACCGAGGCTCCTAAGAATCCTTCCACTGAAGCACCCAAGGAGGACCCTACCACCGAGGCTCCTAAGAATCCTACAACCGAGGCTCCCAAGGAGGACCCTACCACCGAGGCTTCTAAGAATCCTTCCACTGAAGCACCCAAGGAGGACCCCACCACCGAGGCTCCTAAGAATCCTACAACCGAGGCTCCCAAGGAAGACCCTACCACCGAGGCTTCTAAGAATCCTACAACCGAGGCTCCCAAGGAGGACCCTACCACCGAGGCTCCTAAGAATCCTTCCACTGAAGCACCCAAGGAGCACCCCACCACCGAGGCTCCTAAGAATCCTACAACCGAGGCTCCCAAGGAGGACCCTACCACCGAGGCTCCTAAGAATCCTTCCACTGAAGCACCCAAGGAGGACCCTACCACCGAGGCTCCTAAGAATCCTACAACCGAGGCTCCCAAGGAGGACCCTACCACCGAGGCTCCTAAGAATCCTTCCACTGAAGCACCCAAGGAGGACCCCACCACCGAGGCTCCTAAGAATCCTTCCACTGAAGCACCCAAGGAGGACCCTACCACCGAGGCTCCTAAGAATCCTTCCACTGAAGCACCCAAGGAGCACCCCACCACCGAGGCTCCTAAGAATCCTACAACCGAGGCTCCCAAGGAGGACCCTACCACCGAGGCTCCTAAGAATCCTTCCACTGAAGCACCCAAGGAGGACCCTACCACCGAGGCTTCTAAGAATCCTACAACCGAGGCTCCCAAGGAGGACCCTACCACCGAGGCTCCTAAGAATCCTTCCACTGAAGCACCCAAGGAGCACCCCACCACCGAGGCTCCTAAGAATCCTACAACCGAGGCTCCCAAGGAGGACCCTACCACCGAGGCTCCTAAGAATCCTACAACCGAGGCTCCCAAGGAGGACCCCACCACCGAGGCTCCTAAGAATCCTTCCACTGAAGCACCCAAGGAGGACCCTACCACCGAGGCTCCTAAGAATCCTTCCACTGAAGCACCCAAGGAGGACCCTACCACCGAGGCTCCTAAGAATCCTTCCACTGAAGCACCCAAGGAGGACCCCACCACCGAGGCTCCTAAGAATCCTTCCACTGAAGCACCCAAGGAGGACCCTACCACCGAGGCTCCTAAGAATCCTACAACCGAGGCTCCCAAGGAGGACCCTACCACCGAGGCTTCTAAGAATCCTTCCACTGAAGCACCCAAGGAGGACCCCACCACCGAGGCTCCTAAGAATCCTTCCACTGAAGCACCCAAGGAGGACCCCACCACCGAGGCTCCTAAGAATCCTACAACCGAGGCTCCCAAGGAGGACCCTACCACCGAGGCTCCTAAGAATCCTTCCACTGAAGCACCCAAGGAGGACCCCACCACCGAGGCTCCTAAGAATCCTACAACCGAGGCTCCCAAGGAGGACCCCACCACCGAGGCTCCTAAGAATCCTTCCACTGAAGCTCCCAAGGAGGACCCCACCACCGAGGCTCCTAAGAATCCTACAACCGAGGCTCCCAAGGAGGACCCTACCACCGAGGCTCCTAAGAATCCTTCCACTGAAGCACCCAAGGAGGACTCCACCACCGAGGCTCCTAAGAATCCTTCCACTGAAGCACCCAAGGAGGACCCCACCACCGAGGCTCCTAAGAATCCTACAACCGTGGCTCCCAAAGAGGACCCAACAACTACAGTTCCAACTACAACTAGCCGTCGCCCTTCAGTCACCACAACAGAACCTATTTCATGCCCCGGATACAGTAAGTTTCCTTCCAATTTCAATTGATCTTTTTTCTTTAGAACATGCCTGGTCCAATCCTTGCCCAATTGGATTCCAGTTCTTCAGGAAAACCTGCTCTTGCTACATGGTAATAACTTGCTAAATGTTGTTTATGCGCATGTTTAGACTTCTCTTTACGTGAACAACTGGAACCAAGCTGAACAGCACTGCCGTCGTCACAATGCCCATTTGGCCTCCATCCACAGTGCAGAGGAGGCAGTCTTCATCAAAAGTAGTTCATTTCAATGGTTCAGCTATTCCCTTCTAGGCCTCTTCGTTGTTCCCATGCAATACATCCAAATCGGTCTTCGATTCCTCCATAACCAATGGACTTGGTCCGATGGAACATCAGTCGATTACCTCGATTGGGCTCCCACTCAGCCACATGGAAACCTTAACAAACTACAGTGTGGATTGGTTTGTTCATTCCCAGATCTATCCTATTCCATCTTTTAGCTCTACGGCCCTGGTTTCTACTACTCCTCTTCTCTCTCCAACACCGCCTGCAGTGCCGTCTACAACCACGCCGTTTGCAAGAAATCTCTCGTCTAATTTTTCTGTGCTCTATTTGTATAAATGTTTCTCTGTATTGTTTGCATTGGCTATTCCACGTAATGCTATTCCGTGTCGATAAGGGAGTCTCTCCTTCGGTTATCGACTGCGAGCACCAATTTCCTGTTCTCCCTGTTCAGCCCGGCGGCCGCTTCTATTATTCAGGAATCGATTTGACGCCGTTCAAAATATCAATCATGCTTGCATTCAAACCAAACACGGTGCCCTCTTTGTTTAGATTTCGGCCTAAAAGTCCTTTGTGATTTGAATTTGAGCCACAATAGTCCTGTATTCACCTCTTCAATTACGTATTACAAGCAAGTGAACAATGCTTTCTTAACAAAAGTTTACTGTCTATATTTCCTGTTCTCCCTGTTCTACTTTTGTCTATAAATGTCTTTACAAGATATCTTCAGATGCCTTCCTTTCTAATATGTCTGTCCATTCTCTTTTCCATTGTTTCCGCGTTCACCACCGAATCGGCTATCGGAGTAGAATCTCAGATCGGAAGACAGATGATATTTGATTTAGAGACCAGGTAAAATGAACACAAAAGTATAAAGATTTCGTAGCTTAGGATGACCTGCTTCTATGAACCACTGGAGAGTGACATGATCCTTCGTCTAAGCGTTTATGTGAGTTTATATTTGTTTTCCTACCTCAAGGTTTTCATGATGGGAGAGAGATAGCAAAATAGAGAGGATAGAGATGGCAAGAAATAGGAGAGACAGAGATACCACGAGTCAATTAAAATGTACATTGCTGAAACTCAGATACGCAATAATCTCAGACTTGGAAAACTTATAGTCAACTTCATTTTCAGCCGTACCCCTCGATGAAGTCTCGTTTCCCCCTCCAAATGCGTCTGACGTCTCCTTCGGCCGTGTTCTCCGAGTGGGCCGAGGGCGATGGAGAGGCCAAAATGACCCACAACACCACTGAAACCGGTATTTCCTTCTTTTTATCAACACAGAATACATCTAGGTGACTATGAGGTCTGCCTGTTCGCCCCTCGCCCAGTCCGTGTTTCCCTGAATCTCTTCTTCCATCACCCAGAAAGGGTGGAAAAGTCATTCCAAGAATACCTGGAGAAACATCAGCTCAGTTCCAACATTCAGGTATATCAATCCCCAAAGCTTTATGAAAAAGGAATTTTCAGGAAACGGTGTCGAAGTTGTTCCAGTTCTTCTACAACATCAAGTACTCAATCAAGTTCTACAACCAGATCTCACTGAGAGACGAAGCCACGCAGCAGACCAGTGCGGACTACATCCAGATGTACTCCTTGGTCTTCTGTGCCTCCTCCGTCTTCATTTCCCTAGTGCAGGTGGCCCTCGTCAGACGAATGTTCCGCATCGACACAAAACGCATTCGCATTTAGAGACGTATTCAGTAAACGCGGGTTGATAATAAATTATAGGGATTTAATAGTTCAGAATACGATGTTTCCATAAGAAAAAAGAAATATAATATTTTTTTAATAGTTGACCCTGAAGACGGCGTCTTATTTATCTGATTCTTAGGGTATTTCACTATTACACTGTGTAATGTATTTGATTAATGAACTCAACCCATGTGACCTAGTGATAAAAGTTGCATCGTCTGCTTATCAGAACCACCCCACCCAACATTTGATAAAAGTTCTCCAATTAAATAGTAAGGAGAGTTTATTCAGCAATGCTTACAACAAAAAAAGTATATCACAATTGAAGTACCTACACAGAACCCAGACAGAGTCATTCAACAGGACGGGTCAACAAAGGCAGTCGAAACCCAGATATACAATAACCTCTTCAGGAAAAAGAAGACTAGAAGTGAAAGTAATGTGATTAAGCTATGAAAGGTTTGTAATAAATAAAACTATATTAAAAAAGGTCGAAGATCCAGAGGGGGCACCTCAGTGGTGCGAGTGGCCGTGTCCATACCCGTTGTGCGAGTGGCCGTCGTCGTGACTATGTCCGTGGTCACCGCCGTGGCTGTGGCTGTCGTTGCAGTCACTGTGTCCTCCGTGGCTGTGGCCGTCGTCGTGGCTGTGGCCATGTCCGCCGTGACTGTGCCCGTGTCCTTTCTTCTCAGATCGAACCATGGAGCCACGAGCAACCTTAATTCATACAATTATCCGGGGAATGCAGATTAGCACCTTATGTCCAATTTTGTAGGCTGGACAGAGTTGTTGAATCTTGTGGTTGAAGTAGTCCTTCTCCACCTGCACCGTAGCCATGCCAGCTCCTGCTTCCTTCAGAATAGCTGCCACCTGAACACAATTAATCGATGCCATTCTTGAACAGGACTTACCCTGTGGCGGATCGATTGGCCATTGGCATTGGCATTTGCCTGCACGCAGACTGAAGCAACGTTGGTGTCTCCTTTGAGCTGCCACATGTGGGCCTTTGAGAAAGACTCGACCCCATCCACCTGAAGTGAAGCTATCATAATAACCATATCGGGTGGGAACATACGGCCCCTTCGGTTAGACACCCAACCGATTTCCCCCATATAAGGGGGGACCCGTAGAAAAAACCACCCTTGGAGAATGGACAAATATTTGTTTAACATACTCATAAACAAAAACCTCTTCCTCCAACCGAGCCCCCCCCCCCCCCCCCAAAAAAAAGGGATGTTACAAGAGCGACAGAACTACCTCCAATACTTCAGCCAGGTGGTGTTCCAATTCCTCCTCATCGGGAATGTCCTGCAGCAGCGTGTTCACACTAGATTTCAACAGAGGGAAGACGGATCCGAGGATGAGCAGCGAAAGAATGAGGGAGCAGAAGGGATCCACCCAACTCCAGCCAAGCCACTGAAAGTACGGATAAAAAAAAAGTTAGAAACAGATGACACCTGGATGAGAAGAGTAGAAATAATGACGAAGACACTGCCTAAGGCGTCGGCCAGAACGTGGAGGAATACTCCTATAAAGGATATGGTAATGAGCATGTTGGGTTTGAATTGAAGCGAACCTTCCATATTGGCGTTTCCATGGGAATGACCATGTCCTCCTCCGTGAGAGTGGCCGTGGTGGGAATGGCCGTGGCCACCATCGTCTCCTCCGTGGAAAGAGTACATACCGAAGAGATTGACCAGCAATCCAGAGATGGCAATAAACTGAACATGTGGATGCTTCTAGTATGTTCCTTTGACTGACCAGTAGTTTATCTGTGTTGATGTTTGGTGGGTCAAAGAGTCGTTCGAGTGCCTCGATTAGGATGAAGACGGCGATTACGCAGAGGAAGAGGGCGTTGATGAATCCGGACAAAACCTGAGAATTAATTGATACAAAATAGACAAAACCCGTACCTCTACACGTCCATAACCGAAGGTAAAGTGGCGACTGGGTGGCCAGCGAGACATGACGGAAGCCACAAGACCCATCACAAGGGCACTGCAGTCGAACAACATGTGGAATCCGTCGGAGATGAGACCAAGACTGTTGGTCCAGAATCCGTAGAGGAACTCAACTCCTGCAAAATAGATAAATAAGGAAAAGAGGTTGCCCGAACCACAGAAGCTGAAGTTTAGGCAGAGGAACCAGAAGATTCTCCTAGAATCCTTGTTGGCCAGAATGTCACGAAGAGTCTCCTGAAATTGAAAATAGGTCAGAAGGATTCTAGTTATACCTTGCAGAAGGCTAGGAGGGATCTGCTGGTTTGGGTAAGGAAGGCCTCGCCCTGCGTGAACAAAGGCATTCCACTGTCAGAGATACCCACGAACAGACCACCGCCACGATGCTTCGGTGAGGCAGCCGTGAGGGAGATAGACGCTGAAATGAAACGGTTGAGGGAAGTGAGGACTCCTACCCCAGATGAAGGCTCCTACTGTCACTAGCACTCCACTGGTGATGGCGTGCTCTGCGACATTCAGGCTACTGAAAGAGAATGAATAGGGTAGAAGTGATTACTTTAACACACCTGTACCACATGTAGGCGAGGCCCAGGGCACAGGAGAACATGGTGATAGGAGACCATCTTGCAGAAGCCATAACTGGGTCGGCAACATGCTGAAAATAGAAAAGTATTGGAAAGAAGAAGTCAACTCACTTGGAAGCACACGCCCTCCGCGTAGAAATCAAGGACCATTACGAATAGAGCAGCGACGACCAGATAGATGGCGAACTCGAAGACGGAGTGCATGGCGGACTGAGAAGGGAGGATATGACTGATGGTAGAATTACTCACTGTTCCAAGAATCATAACGAGAACGGCCAATGGGGTGAGGATGACGGCGGAGAAGGCGGTGACCAGGGCGTAGAGACGCTTCGGACCTCCGATTTCGACAGCCAGGTGGCGGAAGGAAGAGTCGTACCCTAAACGGAGGAGTAACCTGATTTTCTAGAAAACGCGGGAATTTTAAAAGGCAAAACCCACCAATCCTCAGAACAAGAGCAACGAAGAGGATGACGACGCCGCCTTGATGGTCCCCCACGCCGAACATGTTGATGATGTGGTAGAACAAGTGGTTCAAACCACCGTGATGGGCATGAGTTTTATCTAAAAGACGATTTTAAAACAGGGTATCTTGGGGAACGTACTGTGACTATCTTCGATGGTTTGGTCACGATCCATTAGCATCAGAGAGACGAATCCGACCAGCAACAACAGGAGACCACGGCTTTTCGCAGGAGTTGACGAGCCCTATTGCCAAGTAAACAATGAATAACGAAGGGAATACCTTGAAAATTGAAGCAAATGCGACGAGGATCAAAGATGGACTGAGTTCGAAGACGAGGACTGATCTGAAGATTACGGTAAGAATTGAAATCGTTGGAACATACCTCAGTGGACCACAGAATGTGATTCCGTAAAACCAGAGCATTTCGATCAGGCAATTAACCAGAGAAAGACGGCAAATGCGAATGAACTAAATTAAATTATAAAAAAAGAAAACTGACAAGACTCACGAGAGGCTTCCTAATGCTTTTCCCAGACGACATCGGCTTTTGAACGGGGAACAGCATCAACGAAGACCTGAAATGGCATAGTAGAAGGAACCAGATAGCTTAATTACACTGTCTTCATCAGCCAAAGGAGGTTGACGACATGAGTACTCTTCGCCAGGATGTCTATGAAGAAAATACCGATGCATCTCATTAATTTTGTGAGAATCAGAATTCCGAAATAAGATGCAGATCTGAAATAGTGGTTGCAACCAGAAAAAGCGTCGTTTACCTTGACGACGACGTTGGGGTAAAAGACCGGTCATCCTTCTTCAAAAAGTCGTGGGCCAGCATATTTGACTCTTGCACGAACTATCACTAGATTACTCCTTCTGCACGGGTTAATAGGGCATTCCTGAAAAAAAACTGAATGAATAGTTGAATATACTAGCTGGTTGTCACGAAGGGTTCCTAATACTTTTCAGGAGCTTTGAAGGTTGGGGACGACATTTAAATTTGTAGTAGATTGTGTTTGGGACTGGCTTTAAGCGTTTATAAAAATATTTGTAATGTATTTAAAATAAAAATAAAAATGTAAAGCGGCCGCGTGGAGTTTGGCCAGAGGAAACGGTAGCAATTTTCGGGTGATACGTAAAAGTGCGTCGCCACTAGTCGTCGTCGTTGCCTTAATCTATTGGTTGTGTTATATTATTATTCCCTTGATATGTTGAATGTTCAAGGCCTTTTTAATATGATAAAGTGCATTATTTTCAGATGATAACTCGGTGGGTAATTTTACTGGCAGTATTCTCCACGGGAAGGTTTTCTCTGGAAATTGATGACAGTATCCACCACTCGATCACCTACCTTACTATCGATGAAGCTCCCGACGAGAAAAGGCTCCTGGATCATCTGGACATCGAAAGCGACGAGTTCGTCACCATGAGGTCTAAGGAGGATGAGGTTTTCGTCTGTCAGCTGCCACAAGATTCTGAGGAGGTAGGTCCGAGGTCACTTCTCTTCATAGATTTTTAGAGCATGAAGCCGACCACGCTGTACCAGGGCCCTTCGCCAGCCGACCTGCTCTCCCCTCTCTACAAGGACAAACTGTGCTCCTACCGCATCGACCCCTACTGGACCTACGAACTGTGCCACGGACAGTACCTCGTTCAGTACCACGAGGACAAGCAGAAGAAGGGCGCTTTCCGTACAGAGTACTACTTGGGAAACTACCACCAGGATTACGTCTCATTCGTAATTTCGTATTTATTTCCCTTTGAATGTGATATTTAGGCCACGAAGATCGAGGAGCAGATGAATCCTCCGAAGAGGATGATTGGCGAGGAGGAGAGAGCGTATTTCTCCGTTCTCTATAGCCAAGGAACGAACTGTGACATCACCGGGAAGCCCAGAACAACTACTGTTCAATACGTCTGCGATGAGGTAAGGGAGACTACAACGTTTAACACGAAATCTACAGGATGCCCGTACGCAAATTTTCTCGCTGGCAGAGATTTCTTCATGTACGTACGAGGTTGTCGTTCTGACGAACAGACTTTGCAAGCATCCGGCCTATCAGCTGCCACAGAAGAAGGAGAGGAACATTGCCTGCTACAACATGGACAAGACTGCCGAGATCGCAAAACCAAAGGCCTTGCAGAAGATCGACAAAGCGCACGAGAATGTGTTCAAACGAGTAGGTGCGCCAATCAGTGACCGGTTATTTTTGCCCTTTGCAGGAGTACGAAATTAAGATCCTGGAAGGGGAAGAAGCGGAGGAATTCATGGAACAATTCCTGGAGCAGCAGCGAGAACCCGAGGAGGAGCAGATGCGTCTTGCTGGAGAACGAAGGACGCCTTGGTAAGTGGCTTGAAATCTGGTTACGGAAGGCTTTCTTAAGGAATTCTGACAGTACGATGAAGAGCAATCAGGAACTAGTGAGGCACACGGTTAACAACATCTTAACCGCCAGGGAGTGCATTGTAAGCGGAAACGGCTGGTGGAACTACGAGTTCTGCTACGGAAAGAGGGTACGTCAATTGAATTTACAGAAAGGATGGAGAAATTGAAGCCTCATTTAAAATAAACAATTTTCAATTTCAGTTGACGCAGTTCCACGTGGAACCCAACGGTGACAGGACGGACATTCTTCTGGGAGAGTTCGACGAGAAAATACACAGGGCGTGGGTGGACGAGAACCCGGAACAGAGAATGCCTAAGAAGGTAGTCCCAAACTTCAAATATGAAGAAATATCGTCGTTTTTAGTTCGAGGGCAAGATCACCCAGGTGTCCCACATATTCGTCAAAGGTGACATTTGCCACGAAATCAAGAAGCATCGGTTGGTGCGCCTCCCTTCGTCTAATCCTTCGTTTTCAGGAGTGTTGAGGTGAAGCTGAGGTGTAAGACGGTCGAGGGAAGTCCCCTGATGGTGCTCATGGACATCAAAGAGCCCAGCACCTGCCAGTACATCCTCGTGCTGGAAAGCGAGCGGTTCTGCGAGCCTCTGCAATACGCCGACGACTACGGCCTGATTGCACTGGAGACGGTGCCAAGTGATTCCTCCGACGACGAACCGGAGAATAAGAAGACGTAAAGAAATGCCAAACTCTAAGGTTGTGATATCCATTGTACGTAATTATTTATTTGTGGTTCCTCGACCGGGTAGTGTATTTATCGCATGTAATACGTTTTTACGTTAAAGATTCCCATTTTTTGTCTTTGATGAAATCCCCCCCCCCCCCCCCTTCACAGAACAAATAGGAAAGTTTATGTTTTGAAAAGACGGGAACAACAAGCGATAACAACGTGTGTACAACAGAACTACGATCTATCCTAGGGTTCAGTACCAGTAGGTCGGTTTGTGCTGTCTGGTGTCCTTGATGCCCATGTTCTCACAGATTTCCTCCTCGAAAGAGCACAACTTCGGAACGTACGTCCTCTCCAGCACCAGCTTCGCCGACGTGTCCTTTCCAGGCACTCCGTCTTTGTCCTCCACTTCTGAAAAGTACATTTTCAGTAATTACAATAAGTAATTCAAGCAAACGCAAATCCCAGATTTCACGGATATCCACACATTCTGCGCACTTAGTTAAGCTAGATACAAATCTATCTTGACAAAATCTAACCGATGTATTTCTCCGGCACTTGATACTCGTAGGTGACCTTCGCCTGGCTGGGGATAGGAATCTCAAATCCAGTCTTCTCAGAAATCCTTAGGTATTCGTTTCCTCCGTTGTTTAATGACCATCTGAACCCAAATTCCATTTTTATTTCCCCGGAAGAACGTACTCGGCAGTGCAGGGGGCGCCGTCATTGGGATCGACGAGCATAACGTGGCCCTTGTCGACGCGCAGCGGCTGTTCCTTCCACCTCATCGAGCGCTCAATTCCCAGTTTCTCAGCGCCTTCCATCTCCTCTTCCAGTTTGCAGTGAAGACCCTCCACAAGCACCTCAAAATAAAGGTTCGCATTGAAGAATTAAGATAAAACCTCGTTGGTGTCCCTCGAAACTTGCAGCACAGTTCCCTGGCGTCCTTTGTCTTTTCCAACCATCACCTGAACAACAAATAAACGAGGCTGTGGTGATCCTCACCTCCACCAAGTCTCCCACAAAAAATGTCCACTTCTCGTCGGCGATTCTCTCAGTTCGGGGGCGACGCAACTCGAAGAACTTGTTCGAAAGCCTAAATTAGTTCAGTATTCAGGTAATTGTAATAACTACTTGGCCTGGTGGTAGCGGTCCACTCTCTCGATGTTCTTCGTGAGTGCCTCGTTGGTCCACGGACGGTTGTGGGAAGGCACGTAGTCCTCGGGGTGCATGAACCACCTCGTAACGGGTGGGGCTCCAAACCTAGAAATATCGTTTTATTTAATCAGACCAGTTTTCATTAAATTCCCGAAATAAACGAACCTCCCTCCAAAGACCTTGCGGGGTACGGTCCTCTTACTGCGCTCTACATACTCGGATGGCATGTGGCGGGCATAGTCGAGCTCAGCAAATGGCTTGCGCGGAAAACGCAAGGCACGGGAGATAAACATCACCGCCTAAATAGACAACTTTTCAAAACATAATGTGGCCAAATAGACAGGAGTGGCCAATTGGGTAGAAACACGGGCCGACGAAAAATGTTGGCTAACCCGCAGCCCGTGGATTGAACTGAAAAATTGATACAATTCGAATGAACGATCAAGTGAAAACAGAAACATGTGTAATTAATATTTATTAATTGCACTGATAAAGTCAAATATGCAAATGTTGTAGATCACAGACACAAAACATCAGGCAACTATGAGTCACCGCCGGAACCAAACCCAGAAATTTCCTCATCGAGGATAACTCGTCGCCAATTGCTCACACAATATGAAACACCGTTTTCGACTATATACAAAATGCAGGCTTTTAAGGTGGACTGGGAACCGCTTAATTACGGTAATGCATGCAGAGGCCCATTGCACCTAATAAAAAGAGACCGGGGCAATCATCCGAGACCCACATCCATGCACATCATCACTAGGAAACCGGCCATGCTGGCCACCGACGCCAGTTTTCCGTTGCCGTGCTGCTGAGATTCGGGAATAATGTCATCGAAGACGACGTAGATCATGGCGCCAGCTGCGAAGGCCAGGGCGTACGGCAGAATAGGCTCCATCAGAAGGACGGCAGCAGCACCGAACAGGGCGGCGATAGGCTCCACCATTCCAGACAGCTGACCGTACCAGAAGGCCTGAAATGAAGCTGACTCTGAGTGAGAAAAAAAACTTGGCGTGATGTTTAGAGCATCACCGGAAGGAAGGCGTAAACGCCTTTGACGTCATTTAAACCGTTAATATGGGTAGGTGAAAATGAAGTAGTATTAAGGTAAGCACCCCGTGTTGCAAGTGTGTGCTGTCCAACCACAAAGTTTCCGAGAACTCACCTTGAGCTTAGAATGACCGAAAGCTGCGAGAGGCAGCGACACGGCGAGTCCTTCGGGGAAGTTCTGCAACCCAATGCCAACGGCGAGGTTAAAGGCGGACTCGAAAGTTGCGTGGGAGGATTCATTCCTTCCTGCAGATCCAAATCCAACACCGACGGCCATTCCCTGAAGGAATTGTTCAAACATATGAAGAAAAACGAACCTCGGGGATATTATGCATGGTGACAGCCATAATGAGGAGAAGAATCCTCCGCCAGGACGTCTTGTAATCTTCGTCAATCGTGCGAACAGCAGAGGAATCCTTCGTCTCGAGACAAGATTCTCCAATTTCCCTATCATCAGAGATAGGCCTAAAAGAGCGATTCAGAATGGACACGACAGACGGAATGATGACAAGCAGGACATGCGAAAGCACCGACAAAGCAACCAGCCTCCGGAACGAGAAACTTTGAGATTCTGAGGGATTACATGACAAATACAGGAAACAAGGGGTGCACAAGCGACGTCACAGGTGAATTAATTTCCTCAAGTATTTCCTCCGAACAGAACCCTCCACCCGTGATTAAATTCGTGAATTCTCGCTCCGGAGCGGCTGCTCACCTAGCCGCTTTCGACCTATGGCGTATGTTGTGGTCTGAAGGAGATTCGTACCGGGCGGCTGTAGAGTCTCTGTCGTTCGACATCAGCGACAGCTCGGTCTCTGTCTTGCACGGGGCGAGAATGTCGATCACGGCCGTGTCTCCCATAACACACCTGAAATTCACAATAAACAAAATACTTTTGTAGTTGTCGATGGTTCCAGAAGAGTTTAAAGGCATGCACAACTTACGTGGGCAAAAGTCTATCGGTGAAGTGAACGAAGGCAGCACCAAGGGCAAATCCAGCGGCCACAGGAATGAAGGCATATTTGCCATAGCTGGCTTCGGCAAAGTCAATGGCAGGGGCAAGCAGAGACCAAAATGAAGCAGCCGTCATCACACCAGCCGCAAATCCCAGGCTACCATCTAAAAGAAAGAGAATGAAAAGGGATTAATAGAACCAACCTAGAAGTTTCTTATTCTGCTCCTTCATGACGAAGACCAACGAGGCTCCCAAGGCGGTCACTCCCCAAGTGAAGGCCCCGGCCAGAAGGGCCTGCCACACTGGTTCAATACCCCGAATCATCTGAAATAATGCTAATTTAGAATAGAAAATATGAAAAAAATTAACTTTAAAAAAAATAAACGATAACGTCAATAAAGTTACTACCGTAATTACGTTGAATTCAAAACTTTGTCGGTCTGTCACGTAAATCACGTAAACAAAGGGAACCGTAGTCTTTTATTATTAACTTATGGTCTCGCAACGAATCTTATATTGCTTTGTGAAAAACCATGCGCTCTGCAAATGTTTACAACAACCTTAAATTCGATCAATAGTTTTGTATACATGTTTAATATGTACTAATTAACTTGTTTTGTTTAGAAACTTGGGTGTAATGGAATTTATAATAGAATATCCACCACCAGCTCAAACATCAGATGCGTCAGCTGGAACCGGAGAGACAGTACCACACCATCACGTGGTTAGTTTGAATTACTAAACTTGCTTAAACACTATATACAGAGTCCAATTCACGGTCGAATGTTGCTGTCGCAACTGGCCGCCTTGAGGGACGACGAACGGCTGTGTGACGTCGTGCTTCTGGCTGAGAACAACCGAATACCGGCCCATCGCATCATCCTTTCTGCATGCTCGAACTATTTCAAGACTATGTTCACGGTGGAAATGGCCGAAAGTAGGCAGTGTGAGTTTGTCTCCAGTTAAACAGCTTTGATATACCTACGATTGGCCTTTGTCAAGGCAGCTGTCTCGCTGAAATCCGCCTTTATTGCTCCTATAGCGCAAATTTCGTTTCAGTCGAGGTACAAATGGGTGATATCGACGCAGGGATTCTCGAGACTCTCGTCAATTTCTGTTACACCGGTGAAATCACCGTCACAGACTCGAATGTTCAGTTTCTACTGCCAGCCGCCTGTCTCCTACAGCTAAATGAAGTTCAGGTAATTCAGCTGATGTCCTATTTAAAGTGGCTATTTCAGGAGGTTTGTTGTGAATTCCTAAAGAGACAGTTGGATCCCACCAATTGCCTTGGAATACGCGCCTTTGCCGACACCCATGCCTGTAGGGAACTACTCCGCAGCGCCGACAAGTACACACTGCAGAATTTTTCGGTATAATGTCTTTCGGAGCTTTCAAGTTGAGTTTTTGAGGATGTTGTTAGTACGGAGGAGTTCCTGATGCTTCCTCTCAGCCAGCTAATCGATATAATTTCCAGTGAGGAATTGAATGTTCGCTCCGAGGAACAGGTAATTCTTGGTTATTACTCCCCCAATACCCTTGATTTCTGCCCTAATCCGTCACCAATATGCCAAAAGTTCTTAATTTGTATTTGCAGGTCTTCAATGCGACTATTCAGTGGGTGCGGTCGGATCTCCCCAACAGGAGGAAGTACCTCTCGCGGGTGTGTCTTTCTCTCTACGCTAATCTCTCCTCTTTTTAGGTTCTGGAACACGTCCGCCTTCCTCTTTGCCCTCCGAAGTTCATCGTGAGCACAGTCAGCGAAGAGTCCCTGGTGAAGACGGACCAAGCCAGCCGAGACCTGGTCGACGAGGCAAAGGTTAGTCCAATGTTTTCTTTTAATCAAAGCCTCATAGAACTATCTCTTACTCCCGATGGAGCGTGTCAACATGCAAGGTCCTCGAACCCGTCCAAGGAAACCCCTACACTACGGGGAAGTCCTTTACGCAGGTATTGACTTTAGAGAATCTTTCTTATTTCCTAGTGGGTGGTTGGTGCAGTGGCGACGCCATAGCTTCTGTGGAGCAGCTGGATCCCGACATGTCCCTTCCCCTTTGGAGTTGCGTCGCCCCTATGAGCAAGAGGAGGTTGGTCCTCTTGTTCTCTTTGCCTGCAGTATCAATTCAGATGCGGCGTTGGGGTGGCGGTGGTCGATGGTCTGCTCTACGCGGTGGGAGGCCACGACGGTACCAGTTATCTCAACAGCGTCGAAAGGTTTATTCGCCGGGATTCGAATGAAACAACTCTTTTCAGATATGACCCGGCGACCAATCAGTGGTCTTCTGACGTGGCGGCCACTTCCACCTGCCGTACTTCCGTCGGAGTGGCGGTTCTCGACGGATTACTGTACGCCGTGGGAGGCCAGGACGGCAACAGCTGCCTTAACGTTGTTGAAAGGTACTTCAGCATATCCAACATTTCAATTTAATTTTTTGCAGGTACGATGCGAGAAGCAATGAGTGGTCGAAGGTGGCCCCCATGGGCACCCGTCGTCTGGGAGTGTCAGTCTCCGTTCTGAATGGATGTCTTTACGCCGTCGGTGGATCTGATGGCCAGACGCCTCTAAACACAGTCGAAAGGTATGAAGGTTCCCACTCGTTTCATACCCAATCTTCCAGGTTCGATCCCCGCGTCGGTCGTTGGGAGATGGTCCGACCGATGGCCACTCGCCGGAAGCACCTCGGTTCTGCCGTGTACGACGGCCATCTCTACGCAGTCGGGGGAAGAGATGACTGCTGCGAATTGAGCTCAGCCGAAAGGCAAGGCATTTCCTCTTCTGGACTATTTTCTGTTTTAGGTACAATCCCTTCACGAACGAATGGACGCCCGTCGTCGCCATGAAAATGCGTCGTTCCGGGGTTGGTTTCTCCAATGATAGGCAGTTTATTCTAATTGGCTTAGGTGGGCCTAGCGGTGGTCAATGAGCGACTCTACGCAGTGGGAGGATTTGACGGTCAGACGTATCTGAAGACGGTGGAGGTCTACGACCGCGATACGAATCAGTGGAAACACCACGGATCCATGAACTACAGGTGAGGGATACAGTAAGCCTTGAATGAAGAGGGCTGGAAAGAGTCAGCTAGCTATTCATTTGCAGTAGGCAGAAATGAGTAATTCCGAGGGCTTAATCTCAATTTCTCCCTTTCAGACGCCTTGGCGGAGGTGTGGGTGTGGTGTGCACCCCCCATTCGGACCGTCCCTCGCCGTCCGAGAATCGTTTCCGACCGCCTCCCAACAACTTATGCTGAGATCCGATTGTATATTTCTCTTTGCGGGTATTCTCCTTAATATCACATATTTAGTATCTCCACATAGACGATTTTTCTGTCATGCTGAGCGTGTTTTGTTTTCTGTACATAAAATGTTATTTTTATATTTTTATTAGAAAACAACAAACTATAACAGCCTAGGGGCAATCAAAACGAAAACAAGGGGTTCAGTCGTCCTCCTTCTTGGGGACAATGTTCGACAGACCGATGCCGAGGGGAATTGGCTCCACGCCGGTGGTCGCCCGTTCGTGGCGTTCGCTGGCCCAGGAGCGACGGGCGTCACGGGTCCAACGGGGGACGACATTGTCGGCCAACAGACGGACCATCACCTGAAACAATGATGCATTTGAATAGAGAGGAGAGAAACTAACGTCCTCGTGGTTGCGGAAGGGTTGTTTCCTCCACTGAGCGTCCAAGTGGCCCTCCAGGTTGGCGTAAAAGGGAAGCGGCTTCGGCTTCTTCAGCGGGTAGCGGCCCTCTCCGTAGAAATCATCCAAGTTCAATCGCTAAAAACCAATGAAAAGGAAACGGAGAACCCCACCTCCATGGCGTCCAGTTCGTCCTCCTCCTTCATAGGCGTCATGATGGGAGAAGCCACCTTCATCGGCAGGAAATGACGGCCAGGGGACATTTCCACAACGTGCAGTCCTTTAAACAGAGCTATTAGACACCCCCACTTCACTAAACAAACCCTTCCTTTCGGCCAGCTGTTGGTGGGTTTCCTGGTTCAAGAGACCAGTGACAAAAGCGTGGGTGAGGGCCAGGTAGTTCTTCGTGGAACCCTCCACTTTTACGTAAATGTCCTTGATTCCGATCACCTGAAAATTTCAAGTTCCTCCCTTAAACAATGGGATCCCACCTCGCAGATCTTCTTCAGACGAGGATGGCACATGAGGCCGTAGCCTGCGGGTCTCCTCTGGGCGAACACGCGAGTATTGCGGCATTCGGCGTAGAAGTCCTTTAGAATATTGGGTACTCAAGATAGAGCGAGATTACCTGGTAGATGGTCCTTCCCTCCAGCAACTCCACGAAGAACAGTTTGCGTGAGGCCATGTTCATTCCGTTGATGATGGCCGTAGTAGTACGGTGGATAGGGGCCTAAAATGGCAATTGGATAAGAATGATACCATATTTGATGAAAAAACAGTACCACCCAACTGGCGATAATTACTTGAACTTAGCAATTCGCCGGACGTACCTTTCCAACGGCAAAACCGGCGAGTCCATTTCCATTTCCGGTGACGACCAAGGCGGACATGGTGTGAACGCGACCGAACACTTTGGTCATATTCGACGTGCGGTTCACCTAAATTCTCAATTTGTTCTCGTTGATTCGCTGAGACTTACATCCAAACAATAGGTCTCGAAATTGGCGAAATCGGCCTGATCGACAGAGGGCGGGGGACCCAATTTCTGTCCGACCATCTGGGTTCCACTGAAACCGCGCTCCAGCGGGTGCAGCTTCTCTCGGTTGCGTCGTTTACCACCACTAAATGGTGCATATGGATGATAATCCGGGGATTAATTACTCGTTTCGGGATTCCAACTCGGTGCGGATGGCCGAGAGAACCTCCTTCTTCTCCTCGTCAGTCTGTTCCACAAGGGACATGGGCTCGTCGTTTACGGCCGATTCGAAAGAGGCGTTCAGACCAGGGAACTGCACCTTCATAGGACCTAAGGAGCGGATTGAGGGGAATTGAAACGACGAGTACTGGATCCGATGCGGTAGAACTTTCCAAGAGGGCGGACCTGCTGACGGGTATTCCTACGACCCTTCTTCTGACCGGACTTGGAAACACTCGTCAGCGTCTTCCAAAGCTCTCCCTGGGTTCCTGAAAACAAATTCGATCGTAACCAAATTTAACCGTTTTGGCACGGGACATTGAGATTTTGTCTAACTCACTTCTCATGAAAAAGTTGACCGTGTTTGTCCGAACTTGCATCCATGGTATTAGGGACGCCATTCCTTAAAAGAAGGTTTTCTACAAGAAAGAAAAACTGGTTGAAATATAAACGGAAATCCGCAATATAAAAAAGAATGATTCCACCACACTTTATTCTACAGTCAGTCGTATTTACACATACCGTTTTCAGCCAGTTTTTACAAGTTTATGGAAATTACGTTCATAGGAAGTTGGGTAAATGGGAATCCGGGTGGGGGGAGGAGAGGACTTATCCCCACATCTCCTCGGTGCGACCGAACTTGTAAACGCAGCTGGCTCCGAAGATGATAAAGTTGACGAGGAATACGGCGACGCCGGGCCAGACGGGGTGGTCTCCGGTGCGGAGGACGTAGTCGGAGAAGAGGATCCAGGTGGCGGCCACGAGAGAGGCGAAGCTCATGACGAAGGCAGCCATCAGCCACAGACGAGCACCTGAATGGAATGTACTTTCAGATTGGCAGAAACGAACCCTTGGTGCCTAGAAGTCCTTCATGGAGGCTCTCTCCGCGCACTTGGCTGTTGGAGACAGCGTTCACCATAAACATGGCGATTGTACTGGCAGCCGTTATGATGAAGTAGAGGTTTGTCCAGTCCTTCTAAAACAGCGAATATGAGGAAAATTGGCAGAACTGACAGTCTCATAGACGACGGCGGTGTCGATCATCAGCCACCAGGCCATG
Source organism: Oscheius sp. G VE-2021 (assembly GCA_022343465.1). Classification (NCBI taxonomy): domain Eukaryota; kingdom Metazoa; phylum Nematoda; class Chromadorea; order Rhabditida; family Rhabditidae; genus Oscheius; species Oscheius sp. G VE-2021. The sequence goes on from JAJQXH010000025.1 coordinate 1,716,315, forward strand.
AAGAAGAGGACGCTGGAGACCACGGAAGCCACTGCATTCCTCTTGCCCTCCAGGTCGACGTTGCAGTTGCAGTGAATCTGGTCGAAACACCCAGACATCCTGCAATGGTCAATTGAGGCTTTCATACTGCATACAGTAAGTGGAAAAGGAACGATTAGTTCGTCGTTGTTTACATAACACGAGCTCTTCTCATATTACATTTTAGGCTTGAAAAACACACAAATTGGACAAACAATTGGATAGTTTTTAGCCCCTCTAAATATATGCAAGTCATCAAAACGAGTAATTTCAGCGGAAAGCTAAACGGGAAATAAAATGACTGCCTGAATTTTAAATAATCCACTGAGCTAGAACAGCCAGTTTTTTTTTTTAAAAATTGATAACGGCTTTCCAGTTGGTTGTAAAATTAAAAGACACAATCAACAATGGTATTCACCGCAATTACGGCTATTTCAATTGTAAAAATGCAACAAATACATATCTTTAATATAATTTCACCGAAAGATCGCCACAACCACACGGCAAACATGGCTTGATCCACCCGGTCTCTGTATTCCGTGTATGACCAACGAGAACAACAACAACAACTGCGCAATCACAGATCTATACGAACGAAATACAAGGCATCCTATACGAGTGGAACAACGTAAGTGAGAATATACAAGGCAAGAATCACACAGGAGACACAACCTGGGTGTTTCTTAGCTAAACGAATGACTAGGTGGAGAGGTGGAGGTGGTCACGGCTTATCGATTGCAGCTGGAACTGCCGCAGCATTTGTCCAGATCAAGCTCCAGGATTTCGTTCGCATCGTCCTGTTTCACCTCCTTCGGCTGAAATCAATGCTTCAGAGAAGGAAACGAATCCAATGAAGGCCACATAAAAGGGGGAAACTCACAGGTACTTGTCCTGGGTAGTGGTTCTGACTCTGCCACAATTGAGCGTACAGGCCGTTCTTCTCAATCAGCTGGAAGTGGTTGCCAGACTCTACGACCTGGCCTCGCTCCAGTACGTAAATTATGTCGGCGTCGACGATTGTGGCCAATCGATGGGCTATGAAGAGCGTTGTCCTGAAACACCGTGTTCTCAACACATCCATGGTACTCACTTCTTCTCAACGGCCTCCTTCAATCCCTTCATGATATTAGCCTCGGTGATGGCGTCGAGAGACGAGGTGGCTTCATCATAAACGACCAGAGGGGAATTCTAAGTTGCTATGGAAACGATCCGTTGCATAAAATACCTTGAGAATTGCTCTGGCGATGGCGACTCGCTGTTTCTCTCCGCCGGAGAGCTTCAGTCCCCTCTCTCCAACGACAGTCTCGTAGCCCTGGGGCATCCTCTTGACCGAGTGGTGGAGATCGGCCATAAGGGCAGCTCCGATGACATCGTCGTGGGAAGCGTTGGGGTTTCCGTAGGCAAGGTTGTAGTAGATGGAATCGTGGAAGAGAACCGAGTCCTGAAATTAATTCAAATGCAAAATAGAAAATAAGCCCAGCATCCATTCTTGGCCTGCTTGTTTCCCGGATACTTACCTGGGGAACTATGGATACGTGTTGACGCAAAGAACTGAGCTTAGCATCACGAATGTCAACTCCATTGACGGAAATAGAGCCAGAATCGGAGTCGTAGAGACGGTAGAGGAGCCGAACAACCGTAGATTTTCTGATATTGGAATGAAAAACAAGATAAACGAGGAACTCACCCTGAACCCGATCCACCAACTATTGCCACTTTCTTCCCTGAAGGAATCTCCATCGTAAGTCCATTGAGAATATTCTTTTCTGGCAAATAGCCAAAGTGGACATTGTCGAACTAAAATAAATAATCAATCGCCATCCGGGTCTCCAACCTTGACGGTTATATCGTTTCCGGTCACTTGTATCTCCTTGGCGTCCGGTTTTTCGATGATCTTCGATCTGAGGTTGAGGAGAGAGAACATGGTGTTCATGTCGACGAGACCCTGGCGCACCTCACGGTAGACTGACCCTAAAGAGGAGTTACAGCCCTTCTGAGGGAAAGGTTACCTAGGAAATTGAGGGGTACAGACAACTGGAACAGAAGCGTATTGGCGAGGACCATGTCTCCGACCGTTAGTTCACCTGAAACATATAATAGAAATAAAATAAAACTGCTTTAGCAGCAGAAAATACGAATTGTCACTCTTAATTCCACGCACCTGTGCCAATCCTGTTAGCCGCGAGGTACATCACTCCGATTAATCCCGCAGAGAAAATGGCGTTCTGCGTGAAATTCAGCAAAGCGAGAGAGCTGGTCGTCTTCAATGAAGCTGAAACAAGACATTATCCAAAATGAACCGCCTCTCACCATCCTCGTACTTCTTCAGGAATTGGTCATATCGTTTTGCTTCGAACTTCTCGTTGTTGAAGTACTTAAAAAGGTGATTAGAAGCAGTAAAACGTGATCTAACCTTGACAGTCTCGTAGTTGATGAGTGAGTCGATGGCCTTGTTTCCAGCATCGTTGTCCGCCTGGTTCATCTCATGACGGAACTTCGTTCGCCACCTGGAACACCATACTCTCGGAGTAAAATTGGTACTCACTTTGTCACACCCAATGTAGCCACTGCGTACATTCCCACACTGCCAAGCGTCATGTAGGCGAATTCAGGGCCCAGAGTTCCGCAGAAAATGGCGGAAACCATCGAAATTTCCACGGCAGTGGGGATGATGTTGAAAATGAGGGAGGAAAGGACAAAACTCATTCCACGGGTTCCACGATCTGAGATTTTTGTTTAATTGAATGAAACACGGCCAACCTATAGCTTTGGAAAGGGCGCCTGTCTGTCGATTGAGGTGGAATGAGAGATCCAGGGAGTGCAAATGGAGGAAAATGTTACGGGCGATTTTCCTGACCGAGTGCTGGGCGACCCTCGCGAAGACGGCGTTGCGCAGTTCGTTGAAGAGAGCGGCCGTGGCCCTGGCTATTCCATCTGAAAAATTCACATTTGCTTTCAATTAAAAATGACTTACAAGCAATGATAATCGAGAATCCGACGGTCAGGATAGAGTTCCCCGGTGTGTCAAAGGAGAGTTTCAGGAACTCCGGGGCTTTGTTGTTATAGTAGTTCACAACATCACGGAAGAGGAAGGGAACGGAGATGTTGGCCAACTGAAACAAGGAAAATGGGTAGAACTAGGGGAAATATACCTTTGCTCCAACTAACAGAGAGAAAGCCAGCATTACTCTTCTGCGTATGGCCCAATTTCCCTTCGGCCAGACATACTCCAGCAACCTTCTGATAATCTGGCGGCCTGACAACTGGGCATTTGCCTGAAACAACAGTAAAATGGACATTCACATTAACCCTCACCTGGAGTGGTACCTGGGTGCTCGCCCCCGGATGAAAACAAGATCTAGTTGTAGCTGTAGCTAGCTGACCCTTCTGGAAATACTAAAGTTAGGAAAATTGGAACAAAGACTCACGTTCTGTCTAAGAAGCTTCCCGGTTTGTCGCACAATTGGTGAGCGAAGGCAAGTACTTATATTTCTAAGATGCGCCTAAAACCAGATTAGCGATAAAAAAGGGGTAATAATAACCTGAGTGATCGATGTCACAGGGCTCCTCAGTGACGACAGAAGTCTGCACTGCATTACGACGTTCTACGGATAAAACTATATGTAAAGCAATCTGAAATAATACAGGTGTATTCAAGTAACATGCAAATGCAGCCAAATGAGAGGTTCTCAAAATAAACTTCAAATCACTCGTCAGAATAGACCTTTTAAACAGACACGACATGAATTAACAGAAATTGTGAGTCACCTATTGCAAAAGAGTTTTTGCGGTTGTACCGTAATGAAGAAGAAATAAAAAAATTAAAAAATAATTGATTAACCCCGAGAGACAAGAATTTCAGCACCTGTTACGCAATAAGGGTTGGTAATGCAACTACGTACAAGATTTAGAGGTTAGCGTCAGTGTTACGGTAACTAACAATAAGTCTCTCTTTCTCTTTCAGCAAAATCAACAATGATATTTCAAATAAATGCATTTATACATAAAACTATTCTGGAGGTCTGAGAAGATTTTGAAGTTTGTCGATTGTTTTGAGGGCCAATTTCATCAAACTCTGAAGCAAAATACGTATACTCTCTCTCTCTCTCTCTCTCTCTCTCTCTCTCTCTCGCTCTCTCTCTCTCTCTCGCTCTCGCTCTCTCTCTATCTCTCTCTCTCAAAAATTTCAAAAAAAAAAATTTCCAACCTTTTCAACTTCATTCATTTTATCTATGTATTCGTTTTGCAAAAAGCCCCTAAAATCCACTGTTTTAGATCTGCTTACGATTGATTTTCCAATTGCACAACATTTGTTTTCAAACAAAGCATCATTTTGTCCCTTTTCTGAAAAACTACCACTGCCACGAAACACATAGTCAGCGTTTCTGGTTCAATTTTCTAAATTGCCAACGCATCAATGACTATCACGCTGTATAAAGCGAATGACCACAAAAAAGTGTAACTAAGAAACCTAGTCTGAAATCGCCCCCTTAAACTACAAACACATAGTCAGCGTTTCCGGTACATCTGATTTCATTTGGTCATTCTGATGAAAAGCAATTCCGCGTGAAAGTCACTATGACCGTACCCGATAGAGACCTTCATTCTGGCCTTTATTTCTATCCCGTTCTTCCCCTGACATCTTTCAGTAGTTGCCTCTATCCATCATCACATTGCAGCCAGTATTCATGATATAGAAATCTTTAATATGTGAAAATTCACCGGTGAGTATCACAAATGGCCCTGTGGAACCAGGTGAGGATAGACTTTGCAAAGGGCACAACCGGCCTCTTAAGGTCACTTTCGGCCGAAGCGCAGTCTCGACCCGTCGCCAGCTATCATTACACATCTACTTCAATATGAAGAGTCACTCGAGCAGTTCCCCGTGCTTCCTCCGCCTCGTCACGTGCACTGGACTCGTGTCTGCCTCAGAGACGCTCATCTGACTGTGGCGGCGTCCACGGATCAGCTCTGCCAACATTCCAATCTCCCTGAATGCATCAGTCATCTACGGATCTAAGCCATTCTCACCGTGATATGTCTCCCAACTGGTGTTCAATGGCTGTGATTCTGAGTGACAGACCCTCTTGTGTCGAGTGGACGTCATGCACTAGTTCGTAAGTATTGGAAGACGTCTGAAGACTGCATTTGAGATTTCAGAAGACTCGCTTACCTTTGCCACATCTCCCAAAGAAACGAGGTTTTCAGCCAATTTCCTTTGATCTCTCTTCACTTTTCGCAGTCTAAACCCAGAATTTCTTTTAAAAAAGGTTACTCTTACTCGTAAATTGCGACTAGGAACTTTCTCTGGTGTTGTCTCACTCTGGCATAGTCCGGCTTCTCAATCTTCTTTCGGAACTTGTAGATGAGCCAAGTTTCTCGAAGAACGTTGGCAGCTGAGTGTTTCAACTGAAATACAAGGGGAATTCAAACGAGATAATCTTCTTGTCAATATTACTCTCCATTTTTTTTCGAGATTAATTTAGATTTCCCTCTGGAAAATAACAGACCCACCGGAAAGTTTCCCGATAAGTACAAAGCATTAAAGTTTTTTTGGCTCAAAAGGTTCACCTTGGCGTTGAAAACAATAACCGTTACTTTATGTTTATCCAAAATGGCCAGATTTCGAGAAAAGTGCTGCCAAACAGGCCGTTTTTGGCCAAAAGTGTCGAAAAACGCCGACAAGCAATGAAAAATGAAGACCAAAAATTGGAATAACGTGATAAATGAAAAGGTGCCGGACTACTCCTTTAAAGTACTTTAAAATAGCAAAATGGACTTCTTTTTCGAGAACTAAGCGGCGTTTTTTTACACCTAGGCATACTCTTTGCGTACGCTAGCGAGCTTATGGCTTTAATGCTTAAGGCGCGGGTGTCTTTAAGATGAATAGCAAAGTTATTTAAGCAGCCGCTTTCGCTTACGAAGAGGAAGCGCCCAAAGGTTAAGGGAAACGGGGGGGGGGGGGGACCATATGCCATCGTGACGTTCCACTCCTCGTAGAAAACCTTTGGTAATTTAAAAGTGAATGGTTTTTTTGTGCCAAGTTATCCCCAATCTGGCCCACCTGTTTGGTCAGTTGTGTGTCCATCATAAAGTTGTGGACGTGTTTCTCCGCCCTCGTAAGCTCCAGTTTCCTGGCTATCACTGCGACGACCATGGAAGAAGTGCAAGTCCCGAGGATTCCGGTGATCACCGCCATCGTCCTTCCACAGTTCGTGTGAGGGACGATGTCTCCATAACCAACGGAGAGGAAGGTTATGGCAACCAGCCAAATGCTGCTGATGTAATCCACGTCCTTCCGTCGATCGACACTGATGTATTCTCTGGAAGACGGAAGGTAAAAAGACAGAAAGTGATTCCAACCGTTCACATAGACGAAGAATCCATCCAGCCATGATCCATAAGGACGCCGTGAATATCATCAGCACAGTTCCTTAAACATTAGACTGATCAGTGCTGAAACCTAATATACCTGGGCAGAGAGTCATCAGCGTTTTGAGAATGAAACGGGCGTTGAAGTTGACTCTGTTCAGACCTGCGATACTGCGACTGCTGGCATCTGTGAAGAGTCTAAAGGAGGGTATGAAGGATCTTCAGAAGAAGACTACCTGGAGTGGAGGAGCATCACCCGACACAACCAGTAGAGACGGGCGAACATGATGATGGACAACATCACGTTCAGACTATGCAGCATCTGAAACCAAGTTTTGTACTCGGGCTGAAACAATGGAGTGATGCGGGAAAAGCGCAAAATTGGCGAAGACTTCAAGTGAGTTCTTTGAATTTGCCCCTATTTCCAGTAAAATACTTGTTTCTAAAGAAAAAGAAACCAGCCTTCGTGTTATTTTTGTCCCGTCCCCATTTGCCCAACTCGAGCGGCAGTGGACAGAGGGCGCAGACGAACAACTCGAGCATAATCTGAACCACTCTCCTGGCTGTCAACGACACTCGCCAGTCGTCGGCTGCGTTCGCATTCATAAACAACTGAAAACGAAGCTTTAATCTACGGAATAACCCCACCTGAACTTCAATCACATGGAAATATCCCGCGAAAAACAACAAAACTCCCGTCGAAATGACGATCATCGCCTTCAGCGTGAGACTCCAAAGTGAACCCTGCAGTATTTCTTAGAAACGCGATTTTCTTTGGAAATACCGTGTTTATTATATTGGCTGAGCGTAATTCATTCTCCAAAACCATTAGAACTGAAATACATTTGTTGTATTTTCATCTGATGTGCCTGCCTATTCCAATGATGGCGAATGTGAGGGCGCGATCGCACATCAGACGTCTCTTTTCGTGGAGTTGCTCTCTTTTAATCAAACGACCTCCGCTGAAACCAAATAGGTAGATGGAATAGGAAGAGGCTAGTAAAGTTTGTAATTTCCTAGAGAACACTTCAACATGCACACGAAAGCGAGAATCACGCACACGACAGACACGCGGCGACGGATGGGATTTAGATCTCAGGAAAGTACTCTTTCAAAACTTTGAAACTCGAAATCAATTTAGATTTGAAAATCCACTGTTTTAGATACAAACTTAGATTTTTTATTTTAGATACAAACTTAGACATTAGATTTCAATTAAATTTAGAAATTTTTTTAACTGTTCTATCTGAAAAAAATTTGTATGAAACATGTAATTTAGAAAATTCTGAAGTTGAACACCCAGAGGTTGTGTACCGTAACTTCATCGCTAGGTGCTCATGAGGTGCGAGTACTTCTTTTCAAAAGAAATGTGTAATACTATTGTATTAACTAAGATTTGGTTAAATAATAGCGTAAATTTTATATATTTAGTACTGAAAAAGGAAACTGGTTTAGTGCATCCGCCTGGGCGTGTCAAAGCGAGGACTCACGCTCACCTACCTGTCCAAGATTGCCCTCAAGCTGAAGAAAAGCAAAGGTTTAGTAAAAAGAAAGAGGAGAAGCAAATGAAAGCAAGGAGTGATGGCTACCTGTTGTCTTCTTTCTCATTCATTAAGGGAGTCTCCGAGTCATCGCCGTGCTTCTGGGCCTCCAGGTCATTCGAATACGCAATCGATACAGACTTCCGGGAGCTCTCTGGAATGATTCGGACTTTTCACACTTTCTCTATTCCTCTCTTTCCTTTTCTATCTGGTCTCTCTCTCTCTCTCTCTCTTTCCCCCTCTCTTTCCCCCTCTCTTTCTATTCCCATTACCACACCTGCAACGGATCTCTTCCTATCCATCCAAGACAATCCCTGAGGCCCCAGAATCTTTCTCAGAAGCGCCTGTTCCCTCGGAATATAAGCCATGCTCATCCTCCTCCCAGGCACAGGTATTTCAATCCAAGGCGGACTCATTCGGAACATGCTCTCGGAATTCGATCGTTGCTGTAGGGTCTCAAGACGAAAGCGTGAGGGATCCTTCCTTCTGTAGGAACCCCGTAGTCTTGGTCTCTCGAACATGTGGTAGGAGTCGCTGTGGGAGATACAGGAGGACTTGGCGGATGGGGCGGGGGAGGGGCAAATGTCGAATGAGAGCTGCTTCGGAACTGCCTGGATGTGGGGTGCCCTGAGGATTCCTCGAGGGAGAGCCCCGTTCTCCGGCTCTGGAGTGGTGGCCGCGCTGTTGGCTAGGGTTATGTCCATTCTACTAAACAGAAAGTAACAAAGAAGGATCAAGACGATGCAAAGATTACAATAGAATTATTAAAGGAAAGAATCTCAGGCAAAAAATCTTTGATACAACCTTTTCCAGAAGATTTACTCAAAACTTATTATTGGCAACCCTTCTCATAAGCATTGATGCCTAAAGAGACCATAGATCACAGATCCTGACGGAAATTGGGTGCGAGTCCAATTATCCGAAGAGAGTAGTTCAATTCTTTGTCTTTTCACTTCTGGGTCAATAAATAGCCAAGAATGCTAACAGAAACAGGGATTAATTAGGCAAAAAGCCTCATAAACAACGGGTTCCTGTGGGTCTGCGCCACAACAAACCGAGGCGGAAATACACGTTTTAGGAAAAGTCGCGCTTAGGTTGCAGAAGGAATCGACTATTGTAATTATGGTTTAAGGTAACTTTGGTCTAACGTAAAGTGACCTCAAATGGTAAGGTACTTAAGTAAGGTATAAGACGGGCAATGGACTGACCGAAGTAATGTGTTCTGATATTGAGGGAAAAAGGACTTTAGACATAAGGATACAACTTAAAGTTCTTCGCCAATTTTACATCATGCGTTTTTGTCACATCACTTCACTGTTTGAATTCGAATACTAAATTTCGACCATTTGACAAAGATACATTCTATACTCAGCCAATTCTTTGTTTTGGCGACCTTTAAATTGAATGTTTTTTAAGCAAAACAACCGTTTCTTTATGAAAACCAGAGGTAAAAATGGAATCTCAGGAGAAAAATGAATCCTTGGGGATAAATTGGCAGTGTCTGGGTGAATACTTGGAAAACAGGGAACTTTCATAGACAACTCTTAATTTGCGTGATCCCTCGCGAGAAAAACACAAACACGTTTCTCATTTCGGGAATTCGGCTGAGTTATAAAGTGGATGATTTGAAGTTGTTGTTGCTACAGTCTACACATGACGCCACATGAGAAACGGTGTTTATGTTTTCAGAAACACGTCACAGTTTATGATTGGTTTTCAGGGGGATAATTCATCCCTTGGCTATAATTGTGCTGTTTCTAATGCCTTTCTAGGGTTTTTCTAGCGTAGATGGTGGTGATCACTGTGGGACTAAGGGACCCTAAAACCATGAACATTGGATGAAGTAACTGACAATTTTAAAAGCATCTTACGAAAACTCTTTTCATAAATAAGTTTGCATTTAGGGGCTTAAAACTAGAATGTCTTAAAAATGCTTATTCTTGACAGAAAGGTCTTGTGTGTTGCCGTGTTGAGCATGGGGTGTCCTGTTTCCGAGTGCAGATGGGGGCGGTCTGACAACGGATCCGCGGATTATTCTCCACTTTGGCAAATGACCGCTCGCTTATTTTCAAAACAAGGGATGAGGCGGATAATCGACTGATTCCAGGGAGGCCCAGGACGAACGACCTCTGACGCACGGATTTCTCCTTTGGGAAGGATCTTTCTCAAATGGCGACGGCGGGAATTGAAAGACCTGCGCGGCCAATTTCATAATGGCACATCGCTTATGCATCGAAGGGATCGACGCTGATGCTAGCTTAATTGCCAGCCATCGATTGGCCAGGATACGATTATAGTCCTTTTTATTGCCTAATAAGTAATGTGGTTTAACCAATTTACTTGGGAACAAATCAGACGGAAAAAAGTTAGACCATTTTAATGCGCTGCCCTACAAAAACTAAATTATACTGGCTGAGAATTCAAAATATCCACATTAACAACAAAACAGTGGAATGATGTAACAAAACACACTATATAAAATTGGAAACGAGGCCATTGTACTCTCCGGCAAGTAAAAGTGCTCTTTTCACCATGCTCAGGCACTATGACGCAAGGGTTATCATTTACTAAACAACAATTCCAGGAAAGATGAATTTTCACTAACTTTAAGTTATATTTATGTTTTTTAAGGTCTAATTTATTTTTTATTTCAATTTCTAAAAAAAATCGATAGTTTAACAACTTCAGTACTAGTTTCTTTGTTTTTCCTACGGATTTTCGGAATAGGTAGGGTGTGAAAATTGGGGCAATGGCGCCTGTTTACACATATTGCAATCCGAAATGCATATTGTTGTAGAGAAGGATTAATGGATGTGGGAGAATGAGATTTCAGACGGCAATGTCTCTCGGAGGAAGCCTTTGAGAGACAGCACTTTAATTAAACCTCTGGAAACATCCACGCTTAAATTAAAGGTTTTCCTTTTTACCGTTTGGTAAGAGTTTCTAGCCGTGGAGTTGAGATAGTCTGATTTGATATTCATGTAACGCTATTCTTCTTTGACAGATTAAAAAATGACGGTTTTGTAAGAAAAAAGTAGATTTGGGTTGATTGATGAAAAAGAGTAGTGTGAGCTGAATGGCCGCCGTCCGCGTGAATACAAAGAGGCCATCTGGGTCCGTCTGGCTGTTTTCCTAGAAATTCACGCATCGAATTCGAGCTTTTTCCGCCCGGTTCTTCCGAAAGACTGCTTTCAGGTGGTTTTTGAACGGACCATTTGGTGGATGGAAGGATGTAATTGAGGGCAGTCGGTTGTCAAGACGACCACTCTCTTATTAGACCGACGATGGGAAAACACGGCCTTTGCACGGATGCATAGAGTCAGGGGGATTCAGAAGGTTTTCGACAGAAAACAAGGGGGAACAAAGAATGAGACATCCAGTTTATAGTTTGACCTTTGCACAATCAGACTACAAATCCGATGACAAGCTTAAAAGAGCCATTCAGAAAAAGGAGAGCAACGAAGCGACTGGAGACATATTGATAGTATGTTTGTAGTTTGATCTTTGCACAACCAAACTATACATCTTTAGACAAAAATGATTTGTTTTTAAGTTTTTAGAATATAACTTTTTAAACTTTTTATTCTACATGAAGATACTTAAAATAGGGTCACTCAGAACAGAGAACAAGGAAGCGCTCGACTCGACAATTCCCTAATTGGAAATCGGAGCAGTAGGATTCTAATTATTCGTAGTAGGGGAGATGAGTTGCCTAGATACCAAGGGTTATTATTCAAAGGAGCCACGCAGGCAGGAAAACAGATTTAATCCGGTGTGATATTGGAAGAAGCCAAGGAGGCCGGAAGCGGAGGGCCGCAATGCGTGTTTCCGGAGGAAAGGAATGATGGACTGGCGATTAGACCTTTAATTCAGACTTCTTCTGATCTTTTTAGAGGGGAATCGGAAGAGATTAAAGGATTTCCAATGGAAAATCAGAATGTTTACTGGTTTTGAGGTACTTGGCCTTTGCACTCTTTTAGGCTATGCAACTGTCATTAATTGAAAGCTGACCAAACACAATTGAGGTTATGGTAACACAAGTCATTCCAAAATCAAGAAACACAGTTATCACCCTTTGTCCTTTTCTTCTATTCTCTCTCTCTCTCTCTCTCTCTCTCTCTCTCTCCCTACCGCTATCTTCGGCACGTCTACCACCCAAAACTTCCAAACAGGTGACCAGGGTTCTATCCCGAACGAGTCATTTCTCTCTCAATTTAAATATGATTAGATAGAACTACAAAGTCTTTTGCTAAGTTCTGAAATATCGATTTAAAATAATGTGACAAGCAACAGGGCCTTACCGGGGCAACCAAAATCGTCATGGCCCGTGGGCATTCTAGGATTTTGGGATGTCTCTCTCTCTATCTCTCTATCTCTCCTCCTCTCTCTATTTCCTCCTCTCTCTCAATCACTCTGTCTCTCTCTTGGTCCGTTTATCTTCTCTTCTTTCAACCCAAAGCTCACCCTCGTGTCCCAGAACATCAAACTTGCTGCAGGCCCTCGGGAATCGTTCGTCCAGACTGCTGACCACTGCGTTCATCTTCTTCAGCGACCCTGCCCTCGACAGATGCGATGACGAATGCGACACCTGAACTCTTCCCTTACTTCTGCCTCCCCTTCCTCTACCTTCGGTGGATTGGGACTCCCAGTGAGCAGTGGTCGCAGCCCTTGTCCCAGGCCGTTCATCCTCATCCAGTTCATGGAAATCTGTGCCACATCGGTGTTCGAGTCGAAAGAGGACTGAGGTGACCTGCCGCCCAGCTGTCCTCTGCCCGAGGCGATGCCTGAACCTCCGCTTTGTTCCATCCGATTTCTCGGATAACGCACGCCTTGCAACATCGCACGTCACCCGAGATACGGGGATTCTATGAGAATCCGATAATTACGGCTCTCCAGATATCACAAATCAAATGAGGAGAATCAAAGGCTCCGAAGAATAAAGATCTCAAAATAGCCTTCGAGTCATCCGATTGAGGGGATTGTTTACTGTTTGTTCAAGTGCATTGGCAGTTGGGCTTTAACCACCGGAAATGACGAAAACATGAAAGCAGCGGAGAAAATAGTATTTCGATGTACTTTTAATTAACATTTTGACGAAAGTAAATAGAAAAGTGGTCATAATTCAGGAAAACTGTAAATCAACTTCTCCAAAAGTCCATAGGGTGGCTGAAACATAAGCCAGGCCGGACAAAGAATTCTAGGCGCGGGACGGTCCGCTCAGCCGACAAACCGTAGGATAAAACTCGTGCAGTTTTTGTCACATTACTCCTTTTGTTAAGCATGTGTAACCTACCAGCAGAAGAACAACCGCTGCCTCCTGCACAGGCAAAGGGGTCCCCCCTCATGATGGCCGCCGACCCTCCGCTGATCCCAGCCCGTCGTTTCCGCTGTTGTCGGTACTGAAATCACATATTAACTGAAGATTTCATAATTTCCCCCCAAAATATTTGAAATTCTCGTGATCTCCGCAACTCACACTGCCAGATCCCTCGTCTAGACTGTACATGTGTTGTAGCATCGGCGTTTTGAGCGTCATTTCTAGACAGGAGTGAGAGAGGAAAATGACAAGTCAGAGGATGGCTCGGACACAATGGAGACACGGAAAACAAGCTCAGTTTGACAAGGCGGTAATTAGCTGAGCAGAAACGGGAAAAGGGAGCAACGTGATCCGCAAATAGCAGACATAACTCTGTGGATAATCGACGGCTGCGGAAGCATACGACCCTTTGGATGAGACGGGGAAAAGGGAAAAACACCACAGAAGAGGAAAAGAGGGGTTTGGCAACATTTGGCAAAAACCTCAGCCGCGTTCTACTTCGCCGCCAAAACTACATAGACTTATTTGGCCGTAGCGTTGGCTGAGGATCGAATATAACAGCGTCAAAAGTTGAAATGTTAAGTGCTTGTTCAGAAACAGGGGAGTTATGTGTCAAAATCGCACGGTTCACAATTGACTGAGACCATACTTCCTTTTTTCCGTGGGTTTTTGAGGAAATGCCGATGGAAAAAAGTAAATATATCTCACGAATTGTTAAAGGTGTTTGTTCTCACGAGTCTTAAAAATCCACCAAAAACTGGCTTTTCCCCCAAACTACCAGGAAACGTAATGAAAGTGTGGTTTCGCATAGTGAAAGCTTAGTTGACTTTGCCTTTTATAGCCCAGATGACTTATGGGATAACACGTCAATAATAGCGCCTTTTATTTTTTGGATGGATTTGGAGGGACTGAACTGTGACAAAGCTCTCCAATGCACGTCAGTGTCAGTACGATCTAAAAAGAGACTCTGTTATTGAAAAAGGTTCCGAATCCGATCAAGAAGCCTGGGTCCAGTGACTAAATACTCGCATTTCCTGTTTTGATTCTGAAATTGAGATCCCTCTATATAGAAATGGAGCTGTCTCATTTGCACTTCTGAAGTACTTCGGAAGAAAAATTGTCCATGTGAGGGAGGTGATTCACTATTTCCGTCAGAGTTCCCATTGCCCTTTTGTGGCTGAATTTGGCTTCCACGAGGAGAAAACTCCCTTCGTGACAGATTTTATCAAATGACGTTCCGTTTACGAAAATAAGCAGGGAGACAGCATAAACAAGCCCTTTCGAGAATCTGTACAAATAAGCCCCTTTTTGAAAACAGAATCATCTTCTTTGAATATGAAACATATGATGTTAGACATTTGCTTTAACATTTACTCTTTTAAAGAAGATGATATCAAAAATCTTGTTATCCTAGTTGAGGCCATTAGCCAAGTGCTTGGATTCATCAAATGACATCCAAAACAGCAAATAGCTCGTATGTGGCAGTCGTAGATCAACCGACGGCCGGCGGGGGAAAAGTCTGGGAGGGGAAATTGAAATGGTTGGGATGGCCTAGGTGTTCATTAAGAGTCTTCGGAAGATTCGAAAACAACTTTTGGTCTTTGGCTGTCCAAGGGCAAATGGACAAGTTGAATTCAAAGCGGAGGGTAATTTGTTTTTCCGGAGTTTTGTCAAAGAAGTCTGCTGCCCAAATTAGTCTTCAAAAGACCGACCACAAAAGAATATTCCAAAGGTGATCTTTGAATTTTAAGAACTAAGTTTTAAGTTCTTGGAGATTAAATAACTTTCTCTTAAACAAAACAATATCCCACTGTTTCAGTGCGAGCACTACTTAAACAGTTGCTTCAACTGAAACTCAGCCAGGAAAATCAGTCGATGTAGTTTTAGCGGTAAGTTCAACGTAGCTGTGAAAAGGATGTACAGTTCTAAATCGCGTGGTTTCTTTGCCATATTACTCCACTGTTTATGTAATACTACTTAACGTTTCTAATGGAAATACTCAGGCAAACCCTAAAAGCTAAATATAGTAAAGCAGCTTTGACTATAGTTATTCATAAAAGATCAGCTTTGTGATCAAAGCATCAGAATATCCATAAATCGGATCAAGAAGTGCCTAAGACCCCCATTCATGGCTGATTTCTGTCTCCAAGTGCTTCCATCTAAGCCCTAATCCCTAATAATCGTCTTTTCCTGGTCTTCCGCAGTCCCAGAAGACTAAAAAAGAGGGAATATGAGTTGGATTAGGGCTCAAGCGGCCGAGTATGATGAGGCTGCCAGATGGAACTGAAGATTGGACTGGAAGATTGCCCCCAGCAATAAATGTCAATATTTTCTCTTTCTTCACTGAAAGTAGGTGAAATGGGAGGGGAGCAGTAGTTTCGAAAGGTTGGAATGTACTTTTCTCCATTGGCTCTCGTCAGAGGAATAATAAAAGTGGGGAAAACAAGGGAAGGCTTCTGTTTAAGTGCACCAATTGGACAGGGGAACACACAAGGCTGAAGAGTACATTACGAATGGGGTAAACGTTTAGAAGGAGGGAAGAAATGCAAGGTTTATGTTAGGAAAAGCAAGGGCAATCTCAGAAACGTGTTATTTAAATATTTTTGTCCCAACATTTTATATATTAAAAGTAAAAATCACAGTAACTTGTCTGACCATCGTTAAAAGGCCGTATGAAGCTATTTCGAAGGATTCTAGTCTTATCTTCTTTGCCCTGCACAGTTGCGCTTCGGACCCAGAATTGCTCACTTGTTGCCTGTATAAAATTCTTTGACTTTAGAATATTATAATATAAAAATAGTATTTGTGTTACATTTGTAATTTGCTGCAGGAACTCTTCCTTTTACTACGAAGCCTGCCATAATCGCTGCGGGACCCTGCTTGTGTGTGCCTTGCGAGGTGCTGTCGCGGCGTGGAACGAAAAATCACATTTTCCTTCGTTCTCAAAGTAAACTTAAAATTATATTATCATATATACCACGTCGGAATCTACAAAAGAAGGGCAGCAAAATGTTTAGGTCGAGTTTTTGATTTCGCTCAAGAAGTGTCAAAATTTCACACCGCGTCGCGGCACGCACACAGTTGAATTTTACTTGCTGTCGTGGATATTTGAAACCAAGCTGCGTTGATTTTCAAAGGAGAAAAAAAATGAATTGAAAACTAGGTACTTTACCCAGTTTTGAAAACCAATTGAGCTTAAAATGCTACATTGAGAGGATATACCTCGGAAGGCGAAATGGGTGTTGGATTGCCGGAAACGGCGCCCTTTCGCCCTTTTTGCTCTTCCCGGAGAGGGTCGGTGCAGGGTCCTTTGAGAGGCCACGCGACCCGATCTAATAAGACGAGAGACGAAGAATTGCATCAGCCGAAGATTCAAAACGATCTCTTCAAGCGGAACTTTTCGCTTTAGGAAGTATTTAGGATCTATCTTAACGGAAGTCAAATGAAAAATTCCATAGTAGTTAAATTGATAAGAAACATACAGTCTATTTCTTGTTGAATGTTTCAAAAACAAGGAACCGCTTATAGAATGTTTACGTTGTTTTTGCTTCCAAAATTGGCAGTTTCCGTCAAAACAAATGTCGCCACGTCACGACACAACATTCTTCTGGGCTTCATAGGGAAGATGAATAAAAATGGTGGCTGTTGTTTGTCACATAAAATGAAGCACTTGAGAGAGTCGAATGTCGCCAGTAGCCAATTAATCGCCAGTCTCATATTCAGCTATTCCCCAGGCGTAATTCGCAAAGGTCGTAGGTCGAAATGAGCCCTTCCTTTTCCAGAGTACTTGTCGTAAACCGGCTGCCAATTACCCAACTGCGTCATCCTTCAGTCGTAAGGGAGGTCGTTTGGAAGCAACGTGGAAAAAGAGAAAAGAGGGATAGGGACAGCTCTCCTTCTCTTGATCCAAAGGAAGGATTAATAGAAAGAGAGTAAGTTCTCTAAGAATTAGGGCTAAAACAATTATAATGGCAGAATTTCAAATGTCAGTTACAAAAATAGAAAACTGAACGACTACATTTTTTGTTGGATCAGGGCGAACCGCTATAAAGCCACGTCAAGGCGCCTATTCTGGGCAACAAAGATTTCCAAGAAAACGTTGCGTAAAAATAAGTTGTTCACCGAACTTTACGACTTAGTGCCGCTATCAAAGTTATAAAAAACGCCATACTTCTCACGGGCCGGGCTGACCGTTTTTGCTGCCCTCAAAAATCGATTAAAAATATTTTAATTTGAAGTTACGCAATCGGGTCAAACCGAGGTTTTTGTCGGGTCGCGTGCATTTAGTGAAGAATGTAAAAACTGGATGAGTAACTTTACCTTTGAGAGACATTTGAGTAAATCGTGAATGTCAACTGAACAACAGCTTTCCAACATAACAACAACAGTGGCCTTATGCGTTGAGAAGTAATTACGACTGGGTTAAACAGAAAACAGCGGAGGAATTGAGGGGAAATAGAAAAAGTGTATTTCTCTCCTGAGATATCTTATTTGAGTGGTAGGATAACACCCACTCATACTTCCGTCTCGAATTAACACATTAACATTGATATTCAACATTACTTTTATGGTAGATGTATAAAAACAAAATTTTATGGCATTTTGCCAGATTTTTTGATATGGCCTTTTTCACCTACATGAGCGATGGAGCTAACCACTTCTTTTAAGTTTTCAAAAACACAACAGGGACAACGAAGGAACCAGGGAAATACGGCAGTGGCCTGTGGGCAATGACTATAAATCACAATGAAAGTGCCCGAAACGAGGCACTTTTCGGGGAAAACGACGTAAAATACATGAAACTCTGGCTGTATCCGGGGGAGCCGTGTGTTCACTGGAAAACATCATCTTTGGGGGTCGCTGCCTAATTGGAGTCTCACGTGTCTAAAGAGGACATGTCGTTTTCGTGTCGGGACCAGAAAGCGAGTTTCTATTTTCAGACTGACGACGGAATGGGAAACAGACTGATGTCAGACAGCCGGGTCTGTTTCCGATGCAAGCATTCTTGCATTCAGCCACGGAAAACACGCAGAACGGGTCGGAGGATGCACCAGGGGTACTGTAAGAAGCTCTGAAGATCTCAAGGGATACAGCGTGTTCAAGACTGGGAATAAAAGAGAAAAGTGGGATTTAAAGATGTTTTATTGGGTTTCAAACTACAAACTTTCAATCTACCGCTTTGGAACCACATTGGCATCCAAACATCTCTGCTTGCCAATTATCCAAGCTTAGTTTCTGATTTTAGTGGTCTAGTAGCTAAGGCGCTATCACTAGAAGGGTTACAAGTTCTATTCCACCCCGAGTCAACACAGGTAACCACACCCAGGTGACGGTTCAATGGGTTGTAGAACAGGAAGAAAGCCTGAACTCTGTTAGTTAAATTAGCCTATGGTTACCACAAGAAAATGCCTTGAACGGGCGAACTTTACTATTAGTTTCTATTTTGTTGGTCCTGACACGTATGAAATAACAAAAGACTGCCTTAAACGAGGCATTG
Source organism: Oscheius sp. G VE-2021 (assembly GCA_022343465.1). Taxonomy (NCBI): domain Eukaryota; kingdom Metazoa; phylum Nematoda; class Chromadorea; order Rhabditida; family Rhabditidae; genus Oscheius; species Oscheius sp. G VE-2021. Next base: position 1,735,060 of record JAJQXH010000025.1, read on the forward strand.
CAGGCTGCTTCCTCTATAGAATGGAGGAATGACCTTGTGTTTTGTGAGGTGATAATGAATGCAAGGGCCTTTCCTATGAATGAAGACGGCTCGAGGGCCGACAATGTGAGGGAACTTCGTTTGAGAGACAGCCGTTCCGAGCCACTTGGACGGCCGAGGGAGGAATAGCCAACGAGAGAGATCAAAATCAAGCGATGACGTTCGTCTCCTTACCGAAAGAGACGAAGTTTCGGGAATTCTGAGCTTGATCTTTCTTAAGTTCAGATGCTTGGATGCTATGAACGTCTCACAGTGAAAGATTGAAAGGAGCACTCAGAAGAAGTGAGTTGAATTGGCTCTTTTCTCATTCTCTCCATGAGGAAATGGGAATAATTAGACTAATTGTGCGCCAAACGCACCGCAGCGCCCTCTGACGTCATGTAGCACCAGCTGCCGTGTCAATCAGCGCACGGCTTTTCCGAAAAATCGTGCACCGGCCATGCATCGACAATTAGACGGGGGATCAGCTGTCCTTTTTCAACCATTCGAATTTCATGCGATTTGGGGACAACGGCGTTTACGAGCTGCGTTTGGACCTGCTAATGGGAACAGAGGGAAGAGAGGGGTCTTTTTATCTCTTTAAAACCAACTATTAGTTTCTGAGGTGTCGTATACTAAAGTATAACTGTGGGTTTTACACTAATGGCCGCGTGGTTGACTGCTGTCGGAAGTAGGTTTTTGCTCCAAAGGGGGCACAAATTAAATATCGCACGCGATTTGCAAATCTTTACGATGCAGTAAAAAGCAGGGTTGATTGAAATACCTGGCCTAGTACATTCCATTGACCGATAGCCACACACTATTCTTCAGTGTTGTTCTATTGAAACATTTGATGTATGCTATCAGGGGTTCATTTCAAAAAGAAGATTTAAAAGAGCCAACTCACATAGGTTATTGAAACATGTTCGGGCTTCAGAAATCCAAGCAATGCAACTGACCAAACGTTTTTTGGTCAGATGTCCGGAATTGGATTATAATGACTTCCAAATCCGATTCGATTTGCGCTTTGAACTCTATGAATTGACCTAAATAGGGAATACTCATAGCCCATAGATGAAGTTTCATAGGTGCTCATTGGGCTTTTCTTAGAAAACCATTGCAAAAGGCAAAATGTTAAGTTTTCAAGGGTATCCATGGAATTCGCCTGCGGATCTATTACTCATTAGCAGAAGTGGCAAAATTTTGGGCTGACCCGGGCCGGTCCAACAAAAATTGGATAGGACTGGTACGGGGCCGGCTCGCTCCGGGTGCCCCATATCAATGAGCCAAAAACAAGATTGGGTCATGGATTTCCGGGAACCGCCATCAAAAACTCGGCCTGACTATCTCTTCAAGAATAATTGACCGTATCCCTTTCGATTGCAAAAGTTAATCAACATTCAAACTCATGAAGAAATAGTTTTCGGAAGGATTGTGACTTCTACAGTGCTGTGAACTCTTTCTTATCTTTCATGAATAGTCCATCTGCGTTCTCGAATGAGCGATCTCCCAAACACACGCCATCCAAACATTCCCAGAAAGTGTTCCCATTTTTAATTGGACTCGCTTCTAATAACAGAGACTCATGGTTGTCTTTAATTGCTCTATTCTTCAGCTAAAAATATGTTTTCCAACAATTATTCAAAAAAAAAATGAATTGAAATAACTAGACAAGGGAGTCGGTTGCCAGGCGATCCGACTTCGAGGCCGTAATTACCCCATGGGAACAGGGAAAGTGGCCAAGGAACCAACGGAAACAGAAGAATTCAAACATCAGAGTCTGTAGGAGAGAGGGAATGCGAGAGAGGAGTTCAACACCTAATTTTAACAGAGTGTGGCGATGTTTGCTTTTGTCTCTGTCCTTTCCCACGCCACAAACCTTTATTTTCCTAAAACGGCCCTCGAATTCAAAAGCAACGAACCCTGTAGTCGACGTCATTGCAGGAGTTGTAGAGGGATTCCACGGAGGCACTGGCTGGGTGCTCCATGGAAGAACCCATCACGGAGTCCCACAACTGCTGCTGCTCTGTCACTGACATCGGAGAGGCCGACGAGAGACAACGACCTGAAGCAATTGAAGTTTTAACTTCTGGAACACTTAAAAATAGGAAAAATAATTTTACAAAGACGTTCAATGCATACCACACTATCTTACAAGCATGACAATATTCGGGCAAAGAAAATTTGGGGTGCAGGCAGGCCTTGGACCATGCTGGTTGCCTTGCTTCCATGTCAGGAAGCAAATGACCGAGTTTTGAAAGGCGGGCCTGCCCGGGTCGGCCCTCAGCCATGTTTGGAGAGAAGGAATCATGACCACACCCTACTTCAGTGGAAATAACTTGTGGCGCAACTGGCTAAACTTCCCAAAAAAGCAACCAAAGCCCACGCACGCCACATGCAATTGCACGCACTGTTAGCCAAAGGAGGGATAATGATTCAAGTGTCTTTTAAATGAGATTTTATCCTTCTGTCCACTGGAAACAAAACGTCTCAGGCTATGGTCTTGCAAAAATTACAATCAAGGGAACCCTTACAATGGAAAAGGGCCTTCTGAGGCCCCTCCAAGAAAGGCTGACTGTTGTGTGTGCCTGCTAGGTGTGGTTGTGGTCGGAATTGGGTCCTGAGGGGATTGACGCCATGAATCGACGCATAATGACCACAGCCATTCGAATATGTTGACATTGCAGTCTGTTGACGGCTTTTCGAGTATTTCGGCTGCCAAACAGTGAATGTAAACGAAAGTTCCGGAAACAGAAGGGCGCAATGAAATCGAAGAGATTTCTCTTTGGCAACAAAGACTCTCTGCAGAACAGTAAGGATGCTTCAGAAGAGGAAAGGGGCGGGGTTGCGGCAGAGTACAATCAGACATCGACATGACACATGCTGATGGAATTAGAGGAGAAGCACGCCACAAACTTCCACATTTGGTCATCAGGCCTTTTGGGTCGGGATTTCAGATTAAAAGTGTTGGGGAAAGGAGCATAATTGCGAAAGGGATAATAGCATGGGAACAGGTGCTAATTCTCAGGGAAGAGGTCGGAAATCGGCCAAACAGATGGAAATTGAATATGATTATTCTAAAAGACTTTTGTTTTCAAAATGTTTTTCTTGATAAAAGTATGTTGCTTCCTAGTCACTTTGGCTTTTTCCATGTCTCTTTTTTGCTCTCTCTCTCTCTCTCTCTCTCTCTCTCTCTCTCTCTCTCAGTCTCTCTCTCTCTCTCTCTCTCTTTTCTCTTACTCACTCAATCACTTTCTATTTTGGGTGTGCAGTACGTGATAACTAGCTAAAAGTAAGTGCCCCAAGTCAATTACCTCTCCGCATCCTCTAATCATAAGTTCAACTGCTGTTTTGCCTTGCAACTCCACGTGTATCATTAAATCAGCCTTGCACGTGATAGGCAAGTATCTATAAATGACTCTTCCAACTGAGAACAGGCGCTCCCTCAATAAATCGCATGGCCGAGGGTTCTTTGGTTGAATGAGATGTTCCGAATGATCCAACGGGAAACGGCAATAGTACAACTCTTTTTCTAATTGACGCCATTACCATTACATGAAAGTGCCAATGGAAGTTTTGTTTCTGATTGTGATGTATTCTTGTCATAGAAATAAAGCCTACCTTTTAGCTTCATTTTGAAGGGGAGATAATGAATGATCGGGGCGCATCGTGAGTTCTCTATGCTAATCTCAGAACAAACAATGATCGGAAGGGTTTCACACTTTCACGGGGGTCATTTTAAAAAGAAAAGGAATTCAAAGGATGAAAGAGGTATTTTTGAAATTTGGTTTGAAAGTTTGCAAAACGGGTGCCAATATTGCTAAACTGTCTTGAGGACGGACTGAGCGACCTGGTCAAGAATTTGTCGTGTGAATGACCCAAATTGCAGTTCGAGTGCATTTTCGTTTGAAACCCGTTATCGTTATATAGATTTGAAAGTAAAGTAGAACTAAACGACGCACATTATCAGATAAAATGGGTCTCGAAGCAGTTGTGTGCGGCGGAGCACAGTTTTTTTCTCGGTTGGGTCAGTCGGGTGATAAATTCGAAGGAACCCACCCTGGTGCTGTTTGAGAGTGGCGTTGACGACTGTGCTGAAGGACATTCTGCTAGGACGGAGGAGTCGCGAGGGAGAACATTCTGAAAAGAGGCTGAGGAAGGGAGGAGGGGAGACCTGGCACCCGGAGCAATGGCCCCACGTCCTCCAGGCGACGGGGCATCGACTCGCTACGCAACATTACTTCTACAAATACACTACTTTGAAGAAAAAAAACCTACAGAATGAGAAAGAAAAGAATTTAGTAAAAAATAAACTTTAGTTATGATTGACGCTAAATTAGTTTTAGTAATTTGGGGAGGGGAAGAGGGATTTTACAAACGTGTAATTGACGCAAGCCCACGAAAAGTTCATTTTGATCCGACTTCTTCCCATGTGCGGCGTTCCTTCATTTTCAGTTTATATTGTTCAATTTCGGTAAGTCACTTTTTACAAAAGATATACATGTAATCAGTTTTATTCGTTCACGATGAAAGTACAACCAACATTAACTGTGCTGGATTGGATGTGCAATCAAAGAGGAGATGGACGGTGAGTTTTTCGTACCCCTCTCCCAAAATTGAATTTGTCGATAAAATTCATTGATAAAATTAGGAAGACATTGAATCTAGGCATCGATTAGTTGAAATGAATAGTTGAATGGCTGAAAACAAGGTTTTTGTTGAGGATAATCGGTTGTTTCGGCCAGGGGGTGGCCCATTATTAATCACGATGTGTCCCCCTGTGTAACGCGACGGCCGCTTGAAATCACCTTTCCACACTTCTCTTATTTCCGCAAAACAAACGACAGGTACTCCCAGAATTCCCACTTTCTTTGTTTTCTTCGCCTTTTCGATAGAAATTGAACTTTTGGGATGAAAAGTTTGAATCACTGTAAGGGACACAATTTCCGAGGTCCACCTTTTTCTGATGGTAAAACAGCCAAACGTGTCAATTCAGAAAAAGGTTACTTGCAAATGAACCAAACCCTAGTTTTAAGTTTTTTTTGTAAAAGAAACTATAATTAAAGTACATTCAGTTCAAAACTTGTCTTATTTTAAAGGAACTTACGTGTGCTTCGAACGATGTGAGGAGGTGACACCGGGCAGGCAGGCAAACTTTCGGGCGGAGGGGTGTCGTGACTGAAAATGACTGGATTTCAGTTAAAACTATTTTCAAAAAGTATAGACAACATAGAAAAATTAGAACTTGCTGTTTTTTTTCGATAGAAAATCTTCTCAAAACGAGAAGTGTAGTTCTCACTTAGTGGTGAAGTAGAATCCGCAAATCACTTTCAAGTACTTTTTGTTTGTATTAGCTTTTGAAGACTAATCTCAATGTAGTTCAAGGTAATCGAAATACGAAGATCCATAGAATATGTTCGTGGCAGAACTCGAGGCGTCGTGGGTGAAAAAGACTGCTCTTCAGCCACAATCGACCTCTGATGACACGCCGCCCGGCTTATGAGAGAGAAACCAACGAGATATTGCGGCGAAGGAGGGCCTCAGAGGAGGAGGGAGGTGAGGGAAAGGGAAGAAGGAAATATTAAGATAGAAAGGTTAGGATAGAATGGAAGGTTGAAACAGATGACAACTGATTGAGAATGGCGAAAGCGAGGGGTTTGAAAGAAAGGAGGGCACGTGATGTCTCAATTGATACTCCTCAATTGCGAATATAATGACTCAGAAATCCTTTCACGCCTATCTCCAGAAGAGACAATTAGACTTCAATCTTAGCGTAGCTTCTGAAAGGACTGTTGCAAAGCCAAGTCTGTCCAAATGGGCTGTGCATGTGATAATCGTTCTGTCCCCGTCCTGCAGCCGGTGCTTCCGCTGTTTGCGAATTCCCTTCGTCGTTGAAGCATAAAACTGGCGTTTCTCCAAAGGTCAAGGGACGAACATTGGTGTTGTCCGGTGGCGAACGGAAGTGCGCAAGACCCGTAATTAGCCACACACAAAGCGCCAGGTTTCATTCTGGGCAAACACCTTTGGTCAAAACGGAGGAGGGTGACAGAGCGAATTAGGAGAGACGGCGGAGGATCTGGGGATGGGGTGGCAGGGTGACATTTGGAGCGAACCCTTTATACTTGGCCTCTGCAAAAACCCTGACCTACGGGGGGATAGAATTTCTAGCGTTAGCGCAGCGATAATGAGCGTGTCAACTAGGAATAGCGTGACGTCTCCCAAAAAATCGAAGATCGGTTTAAGTGAATGTCTAGTTTTCTTTACAATTCTGAGTCAAAGATGACATAAAACCTTGTGCACCCCAAAGTGCGCATTGTAAAGTGTTTGGCTGAGTTCTTAAAATAACTGACACCAAAGGACAGGAATCGGTCTTGGGCGTGGTGTGTTAACATTTGTTTACAAGCATTGACTGGGTGAAATACAGCTGTCGAGAATTTATTTATTTTCGTTTTTAATGCAGGAAATTGGAAAAGTTCCTTCGACAATGGAATTAGGGGATGAAGGGATCAGCGCTCTTTCATTCAGAAGAGACTGAAAGCGTATCATTCAATTTGGAAGTAATTTCATCAACTTTGAAGATGAGGATTGAAAATTGAAAGTTAAAACTTGGATCTTGAAAAGACATTAAAATAATTTCTAAAGTCGTGGCAATCATAACTAGGGAATATGCCTGGGGGAAGCAGGAGAAAGCCAAGCCGCCCAATGTGGAGCCCAAACGGCACGCCCGGTCCGTTGGTAAAATTGGGTTCTCGTAATCTTGATTTTACAGGTTGATGCATTATCTAAACTTTTTCTCTTGGTAACTCATTACTTTAGAAGAAAAATGAGTTGTCTGAGTGGGGACGGTCTATGTCTGCCTGAATTTGTTTGTCTAGCAACCTTCTCTTCCTAATGACGTATAATTTTCTAAGATTGTCGGTTGGCCAAAGACAACTTCCGACTCTTAGAAGTTATCTCCACCAGATGACGAATAGACATTTTGGCGTGAAAGCACAGAGCTACAGATTGTCTGTAAACCTTCCTCTGTGTCTTGTGATGGGCCTAACAGTTGCGTTGGCCACGGCGTGTGAGCGTCGAGTGTTTGTGTGGCTGAACTGCCCATAATAGCTTGTCTCAAATCAATTGGGTAATGAAGAGCTGGCGTTTATCCGCCGGCTGACGATTGTCCAGCCAGCCGGCTGTCGCCTTCAATCACAACCAAAATGCCCCGGGGCGACTGCGCAACCACACGGGTGATAGACCTTCTGAAGACGCTATTATGCGTTTGATTGAAACAATTAAGAGTTTCTTGGATACTTCATAGGTCTGAAAACTCTTTTTTTATTGCACAGAAAATGGGTAGTTGTGTCCAAGTAACTTTTAATCTAGTCTTCAAAGTTACACAGGCCGATTTGGCATTGATTAAGTATGAGTGGAGTGATGTGGTAACAACTTCAGTAATCGTAAACGTAATAAATCTGAAGTGCAACTGTTGAAACAGTAGATTGGTGTTGTAAGAACAAATCTGTAGAATTGGGGAAGGCACCATAATTTCGATATCGAAACCAATGGAAAACCACCCTTGAAATACAGAAAATAGTTTCTGTTTCTATCGTTTCCCAAGCATGTAGATCATGTTTTTGCATTGTCTCCAGGTGAAAAAGGAAACAGAAAGTGGAGACAGAAACCACAAAAGAGGAAGAGAACCCCAAATGAAAAACTGGCATCTGCCACTCTCATGCTTGTTTTTCTCTTCAATTTGTGGGCTAAACAAAATCAAAGCAATCGATGGAACCCTTCTCTGGAATTCTGGCGAAACGTAATGGCTGGCAGTGTTATTCCGTATGAACTTGAGGCTGAAAACAGCGAATTCTTAACCAAAATAGAGGTTGGACAAAGGACGCCGTTTGGCTTTCGACTGGCGGAAATGGTGGGGGAGGAGGTGGATTCGGGAAGGAACAGAGGGGGAGGAAAGCAGCTTCAATCACCTCATATCTACATTTTCTAAAGAATAGTTTGTGAACCAAAAGAAAATTTGTTCGTCTTATAAAATTCACTCACATGGTCTTCCAGATGACCCTTGCCGGTCGTTCCTCCACTCCGTTCTTCAGAAGCACAGGGTAGTGGTTCACCTGAATCTCTTAGATTGCCACCCTGCCTCCCACCTGAAGCGAAGGGTGTCTTTTCATATGGGCGGGCTGTTCCTGGGGAACGTAGGCCGACTTTCGTCTGGCTGGCTGCTGGGGACTCTCTGGGTCCCCAGATGGCGAAGGGGAGGCTCCTTCGCTTATCAGTTTAGCCATCTGAAGGAGAAGTTAGTTTTCGGTTATAAAAGCAATGATAAAACGGAATGGCAAAGCGTTTTGAGAGATACACGGGGTTATTTATAAAGTGTTTGTTTAGACGTATTCTGACGAAGCCAATTGCTTTACGGGCAGAAGACAGATTACTCTAATATAGGGATGCTCCTTTGGTCTGTAGTCTTGTTTTCTAATGAAAACTATCTTAACTATTCGTTAGATGTCGCCAGGGTTTACAAAAGTTACCTGTTTAAAAAGTTTAAAAACAAGGGCCAGGGTTGGGTCGGAGAGAGACTTTTTTAATAAATATGCATTCAGATTTAAGCAGGAGGTATATATCATAGTTTTGCTTTGCCTTGGGGATAAATTTGTGAAAAACGAGATTATAAACAATTACGGAGTGACACATTTGAAATGATATCATAATTTCCATATCTAGACAGCGTCTTCTAGAATACCGTAATTTAATTCTGAGGTTTTAAGAGAAATCTTTTATTTCGTTAAAACTGTAACTAATAACTTTTATCTATCGTCAATCCTTGTTCTTGGATAAATGCCAAATTCAAAATTTATACGCCCCAAAGTGCGTATTGTAAAGTGTTTGGCTGAGAAAATTGTGGCATTTTTCCAGGAACTGGGATTTCCGCTGACCTTTTCGTGGTCACCATGTTTCTTCTGTGTGAAAAATCACATATAGAATTTTAATTACGGAATGTTGTGGCAACAGTTTTCGGTTCGGTGGGAAATGAATATCCCTTGATTGTTTTGCAAAACCCAATGAGGTATGAATTATGAAACACGGCACCAAAAATTTCTCTGGGACACGTTTTTGAATTAGTAATAGATTCAATATACTAAAAATTCCTTCCTTTTAGGATTTCTTTTTATAAATTGATTTTATCATGAGGGTTGTTGTTAAAGGAAAGTCCAAAAAGAGACAGGAGAGAACGCCGTCCTTAGAGTGGCGTGGCAATTGGATTGTGGTCTGGCGTAAGGAATGATGTTCCCGTGGAAAGATTAGAAACCGAGGGAGGCTGACCGAGGACGGAAGGATTGGGAGGAGGGGCTCAGCCACAACAATCGCCCATTCCGCCAATCTCGGATTTCCGGCGTCCGGTTCGTGTTCGACGGCGTTGAATTGCTTTTGAGGGTCGAGTGACCGATTACTTTAGAATTTTGTTTTTAGCCAAACGAAACGCCAAAACAACGGAGCATTCACGGCAGAAGAGGGAGATTGGGCAAGGGAGATCTACTTTTAAAAATCCTGGCCAATTTGGTTGACATGACTAAGTCACTTGTCAAATAAAATATTTTAAATCGATTTTTCAATGTAGACTAATTTTTAAACTCAGAAAACAATGTGTAGTCTCTCAATCAATTTTGATTTGAGAAAAACGAAGTGCACCGGCCGGATTCGAACCCTGGTTTGACTGGGTGGCTCGGGTTAACGGATCAGAGCGGAGGGTTACAGAGGAAGAGAGAGAGAGAGAGAGAGAGAGAGAGAGAGAGAGAGAGGTAGAGGGTATTGTCAGAGGAAGAGAGAGGTATAGTGAGTGAGTGAGTGAGAGAGAGAGAGAAGGAGAGAGAGAGAGAGTTTGGTTATGTCTGCCAAGCAAGTTTCCACATAATTTAAGTGGTTGTTATTTTCAGCCACAATAAAATCCTTTCCCAATTGCACAAAGGCCCTAAACGGTTGTGAAATTGTCCTTTAGAGGTTCAGAGAAAACTTCCTGGGCCTTTATGAATAATTTACTTTTTATAAAGTTCAGCGTCAAAAACCATTCCTTTTTGCAACACAATTCAAGGAATGACAGGCAAAGGTCATTTGACACTCGAAAGGGTCTCGATAATAAAGATAATAAAGCTGGGATCCGAAATGTTCTCAAAACCAAAACATCTATCCTTATATACATTTGAAGGTTTTCTCTCTCTTGGTTAGCAGCGCAACGTGAAATTTCAATGAATAGACCTTCTCATTTTCAGAGAGTTGAAAGGGTTGCGCGGTGATTAAGCGAGGGAAGGGTACCAAAGTGCGGCCGCCATCCGTGGAGGCGCGAAGCGCCGGAGCGGTCGGCCGCACTTTGGTACCCGACCCGAGCGCTCACCCAAAAAGTCGGTAGTTCTATTGAGGCCGCGAAGCGGCCCTGAGGCGGCCGAAGGCCGTCCAATCCAGAATGAAAAGACCCGCGAAGCGGGGCTTTGAATTCTGGTTTATATATAACCGAAGGAAGAAGGGTTATTTCGAGAGAGCCTAGTGGCAGTTGGAATGAGACGGCTGCTAATGAGATTGTCCGCGAGAGTTCTTCATGAACTGCAAAAAGAGCCCTTTGGTCTGCTGAGAATTCTCAAAACAAATGAAATCTTCCCTGTGGCCGCTCTGAAATCAAAGTGTAATGGCTGCTGCACTACGCTTTTCATTGTAGTCGCCCTCATTTCCATTCCTCCTGGCATTTCGACTAAAGGTTGCCTTCGGACGGGAATACGTTTTTTCAACGTGGGTTGCCTCATTGAACCGTGGTATAGCGGTTAGCATTGCGATCAACAACGGGCGTAGTTCATAGTTCGAACCGGGCCACTGCCTTTTAAACTCTCTCACGCAGTTAGAATTCTTTTTCCTTTTTCTTAAGAAAGAAGAAGACATATGAAACGCAATCACAGGAAGGACGTGTCAATGCGGAGACATCTGGGTGTTTTTCTGACGAGTCATCCGCTTGGATAATTGCATTAATCGTGGCGGACAGCCCAGAATAGTGGTGGGCGGTGGAGTCGAGGATATCAGCTGACGGAATTTAAAACGACATACCGCATTCCACCAATTTTACATCTTGCGCTTTGCCATATTACAAACACTGTTTTAATGTGTATACTCCTTTTTGTTCCTGTTAGTCCGCTTTGTTTGTTAAACTACCAAACAGAAGGACTAACAGGAACAAACACACAGGAACAAGTGTTCTGATCTAAAAGTAAAAGAAGAAAAGGCTTTCCTTTGTTTCATCTGAGGCTCCTGTGGGAAAGGGGCAGAGTTTAGTGATGCGGTCGTAATTCGTCGGCATGGCCAAGTCAGAAATCGGGAAAAATTGAATCCGGGACAAGATAAACACTCGGGCTGTTTACGAGGGAGAGAAAGGATTGCGACGGTAGAAAGAGAGAAGGAGGATGGGAGGAAGACGGATGATACCAGGCAGACGGCTAATCGCATCGGACGCTGACAGACGACTGAGGGAACGCCATCTCACGGAGGCAGGTTGGATTTCCAAGGGAAGGGAGGAACTAGAAGACGAAACACTTGGAGGCCTTGTACTTCCTTGGTGTTAGAAGGGAACGGGTCAGAAGGGAACATAGTCTAAGGCGTTGAATTTGCAGTTTGAGCTGCCCAATTGAGTGCATTATGCGCAATATCCAGGGAAGGGGAAAATTGGCCGTGGCGGTGTGTCAATTATAGCAAGGGGTCTGTTTGAGACGATTAAAAGCGGCAGTGCATTCGGTATGAGCCGAGTGCTAGACACTTGCAATGAGATTACTAATGGCCGCGCGCCTCCTTCGCAGTCAAATCACGAAATGCGATTGGGATTACGTGGGAGAGAGATCAGCCGAAGGGACAACACATGTCGTTGGATTTCATCTCTTCTATCCACCACATGGAGACTAACAACGGTGGCTCGGGCCTGCCCGGCTCCAAGAATCCTCGGCTCTACCCGTCCCCGCGTTTCGAGAATTTGAGGATAAAAAGAACAAGTAGGAAATCCACTTAGTTTTTATCCTTCAAAAGATAAAGAATGCGACTTAAATCATGCAAAAGTTCTTTATTCTATCTGTACTCACATACGGAGTCTAGTTAAATTGAGTAACATTACCGTATTTCTATGAAAATCAATGTTCCAATCAGATATTCTCCTTAATTTGGCCATAAAAACGTCCATAAAATGTCTGTGGGCAATAATCTAACCAAATCGTAAATAAACTTGTGATTAGTCGAGGGAACAGCGGTGACACCGGGAGAAAGTTCAGATCGACGGGATCAGAAAAACAGCAGCTGGTGAGAAAACAGGCGGAGACGAAGGAAGAGGGACAGACGGCTGGGAGGAATATCTGGAAGAGGAGAAAGCAAACAGACGGCTGCTGGCAGATGAAAAACGAACGACGCGTGGGAGAAGACGAGGTGTTTTCGGCTGGGAGAGGGGAGGTCAAGGAGGAAGCAGGCGGAATTAGATTCAGGGGCTCCAATCGGAGAGTATTTGAACTGCGGGATTGGATAGTCAATGGCTTCTGGTTGCTTGTTTATCTCTTGAATCAGCACTTTCCCCTGTTGTGACCGATCGTTAGTTTTTGAAACCTTCTTTACTGAGAAAAACATCTTGTGACTATGCTTGAACTTAGGGTATAAACAATTTTAGAGATGAGAGGCGAGAATTCAATGGATAGATGCTTCGTTTGCAAAGAAGTAAAACATCGGTGTTTGACGTTTGGAGCTTTGTTGGTCATCTAAGGAATGCCCATGTGATAAGTATTCCATTCCCCTACCTTTCAAACATCTTTAACGACAGTAGTTCATACAATTTTTATTAAATTACATTTATTACATTGTACATTAGTTGATGAAGGCGCGGGCCTGGAATGTCATGCACATGGCCATTCCCAACTTGGTATCGTTGAGAATGTACTGAAGCTCATAAGGAGCATCATTCGTCAAAAGGTTGATGATCTGCTGGTAGTCGGAGAAGTCGAGTTCGAATCCGAGCTTCTGAGCTCCGGGCTTAATGGGGCACTGGACTCCGTTGGTGCAGGCGTCCAGGTTCTTCCTAAATGGAAAGGTCATTTGGAAGGCTTCATTGAAACTGACAGAAGACCGAAGGTGGGGACGGCACTCCAGGCGCAGCTTCCGTAGTTGGCCCAGGACCAGACGTTGATGGTCTGGAATGCGGAGGTTAGGCGACTTTTGGGACTCTGATTTCTGACTTCTGACGTCGACTGGGGCTTATCAGAAGGATTCTTTGGAAACTTCTCAAAAAGAAATGGCGATAAGACAACATAATTGCTGCCTACGCTCTTTTTAACAGGAACTATAAACTTCACGTTTCGTTCATGGAAAACCATACGAAATAAATTCAACGGGATATGGAATGATAACTTTTCTGGCACTGCAATTCATTCCCTAAAAATAAGGTTCATATTTTGGGATCGTTTAAACGATTTTCAATTATACTTTTAGAAATAACTCGATTAGTATAGGAAAGGCAAGTACGCAGAAAGCGAGGCTTTTGAAGGAGTGTTATCATACGGTTTAAATGTGTAAAGCACTGATTATGCTTGACATAATTCTTAAAATTAGGATGATCCAATTTGAACAACCAATTCCTATGAATTCCTAACCTGCTTAAGAGTGGGGGATCCGTAGGTGTTCTTCGGGTTGTTGGCGTCAGTCATGATGATCAGAGGCTTGCTCAAGTGGATGGGGTACTCGTAGTTGCCTGAAACATCTGAATTCCTTTGATATCTCCTCCAACCAACCGTTCATATCCTGAGGAGTGGCCGATGTGAAAGTAATGTCTCCTCCGCACTGCCACCAATTGACCTAAACCCATCCCCTTTACGTTTGTCTTCTGATGACTACCTTGGTGTCGGTGCCATTGGGCCATTTGGTGTCACAGGCAGAGACGGCGGCCACGAGGAGAAGAGAAGCCAAGGAGAGACGGGAGAACATGGCTGCAAAAAGAAAAAAATGACTGCAAATGGAAATGAGAGATAGCGGGAAGGACGGAGCGACCGGGGTGCAGTTCGTACCAAATGAATACGGGCTTTTATCTGGAGACAATTAAGATAAGGAAGGACCACGTGTTTTCTGCTAGGCTTCGCTACATTCTTGGAAACCTTTGAACCGTACATACCACACATACTAAAAGGATACATGCTTTAGGTTCAAAAACCATGGGTATACAAGTTGCGCTCGTTTCTTCAGTTAAAAAAAGCTCCTTGTCGAGCTGTTCAGTGCCTTTCCAACCATTCATGTTCTGAGTAGCCTTCGAGTTGTCCAGGAAGCTTTTGTTATTTGGCCTCTGTGGTTTGATGTGTGAAGCCTCAGAAAAAGGAACTACCTGCAACCCATCAAACTATCCTCTCATGCCAACTACCGGCTGTTCCCGACTGATAGCATCAGCGGAACTTTGTACCGTCAATTGCCTTTTGCTCGATATGGATGGAATCAGCCCAAGTCAGTGGAGAGTAACCCAGCAAAACCCCGGTGCTTCTCTGTGAAATTAGATTAATTGGAACAGGATGGTTCATTTTGCCATAGTTTGATGACTCCCCCGAATGGCTTTGATGTGCGATTGACGTTTCCGGAAAAATAAGGAGACGCTTCATAAAAATTCACACTAGAAACAGCCTCTATTCCCATACTTTTCACAGGGTCATACGATGTATCCTTTGAAAACCAAACATGATTAATAGGGAATGGTGGAGAAGGGAAGAGGTTAGTAAAAGGAAAAAAAACAGAAAGTAGGAGAGAGAAGTAAAACATTTGTAAGTCAGGATAGGTCTTCTTAATTTTTCCACATTCTTAATGGCGTGTGCCCTATACCATAAAATACTTTTAAGCGTAAAACTTTCATTTTTCTAAACTGCATCTACGTATTCACGTTCAGTGCAGAGCCAATTTCTCCTTGAGATACTTGGCCACGCTCTCCTGGGTCTCCTCCAGATCCTTGCACTGTTTCCTCTCAGCCATGAATTTCTCAATCTCCTCCACTGTCCTCGGAACATCGCTCATGTTCTCATTCCCCTTTGCCCCGATAATCACGTCGTCCTCAATCCTCACCTAAAATTCCAACATTTATTAGTCCTTGATCACCTTACTCCTCCAAATTGACGGAATTCTTGGAGTTTCTCCTTTACAATGAACTTTGACAGCTTGGGGTCTTTAAGAGCTGCGTCGAGTAGGGGATCGATGAAATAACACCCAGGTTCTACAGTAATCACCTGAATATCGATCGATTATAGGGGAGAAAAAGGGAATCAACCATTCTCTCCTGAAGAGTTCTCGTCGTGCGGAGACTTTTCAGGCCAGGCAGGGTAGAACGGGGAATGGCGTCCTGAATACGTTTTTACAAGGCATGACAATATTGCGGACCGAGAAAACAACTCTATATTTCTCTGCAACTCTCTCTCTCCTGTATTTAAACTCCCGTAATTACTCACCCCCAGATATCCTCCACAGTCGTGCGTATCCAATCCGACGAAATGTCCCAATCCATGGGGCATAAACACTCCTCCCAGCCTGGCTTCAACCATCTCATCCACATTCCCTAAACCACATGGATGACCTTTCTCTAAACCAATCTACCAATCAACACTCCCGCATTCTTCAGATGAGTCATCACTATCTTCTCAGCCAATTTGTGCATCTCCGTCCACCGCACTCCTGGCTTCGCCTCCTTGATCACAGTCCTATTTGCCTCCAGAACAGCATTGTAGATGATCTTCTGTTTCTCGGTGAATTTTCCATTGGCAGGGTAAGAACAGGTGACGTCAGAAGCTAAATGGGATATTTCATGATTCTGGATTTCCCTACCGAAACAGGCGTATTCCGGTCCCATGTCGAAGAGCACCATGTCGCCGTCGTTGATCTTCTTGTTGTTTGGGGCATTCGCGTGGCCATAGTGGAGAATTGAGCAGTTGTGACCACTAAAAACTCACAATGGAGAAGCAAAACAAGAATAAAGCTTGATACCACGGATAATTTTTTGGCCAAGCTGAACTAAAACTGGTACTTTTAACTTACGAGGGTGCGATGCAAATGTAGGACAGATGGCGACATCCTCCAGTGTAGTAGGAAACGTGTTTGAAGAGACTAAAGGCGCGATATTTGTAAAACACACAAATAGACATGCTCGCACAGGCACACACACACACACTCCCTCACCTCTCCATTTGGTATTCGTAGAGCCCCGGTCGGATGTGTTTCATCAAAGCCTTGTGTGCTTCAGAAGCTATTTTACTGGCATATCTCAAAATCTGAACTACCTTCTGTGCCTCAATTCCATCCTCCCTACCTCCAACTCCTTATCCGTTTTGAATACTCGGAGTTCAGCCATGGTTGGATAGAGAAGGTCAAAGTCACAAGGGAACCTAATTCATACCATAAACAATTAGAACGTGACCTACTTTTCCAGTCCTTTGATGTTCGGAGGCTGAAGGATTTTGTCACTGTCTGTGTTGTTTGCCTTCAGAAGAAGAAGCTTCTTTGGGGCAAGGCGAGTCAAAGTTTCCAGAACAGTACGGTAGGACAAGTCATCGAATTTCACGAGGTCTACTCCATACTCCTTTTTGAACCAGTTCTCATCGTGCATTCTTGAATTAAAACATCATTGATTTAATTGATAAAATAGAAGGAAGAGAGAAAAAAAGGAGGAGGAGAAAGAGAAATAAATCAAAACCCACTCTCCCTCCCAAGTGGCGTAGTCCGGAGGAAGAACCGGCGGGAACAACATGGACTTTCCACAGTCGACATCAATGAGTGCATGGCACCCTGCCTCACGAACACCGAACGCCCAGTAGAAGTAGGACTCCTGAAAAAACCTCTGCTCATTAGTAAAATAAACGTAATTCCAAATGTACTAGTTCCTAAACTAACCTGTCTGAACGGCGTTTCAGTCATGTCTGTGTTGTAGCGCATCTCATCCTCCCCTCCCTGCAGAAGAACCACACATCCTGCGGCCACCTTCTGTTTCAGAGAGGCCACCAGACGCTGTCTGTTCTCAGCGAATAGGGTGGAAGGGACGGGGAGAGTCTCGGCACTCAGTTGGTACATGGGGGCAGTTGGGTGGACAGTGGAAGATTCACGTGGGAGAGGAGATAGCGAAGGCAGATAAGGGCAACCGGCGGATACAAAAAGAAAGACAGAACTCTCACGTGGGAATGCGTGTATTCAGTTGTTATGTTGGCTGATTAAAGGAAATTGTGCAAACAAGGGATTCTATTTTGAAGACAACCTAGCAAATTAAAAAAAAAAACTCCCAAATGTTTCAATACAACAGAATTTTTCATTCTAATCAGACCAAGTTGCAAAAGCGCCTGACCGTCTTTTTAATTGAAAGGAAAATTTGTTAATTTAATTCTTTGTTGTTGAAAAACAGTCAGCTGAAAATGATAATAGAAAATTACAGCCGATTTCACAAAACACAACTGAATGCCTATATAAATAACCATTCTGGAGGAAAAAGTCTCAACGGTCGTATCCGTTGATCATAGCCAGAATTACCGCCTCATTACTGCAATAGAACGCATTTTGCACCTTGTACTTCTACAAACTGCTATTTTTATCCTCTAAAGAACAACTCCAAGGGGCTGCAAAAAGGGGGATTCAGAAGGCCTTTCTCAATTAAACGCCGTGGGCTCCTGTGGCACAGTCGGTCACATCTGTGGCGAGCATGTCAAACAATTTTTCTCGCTAACTTTAACAATTGAGAAAAGTATTAAGAAGATACTTAGATTGGATTCTTCCTCTTTCATTGTAGCATTTTATTTTCTCCTCTCTCTCTCTCTCTCTCTCTCTCTCTCTTTCTCTCCTTCTCTCTCTCACCCGGAGATCTTAAGTGGGTGTTACTATTAAACTTCTGTCGAAACCAATAGAAGCAAAGTCCACTCGCCATTCGGCCGCTAATTCTCATTATTGCAAGTTTTTGTTGGCAGGTGATTGCTACTCACGTAACAATCGGCCTCTCATGCCGGTGTTGGTCTCGCCATTAAGAAAACTCAACCTTTTCTCTCCTTTAAATCATTATTTCTTTATTTATTTCTCTTTAAATCATGTTTTATCCAGAGTGGGTGTATCTGTTCTTTGGCCTTCATGGCAGCTGAACTCATTCTTCATTTCCCTCTCGCGTGATTTCCCGATGAATAACGCTTTTTTCTTTCAGATGATCACCGTTTACGACCTGGAGATTCCTCCTTCTCTTCAGATTCTGCATAGATATCTACTTATTCTTGAACTTGTCCTCATTCTTCCAGGACTTTTGATTGTGGTGGTCACAGGTTATTCACCTTTTTACTGAAACTATTTCCACGAGGGGTCAAAGAAGATTCAGTGACATCATTCGTTACAAATTTTAATTAAACCATTGAACTATTCAGACAAATATTAAACTATAATTCAATTCTAGTAATAAAACTAACCTTTGGCAGCTGAACTCATCTAATTAAGTATAATTTTATTTATTTCCAGGTTACGTGATGTTCTGGCGAGTGCCACAATTCCACCCACACGTCCACATGTTGTTGTCCTCCACTTTCTTTGCCTATTTGGTCATCACCCTCTCTCGATTGGCAGTCGTCGTCTTCTTCTTAACAGAAAAGAATCTGTCTTTTGGTACACTTGCTTATTTTTTTAATTAGTCTAATTCAGAAGTTTGCCATTCCCATTATTTCACAATCCTTCTTGACGGCTTACGAAGTGCAGCGGCATCGGCTGTGCTCATGTCAGCCCCAGTGCTGAGCTTCGAAAGAGCTTGGGCCACTCATAGAATAAAACAGTACGAAACGGAGCGGTGAGTACTTAGCGTTAGAGGATTATCGTTTGAAACTGCACCCTCAACTTTCAGACATCCTTTGTTGATCATGGCTACAGTAATCTTTTCCTGGATCTTTTGTTGTGCCAATGCCTACCTAATAATCATAGGTAAGTTTCCAAAGTTTACTACAATAGCCACCCAGTTGGCATTGATCTAGTCATCTTCACTTCCTTCGGCTTTTGTTGGCTATTTCTAAACTATTTGGCGTTTCGACGGCTCGTCTCCTGGTCTCAGGCTGAGTACGATAGACAGATTCAGTTGTCCCACAGACCTTTGACCATCAGGTTCGAATAGGGTATTAAGTGTCCTTGGATGAACGAATTTTAGGTTTCAACTGTCAGAGAATGTGCGATTAGGGAAAATCTTTTTGGTGACAGTGCGTGCCTTTTGTATTGGTGTATTCCTAGCTTTGATATTAACCGTGTTTGTAACAAAGGTCAGACAGAAGAGGTAAAGAACTGTTTGGTTCAGATTGCCATCCCATATAATTTCCCTATTTCCACCCTGCTGTTATACCATCTCTATGAGTTGGTGATTGCTGTGGCCACTGTGCTGGTCGGATTGACGATGATTCATGCGGATCCTCGGTGGAAGAGGGAATTCCGACGGATTGTCCTCAGAATGATAACCTGTGGAAGGAGAAATACCATTCATAGCACACATAGTAAGGGTTTTCGTTTTTTTTAAAAGAATTTTTGTTTTTCGACATCAATCCACTGTTTTAAACCACAAAACATAACATTTAAACGTTTAGCCGAAAAGTTCCCTCTCGTGAAACTCTAAAACCTAAAAAATGGTTTCAGGGCCCCCTCCAAGTGTTTTCTCCCTTGGTGGAGACCAACTGGTCGTTCAACAAGATGCCGAAGGCACTACGTACTTCAGCAATCTTCGAAGTCAATGGCGTTGAAAATTTAATAAATCATTTTACAATCATTTTTATAAAAGTGGTTCAGCCATTGGAGGAGGACAAATGTGTTGATGGCCTAACCATTGAACTAGATTGCAATGACCAGCAAGAACTACATTCCTACAGAAGAGATTAACTGGAAGGGAGAAGAGGCACTGGCAAAACTGGGCATCGCAGGCAGATTGAGGCAGAGAACAGGAGGAGTAGCAAAGGTCGTGGGAGAGACAGCAACGGTTTACTGAAGAGATGAGGCAAGGGGAAAAAGAACTCACTTGCAGATTGGTCGCAATTGGAAGTCATAAGGAAGGAGGTCCATTTGGAAACAGAGTCAACTCCACAGAAGTATTCAGAGATCGGCAGTTGAGTCATAGCCATTGGATACAGGAGGATGGACAACAACCACATGCAGGGGAGGACTGGTTACCTATCCGCCAAGCGCCGTTGTACCCGATGGAACCGATTGGCAACCAAACGGTGAAATCCGATCAAATGGGAGCGGATCTGCATCAGACACATCTGACTCTTTTCCCGTTACGTCAATTCTTCTTGGGATCTTCTGTGCGCATCTGCCAGACATCGGCGCCTGTCTGCAGCTTAGGCGCTTCTTCTCTTTATGCCAAACAGTTATACAACGTGTTTCTCCGTCACCTGACCGGGATAACAAGCTACAGGCGCATGTTGCTCCTGCGATCGGCAGAACCAGTGGGCGCCCGGTCGGGGCGGGGCCAGGGGGCGGCGTCGTCTCGTGCATTTTCCGCCTCTTCCGCTGCCATGTTGCTGCTGCTCCTGCTGCTTCCGTTGACAGAAGCCAAATCACTCACTCCGTCTTCTGACAAGGACTCGCCGTGCTCATTTCAGGTACAAGCCTCTCTCTTCAGCAGTTAGTCCTTGCTTCAGAAAGGAGACTACTCCCTCTCGTGGCACTACGATGACCTCAGCTCAGACGTCGTCTTCAAACTATCCGCCAAGTCACCGCATCAGAACTTTTGGTCCGGCCTTTACATGGGAGAAGATGCTCCGGTAAGTGAAATACAGTCAATCTCTTCTTGCATTCGTGAGGGAAAGAGGCAAAATAAGTGTAAGTGTACCGTATCTCTCTCTCTCTCTCTCTCTCTCTCTCTCTCTCTCTCTCTCTCTCTCTCTCTCTCTGACTTTCTCGTCCAAATTGAACTGCCCTAGTAAATTAAGCTGATCCCTATTCCACATACATCAGTTGTATTCCAGACCGACGCAATCGGAGTATTCGTGCGCCACGGCCAGATCGGCTTGACGGACTCCCACGTTTCAGAGGACGGAGTGGTGGCAGACAATCTAACCGACGTCCAGTCTCTTTCCTTCGACCTCAAGGCATCGTTTCGTTTGAAACTAGACTATTCTCTTTCAGGACGACAAACTGACAGCTGAGTTCGCAAGGCCTCTCTCTCCCCAAGACAAGACTGACGCCGACCTGGCTCACTGCGTGGTGGGTCGAACCAGTGTTTCAGTTGAGCATTGGGACTTTCTCAGATGAAACTATTCTGACTTTAATAGAGAGAACTATGAGATCCGCTGCGAATTAGGCGAGAAATGCGGATACAACCAGTTCGGTTATGCATTATCAATCTAATCGCAAACGCTGGCCGCCTAAAGGAAGACGGATGGCCAAAGAGACAGCGACGAAGTAAAGAGGCACAGGGAATGGGAATGCTAGCTTTGAATGGGAGGATACGTTTTCTTTGAGCTTTTGCCACTTTGGTTCCAGGGAAATAAAAAAAATGTATTTCAAAATATGTAAAATCTCTCAAAGCAACTGGGTGAGTGAGGACAGCGCAGACGTTTGCACCTCATGTAAAATTTGCTCTAAATTGAGGCAAAAATCTCTTCTTGTCAAAATTCAGATTGTTTTTATCTCCACCCCAAGTTTATCATATTTAAGAGCCTTTAAAACGCCTTCTAACTATTATTCGTGTTGTCTTTGCTTACCCCCTGTCATCCATCGCCTGGTGTCTATTGTCTTTGACCAACCAGTCGTCAGTCCGAGTTTCACGCGTATCTCATAAATCGGCGCCCGGTTGTTAATAGTAATGCCGTGTCCAGTTCACACAAAAAGCGGCCACGGGTGCCATCTTTTCCGATCCGCCCGGGGCACTTTCGGCTCAGAAAAACAGAAGAGACATGTCTACAGCCACTATAAACAATCATCACGGATGTCTTTGAGAGGGTTCAGCAGAGAAAGCAATATAATCATACATGGAAATGCTTTGAAACCAGATTAGTCGCTGCATCTTACATTTCCTATTAGGCGCTGATCTTAATGAAACAAATATACAATTTAACTTTCTCTCATTTACAGAATTTGGATCATAAAACATTAGATTGTACTAAGCAAACATAGCAAAACTGAGGGCCGATCCGGGCTCTCAGTTACTGGGCCGGCCCGCTTATCAGAAAAACATCGAGAGTTCAGATCCGCCCCAGGGTAAACATGGTTTCATGTATTAACAATGGTAATGAATTAGTAAATTGTTTATATTCTAATACAATGTGTTTTAAGTGTATATTGTCCGCGCAAAAAACTTTTACTTGAGGCAGATCCGAACCTTCGATGTTTGTCTAGTAGAACCCACGGCCCGCAGCCATCCTAGGTAGAAAGTCTGAAGGATACTCATTTTACTATTTAACAAATACAAAGTCATTTACAATGTTTATAAAACAAAACTACTCTATTCAGACGTTCTTCTTCCCCGTGGTTGCCCCTGCCATCGAGATGCGTGGTCCAATCGAAGTCCCCTCGAACCTTGAGAGGAAGAGGGTCTGTGACGTGGCCGACAGCTGTGCCTCCAGGGACCAAACCTGTAGGTCTATTTCAATATTTCCTCTCTTCCTCCGGCTATTTGTGGCCGAAGAGTATCAGCCGTGTTTATCTAACGAGTGCTCGCCCACTTTTTCTCGCCTTCCAAGTGGGCGCTGACCGGCCACTTGGAAGAATTAACACCGGGGATCATAAGATGGGGGCATTTGGAAGAGTGCTTACTGGAATTCAAAGGAAAAGATTGGTGCAATAAGTGTTCCCCTCCCGAACGGCTTATTCCGTCCTTGGGAGGGTAATTATAGCGGAGACAGGAAATCCTGCGAAATCGACGGAAACAAATACATGTCACAGCCGAAAGAGCAGGCCCTAACCGGTTCAAAATCAGCTGTGTTTTCTTCCGCCAAACGGCGTTCGAGTGTTTTCTTTAGAGACTAAACTGTTGCTTCAGATGGAAGCCACTTAAATAAGTGAGGAGAAATTGGGGAAAGTGGAAGGCATAAGGCGGAAAGGGGTTTTCACTGAGGCGTTCACTTCGTTACAATTCCAGCCTATCATTTCCGAGACTAAGCGACCAGGCTCTCCGCCATGCTTCGCTTGAATGTCCCAAAACCCTCCGTTTCTCGTATATTCATGTTCAAATTGGGTCAAAATCTAACTATAAACACAGTTTCAGCACTCGTCAAACGAGAAGAGCCCCCATTGTGTGATTACAAGCACGGCCAACAGGAGGTTCACTGGCGGAAGGAGGGCGATCGCTTCGTCTTCGTCTTCGACCACCCAGCCAAGAAGGGCAAGTGGTGGTCTTCCGTCGGCGTTGGAGACTCCATGGAGGTAAGATTTCTAAAGGCCCCTTCCGCTTTAATGAATCTCCAAGGCGTGTCGACCTTGTAGTAATTCCCAGGCACTTTTTCTCTCGACCTTCCGATCGGCCGGTTTATGCGCGACCTCATGGCTAATAGGAGCTTTCTCCTCGGGAGACTGGCTTCTTTCCGGGGCTTGTTTCCAAAGGGGGATTTTGAAGTGAAGAGCAACAGAAACCCTTTCTCAAATCAATTTGTTCTTGCGCAATGCCAATTAAAATCCACCTGTCGTCCGATTGTAAACCGCGCGGATGTGCACCGGCTGGTTGATCCGTCGGTTCGCTGCGAGTAATCCTCTTACTAGGCCCAATTCACAAAAATTCTCTTCTCCATGTCGTTGAGAATCGATGGGGAAGGACTACCAAAGGGAATACTAATTCAATCGAAGGCGATATTTCTTTGAATCTCTAGGGCAAATGTCTGTGATTGACCTGACCTTTTTCAGGAGATGTCCATGTTGGTTGCCTTTGCGGAGAACGGAAAGGTAAAGTCAGCGGAAGGATTCACAAGTGTCGGCTACGCCGTTCCCAAAAAGGATGAAAGCAACTCTCACAAAGTGAAACTTCTGGTAATTAAATCTAGTGACTTAGGAAAGCCACCGTTTCAGAGCAGTTCTGTGAAGAACAATCGAGCACATTACGAGATCTCAGTTCAAGCTGATTTCGTTAAGGAGAGACTGGACAATGGATGTGTGACTCTGCAGATGGCCATCAACTCTGGCAAATATGCGGCCAAGATTCAGAAACACGAGGTAACTAACAACCGAGAGATGGATATAGGGATAAAGAGAACGAGAGAAATAGACGGATAAAGAGAGAGAGAGAGAAGAAAGAAACTGCTGTCTATCTCTTCTTCCTAGGTCCTGCCCACAGCCATCCCAGTCTGTGGAATCGAGCACTGTTCGGGCGGTGGAAAGGCAAAGACTACGAAGAAACCTAAGACTACCACAGTTGCCATCATCAACGTCCGACCAGAAAACAGTGAGTTCCTCTAGTTTTCTACCTTAACGGATCTTCAGTTGGAGCAATCGTCGATGGCCATGAAGACAACGGAGGAGCTATTGTAGATGCACACGAGGACAACAAAGGCAAAGGAGGTAAGGGAGACAAGAACGGTGGGTTTCAGAAGAAGTTCGAAAACAATGTAGTATTTTTTCAGGAGGAACTATCGTTGATGCCAAAGAAACGGAAAATAAAGGAACAATCGTAGATGCCCAAGAGACCTCCCAAACTTTGGCTAATTCCGACGGAAACGGAGAAACCATTGTCGGAGCTAAAGAACAACCAACACAAGGTATGGGGCTCTTCCTAATAAACTCTTCGTTGTTTTAGGCTCCATCGTCGATTTCCACGAGTCTCCCAGCAACGGTAAGTTTTAGTATGCAAACAATTAATTATAAAAAGAACAAAAGTTAATATCGGTTTTAGTTTTTGTGGTTGACGCGAGAAAGCTTCAGCGAAGCAGTGGGTGATTTGGTGTGAATATTAATAGTAACACATGTATAGTTAAATTAGACTGACGTAAATTAGAGTTCAAGTGACATAAATTAGAACTAAACTTACAATAAGTGGCGTCTAAAATGTAATCTTTTAGGATCGGATGCTATCGTAGACGTTAGGACTCAGGGAGAACAAGGTATGTCTATCTTTCTCTCTTTCTCTCTCTCTCTCTCTCTCTCTCTCTCTCTCTCTCTCTCTCTCTCTCTCTCTCTCTGTCTCCCCGAAATTGAACTGGGCTCTAAAACCCTATAAATCTGTTCCAGGCGCCATCGTTGACGTCAAAGAAACTCCTATCTCCACTGACTTCAACAAAGACCTAGGTATGGTTCGTTTTCTTTAAGAATTTCTGCTTTCAGCTTCTTCAATTGTCGATGTGAACCATCCAAACGGAAACACGGGAGAAGCGATCGTTGACGCCAGAAATGAAAACCAAGGTGAGCAATATTCTTTTTTTAACACTGACAGATATTTTAAATCCAAGGAAATTCAAATTGCGTTGTTTTTAGGAACCATCGTCGGTGCTCGCAACGAGGGATCCATTGTTGATGTGAAAGAAGTAACTCAGGGTGAGTAGTGAATTAGAATTCCCATTGCGATGCTCGGTTTTCGGAATATGTTAAGTGGCTCGTAACAACACTAACTTAATAAAAGTTCCTAATTGAATACAAAGTTTTTCAAAGGGGGTAGAATCACAGAAGTTCCAAGAGACCGTTCATTCCCGCCTGCTACAAATACAAAAAATTGATTGGCAAACCTGATGACCCTTGTTTTAAATGGTTTTACGTTCATGAGATCTACTTTCTTATCTGGTTTACTGTATAATACTCAATGAGCAGGGTTGTTTTCAGCGCCGAAGAGTACTCGGAGTTTTGTAATCGACTTCAGAGGCGAATCCAACAGTACGTGGCTTGTAGATATAGGCAGATAGAATTCTAGGAGAAATTCTTTTAGTTAACATAGAATTTAACGTCTAATTAGAACAGAGACAACTTTATTTTCAGGACCTTCTCCCGCCATTGTTGATGTTAGGAATGAAGAAGAGTTTAATAAGGATTCAGGTAGAATAATTAGCCACTTTGAAAATACCATTTTCAGCCAACGGAGGTTTGATTGTCGATGCAAATGTGCCGAAGGTTCCAGAAGACCAAGAAGCCTTGATTAAAGGTAGCAGCAACAGAAAGAAGTGTTTAACTCATATGAATTTAGGTGGTTCGATCGTGGATGCGAAGGAATCAGAACAACCGACGAAAGGTGGGCACAAGTTTTATTAAACAAAGCCTATGAAATTCGAAGAATATATTCCTTAATCGAATTTTCCATTAAAATCAAGGCAAAGGTTATGATATAATTTGTGGGCATGGTCCAGGGTTTATTAAGCTGATAGATAATAAGGTCAATTGCTAAACACTCGGTAGTGATTTCATGTGCTTTAAAATCTGGCAAATTTCCTTTGCAGACCATCTTAAGTTGAATGTTTTCAGCCTCGAAGATTCCAGAAACCGTGATCATCGGATTCAGAGAACGACCGAAAACAGGGCGTATGTATTAGACACTTTTCACAGTGTGATAACACTTGTCTAAATGTTATAACGGTCCTTTCAAGTGTGTAGAACCATAGTTCCTTTTCCAAATGCTTTTCCAATTCAACGTTTCAGGTCCTGGAGGAGAGATTGTGGATGTGCGGGTAGAAGAGCCCATTAAGACTGAAAAGGACGAGTTCAACAAGGATTCTGGTACGATTTTAGTGGTTCTCAAATACGTTTCTGCTTCAGGACCTGGAGAATCCATCGTTGATGTTCACACGCCAGAAGTTGCACCTAAAGGTAGGTCATGGGATTTCTGAGAAGATTTGTAAGAGCTGAGTATCAGAACTGGACGTAACTATTGAAATTTAGAGTACTCGGGTTGAAACAGTGGCAAAACCCATTTGCGCTTATCTCTGTTGTCATAACACAAAAAATGTATTTCAATCAATAATTTTTCAGCATCGAAGATTCCTGAAACAGTGATCATTGGCTTCCGGGAACGGCCCAAAACTAGGCGTATGTACTATGTGTAGTGTGATTAACAAAAGTTCCTTGTTCTAAAGTCTTGTCTGGGTGCAAAATATGATTTTTAAAAGTTATTCCTGTGTTTCAGGCCCTGGGGGAAACATTGTGGATTTCCGAGTAGAAAACGAAGAGACCAAGACTGACAAAGACGAATTCAACAAGGATTCTGGTATTTTTAGATTCTTTTTAAATCAACCAACGTTTCAGCAGCAGGAGAGTCGATCGTTGATGTTCATTCGCCCGAAGGCAAACCCAAAGGTAGGACAAATGTCAAATCAGACAAATTTCTTTCTTTATCCGGTTGTGCAAAGGGTAAAACTAAATTCAGAGGCGGTTGAAACTATCATCGCCTTCAGAGAAAGGCCCCGACCGGTGCCTAAGAGTAGGTTCAGTGTTGGTTGGGAAATAATTTATTTATTGTTGGTGTGGACTTACATGAAATAGTATTTATATAGAGTTGTTGTGGAAATAACACTGGTAATAACATTTTCTGGTGATTTTCATAACCAAGTTTCTAGAAGCAAAAGACACAACGAGACAACATGATAAAACAGTGGAGTGATATGGCAATGGCAAAGATTCTAACCAAGACACAAAACAAATACGAACAAGTACAAAAGAGCAAAAAGAATTTTATTAACTTTATGTTCTAACGAATAACAAATGTTGTCCAAGAAAAGACAATTCTAGAGCCGACGGAAATAATCATTGGTTTCCGCGATATCACCCAAAAACGAGTAGAAGGTACATAAATAGAGGTTTACATAAAATATAAAAGGAAACTTTTAGAACCAGTGGCTGCCAAAAGAGAAGAAGAAGAGAAAGAAGGTTGTGCACTTTAACAAAACAGTAATATTAATATTATTTATTCAGTTGAAGCAGTAGTTGATCTCCATATTCCAGCAAATCAGCTGAATAAAAGTAGGGCAAAATGGGGCGTTTAAGGATGGATTTTCAGGAAAAGAGGAAGAAGCCATTGTGGATATTCCAAAGAACAATAAGCAAAGTAAACTTTGTAGAAATAACAAAATAGAAATAAAATTAGTGTTAGAGTAGGAAAATTAAACATTTTACACTAGATAGTTAATAGATAGTGTGTTAATCAAAATTTGTAATCCAATTAATCGAAAGTTTAGATCCCACGGAGGCAATCGTGGATCTGAGTGTGCCAAAGGAAGTTTTCGCCAATGGAACGGCAGAACTCCTAAATGCAGGTAGGAATTTGATATTGAATCAGTGGAGTTGTGTGTCTAAACCTTTTTTGGAAACAGTGGAGGCATATGGCAAACGCCTTGTATGATGTAAATGTGAAAAAGACTAGTTAGCTAATGATTTATAAAAGTGTTTATTGCCCAAAATGCATTCATGGGGCAAAGATCTTTTAGTTTCATTTTGAAATATAATAGTTTTTTCAGAGGAAACCGAGGAAAATGTAAATTTGGGCGGAGAGATTGTCAAAAAAGACGACAATGAGAAAACAACCAAAGCCAAGGGAAAACCAACAACTAAAGGTACAGTTCGGGACCCTTAACTAATACATTACAACTTTAGCTCCAAAGAAACAGGAAGGTGGAAAGAAACACACAACTAAAGGTAGATTCTTATTTTATTATTCAAAATTAAACTTCGTAGGACACACGACAAAGCATCCAAAGGGACACAACGACACAGTGGAGGGAAGTGGACATGGAGAAGTGATTGTTGGCGTAGTGGAGACAGAGGGTTGGTCTTAAAGTTTTCAGTTTCACAGAAGGTTCCATTCAGGTTCTGGAGATGCTTCC
This sequence comes from Oscheius sp. G VE-2021, assembly GCA_022343465.1. NCBI lineage: Eukaryota > Metazoa > Nematoda > Chromadorea > Rhabditida > Rhabditidae > Oscheius > Oscheius sp. G VE-2021. The sequence continues at coordinate 1,763,811 of JAJQXH010000025.1, forward strand.
AACGCCAACAATTCGGTAGGAAACAAAATAGGATGAGAAAAATGCTTTCAATTTAGAAACCGTCGTTGGAGGAAAGCATAGATCAGACTGAGAATTCAGTTCTCAACGACCTGGAGCCAAAGGCCAATGGAACAGAGGAAGACACTGGGAAGAAGGTTTGCATTGACTTTAACTATGCCCGAGTTACAAATTAACAAATGATTCCATGGCATTGCCTTTTGAAGAAAACATTCAATTGGTTGATTTCAGTTGGTGGAGTCTCTTCTTGGCGAGGGAAAGACTGTGGAAGAAGAGAAAAAGAGTAAAAAGATCAATTCTTTCATAAGACCCTGATTCTTCAGAACCCTCGACCACTTTCTCTCCTCCTGTCTCCACCCCTCGTCTCCATTCTGTTTCTCCCATTGCGGCAGCCAGGCCTGAAGGTTTGTTCTACAGTAATATAAGTTCTCACGGGCCTGCCCAGGCTAACTTGAAAAAACTTTTCGGCCCGTTTTCCCGAACCACACAGTCCAAATGGCGAGGCTAGGGTTCGATTCAGACAGGAGAAAGGAATATTTTAGCCAATAGAAGATTGAGAAGTACTACAAACTGGCTTGCTTTGTTTAAAACAACTGAATGCACTCTGGAAATGGGTTTTGAACATTGAGAAGTTTTAACTACTTAAAAGTAACCTTCTGAAATGTGCTGACAAAACTATCCACTTGGTACTGTTCGCGGGCTGGCCCAGTTTGTGAGATCAATGTTTCAGCTAATTAAAGTCTATTTTAGTTACCTCTACACAACCAACAGTTGCACAGACATTGCCAATTGGTTAGTTTAAATTAGATTTTCACAATTTCAATGGGGTTTCAGTGGTTACACCGGTGAATCCTGTCCAGCCCTCAACTCAGACTCCTCTTCCAACAGGTATTCTATTTTCTTCTTTCCAGGACCCAGGGGTGGCTCGGGGCCGGCCCGATTTTCAACAAGCCCTGCCCGGCCTTGGGTGGCCGTGGGTCCTACCAGTCAAAATCCGATCCAGCCCTTTCCCTTCAAACCTTTGATTTCAGTGTCGGTCCTTCCTTCAACTCCCAACCCATCCAACATTGCCTGGGTTCCAAAGGGTCAGTTTATTCCCCCGTTCTAAATCTTCCTTGTTTCAGTCTGTGTCTCCCAAGATCTGCGAGTGTGCGACAGCTACTTCGAGGACTACTTGTCCAAGGTCTCCCAATGGTCCACCAAACACAGCCACACAGTTAGCCAATCCATGTGGAAGGTAGCATTCTCACCTTTCTTCTATTCAAAGTGTCCTAGGCCTGTAAACTGCTGAGTCAAGTGAAACACGTGCCTTCGATGTGCTGCAACCGATTTAAGAAGGAGTGCGACGCCTTTTCCCACCAATACGCGTAGTCCTCCCCTGCTCAGCCTCTTTTCCTACGTGTCACCCTCATTCCGTCCTTCCTTCTGTTTCTTGTTCTGCTTTATCTCCTGCTCTCCTTATTTATTGTAGTTCTTTTTAGCTAAACTGTTGGCAATTTATGTATTTCCCGGATCGGCGAAAATAAAACGAAACGAATAAAGTGTTTGAATGGAGCCTTCTTCAAACGAGAACAATGGCTACGAGCCGGCCCGTTATCAACAGTTTTTTGGCCCAACCTGTGGTTTTCCCATTTAAACCGCTTTTTATTTTAATTTTTCTTGACAGAATGGGAAACAAAAATATTTCTTTCCAAAATAGATTTCTTTGTGGATTTCTCAAATTGTGATATTCATATTACCAAAGCAGATGGCGAAAGAGAGCGGCTGTCAAGGCAAACATGTGCCTGACTCATCCCTCGGTTTCTCACTCCTTCCGAATGCCCTTTTTGCTTTTCTTCTGGTTTAAAAAAACTTGATTTTCAATTCAAAACCTTTCTATTATCTTATTGCAAGAATCCAAACAATTGTTTAAATATCATTTTTAACGAAGAATCAATTATTCGTCAAAAACTGCCTTTCGTTCTTTATCTCCCGTGTATTTCATAATAAAGTGAACGAGACATGACTGTGTTGGAAAACAGATAAGACTCAGTTCTGCCGCTGTGCTGTTCAAAGGATGGGAGACCTGAAAAAAGTAGGCGACTGGTGGAATAGACAGGTTCGTTTTCTTATTCCTTTTTAGTGTGTGTATGTGTATGTGCGTATGTGCGTGTCTGTGTGTGTATGTGTACGTGTTACGTTTGCGTTAGTCCCTTGTCGCGGCGTGCCCGTGTCATTCTGGGTCCTATCTGGTGTGAAAGAAGAAAGTAATTTCAGGTATCCCGTGGCATAACCAGAAGAGTAGATGGCCTAGTTGATTCTTTACGAAGACTGGAAGATAACCAAGCCCTGGCTGATAGAATTAGAGAACTTGAGGGCGAGATTCAAGCCCCAGCGGTTCCATCTCCTCCGATCGCTGATTCCCCTTCCTCGCCACCTGTGGATCCTCCCCAAACTTCAATTCCTTCCTTAGTTTTGTAGGGACTCCTTTTAATCTTGTAATATTTAATACTTAAGGCAACCTGCAAAAGAACTGAGTTTCCATGAACAACTTCAATTGGATGGAACGAAATACACAAAATTCTACTTCAGAGACTTCAAGGACTGCTTCCACGATCAATTGGGCAGGGGAGGGCAGGCGGCCGTTTTTCTCCAAAACCACCCAATCTTTGGAACCGTAGCTTTGAAGCTTTTCAACACGACATCCAACGATAAGTACAAAAAGAGGGAGATGATCAACATTATGAAGGTAAGACCAAGTATTCTGATGACACTTCCTTTAGTTGCAATCTCATCCTGGGGTTGTACGTCTGTTTGGCTTTCTGTATGCCAATGAGGATTCAGAAGACGTTCTGGGGTACGTCATGGAAAGGGTCAATACTTCTTTGTCTGAAGGCGGGTTTTCTCTTGATTTTCAAGTTTTACGGGACAAAATAGCCACTGAAAGAGTATTTCAGTGATTGGATTTGAAGACGAAACCAAAGGGAAATACGACTACACCGTGGCGCAAGCAGTCCGTTGGATGTCTGAAAGTGCCGCCTGTTTTGCCTTTACTCATGAGAACAACGTAATGCATAGAGACATCAAACCTCACAACATCCTGGTGGCCTGGGACCACCCAGGCAAGCCAATCAGGGTCTGCGACTTTGGTCTGAGCAAGGATCTACTGCTCTCCAAGGGCAAAATGTCAACAAAGTGGGCATTCAGAGGAACTATGGGTTCATACAGATGGTTTAGAATTGGAAGTCCTTTTTATATGCCACCGGAGATAATGCACATGACCACCTGCGAAGAAGTGTACGATGAGGCAGCTGACGTCTACAGTCTGGCTCTGACGTTCTGGGAACTGCTGCACAGGAGACATGTGCCCTCGCTAGGATGCAACCAACTGGAGGAGTTCTATGCAGCCGTCACTAAAGGAGCCAAGAGACCTCCGATAGATGAGAGCTGTCCGGCGGAATTGGCTGAATTGCTTCGGAGGTAAGTAAAGGGAGTGGGAGGAAAAAGGAGAAAAAGAGAGAAAGATAGAGACAGAGTGCGTGTGTGTGTCGGTGTGAAATAGAGATTGTCTTCAGATGCTGGACAGCAGAAGTAAAGTCCCGTCCTTCGATGCTACAGCTGAAGGAAGAGTTGGAAAAGTTGAATGCTGAATGCCCCGAGTGGCAAAATCTTCCTGTCGGGTACACCTCAAACCCAGATGAGTAGAGACACCATATGATTCTCTACCATTTCTTCAATTGTACATTTAAAACTCTAAATAAATCATTTACCATTTAAAGAGTCTTGTGTTTTTCTTTCAACCAAACGATGTGATCTGTGGTCCTTTCTAAACTGAGATACCATCTCGTACGAACTGGACCCTGTTACAGCAGTCGTCCCTCGACGCCTTTGCTGATCAACCTACCCATCCAATGAGATTCCTTGTGTTCTCTGCTTGTTTAGTCTATTTAGCATATGCAGATACAACAGTAGGTGATCTTGATTGAATGCAAAGAGGTCTGTAGAATGGCCGCTTCATCCGCCAGTTGTTCCCCGGAAGTCCTTTTGGGGATCTGCACAGCCAAATCCACGACCGATTGCAGCAGGACAGAGGTACCATTTGGACCAAACTTCAATTACATTTATAAAAGGGGGTCTCTTAGAGGGAGCCAGAAACAGAATCCACAACAGAGTGGAGCAAATAAGAAACGTCACCAAGGCCACCGGTTGTTTTCAGAATGAGCATGGTGAGTGATTAATGGAGCAAAGTGCAAGTTCAGCAGGATTCAAGTGTTGTTCTCTGCAGCTATTCTCCTTCATGGGCAATGCATTCCGTCTGCCAATCGTCGAACGTCTTCTGTCTCGCGTCGATTTACAGAAATTGGTTGATAAAGTGGTCGTAAGTTGGTTATATAAGCAACTATTTGAACCCTGATACTAAGTGATTAGTTCTTATCCACTTGAAATCTAAGAAACTCTTTCAGGAATTGGTCCAGACGCACTTTGACACTTCATTCGAAGTGATCGTGGCTCCTTCAGACTTTGCCAGTAAGAATACATTCCGAGGAGACCTCATGTGCAAGACAAAGACTCCCAATGGCAAGGTAGACCACATTCCATCCTCCCTCATCCTGTCTCAGGTAGTCCTGGTCTATGCCACTCCTGTACCGTACTCTACCCAAACAGGAGTACTCCGAAGACTGAGCGAAGCTGAGGTCAAGGCCAAGCACTGGGCTGCCAATCTATTCCAAGTCTCGGAATTGTCCCTCTTTCCCAATCATAAACATTGAAACTCGTGAATGAAGGGTATTCTGGACATGAAGCAATGTTTTCCCAAAAGCTGTCCCCATCAACTGAAAAGAAAAGTGATATGTTTATATCGAGAAATGACGCTTGAAAGACGGACTGAGGAAATCGGGGTGATTGAAGGGGAGTCGCTTCACAATGACGTCCCTGGATTCGAATGAGACGAGGCACTTCATCCCGTTCTCTGACAGCATATCACGCACGGCGGAGAGCACGGTGGAGAGGAACAGGAGACAGGTCGAACCCTGCCACTGGCCGTTGCGGGGGAGGATGTCCACTCGCACAGGCTCCACCTGAAATACAGCAGGTACATTAACGGAACAAGAACTTACTTTATGAACAATTCCGTTGTCATCCCTGAATCCCACGACGAGGTCTTCGATGCCGACGAGGAAGGACTGCAGCCACCACTTGAGGCTCTTCTGTTTCCAGAAACCGCCCTCCAGGGCATTTCGCTGAGTCTTCATCTCCACAAACCGGCCGTCTAAACAACTCTTCAATATTCGACGCAGCGAAATATTATTACCTTTATCGAGGGCATCAACCTCAGCTCCATACAAAAGTCGAATGGGGGGTCCACGCGTGGCCGCCAGGCTACTCCTCGAGACGACTCCAAACTCTTCGCGACAGGAAACCACGGCATCCGTGTCTGGTCTACCCTGAACGTAGTATTCTCTGTGAAGGTGGCTGGCTACACCTCCAGGGAGTCAACTGTCACGTACTGCTCGAACTTGTATCCCCAGTAAGTCATCATTCTATCTCGATCAGTCATTTCCATCTTTCTGAATAAATTAGATCTGAAAATATGCAGCCAACCTTTTGATGGCCTGATCCGTCTTCTCCTCGCACAGGAAAATAATGTCCTTCTCCCGATGCGCCACGAATCGCCAGTGGTCTCTCGTCGAAAACGGGGTAGTGGCGATCTTCGTCAGAAGACCGCGCCAGCACACCATGTCAGCCTCGTGGACGACCTACGGCAAAATAAACTCCAGAAAAGGGATGTTCCAACCTTCTTCAGATAGCGGTTGGAGGGAGACAGCCTCAGCACCCATTCCAGAAGCATATCCAATCGCTCGTCGCCTTCCTCCTAAAGTTGACCATTTTGCAAACAAAGTAAGACATGGACGACTTCTTTTAAATGGAATTTATAAATTGCAAAACGTAATTCATACTGACCTTCTCCTCAAAAGTGTCAAAGCCCAGGTTGAGATCCAAATCGTTGTTGCCAATTGATCCGGCGAAGAAGTACTTGGCATCGGCGCGTCCCAGCTGCATCCTCCTCTGGCGATCAACGGTGTATTCTCCTACTCTCTCTGGGCGAGAGAAATACGGAAACTGCCCGCTATACTCCTTGATCCCAACTGGGATCCGGATTTGATCCATCTTCCCGGAGAGCGGATACCCTAGAAAAGAAAATTAGCTGGGGGAAATAGGAATCAGATAAAAATATAATTATAAATTATGTTAAAATATATAATAATAATAATAATAATAATAATAACTAGGGAAAAATCAAGCGTGTAAACAGAACAAAAATTAAATTTTTTTAAAGCGTTTTCAAACACGATTTGAATGTTTATTCCTGACACGAAACCGAGGAAACTATGCGGCAAACGGCAGGGAACTGCACCGGAACCAGCACGACAGTATTTGAAGGTTCATACCTCGGAGCAAACTGAGGAATGAAGAACTTACATTAGAAGAACGACCCCAGAAGTCTTGATCAAAGCCATCCCATGATATAAACATCAAATTGTATAAAAAGAACAATTTATAGATCCCGGAAGACATCTCATTTTGGGTGTCTGTATTCCTAAGATATTATATCGATTCAAAACATAAAGCTTTATCACAGAATACAACACGTTCTACTGGCGTTCTCGGGGAACAACTTGTTGTAGGGCACTGTTTTCTTGTCATATTCCGGCGGTGGCTCACTCCGTCTGAGAAACGCCTGTTTGGCTTGTAGTTCGGCCAATTTCTCCTAAAGAATTCCAACGTGAAGTGGTTTGATTCTTACCTCTCTTACCTGGAGCAGTGTCATCTGGGCCTGATGTCCTTCGAAGGTGCTCGTCTGTTCCTTCATCTGCTGTCGAAGACCTTCTATCTCGGCCTTCAGGGCCGATTCCGTGCTTCTGAAGCGGTTGTCACACAATTCTCGCATTTTCCTACATATTAGTGGCATCCTTTGGTTTATCAACCGCCGACGCTATGGTTTTCCTTCGACTGGGACTGGAGGGGATGAACTCCGCCTCGTTTAGTTCCTTCCGCAGCCAGGTTTCCGCCATAGTGTCATCTGTCAGAACAGGGGCTGAGCCACCTCTTTTCGGAGGACCATGGGATTTAGCACTTAAGCTGAAATGGAGCTTTTTTATTTTGTTCTTTTGAAAACCCTTTTATAGCATTTAAACTTGCCTGGCAGTGGGGGTACATGTGTCTATCTGAACAAGTACCGTATCTCCTGCACCTACAACTGAGGACAGACGGATCACATTGTCTGACCCTCCACTGTCCAATCTGAAATCAGTTTTGTTTGTGACATCTTCTTTCCTTCTCTCTCTCTCTCTCTCTCTCTCTCTCTCTCTCTCTCTCCCTCTTTCACCTGAGAATCAGCGATGGATGGGGTACTATGTGCTCCACTGAAGGTTGTCTATCCCTTCTGCGCGCCGCCCAACGAGAGGCTGGGGTAACACAACTCTCAGTGCTTAAAAAGGGCATAAGTACGGTATTCTGAAGGAAAACCTTCTCTGCACAATGTGGGTATCCACATCTTCTAATGTTGTAAGCGAAGAATCCACGGCTCCTTTCGATCCCCAGAAGAAGAGCTCACTTTCTGTCGTTGCCACCAGAGAGAAACCATCTCCACAGACAACTTGCTGAAATAAGACTTTACATATCATTCTGCGGGTCTTCTTAGTTTTAATCTTTTCTTACAAACCCTCTCTTTTTTTCATTTTATCGTTCTCAACCTACCGAACAGGATTTGGCCAAGAGTGTCTTCACAGGCCGCAGTCCTCCAGGAGGAGCAATGTCCATGTGTGCCAATCCCAGTTCCCCGTGATCATTCCTTCCAAATATGTAAACTTGTCCAGATTCAAGGAGAACTGATTGATTGTTTTGATTGATTAGATGACCTACTGCCAAGATTCGCCTTTCCCACGTGTACATCGATCACCCTAGCTGGGAAAGTCTTCAGAAGTGTCGGCGTTTGAATATTCTCCGCGTTTGCCTCAAAGAAAAAGATTTAACATTAGAAAACACAACCCTTACATTAGATTCTTTGGAGAAGAAGCCATGTCTGAAGGCAAGGTTCAGTTTGTTGTATTTGTTTGACCCCATGGCTATCAGCTGGCCATCGTCTGTGAGGAGAACTGTTGAATCGGAACCACATCTGGCGGTCACTACTTTGAATGCACCGGCTGGCAAAGAAATCTTGAAAGAAGTATTGTTTCTGAGAAATCTAGTAGTCTTGCCTTTGTGGGGGAGGTGGTATTCTTTGAGTCTCCTGTGCCTAATCTGCCATTGGACCCATTGCCCCAGGCATAGACCTCCCCATCTTCAGTCACGGCCACACTGTGCTCTGCCCCACACGTCACTTCGCTCACGTACACTCTGAAATGAAACATTAACCTGTTTTATGCACAAATGTGGCTGAAACCCGAGGATTTTTGGGCAAATATAGAGGGTTCGGACCACCCTTGGGTATGCGTAACTCCTACCGTAAGAGAGAGTCAACGAGTGCTGGTCGAAGAACATCATCAGACCCCTTGCCCAATCCAGAGTTGAACCTTTTTCCACAAGAAAGCACGGCTCCTCTGTCGCAGCCAATGAGTGTAAATCCATCCCCAGCTGCCAAACAATTGACATCTCTTCCACGGAGGGCTTCCACAAGGGTGGGGCTCTCTCTCGAAACACGGTCGCCCAATCCCAACTGTCCGTGGCCATTCTTCCCCCAAGCCCATACATCGCCATCATGGGTGAGAAAGAGCTGATGTGAGGGACCCACAACCACCTGAAACACGTCAGAATAGGTCATTTGATGGAAACCTGTTTGATTGAAGTTCTCTTAGGAATCCCTTCCACAGAATTCAAAGAGATACTGGAAGGATTGAACTGATAGAGGGAGGAGGAAACGGCGCAGGCAGAACGCATCTGCTGACGTCGGTCAACCCTCACTGAAGGGCGTAACATCTAAGAAAGATGATTAGGGCTAAGGTAGACAACACAAACAGCAAGGGCTTCTGCAGCCTCCGGGCGCTCGTCAGGGTCCAATTGGAGCAGTTGGCGGACGAGGAGCTTCATGGTTGAAGAGTAGGGACCTCGGATTGGTTCATAGGAACACTAAAACATTGTTTTTTATTAACGAAAGACACACATTTATGCTTCGTCTGTTTCTTTTAAGCATTTTCTTTGTTTCTTTCAACATACCGCCATGATTTTGTTGACCAAAGCCGGCAGGTTGTCAGCTTCGAATGCCTTCTGGAGACAAGCCATTTCGTAGAGGATGCAACCCAAAGCCCACATGTCACTCTTTGCATTGTACGCCAATCCAGAACACTAAACAATAAAAATATCTCTTTAAAAGGGAGAACTACCATCTCTGGGCTGATGTAGTAAGGAGTCCCCACCACCGTCCTGGCGCCCTGGGCCAAAGTCTCCGTCCCCATGACCTTGCTGATTCCAAAGTCTCCTACTTTTACAAACCCGTCTTTTGTCAGAAATACATTGGCTGTTTTCAGATCTCTGAAGATTTTTGTTTAAATTGTTAAACTTTCCACCTATGGAGAACAGAATTGTGATGAAGGTAGGCTACGGCTGAAAGCATCTGAGCGAAGAGGTCGGTTGCCGTCTCCTCCGGAATGGGAGATTGGCATTTGGAGAGAAATTGGGCAAGGGTCCCTCCGTCTGCATACTCCATCTCTATCATAAGAACTCCTTCTTCTTCGAAAGAGTCGTAGTAGGAGATTATGTTTGGATGGTCGATGCGAGACAACAGATTCACCTGAACAATCTAATATTCAATTCCGTTTAGATCGAAACTTCGTTGAGGGAGAGTTGTCTTTGTTGACTATCCAATTCATACATATTGATTTCTTTGATAATAACCAGGGCTCCATCATCCTTCCTTCTGTATAAGACTGCTGACCCAAAGGCACCTTAAATAGTTTTTTTTATTGGAGATGTGTGTGTGTGTGTGTGTGCGTGCGTGCGTGCGTGTGTGTGTGTGTGTGTGTCCGTGCCCTACCTTTCCCAACAGTGCGGATCCTCTCGTATCGGTTGCTGGCGGAAGATGCTCTGAAGACATTGTCCGACCGGGGTCCTTCACGCATCCTCTTGACGTCAAAGTATTGCTCTACTATTCTCCTAAACAATCATTTGTGTTTTCAGTTTCAAAACCTCATGAATATGAGCTTTGTTATGTTCTTAGTTAAAGTTCAAAGATTTATATCTGTATCAGCTTCTTTTCGGGAAGCGCCTTAAATAGTAAACATTTTCCAATAGAGAAATTACGGGACAGTGCTGACAATCGGAAATTCTTGTTCGATACGCGTAATTGAGGAAAGGGCACCGGCGGAGGGCGAAAACACAGGAATTGCTTGTGGGAAGGGGAGAAATGAATTACGCACCTACAATCTGACTACAATCCAGGGCTTGGTAATGAAATCTCTCGATTGCTCATTTGACAAAAAGAGGGCAGCTCATGGGAAAGAGAAAATCACAGGATTCCTGTCTGCTCGGATAATGAGAGAAAAGTGTTAAAGTTTTGAGAAATCATAAATATTTCATCTTCATCCGAATTCATGCAGAAAATCCAAACAAGGTGACGGAAAATTATCATCAAAATCGACGTATAATGGTAAGATAAACAAGTGTGGCTAAAAATTAGAGTTGGTTGAAAAAGAAGCGACGTTTGCCCTTTTCTAAATTCCCAGTTTCATTTACAGTTATTAGAAAGGTTCTAAAAGGAAAGTGTGTGTTTTGGGCGTCTCGGCGGGGATTCTTCCGCGGTCGCCGAGGCGACAACTGGATAAAACGCCTCAATTGGCGCTGTTTTGCCCTTCGAATGACCGAAGGAAAGTATTCACAAGCCAAGAACGAGATGGAATTCTTCTAGAAATTCCTATTTTTGGAAAGAGTACTTAGGGTAGAAACGAGAGGTTGAAATTGACAATCGGAGGCACCGTAATCACCAGAGGAAAGTAAATTACCTGTTGTGTGGAGCGAGATCGGCGGAGAGAAAGCGGACAACAAAACGAACCGACACCTGAAAATAGCGATTGGAAGGATAATTGGTGGGAGGAGACTGAAAATAACAATTTACTTGAAAATACTGAATTGGAATTTTCGATTTAAAAAGTGTAACTTTCAAACCCAAAAAGGACACACCAGGTTCAACCCCTTTGTAAACTTTGATCATTTAGACAAATTGAAACCAGGCTAAATTTTATATTAGTTGAAAGACAAAATCACAAATCTGGGTATAAAAAATTGAATAGATTTCCTCAGTTCTCGCGTGAAAAGAAAGAAAAGAAAAAGAACTCCGTGGGAGAAGCCATAAATCTCCCGCAATGACGTGTCGGCTACAATAACGTTTCATGAGATTTCCCTCCCGCCAATCCCTTTAATCCCATTCCATCACCCAATTCACAACTGGAACACGCGAAATACAAAACATTTTCTATCTGTCTGATTGAGTGATTTCTCTCATTGCTCATTAGCTTCCGAGCAGCTGATGTCTGAATTGGGATGTATGAACAGCCAATTATTTACGCCAGGGGAACAAATGGAAAACATCTTTTCATACAAAGTGAAAATTAAAAAATTAAAAAACTACGAACGCTCAATTTGTCTTTCCTTTTTTAAGTGGAGTAGAAAGGGAGAGCCGAATCCACAAATGCGAACAAGTAAGTTTGGTAAACAATTGGCAGCATTTTTAAAAATGAGTAATCCGTTTGAATAATAAAAACAGGAAAAGTAACGTAATGATGGGAAAATTGAAGACTATTCCTGGAATTGGCTAGATTGTTGTGGAGTCATGTGAATGACTCCAATCATTACGCTGCGGATTTCATAACAAATTGAGATTTTCGCACTGGGAAAAGACATTTCGTGCCGGCTCATTGCGAAAGGAGGGAAATCAGGGAAATCGTAGTGTTGGGGTAAGGGTCACAAGCACACGTTCACACATTCACACGTCGTTTGGCCAGTCAAACTACAGTTTAGATGGAATACGTAGATCAAACCTTTGTCTTCCCAATTCCTTGAATCAATGTAACAATTGAATTCCAATCTTCGATCGGAAAAGACAGGAAGAAATCTATGAAAGCGCCGTCGGCCAATCGATCCTAGAAAAATGGAGTTTAAAGCAACGGCTTGATTGAAGTAACTTACGTTTAGCAGCCATTTGAAGAAGGCACGTGTAGCCGAGTTTTCTGGACGAAGGCCTCTTTTGTCAATTTTCTGAATTTCATCAGATGATTCTTCCGTTTTCCTTACTTCATTGACTGAACTGCACAATCTGAACCCGTATGTTCTGCTTTGGATATGAAAACCGAGGTTCTTCACACCATAAGATGTTGAAGAAATCAGTTGATCTGTAAGATTCCTCTTGAAAATAAAGAACTGTTGTGCCTTTGAGCTGTTCTAGAGTGATGTTCCTAAAATCGTAGTGGATCATTGTGGTTGAAGACTGCGCGGATCGGCGGAGGTCGCGACATTCCGAATGACACAGGAGGACGGTCGACGCCAGGGCGGAACGGACTGAATTCCTGCATTTGAACTTTATTGAGAAAATTATAAAGGGAAAAGTTTGTTAACTTCCAATTACATAATGACATATTTCAGAACCTGGTGGACAGTATAACTTTTGGACATATCCGGGTTCAAAAGAGGACCAGTGGCAGGAAGGACGGTTGCCAGGCACCGCGAAAACCCTTGGAAGTCGGGAGAACAGGGGTGTTCTTTGGATGAAAGAAAGTAGTACTACGCATGAATCAGCCATTGTATCGGATGTGAGAGAGCAAAAAAGCATTGCCATGGAGACCCCAATTATCGAGGGAAAAGCAGCAGTGAAACTCATTTGGAAGGCGCCGTGGAGAAAACAAACAGGCCTGCTGTTTCTGTTCAAAAAGGAAAGGTTTCAAGAAAGGCCTACTAAACTATTCTAGCACTGGTTGTCAGCAAAAGTAAGATGTGGAAAAAAGAGAATTCAATGATTACCAGAATCTCCTTAGCTTTCTAAATATCTACAGCTCCGTCGGAAGCTTGATTTGAGCCGGTAGGCTACCCTTTGCCCTACTATTACTTACGGCTTGATAATCAAAAGTTTGACAGATGATACTTGTCCTGAGGAGGGCGACATGTCAGATAGGATATGTGAGGAGTTGATTTATAGAGAAAAGAAAGCGAAAATTCTTTTAAGAGTAAGTAGGAAATCCCACGTCTTGACCTCATCACCTTAATTACCCCAAGACCTTGTGTCTTGCACGCGTAAAAATCAACAGGCTCTGGATAAGGGGTTATATAAGAGCGTTCGTGAAATATAGTTACAAAAAAGTTGAGTTCTTCTTGAAAGTATAATCATCCAACAGTGTTTTGAGCAGGAAACGTCCACCGTCGAGATATTGGGAGATATCTTATCTCCTTTTCTCTTTCTTTCGATTATCTCGTTTCCTTTTAAAATGCTCATAAACAAAGTTTGTATTTATAATTCATTTGTAATCTGTTTCATGTGTACAATATTTGTTGTAACAGAGTCAGTATGTACATCACTGGGATTCTTCGATGTGGGCACACCCGCTCATAGGTAGATCAACATGTCGACGAACTGCTGGGGAGTGACTCTGACCGAAGGAGCCTCTTCCTCTCGAACACAGGGGTGGCCCAGACTGGTCCAGAAGAGGGCTTTACAGGCACAGCAGATATGGATCACATCGGCGTACGTCTGAAAGTATCCTTTGATTTTCTCGTTCGATCTCTTTGAAATGATGAGGCTGTTAGGGTCAGAGGACACCTGAGTCACACGTGAGCCACAGCTGCTGCGGTCATCATGTGCTCATCAGACGACCACTTTTCTTACACAAAACACTACGTCACACTGGTCACTTGGATCAAAAAACAAGGATGAGCCACTGAGGCTCTTGAAATGCAGTACGAAGTGCGATGAATGGATTAATACCTCGCGAACTCCAAAGTATCGCTTGAGATCGAAAAACGTGGTTCTCCAGGTCTTGGTCTCCACCCGTTTCTGTGCGATCTGATACGGCTGAAACACGTCTTTCGAGTGGTTTTCGTTTGATTCAAACCTGGAAGTGGAATTCGCAGAGAGACCTCCAGATGCGCTGTTCCCCGTCGATCAGGGCCTGGAGGGCCTCGTGGGCCTTGGCCGTCTCCAGAAGAGACTCGTGGTCTGGGAGACGACGGAGGATCTGAGAGAGCACCTCCCTCGGCAGGTCGAAGAACGTCACTCCAGTCTCATCCGCATCGGCTGCAGTTCGAGGGAGACGGTCGGACACCTGAGGAATAAGGAACGTTCCAGAAGAAATACCTACCAGCTCAAGAAGACCAATGGCCGTGTGCTGGTGTCTTGAAACGAGTTGAGGAGAACCACATACGTGGGATGAAGTGTAGTTCTCAAGAGAGGATGCAAACTGGAAAATGGATTCTCTGCTCAATTTTAGTTTATAAGCCTACCTTGTTAACGATTTCTCTGACTGTGTTCTGATGAACATCCTCGAGTGAGGAACGGAGGGCAATGGCCGTGAGGATGCCAAGGAGAGACTTCCTTGCGGTGGCAGACAGGTTCTGCAGCTTTTCTTCCACAAGGATTTGAACCACCTGAAACTAAGAATTTGAATTTTCCATCAGTCAAACTACAGGTTTAAGTAAGACTGAAGTATAATCGTCCAACTCAGTGTTCTGCTTCCGTTATAAACCCTTGGTATCTATTTCTTCTAGACAAATTTTGAATATTTTCTTCCACTTGATAATCGTGAAAACAGAGCGGAACAATATTTGTGTTTTCCTCTCTTTATTTGCGTGGCGCGCCGTGTTGTTTTGAGCGAGTTTTCGAGAGAGTGCTGTTGACCGAAGCAGGGGAGAAAACCCAGGTTTTATGATCTCTTCCTCAGATCACATGGCGGAAAAACAGCTGAAGAGGTCAGAAATTGGTGTGAAATGAGGAAAACTGTTTTGAAATAGATAGGCCCAAGGAGCAGAAAACAGAAGAGTCATCTGACCTTGCAGATGTAGTTGAAGCGTCGGACGTCGGAGACCGCACGGGCGACGTCCAGGCGGTGGAAGGCCTCGCTCATCGAAGTACAGCCGACGAACTGAAACATATTTTTAACTTTTTGAAATCACATTTTACTGAATTAAAAGTGATATGTTGTCTTTCCCAAAGCCACTTACCTCTTTCGTCTTCGACTTAACAAAGCAATGGGGAATCCATGATTCGTCCGTCTCCGAGGCTGAAAAAGGCTTTCTGAAGATTTCGCACATGTTTTTGAAGTTTAAGGTTTTGAGTTCAATTGTAAAGTTTTCAGTTAATGTTTTAAGTTCAACCGGCTGTTTATTGTCTTTAAATCACTTCAGTTGCCAGTTCGCGTGCCCTCGCCAGCTGAGAAAACAGCCTGGACGACGCATGTGACCTCACTTGACAAATAACAAAGTGATAAGCCTTTTCTGGTGGAACTGCCCTGGTACGGCTTGTTTTCCTCCAACATTCCTCTCTTGATAAGAAATTCCAGAGGCCCTTTGCCTAGTGATTTGTCCATGGGTGTTGCTGTTTTGCCGTTTCGCAGCGGGGGTCATGGCCTCTAATTCGAGACAGTCGGCTGGCGCAGGTGGGTTGCCACCCAATTAGCGCCGGTATTTCCGGCCCGCTTGCGCGATTTGCCATGTTGTGCGCTAGCGCTATTTACGAAGCAGCCATCTGCCGTGAGGAATCCGACTCCCGGCTGTCAGCAAGAGCCTTCGGGTGGCACTGGGCTAATTGGAGGCCCCGGTGTTGGATGACCTCACAGCGTCATTTCGAAAGGTGTTCGTTGGTGCCAGCTGTTCCCGGCGGTCCTTGGTGACAGCCGATGCCTGGTTGGACTCTTAGTGTCAGCTGATGAGGAAGTCGGTCTAGCCGTGATGACCGCGTGATGCTCACGGGGGGACGAAAACACTCACTGGATTCCTCGCAGAGGGAACTGCTCCGACCGCTGCTGTCGAGACTGAGAAGGGAGGTGGACGACTGGGTGTGGCAGATGCCATCCACGGGAGAATCAGGAGGAATGGGTAGGGGCTCGGACACGATCTGAAACATACATTTCACAAGAGCCTTGATTGCTTGAAAACAGCTTTCACAATAACTTTCCTTTGAACAGTAGTGTGACTTATCGCTAGGGGAAAAGATGAAAAAATGTGAAAAGAAACGAAACTCTTTGTCTCTCACACATACTTTCCCTATCTCTCTCTTTCTCTCTCGCTCTCTACTTTTTTCTTTCTTTCTCTATCCCTCTCTCGTAGTATTCCTTCGCATTGCCTTCTGAGGACTCTCCCCGTGTTTGTGTATTCGTTGTTGTGGCCGCGGAGCAGTATCGACGACCCAAAATAAGCGCCGCCGTTTTTGCTGCAGGCGCGTAAAGGCGAGCGATCAGCTGGGCGCCCTGTGGTCTTCGGACCTCCTTCCCTCATACAACTGCCCTCGACGCCTGTCGAGTTCAGTCCTCTCAAAGTGCAGAAGGTGACCCCATTGGAGGATTAAAAACGAAGGAGGAAGGAGAGCGGCTTACGCGAAAAACGGGTTACAAACGACGTAACACTGCGCACAAAGGGACGACAGGTTTGCAAATGAACTTGACGCCAGGCAATTGCAATTGGACGACAGATTATGATGGACGACGCGTGGCTGGCGGAAGAAAGGGAAAAAGAGTGATGGAAGGGAGTTGGGAATTAGCATATTCTCCATTGGGAGAGAAAAAGAAAAAGATAGTCCTACGTCTCTCTTTGTCTCTCACGGTGTACCTGACCGTGTCTCTTCATGCCCAAATCTCTTTCTCAAACTCACATTCTCTCCCCCAGTCTATCTCTCTCTCTCTCTCTCTCTCTCTCTCTCTCTCTCTCTCTCTCTCTTTCTTTCTTTCTTTCTCTTTCTCTCTCTCTCAACTAATCCAGTAGTCATAAAATCTGCGCAACGATGCCTGCTTTTTCAACCTCGATCGCTATTATTTCGTGGATTATGATCGTTTCCCTTTCAATTGCTAGTTCCCCTTCCATACTACAGATCTCTCAAGAGAAAATAGAAGGAATTCTAGTGGTCTCGGTTCGAAAGAGTGTGAAATCAGCAGGTCCTCTGTCTCTTCTTCCTCACAACTCACTTGAATAGGTCTCAGTTTGCACTGTTCCCATCCGTTGGTGTAGGGAGTGCGTACCCAGGTCTCCCCGGGGGCTCTCCAGTCGCGTCCCATGAAAGGCATAGTGGATAGACAGAATAGACACTGGCCACCAGCTGATTCCTCCTGTTCCTTCGCGGTCCCGCCCCTCAGCTGTCTGCACTCTGCAACACCGCAGCCGCGCCCTTGCGCAAGCTAGGCGTATTTCGCGTGTTGGTATAAATGCAGTTCACATTTTACCTCAATTGAGAATTAATGAGGAGTAATTCCGCATATTGCCTGGGAGAGTTCCTTTTAGTTATTTTTATTGGATTTTTAATTTCAGTTGTCCGCGCTTAAAATTTAACTATTTAATTGTGCAGGCTCGGTGCTGTTTTCATTCTCATCTTAAACTTCTTTCCTTATTTCGGTATTTCAGAACTATAATGGCGGATAACGACGATTATCGCTCTTCGGACGATGAAGACTACAACCCGGAAGCTGCCGGAGACGACGAAGAGGACGAAGTGGCGTCCTCTGGGGATGAAGTGAGTTGTTTCCATAATGTTTCATACTGATGTTCTTTTAGGCCGATGAAGTAACTGGCAACGACGGAGAAATCGTTTCTGGGAAGCGCCGTTTGGCGTCTGGCCGTGACCCGAGTGTTCCCATAGTTGGGATGCCGACCGTATCTGCTAACAACGAAGATGTTGATGCGGTGTTCGCCGCCCTGCTGGCAGAGGACGAGAAGAGCATCTCGCAGTTCCAGGCGAAAACGAACAGCGCCGAAGTCGATTCGTCGTGCCAGCCTTCGACATCGTAAGTTCCAAGCATTTTCCTTTCAATTAGTTATTTTTAAGCGGAATGCCTTCAAACGCTGCAAAATCCGAAGAAATTCCAAATTCTGCAAGGACGGAAGCTAAAACCATAACCGAGGTCTACGACTTTGCAGGAGAGGAAATCAGGTGGGACGCTTTTATTTTGTTCAAATAATATTATTTCTTTCAGGATTAAGAAAAAGGTGACTGTGGAGGAGTTTGAAAAGCGTGAAGAGAATAACAAGAAGGCGGAGGAGAGAGAAGTGAAACGACCTACCCAGAAGTGAGTTGATTTTGTCTACTCCATATTACTTCGTTTCAGGCGAGTTGGTTTGGGCGAGGCGTTGACTTTCCTCACCAAGAAACCGAAGATGAGCATTCTGGACAAGTCGAGCCACGACTGGATGGGTTTCAAACAGGAAAACGACCTCAATGTAAGTTTTGGTGATTTTGTTGAACATGGTTGATGGAAAACCATTTAAAGTCATGTTTCACCCCAGTGCACTATTGAAATTCCAGTCTCATATTTCTCTTTTCAGGAAGAACTGCAAACGTTCAATCGTGGAAAGAACGGCTACCTGAACAAGGTGGATTTCCTCTCCCGTACGGACCACCGCGAGTACGAAAACGAGAAGAACATGCGCAACGCCCGTCGCAAACCCCAGTAGCAGCCCCTTTTTCACTATGTTCTCTCCCGCTTTACTCCCGTGATATCTTACGTCGTCGTTTCTATTGTTGTTATTTTGACATGTTGACTATGAAATTGTTGATCTTCGCCTGGTACCATTCCGTGGGCGTTGTGTTCGACCGGTGCCTATCTGCCTGCCGAGAAAACTCCGATTTACGACTTTTTCGACCATTAGATTTGGGAATGGCCCTGTGGAGGGGTCGAAGAGGCTCGGATTCTTCAGCAGATGGAGGACATGGTCTGCTGGGGAACCAAGGAGACGAGAGCGACGATGGTACGCAAATTTCATAAGGGTTCAAACGATAATCGGATGAAATTAGGTGAAAACTGGTGGACTGATATTTCGACATTGTTCGACATTGTAGAGATAACGATTTACAACAAAAAAATTGAATGTTATCGAAATTTGGAGAAAAAAGATTGCTTAAATATGCGAAAATAATTGATCGGCAGATGATTTAGAGAAAAGTTAAAAACCAGTGGCTATTAATAGATCGGGAATCGAAAACCAGCCATCTGGTTGGTGGTTTTGTTGTTGTTTGTCTGGGCGTCTGCTTGTGTCTCAACAACAGTCTCGGAGATTAATGACCGCACCCCGGGATCCCCCCTCCGTCCAAGAGAACTGTGCCCACAATGGCCTTCCAGGCTTCTCCCGAGACGCCCGTCGCATCTACCGCGTCCTCGCCGCCAAGAACCCCCGTCTAACCACGGGAGAGGCCGTGCAACGACTGCTGCACGAGGTCGAGGACGACATCAGTCAGGATGGTGAGTTATGCCACAATATGGGTTTCATAAGAACTTCTGATAAGACGCCTAATGGAGTTATTTCAGAGCTCCTGGATCGAATGTTCCAATCCGCCGAAGTTGAGGAAGAAATCAACGCAGCAGTCACGGTGGGTGGGAAACAGACACGGCAGACGCTTATCACAGAGGTGCTATCAATACGTTTATTGTTGTTTAATGACAGCTGGGTGGCACAATTAACATGATAAGTCGTTAATGGAGTTCTTGGAGATTATTTGCTATCACTCATATTCACATTTCAGCCTGAGAATGAGGAGGAATTCGTGGAAACCCTCCGTGATTCAATTGGATCAGCTGAGGAAGAGGGGCAGTCGAAGGAGGAAGAGAAGACAAAGAAACCGAGGAAGAAGATGGTAGTCGCAGCTGATTCACAATAGAATCCTTGGCTTTCAGATGATGAGGAGGCTGGATTCCTTCATCGAGTACCTCCTGAACAAGATCAACCAGCAGTGGGTGTCCCTGGCCTACGCCATCTTCCCCTTCCACCAGGTCCAGACCCTCGTCCTCATTTGTCTGGTTCAATTCATCAGGTACCAGTCTTTTTAGAATATCGACTATCCTTTAGTGTGCCCCTCCTGCTACAAATCGTCCCCATCGTCACTGCCTATGCTGCCTTCTTCGCCATGGTCTATTTCACCCTCAAGATGTTCCACGATCACAGGTCAGTCCTGTTTTCTCTTCTCGTGATACTCTTTTTGATTGAGACACGTTAATTATTTTAGTGTGAAGCGCAACCGAGACACCTGGAAGCGTCTGATCGACGTGTTCGCCGATCCATCGACGAGGGACCGCAGTGATTCTACCGTAAGCTTCAGTTCTCGCTTAGTATTGGATTTCTTCTTAAGAGGTCCTTCTTCCGCACGGCCAACAACTGGGAACCCTACATGAACTTTGTCCTGGCGCTGGCCGTCTTCATCGTCTCAAGTGGGTGCTTCTGAAGCATAAAGGAAAAGGCCATTTCAGTGGGTGCAGCTGGACGTCAACTGCCGTACTGTAGTCTTCTGTGCGGGACCTCCGCTCTCTTCGCCCTGACCACCTTCGTCAGTCTGTCGGACGCGACTGACCGCTTCGCCTTGCTAGCCGTAATAGCTAACCTCGTCTCTTGGTAATTCCCTCCCTCTTCCCTTTGCCTATTTTCAGCCTGCCTGTCATCTTCTCTCGGATGAGACTGGCTGCCGGCTACTGGAGAATTTGGAAGCCGCTTTTCCAGTTCAGATTGAGTGGGTACTGTAGGGAGAGTGAAAGGGTCCTTGTTCCAGGCTACCTCACATTCTCCGTCGGTCTCCCCTCCCTCTGCCTGCTCTCCATTCCTATCATCTACCTCCTCATCTCTCTCCGCAAAAGGACTTGGACAGAGGCTGCCCACGTCATAGTTCCCCATATTGTTGGTTCTTCTTTCTCTCTTTATCTTTCAAATTAAGATCTGCATTATGTGGTCGGATGTGGCCTTCACCCTTCTGCTCACTGGCTGGAGAGGTTTTGGAGTGAGTTCTCCCTCTTTCCCCCAAATGCCCCCTCAGTTCGTAGATTTCACCCTCACCGTGGCTGCCGTCTCCCTCTTCTTTTTCCCCTCCATCGCCGGAGTCATTTTCATCGCCTCCATCTTCATCGTCCAGATTAAGAACGCCATTGACATGGTATGTCCCCTCTTCTCTCGTTCATCCCATCCCTTTAGCTGAGTGTCGTAAAGGCCCTCGTCACCCTGTTTGTGCTGGTGTCTCCGTTCCTTTTCGCAAAGGTCTACCGCTACCTCTCGAATCTCTACAAACTGCAAGTGTTCCCGCAAGATTCGTACAAGAGAAAGTGGCTTTTGGCCATCATCTACCTCACCTGTCTCCTCATGGCCATCTCCTTCCTCTACGAAGGACAGATGAGCTTTGACTCTTCGGCTGACGTCACGAATATGACATGGTTTGGATTCAATGTATAGGATTACGGTATTTAGGTCCCAGTACGATAAACACTGCTCAGTCGCTTCTGCTAACAGTATTTCGAGGCAGGTTTCCTGTAGTCAACTGAAAGGTATGCTTGCCTAGATTGATAATATGGGTGGATTTAGGCACTGCGATCAATTGGAAAGGGACGGTGCAAGCGGTTCGGATAGTGCAAATCGACAATTCCTTCGAGTCATTGCTGGGATATCTGCCGGAGAGTGTGGGCCAGACGCTGCGATGCTTCTACGATGACAGCAATAAAACGGAGACTTCTGGAGACATGCAGTTTGGTGAAACCCTTTCTCAGAAGACGAGAGTTCAGGGCGAACGAGTGTTCTTTGTCGGAACACAACGTTTACACCTTCGAGGTCGAGGTATCCGGTCCCTATGGAGAGAGGTCTCTGAGCAGCAGCAAAGGACAGCTCCTACTGACAGCCGGCCACATGTTCTACGAGCAACTGGCGCTCATCGACGAAGGTAGACTTGTGCTAGAATCAATCAAAGCGGCTGACCCCCCCCCCCCAATCCGATATAAATGAATGCTTTAGGAGACGTCGTGCGATTTGTCGGCTTCTTCGATCAATACCCAGTCTTCCGCTACCCTCCGAAGCTGAAGCTCTTGCAACTGGAGTGCATGAACTGCCGACAGGTCTCTCTCTTTCTGCCTCTCTCATAATAAATACATTTTCAGTTCAACAAGGGAAAGCACAGTCGCCTACGCCTGACCAACTCCAAACTGAAGAAGACAGGAGTATGGCACCGCATCTTCGAAGCCTTCAAATTCTCCTTCAATTTCATCTTTGCCCCCATCATCCGCATTTCCTAGTTGCCTTTCCCCTTCTGTGTAGAGTATACGTGATACATTGCTTTACTCTTCAGTCTAGTCATTGTGTGAGAGCTTTTACAATTGTAGATAAAAAGTGCTTGCTTGTAACATAATTCAAATAATAAAATCCTTAGAAATTCTCTCATTATCCCACAAATACTTGAAAATACTCGGACGATGGTTGACAAAACTTCCCTCATGAAGCGAGATTTTACTGGAGTCATCCATCGTCAAAGACATCTTCAGCCATTCATTCGGTCACACCCGGTGAAGCCTACGCTATGCGCCATTCCTAACTACGTATCAGTGTATTTAAATACAGATTATTTATCTTTATTAACATAATATTTATTAGGCCGCCTAAATGTATTCATTTCAAAAACTTGGCAAAAACATTAGAACTCCCATTAATGATACGGCCGTTTTCCACAGTTCCACAGGAGGCAGATAAATGCGACTATGATAAACACGAAAAAGATATTAACAGCCAGTGAAGCCAAGAGAAGAGGAGTAGAAAGGGTGGAGGAAGGAAGGGGGAGGGGCAGAGACGGGGCTAAACGGGAGGGGGTAAGGGAGGAGGAGTTGCAGGAAGAGACACGCTGGATGGAGGAGCGCAAACGACGGGAGACAGAACAACCTTTGAAAGAGGAATGAATGGAAGAGAGGGAGACTAACCACTGCTTCTTTCGAGGTCTCTGTAGATTGTCATCTGCTCAGTCATCCAATCGAACTGCTCCTGGCAGTGGCCGAGGCCCTCTCGGACCATGCGATTCTCATCCCAGGGAGAGACCAGTTGACGCAGAGATAACGACCTTAAAGTAACGTTTTATACTTTGTAAACTGCAATTATGGGAAACCCTGGGTTCTATCTCTTTTACCTATTTGTATGTCATGGGCAAACCTGTTTTTAAGGTGGAGATGCCAAAAGTAGGGAGTGCACGGCTCTTTAGTCCACATGGGAAGCTGTGTTGTAGTTAAGACCAACTGCCTGTAGAGCCTCACATTCTCAGGTGCAAGAAGCAGCAGCGAAGGGGGGAACTTCTTAAATGCGTGGTTCAGATGATGTTAAAATCCTACAGTTAAGGGATTATCGTCGATTTTGAATTGAGACAAACTGGATAACATGGCAATGACTTCAGGAGGCAGGGAGGAAGACCGGTGGAGTAGGTTGTTTGCCACGTTTAGGCTGAAATATTAAGAAAGGAAATTAAAAAGGTGTTGTTACTGGGTGAGGGCACAGTTGTGGGTGACGGCTGCTGGGATTCTAGTGAGATTGCAGGATTGGAGGTCGAGGGAACGAAGGCCTTTGAGAGGAAGGAAGGAGAAGGGGGCGATGGACTGCAGGGGACAACGGGACAACGACAGCGTTCGGAGAGAGGACAAGCCGAAGAAATGGTCGGCAGACAGCGTCTGAAAGAGGGAAGTTTGCCATCGTACTCATCAGGGAAATCAAAGCTCTGAAACTCTTTCAACTGACCTTGATGTGTGTATCTGTTAACTTTAGCCATTTCAATCGTGTGTTTCTGATGAATGGTCGGAATGGAAGGTGGGTAAGGGGGTTATGGCTCAAGTCAAGCACCCGAAGTTCGACGCATTGGGAGAATGTGAACATGGCCAGAGAAGATATCTGAATGATTTTATACTATGAGATAGAGAAAGAAAGGGGTGGAGAGAGAGAGAGAGACCTTATTGTGGCTCAGGTCCAAATCGAAAATCTCCGGAGTGCTGAGTGAGAACCGGTGTAAGTCATCGATTTGATTGTGGGACAAACGCACAGACCGGAGACTCTTAAGTTGGGATACTGTAGCGATTGATGAAATATTCGTGTCTAAAATTAAAATGTTAAGAAAACTGCAAAAACTTACGCTTAATTGCAATTCTAGTGAGATTCTTCGTCAGAGACAGCCACTTCGGCAGTTCGGACATCGATGAGTTCTCGACGTGTAAATATTCCAAGGCTTCTCCCCAAGATGGGATCTAGGCCCGGATCTGGTCTGTGAAATACAGTAACCTACAGCGACTGGTAGGTCAAAATCAATTCGAATCGTTCGGATGCTCTTCAGATGCTTCAATGAATTTAGCTTTCGACTAAGGTTTTTCGGTGTTGTGTCGCTGAACATTTCTAGTAACATTGGGATCCGTGGTACCTTAGAGAAATATCGATCGATTCTAATTTAGGAAAGCAGGAACCAAAGTCTGGAAATGAGGCGTTGGAGGGGGCGTCGATGAAACCCTTCGTCACTGATGTTCCGCATAAACCAAATAGGAAAGATTCTGTTTTGCTGAAAAGTATTTGTAAAAAAAAAGGAAGGTTGTGTGTGTGTGTGTGTGTGTGTGTGTGTGTGTGTGTGTGTGTGCTTGTAAATAGAATAACCTACTTATTCCATCCTTGTACTATCAAATGGTAAGGGCTTCCTTGATTTGGAACATTCGGTTTGTCGCATCGCAAATCCCCAGAGGAGGGGCCATGATTCCTCCACTCGAACTGTGAATTTGAAGTCTGTGATGAACATTCCAGTCTTGACGTCAATATCAGTTGGCATGAACACTCGGTTGCACATTTCGAAGAGAATTCGCAATTGTCTGGAAGAGGTGAAGAAAAGCTACAGCATGAGATCTCCACTCCGTGGCTCTTGGAATGTAGACTTCCGCAGGAAACGGTGACTGAGGGAAGGAGGGACAGCAGAAGTATGCGCAGTAGAAAGAGGACGAACATCGGTCAGTGGTTGAGAATTCGGGAATTCGGATATTAATTAGGACGCGGATACTGGAGGCCGACGGCGCCAATCAACCGCCATTCATGGACGCCAGGCGTTTTCAGAGACCGGACGAGGTACACAACAAACAAGGCAAAGAGTGCTTACGTGTCCGAAAGATTACTTTTTTAAAAGTAAAACAAAGTAAATGTCTGCTTTATGTGCAGCTGCCCCCACTTGAAGCTCATATCAAAGACTTGCAAATAATGGTATCCAAAGACAACTTTTGCCTTCCTACGATTATTTTTCCATGTCACTTTTGGTTGATGAGCTACCCTTGATATGATGCTTCTGATAAACTGAACTCAACCGAACAAGGGCCATTAGACGAATCTCCAATTGTAACCACCCATCCCCAATGAAACAGTACCGAACGTCCCAACCAGGCCATTTTTATATCACAGTTTGTGATCGTTATTATCAATGGACCAAAACTGTCCTTGTGCGAACGGCAATCGCCCATGTGCTTATTGAGGTGCTAACCTAGTTGGGGGGGGGGGGGGCAGCCCATGCCCATTTTCCTTGACCGGTAGGGAGAGCGGTCGGAATTGCTATTATACAGGATTTTTTAAAATTAGACTAGGGCAAGACATGCTAATTACCCAGAAAAGGCATTTTTACCCTAGAAATGAGTAATGTATACGTCAAATAATTCTAATCTTACACATTCTGATCCTTATTCCAACCGCCATCCAATTGATGTTGGGGAAATGGGCATGGGCTGCCCCCCCCCCCCCAACTAGGTTAGTACCCTTATTGATCGTGGCACACATGAAATATTGCAGCAGTTGAACTTTTGACTAAATGAAGATTTTGACAGACCACTTTAGTAGTATTTGATATGAAAATACTTTGCAACCCTTGAAGAGTAACTTTAACGTTAAATAACTTTAACTTTCGTTTTTGGCAAAGTGGCGCGGAAAAATGCAACTGGGGCGCATAATTTTGTAAACGGCTCATGAGAAAGGGGTTTGAATACTGATAACCAGCCCCTCATTTATTCCCATCTTCATTTCATTTATAATTGCTGACTAATTACTATTTAATAATATGTTTTATTTGCAGATGGTCCAGGAGCTGAATACGAAGGAGGAGTTTTCGTCGTTCGTGGCATCCGCCAGGTAATTTCCCCATTTGTTACTTCACCCTCCATTTGTAGTCCCTCGATCGTCCACTTCTCTGCCTCTTTTGCCCCGGCATGCGCCCAGATGAACACCTTCCTGGACGATTTTGTGACCGAATTCGCCGGAGCACGCTGCGCCTTTCTGGATGCCGAACGAGTGGCCGAAGCTTCCCTGGAACATAAGATTGTCGCCGCCCCCACCATCATCCTATTCAAGGTAATTCTATTCCTTTTCTTAATGAAACCTGCTTCTAAGGGAGGAAAGGCTGTCGGACGCGTGGATGGATACAAGCCACAGGACGTGCGACAGCAGTGGCTCAAACTCGGGAATGCCGCCCAGGTACCTTCCTTATTTAACCGGAATTATGTCTTATTTGAGGACTTGACTGCTCGTTTGAAAGCCCTCGTCCGTCAGAAGCTCGTCATGCTGTTCATGAAGGGAAATTCTGACGCTCCCCGCTGTGGTTTGTCGTTTTCAATGATTGTTAAGTTGCGTCTTATTTAGGATTCTCCAGGCAGACCGTGGAGTTGCTGAAGAGCCACAGCATCGATTACGGATCATTCGACATCCTCAGTGACGAAGAGGTCCGCCAGGGTCTTAAGGTATGACTGCTCGTCAGGGGTTATTTTGTAATCATTCAGGAATTCTCCAACTGGCCGACTTTCCCCCAGCTCTATTTCGAGGGAGAGCTTATCGGCGGCCTTGATGTTCTCAGGTTTGCTTTATCGCGACCTTCAACCATTTCGTTTGCAGGGAAGAGCTCCAGGATTCGGAATTCCTCGCCAAGTTGCCGAAGAAGGTATGTTTTCTTTTCTACCTGTCGCATTAGTCTGTATTCTGATAAGACAGGAGAGTCTTCAGATAAATACTCTTTTCAGGATGAGAAGGGCGATATGTTGAAGCGCCTGAAGAGCCTCGTCTCGAGCCACAAGCTGATGCTGTTTATGAAAGGAAGCCCAGCCGCTCCCCAATGTGGTACCGTGTCTTAAAACACCATACCTCTGGAGGTTTAGGATTCTCTCGACAAATCATCGGCCTCTTGAACGAGATAAACGCCGACTTCGGAAGCTTCGACATTCTCACGGACGACCAGGTCCGTCAGGGTCTGAAGGTTGGTTCCCCCGTGTCCTTCCAACTGTGTCCTTCAAGGAGTACTCGTCCTGGCCCACCTACCCCCAGCTCTACCTCAATGGAGAGCTCATCGGCGGTCTCGACGTCGTCAAAGAGGAACTCGCCGACCCCGACTTTGTCTCCCAGCTGCCCAAGAAGATCTGATAGGCCAAGTTATCCGTTGTTATTGTAAAAATGAACTTTATTCGTTTAACAAACTGTCATGTCAGCTTGTAGGAAAAACAATGTGAAACAACAGATTGTACCCGATTTGAACAAAAACGAAGGATCGAAAACCCGTATGATCCTGGGATCGTTGAGTTGTGGGAAATGGGAGTCCTACTGAAGACTAGCTATGGGTGCTCTCAGAAGCCGGGTTCACCTCCTCTTCTCCAACATCTCTCTGGTTCACCTGGGGGTCATCCGACGAATATCCCGAAGAATAACTGGGGGAAACGCCATCTGAAAAAAGACTGGAAATTGTCTAAAAGCCCTCTTACCTGAAGCCTCAGACGCAGAGTCGGCCCTGGCCCTTAGATGGCAGCCCACGGCGTCCTGGCCCAAACCTACCACAATTGGACAACTCTCGACAGACTTATCCCTGGGAGATTGGATTGCTGCAAATACCAACTATCCCAATTAACGACTAAACGCACAATATGGCTTGGATGCGTCTTGATTCTTCTTTAAATCGGAGTTTTGCAAGAAGGTGGTTTGAAGGCGAAGTAAGGAAGCCATCAGCTATAAAGGAAGTCCTTAGAGAAAGAAAATAAAGTATACCTCATGGTGGAACTCTTCCATATCCCCTAGAGAGATGGGATAGTTGCTTAGGTTCATCTCCGAGACCATCGCAGCACGCACATCCAAAACAGCAGACTCGGTCGAGAGAGTACATTCCGGCAGAGGGCTTGGATCTCTCGAAATCGAACCCCTGAATCTCCTTCTTACTGCCCTCACTTCAATAAACATACGGCTTGTCCAGGATGGCTCTGGGGTTCCCAGCCAGAAAAGGTACCTCCTCGTCGTTCATGTCTAATAGGGCGGGTATTTCATCCTCTTTCGAGCTATCGTCTTCATTCGAAGACAGGGCTTCCACTTTCTGCAGAAGGGGAATACTGCTCAAAATGGCATTCGAGGCAGCAGCCATCGAGTTCCTGGTGGTCTGAAATTAGCATAAGCCGACAACACTTCTGTATTGTACCCTGGCCCTCTTGATAGGAATAGGTGTAGGCGATTTCTCAGCCACTCGTTTCCTGTTCCTAGCCTAAACAAACTGTCAATTAACAAACTAGGAAATCGATACTTTGAGATCTTCCTTCTTCTTAATCTCCGGGGCTTTCTTCTCAGCCTTCGCCTTACTCCTAGTTCGAACTTGTAGTTCAGTCGCCGATTTCTTTTCAGCGTTCAATCTGAAAATGAAAATAAAGAGGGTTTACTTAGAAACCACTCACTGTTCTAAGCGCCTCTTCTCCTCCAACATCTCCAGTCTTTCCCTAGTTGTGATGTGACTGATATCGTCGATCCTTCCATCGCTAGTTCCCAACCTGAGCTTCAATGTGAATAAAATCAACAAACATTTCTCACGTGAGACTGTCCAAACGGTCAAACTCAGCCGTATCTCCGTCCCCACATTCATAGTACCCGTCATACTCCTCATCTCCGTTGTCAAAGAGTCTCTGAGGAATACGCCCCTTTTCGGGAAACACATTGGGCAGATCGAAATGGTCCTGTAGATTCATTGTTTTCGAAATGTTGTAACACTAACATGGATCTTCAACGGCTGCTTTTCCTTAGTGGGGACACGGTCTCTCTTGGGCAACAGCGACGGGAAGACATTCACGTACTGAAAACAAATCAAATAAAGACAAACGAAAGGATTTACATCTGACTCTGGCGGTAGTTCGACATCTGCGACGGCTTCCCTGATGAATGTGTTCAGGTGCGTCGCACAGTCTGGGAACAGCATCATGTTCGGTTCCGGCAGCATCACATAGGATTCCTTTTCCTTTCTGAGAATATCGATAAACGTAAGGAGTTCCATTTCAACCAACGATTTGTGAGTCTTTTCTCTCTCGCGCCTCTGCCCCTCCATCCGCTGACGAGCCCTCTGCATCCTTTGTCGTTCGCAAGCGATGTTCTCGATGACTATATCAAAGTGAGACTTTTGTTCTTCTTCTTCAAAAAAGACCTGAAGTAAGGAATTTTCTAGACTATGGAAAAATTACAAACCAAAATCATTTTTGGAGATCTATTCTTTACTTCTGCTGTTAAAGTTATTGCATCGGTCATCGAGCGAACCTGGAAAATATAAAATAAGAAGCTAATATACTGGTAAAGGTTATTGTACCTTACTGGGTCAAAGCCACTTCCCACATTCCAAGCTAAGAACATCATTTCAGAGGGCATAAAAAGCGCCGACGCATGGATGCAAGGATCTCTCTTGGCCGCTCTCTCCCGATCTCCCGATCTCCACGTTCTCAGGGCGTACTCCGTCTCTAATTCTCACGTTCTGTCTTATAAACGTGCCTAAACTGGTAGCAGCCAGTTTAGGAACGTTTAAACAGGACTTAACTGGTAGCAGCCAGTCGTTGAGACCCCTTCTCCTCATAACCCTCCACCCTTCTATAGCAGCTCTTCTCCTTTCTGTTGCGAGTGAGCGTCTGGAGGCCCTTGTCTTCTCCATCTAGCACCGAATATTTAGCTTTAGGACTGATCAATCTGCGAAGCTCTTCTTCTATCTCTTTGGTCATGGGCAGGTCTAGTTGAGGGGCCTCAAAAGAAGAAAGTCATTTATTTACTCCGGGGTAGCCGAAAGGACTTTACGATTTAGCATTCAGTCGATATCGCTCCCGCTGGAGATTTGCCCTCACGCAAAGCACGGAAAGGAGAAAATAGCACTAATATTCGCCATACAACCTCTTTTTCTCTCTTCATCCTGCACATATTCAAGCAAAAACTTTTGTTTTAAATCCTTGCCACTCGGCGCTTTCCGAATCCTCCTCGAGCTCTTCAGCCGTCTCTCACTCTCTTTCTCTTTCTGAACGTTCCTATAACGAGTCTATCAAAGACCCTGTTGGGCTTAACTCCATAATCAAGGGGAATATCCCAATACAGATGTTGAGAATACTCAAGTTTACTTCGACCAATTCAGGATTGGGAATATGGCCCACAGCGTACCCCAAGGACGCCGCCGGAATAGGCCAATTCTATGCTTAAACACATTTTCCGTGCGCAGCCAATTGCCCAGTGGAAGGCTTAGCTGGTTTTTCATTTGTGGATATGTAGAAGATGACAATTCTTGTAAAATAAAAGAAAAATAAAAAATAAATGGAATATATACCTGTTAAAGAAGCGGTGGTCCTCTGTCGTCGCGCAAACAGAGCGTAAATCGATATGGTGGATATTCGTCTGGGAGCCGGTTTGCCGATCCGGAGGAATTACTTGAATATATAACTGTCTTTTAAAAATACAAAGCGAAAATAAAGGGAGAAGACGCCGAATGAAATCGGACAGCACAAACGGGGCGGAAAGGGCATTTGGGTTACGGTGGGGATTCAGGGCAACTGCCGAATAGCTTCGTTTTTATTTGTGGTTCATCAAAAAAGTGGATTTATGGGTGAATTAAGTGTAAAACACTACATATTAAACCCAACAATCCATGAAAAAACCCACGATCCACACAAAGCGGAATTTGGCTTTTATTTTTACTATCGTTGTTCCACTCCGCACCCGAGCAATTATTCAGAACGATGAGAACAATAGAATCACGAGGCCTTCGCATCGAAAACTCATAGGCAGACATGCTGCGACCAGTCCTTCCACAAAGTCGGATGGTCTATCATTCCCCATTCAGGGGCTCTGACTGTTTAAAGCACGATTATCGACATTTGGTGGATAAGAATACACAAGACAAATTTACTTCTAACAAAATTTATTTCTATCTATACAATCTAATGGACGATCACAGGGAGACTAGCCAATATTTGAGTGTCGGCATATCGGCGGTTTCGTAGTGGACAGGCAGGAAGTAGCGACCATCGTCGACCCGGAGCACATTTTGAGCAAAGTAAGTGGGTTTCTGAAGAATTCAATGGAAACGAAGGGGAGAAACTAACCAAGTACTGGGAGCTGTACCTATCGTAGCGAATGACACGTTTCTGGATCCAATCTTCCAAAGACAATTTCCCGGTACATCTAGAACAAGGAATAAAAGGACAGCCTTGACAGGGAAAGTACCTCAGTCGTCCTATGTGTGCGCCGAAACGATCGTTGGACAGGACGAATCCCAGCGGACCCCATTCGACGGCTGCCATGAGGGTAATCAAGTCATCTTCTGAGCTAAAATAAGGTAATATAAGAGGAGCAGTGGTAAGTTACAGGGTGTCACATGCAAATGTGTGGACGTTCCCCTGCCACTTGATGGATTGTAGACGGGGCAGTTGGAAGCGCCTCGTGACGAGCATTATGTTGCCGAATTCTTCCGCCAACCTTAAATGAACTTTAGGCGGTACTTGGGAAACGGTACCGTTGCATCATAGTAATCAGATTGTCCTGTCTGTGGGTCACATTCAAAGTGTCCACTACGACGGCCGAGTGTCTGCCTGCCTCTGCCGAAGCAGCCCATTCAGCAACTGCCTGTTTCATCCGAGAAACCTCTGTTTTTGTCAAGCTCCCTGAAAAAGACATTTAAAAAGTACGAAACTACTGTATTCACCTGCTTGTGAAGTCAATCCCTTAGCCCAAGACTGAAAGTCCGATCTCAGAAAGGCTAGGTCATCTCCAGCGATTGGCAGTTCCACAGGCAATACCTCTCTTCTGCCTCGAATGGACCCTGTCTGCTGATCCACCTGGATACGTGCGGGAACGATTTTAGAAGCCCTGGAACAAAGGAATTTAACAAGTTGTTATGGCCAACTCACTTGAAAAGGCGGGAGAAAAGGTTGTGAAAGCCGTGGCCCTGGAGCGGAATCCCTTTTTCGACCAAAGAATCAAGGCACCATTTCGTGGCTTCCCGAGCGGAAATCTAAAAACAAGTAATTTAAATTTTAAAAAATGATGTCTTACACTGCCGGCGGCTATGGAATGTAGAAGCCAAAATGACAGATATGGACTCTGGATGATGTCCGGATCCTGGATAGATCCACAAATATTCCTGAAAAGGAGATAAAAAGGGGCAAAGGATGAACCAACTTGAACCGCTCCCATTCGCCCAGCTTGAGGGAAATGCATGCGATTGCCAGGAGGACCTCCTTCTTGTTCAACAGGGAATCGGGTTGGGAACAGGCGGAGATTGCCTTTTCTGGATCAACCAAGGCTGTGAGGAGTAGTTCTGAATCGTACTGTATATTCTATAAGATGCCTCTCTCACCAGTCGTCTGAGCCAGCGATGGCGGTAGTTTCTGTGATTTGAACCGTAGCAACATCTTCTCAGCCAACTCCTGGTCATCTTCTCCTGCCTGATCGCCCACAGCGCCATCTACGAGGAGTCTGGCGCCCTCGAAGATAGCAACCGGAGGGAGGGAAGCCATCCGAGTGCGAAGGAATTGACGGCCCTTATCGAACAGGTGGCAGTGCCTAGGAGAGGGTCAAACGGAAAACAGCGAATTACCGCAAAGAGCTGAGGAAACGGCCATCGTTTGAAACAGAAGAAAAGTCTTCGATCAGACGAGAAGTAATGTTAGAAATGGGCGCCTTCTGAAACAGAAATAGCCTGACGTATGCCACACTCATTACCTCAACTAAAGTGAGCAGAGCCGAGTAAGGGGCCGCAGAATGCAAAATAGGCACAGTGGAAGTGAGGGCCGACGCAACTGAACAGCAAAATACGCAAAACTCAAAGGTTAGCACTCACTTTTGTTGGGTTTATCTGTGAAATTCTTAGATTTTCTTCTGAATTTACTGACGAAGGGTTTATTGTGGCCCGTGAACTGTCGAGCGACCTCAAAAGAAGCGATGAATAAGAATAAAAAGGCAGAACTACCTTGTCTGCAAAGGACCTACTGCTGATCTTGAGCATCGTCGAGTGCATTCTTATCGGCTACGTTCAGTCCCTGCTCAGAGAGTTGCTGCTTGTATCTGAAAAACACTGTAATCAAAATGAACAAAGAAAAATACCTGTCAAAGTTGTACTTGCGGATGAAATGAGCGACCCAGGAGGTGGGACAAGCCTTGTCGAAGGCTTTCCTCTGGACACCGCACTTCTTGGTAGCCTGAATAATGCAACAATTAACTCAGCCAAGTGGGTACTGTAATTCAGGGCAGGATCATCGTTGGAAAGAATGCTCCACTTTAACCAGATCCCACCTGTTCCTCGTTCAATCCGCTGCTGTACTGCTGGTCCAAACACTTGAAAAAGTCGTCGCGGGCCTAAAATGCAAAATTCTGAGACCTCAGAATGGGACAAACCAAATAACACTGCTGCCTATCACTTTTCAGAGCGGTTCCCTGCTGGGACATTGAAAAGAAACTGGAAACACATGCTTGAAAAGCCAACTTTCTGATAAATATCCATAGGATATACTAAAATTAAGATTAAACAAACATGATTGCGATGAATATTTATTAGATTATGGTGTATGCAAGGTGAGATCCATCGTCAATGTGATAATTCAATAGATACACGTACGATCAGGGCAAAGGAGAATGAAATGGGCTCACTAGAGGGGTTCTCCCAGGGCGGCGGCTTGCTCTCCCTCGTCGACGATGAAGGTCTTCTCTTCACATCGGTAGACGACGAGGAACGACAACAGGGCCAGAATCACACCTCCTCCTATGAACAGCCAGTCGAACGTACTGAATGGGTATGTGCAAGTGACCTTGGATGTCTCACCTGTTCTCCAGAAGATACATTTTCAGAAAAGCCTTCGAGTACTGCGACTCAGTCCACGTAGAGTAGGTAGTGTTCGTCAGGTCGTAGTCTAAACACCAAAATGAGAGTGATCATTTCATGACCTACCATGAATAAGGAACGCAGGTGACCGAGCAGCCGAGACATTCACAGCGAAGCGGTAGCAGTAAGACTTGTTCGTGAGGTAATCTCCCATCCAGGCAAAGGTGTAAATCTGATCCGGAATTAATGCTTTCGGTCGTCTAACCTGTTGATTGCGGCCAGTTTGGTCGCATTGCTCCTTGCTAATCGCGTTCTTCGCAATGGCAGTCGTCCCCGAGGCGTAGGCGAGTACGTCGTAGACGTACTTGGCCAAGAAGTTATTGAGGTTCACGGAAGTGTACGTGCTCTTGACCTCGTGGTGGACTAAACATATGCATACTATCCCCCCAGTCCAACTTACTAATGTTAGATGTACCCATTTTCCTCAGAAGAGTGCAGTTGTAGTCTTCTGCGACGATGAAGCAATCGAACAACTCGGTTACCTAGAAAGATAAATCAGATCGGGGCAAGATTGTAACTCACAAAGGCAGGATTGATTGTCAAAATGGAACGGACGGTAGAGTTGACCTTGACGTAATCAGCAGCTGCCAGCAGCAGCCCGGATGCAGCCACGGCGATCCTTCGTTCGACCAGGTCCCGATCGGCCTTGTTCCAGACGTTTCGATCCAACATGCTGTTGATTCGCCTGAGGCACTCACAATAACAGTAAATGCATTACTCTACCCGTAGTCGTAGTGTCCCTGGGAGATTGAAGCAAGGACCACTCCAACTCCGTTCTTGTTGATTTTCTTCAACGAATGCCATGTGGAAGGTGGCATTTTACCACCAGACACATTCACACTTCCGTTTCGAATGCGCACTCCGTCGCCAATAGAATTCGTCAGCATCTTCACCTGCAGAGAAACATGTTATTGCCAAAAGCACACGTACCAGATGCTGATCCTTTTCTTGGTTGTCGGCGAGAATGTGAAGTTTCTCTCCGATTCCAATGTGTTGTGGTTCCAAAATACCCTCGATCTCGCTCGGACTGATCTAAAAGATAATTTAACTAAGAACAATCTCCCAAGTACCGTCGGTAAACGAAGGTTCATTGAAGTGAGATTTCCGAAATCCGGGAAACGTTCATTCTGCACGAGGTACATCATGTGGCTGCTTCCGACGTAGTCGAAAGACTCCTAGAGGTAAAATTACAATTTTAACCGAAAATAACTTACTCCGGCGAAAAAAGCCATCAGCACGTGTTTCTTCGATCTTGCAGCGGCGGCTTCAAACTCCTGGGAATGGACACCCATTCCCTGCGCAGTGGCTAGCATTGCGATGAGGGAGGTCATCACGGAAAAGTCGCCGGGGGAAATGTTGGGAATCACACCGAAACTATCCAACTGGAAAACTTCTTTAACAGGAAAAGTAATGGATACAGTACCCTGGACGCCAACAGGAGGTACTTCTTGTCCTCCTTCGCCTCTCCTTTCTTCTGTACAGGCGGAGGAAAATAAGAAAAGATGTTGTGGCCCGTGATCTCATCGCAGTATACGACACTAAAGTTGGGGCTAATACGATTTACAGGAGGTGACCTACCTGCCCTCCAGACGAACGTCGATCATCTTAGAATTCGGAGCAGTTCTTCGGCGGCAAATCCTGGAGTTCCCTGCAGCGTTTTGTGTCTGATCTACAGAAACCGAGCACAACGGATAGCTGACGGTGGAAGAGCCGCCCGTTGGTACATTGAACAGATTGTGGCACTGAAAACAAATAAATATAGGACATGGATGGTGTCTCACCTTCATGAGGTCAGCCTTTTTCGATTCGTTGTTAAGGAAGACGATCTGTATCTTCCAAGTCATCCTCAGCAGCCCACTCTCCTTGATCGCACCCTTTTCATTCCACTTCACACAGTCTTTGTAGAAATCTGAACATGAACTTTATAACTATTTCCTAAAGAGACAACCTCCGTCCGAATTGGGACACGCCGCATCGGCAGACAGGGAATCGTTCGCGCTTATGGTCAGCGTTTTGTCCTCGTACAACACAATTCCACGGATGCATTCGCTCTTGATTATCTTATCCACGGCCGTTCTGAACACAAAGAAATTCACAGCCACGGTAATTCCGCTAACCTCCCTAACAGAGCCATGTCCATGAAGAGAAAGTAGCCACCATCGTAGCCGGCAAAACGATCACGCCAACAGGAGTCAATGCCCCTCAGCTGCTCCTCCGTCTCCACGTGAACAACTACGCCCTGCGAATCCCTGGTCGTAGATGCTGAATTTAGCTGTTTGATGACAACCGAATAAAAACTCACAACCACATCCGAACTGATGGGTTCCGTTGAGGAGGATGTAGCAGTGAGTTCCCTCGGGCAGATCCACATTCAGGTAGTAATCCTCTTTCAACGCATCCGAACAAAATACGACTAGAAAAGCGTTAAAAAAGGTTAAGTGGGAAAATACCTAATGGAAGCCATAAGAAAAGAAGCATCTTTCCGTCAAAATATCATCAGCTGAAATAAAACTGTGCACAATCAGCAATCAATAAGAAGCAAAAAAGAATTACAGTATGTAATGGACCTTTAAAATAATTATTTTTAATCCAAAGCCGAATTACGGTCGCTCGTGTCCCCGAAAATGAATTCAGCAATCCCCAAACCGTACCTTTATTTTATTTTCCGTTTTTTTCAAACATTTTTATTTTATTTTATTTTATTTCTTTGTCTTTATATTTCATATCCGCATTGCTCAATTTAATAAAATTAATTCATTTAGGGCCGAGTATGAATGATTATCCCGTGATTTTCAAGTGTTCTGAATGTACAATTGAAGCGGGTACGGTCATTAGTGTTATTATTTAATCCCTTTTTCATTTCAGCCAATCTGGAATATTTGGAAAGTCACATATGGAGTCGTCACCTCAGGAATTTCCCGTACAAGTGCAGTTTATGTGCATACCCGGCCCTCAATCAACAGGCTCTTACAACACATTTCCAAGAAGTTCACTACGACACGGCGGTGAGTTTGTTTGGCTCAACTTGGTTTAACCTCTTTTGTGCAGGATGTTGAATTCAAACGGAAGATATCGGACGAAATGAAACTACGCGAAATCATCGCTGCGTCGATCGTTGTGCCTGTTTTCGAAGACGAGGAGCCGATTTACGACGACCAGAGCCAAGTCCCACAAGTATTGTCTTTGTTTTTTAATGAATAGGCATTTTTTTTAGGTTCTGGACAGTGTAGAGGAAGAGAATGTCCTCGCCGATCCTATATCGATGGAGGACATGGACGTAATCGACAATCAGGGACAGCTACTACAAGTTTGTTGCTTATCTAATGTTCACCTAGACTTTTAGGACGTCGATGGGTCGGGACAGGTGATTTACGTCAGCAAGGAAGGTTATCAGACATACGACAAGGTTCGTTCAGTCTCACCACGTTCCTATGAATTATTTCAGGGAGACATGGACTTGGATTCTCAGCAGGGAAACATCGAATTGGACTCTCAGGACGGACAGGTTTCAGTGAAACATATCTGTGGATAAGTGTAATTTAGGTTGTCGATATAGGACCTGGTCCCGAGGACATGGTGGATTGTGAAGACGACGGGGCGTACGCCATATACTCGGGACACGAGTTGTTGGACGAAGCCTATCAGTACGTGGATGAGGAGGGCAACAGCGTTTACGTCTCCCACGAATACCCCTCCACGGTCAGTTCAGCGGTTTTCCTTAAGAAAGACAATTTTAGAGCAAGGAGACGGGCGAAATGCCGCTGCGCCAGATGCATGCGATGAAAAACCGGCACATGGACCTCGTCGTGGACCGGGTGTCGAAGAATCAGAAGAGCCGACGATCCACGACTTTCTGGCAATGCGATGAATGTGGGAAGGTGATTCGGGTTAGTTTAGTGTTGGATTAGGTTAATTTTCTGAATTACAGTACCCCTCCAGAATTGAGGAACACCGGCGGCAGCACTCAGGCGAGAAGCCCTTCCAGTGTAGACACTGTCCACTGAAGTTCAGCCAAAAGGGCGCCCTCAAATGCCACGAGAGGCTGCATTCAGGTATTCGTCTTAAAGATTTGGGAAATGTTTGATTTAAGGAGATCGACCGTATTCGTGTACTTGGGACTGCGGGAAAACGTTTGTGTCCGCCTCTGCGCAACGCATGCACGAAAAACAACACAGGTGGGTGCTTTGTAAAGGTTCCCAATTGGATCGGATTCAGTGGAGAGCGGCCATTCGGATGCAGTTTCTGCGGGCGACTGTTTGGCAAGAAATCCCATCTGCTTCGGCATGAAGAGGTTCGTCCGAGAGACTGTCACTAAAATGGGAGATTTCAGACCGTTCATAATGTACATACGATAGAACCGAGACGATCGCAGCCCAAGGGACTAGAAGCCGCCGGAAAAGCCGAGCCCATTCTGAAGGACATTATAGAAGAAATAGTCGAAGGAGTGGGTTTCTACATTCCTTAGCATAGAAATGGAAAAGAGAGAAAGATATTTAGAAGCCTATTTTCAGGTGCGACAAGACCGTTACGATAAGCAGATGAAGAAGGAGGAATTGTAGTGAGGAACTACTAAGAAGCCATTTATATACAATGTTTTAACCGAGTATTACGTGTAGATCTCATTAAATTACATGAACTTTTAATACCGCTTTTATTTGTTTCTTTGTTGAAGACGGCTGAGAAGAAATAAGACATGGCTCTTGTGACTTTACAAACTTTTATTACAAATGAGTGGAGATGGAAGTCTGAACAACGGCAATCTACTCCTTATGGATGGGACGAAGACCTGAAAAAAATTTCGTATTCTATTCTACTACTTATCATCCGGTGGCATCGTAGTTGTATCCTCTAAAATCTTTTGTTTTGCAGGCCGCTTTGTCAAATGCAGAAGACAAAATGAAAGAAAAGATGGCCGAGTTTAAAGACATGAAGCTGAGAATTGAGAACCTTTTGCAATACTCTTTAACACTTACAGATACATTTCCACTTTAACATGTGTCTACAGATGCTTCGTTTATGACTAAGCCATGGGGAAGAAAGAGAGAGGAGGGGGGAATACGAAAGTTTCAACTTCCCTTATTCTTCATATTATTAAAAGAAACTCCGTATTTTCACGTTTGATGCTTCCATTGTTTTAGGAGATAGCCAGGGGACTCTCTATATTGATTCCTGTTACAACTGGCGCCTGCTTTTCGGGAGATTTGAGGACTAAATAGATGTGCCAAGGACGGAGAGACGCTCTTTCTCTCCCTCCCTCCCTCCCCCCTCTCTCTCTCTCTCTCTCTCTATCTCTATCTATCTATCTCTCTCTCTCTCTCCCTCTCTCTTCCCTCGTTTTACCATCGTTACATTTAACTCCGCCTGCTTTAAAAAAGCTATTATTTAATCGTGATCTTAATGTCCGATGAAAGTCATTTGCGCAAAATTTTTTCACAGTAAAGTCAAACCTGGCAAATTTTCAAAATAACTGTTGTAAAGGACAACATATCATTAGTACCTGCATAATGCAATGCTAAATCCACTTTCTTCCACGCGAAGTGGCAGGAACAGCTGGGTGGACCCTCCTATTGATTCCTGTTACAACTGGCCCTGCTTTTCGGGGAGATTTCGGACTAAACCAGGCACTAGGAATTGGCCTATTCTTCTTCTTCTTCTTCTTCTTCTTCTTCTGTCTCTCTCTCTC
Organism: Oscheius sp. G VE-2021; assembly: GCA_022343465.1. Classification (NCBI taxonomy): domain Eukaryota; kingdom Metazoa; phylum Nematoda; class Chromadorea; order Rhabditida; family Rhabditidae; genus Oscheius; species Oscheius sp. G VE-2021. Next base: position 1,803,584 of record JAJQXH010000025.1, read on the forward strand.
TCTCTCTCTCTATTTCTCTCTCTCTCTCTCTCTCTCTTCTAGTCATATTATGTTGACATTGTATGTCCAATTGAAAATTCTCTTTCCAAGTCCCATCCCAATGTGTCTATGGGCTCTTCTCATTTTCTCTTTTCTCCTCACTTTTACACTTTACATGTCATCCATAACACTTTGACATTTAAAACATGTTATCATGCCTTTCCAGATGTAAAATACAGAATGAATGTTTTGATCTACTTCTTATTTGCTATTTTCGCGGTCGCATCGGCCAATGAAGATGCAAAGCGATTGTACGATGATCTCATGGTCAATTACAATAGACACAGACGGTTCGTTCCTTTATTTTTCTGCTGCAATTTGTCTTCAGACCAGCCAAAAGTCCTCACGAGCCACTGACGATCAAGCTGAAACTACGGCTTAGTCAAATCATCGACGTGGTGAGTTCAATTTCAAAATAAAACTTTAAAAGTGAGTTCAGCATGAAATAGACCAGATTATGACCTGTTCCGTCTGGCTGAAACAAGTATGGATCGACCCTAAGCTCTCGTGGGATCCCAAAAATTACGGAGGCGTCAGCGTCCTTTACGTTCCATACGAGATGATTTGGGTGCCCGACATTGTCCTTTATAATAAGTGAGTGAATTGGAATTTAACACAATTCAATTTTATCAGTGCGGACAGCAATTATAACATAACCATTTCCACCAAGGCCACCCTTCATTATTCCGGAGAAGTGACCTGGGAACCACCTGCCATATTCAAAAGCATGTGTCAAATCGACGTCAGATGGTTGGTTTTGGCCCAAGGAATAGAAATGGAACAGAGCATTAGGTTTCCCTTTGACGAGCAACAGTGCCATCTGAAGTTTGGCTCTTGGACATACTCTGAGAATCTGCTGAATTTGGAATTGTTGGAGAACAATGTCCGCTACGAAGAGGAAATCAATGACTTAGGAGTGGCTGATAACATAACAATAGCTGACGAAGGAATTGGTAAGTGTCATGCTGTAGTCGAAAAAGGCCGAGAGTGCATTAAGAACTGTGAGCTTAAGTTAAGTCACTAAGGCCTTTAATGCGCCTTCCATTGAATATTCTTACATTCACAAAGAGCTTCCTAAAAGGTAGAAACGCACTTATTTAACTTCAGATCTCTCTGACTACTACCCTTCGGTAGAGTGGGATATAATGTCCCGAGTGGCCCGTCGTCGTTCCAAGAACTACCCCAGCTGTTGTCCCCAGAGCGCCTACATCGACATAATGGTAATTCCAGTGATCCTTCTGTTAACATCACAGTTACAGTATTACCTTCTACTGAGACGAAAACCTCTTTTCTACACCGTCAACCTCGTCTTTCCTTGCGTGGGAATCTCCTTCCTCACAATTCTCGTCTTCTATCTCCCTTCGGATTCCGGAGAGAAAGTGACCCTTTGTATTTCTATTCTCGTAGCTCTCACTATTTTCTTCCTTCTTTTGGTAGGTTTCTATAAAAAACCCTAATTCAAAAGTTTAGACTGAAATCATACCAGCCACCTCTATTACTCTGCCTTTGATTGGCAAATATCTCTTGTTTACTATGGTGATGGTCACCCTGTCAGTTGTGGTTACGGTAGTTGGTAGGTCATTCTGATCTCCTCTCTAAAGAGACTTTCTTCAGCTTTGAACCTCCACTTTCGCACTCCCACCACCCATTTGATGCCTCGTTGGGTAAAACTGGTCTTTCTCAAATGGCTTCCGAAAGTTCTCTTCATGCGGCGGCCTTTGGATGAAGCAGAAGAATCTTTTAGACGAGTCAGTTCGAAGAAGAACGCCCCAATAGGTTTGTTTACACCAATGAAAACTACGTTTGGGAGGTCAAAACTACACTGTTCCAATAGTATTTCTGTTTGTCCGACAAATGAGATACAAATCCTTCCTGCTAAAGCATCAAAAGATGACGATGAAGTCTTTTTAAACGCAACTACACAAGACGAAATACACAAACTATTGAAAAGGAGAATATATTCCGTTCAGGACCCACGACTCTCGACGGGAAAATTCCCCTGAACTACCACGAGCACCGAGTGAGCCGAGACGTCGGCAGGGGGGCGGCAGGGATTGTGATCGACGAGAGAATCCAGAAGCTGTACTACTCGCCACAGGTGGTCAAGGCCTTCGAGAACATCTGCTTCATCGCCGAGTTGCTGAAGAAAAAGGACCGAGACGACAAGGTAAGCGACTGAAAACGAGGAAGACGGTTTGTAGATCGACGAGGACTGGAAGTACGTGGCAATGGTCCTCGACCGACTCTTCCTCCTCATATTTTCCCTTGCTTGCTTCGTTGGAACTGTAATAATTCTCCTCCAGGTGACTACAGTATCCCTCCTGCAATTCAAACACCTTTCAGGCTCCCACGTTATACGACGACCGCAAGCCAATCGATCTACAGTATCGCCCCGCTAACCTAACCCCAGCTAGCACCGGGTTACCGTAACCAAGAGGATTGAAAGTAGTTTTAATAAAACTAAACAGACGAACAAAACACAAAACAAGAACAGAACAGATCGAAATGTTGTGGAAGAGGGTGGCCAGATCAGGCCTCCATCTTGACGACGATTTGATGATTCTCATCGCCCTCCTTCTTGTCCTTCTTCACCTCTGAAAAACTTAATTTCAAATGTATCCTTGGGAAGATGCCCTGATTTGATAAATCAACTGACCATCTCCGGAGTTTTTATCGCAAAAAGGCCTCTTCCTGTCCGTAGAAGGGCGAGAGTCCACCAGCCGTTCCATACCCAACACCTAAACCCCCATTAAGACATGAAATAACGGACGAAACCTTGTGAATCTGGTTGAAGCAAATGAGGCGGAGGAAGTGCTGTCCACTCTGCATGATGTCCTCCCTCTGCTGCGAGGTGAGAGCCAACAGGGCGTCGGGGGTTTCCTTCTCGCAGGGATCCGGTAGGCCGGGACCGACTGAAGGAGTGAATGATTGTGAAAGGGGTAGGAAACGCACTCGGAGAGAGGATTCCACTGGCGACGGCCTCGATGACACGTCGGAAGGCGTCGCTGGCGGAGAGGGGAAGAGGGCAGGAGGAGAGCACTTTCTCCACCAATAATTCGCACATCTGAAGGAATAAATAAAAGGGAATGGAAGGGCGAAACCCAGTCGGAGAGGGGCTGCCAGGCGGGGTTCCGCATACGAACATCGCGAAGAATGCGGAGGGTCTGGGAGCAGGACTGGAGATAGGCACATCTAGCCTGGAATGGGAAGGTAAGAGAGGATAATGCCAATTTTACGCAACATTCCGATATTCTGTAGCTGATAATAACCCAGGAGACATTCAAAACTGGGAAAAGTAAACATACAAACCTGATACCAATTTGAATGCCTCAACTGAGCGAGGGCCAGAAGACAAGCCTCCTTGTCGAGCGAATCGGCCGGAAGGGGCTCTAAACACCCAGATGAAAGATGGTCGAGAAATTACTCAATAAGATAGACGTTTTTTCTAGATCGAAAACACCATGTTACGAAGGAATTTTGGACAAAAATCGATATAGTTGTGGACCATCTTTCACTACCGGCCAGCGGGAGGAACGTTGCTCAATTGCATTGGTTGAAGAACATTCCGTCGCTGTGTATTTTGGATAAAAGTTGGGAAAAGGCAAAGAAAATCTGAAATACACATCCACTAGGCGAAGAGTGACATCCTGGCCATGCGCGAACCGACCTCCAGAATCCTCGCGGAAGGCACGCGAGGTCAGCGAGACGTGGAAGGTGAGGTGGCAGCCAGTGAAGGTGAGAAGAATGGCCGAGTCGACGACGGACACAGTCAGACCCTCGTCTTTGCTAGAAGTACTCTGAAGAAGGAGTGAAGAGCAAAAGAGAAACCCACTTCATAGAGAGACTGGAAGAGCTGAGACACCTCATTCAAGAGGCCGCGAGTGGGAATTTTGGAACAGACGACGACCAGGTCCAACTGAAATGAACAATGTGTTGAACCAAGGCCGGAAGATAGCAGACAATTCTTTGGATAATATGAGAACGTCAAAAACCAAGAAAAAAACAGTAAACCTGAGTATCAGACTGAAGCAGCAGATGGTTGGAGACGAGGCCGACGCGCATTACTCCCTGCAGCAGACGGGAATTCTGAATGCTCAAATATACACAAACAACATAGATGACTTACGGGATGAATCGGCTGCTGAGAACCCGTGGAGCCTCTGAATTCATCCAAAATCAACCGACCAAAGAATTAACTCACGATTGCAGTTTGTTAGACACCTTCTTCAGCGTGTCTTCAATGTTATCGATGACTTCTGTCGCAGTGGCGAGGTAGTCATCCTCCGGGTAGATCAAAATGTGTTTCGCCTGAATCGAAGAACTTGGAAAAGGAGCCGAATGGCGTACCTGGAGATATTTCTCTTCGAAGGATTCGGTTGGGCGGTTGCAAAGAAGAGGGCTCGACCAGGTGCGTCTATCCATCACAGGACCGAACCAGGCAGGTTTTCTACAAAATTGACATTTCGAAAGGGTTGGTAAGGGAACGGTTTTCGACAAGAAGACTGACAATGCTAACCCCATCGCAGGAAGGCCGCCCTTAGGCAAGGGAAGCGCCGGACCTCCGAATCTGCCTCCGCGACGCGCCGTAGGAGCCTTGAACTCGACTTCCAAACTGGGATCGACCTTAAATCGGATATTTTCAATTCCTCAGCAAACTTGCCTTCAATTTGTATTGCAGCCGGTGCTTACGTCCTTTAAGATGAATCTCCTTTGCGTTCGGATCGGAGAACTTGCACTCGCACAGACTGCACACGTACTGGATCAGTTTACCTAAAAGAGAAGGTCGCATATGAATCGAAGGAATCTCACCGTTCGAGTCCTTTTCTCCGACAATGTAGTTCTCTCCCACGGGAAGGACGCTCTGCTCCGCGGCAATAAGAGCCTAGATTTATGTAGAAAGTGACTCTAAAAAACGAAACCTGCAACTCCTCGCTCTGCGCTGATATCGCAGAGGCGGTCGAATCGTTCTTTTCAGTCTGCTTTTCGTTCTTCTTCGATTCCACCGCGCCGGTGCTGTTCAGCTTCGACGACTGCACAAAGTTGACCGTGGAAATACCCACAACCTGGAATGCAATCGATTAGGGATGCAAAGACTTTATTTTATTATTTGCCTAGGAGTACAAATGAACACTAACCCTCTTAGGATTCGAAATTCCGACGGTGGGGATGTTCATTCCAATGGGAGGCGGTGGAGGCACTTTTCCACCCAAATCACTGGGAGGAATGATAGTCGGCTCATTGGCTGGAATAGGCTTTCCTAGCTTCTGAAAACGAATAAAAGAGCTCCAGCATTGAAGGCTACCTTGCATAGAGTGAGGGTCTTCTGATGCTTGGTTCCCCGCACGTGGGCGTTGTAGGTGTCCTGCCCAGTGCAGGTGACATTGCAGAGATCGCAGCGGAACGACACCTGAACGATTTGCATCTTCCACAGAAAAAAAATAGAATACCTTTGTTTTGGGCAGGCTCTGGCTGTTTTCTCCCTTGGCCAACGCCTCCTTCTTCTTGTGTTTCTGTCCTTCCAGATGTTCCTTGTATGTCAGTTGTCCAGCGCACGAGATCTTACACGTCTAAACACGACACTAAGAAAATGCCAAAGAGAAAGAAACTTCGCAGTAGAACTGTTGGGCGTCCTTCGTTTGGTAGTTTCTCTTCGCTCCGAATCCCTGGCCACCGCCTCCCCTGCCCATTCCAGACTGCTTCTTCCACATGTTCGGGGTTCCGACCGCCTTCGCTTGGAACAGCGAAGAAGCCGCCGCGTAGACAGCCGTTTCGTAGGCAGAGGGTCCCACTCCCGTGTACTGGGCCGAAGACGGTGCTTAAACGGTCGAACTCTCAATCAATGTCAGAGAACGTACGCTTAGGTTTTGGGGAAAATCCAAAATTGGTGGAGAAGGCCGCCTTGGAACCCGGTGTCATGGAGCTACCGCCGGGACAACCGCGGCCGTAGCCGACAGGGCCAGCCGTTGAATTTCCGATAACTAGAAAAATCGTCATAAGAAGTTGTCGAAGGGAATACCTGGCATCCCGTAGTTGTGGTTCATGGCGGCGGATGTGGCGTAGGCGTCGATGACTCCTCGGCTGACGTGCTGTAAGGAGAGCATAAACTGAACGGTCGAAGGAGGTACCTGTGCGGGATTGTAGGCCGACACTCCACCGGCCGTTGACTGCTGGTTGTAGCCGTAGGCCCCCATCAAAGAGTTGCCGTAGTTAGCATAGGGAGAGTTGGTGGACGATCTGAACCGCCTTTATCAGGATTATAGCACTATCGGTAAATATTTAGATTTATAACGGCGAATTCCATCAAATCAAAAGGAGAATAGGTAAACGAACCCGAAGACGTTGCTTTGAAGGGCCGTCGGTGGAGCCGCATTCTGGCCCAGACCTCCGTAGCCATTGACGTAGGAACCATAGCCTCTAAAACAGATCATGCATAATTGGATAGACATTTAAAGCTCACCCGTAGTTCCCTTGTGTATATCCGTACATTTGAGCTGTTATACCCGAATTTGGTTCTGAAAAAGAAGGATTGATCCGGAATATTAAAGCAAAAAGTGAATAAAAACATCCAAAACATTCTTTTGAATCAATAATATGATTTTAAATTACAAAGAAATCTATAAATTGGAAAAAAGCTGAGTAAAGAAGAGCTCATTTAAACACACTGCTGTCTTATTGATGAAAACAGGGCTGCGCCGGTCGAGTTTAAAGGACTGCGCTCTTATTATTTGAAAGCGCAAATTTAAAAAAAAGTACTTTTAAATGCTAAAATTCACTCAAATATTTTAATAAATGAAGAGTGATGGAGTTTCTAAGGGAAAATAAAGGTAGTTAATCTTTATATTTAAAAAAATTATAAAAAGTGAAATGTGCAGAAAAAGGGATTTGTGAAGACCCAGATTCTGGCTATTGGGCCCTGCCACGACAAGGTGCAAATCAAGGGGGTCTAAACGAGGGCCGGGTCGGACCAAGGGTGGCCGAAACGCGGGCCGACCTGAGGTTTTCTGAAAATCGATTTTTAAATTTAACTCATTCAAAACTTAATATTTTCTGTTATTTTTGTTGTAAACAGTAGTTCTAAACATGCAAGAGATGTAAAGGAAGATTCGAACTACCCTATATAAATTTTTGTAAAATTTCATGGCCGAGTGGCTAACGATAAGAGGTCTGAATGGTAATCTAAAACTACCCCAGTTCGATCCCCACTCGACAAAACTTCTATGCGTCAAGTGTTTTGATGAATAGTTATACTAAAAACACTTATTTGCCACCATACCTATCAAATACTTTTTTCTAACTTTTAAAAATTTGGTCTCCAACCCAGGCCCGGAGTCACCCTTGCAGACATCCGTCATCACCAAACCATCCAGGCCATCTCTTTCTCTCTCAAGTGGGTTGCTTGTACTTACTCTCTTCTTATCTACTTCTGTTGTATTTACTAATTTAAAAAGAAAGCGATGTCAAAATAAATGTCCTCTAGAGTGAGTAGAGTATGTCCGCCATGTCTCATTACAGAAGTTACAGTTTATTCTTTAAGAAAATTCTCCTGGCTTGGCGCTGACGGACAAGTCCTCCTTCGGCTGAAGCGGCTTTGTCTCCTCCTTTGCATCTGTCGACGTGGGTGATCCTGCATTGGGCGACAGAAGCGCCGTCTTCTCCCGCTTGTCTTTTTTTTTTCTCCTTTAATTTCTTCCTTCTCTTGCGACACTCAAATATGCAGATAATTAGGCCAATTATCAACAGGATGAGGAGGATAATTACGACGACGATGATAATTATCAAAAAGACACTGATCCCTGAACTCTTGCGATTACATGCAAAGGCTTGCGTTACCGTCTTCTTCCTCCTCCTCCGCTGGAGCGTCCTTGAGTACGATAGGAAGGGTGTCGTTTGGTCCGCTTCCGAAACCAGACCACCTGGTTCGCGAGATGAAGCACTTGCTGGGTCCGTCGATGCACTCTTCTCCCGTCACGTACTTCAGGCTCTTTTCCAAAGCCCAGGAGGTCTCCAGATTCGCGTTCAAGGCTATTTCCACGTGCACTTTGGCTCTTGTGTTGATATTCCTCAGGGAGGGCATCACCAGTTTGCGTAAGCCTTTGTTCGCTGTGATTTTGATGGCCGGCTCTGAAATATACTTTTTGAACTTGTTTGAGATTAAAGGGATTAATAGCTTAAGATGAAAATTCAGAAAAATATGATTGTCCACCTTCAGGAACAGTACTATTAACCATCTCCAGGTGCTTGAAGTACAGCACGGGGTAGCTTGTGTTGATAATGAGCAGTCTCCCGTAGATTATCACAATGTCCTTGAGTTGTCGATTGAAACTGCAGTTTTTAGGTCCGATGTGTTCCACAGTCTTTGTATGATTCATGACAATACTTCCGTTGCTGATGACCACGTGGCCGTAGACTGTTTTGCACTTTTTACAAGGTTCAAGGCCTCCGATGCATTCATCTGAACAAGGTTAACCTCTTTCTCAATGTGTGCGTGTGCGTGTGTGTGTGTGTGAGTGAGTGTGTGTGTGTAACTCACAACACTCCTTCGAGTTGTTTCCCTTCCTAATCGCTTCGGCCACTTCTCCAGTTGTCCTCCTGGTGACATTGTAGGGAATGCATCGGTTGTTAGTGATAAACGTGGCCCCTGCAATTGCCCATTCCTTTTAAACTGCCCTTCCCACGTGTCCTGGTGCTACAATGCTCCCGTCTGCACATTGAGCCGACTCTCTTGATTCTCGTGAGGAATTCGTAGCTGTTCAGTGCAGTATTCGTAATGATTAGACAACCCGTAATTTCCACTATATTCACACTGACGTAGATTGTTATTTCCGTAAGAACCAGGTCTCCTTCGATGACTGTGCAGTTTTCACAGACGTTTCTGGCAGAATCCGTAAATACGCAGACTGAAAGTGGAGGGGATTTTGGCCATTAGGTCCTGTAAAATACACTTTTATAATCTTTTCAAACAAAAAAATTTATATTTGTTGAAACTGTTTTTAGAACTGTTGGATAACACAGAAATATAATAAGGCATTTTCGCGGATCGAAAACTGGATATACCGTTAGAAGTTCATTGAATAAAGCCAACTGTATAACATTTTCCAGAGAAAAGAGTATTTCGGCGGGTTTCATTTGCAAAAATATTTTAGGCGCCTACCGCAACACTAACAACTACTTCAGAAACTTCGGGTCCTTTTTAATGTACGACAAAAACTGATTAATAGATTGTATTTTAGCGAGCAGTGGAAGAAAATGTTATCGTTGTGGATCCCTGGCAGATGAAAATGTAAGCTGATCTCCAACGTTTGGTTTAGTGAACAATGAAGTATTACCTGGAGGATTTGGGTGAGGTCCTGATGGACCTGAAGGATTTGGGTGAGGTCCTGATGGAGCTGAAGGATTTGGGTGAGGACCTGATGGACCTGAAGGATTTGGGTGAGGTCCTGATGGATTCCCTCCACCACCCAAATATGGTGGATTCCCTCCACCACCCAAATATGGCGGATTCCCTCCACCACCGTCTGGTGGTTGATTCCCTCCACCACCGCCGTTGTTGTTGTGTCAGGTGGATTGTTATTAGGATCCCCATTTGGATCTTTAGGACCTCCTCCTGGACCATCAGAGTTGGGTGGGTTATTTGGATTGCCAGGAGGATAGTGGTGATAATGATGAGGGATGATTTTCTCCAGGCCAGGAAAGGCATCTCTAATTGACTCCATGGGACAGTTGGAGTGAAGAGAACCGTGGATCTCTTTCAAGTTGGGGTACTTCTTTGCTGAAAAGGGAAACTAAAATTTGCGGAAAACAGTAGAAAAGAATACAATCAGTTGAAAACTCACAGCAGTCATCATGTTTCATATCGCCTTTGACTTTTTCACACTCTTCGTCAGTCACTTGTCCATTCCTCGTCACAAAACATTCCCTCGCTGAATTAAACAAATATGAATGATGTAAAGTATAAACTAACGACATTTGACCTTGTCTTTATAGTCCGCATTCCCTTTGATATTAATCTTATCCCCGAAAGCGTCTTTGAACTTTTTCTCTTCTTCCGCAGAGATGCACAGCGCCGTGTTGTTCTCAATCGCTGAGAGAATGTAATCAGTGACTTATATTCTAAGCATAACTGAGTATTTTTCTATGAGCAAAAGTCGTTTGATACTCAGTCTTTGAAGCCAAATGTAATTTTAGGGAATGTAGACTTACAATGCTTCTCTTTGCACTCCTTTCCACTCTCTCCGTCCAGATTCAGAAACTTGAGTGATTTCAGCTTCGTGGTTTTGACTACGACGCATCCCTCCACTTTCTCAATCTCCTTTTCCGGCAGATTATCAGCGTCTTCAGGATTCGCGTCTTTCGAAGGCTCAAATTTACTGCTCATTTCTTTACAGTCCTTCAGCGAAGATAGATCGGATATGGGACTGTCCTCGTGACAGGCTGAAAAAAAACTAGATCGTGGCGGGACCAAATCTTTAATTTCTTCTGTCTTTAGGAATCCAAAACAGACCATTATCCAGAAAGTATAAAATACATACCGTATCTGTAGTTGTTATCCGTGCCCGGTTTCAGTTTCTCAATGTCTTTGCGAGGGATCCGGAATCCATTATTGTTCGTGATTGAAGAACCGAATGGATTTCCAACGCCAGGGATAGAGAGACCGGGAGCCGATGAAATCAGGTTTCCCAATCCAGGAATGCTCCATCCGCCGAGACATGGGTTCAATCCGATGCCAAGGCCAAATGAAGGCAATCCAGGCAGTCCAATGGAAGGGAGACTTGGGAATGGCAGAGAGGGAACGCCAGGGATGGGGGCACCGGGAATCACGGCTCCGAAGGCACCACCGAAGGCACCACCACCACCAACTCCAACACCAGAAGGAGGGACAGACCCTCCAATGGGCGGAGCAAGACCTCCGCCGGGAGGACCAGAACCACCGGGAGGAGCACCAGGATTAGAACCACCGGGATTGTTTGTTCCAGGAGGTACACCATAGCCAACACCGGGATGGCCAATGTGTTTCCTGATCTTTTTCAGACTTGGTAGAAAGATAAAATTAAGTGTTGGGTTGTCAAATATTCCAATAGCGCTCTCTGAAACACCAAATATCGGTATAAATTATTGTTTCTTACGGTTTACGTTAGGACTTGTGCAGTTAACTTCTTCCAGTTTTGGGAGACTTAGGACGGCTAGTTGGGATTTGTGCACTAGGATACATCCATTGAGGATCACGACGTTGTCAAGAATAGGAATTAGCTTTGAAATATCTGAAAGAGAATGATTTACTCTCTCTCTTCCCCTCTCTCTCTCACCTGTATCAGGACCAATAGGAATTCCTCCCGAAAACTTCTTACAGATCTTCCCTCGTTGGCTAAATGCTTCAAACGTGCATTCATGCTCTAAAAGGACAGTGATCAATTCCCTTCATCTGACCCACCGCAGTTAACATCAGTTCCAAAGTCAAAAGACTGCTGGGAGTGCTTCTGAATGAGCTTCATCCTGTTCCAACTAAGACACATCTCCTTATTTCCTTCGAAGCCATTGTAGCAACCGAGGTCTTCAGCCAGGAAGTTCAAATTTTTCAGTTTCGTGTTTTTCACACTGACGCAGCCCAGCACATTGGTGATATTGGCGGTTGTGTTGCCCCCGGGGGTATTGTGCAAAATTAGATCCCGTTTGATGCCGGTACAGTAGTCCAGGTCACCGATATCCCGGATGGGCCTATTCTGGGGGTCACATTCTGAAAACAGCACCATTGATTATGAAACATCAGTTGACCCACGATATGAAAAGTATTTGCCCGTCCTATCAGCAACTCTTTGAATGCTTTCGCATCGCCCTTATCCAGATTGGTATTCGTGGATGAAATCCCAGTATTCCCTCCATTGTCGATTATCCTCAGCCCAGGCGTTTCAATTCTCGTCTTGTCATTATTATCGATTGTAATTGGTGGTTCTAAACATGGCTTCTTCTAAGCTTCAAGAAATCTCACCTTTGCTGGAACTACCAATTTTCTCCAAAACCTTGAAAATCACTTTGATTTCTGTGTTGTTTTGGATGATTATACGACCCTCCACGATTTCTTTGATCTTCTCTATGGCACCATTGAGTATATGCTCTTAAAGATTATGGTAACTCAAGTATTGTGATTTTGCGTACCTGTCTCTTTAGTGATACCTTCAATTTTTACATCATCAGTGACGATTGTACAAAGTTTGTTATTGATCGTCTGTTGCCAAGGACAAGGGAAGGTTAAAATTGAGATGAAAGCTTGGGATACTGTAGCTTTATCTCTTCCTTCTCTCTCTCTCTCTCGCCCGCTCTCTCTTTATCTCTCTCTCTTTCTCTCTCTTCCTTCTCTCTCTCACTTACTGTACTCGACTCCTTTCGGTTTCGCTGCCCTCTCAATCCTCTCCGTCGTCCCGTGATCCACTTTATCCGGACTCCCTCCTTGAATGCTCACAGCTGGGTCTCCGTTGCTGTAAGGACCATGGTTGATAATCAGTGCTCCATGGATGATATGAATATTTGGGACATTGTGAGTGTCTAAAGTCAGAATTCTAAAAGTCGACTGGTTGAATCTCACTTGTCGTGGAATTGACTACGTAATCTCCGAGAATCTGGGTACATTTATACTCTGTCGGATGTTTAGAAGTAGCCTGATTAGGGGTGTATTTAATACCTAAATAATCTTAATTAAATAGGTTAGAATATGGTACCTCCATTGGTGCCCATATCAATTATTGGACCCAATTGTTGAACAAAGAGGTTGTATTCGTCTCCATCCATAACCAACACTGGGTTGTTTGCAATCACCGATGTTTCCGTGGTCAAATTGCACCGTTCCTTCACTTTGTTTGTCACTCTTTTCAGGAAATCTGCATTTTCCAGCATCGTTTCTGTGATTACGAGGCAGCCGTCCAGGTTATGGAGGTTGGTGTTACTGTTTCCGACGGATGTGCCGGGCAGATTGTGGATGATCATGTCTCCAGTCGCAGTATTGCAGTTGTCCAACTCATCAAGGCGTTGGATTTTTTGTTTGAAGACGCATTCTGAAGGATAGGAAATTAGAGAGGGAAAGAGAGAGAGAAAGGAAGAGAGAGAGAGAGAGAGAGAGAGAGAGAGAGAGAGAGAGAGCGAGAGAGAGAGAGAGAGAGAGAGAGAGAGAGAGAGAGAGAGAGAGAGAGAGAGAGAGAGAGAGAGAGAGAGAGAGAGAGAGAGAGAGAAGGTTTCTACCCACCGTAAACAATAGTCTTCCCAGTCTCATTGGCTATTTTGTACAACTTTGCAGCCTCTTTCTCAGGCATCTTTGCATCGCTGATTCCAATGATCTGCTTGCCTCCCGATGTGATATTTTTTATCTGGGGCATAATCAGATTAATGTTGAAATTCAGATAAACATTAATAGCAGGCCCTGAAAAAAACTTGTTAAAATTTTTCATTTTAAACCTCACCGTTTTGAGTATTATTCACAATTTTCAACTTTGGGAAGAAAAAGGTTGTGCCGTTGTTTTTGGTTATTTCTATGGGTCCATCCGCTCGTTTGATTCTCTTCAGAATTTCGTCAAGAGTGGATTCTAAAGATTTGAAATTTAAAATGAAAGTTGAATTTGATTACGCATGGCTGAGTTGTAGTTGTTAATTATGATTGGGGTGGTCACACGGGCACACAGTCTGTTCCTCTGGTGTTTGTCCCAGTCGCAGGCGAAATCTGAAAAGCTTTCTTAATTAAAGGTATTTAAGGCATTTTGCATTTTTGGTGAATTTCGAAAGCGCAAACATTTTGCAAAACGAAAGGATCCGAGCTCTTGGCCTTGCGGAAACCAGTTAAAAAGCTCCACCTCTAGACCTTATAGGGGACCTCTGCCAGAGCAGCCTTTTCCTCGTGTTATACGCAGCTCAAGAACTTTAGCTTACCGTAGTCCATCTCCTTAGGTCCTGCGGCTCTTTCAAGAATCTGCGTAATCTCCGAATGGACCTTATCCGGTGATTCCCCTTTGATAATGGCAGCTGTGGAATTACTTGTATAAATGTATTTTACTTCTGGAAAATTCTCCTTTCTAAGTTCAACTACGTCATAAATCCGAAGAGGAATGTCTAAATGAAAGTTTCTCAGGGAATTTGATATCTTTACTTGGCGTATTTCTAATCTCCAACTCTGGGACTTTTCTTATCGTTGGCAAATTGTGGAGAGATTCCCCTGAAACTCAATCTCTTTAGCATAAAACTGTTTTTACCTGGGTCGCCTTTGATTATCAATGGTTCTGTAACTTCAGTGCACGTGTATTCGGAAGAAAGGGCCTGTTTTGCGGTGCAATTGATTCCTGAAAGTGGTTTTATACAAAACATGATATAAAACCAACCTCCAATGGAATTCACGTCAATGTTAACTCCAGGACCAATTTTCTCTTTTACTTGGTTGAATCCTTTGGGATCTTTGAAGAAAAGTTGAGAATTGTTTTTAATCTCCGACTTGTCTCCGTTAAGGCACGTGTCCAAGACTGTCTTTTTAAGATTCAGCAGGAAATCGATATTTGTCAATTTAGTATTGATTATTTTCAGACATCCATCGATTCTGGACAGATTGGTGTTTCCATTTCCGAATGTCAGGGGATCTTCGGCTGATTTCGGTTGAGGATTCTCAATTATGAGGTCTCCATTCTCGGATTTGCAGTTGTCCAATTGGCTCAGGTCGGAGACAGCGAAGGGGAAGGTGCATTCTGAAAAGAAGGATTTAATTTAAAACTTCCTTCTTTCAATAAAACGGACCCAACCGGAAAGGCCCATTTTGTCGGCCCGTCTGCCCGGACCACCTAGAGTCCGGTTTTTTAAAGAGAGGCAGAGAAATGGAGGCAATGAGTAAATGGAACGGTTGGAATTGTAATTGAATCTTTGAAGTGATGAGTTTGATTCCTTCGTTTAAAACGGGGTTTCAGAAGTCTTGCTGACCTCCAAAAGGCTGAACGTAGTGGCTGCGGCCGTGTAGGTCCTTCTCCATCTGTTCCAAGACCTCCTCCTCCAGAAGAGGGTTTCCTCCAATTGTCACACATCCAGAATTGGCCGGATGCCCAGAGAAAGAAGTCTTGCCAATACGTCGAAGTTTTGTGTTTCGGGTGATTTTCAGTTCATATTCCTCTGAAGAATTCGGTAAAAACAGAAATCCCAGAAGTTGGTCACCTTCCATGATAATAGAGCAGTTTATGAATGAGAGGGCCGATTGTTCCACTTTGAAACTGGTTTTCATTTTGAGCTGAAATGGACACATCAGATGGATTTCATTCAATCAAGAAGTCTCAGTTTGGCATTAAAATCGGTTGTTTCAACCAAAAACTTGAAAGTTGAACCAACTTGTTTCCCCCGGGGACACAGTCTATCCACTGCCGCCTGTCTAACATTGATCAGATCAAGGGGAATCCCATTTTCGGACCTCACAGTCACTTGGTTTTCTTCACACTCCGCGATTATCTCTATGGTCATTTCCTCATGGATGTTACCTGGCAATGCAATTAATGACATTTTATTGGAAAACCTACATTCACTGGCTAAAGAAGAGGGGAACAGTAACATAAAGAGAAGAAACACGGCGGGGAACTCTCTGAGAAGGCTTAGATGGAGAAAGCAGGGGGTTACCTCATTGTGGGAGAGAAGACCGCGCGAGGCAGAGAATAGAGATGGTATGAATGGGAAGAGGGAAGATGGGGTTTGGAATAGTTATGCTAATTGGGAAATTTAGATTTGATGGGGGGGGGGGGCTTCTGAAGGAAGCTATGCTAATCATTGGCTGATTCTCATTCTCTCTCTCCTCTTTCTCAAGAAATCTTAAAAGGATCATTGAGTTTCGAACAAAAACTTTAGAACCAACGAGATACGGGTATTTTCCGTTGGTAAATTCTTAGATTGCTTTTCTATGACTAGGTTAGGTAAGGAGACAAAAAGAAATGGGTCGAGACGAAATGCCACATCTCATTTATTGTACATCAACTATTTCACATCGCCTCATCCGAAGTGGCGTGGCCTTCCTCCTTCTTCTCCTCCTGCGTCTTCTCCTCTTCCTTGGCCGTCGTCTGCTGCTTCGAAGACGACCGTCGGTCACTTAAGTAAGACTTAATCCTAGGAAAAAAGTCGCTCTCACTCACTTGTACAACAGGCATACAAGCTTTTCAAAGGTAGAGTTCCACTCAAAAGAGTCATTCCCTGTGCGTATTCTGTGAGCCTCGAGAGTTCCAACGCTTTAAACGGTGTTGCTGAGGTCATGCGGGAACCCCTCGATCTTTTGCATTTACGAATTTGTATTTTCATTATTTTCGCTCTGACAATGTGCTCTGACAATTTTTAACGGTATGCAACGAATTTCGATGGAATGTTTCACTTGGAAAAGAAGATTTATCATGTTAGAACTGCTCTCTCCCCGTCGTGGTTCAGCGCCTCCTGGTAAATTTCGAGGGGTCAATCCTAGGTCAATCGATTGCCTTTTATACTACCATTTGCCAGTTGTCCATCTTACCCGCGTCCTTTCACCCCTGAATAACCGTAATGCCATTCCCTTTGCTACATCTACAGTGGGAATTAATCCTACCAATTCTTCAAAAGGTTTTAAAGCATTGTCAAAATTGCTAACTCTTCCTTAAGACGAGGGTTGTTTCGTTCACCCGTCTACGGAGGACATGTCATTTCATCGATGATTTGGCAGAGTCTCGTAGAAAAAGAATCCATATCAAAACAGAACACAGATGTAAATTTTTATTGATTAAAGACTACCAAGACCAAATACATCTGGGACAAGGCAGTGTAGGGTCCAAACTAGGTGATGGCCACAACTTAAACTTCAGAACGAAGGAATTCAACTAGTCGTCTATAATCACGACACCGAACAATTTCATGAGTTTACTTCGTCGTTTTCTTTAAACACTTTTAATGACATTTATGCCCAATTATCAGGAATTTCATTTGAATTTATAGCTATTTCTGTAAGTTTAGAGTGAATTTAAAAGATTAAATATTAAAAGCTTTAAATGTCGAGTTTAGTCAACTATAACCGATGGAGGCGGAATGGTGAATAAGCGTTTCGAGGAAGCCTTTGTCCTTTTTCTTTCCATAATTTCCGAAATGAGACAATGCGAAGAAGTGATAATCTGGCAATTAACCGATGAACCACTTCAAGAAGTCATGAAAGTCACTTCTACACGATGTTTAAGAATACATTTTCCTGCCCCTCGATTGGGCCACCCATATTTAATATTGTGTGTGTGTGTGTGTGTGTGTGTGTGTGTGTGTGTGTGTGTGTGTGTGTGTGTGTGTGTGTGTGTGTGTGTGTGTGTGCAACACACACCGCTACGCTTTTGTAAGGAGGGACCAGGATATCCTAAGGGTAGGCTCAGTGAGGTCTTTTCTTCTATCCTAAGGGTAGGCTAAGTGGGGTCTTTTCTTCTATCCTAAGGGTAGGCTAAGTGGGGTCTTTTCTTCTATCCTAAGGGTAGGCTAAGTGAGGTCTTTTCTTCTATCCTAAGGGTAGGCTAAGTGAGGTCTTTTCTTCTATCCTAAGGGTAGGCTAAGTGAGGTCTTTTCTTCTAACCTAAGGGTAGGCTAAGTGAGGTCTTTTCTTCTATCCTAAGGGTAGGCTAAGTGGGGACTTTTCTTCTATCCTAAGGGTAGGCTAAGTGGGGTCTTTTCTTCTATCCTAAGGGTAGGCTAAGTGGGGTCTTTTCTTCTATCCTCAGGGTAGGCTCAGTGAGGTCTTTTCTTCTATCCTAAGGGTAGGCTAAGTGGGGTCTTTTCTTCTATCCTAAGGGTAGGCTAAGTGGGGTCTTTTCTTCTATCCTAAGGGTAGGCTAAGTGGGGTCTTTTCTTCTATCCTAAGGGTAGGCTAAGTGGGGTCTTTTCTTCTATCCTAAGGGTAGGCTCAGTGAGGTCTTTTCTTCTATCCTAAGGGTAGGCTAAGTGGGGTCTTTTCTTCTATCCTAAGGGTAGGCTAAGTGGGCTCTTTTCTTCTATCCTAAGGGTAGGCTCAGTGAGGTCTTTTCTTCTATCCTAAGGGTAGGCTAAGTGGGGTCTTTTCTTCTATCCTAAGGGTAGGCTAAGTGGGGTCTTTTCTTCTATCCTAAGGGTAGGCTAAGTGAGGTCTTTTCTTCTATCCTAAGGGTAGGCTAAGTGAGGTCTTTTCTTCTATCCTAAGGGTAGGCTAAGTGAGGTCTTTTCTTCTAACCTAAGGGTAGGCTAAGTGAGGTCTTTTCTTATATCCTAAGGGTAGGCTAAGTGGGGACTTTTCTTCTATCCTAAGGGTAGGCTAAGTGGGGTCTTTTCTTCTATCCTAAGGGTAGGCTAAGTGGGGTCTTTTCTTCTATCCTCAGGGTAGGCTCAGTGAGGTCTTTTCTTCTATCCTAAGGGTAGGCTAAGTGGGGTCTTTTCTTCTATCCTAAGGGTAGGCTAAGTGGGGTCTTTTCTTCTATCCTAAGGGTAGGCTAAGTGGGGTCTTTTCTTCTATCCTAAGGGTAGGCTAAGTGGGGTCTTTTCTTCTATCCTAAGGGTAGGCTCAGTGAGGTCTTTTCTTCTATCCTAAGGGTAGGCTAAGTGGGGTCTTTTCTTCTATCCTAAGGGTAGGCTAAGTGGGCTCTTTTCTTCTATCCTAAGGGTAGGCTCAGTGAGGTCTTTTCTTCTATCCTAAGGGTAGGCTAAGTGGGGTCTTTTCTTCTATCCTAAGGGTAGGCTAAGTGGGGTCTTTTCTTCTATCCTAAGGGTAGGCTAAGTGAGGTCTTTTCTTCTATCCTAAGGGTAGGCTAAGTGAGGTCTTTTCTTCTATCCTAAGGGTAGGCTCAGTGAGGTCTTTTCTTCTATCCTAAGGGTAGGCTAAGTGGGGTCTTTTCTTCTATCCTAAGGGTAGGCTAAGTGAGGTCTTTTCTTCTATCCTAAGGGTAGGCTAAGTGGGGTCTTTTCTTCTATCCTAAGGGTAGGCTAAGTGGGGTCTTTTCTTCTATCCTCAGGGTAGGCTCAGTGAGGTCTTTTCTTCTATCCTAAGGGTAGGCTAAGTGGGGTCTTTTCTTCTATCCTAAGGGTAGGCTAAGTGAGGTCTTTTCTTCTATCCTAAGGGTAGGCTAAGTGGGGTCTTTTCTTCTATCCTAAGGGTAGGCTAAGTGGGGTCTTTTCTTCTATCCTAAGGGTAGGCTTAGTGAGGTATTTTCTTCTATCCTAAGGGTAGGCTCAGTGAGGTCTTTTCTTCTATCCTAAGGATAGGCTAAGTGAGGTCTTTTCTTCTATCCTAAGGGTAGGCTCAGTGAGGTCTTTTCTTCTATCCTAAGGGTAGGCTAAGTGAGGTCTTTTCTTCTATCCTAAGGGTAGGCTAAGTGGGGTCTTTTCTTCTATCCTAAGCGTAGGCTTAGTGAGGTATTTTCTTCTATCCTAAGGGTAGGCTCAGTGAGGTCTTTTCTTCTATCCTAAGGGTAGGCTAAGTGGGGTCTTTTCTTCTATCCTAAGGGTAGGCTAAGTGAGGTCTTTTCTTCTATCCTAATGGTAGGCTAAGTGGGGTCTTTTCTTCTATCCTAAGGGTAGGCTCAGTGAGGTCTTTTCTTCTATCCTAAGGGTAGGCTAAGTGGGGTCTTTTCTTCTATCCTAAGGGTAGAAGAAAAAGGCTAAGTGAGGTCTTTTCTTCTATCTTAAGGGTAGGCTAAGTGGGGTCTTTTCTTCTATCCTAAGGGTAGGCTCAGTGAGGTCTTTTCTTCTATCCTAAGGGTAGGCTCAGTGAGGTCTTTTCTTCTATCCTAAGGGTAGGCTAAGTGGGGTCTTTTCTTCTATCCTAAGGGTAGAAGAAAAAGGCTAAGTGAGGTCTTTTCTTCTATCTTAAGGGTAGGCTAAGTGGGGTCTTTTCTTCTATCCTAAGGGTAGGCTCAGTGAGGTCTTTTCTTCTATCCTAAGGGTAGGCTCAGTGAGGTCTTTTCTTCTATCCTAAGGGTAGGCTAAGTGAGGTCTTTTCTTCTATCCTAAGGGTAGGCTCAGTGAGGTCTTTTCTTCTATCCTAAGGGTAGGCTCAGTGAGGTCTTTTCTTCTATCCTAAGGGTAGGCTAAGTGAGGTCTTTTCTTCTATCCTAAGGGTAGGCTAAGTGGGGACTTTTCTTCTATCCTAAGGGTAGGCTAAGTGAGGTCTTTTCTTCTATCCTAAGGGTAGGCTAAGTGGGGTCTTTTCTTCTATCCTAAGGGTAGGCTAAGTGGGGTCTTTTCTTCTATCCTAAGGGTAGGCTTAGTGAGGTATTTTCTTCTATCCTAAGGGTAGGCTAAGTGGGGTCTTTTCTTCTATCCTAAGGGTAGGCTAAGTGGGGTCTTTTCTTCTATCCTAAGGGTAGGCTAAGTGAGGTCTTTTCTTCTATCCTAATGGTAGGCTAAGTGGGGTCTTTTCTTCTATCCTAAGGGTAGGCTCAGTGAGGTCTTTTCTTCTATCCTAAGGGTAGGCTAAGTGGGGTCTTTTCTTCTATCCTAAGCGTAGGCTTAGTGAGGTATTTTCTTCTATCCTAAGGGTAGGCTCAGTGAGGTCTTTTCTTCTATCCTAAGGGTAGGCTAAGTGGGGTCTTTTCTTCTATCCTAAGGGTAGGCTAAGTGAGGTCTTTTCTTCTATCCTAATGGTAGGCTAAGTGGGGTCTTTTCTTCTATCCTAAGGGTAGGCTAAGTGAGGTCTTTTCTTCTATCCTAAGGGTAGGCTAAGTGGGGTCTTTTCTTCTATCCTAAGGGTAGGCTAAGTGGGGTCTTTTCTTCTATCCTAAGGGTAGGCTTAGTGAGGTATTTTCTTCTATCCTAAGGGTAGGCTAAGTGGGGTCTTTTCTTCTATCCTAAGGATAGGCTAAGTGAGGTCTTTTCTTCTATCCTAAGGGTAGGCTCAGTGAGGTCTTTTCTTCTATCCTAAGGGTAGGCTAAGTGAGGTCTTTTCTTCTATCCTAAGGGTAGGCTAAGTGGGGTCTTTTCTTCTATCCTAAGCGTAGGCTTAGTGAGGTATTTTCTTCTATCCTAAGGGTAGGCTCAGTGAGGTCTTTTCTTCTATCCTAAGGGTAGGCTAAGTGGGGTCTTTTCTTCTATCCTAAGGGTAGGCTAAGTGAGGTCTTTTCTTCTATCCTAATGGTAGGCTAAGTGGGGTCTTTTCTTCTATCCTAAGGGTAGGCTCAGTGAGGTCTTTTCTTCTATCCTAAGGGTAGGCTAAGTGGGGTCTTTTCTTCTATCCTAAGGGTAGAAGAAAAAGGCTAAGTGAGGTCTTTTCTTCTATCTTAAGGGTAGGCTAAGTGGGGTCTTTTCTTCTATCCTAAGGGTAGGCTCAGTGAGGTCTTTTCTTCTATCCTAAGGGTAGGCTAAGTGAGGTCTTTTCTTCTATCCTAAGGGTAGGCTAAGTGAGGTCTTTTCTTCTATCCTAAGGGTAGGCTAAGTGGGGTCTTTTCTTCTATCCTAAGGGTAGGCTAAGTGGGCTCTTTTCTTCTATCCTAAGGGTAGGCTCAGTGAGGTCTTTTCTTCTATCCTAAGGGTAGGCTAAGTGGGGTCTTTTCTTCTATCCTAAGGGTAGGCTAAGTGGGGTCTTTTCTTCTATCCTAAGGGTAGGCTAAGTGAGGTCTTTTCTTCTATCTTAAGGGTAGGCTAAGTGGGGTCTTTTCTTCTATCCTAAGGGTAGGCTCAGTGAGGTCTTTTCTTCTATCCTAAGGGTAGGCTAAGTGAGGTCTTTTCTTCTATCCTAAGGGTAGGCTAAGTGAGGTCTTTTCTTCTATCCTAAGGGTAGGCTAAGTGGGGTCTTTTCTTCTATCCTAAGGGTAGGCTAAGTGGGGACTTTTCTTCTATCCTAAGGGTAGGCTAAGTGGGGTCTTTTCTTCTATCCTAAGGGTAGGCTAAGTGGGGTCTTTTCTTCTATCCTAAGGGTAGGCTAAGTGGGGTCTTTTCTTCTATCCTAAGGGTAGGCTAAGTGGGGTCTTTTCTTCTATCCTAAGGGTAGGCTCAGTGAGGTCTTTTCTTCTATCCTAAGGGTAGGCTAAGTGGGGTCTTTTCTTCTATCCTAAGGGTAGGCTAAGTGGGCTCTTTTCTTCTATCCTAAGGGTAGGCTCAGTGAGGTCTTTTCTTCTATCCTAAGGGTAGGCTAAGTGGGGTCTTTTCTTCTATCCTAAGGGTAGGCTAAGTGGGGTCTTTTCTTCTATCCTAAGGGTAGGCTAAGTGAGGTCTTTTCTTCTATCCTAAGGGTTGGCTAAGTGGGGTCTTTTCTTCTATCCTAAGGGTAGGCTAAGTGGGGTCTTTTCTTCTATCCTAAGGGTAGGCTTAGTGAGGTATTTTCTTCTATCCTAAGGGTAGGCTCAGTGAGGTCTTTTCTTCTATCCTAAGGGTAGGCTAAGTGAGGTCTTTTCTTCTATCCTAAGGGTAGGCTCAGTGAGGTCTTTTCTTCTATCCTAAGGGTAGGCTCAGTGAGGTCTTTTCTTCTATCCTAAGGGTAGGCTAAGTGAGGTCTTTTCTTCTATCCTAAGGGTAGGCTAAGTGGGGTCTTTTCTTCTATCCTAAGGGTAGGCTAAGTGGGGTCTTTTCTTCTATCCTAAGCGTAGGCTTAGTGAGGTCTTTTCTTCTATCCTAAGGGTAGGCTCAGTGAGGTCTTTTCTTCTATCCTAAGGGTAGGCTCAGTGAGGTCTTTTCTTCTATCCTAAGGGTAGGCTAAGTGAGGTCTTTTCTTCTATCCTAGGCGTAGGCTCAGTGAGGTCTTTTCTTCTATCCTAAGGGTAGGCTAAGTGGGGTCTTTTCTTCTATCCTAAGGGTAGGCTAAGTGGGGTCTTTTCTTCTATCCTAAGGGTAGGCTCAGTGAGGTCTTTTTTTCTATCCTAAGGGTAGGCTCAGTGAGGTCTTTACTTCTATCCTAAGGGTAGGCTAAGTGGGGTCTTTTCTTCTATCCTAAGGGTAGGCTAAGTAGGGTATCTGCTTAAGTCCTAAGGGTAGGCTAAGTGAAGTAGCTTCTTGCATACTAACTGTAGGCTAAGTAAGTTCTCTGCTTAAGTCTTAAGGATAGGCTAAGTGAAGTTTCTTCTTCCATCCTAAGGGTAGGCTAAGTAAAGTCTCTGCTTATATTCTAAGGGTAGGCTGAGTAAGGGGTTTCCTTCTATTCAATTTGTGGGATAATTGAGAATTCTCCTTCTGTCTCATGTGCAGATGATACAAAAATGTTTAAGAAGTAGTTTCGGTTAAGGTCAAATCTTATGGGGAGAGCATAACCGCCAGCCTTAACGATAGACCGGCCCGGAGGAAATGAACTACTCCTTTTCCGCCACTTGGCTACGCTAATTTCGCCCCTCTCCCGCTTATCACCGCCAGCCCGCCAACCGCGAAGGAATGGCCGGCCACAAAAATAGGCTAATGTCAAGACAACCATCGAGAGACGGTGAGAGAGCATGGGAAATGGCGAGACCCAGACCGCTTACCCAATCTCACGCGTTACATGACCAAAAGACGCACACCACTTCTCAATTGTAAAAAGTAGGATTGGGTAACCGTCTCCTTGGTTTGCTTTTGGCCCTCCGGGGCACCTATATTTCCCAAGAAGGGAAAGGTCGGTCGGTCGGATAAGCGAGGGGAGGGTACCAAAGTGCGGCCGCCATCCGCGGAGGCGCGAAGCGCTGCAGCGGTCGGCCGCACTGTGGTATCCGACCCGAGCGCTCACTCATTTATTTGTTATGTTCGTTGGGTCGCGAAGTGGCCCGAGGCGACAGAAGTCCGCCGAAACCAGAAAAAAAAGACCCGCGCAGCAAAACTTAAACTTCTGGTGACACACAATGCCATCTTGTTCCCATCGTGCGATGCTGTAATTTTTGGTTTTAAATGCTTGACTTGTCTTTAGAAACAATAACATTGTTTTGCTGCACCTCTTCGAAGAACCTTCTCTCCTCCAGCTTTGCCCACTCAAAGTGCTCACACCCTGATTAGCTTGGCGCATTAAGAGGGTGCAAAGCGTTTCGACGGTGCAAGGAGCTCTTGTGCAAAGAATCACTTTTTACCGCGTGACCTCTCGTTTTCTACTTTTGTGATTACTTTGTTTTGTTACCCTATTCGCTGGTGCACACGCGCGTGCGCAGTAACTTTGATTTTTTAAATCGCTATAGTTGCTTCCAAATAGGTTATTTTTGGCCAAAAACGCAACAAGCAATTGAAACAATAGCTAAATAGGAATGAAATCACCTCACACCCTTTAAATAGCGGCTAAAAATTGCAATTATGAATTAAATAAATTAACGCACTTTTTTCCTGTTTAATGTTAATGATGTGCAATTTTTGGTTTTCTGCTTATTTTACTCTTTTAAGAAAAATGAGATCTTCTTACAACGACTTTGACGCCGGCGATGATGGCTTCACGATGGAACAGGTGGAAGATGGGCAGAAAAAGTGAGTTAGAAAGCAAAGTTGTGAAGAGTTGGCTAGTGTATCGATTAAGAATATACTTTGTTTGTTCTGTGTAACACTGGCTTTAAAAGTTTTACATCAATTTTTAAGCTTTAAAAAATTTTCTTGAAAATGAATTCCCAACTGTTTGTAGAGCATGAATTTGTTTAAAAAAATCGCTTGTTCAGATATCTAATCAACTGTAGTTTCCATCACGACTTGTTTTAACTTGAAAATGTGTAAAAATGCATGCCTGAACTTATTTAATATTCCTACGTACTGTGTCCTTACTGTTGTTTCCTCTTCTATTTAATTTGGAATTACAGGCCGATATTCCGCGGTTCTGATTCGACTACTGGGTCGACACTGTTCTCGACGATTGGGCCATGTGAAGGAGGTTAGTTTTGAGAATCTTCTTAGGCACTTGGGACAAAAGAGGCAAGCTCCATCCCTCCTAATTTAACTTTTCTTTATTTAAATTATTCTGTATTTCCAGAGTGCTCATGTGAGGAAGCGCGCTGCCTGAGCCGTACCAGAAAAGGTCGGTTTTGAAGATTTTTGGGATTAAGACCCTAGTTCAATCCCCTTTGGTGCTCTACTTCTTATTGAAGGACTTAAAAATTGTGTATTTGCAGATGTCGGTCGCAACAACAAGGTCACGTTCGAGGACGTCGCCGGCTCCGAGGAAGCTAAGGACGACCTTGCCGTTTTTGTGAATTTTCTCCGGTTCCCCCTTCTCTACCGTGATCTCGGAGCTAAGATGCCCAAAGTAATCCTTTCCTCTATGCCCCTATGTAGCATTGTCTTCAGTGTGTCATTCTCACTGGTCCCCCTGGAACAGGAAAGACCCTTCTCGCGAAGGCTACGGCGGGAGAGGCCAACGTCCCCATCATCACCGCCAATGGGTCAGAGTTCGACGACATGCTCAGTGGAGCCGCCCAGGCCCATTTGAAGGACATCTTTGCCAAGGCAAGGAAGAAGAGCCCCTGCTTAATCTTCATAGATCAAATAGATGCCATCGGAAGGAGCAGAGGTACACATATTTACTATTGATGACAACTGTACATTACAGACTGCACAGAAAGGGTTTTTTTCACCTCCCAGGAGCAAATTTACAAGCAGCTGCTCGTCGAAATAGACGGTTTGGCCCCCCTCCACTTCGATCAAACTACTGTCTTTTAGGTTTCTCCACCGACCATTCTACAATCATCGTGATGGCTGCCACTAACCGTGTTGATATCCTCGACTCTGCCCTTCTCCGTCCGGGTCGCTTCGATCGCCAGATCTACGTCCCTCTACCCGACATCAAGGGCCGTTCCTACATCTTCAGAGTCCATCTCGGCCCTCTCAAGACGAGCCTCGACAAGGCTGCTCTTTCTAGGGAACTCGCTGCTCGTACTCCCGGATTCTCTGGTTTGTTCTTTACCTCGCCCTCAATAAAAGGAATGTTCGTCTAGGTTCCAATATTCGGAATGTTTGCAACGAGGCTGCCATGATCGCCGCCCGCGATGCCAACCAGGAGATCCAGATGAAGAACTTCGAACAGGCCATCGAGCGAGTGGTCGCCGGAATGGAGAAGAAGAGCCAGGTTCTCCAGCCGGAGGAGAAGAAGACAGTCGCTTTCTACGTGGCCGGCCAAGCCATCGCCGGCTGGTTCCTCGAATTCGCCGATCCCCTGCTCAAGGTGACCTATTGCTCCTCAAACATAAGAGATCCTGAAGCTTTTGCCTGCCGCAATTGGCCTTTTGATCTTTCGCTTGCAGGTTTCCATCATCCCCCGTGGAAAGGGACTCGGTTACGCCCAGTATCTTCCCAAGGAACAGTACCTCTACACCAAGGAACAACTTCTCGACAGGTTTGTTTTACGCTTTAATTCTCAAATATAGTGAATCTTCAGAATGTGCATGACTCTCGGAGGACGTGTCGCGGAGGAGATCTTCTTCGACCGCATCACAACCGGAGCCCAGGATGATCTCCAGAAGGTCACGCAGATGGCCTACTCTCAGGTCGTCAAGTACGGAATGTCGGCGAAGGTCGGCCCGCTCTCCTTCGAAACCGCCGGGCCTGGAGAGATGGCTTTCGACAAGCCCTACTCTGAGTTCGCCGCCCAACTCATCGACCAGGAGGTTTGTCTAACTGCCATCTCTCTCTTCTCTCTGTGCCTCTGCCTAATGAGACTCTTTAGGTGCGTGACATGGTCTTCAACGCCTCGAACAGGACGCGCGAGTTGTTGCTGAGCAAGCGAGAGGACATCGAGAAGGTCGCCCACCGTCTTCTGGAGAAGGAGATTCTGAACAGGGAGGATATGGTGGACATGATCGGAAAGCGGCCGTTCGTCGAGAAGCACAGCTACGAGGACATGGGATCCGGAACCGGAGGTAGGCTAAACTCCTTCTTCATTGTACCTCCTACACTTCAGGCATTGTTTTGTATTTTTAGTTATATTTACTTAACAAAGTATATTTTGATTTAAAATATATGTTTCTGTGAGCTGATTGAGTAAAAATAATCGTTTTTAGTGTTTCATTGATGATTATTCTTGACTGGTTTTGAATTTCGAAATCTCATGCTGATTTCTTTTGCGTTACGTTTCAGTTTATTGATTGGTTTCAGGTCCTACTGCCGCCATGGGAATTAAGGGACTGTCCCAGGTGATTGCGGACAATGTTCCCAACGCCATCAAACTGAACGAGATGAAGGCCTTCTTCGGCAGAAAGGTGGGTTATCTTCAAATTAACGACTTTGGAAGAATACAATTTTTATATTGCCATTTAAATCTTTAAATAAAAAAAACTTAAAATAGTCATTTATTTCAGGTGGCGATCGACGCTTCCATGTGCCTCTACCAATTCCTGATCGCCGTTCGACAGGACGGCTCCCAACTACAGAACGAATCCGGAGAAACCACGAGGTTCGCCTTCCTTAGATCTTAATATCCTTCAGTCACATCATGGGAATGTTCTACCGTACGATCCGGATGATCGACAACGGTGTGAAGTCGTGCTACGTATTCGACGGAAAGCCTTCGGACATGAAGAGCGGCGAGTTGGCCAAGCGCACGGAGAAGAGGGCCGAGGCTGAGAAATCCCTCGCCGAAGCCAAGGAGAAGGGAGACGCCGAGGCCGTCGACAAGTTCGAGAGACGGCTGGTCAAGGTGCCTCCTTCTTCGTGTCGAGACTATTTTCGATTTAAAGGTCACCAAGGAGCAGAACGAGGGCGTCAAGACCCTCCTCCGACTGATGGGAGTGCCCGTGATCGACGCCCCTTGTGAGGCCCAGGCTCAGTGCGCCGCTTTGGCCAAGTCCGGAAAGGTGAGAATGCGATGATTTTGCATATATTTTGCGCTTCTGGATAATTTCGACCGTCTTTAACTTCCATTTCCAGGTGTTCGGAGTGGCCACGGAAGATATGGACGCCCTGACTTTTGGATCCACGGTCCTCCTCCGCCACATGACCATGGCAGAGGCCAAGAAGATGCCCATCAAGGTTTGTTCCCACTCGGATTAACTTCAATGCTTCAATTTAGGAGATGACCTTGTCTAAAATCCTGGAAGGCTTCGAAATGACCATGGAACAGTTCGTCGATCTCTGTATCCTCCTCGGATGTGACTACTGCGGTTCCATCAGAGGTACCATTTTTACAGCTTTTTATAGCCTTTTGTTTAGGAATCGGTCCCAAGAAAGCTTTCGAGCTGATTCAGAAGCACAAGAACATCGAAACGGTGCTGGAAAACATCGACCAGTCGGTTGGTTCTTTTCAATCAGCTGGATCTAACAAACTGGATTTAGAAGTACCAGCCGCCCGAGGACTGGCCTTACAAGCGAGCCAGGGAGCTCTTCCTCAACCCCGAGGTAGAAGCCGACGAGAACATCAATGTAAGTGGTCGTTGCTATATTCGGAATACAAAATCGATATTTTAGTTGGTCTGGAAGGAGCCCGACGTGGACGGCTTGGTCGAATTCATGGTGGGACAGAAGAACTTCGAGTGAGTCTCCTCTTTCCTTCGGTACTTATCGATCGTTTCAGTGAGAATCGAGTGAGATCGGCCATCGCCAAGATGCAGAAGGGGCGCAGTGCGGGTGCCCAAGGACGCGTCGACACGTTCTTCCGCTCGACGGGCACAGTGAAGTCGGAGCCAACTTCGGCGAAGAGGAAGGCGCAGGAGGACAAGACGGCCGGCGTGAAGAAGAGGGGACCGCCGATGAAGAAGGCCAAGTGACCCCGATTACTCGATTGTTCTCCTGTTGATTTGATACCCATTCAGTAGCGATGATCTCTACTAACTGCTTTGTTTATGGGTAGTAAATTGTGAATGCGGAGTTTTTGAATTTGGGGATCTGGGACAACAAAATGAATACTTCTGAAATCACAGAACAACAGAGGAAACAAAAAAAACAAGACATTTTCAATGGCTTTATTGCCTTCACTGGATCTTCTTCAGGATGTTGGCGAAGACCGTACAGGGTCGATTAGGGGTAGAAGGGGAGCGCAGGAGGATAAAGGGGTGAAGATAAAGAGGAGAAGGCCGCATGATGAGCTCGAGAGCGCTCAGAGACGTGCACAAGAGCTCCGCTCAAGGCTATCTCTGACCGGCTCGTGCTCGCGACCACGGAATTCGATGTCTCTAAACAAGATGAGGTCGCTTACCGGCTCCATATAGCGTTCGGGTACTCGAAGTTCGGATCAACTCTTCCTCTATTCCTCCTCTTCCTCGGTTCTTGACTCGGTTCGGTTCTTCCTCGGTCCTCAGTTCCTCGGAGTGACGCTTCTTTCTCGATGAGAGACTTCTGTGTGCAAGGCTCCTGGTTTCTGTTTTCAAGTTGGCGAAGTGGGAGGTCTGGGTCTGATTTCAGTTTCCGGGGATCAACCGATGAGGAGAAATTAATCGCCTAACATCAGTAACTTTATCATTACAACAACAATACAAATATCTACAAAATGAAGTCCACTCGACGGTGATGCGGTCGTCGTTGGTGTCCTCCTGGCCGAAGGCGAAGGCATCGCAGGATACAGCCATGAGGATGGCCTCCTTGGGGTCCAGCACTCCGCAGCCGGGGTCCACTCCCAGACGCTTCATGTTGGTCGTCTTGATGGCCCAGCCGATGCGACGGGCCGACGAGTTGATGATCTTGATGTGGTAGGTGTGCTTGTCGTCGTAGGGCGCGTTGAAGACGATCTTGGTGCCCGGCTGGGTGGCGATGTCTCCGGGAGGGATGGACTGGGCCATGGCGATGCGATCAATCATCGACCACGTTGTATACGGGTTCGATGATCTTCGAGTGGACGAAGACGGCTCCCTGGGTCTGGGGCAGGTAGAGGAAGACCAGCACCAGCGTCTTCAGAAGGAAGTAGAGGGGCACCTCCGCCAGGAAAAAGTCCAGGACGGCCAAGAGTCCAGTAGACCATCCAGCGGGGGCTCTGGCTGACGTCCTTGATGGCAGAGGCCGACGAGAAGGCCGGGTAGAAGACGGTGATGAGGGCGGACAGCAGAGGAGCACTGCTGCAGACGCACAGGCACAGGGCCAGCAGACCGAAGAGGCCGTAGAAGACGTGCTCCCTCCGCACTCCCGAAGCGTCCAGGTGGCCCATGGCCTTGTCGAAGAGGGCTCCGTGCGGCTGGTAGAGCCAGGCCAAGAAGTCACTCTGAAGCAGAGTTGGGAGGGAAGGCAGATATGACGAACGTGTGCCTGGATGACACCCTGGATGGAAGAAGGGGAGTCTCCAGAAGGGGCGGTGGGGGCAGGGGCGGCCTCAGGCACAGGCACGGGAGCAGAGTCGACGGGGGCAGCACCTTCCATGGCGAGTAGAGCGAAGAGAATGAAGGCTCTCCTCAGGCCGAGGCTTATAAAGATCATCGAACCCGTCTACAACGTGGTCGATGGTTACGTCCTGAAGAAGATCCAGTGAAGGCAATAAAGCCATTGAAAATCTCTTGTTGTATTGTTGGCCTCTTTTGTTCTGCGATTCCGGAAGTATTCATTTTGATGTCCCAGACCCCCACATTCAAAAACTCCGCATCACAATTTCCTACCCATAAACAAAGCACTTAGTAGAGATCATCGCTACTGAATGGGTATCAAATCAACAGGAGAACAATCGAGTAATCGGGGTCACTTGGCCTTCTTCATCGGCGGTCCCCTCGTCTTCACGCCGGCCTTCTATATCATTCCTTGCATTGGAAATTATCAAATTGCCGCACACATTAGGCGTTGCCTAATGTGTCAAATTTGCATCTTGGTTCAACGAAAGTGATAAAAAATAATAGTTGCGGTCTGAAGCGAGTTACGGCCTTCGGAAGAAAAAAATTAAAGATTTTTCACTAAAAGAGATATAATTTCAAGTTTTCTAAAATGAAATTTTGTAACTGGGGTTTGCCGATATGTTGTAGAGCATTACATTGTGAAATCCCCTCGGTACAAGCCAACGGACAGACGTATCAATGCCAAATTTTGCACAGATGTAGGAACCATTAGCAGGTCGGTGGAGATCAAAGTTCCAGCCCAATCGGTTGCAAAACGTTAGAATAGTAGCCGAAAAACCGCGTTTTTGGCGAAACTCAATTGAACCGGTAGTGTAATGGTGTAAGCATTAGACTCGAATTCTGTCGACCCGGGTTCAATCCCCACCGGTGGTTTTTTATTTGCTTTTTATGCAATTAGTCAGACGCTCTTGTAGCGGCCGCTGATAAGGGAGCACCGGCGTCAGCCGGCTGCCCCGAGTCAGTCGGCTATCATCCCGTCCTTTAGGATGGTGTCCTCGTCCTCGCCCTCGTCTCGCCAATAAACCTGATACCTAAGTGAGTCTTCTGTTCCTTGAGGAGAACACTATGGGAGTTGTCCATCGCTATACTTCGTTAGTCTACTGTCGCTAGAATCCTCACAATGTCCAAATACAAGACGATACGGGTCACATAGAATTGTATCGTTACGTGGAGGTCCCGGAAAAGAACTCGCCGCAGTATTCCTCGCTCGTCCGCTTCCATCCGTCGCAAGAAAGAATATCGTGCCCCTCAGACGCTGATTTATTTTAATTTTTCTCGAAGAGTGCCATTGAAGCTGTTTATGCACATTATTGATCCTATGGGAGTCCCTGCTGGTCTGCTTAGGGCAAAAGCCACCAGTAAGAAGAGGATCCGAAGAAGATAAGAAGAAACAAGGTATTTACTCGACCCGGCAAGGATCACCGCTCCCTTTCGCTTTATCGCGTTCTACCCTCCATTTTTCGTAACTGGTACCACGGAGGATGAAATCGAGAAGAAAAGCCTTTGGGAACGCTGCACCTGCAACACGCCATTGCTTTCGAGAAGCCGCCGCTAAGTAAGCAAACTTCTTAGGAACTTGCCGAAAAATCGAGCTCGCTATTGGACATTCGGATGAGGAAATGCCGCAAGCGCCTCATTCCGACGCACTCATCAGCCGTCTACGTTATTCTGAAACTCTCATTGCCGACACTCGCCGGACACAAATCACACGAATTATCAGCATTCAGTACAAAGTCGACAGGAGTTATCACCCCATCCCTGATCACGCCATGTTCTGCTGACGTCCAAGCCGGATCACAGCCCTGATAATGCTGATAAGACTATACGAAGTACACGACTCAAGACCACGGACACACGAAAAGAACAGATAAGACATTGGACTACACTACAGCAGATAACCGAAGGATACATATTGGGGAAAACTGATTAGCCATCCACATTCGCCAATCGGAACTCGAGAAGAAAGGCGACACTTCTCGCTTCTATCCCTGCCTTCGACCAACCGCTGCCAACACAAGAGTTCAACACAACAGTGAGTGCACCTAAGCTCCAATCCTTGGCCGTGCCCACTGTCTCGTCTTTTGTTCTTTCGTCTCTCACACCCCAATTCTCGCTTTGTCACAAGTCACTCCACTGTGGACGCTCGCCCCTGATCATGGCTCGCCCTCCACCTCGCAGACTCGCAAGAGACAACATCGCCGACATTCGAGAACTCACTGAACGAGCACTATGGGAAGCTTCAAACAACTTCGCACTTCCCGTCTTTGACGACACCAAGGAATCGTTTCGTTGTTTCGTACGCCGTCTAAACGACTACTTAAACGCCAAGCGATCTACTGAAGATGACGCGCGAAGACTTCTGCTCCAAACACTCAAGGGTGCAGCTCGAGAAGCTTACGAGGACCTACCACCAAACATCCAACAAGTAAACTGGGAAAACCTGCTCATAGCAATCAACAACGCTGTGAATACTAAAGAAAAGAAACTGCTTGCCCAAGCAGAACTCACTTCAAAGCGACAAGGTACCAAGACCGTTGAAGCTTTTGCAACACTCTGCAAAGAGCTATCCATCAAAGCCTACCCCAACGCAGAAGCTGCACAAGAAGCTGTTTTACTTTCAACATTCATCAATGGCCTGAAACCTGAAATTCGTTCGCAGGTACGCCGACTCCGCCCCACGAACTTCGAAGAAGCCAAAATCGCTGCCTTCCACGAAGAAGCCATCAACAAGATGGACAACAGCGACGATCCATCGCTCCGAGAAGCAATTTCTTCACTTGCCGAAGAAGTACACGCCCTGAACTTCGACCATCAGGAAAGTCGAGAAGACTACACCAGTTGCGAAGACGACGAAGAAGAGCAACATCAAGCAAGAGCATCGTCGAACAATCAGTCCCGTGGACAAGGCCAGTCCACCAGACACCGAGGCTACCGTAACGGTTCTTCAAGAGGAAACTGGAACAGTCGAAACAAAAGTCACGAAGGATACAACCACTTCGTAAACTCTGTTTTTGACTCAACCGTCGCCCCATCCAGCACCTCACTCTCGACAGGAATTTCAGTCAACACGACCTTCCTTACGCTCTGCACAATCGCTTTCGTCTGCCTGGTCGACATCGCTTCTGCAGCCACACTAACATCGAACAACGCGACATTCTTCTACTGTCAACACACCACAGGAGGTATTCTGGTCATCCCACCCGTACCAGAACCATGCTCGACGCCGCCTGCAAAAAGCATCACCCACGCTTCGATCACACTGTACACCCAAAATACGACGTTCGCAACATACCCAGCATATCGATGCACCCTCCGTCGCTACAAAGATTGCACTAACACCTACTGTTTCGTCCAATCCTACAGTCGATCTTTTGATGGATACGAGACCGTCACATCGGAAGAATGCTGGACTGCTGTCAACGAACACACCTGGAGCCAAACAGGAGAACAGCTAAAGCGAACCGCATCAAACGTCTTCGAATCGGAACACAAAGAAGCCCATCCAAAGATCCTATTTTGGGGATTCGCCTGTGCCACGTCAACTGTGTTTTCTTTGAAAAAGGGAAACTTTACCCATTTCGCGGATGACAACGTCATCACTCCGCTTATGTCAAACACGAACAACTGCAACACAAATTCTGGAATCTGCAGAAGTAACAGTTCGCTCGTTGTATGGAAACCACCACCTTCAGGAGACAGTTGCAACTACATCAAGATCGGCACATATGACGCCAAGTTCGGAGATGACACCGTAATCATCGAAGCCATAGACACCGCTTTTACAATTGAGAAGACAAAAGCACCGCACAACATCGCAATGTGTTTTTCCAAAAGCGTCTATCTTACGACATCTGGAATGATTCTCACCATGCAGCCGTCGCTCACTTCCTCGCTAACGCGACCCTCGAGAAGCAACCAAATCGAAAAGGAATCGCGAAGCACTGTTGGATCTAACGAACAGGACAAAAACAATGAAAAACACCCAAATGTCACCAACATCTACCAACATCAGTTTTTCGCCAAGATGATTCACGACGACCTACGGAAAAACTTCGATCGCGTATTTGAGCAAATCTGCATCGCACAAAACCGCCAGCTTGAAGCCTGGTGGGCTCTACTACGCATGGATCCCACAACAGGAATAAGAACAATCCTGAGAAGAAATGACATCACTGCACATTTCGTCGATCATCGAGTACTTTCCATTCAACAATGCCGAAAAATGCACGTCACTCACATCTTCGCCAATAACGACATCAACGGAATTTGTTACACCTACACACCAGTTTATACTGACGAGTACAAACTGATGTACAATGTTCCCGGAACAACTGATCTGGTAACCGACAGCCCATCGATTGACTGCAACATCGTCAAACAACACCTCTGGCTAGCTCAAGACAGACAATGAAGACACTGCGCCGACAAAGTCAACGCCACGACACCCATTAGGTCAGAACAACAACAAAAATATCGTCCGGAACGTCTGAACACCGCAAAAGAACAACAGTTCGCTAAAGCAAACGGATCTGGTCACCCTTTCATGCTCGCCATCAGCTACGAAAGAAAGTTAGTCGCACTACAAGAACGACCAAAATCGCTCGTGCGCGTGCTCAGTAAAAGAGGAATCCTAGAAGAAGACTTTTCTTACCTTAAGAACGTCTTTTCCTTCATAATCGACGCCTCGTCAGAAACAATGGAAAGCTCGATCGAACCGCTGTCACCAGAAACATTGGGAAAATCATGGATTATCATCATCGTCGCATCTATTGCAATCGCACTTGCAATCTTCACTTTGTTGCTAAAATCCATCGTCATTCGAAAGATCTCCAACACCTCCGCCGCTGCAACAACATGCAACATCAACATCGTTATCGAAAGACAACAAGAATGCCAACCACTAAACAGCAACGCTTCAGAACAACCAGAAGAAAGAAAAAAGAACAAAGGAGCAATCGGCTTTGCTCCTCACACTCTGCTGTCAAATCGTTCTGTTCATCTTCCTTTTGTTTGCAATGTCACAACGCAAGCAAAAATTCCATTCATTCGCATATCGATCAATCAGAAAGGAGTTACCGCACTATGGGACACAGGAGCCGCTTTAACCTACATTTCGCTCTCTACGTGCAACTACCTTGGATTAAGACCAAGACCGATATTTGAGAAAAACATCGCTCGCGCCGTAAATGGAACTTCTATTCGCTTCTTAGGAGCACTCAAACTGGATGCAAGAATAGGAAACACCATCGTTCACCACACGTTCCTAGTGTTTGACAACGATCATTGTCCCGCCCACGCTCTACTGGGATTTGACTTCATGAGCAAACTGGATGAAATGGGAGTTGAAGCCACTTTACGCCTAACAATCGGAGGACATATGATTGCATTGTTACAGCCAAAACACACCTACGCTGAAGACACCTACACGCCACTAACAATCGGAGGACATATGATTGCATTGTTACAGCCAAAACACACCTACGCTGAAGACACCTACACGCGCAGCTTAAACTCGATGAGTGTGAAAGATGGAAATCACTCAAGACAAGGAAACCGTCAAATACGAAGAACAATCGCAAAAACACCTCGAGAAGAAAGTAATTGGACTCACCATCGTCGCAGGCCAACTCGGAAGACAAGAAGAAATGGGACGATAAGAAAATCACAGCGCAGCTAGACGAACATCATCGATATGAAGGAGATAAGCAGGACAGTTCACAGTCAATGAGAAAAGCAGATAACAGAACTCAGACTAGAGAACATGGGAAAGAAGAGACGCAGACACGCATATCAACTACTGTCTGCCTTGATAAGGAGAAAAAGCAAAGTTCTGCCCAACAAAAGCGCCCATCTGCTTTGGGTCAGACCGATAAGACCGCATATAAATACGGCTATACTCCACTTTCCAATCATTCGTCGAACAAGTTAGCTGTCAAAATGTGCTCTCCTCTTGTGGATGCCAACCCCAAGACCACCCTGGACATCGCTGCATCCGATATCGTCAAGCATGCCGACGCCATTCGCCTTATCGTTGAGAGGATTCGCCAAGCCAAGAACCGCACTCTGGAGATGGACTTTTCCAGCACCCTCGCTGAAAAGCTCATTCTGAAGATGGATCTGCATCGCATTGTGATCGACATGCAAGAATCCACTCCTCGCTTCCAGGAAGCGTGGGCTCGCTACCATTCGCTCTGCCCCAACCAAGACCAGAAACCCCGTTTTGCTGAGGAGTACCTGTTTCCGCTGGAGACATGCTTCGTTCTGGAGAGCTTGGAAGATCAGATGCTTCCTCTGGCGCAAGCTTGTCGTTTTGCCGCCACCATGGTCATGGTTGCCTGCAAAAACGTGTTCAAAAATCGCGTCCCTCCCGCTGCCCAAGAAGAAGCGCTCGCTGCCGTTAGCACGCTGCTCCAGACCATCTTCCCCGACGCCCAGCCACCGGCCGCTGCCGCCTGCGACTTCGTGGTCAAATTCGAGAAGATCATCGAGAAGAACATCTGAGGCGTCAAGAAGATCGTGGACCTATTCGCCTATTTTGTGATAAAAATCTTGTTTTATATTTCGGCGAGGGCGCCAAACTTGTATAAGAGGGGGGATGTAGTGCCCGCTGATAAGG
The DNA here is from genome assembly GCA_022343465.1 of Oscheius sp. G VE-2021. Lineage (NCBI taxonomy): Eukaryota > Metazoa > Nematoda > Chromadorea > Rhabditida > Rhabditidae > Oscheius > Oscheius sp. G VE-2021. The sequence goes on from JAJQXH010000025.1 coordinate 1,840,355, forward strand.
GAGCACCGGCGTCAGCCGGCTGCCCCGAGTCAGTCGGCTATCATCCCGTCTTTTAGGATGATGTCCTCGTCCTCGCCCTCGTCTCGCCAATAAACCTGATACCTAAGTGAGTCTTCTGTTCCTTGAGGAGAACACTATGGGAGTCGTCCATCGCTATACTTCGTTAGTCTACTGTCGCTAGAGTCCTCACAATGTCCAAATACAAGACGATACGGGTCACATAGAATTGTTTCGTTACGCTCTTTTTGGAAAGTTTGTCGCCGATATTCCCCTATTTCACCGGGTAATTTCCCCGACTACACTCCAGGTCATTTCAGGGTTACGGTATGCAGCGCGTGCCCGCCAAAATGTGGCGTGTGCAAACTAAACGCCGACTGCGTCCAAGACGGGCTGCCGCCCGTTTGGCGTCAGATCGACCTCTGGGGACCCAGCGTACGGTTGCTCCGTGATTGCTCCGACGCTGGGAGACAATCCTTAGTTGTCTTTCTCACCGATACCCTCAAAATGCGGATACTTTGATATCCTAGTGTCTAAGTACATGAAACCCAGGGATCAGTCCATGATAACTAAGAGACTGGTTCAGTTGTGGTTGTACAAATCAAGGGAACGGAAACATCCCTTCTCTTCCGCCGTTAATCAGACAATTAGAGCCAGCCCTTCGCTCCGCTCCGTGCTCACCACCTTCTGGAAGGATCCGTGTCTGCTGGCCCCAGTTCCCCTGCGCCCCATCAGCACTACGACCTTCCGTACAACGACAGCCGGGTTGAACCTTCCCCGAGGCACGAGCGACCACGTCATCTTATGTTACGGTATTCTCTGTACATTATATTGTGTTGTGTTTGTTGGTCATGCTGGTAAATCTTCTTACTCAGCCGTCTGTTTCTCTATCGTGGGTTCCTAGCCGGAAGCACAGCCAAACCTTGTAATCTGTAAAAAAAACCATCGTGTTTATATTCCAACCTCCCGCGTGGCGCCCTTTCGAGGGTCATGGCAAGCCATCAAGTTCTAAATGGCGCTTGACGCAGATTGCAAGGGGATATTTAGCCCTGAGGGAGCTAAGGCTGCGACATGGTGCATCGGCCAAACTTAACCCCCCTAGAATAGGAGAGGGCGAAACTCGAGCTGAAAGCTGTGTACTGAGGGGACCCAGTCCTCCTCAGTCTTTCGTTCCAAGCGTTCAGGCCTTGCCTGGCTTAGGACCCCGATCAGAGGACACCTTCAGGGGAGGACAAGATCCCTCACAAACCCTGAAGGCAAGTCACCAACAAGGCGCTCTTCCCTGTGGCTCAGCCCAGCGAATCGCCCCTCCAAGTGCGTAGAGATCACGTAATACCTTCCTAAAGGTTGTCGGTCTTCCCTGCTTACAGAGCACCAAGGGACGTACGGAGGTCACGTCAGACGCTCTTCTACCAGGCCATAGCCGGTAGAATCGTCGCTCTTTGCGTTGAAGACGACGTAAGAACCCCGAATCGGGGCAGTCAGTCTCTCCCCCCGCTCAGAGAAGCGACAGTGGGACGCAAGAGTCACGCATCTCCTACCGTATGACCGGAAGGAGCGTCATGGCCATCCGAAGTAACATCCCGGAAGAGAGCCTTCCCTACACAGCTGCCCAGCAGCTGGTATGAAGACACAACACAGACGTGAAGTTCCAGCAAATATGCTGATGCCCGCTCAGAATGCGGATGACGAGAGACTCGGACGTCACCTGACGAGGTCACGTTCCGAGAATATTGTCATTTCCACTCCAAAGCGAGCGTTAATGTCAATCCCCTTTGGACATAGAGCCACATAAGGGAAGAGACGTTGTTGTAGACTACACTCGTCTGGCACACACCAGGAAGTATTCCCCTGATTTTGTGCAGAGCGCAGCCCTAGATGGCTAAGCGTTTGGTTGAGGGCACACCGGTCAGTGCAGCGTAGGCGGTACCTGTTCCACATCCGACAATACCCGGGAGGGTTAGGGGTGGATAGAAGGGAGGATCGGAACCATGAGCTCGGTAACCGATAACGCCACGACTGACACTGGGACGGGAGGAATGAAGTTCCTTGAGGCTGAAAGCAGCCGTGATCTGCAGAATGCAGGTCACAGTGGCGCTAGGAAACGTGGCAAGACCATGTTTCCTACCTTCCAACCAACGTTTCCGTATGGATCCTTCACTGAAAGTGAAGGGCGCGGAGTAGCGCTCAGAGAGAGCCTGGAGGTTCCCCCATGTGAGACCATGGGGGCCGCTAAAGGGCAGCACTATGCAGTTGTGCACCCGCCTCGGCCTGGCAAACCAGCCACGTCAGAGGTTGCGGAAGGATACTTTGATATCCTAGTGTCTAAGTACATGAAACCCAGGGATCAGTCCATGATAACTAAGAGACTGGTTCAGTTGTGGTTGTACAAATCAAGGGAACGGAAACATCCCTTCTCTTCCGCCGTTAATCAGACAATTAGAGCCAGCCCTTCGCTCCGCTCCGTGCTCACCACCTTCTGGAAGGATCCGTGTCTGCTGGCCCCAGTTCCCCTGCGCCCCATCAGCACTACGACCTTCCGTACAACGACAGCCGGGTTGAACCTTCCCCGAGGCACGAGCGACCACGTCATCTTATGTTACGGTATTCTCTGTACATTATATTGTGTTGTGTTTGTTGGTCATGCTGGTAAATCTTCTTACTCAGCCGTCTGTTTCTCTATCGTGGGTTCCTAGCCGGAAGCACAGCCAAACCTTGTAATCTGTAAAAAAAACCATCGTGTTTATATTCCAACCTCCCGCGTGGCGCCCTTTCGAGGGTCATGGCAAGCCATCAAGTTCTAAATGGCGCTTGACGCAGATTGCAAGGGGATATTTAGCCCTGAGGGAGCTAAGGCTGCGACAAAGTTTACTAAAGTGCTTTCAAAGTGTGTTTTTTTGTTTAGATAATTCGTTGTGCTAGATGTATTTACTAAACCTTCTTGCTTAATTGATTGCAGGACAATATGTTTTGATAATATTCTTAAAAGTATGTTTTTCACACATAACAATGCTGATGTAAAAGTTAGGCCGACCGCACCTGAGTGCAGCCTCAAAACAAATCGAGGGAGGACTTTTGTCGCTCCTCCCTTGATTCTCCCACCGCTTTTCTCTTTTATTGACTGGAAATAAAGGGCACGATGAGGAAAATGCATTGTTAGAGGGAAGCCTTAACTTGAAGTATTCTAGGAATACTGAAAAAAAGAGAACAATTATTACGTGTGAAAAAGCGAGACTCAAAAAGAGTGGGTAGTTTGTTTCCTAATCGTGCAAAAAGAGAACAATAAAAATGTTAGAACGATATCAACAGAGAACAAAATAATGCTAACTTGACGAACTTTTGAAACACCAAAACCACCTCTGGCGGGATGCCATTCAAACTTCATTTTTTACTTTTTTTTTGCTTGATCTGTGCATTAGGGAATTTCTGAATAACCTTAAGTATACATTTATCTCAAATCCGTGTTTTGCCAGAGGTGGTTTTGGTGTTTCGAAATGTTCGTCAAGTTAGCATTATTTTGTTTTCTGTTGATATCGTTCTAACATTTTTATTGTTCTCTTTTTGCACGATTAGGAAACAAACTACCCACTCTTTTTGAGTCTCGCTTTTTCACACATAATAATTGTCATTTGAATTGCCGCCAACTAGGGCGCGCTTGGCTCGCTGAAGCTCGCCAAGACGCGCCCTAGCTGGGGGGCCTGTGGCCCCCAGACCCCCTGCGTGTATTAAAATTAATAGTTAATTTCATAAGAGTCGGCGGTGCTGACTCGCTCCGTTCGCTTCGCTGACTCCGCTCGCCGGCACCGCCTCCTAGCGCTCTCCTTGTAAATTCGATAACATTTTCCAGTTCGTAAGTTCTATAGGACGTTCTTAAAAAGCAAAGTATCCCGCGAGCTGCAACCCTTTTATACTCCTTCCGCACCCTCACGCGATAACCCCATCGGTCTCACGGAACAGTGTTTTTGGGCTATTATAACTCGGTTTGTTTTTGTCACAGAACAATGAAACTTCGTATACATTTAGACAATAGAGCACCTAACAACCTGCCTGAGTTACATGTCCAGCCCGCCAACTGTTTTGGAAATCGAGCCCTCCAAACAGGCCCAACCGTCAAAAAATAAAATTTTTTAAAAAGCTCTCACGGAAGAGGGTTTGAACTTCAGGTTCTAATATTGTATGATGATTATGTATGGGTCATGAAATGTACACCGGACACAATGAGGAATCCCCAATATATCGGTTTAGGGAATTTCTTTGCGAATTTCTACCGCCTTTTTCTCAGTCCCTATTGCGAAATACAAGGCGTAGTCACTTTTAACATAAAGGTACTTACGATTAGAGTCTAAAGCGGTCATTCCAATATCAGCTTAATAATTTTGCGAAAATGACGGCTTTTTTCGTATTTTTAAATTTTTCCAAGGTCCATTTCAAATTAAAACTTTTTTAATGCGTTTTCAGTAAATGCCATTTGAGTACTCAAAACCTGATTACTATACGAACATCAAATTCTAAAATTTTTTGGAACATCGCAATTATTTATCTCAGCAGAATTGTAGGCCTACACTATTATATCCACATATTCAAAAATGAACGCGCCACAACCACGTTCGCCATTGCTATTACTTGTCAAAGATGAAAAAACGACGACTTTTCGTGTATTTTGTAGTTTAGCTCAGTCGGTATTGATTTTCAGAGGCTGCCAGGCTACGGTTTTGCTGCTTTTGAGTTGACCAAGTTTTCTGTTAAAACAGAAACCTCGGATTCTAAAACTTTTTAGAGCACATTTGAATTGTACATTTTTAGTGGACTAGAAATGTACGCTTGTAAATTTGGAACAATGTAATTTTCATAAACTGAATTCGCTTTAAAATTAAAAGTTTTTAAAACGAAAAAATGTGTAGAAAAAAATGAAAATTTACATTCGTTAAGACTATTGTAGATTTGATTCGCCCTTTATCATAATTTTTAATAACATTTGCAGTCTGGCATGCATTCGCCGCAAGACCTTGTGAATTCTAAAATGGAAAATATGTAACATTTTTTTCACTTTAATTTTGTAGTTTTTCTGATTAATACAGTTTTTTGTATTTTTATTTAAAAAATTTGCAAAATTAATTCTTCAGTATAACTTCAATATGTAATCTAAAAAGTGTTTACACATATTCACTTAAAAGTATTAATAACAATAATTATAAAAAATGATTACACACAAAGTAGCAGACATTATTTTCAGCAATTAGTTAGGAGAGAACGTCTCTGTAGACTACATTGTTTGTGAAGTTTGGGTTTTCTTTGCGATCATTGTAGATGATCAAATCATGACGTCTGCGAACTCGTGAACGCCAGACGTAGCCCTGTCCATGGGTAAACACCGGTGTACGAAGTAAAACTCCAGCTTTGTTCAAAGTTTGACCCTGAGCGCGATTGATGGTAATGCAGAATCCGAGGCGAACAGGAAACTGGGTTCTCATAAAAGCTGTTTCTCTTGAAAGAACATTTGTTGGCGAAAACCGCATTCGGGTTAATGGCCATCGTTCAGGCACATTAGGAGCGGGGTCGACGACGTTTACCCAAATTACCTAAATAGGTTTGGTTAAATAAACTGAGGCTTCTTACATCTTTCCCGACTTCTTGAACAATAAGTCTAGTCCCGTTTACCAGTCTAAGATTGACATTGACGTTTCTGATTAGGATACATATGGCTCCGACCTTAAACAGTTTAGGAAAAAGAATACATTTTTTTACCTTGATTTCGAGTCGGTGAAGCGGCATCCCCGATGGTGTTTGGTCGTAGTAAACTTCAGGATCCAAGAAAGGAAATCCTCGCACAGGATCGTAGGAGTCAATGGATTCGAACACGTGCAGTTTACCGGGTCATTGCATCACAATCTATTATGCCTAAGTCTGTACATACTCTTACAAATCTTACCTTGTGGTTCATGTCAAATGTGGTTCTATTGTCAACAGTCATAATGGAAGTTGTTTCCAATATAGGGCGAAGAGCACGAAGATTTGTCAAATCACCGAACACTTTTTGGATCAGTGCGGTTTCAGAATTGACTTTAACTCCAAACTTTTATTCGACTTCTTGATCTTCTGGTCGTCGTCCTGTGAAAACATTGGCCCGGCCTGTTCCAACATCTTCTAGCCATTTTGCAAACTCTTCGTCGTTGCGAGCGCGCATGTTTTTTTGAGTTCGATTATCTAAAATATATAGATTGAGTGATATTGTAATCGTATCTACCTTGATGCGAGTCCATAACTGACTTCCTTGCAATGTGTATGCAATAACTCCAACTCCACGGACACCAGATACAATGGGTGAAGTTTGTTTCCAATCACCGGCAAAAACAAATTTCACGCCTCCAAAGAGAGATCCTTCCGATTCGGAATGCAGTTCAATCATCAGACGGTGCACTGCTTGTAAATAGCGACGATCGGTCATAGTAGCTTCGTCCCACAGAACGACACTAATATTTTGAAGATTTACGGCTAAACTCTGAGTTAATAACGCAAACAAATAATGAAACCTTCGTCACTTTCAAGGTCCACAGCACATTTCATATCTTCTTCAACGGCCAGTGGAATGCGAAATCTTCTATGGGCAGTAGATCCAAACGGCAGTAATTTAGCAGCGACTCCGGTATGAGCGACGCAGGCAACCTGAACATTTATATAAAGTGAAAATAAGATTGTATACCTTTTGACCACTGGATATCAGTGAATAATACAACGCTTTTAACAACAGCGTTTTGCCAGTGCCACCACCTCCTTGAATGAAGAAAGCTTTCCGATGTTCAGGATCCACAACTGCATCAGAAATTTTGTCAAAAGCAGTTTTCTGTTCTTCGTTTAATCGCTTAAGTAAATACATTTGTGTTATAGGTGTAAATAACATACATTTACAAACTTGGTTGCTTGATTTTTTACAAAAAGAGGAGCAATATTAGTTTCTCCTGAGTCATCAATAAGATCTTCCCGGTTTGGAATGTGAGCTTGGTCGATTTCTAAAATACATCAAATACATTTTTTTGAGTTACCGGGAAGTCCAACTGCTAAAAGAGTGGTACAGTGAGCGCGCAAAAAAGAATCGATGTGGTACAATGCATGGGCAATTCGTTGTTCTTGACTCCAATGCTCTCTTCGTTCTAAGAACGATTCCTAAATTTAATGGTAACTCACTAAATTCAATATATACCAAATTATCGTTCCACAGCTGCGTTGCGTCTCTGACTGTATTGAAGACCAATATGCAGGCAAGCATGCGCCGTTGAGTTACAGGATTTCGCTCAACGGCCCCTTCTTTTAACACACGTTCCCACTCGTCCTGATTATTCATGAGCCCCTTAAACACAATGTTTCAATAAATAATTTTTAAAATTCACCATTGCTGCAGCTGTATAGTTCTCTTGAGGTTGTCCATTCACTGTTCTTAAATCGGCAAACGAAGTAACACCTTTTTGCTTGGTGCACAATAGACGATAGGCAAACAGTTCTTTTTTCAATGGGTGCACAGACCAAATTCTACCGAACAATTGTACGCTGAAAATTATATAATTTTTAGTAATTAGCAAATTCAAATACCGCTCGTATTTGCGCTTTTTCCATTGACGTTTGTTGGTCCAAAAATACTTTTCGGGAATTTCATCGTACGTGAGTTTACGGGCTTCTTGATTAAGTTTGAACCATTCCGTTAAACGAGTACGAATTCCTTCTCGTTGAATCCGTTCGGCTACTGTGTCTTCTTCTTCCTTGTTGCATTGAAGTGGTTCCTCAAGTTCTTCGTGCACAAACACGTCTTCCACAACATGAGATTCTCCGTGTCGTTTGTACCCGGCAATAAACCATTCAGCTTCAAGAGATGTCAGAGCTCGCATATCTTTACACATCATAGTCTCGTCATAAACCAAAACAGGATTTCCGGATTCGTCAGTGCTAAAAAACTCTAATTGGAAAAGTTGTACTACCTACGGGTTTATTCCATGTTGTTTTAGTAATCTCCGTGCTTGAAATTCTCGCTGCTAAAAAACATTTTTACTGTGTTTCAAGATCAAACTCACCACGTGACCTCCTGGTGGAATTGTAACTCCTTTAGGACGAATCAAATGTCCTTCTATTGTCATGGATGCCGGATCTGTAGAGTTGTAGGATGTGAGAGCCTCTACCAACACTCTGTCATAACCCTACATAAAATGTATAAAAATAATAATAAGTAAGCTACCTTGAAAATATATTTAAAAATATATTTCAACACTTTCAAGTTGGATATGACTTCAACGTTGATGTGCGCGTTCCATAGGGAAAGTAATTCTTTGTTATATGGAACAATATATCTTAATTACATTTTTGTACAAATCAACTGTAGCTGGTACCTGTTGTCGGCAATTACGTCATGGCCCAAGTCAACCTCTTGTCCATCATTTGGCCGTTTGAGTTCAGGGTAATCCTTGTCTCCAAAACGAGCAACATCACAGAACTCTTTAGGAAAATGTTTCCGGCATTTTCCCCAATGGGCTGGGATGTTTTGCCTGCAGTACGCCTACAAACGCATACTGTTTTAATTAATGCCTTGTTAGTTACCTCGGTGTCCCCTTCGCAAGGTCTGTGGACCATATATCGTTCCACCATCTCTCGAAGTATTTGTGTTTCTTCAGTTCCATCGGGTTTAGGAAGAAATGCTTGGCAGACTCGGTCTATCTTGTCGACAGTGTTCAGTCGTCTCTTCAGGCCAACCACCAAGTGAGCATGGGGTGGTCCCCGCTGTTGAAACTCGATTGAGTACGACCACCAACGAACACGACCAAAGATTCCTAAAACATAGTATTAAAATGCAAATGTTGTTTTACCTTTTCCGCGATGTGCTGAATTCTGGCCTAGATCTCGTTTCCCAACAATAACATCAAGTAGTTCTTCTAGTTTCTTCTTGAACACTTCGTTTACAAGAAAAGGGTTATCTGCCCATGTTGTTCCTTCAGGTAAGTTATTTTGAAAATTCACTTTTCATTGTATTTTTCAGTTACAAAATTTTTAATGTATTTTTAACTTACTCGTATTTCCGGCCAACTCATATTAGCTGTTGCTGTGATGAACAAATCTGGCTTTCCATATTTGCGACAAGTAGCCACTGTGTGTTCAAACAGTCGTTGCAAATGACGTGGAGACCCAGGCACTGAGTTAGGTACAACCGATACACATCCAATAGTTCTTCCAAATCTATTTGCACGCTTTTGAATAGCATCCAAAAGCTTTTTCCTTAAATTCTTTAAATAAAAAGAATGTCAATCGCTGTAACCTGGTTGATGTCATAAATTCTGTGCGTTTTTCTCTAGTGTAGCTGTTTCGCATCTGCATAATTCTCATCGCGGTGTCCATTAAAAAAACTTGTTCAAGTTGCTTGGCCGCTGTGAAGCAATTTTTAAGAATTCGACGTTGTTGGTGAACAAATAGCGCCCATTGCTTCATTGTCACGTATTTTCGATGCTGAAAAAAATTGAAAACACATACAAACATTATTCTTACGCTAGGGGTGGGTGGAGGTGCACTGCCGTTAGGTTGTTCATCAAAATCCTCAAACGAACATTGTGTTTCTACGGTTGTTGATCGTTGAGGTATAGTAGTCTCTTCATCGTCGCTTGAATAGAAATCGTCGCTGTCTTCGTCAAGATCATCGTCTTACGTTTGATGCTATTATTTTACGTTTTTAGCCTACCAATGGAATTGCTAAAGGTCGCTGGACGCTTCCTGTTTGTCGTCTGATTATTGTTCTATAAGACGGATAACGATCACCTCCTCTTTCTTTATATTCAACATCGGAATCGTAATCGTTTTCCTTTTCGAGGGTCTTAAAAATATTAAAGAAATATGTTTAAAAAATAAAAATAAAACTAACCTGAATATTATGAATGTTTTCGTCAATGTCCATTTCATCCTCTTCTTCATCATCGGAAAGTTCCAAATTGGGATCCCTAAACAACGTTTGACAGTCGTATTGTGCTGCCTACCATGGATTGCTATGTCTTCCTTCCATTAGAAAACGACGAACATCCTCGGGTGTTTGATTAATTTCCCAGTTTTGTGCTTGCACAGGGTTTTCTGTAACAAATCTCAACAATCGCTCTTCATATAATAATGCTGGTTTGTCATAAAGCCGCAGACCCTTCCATTCCCATCCTCGTTTACCATAGGGGAACAACAAAGGATAGCAAATTGGATTAATCTAAAATGATTGTCACTTTACATTAGTTTTAATTTTACTTTGTTGTCGTTTGGAAACAATGGCCGCGGTGTCTGATCTCCTAAGTAAGGATAGATCATCAATCCTGGTAACTGGATGTCAAGCTCAATATTGGCATTGAAGAATAACGAACAGAAATCTCCAGTGGTTTCCGTTCGACGGTAAATTCCTGGATGTTGCTAAAATAAAATTCAAAAATTCAAAAAAGGTGTTTTTGTTTAAACCTCATCGATGAAAGATTTTGGAACACGGTGGGCATCAATAATCCGGAGGCGAACACGTTCTGGATCTTCACCAGAGCGCTTCACATCGTCTATGACTCTGCTCATCGTATACATTATTCCAGCCAAAGGATGTGTACATTCCAGGCATTCTTCAAGTCCTCTAATTAACTAAAGCAATAAGTTTCACTAAAATTGAAAGTTATGTTACCGGTTCGCTGAGATAATCATACGCATCTTTTCTCCACCAAACAGCTTCATCACCTTGGTAAAGGTAAAGATTTCCGAATCTGGGCTTGTTAGGATGGTTGGGAAGTGCGGCTGATGTAAAGTGCCGAATAACGTTTAGGCTTTTGGCAACCTTAAACTTAGTTATTTCTTTTATAAAATGAGTATTTACCGGCAGGCCAAAAGGTGCCGCAGGGACTTTGTTGAATTGTACAGATCCGAAACTGAAGCATGTGTTGACACCGATTGGGTTGCTATGGAACTCGTCACTCTCAGCGCTATGTTCGAAGAACAACTTGTGCAAATACGGCGGCTGTCTTCTCATTGGTGGTACAAAGACTATTCCACCATTACAGCAATCCTTGGCTCCTTTGAAATGCATTGCCCCACAGAAAATACAATCGTATCTCCGTTCCCGTTTGCCAATATATATAGGAGGCCGAACTTCTTAAAAATGCGATTAATCTTACTTGTGTTTTCGATCACCTGGTTTTTTAATATCGTCAATTTCTTCGTCTACGTCTGATTCCTGTTTTGCCTTTTACGGCTGTCACGCATTCGATCGCGAGCTAAACTTTTCGTTTGAATGTTAGAAAAACATTGTTCATTTTTCGATTTCTCATGGCATGCAACTTAAATTACACTTACATTGTCTGTCTTGAGAACTGACATATATAGGGTCGTCATCCTGTTTCAGCCTGTGAATTTGAGAACCTGTGTTATCTTTTTTAACAACAGAAAAAGGACACCTACTCGTGTGTGAAAGTGCATTCATCTGAATAGTCAGAGCTCGAAGAATTTTTTTTCCAATTTTTCAGGTGTCGATAAACCTTAAAATATTATTTTACACATTTAATTATTTTAAGGACAAATTTTTTTTTGCAAACCCAATGCATATGTGGGATAATTGAGAATTGTCCTTTTGTCAAATGTGCAGATGATACGAAAATGTTTAAGAAGTAGTTTCAGTTAAGGTCCAATCTTATGTGGAGAGCACAACCGCCCATCCTTAAAGCTAGACTGACCCGGTGGAAATGAACTACCCCTTTTCCGCCACTTGGATACGCTAATTTCGCCCCTCTCCCCGCCAACCACATTTTCCCACCGCCCCCGAGAAAATGGCCGGCCACCAAATTAGTCTAATGTCAAGACAACCATCGAGAGATGGCGAGAGAGCATGGAAAATGGCGAGACCCAGGCCTTACCCAATCTAACGTGGGACATGACCAACAAACAAAGGGACGGAGACCACTTCTCAATTGTAAAAAGTAGGACCAGGAGTTACGGCCCGCCTTCGGCGATCCTCCACTCCTGGAAAGTGGGGGATCGGCACATCAGTAGCTTCTGTTTGATACTAAACTTGCTGAAAAGTTAATTTCGAAGAGGCGGACTACGGCCGGTCTGTTCGCGGCCTTCGGCCGCTCAACCCGCGGCCTACGGCCGCACTGTTCGCGGTCTCCGGCCGCGAAACGGTGGCTGCGGCACCGCAAGCCGCGTTTTCCCATCACCCATGAAGAAATGGCCGGCCACAAAAATAGGCTAATTCCGAGACAACCATCGAGAGATGGGCGAGAGATAAGGGAAATGATGAGGCGCAGGCAGCGCACGCAGCTAGCGCACTTTCACAGCGTGACACCACACACACAAACAAACAAACAAACACAGGGAGAATAAGCCAATTGTATAAAAGGGACCAGGAGTTACGGCCCGCCTTCGGCGGTCCTCACTCCTGGCATTTGTGGAATCGGCACATCTGTAGCTTTCGAATGATGTGAAACACAACTCTGTGCACCTGCGGCACCAACTGGGCCGCTACGCGGCCTGACGGGGCTTCGCCCCCTCATGGGCGCCTGCGGCGCCAAAAGAGGGCCGCTACGCGGCCAAAACGGCTGCTCCGCAGCCACAACGGTGCCTGCGGCACTGCACAACCACAAAGTGACCGCCAACGGGAGGAAATGAAAGGCCGGTCTCGCCAACGATTTAGGCTAATTTCGCCCGCCAAGGGCACGACCGGCCACGCTCCGCCAAAACTTCGTCAAATTAGGGCCACGCACCGGTTAGAAAGCATGGGAAAATGAGAGACCCAGACAGCGCACCCAACGCCACCCAAAACCACGCATTACCAACAAACCAACAAACCAACCAACACACACCGCTACGCTTTTGTAAGAGGGGATTGGGTAACCGTCTCTCTTGGTTTGCTTTTGGCCCTTCGGGGCACCTTTATTTCCCAAGAAGGGAGGGGTCGGTCGGTCGGCACGGTGTGTCCAAACTAGCAGTAGCAAAAATTCTGGGCAAAGTGCCAAAATTTTATTGGTCTCGACGCGAAACGTTCCAATATTCAGCTGTTGACTTAAAAATGGATATGGGCCCGACCCACTTGAAAGTGTCAACAGCTGAATATTGGAACGTTTCGCGTCGAGACCAATAAAATTTTGGCACTTTGCCCAGAACGCTGGGGAGTGCTTTCCTACTGCGCAAAACCAATGGGTGGGACACACCGTGAGGGGAGGGTACCAAAGTGCGGCCGCCATCCGCGGAGGCGCGAAGCGCTGCAGCAGTATCCGACCCGAGCGCTCACTCATTTATTTGTTATGTTCGTTGTGTCGCGAAGTGGCCCGAGGCGACAGAAGTCCGCCGAAACCAGAAAAAAAAGACCCGCGCAGCAAAACTTAAACTTCTGGTGACACACAATGCCATCTTGTTCCCATCGTGCGATGCTGTAATTTTTGGTTTTAAATGCTTGACTTGTCTTTAGAAACAATAACATTGTTTTGCTGCACCTCTTCGAAGAACCTTCTCTCCTCCAGCTTTGCCCACTCAAAGTGCTCACACCCTGATTAGCTTGGCGCATTAAGAGGGTGCAAAGCGTTTCGACGGTGCAAGGAGCTCTTGTGCAAAGAATCACTTTTTACCGCGTGACCTCTCGTTTTCTACTTTTGTGATTACTTTGTTTTGTTACCCTATTCGCTGGTGCACACGCGCGTGCGCAGTAACTTTGATTTTTTAAATCGCTATAGTTGCTTCCAAATAGGTTATTTTTGGCCAAAAACGCAACAAGCAATTGAAACAATAGCTAAATAGGAATGAAATCACCTCACACCCTTTAAATAGCGGCTAAAAATTGCAATTATGAATTAAATAAATTAACGCACTTTTTTCCTGTTTAATGTTAATGATGTGCAATTTTTGGTTTTCTGCTTATTTTACTCTTTTAAGAAAAATGAGATCTTCTTACAACGACTTTGACGCCGGCGATGATGGCTTCACGATGGAACAGGTGGAAGATGGGCAAAAAAAGTGAGTTAGAAAACAAAGTTGTGAAGAGTTGGCTAGTGTATCGATTAAGAATATACTTTGTTTGTTTTGTGTAACACTGGCTTTAAAAGTTTTACATCGATTTTTAAGCTTTAAAAAAATTTCATGAAAATGAATTCCCAACTGTTTGTAGATCATGAATTCGTTTAAAAAAATCACTTGTTCAGATATCTAATCAACTTTAGTTTCCATCACGACTTGTTTTAACTTGAAAATGTGTAAAAATGCATGCCTGAACTTATTTAATATTCCTACGTACTGTGTCCTTACTGTTGTTTCCTCTTCTATTTAATTTGGAATTACAGGCCGATATTCCGCGGTTCTGATTCGACTAATGGGTCGACACTGTTCTCGACGTTTGGGCCATGTGAAGGAGGTTAGTTTTGAGAATCTTTTTAGGCACTTGGGACAAAAGAGGCAAGCTCCATCCCTCCTAATTTAACTTTTCTTTATTTAAATTATTCTGTATTTCCAGAGTGCTCATGTGAGGAAGCGCGCTGCCTGAGCCGTACCAGAAAAGGTCGGTTTTGAAGATTTTTGGGATTAAGACCCTAGTTCAATCCCCTTTGGTGCTCTATTTTTTTTTTGCCCGATCCGCTTGGGGCTACCTCCCAATAATTTATCTTATTAATTATATTTTTGCAGCCGGCGATGGGCGTGGAGGTGGCGGAGACCTTGGAGGAATGTTTGGCGGATTCCTACAGAGTACGGCCCATATCATAAACCGAAAGGACATCAACGTGGCTTTCAAGGATGTTGCCGGCTGCGAGGAGGCCAAGATCGAGATCATGGAGTTCGTGAACTACTTCAAGAACCCCCAGCAGTTCAAGGACCTCGGAGCCAAAATCCCCAAGGTAATCCCTTCCTCTATCGGACATTGTCTTCAGGGAGCAATTCTGACGGGTCCCCCAGGAACCGGAAAGACCCTGCTGGCCAAGGCTACGGCTGGAGAGGCCAACGTCCCCTTCATAACCGTCTCCGGATCGGAGTTCATCGAGATGTTCGTCGAATTTGGACCGGCCCGTGTGAGGGACGTGTTCGCCATGGCGAGGAAGAACAGCCCCTGCATTCTCTTCATAGATGAGATCGATGCTATCGGAAGGAAAAGAGGTACATAGATTTGCTATTGATGACAAAAACATCATTCCAGGTGGCAAGGGAGGAATGGGAGGCCACTCCGAGCAGGAGAACACCCTCAACCAGCTGCTCATCGAAATGGACGGTTTGACTCCCCTCCCCTTCGATCCAACCCCTGTCTTCTAGGTTTCTCCACCGACGACTCGTCGGCCATCGTGATGGCTGCCACCAACCATGTGGATATCCTCGACTCTGCCCTTCTCCGTCCCGGTCGCTTCGGTCGTCAGATCTACGTCCCCGTACCCGACATCAAGGGCCGGGCCTCCATCTTCCGCGTCCATCTGGGCCCTCTCAAGACGAGCCTCGACAAAACTGCTCTTTCTAGGAAACTCGCCGCTCATACTCTCGGATTCTCTGGTTTGTCTCGTCTCTTTCTCATATAAAAGGAATTCAGGTGCCGATATCTCGAATGTGTGTAATGAGGCTGCCCTGATCGCCGCCCGCGATGCCAACCTGGAGATCCAGATGAAGAACTTCGAACGGGCCATCGAGCGAGTGGTCGCCGGAATGGAGAAGAAGAGCCAGGTTCTCCAGCCGGAGGAGAAGAAGACAGTCGCTTTCTACGTGGCCGGCCAAGCCATCGCCGGCTGGTTCCTCGAATTCGCCGATCCCCTGCTCAAGGTGACCTATTGCTCCTCAAACATAAGAGATCCTGAAGCTTTTGCCTGCCGCAATTGGCCTTTTGATCTTTCGCTTGCAGGTTTCCATCATCCCCCGTGGAAAGGGACTCGGTTACGCCCAGTATCTTCCCAAGGAACAGTACCTCTACACCAAGGAACAACTTCTCGACAGGTTTGTTTTACGCTTTAATTCTCAAATATAGTGAATCTTCAGAATGTGCATGACTCTCGGAGGACGTGTCGCGGAGGAGATCTTCTTCGACCGCATCACAACCGGAGCCCAGGATGATCTCCAGAAGGTCACGCAGATGGCCTACTCTCAGGTCGTCAAGTACGGAATGTCGGCGAAGGTCGGCCCGCTCTCCTTCGAAACCGCCGGGCCTGGAGAGATGGCTTTCGACAAGCCCTACTCTGAGTTCGCCGCCCAACTCATCGACCAGGAGGTTTGTCTAACTGCCATCTCTCTCTTCTCTCTGTGCCTCTGCCTAATGAGACTCTTTAGGTGCGTGACATGGTCTTCAACGCCTCGAACAGGACGCGCGAGTTGTTGCTGAGCAAGCGAGAGGACATCGAGAAGGTCGCCCACCGTCTTCTGGAGAAGGAGATTCTGAACAGGGAGGATATGGTGGACATGATCGGAAAGCGGCCGTTCGTCGAGAAGCACAGCTACGAGGACATGGGATCCGGAACCGGAGGTAGGCTAAAGTCCTTCTTCATTGTACCTCCTACACTTCAGGCATGGACGAGAACACGGAGCTGCCGAAGGGTCTGGAGAACCGGAACCAGGAGAAGCAGAAGCCGGAGGCCAGCAGCTAATCCTCCCCATTCTCTTAGTCCCTGTAGTGGATCTCCCTTTCCCCGCTCTTCCTCTGTTGTTATTGTTTGTTTTGGACTTGTTTATTTCCTCTAGAGCATAAAATTGTTCAAAATAAATGTATATATCGGTGTTTTCTGCGGTGGTCGTCATCCCTTTGTTATATTTCCAATTCGATTGCAAGGCAAGGAGGATTTCAGATGGGTGAAAGAGGACGTGGTGGCGGTGGAGGCCAGACGGCCAGAGTGGTGGCCAGCGCCCTCGGGATCGCCCGTCACGAGATGGCCAACTTTACGCCGAAGATGATCGTCGAACCGCCGCCGCTCTACCCGGTAAGGATTTCTCAAGGTTTCAGCGGAAGTTCCCCTGGACATGGCTTTGTGCCAAAATGTAAACGTTAGATACGCAGGCGGTTCTGATTACGGTGGAAATTCAGGCGGGAACGTCAAATTTTCAAACTTACCCTTTGTCCGTGGCCAAGTCGGCGAGTTGTGGCCTTGCCCGTGTCTCGGGCGGCGACTGCTGTGGCCATAAATTTCAGTTTCCCGCTCCCAATGTCCACCGTAATAAACGCCCGCCTGCGGATCCTTGGCAGTTTGCCATGTCCAAGTGAACTTCCCGGAAATCCTGCCGTGGAATGAGTTAGAGACTAGAAGGGGGGCATGCAGATGTTGTTATGTTGTGGTTGGAGACGCTGATGAGAGAGGCAGACGGAGTAATTTCGGTAGAGACGAAGAGGAGAGAAAAGATTGCTAGATACGCAGCGCACACGGAAATCACTAAACCAACTGAATTTGCATGCAAACCTTCAATTATCAGTTTTCTTTCAGGTCTTGAAGCTCACAGTGCTGCCTGTGGAGGACTCGGAAGACCTCCAACACATGGCCGAGCTGAAAGCCGACATCACCGAAAGGTTCCGGCAATCCCCGTTCTTCTTGGACGACAAGGAGACGAAGGACATCTGCCGCCACAGTGACAAGTACTACCTACAGAGCAGGGAGAAACTGTTGCCGGGTGTGTCTGGCGAGTGGAAGCCTGGTGCGGTGATCTAATCACAAATTGCTTTTGATGCACTTTTAATGAGGCCCACGAATGATGCGCATACGCCCATAATGTACTGGTTTAGATTTCTCTCGAGTGCCGGAGGAGCTCTGCTGGATGAAGGAGAAACGCGGGGAGATGAAGGCCAAGCGGGCGAAGTTGGACGACACCGGCTCGGAGAAACTGCGGGAGAAGCTGGAGAAGTTGGAGGCGCAGGAGGGAGGAGAGGCGGAAGAGGAGAAGGAGGCAGAGGAGGTGGGTAGCCAAGTGTTTCTTTTGATTCTGATCTTTTTAGGGAGGCTCTGATTCGGAGGAGTCGGAGAGGGCGGAGCCGGAAGCGGTCTCGGAAGACGAGGGTGAGGAGGACAACGATTACATCAGCAACTACTTCGATAACGGCGAGGGGTGCGTTCTCTTCAAAATTGACTGTCCGGACGCCATCGGTCGTGGCCACTCCCAATTGCTGATTCTACAAATTGGCACTGTCTAACCCCTCATTTTCAGGTATGGAGACGCCGGTTCCGACGACAACATGGACGGCGAGGAGTTCTGAAGCTCCACCGTATCTCCTTGTTTTTTGTACATTCGGTTGTTATGCTGTTCTTGTTGAGGAGTAAACTTACAGATTTCCGGTCATTTGAAAACAGTATAATTTTCGTTTCAATTTGGATTTTTGAGTTTCGCTTTTTCTTTTTTTGGCTAATATGCTGTCCAAGCACTACCATAAGACCCATAGATGGGTCATTCCTTGCATTGGAAATTATCAAATTGCCGCTTTCGGTGGGAGTTGCCTAATGTGTCAAATTTGCATCTTGGTTCAACGAAAGTGATAAAAAATAATAGTTGCGGTCTGAAGCGAGTTACGGCCTTCGGAAGAAAAAAATTAAAGATTTTTCACTAAAAGAGATTTAATTTCAAGTTTTTTTTTAATGAAATTTTGTATTTAGGGTTTGCCGATATGTTGTAGAGCATTACATTGTAAACAAAATAAGGCCTTAAAGGGCCGCGTAAAAATATTTTTTTCAGATTTCGCGATAAAAGCCCAGATCTCATTCCCAGGATTTCGAAAAATACCTCTTTTGCCCATTTTGGATCAAAATGAATCGATTTAGGAGCGTTTGAAATTTTGGGGAAATTGTCATTTGAATTGTCGCCAACTCTGCGTCTCCCCATTTCCCACACTCTCTCGCCCACTCCGGCCGTGTTTACGTGCGGCAAACGCGTAAAACGGCCGTGTAAACGCGCCCCTTTTACAGTCCAAATCATCTAAAAGGGGTATGTTTCAGAATCGTGGAAACGATGTCTACTCAATGAAACTTTAATAAAGATATTTTGAAAAATCAATTTTACGAGGTCCTTCCCCTTTAAAGATCAAAAATAGAAGGGCCCCAGATAGACTCTGATATCGAAATACGCCATCGCAAGGTGGTGCTTTGACCAGACCAATCTCTCATTGCCTTGACTGAAAAGCAAATTTCTGTTCAAACGGCCTGAAATTGGCTATAACATTTTTATATATTTAAAAAATGAAATTTAAAAAAAGAACGAGAAGACGTTAGGAATTGTCTGTGTCCGGGAAATCGTCTGTACGGAACGTGAAGACAAACCCTCCTCCAGAGGATATCCCTAATTCTATCCTGCTCTACTCGCCCATGGCCGGGGGACCCCATCACGACTGCCCCAGCTCCCGTACCTGAAGCCACACTGTGTCCAACAGGGAAATGGTTGTTTCTCTCCCTCTTCTTCAGGTTGATTTCATCGCTTGTATCTACAAGTTTCTTCTACAGTGCTATGTCACATAAAGTTTCCCGCACTTAGTATGCTTAACTATTCCAAGTCCCCAGTCTTTCTCAATATTCTTAAATGGATATGGGCCCGACCCCATTGTTAAAGTCAACAGCTGAATATTGGAACGTTTCGCGTCGAGACCAATTAAGACGGTGTCTCAGTAAGGGTCGACATGCTATTTAAGAGTTAGGGAAATCGCCGGAGAGTATTTCTGTGAACTCAAGCATACTTTGTATCCACGGATTTTGGATATGTTGTAGGAAATTTAATTCTGAACAGAATGCAACCTCTAGAACAAAAATCTGAGGGGAACCTGATATCGATTATAAACGAAAACCCGAAAATTAGGTGACGCCGAGAAACACCTTAGATATTGTTTTTATGCAATATCATAATTATGTTACTGATCTAGAAGCTTCTAAGCGAAAATTTATTTTTCCCATCGGGCGTTTTGGAAAAAAGCCTGGTCAAAACACCACCTTGAGGCGGCTTATTTGCTTTTAAAAGATACTAGGGTTCCCTGGGATTTTGTGAAGGTCGCATTTTGTTCAGAATTAAATTCCCTACAACATATCCAAAATCCGCCGATACCTTTTTCCATATACACTTTAAAATCCAATTTTAATGAAAATCTGAAGTATAATTTCAAGAAAAATCGGTCAAACTTCTTTCAGTGTGAAAATATCAAGTTGGCGTAGTTGACAAAGTTGTTTAAAATGCGATTAGCAATCGACTGGTGTGCCGCACATAATTTTCAAAAAATTTGCGTCTGCGCTACAGTAACCTGTGCCGCGCGCAAAAAATGAAAGGTTACCAAATTGTTCAGAAATGGTGTTATTGGGTTCTAATAAGTTTCTCGACAGCGTTTTAGAACAAACCAAAAACATTTTTTTGGCGAATGTCACTCATGATGTCGAATGTTACTGAGACCGAGTC
The DNA here is from genome assembly GCA_022343465.1 of Oscheius sp. G VE-2021. Classification (NCBI taxonomy): domain Eukaryota; kingdom Metazoa; phylum Nematoda; class Chromadorea; order Rhabditida; family Rhabditidae; genus Oscheius; species Oscheius sp. G VE-2021. Next base: position 1,860,689 of record JAJQXH010000025.1, read on the forward strand.
TTAAACCCCTTCGTTTGGACACACCGTGTGAGCGGCCGAAGGCCGCTAACAGAGCGGCCGCAGGCTGCGTAATGAGCGACCGAAGGCCGCATATAGAGCGGCCAAAGACCGCCTATTAAAAATTGGCCAAGTTTGAGAGCTAGAGTATCCCAGAACATCTCAATGTTGCTGAGGTCACTATTAACCTATATTAATTCGAATATCTAAATCTCCTCATTCAACATTGTCTCTCGCACTGCGCATCTCATTTCCGCCGCACTAAGGGTCGTTTTGGCCCCGACCCGAATACTCACCTGTTTATGCCTATCCAATAGATTCAAGTAGTCCCAATCCAATTAGGCTTTTTATTCGATGTTGAACGACAGAGACCCCGTGAATCGATAATTTGAATTATTGCATTTTAATCATGACCCGCTTTAATCGTAAAAAAAGCTATTTTGCCTTTTTTGTGCTTTTTCAGAACATCCTAAGTTAATACGTTGGTGTTTCTCATTCTCATTCGCCTTCTGCTATGATTGAAGTAAGTTTTCTAAGTTTTTATGGATTGTTTTATTACTTTTTTCTAGGATACGTTTTCGTTCGACTTCCTCCTATACCCGTTAAAACGCAGCATTTGTGAGAAGGTACTTTAAATTTTTCTTTTCAACTTTGAAACGTTATTAAACAAAATTTCAGTTTACCTACAAACAATTTGCTGTTTTCGAGGAGTGTAGCCGTAGTTCCTCCTCGTTTTGCTTGGCACTTCCAAACTTACAGTTTCCTCTCGATCCCATGGAAAAAATTCATATTACGGTAGGGTGTTTTTATCCTTACCTTCCTTTTTACTCTATATATATTGTTTAGAATAGTAAACTTTACCTTAATATCGACGGAAAACTATGTTCTTTTCCTATTAATCAACATTGTTTTTACAACGTGAGGATTCATTCAGATTCCATTTACTACAGGGTAAGTTATTAAAGTGTTAAATTATATATTTGTTCCGTTTAGGAGCAACTTAATGAAGAAACATGTCGGTTTCTTCTGGAAAAGGTTAAGAAAGTCAATATTTTGGCTATGGTGCACAACCAGACATTTCCTCCTTTGTTTTATAAATTTTTAAAGGTTTGTAAAGATTAAATAACAAACAACATAATTATTCAGACGTTAAAACCTCGTAAAGTTGCTGTATATATAAGGACGGTTGAAGACGAATTTCCGAAAGAACTCCAGGAAGTGGAAATTGTAAGGCTGAAAAAATTCAATCAATTAATTCATTAAGGTTCAAATCCAAATACTCAAGAAACACATACCAATCAGGCCGTTTCTATCAGTGAAAGTGAAAGAACTGTTGATTATTAATCACATTTCTCCTTGCTTTATCACAATTGTTGCAGAGATAATGGAGCTCATTTCGGTAAGTGACCAACTTATTCGTTAAAAACCCCTTCTTTATAGCTGTGGAAAGAAGGGCAACTCATTCTGAACCAAAAAGTTCGGCTTAAATTCGACAAGAAATACTTTCCTCTCTGCAAGCTGGGTGCAGCGTTGGATCAAATTTGCGAGCAGTCGATTTGGGGAGACAGATCACCAACAATTAGTTCGTGGAAAATTGGTCGGAACTCTACTTGCAATACCAAATTGATTGTAGATGTTGCACACAGCATCGATAGAAAAGGTTTTATTTTTCAACTTGAGGAATGGTAGTCGAATATGCCTAACGTAGAATTTGTCTCACGATTTGTATTATGTAACAGTTACAGTGATATCATTCGAAATTCATTTGATCCATTTGAAATAAATAACTTGACTAAAACACTGTGTGAATCGCAAAATCATAGTTTTCGTGACATTCAGCCTCAAAGTCGTCGAAATCGGGGGTAGCGAACCGACAGGGTGAGGTCATTTTTCATTTTTTTTTTTTTATTTGTTGTATATTCTCTAAATCGCGCGCAGCGCGAAGCTGCGTGTGATTTGGGTTGACTTGGCCTGGTTAAGCGGCCGTAGGCCACTACATGAAGCGGCCGAAGGCCGCACGATGAAGCGACCGAAGGCCACCCGGTTAAGAGGCCGAAGGCCGCTGAACTGAACCAGTAAACTATTAAAGTAAACTATTTATTTCAGAATAGCTCTATGTTAGGTTTATCAGTGTGTGGATTCTCTGAAGCATCGGCTGAAGAATTAGAATCTTTTGATCTCCATAAATTGATAATTCCTCGACTCTGTTGCGGCCTTGAGCTGGAGGGTTGTCCATCGGACATTGTTCATCGGGAAATTGGCACATGTCTAAAGGTAATTTGATAGTTTTGTTAATGATGAACTTTCATAGGAGTGGCAGAAGGGAAATTCCCCTTTAATAAGTTTTGATATAACATACGACGAACCATTTGATCAATTCAACCATGGGCTTTGGTCGCCCATTGAAGCAGTCAACACCATTCAATTCTGGGAGAGACAGCTTCTGAATAATGGAGATGACTTCAACACGAGAGACCAATACTTTCCCAATAACACTGTTATCAAGAAAGGAGAGACTTTGGTGGAAAGATCTCGTCAAAAATGATGATTTGAATGTTTCAGCCAATTCGAATGGGGTTGTGGTGCATTGAAGATGAATCTCCCCTTGGAAGAAGAGCCTTCAACCATGTCAAAAAATATCGGAACCTTACAAATACCATTTGCCTCGTCAACATGTTTGAGTGGAGATCCGAATGTCCTTATGCTACGGTCGTATACTTCATGGACCGGTGCTTTCACAGGCAACCATCTGATGGATCATTCGTCCATTTATGGGAAATTTTTGGAGATTGCAAGGATTTAAGGAAAACGGCTGAACTGTTCCGCCGGTTTCACCACGAACATCTGCAAGACATGCTAAGTGATACCCTTAATAGAAACATTGTTTTGCGCCTCTTAAATTATGCTTATGGCTTCATTGTGAATCTGTGTAAACACAATTAAAAAATAAAACGTCTTCTTTGAAAAAGTGCGTCCTATGGAGAATTACTTGGAAAATAAATTTCCTGGGGTCATATGGTGCCGATATTATGTCAATGTTTTCTTGGATGGCAAACATGCTAAAATTCTTTCTTTCTCTGTCTTTGTCTCTCTGTCTCTCTGTCTCTCTCTGTCTCTCTGTCTCTCTGTCTCTCTCATTTATCTATTTAACTTCCCTTTCTTTACCTTATCTTTCACCTACAGGTTTTCAAATTCATTATCTGTTTCTCTTTTCTTATCTCTCTCTCTCTCTTATACTACCATTTGCCAGTTGTCCATCTTACCCTCGCCCTTTCTTCAATGACATACAACTATACTACCGTAAATTTCATTTGCTACATCTACCAAGGAAAATATTTTGACTGCTTCACTGTTTATTGTGCAAACCGAATGTTCAATGAGGAATCATAGAACTGAATCACTGCAGTTTGCTTTGAAGTCTTTCTACCCTCTGCTTTCTCTTTCGTAATTACAAAAACATCTTTTCGTTCACTCTGAAACATCCTTTCTATGTATCTTTGGAATTATAACTTACATCACCAACGTATTGCAGACCTTTTAGCACTTGAAATCTGTTATCGTAAACTGATAGCCTTCCCAGATCTACACGTCGGAGCGCCATTTTAAGGTTTTTCAAAAGTAGAGTTTTCTCTCCCTTACTCCACTCCTAAAAATATTGTTTGTGGTGTTTTCTCCGGCTACCTTTAAGAAATCGTTGATAGGTATTGGACTCAGGTAGTTATCCAACTTAAATGTGACTTCCTTGAGTTGTTGTCCAAACTCGTAGAATACGTCTACGCTTGGCGGATAGAAACATTGCACATTGAAATAATGTCCTGAATGCAAGCTTTAGAAAAGGACTTTAACACTAAGTCAACCTGGAAGGCGGGGTTTGTTGGTTTGAAACAATCAATTGGAAAGCAGACTTTTTGGGGCGACGTTAAGGAGACTATCTCCTCCAGCATATCCTGAGTGTCCTAAGACAGAGTTACAGTAAGAAGGATGGGTTCCCACAATGTCATCAAATATCACTAGGGTGGAAAAACGACGGCACATTCTTCGAAGATCATGTCGAATATAGAAACGAAAACATCTTTGATCAATCAATCCCTGAAAACCCGTGCAAAAACATGTTGTCTCTATGGGAAACACAAACTAAAAGTTCACGCGCACTCGCTCTCTACTTACCACGTAAATCTTTTTGAACGAGAAATGACGAATTTCGGCTTTATTGGGTATTTCTTCATATTTCACCTTTCCGAATTTGTATATTAAGGTTCGTATCACTTTGTGCATCTCTATATCTATATACACTATTAACTTAATTTGTATGCGTCCAACCCCGTGGTAACGTATGGCAAAATTTTCTGGAAATACGATGCCCCAAGACTTCTCACGGAATTCAATGAAGTTATTCATTGCGATGTTAGCTCTCAGCAATCGGGTGAAAGAAACTGGATGCATCTAGATGAATTTATGGTATTTGTGTGGGAGTCGGCCTACTTTTTCGATTACTTCGGTCAGAAGATGGGGAGTACTCCATAGAATGTTTAGATTCATGGCTGAAAATAATAGATCACATAACGATCCTTATATAACAAAACGCTATGGTGTGTGTGTGTGTGTGTGTGTGTGTGTGTGTGTGTGTGTGTGTGTGTGTGTGGTGGATCACCTCCTCGGTCATTTCCCGCGGGATGAAGGGTGGGTGCGGTCGCAGGCCGTGCTCATGCAATTAGCGTAAATTCATGCTCATTTCTAAATAAATAACGACCGAATGCGGTTAGAAAGAAGTGAAAATTTGCATATATTCGCGGCCGAAGGCCGCCCAGTTCAGAGGCCGAAGGCCGTCCGATGAAGCGGCCGAAGGCCGCCCAGTTCAGTGGCTGAAGGCCGTCCGATGAAGCGGCCGAAGGCCGCCAATTTAAGAGGCCGAAGGCCGCCCAGTTAAGAGGCCGAAGGCCGCCCAATTCAGAGGCCGACGTCAAATTTATTAGCATACTTTCGGGTGCGAGACCAACCCATCCAGGAGGTAACGCGCCGTAGGCGCGTTTACCGACTGGTACCCAAAACAATATTGCAACAAATGTGATGTGATTTTTGAATCACTGAAACAAATGTGATCACTGATTTTTGAGAAAAAAATTACAAATACAATTATTAGTTCGTTCATCATTATCATTCGTTCAAATCAAATCGAAAATTTGTCGTTATTTACAGGAAACTTTGTGTTCGCGAAATATGCCAAGTACAATTATTTTAAACAGTAAATGTAATATAACGGAGATGACAAAAAGCATTGGTCGCGGATAGGACGCCAAAACCCAGCGGACCAGCAGCTGTTCCAATTGTTGCTGCGGGACCTGGGTCTGTTGGGAGTGATCCGTACAAAAGAGAGAAAGCAGGAGTAGGGAAAAGCGACGTTAGAAAAGGGAGTTAGAATTGGAGCGGCCCGTGAAGAGTTCTTGAGAAATGAGAATTGTTAATTCGTAAAAGAGAAAAGTTGAAGAATACGGACAATCTCTGTTTCAGTCGGTTAAAGGATAATAAGTACATGGTCCCGCGCAGAACCGTGGTAGATCAAAAGCGGAGTTAATCTCGTATCGTGAGAGAGCACGCGGAAGAAGGAGTGCGCAGAGAAACCGCGAAAAAACGGCGTCTGAGATACTTTTCCCGTTTCCTGTATTATCTGAAGGGCGAATTGTTCGTTTGACAGAGACTGTATTAAGACAAGAAGATTCTCTGTTTGAGAATCGCTGCCTGTTTACTTCCAAACGACAACCCCTCCCTGAGAACTTTGAACTGTAAAACTCTTTACTCTTAACGACTCTTGACTCAATGTACAACCAGAAGATCACGAGGGAGTGGCCCATTATTATGCAAAGGGTTCACGGGCACTGGCACTCTGGGACCGGTAGGGGCGGTACGGCTCGTTCTCAGTACGTCTCGATCTGTCCATCAACCATCTTCAACGTCCGCGTTCTTCGCACTGAAACGCACACTACATCTTCGCTTTCGTCGCGAGACCTACATGACTTTCGGTTGAACTGACGGGCACGTCGGCGGTTTTCACGGGCTTCTGTGGGCAGGGTGGCAGCCTTTGCCAGGCTATTTAGGATCTCGTCGTCTGGAGAATCTCCTTCACCCGTGGCCATGGGGGCATCTAAAGAAAGCGATTGTGTTGTCAGGAATGCAGATGGAACCTGAGGCCTTCGGTTTGTCATTGCTCGGTCGGCCGCGTCTTCGAAGAGTTCCATCTCCTCCCGAAAGACCGCTGAGGATCATCGACAGCTCATCGTGTCTCTTAAAAACAAATTGCTATGTCTCAGAAATGCTGCGTTTTAGGCAGAATACTGTTTTCTTAGTTAGATTCTAGCTGGATGTCATACCTGTTCAGCAGTCACGGGTTGGCTGATCTTTTTTCTCTGCCCATTCTCCGCCTCCTGTGCCTCCACCGCCCACATCTTCCCCCTGGTCTTATTCCTTTCCCGTTTCTCAGCCATCCTCTTCCTCTGCTGCAGAATTTTATCCCTAGTCGTCCTGTACTCCAAGGCGAACTCCGTCACCATTTTGAACACTTCGTTTGGCTTCATTTCGGGAATCTCTTGGACTGTGTAGCCAAAGTACATCAGGAAACCGTGCCATCTGAAAGTCTCATTGCCCGCAAGTTCTCTGAATGGTATCTTTACCTATTGGTTGCAATGCGACGGATGTCCTTCAGTTGATGAATCCTCTCTGCCACATCCACGAGGTAGTCGTTGATCTTCTGTCGCATGGAGGATCCGTCGTTCTTGCTGATCTTCGCCAGATAGTCCCAACTGGCCTTGCACTCTTTCTCCAGACGTTGCAGGTTTTCCCAGATCTCGTTGTAATCTATCCTGGCTGAGCGAGAAACGGCTCCGAATTCCGAATAGAGGTCGGATCCTTCTGGGAACTGTTCGATCATGTTCTCAGCCAGATGGTGGGTCAACGGGTGTTTGTAGACTGGGTCCTTCACTTCAGAAGCCTTGGCCAAGTAGTCCAGATAGAATCCTTTTATCTGAAGCACAATCATGTTTCTGCCTTACTAAGTCCTAAGTTTAAGGAAAGCTAATCTCAACCGAGCAGTCCGTGAATAAATTAGTTCTTCAGTTCAAGCTTACCTCAGTTCCGGAGAGTGAGTTTCCAATGGCCAGAAGAAGCGCCATGGCTCTTCTGAAGGTCTTCGACTCCTCCATCTCCTTCATTGCCAATTGCAAGTCCATCAAAGGCTCGGCAATATCCTTCTCTATGTTTTTGTAGTCAAGAGTGAATATCCAAAGCTTCAGTCGTTCCAGAAGACAGGGGATCTGGGAGAGTTTCAGAAGGAACTGCTCAGCCGAGCCCTAAATCTACAGTACCCTAAGTCCTCGGCCAACTGACCAAAATCATGTCAGGATGTTCGGCTGCCTTGTTCTGAATCTCTTCTATTTCTTTCAGAGAAGGCATCATTGTCTTCAGAATCTTCTCAATTCCATCCTTGTTCAAGACTAACGAATCGAACTTCTAAAAAAAACGGAGTAGCACCTTCCGTAGTAGTAAGTTACCATAATAGCAGCTGGGATTACTGTAACTGGCGGTAGCTTTTTGAGACCAATGTTGATAGCCTGTGATCGTTGGGTGGAAAGGACTTGAATGGTCTGTTGCTTAGCCTCCGTTGGTTTCTAAAGACACTACGGTTTGCAGAATTAATTGTGTTTACCTTAACAGCCACTTCTTTCTGCTGTTTAGATTCGAATAGTTTAACCAGCTTTCCTGGATCAAACGACGGGACGTCCAGTCCATTCCAGAAGGTTCCCTTTTGTTTCAGAGAAGGCACCGGCGGTGGTTCTACAGCAGCCGGCTTCCAATGAAGCTTCAGAACTCCTTTCGATATGGTTCCGGGGCCTGGACTTGACTCTCGGCGCATTCCGGGAGGAGGAGGTGGAGGGGGGCCGAACCCACCCGGGGGAGGAGGAGGGGGAGGGACGCCTCCTGCCAGACCTTGCACTGAAAGGTACCAATCATAGAATATCCAAATCCTATAAATAACTCAACGTGCTTTATGCTTTATTAATTGTACACACCCTGAAAGATTAGAAAGCGAGCGCCGTTCCCGCGAGTCACCCGGAAACGCAACCCGTCGGATACCATCGCCCTTTCTCTCCCTCTAATCGCCGTATTCCATCAAACTATGCGTTTATTGCGAATTCAAGCGGAACAAGCTTCCATTTGCCAAATTCCAATGACTCACATCTGGGAGGCAGTGGGATTCCTCCGGGAGGCGGTGGCGGAGGAGGTCCTCCTCCAATCGACGGTCTTCCGCGGTCCTGAGCCACCTGGGCAAGGCGGGCCATAACCAACGGGTCTTGCTCGAATTCTGGATTGTGGAATTCGCTAAAGTCCAAATCGTTGATGATCAGAGGCCGGGATTTGAGGTTCTCAGCCGCTTTCTTCCACTGCTGCTCCGATTCACTCTCCTTGGGCATAAAGTTCAGATGCTGGTTACTTTCGGAGGCCTTGGCTGCCCTCTTCTGGAGTATCGCAGCCAGTCCACCTCCACCACCGTCGTCTTTCACGAATTTGGCTTTTGGAGGAGCTGGCTTTTCTGGTTCTGGTTCTTTTGGAGCAGGGACAGGGTCGGGGAATTCCATAGTCTTGGACTCTGTGGGAGAGAAAATGGTGGGGAAGAGAGGAGGAGGGGCTTTCACCTGAACATACCGGCTTAAATATTGAATAGAAATGCTAAAACCTTGTGATCTTCAGTCTCTTCCGGCTTTTCATTTTCTTGGTTTTCAGGTTGGAGCTTCAGAGGCTCCGGAATCTTCTTTGGAGTGGTTGGAATGACAGGAGCAGGTTCACCGTTCTGAAGTTTCCAGTTTCTTTGTTTCTCTCTCTCTATCTCTCTCTCTCTCTCTCCCTCTCTCTCTCTCTAACCCACCTGTTCCCTCTGTCCCTCGCCTTGTCCATTCCTCCACGGAAGACTGCTTTTCTTCTCTTCCACCTCCATGGCCGGTCTGTTCTCCTTCGTCTCCTCGGCCTTGGTGAATACTTCCCTATTCGCTCCAAAGCTCCTCTGTTCCTCCTGCTGTCTGATGGCTTCAGCAGCCCTTGCTCTCATCTTCGTCCTCTTGTCATCTCCTCCTTTCCTCATTTTGGCATTCTGCTGAGTGTCCTCCTCAGAATCAGCGTCTTCCTGGTTCAATTCCCTTTCGTAGAGCTTGCATTGCTCCGAAACTTCTCGATTGCCCATCTTTTGCAATCGAGACATGACCTCCTCCATTCCCAGGGCATCCAAGGAATCGACAGCATCGTAGTATGTATCCTAAACCATTCGTTAGTTCTGTTTGTCTGTATGTCTCTCTAGGTATATTGCACTCTCTCTCTTTCTCTCTCTCTCTCTCTCTCTCTCTCTCTCTCTCTCTTTCGCTGTCTCTTACCCTATCTGGAATTCCATGCAAGGCCTTGTTGATCACAGTCAATCCATAGACGATGGTTTCAGGGTCAGGACAATCCTTCTCAGCCGTGACTTTCATTAGTCCAGTCCAGTCCGGTTGTCCTGAAACATGCTCTGTTACTAAGTCTACAGTATCTCTTACCTCTTGATCGATCTACTGTTGTAACTGCGGCCAGAACCAAGAGGGCGTTGTTGTCATTGTACTCGATAAAGACGAGGAGAAGTTTCAAGGCGGTTTTAACGACAAGACGGAACTAGAAAGGAATTAGAAGAAGAAATAAGGATGTAAAACAGAAAACACAGAACACAGACCCATTCCATGCGGTAGGGACTCATCTCGGCCTTTTCCTCTTCGTTGAACAACTGAAAGGACACGGACACGTACGGACAAACGGGACAAACGGATCTCACAGAAACAGTTTGAACATTGACAGCGTGAAGCAGATAAAGAAGTAAATAACAGTAGTTTTTAACATCAACAGCAGTCATTGAAGCTAACTGAAAGGACGAGAACTCACGGGTGAATCGAGTAGTTCATAAAGCCACTGGATGGTGGCGTTGTGGGCGATGATTCCGTTCATTCCGTCCACGTAGAGCATCAGTTGGCCCAGGGCTCTCAGGATGTAGTTTTGATGGTTTTGGTCAGCCACTCTGCCCAGACGGATCATGCAATCCAACCCTCCGTCCTGCACAAACTCATGCACAAGGTCCTTGTCATCCTGAAAACGGCTGGTTCTGGGAAACTATTCATTCTTACCTGGAAAATTTGCTTCAGAGAGAAAAGAGCCCGTCGTTGATCGCGACCCGAAGCGGACAAAAGTTTATCTGAAACCGAAATATAGCGAGGGATAAGGACCACCCACCGATAATAGTCTTCACCCGTAAAGAAGTCTGTGTCCGCAGCACCAGGCTGCTCCGTCTCCTGAAAAGCCTCAATTAGCCGTTGTCTTTCAGAACTTTCATCTTTACACTTATTATTCAACGTTTGTAGTTTGAAATGTGAGTCCCCATTACCTAGCTGACTTGTTGAGGTGTTCATCTCCCCAGTCAAAGTCCTCCTCCTCCTCCTCTTCCTCTTCTTCCGGCCCTTCTCTAAACCCACTGTCCTCCCTCAGATGTCTCACAGTCGGGTTTCCGCCCTTTCGCTTCGAATCGATAGAAATCGGCAGATCCCGCGGGGTTGCCTCTATCACCCGCGGTTCGGCGCGTATAGAAGGAGCCGCTTCGGAAGGCTTCGGCCGCTTCTGAATATCCGGGAGGTCTTTGTATTGGTAGACGGGGGTTGAAACTGGAGGTGGTTCTTCTTTTTTCGGCGAACTTTCTTTTTTACAGTTTCGTTCTTTCCAGCTGGTCGTCGGGATTTCTTCTGATCTCCAGGGAGGAATCCTAGCAATCTCTTTCTTTTCTTCATTTGAACTTCCTTCCTGCCAGCTGGGTGTCATGTCTTCACTGCGGTTTCTTTCCCTGAACCTCTCCTGCCAGCTGGGTACAGATGGCTTCTTTGGCTCCACTTTGGCTATGGCTTCTCTTTTTGGCAACTCCTTCTGGTCCCATTCTACCATAAATGGAGATTGTTCTTGGCGCCAACTGGGTGTCTCTTTTTTGAATCCATTGGACTGAGGCTGAGGTGGTTCTTCTGGCTTCCAGAAGGATGCCTTGAATGTGCCAGCCACTTCTCGACACTCGGGACGTTCTGCCTTCCGGCTGTCAGCAACCTTGTCTTCTTTCCAGACAGCTGGTACTGCTTGGAAAGTGAAAGTCTCTTTTGGTGTTTCCTGAAAGCTGGTTGACTGTTTTGGCTGCTGACAGCTGGTACTCTTGGCAGGGGCTTCTTTGGTCTCATGCTTCTGTTGCCAGTCGGGTGGTAGATGTTTCCAGCTGTATCCTTCCTGGCGACGGGGTGGTTCCTTCGCAGCTCTTTGTTGGTAGTCGGGTGTCTCCTGCCTTTCCCTCCATCCTCCCAGAATAGACTTCACGGGTCGTTCCTCCTTCTTGCTTGCTCCTTTCTGCCAATCAGACACTTCCGTTGGTTTCTGCCAATCGGCGATTTCCTTTGGTTTCTGCCATGTATAACTCTCTTCCTTCTTCGGTTGTTTCTTCTGCCAGTTGACTGCCTCTTCCGCCAACTGAAGAGGCCTTGCCTTCACTATACTCTCCTTGTTTTCAGTCGGTTTCCATGGCTGAATCCCTCTCGAAACATCTCTCGGGAGTGAATTGGAGGTGTGTCTAGGAGTCTCCTCTCCAATATAAACTGGAGTTGCAAAAAGGCTTCTGAGAGGCTTGGGCGGTGGGTCCTCGTCAATATACGGTATATCTATGTCCACAGGAGCCGCAGTGTGAAGGACACTTGGTTTCCTCACTACAGTAGGCCCATCGCAACTGGAGCTGTACCAAGGCTTGGCCTCATCGGCCGCTCCGAAGGTCCTCCTCCTCGTGAGCCCATCGCTGCTCTTACTCCTTCTCTCAAGCGTCGAAGGCTTGAAGATGACGGGCAGCGTCTGTTTTGGGCGGTAGGCATCGGCCTCTCGGACTTCAGTGGAGAGATCGATGTTATAGGCACGGAGGGTCGAAGGAGTGGGGGCTGTTTTCACAGGGACCGCTCCATAGATGGCCTTCTGGGGAGGGGTCAGCTGGTATCCAGCGGACATCCCGGAGGAGGGAGGAGGGGAAATGATGAATTGTGGATATGGACGGGGTGATTCTAAAGGAATAGATTGATAAAAAGGAGTAAAGTAGATTGAATCAATGGGAAAAGGATGTTCTAAGCTGGGATGAGAGCTTGACCCAATAAACAAATTACATTTGGAACTGGGTCACTGGAGCAGAATATTGAATTAAGCGCTTGAAATTCTGGTTTCTGGAGAGGGGTCGTAAAAGCTGTAAATCTCACTTTCCGATGAGGTGTGGCCAGAATCAATGTTTACAAAAGACTCAAATGAGTAAAAACAAAACATACAACCCTATTCTTTCGAAACCAGAATTTTTCTCTAAAGTTGGTGTTGAAACTGTAAGACTGCAAAAGAGAAAACTATGCAAGTTGTGGAATTTCTTTTTAGAAAAAAACTGGTTGTTCGAGAGTTGAACTTCATAAGAACATCAAATACATTCATACTTTAAGGAAAATGATTTTGAAAAAAGTTCTGGAGAAAGATAAGAATGAAAAGATTTTTCTCTGATAATATGTAGATCAAAGCCAGATCAAAACTGGGATATCCGCCGTATCGCCGTTCGCACTGACTAAATGATAGCAAGAATAACATTTTCTTAATTGACAACAGAATAAGAAAATAACGCAAAATCTTCGAAACTTTGAAACAGCTTTGATAGAAGAGGGGATGAGAGTCTAGGGAGAAGCTATCTCGAAGAGTAGATTGGATGCTCAGGGTGAACAACTGAATCCCATTTGTTTCCAAATGTCATGGGGGGCATGGGAGGTAGGTGTTGGAAGGAACAAGCGGAGGGATATGCAAACGCGTGTTTATGGTCGGTAATTGCGCGTGGGGGACGAAAGCGATAGCGAGAGATATTGCGGCCCGGTGGGAGGCCGGGAACGGCGCTGTACGGACTGGGCGGCGCTACCGAAATCAGCCGCCCTCGGGCGATCCATCCATGCATGATTCAGACAACAAGGGATGGTTTGTTTTGGACCGTTTGATTTCACATTTCAATGGAGAACAAGATGAAAGTGGGCAGAAGGAGGCCTAGAGGCTCTAAACTTGAGCTAGACATAAAACAGAAGAGGCATAGGTAATTGTCCATCGACAAAGAGATTACAGATGTTCTATTAAGTGAACATTGAATTCTCTTCGAGTTTCCCATCTCATTCGAATACTCGATTTCCCACATTCCCCTTGTGGATCCGTCCGTCGAGTGTCCTTATTCGTCAAGAGCCTCATCCGTCCTCAAGAGTGGCCAGTAGTTTATATCCCACTTTTCTTCTTTTGATTTCCCCAGCCCCTTTTTTCAAATTACCTTTTTACTTAAAAAAGGTTTTAAATATAAAACCTACGTGTCTGCTTTGAGAATGTCGAATTCTTCCTGTTGATCAGCTAGGGTCAGTTCACTATCAAGATAGGTGTGGAATTCCCCTCCGCTGCCTTCTCCTCCACGATAGACTTGGAGGGCAGAATCACCCGGCTGAAAGGACGTTGAAGGAAATACTTGAAAGATATTAACATTTTCAATAACAATTTTTAAAAAACAAGTATTAACCCTTTGAGGCAGGATTTCAACTCCATTTTGTCTATTTTAATTGGTGCTGGAATTCCACTTTTAAAATGCATTGCAGTCGTTCGCAATTTTTGAAAACAGAAAAAAGATAAATCTTTGGCGCGTCTCACTTGTCCACCTTCTTTCCACCAAACAAAAAAGGTTAAAAATGTTGTTAATGTCATTTTGCTTAAAGACCGCGTGGTCATCTAGTCTAAAATAATTCGATCAACTGCATTTTTCAGAAAACGCGAGGGCTATTGGTTTGACTTGCTTTACGATTGTTATACACCAGATCAAAATGAGCAGTACGACGCCAGCTGCCCGTCAGCTGCCGTCTGACGATATTTATGTGGTTTCAGTACATTTGTTGGTGTCATGCAAAAACAGCCATTTTCAGCTTAGTTCTCGTGAATTAGCCATTTAGACACCCCACTTTGTACCCTAGTTATCAACTGGTTCATAACTTTTCGACCGCATAACAATCATTGAGGAGTCCTCGTTCAAAATCTCCATTTCCCCGAGTCTCAAGTGATTCACGTAGCGAAATTGAGGCGGAAAAGTCGGAAGGTGGGCAAACAAAAGAATGGCAGCGTTTTTTGTGGCTTCGCCCCCGGATGGGAGGAATTTGGTTGTAATTCAAACAAGAAATAGTTAATGACGCCACTTTTAACATCAATCCATCGGCTTACAAACCAAACCACAAACAATCACGTTTTCCCTACCTTGTGAGGTGCCCTGAGGCATCTGATGACATCTGGGATCTGGTCCCCAATGGTCTTGTGTAGTCTGAAAGTGAAGGTGACTGGTCTCATTGGCTCTAGGTAGCAGGAGGAAGTGGTGGCGAAGGGATCTCCGTCCACCACGTACTGCACACGACACGTGAACTCGTCATCTTCTGACATTCGGCCGAGTTACCCCTGGAATTCAGGAATTGGAAGGGAAGGGGAAAGAATCTTAAGAGGAGGTGCATCAGAAGAAAATGAGCATGAAAAATGGAACATTCATGTACCTCAGAGGACACAAACACTTCATAGATGGGTTTGGGAATAAAATAATTTCCAGTTCACACAAAAGAGAAAAAGGGTATATGGCTATTGTAGAAAAGAAAAGGGCTTGAATAATTTTTCTAGGATCAGTTCAATAGACAAATGTGAAATTTCTGTGTGATTTCATATCTTCGCGCTAAAAATGTTGAAACAGTTATATCTGGGGAGCAAAAAGAGAGAAAGGAAGGAAAACGGAGGAATAACTCAAAATCTTCAAAGAAATTGTAAAAACGTGTAATAAAAAGCACAAATTGCGAGAGGATAGGTTGTCATTTAAGCTGTTGGGTGTGAAAGTCAAACATTTCAAGTTGAAACGCCAAAATGAAATTAAGATGGAATATTCTATCTTGTTTTATATCAAAAGGTGACAATCGTAATCTTCAATGTCTCTGAAGACACTGTTCTTCCTAAAAGTCTATGCTGACTGAAGAATTAGTCCTGAGAGCAGGTGTGGTGCAGAGTGCTCTTGGCTCCCGTTTCACGTGAGACTCGTCTCTCGGCCGAACGCGTTTCTTCCGGCGATCTGGAGAGAAAACAAACGGCCGAACACACAACGACACGTTGTCTCCAGAGGACGACGAGTTCGCAAGCGGATGTGAAGGATCATCACTGATCCCCCAACAGAAGAAGGTACGACTAGGGAGAGGTTGAACACGAAGGAGTCTCTTTGACAGTTAAGGCCCTTTCAAATATTAAAGTGACTAATAATAGATCTAATTGTCGTGTGTTTGGAGTAGAAAAGAAAAAGATAGATGGCAGTTGGGCGGGAGTGGCCGCCGCGACATCTGGACCAGCCTATGTTACAAAAGACTTTACGAAGAGCTGTTTTGCAACTTTTCAAGGTGGTATTTCAAAAGAAATTCAGAGCAATTGGTAAGGGCAGACGAGATGGAAGGGACAAATCAATGAAATATGTTGAATAAATCCTCTGTCTTCCGAGAAAGACTACCTTTTGCTTTGTTTCGTCTTTATTAGTCCCATCATTCTCTTTATCTTGAAAGTGTAGAATTCATTAGGAAAGGTCCACTTCCTACGGATGGGCATATGTTTCTGAGAAGAAAAGCGGCTTATCAAGACAGATTTGGACACCAAGGTGTCCGAGCCAAAACGAATGAGGTTGTATAATGGGAGCCAAATATGTAAGATTTGGGTGGTCTTTATGAAGTAACGAAAAATATAGAATTTTCTGGTCTAGACTGGAAAAGAAGTTTTTCCTACTTTTTACAAACGGAAAACGAGAAAGGAGAAAGTAATTATCATAAGTGAGTGGAAAAGTCGATGAAAGAAGGCGAGATAAGAGAGTGCGCCACCCAAGAAACACATGTACGACAGCCTGGGTTGTCGCCAGGAAACCATCGATTTTTACATGAAAAAGATGACATCAGGAGAAAATTATAACTTAGAGGAAAATGGGTTTCAACAAGCGAGGTAAAGCTACCCCAAAAAGTAACTGAAGGTATGGTCATATTGTAATCTGCCTTGTAAACATCTTTTTAAACTATGAAATGGGAATCTTCTTCAGAAAATGAAGAGGAAGGGAAATCTAACGGGACAGATGTTGGTTGGCTTGAGTGAATCAATTTAAGGTCATTTTCGCCATCAAACGATAGAAAACCGGATTTTCGGCGGGAATTTCAGTTGACTGGAGGATGAAAATGTGTTTTTAAGAAAAGATTTACTGTTCGTTAGAGATGGAAATTTTTTGGAAACAGTAAAACGATCGGGAAGGCTTGCAAAGATGGCAGGAAACACAAAGGGAGATAAGGGAAGAGGGGGTGAGTCATGGGAAAAGATTCATTGGTTGTTTTAAAAGCAGAATTTGAGCAATTTGAAAGAACATGATGTATAAAGAGAATATGGGAAGAGAGAGAGAGAGAGAGAGAGAGAGAGAGAGGAGAAAGAAGGAAAAATGGGGAACTCATCTATCTCCCTCAATGGCTCTTTTTTGACAACATCTACCACCGCTATTCTTCTGTTTCATAAATTTGGCCTCTGGTTCCTGGAGTTTTTGTAAAGTGAGAGTTTGTTTGGAATTAGCGGCTGCCGACCGAAGCCGGATGTTTATTGGCGACCGGGGAAAACATAAATCGAATGAGGAGGCAGGTAGAACTCGCGGAAACAACCTGTTGACGCCCGCGGCTTGGGGAAATGCCGCCGCAGGAACAGTGTGGCAGCCAAGGATAGACAATCAGGTATTTAATCAATCAGTCAATGGATTACTGTATATCCTGATGATTTTTTCTGTTGGCAGACCATATAACCCTTGGTGAGCAATTTTCACCAAAAGTCAAGGAAGATCTTAGAGTGAGCTACCGTATGTTCTAAAGCTGAACCAAAATCATTCCGATTCTTTTAAATTTGTTAAATTCAAATCTTCAAAAATGAAAGAAATCATAAATTCCGGAGCGGTGCTTGCCAGCTGGCAATATCTTTCCGTTATCGTGGTTGTTGCGGTCGTTTGTTTGAACAAGGGATAATAATTTGAAAGAGACAAAATAATAACAATGGAATTTGTCCTTAAAGCTTTAAAGACTGTAAGGTTAAGAGAAAAGGTCTAATCTTGAAAAGGGCAGAACAGAACAATCAGTGAAACTTAGATCAAACATTAAATAGTGGCTTAAATGAGCTCTGCGCACAGTAACCGAGGCGCGGCGGGGCCAGCCGGCTGGCAGCTCCCACGGGAATACAAGTGTAAAGTAAATTGAACGTGAGCAGGAATCGATCGGATCCGTCGACGGCAGATCCGCGGCTAAGGCAGAAGGACCGGTTCGACGGCTGATAAGCGACCCACGGCAACCCGGGAGAAGCCTCGGCTGCCAAAGGGCGGGGCTGCAGGATCCCGCGCGGAATTCAGGGGGAGGGGACATTATGACTACTCTTTAACACTGGAATAACGGACATATCTGCACATCTAAGACTCAGGCATCGGTTGAAAACCACGTCTCTTAGCTCGTTAGTAGAAAAGTCTGGTTGTTTTGCATTTTACAAATAAATTCTTTCTTTAATTTTATAGACAGCCAATACATTCTCAGAAAAGTTGAAAATTAAAACAAAATTAGCGTTTCCCATATTTGTCTCACTTATTTCCTCACTCTCCTTTATCTCTGCGGTCGGCTGCCGCAGATTTCAACACAAAAGATAAGTCTTTCAGCAATAAACTTTAGAACTTAGTTTAATGTCTTGTTTCTGTTTCCTACGTTGGAGTTAGTAGACAAGAAGAGAAAGGATAGAACATTGGTAGAACCGTTGGAGCTATGCATAAGTTCCTTGAATTTTGAATTTTTGTTTATGGAATACTCGTGTTTTGCACATACCTTTCTCCCAGTCTGGTCTTTTAAGGAAGCTTTCACAAACTATGAGATTCGTCGAAGAGAAATAAATTTTTTTACATTTAGTGGGATCTAATTTCAGGGTTGATTTCACATGTAACTACATTTTTAAAGCTGAGAATGAGAGAAAACAAAGTGGGAAGAGTGGAATGCCGGAAACCGCAGGCGATCATAGCAGGGATTTTCACGGATTTAGTTTTTGGCGGCTAAAGCGGACGGCGGAAATGAGAGCAACCAACCGAATGGGCGGATAACACGGGAAGAGAGACATTATACGGTACTCACGGTCGCACATGTACACGTACTTTGTGGGGCAGTTGTAGCAACGTTTTAATGCGAAGGAAACAATTCGTTTTTTTTCTATTTCTTTCTTCGCTTATAGTTTTCCCGGTAAGACACTTTCTTCTCTTATCATAATTTTAAACAATACATGTTTCGTGCTTAATATTTAGCAAATGAGCAAAACTTGACATTAGAATAGTTTTCCTACGGTTTCCTTGAGGCAGTGGTTTTATACGACCACCTCGCCTGAGCCTCCATTTCAACTGCGCACAACAACAGCTGACAGACGACTGGCACGTGGAGGAATCTCGAACGGCTGTCACCATAAAATGAACTTTTTAAGCGCACAAATATTTGCGTAGAACGGTCATTCTGCTGCTGACAGCCGGCAAACGGAGACGGTGCGAAGAACACAGAAGAGAAGAGAGACGGAAGGAAATCGAAGGCAAGGGAGCGATTGGAGGCCGATTGGGGGAATCAATGGTCACACAAGACTATGACCGTTGCAAACTATTCAAAGAAAGGAGACCTAATGTAGATTAGATAGCATAGTTTGAAAAACAGAAAACGATAGAGAAAGAGAGAGAGAGAGAGAGAGAGAGAGAGAGAGAGAGAGAGGGAGAGACAGAGAGTCAATCGAAGGGAGTTTTTGGCGGCGGAGGCGGCGGAGGAGACGTGGGATTGTGGCGAGTGTTTGTTGACTCTTCTGATCGGCCAGTAGCCTATCACCCGCTAATCCATTCCAAACAGAGAATTCCACAGAAAAATGGACTGTCTAGACAAATCTTTCCTCCAATGGGTTGCACATAGGAAACATTCGACAATTTTATCTTACGGTAATAAGTTATTAATTTTTGAAGTGAAAATTTTAGCAGACTTGAGTTTTCCCGAAACAGTGAATGTCCAAATTCAAACGTGTATGGTTTATTAAAAAGAGCTTCTGCAAATATCAGTTCCACAAAAAGTGGGTTGCAGGTGGAGAAAGACTATAAAGCGCCCTGGGCAGAACGGAGGCGGTCGGAGATCAGCGGCTGGTCATTACAACGACAACGCCTCCGGGCAGAGGAACACGGGCTATTACGGAAGAAAGGAGGAAGCCTTTGGAGGGAAAGGATTTGAAAAGGAGAAGTCACAGGACTCTTGTTTTCCTCATTGGACCAATGGGATTGTTTATTTTAAGATTAGACATCCCTCTTCCTCAGAAGGCAATATTTTAAGAAACAAAAAGTACTATCATTCGACCGAGAAAAGAAGATTTTGTCTGGACTCCACATTACAACAATCTTTTTTTTCGGAGGGCAGGTGCAAACACTGCTTTTCGTAATGTCCTCCAGGAGTGAAAAGACGAAGTCAAAAGAGAGGCGTCTGGTTTCCAACAATTTTAATCCTAGGCGAGGTATCAGATGACATGCCTTCTGAATGTGCTAATTTGGTATAAAAAGATGAATCTCAGGCAGTCACAACGTCTGAATGTTGAAGAAAGCCTTCTAGGACTTAAAAAGAAAACGTTTGGACCGTTGTGCTGTCTCTTTAAAGATATGGAAATAACAGTGAGGTAAAAAAGAGGTAAAACAGCAAAATACAAATTCCTTTGAACGTGTCAAAAGTGATGATTGGAAATTCTCCAATCCAAAGTGCGACTATTGAGCATACGGAAATCTGCGCGATGGCATTTCGCGGCATCCGGAAAGAGGAAACACACGCTGAACAAACTGAGACAAGTGGCAGCCGGCTGACACGGAAATCTCGGCAGATGGGAAATTCTAATAGACTTGGTAACCAGGGCTATCAAATCGCGGACTGGCCCGACAACGCGAGAGTCAGGGAGGGACAAGGGAAGGTAGTCATTACGATTACTACTCTGCTAATTGCCCTGCCCCGTGGACTCTGGTAAAATCGATAAGTGTCATAGTTCCTAATCAGGCCCTGAATTCGACCCATGTTTACTAATTCTAGAGATCAGTCGAGGCTTTTCTAACAAGTAAAGTACTGTTCAAAACACGGCGAATCGTACTTTCAGCCGCATTCAGCCAAGCGCGTGTTGGGAATGAATCTGTGGTGTGGGTAATGTCGTCTTGAGAGGGAAACCGGGTAATTTGTGCTTTTTCCGTGCGTCGGCCACTTAGTCGTCGCCTTGGAACCCGTCCCGGGGAGGACGAAGCAAAGGAGGAGATATCGGTGACAGCCGGGTGGCAGCAGGTAATTGGCGGCGGCTGGCTGCAATGGCCATCCATTAGCATAGTGCACCTGTCGGAGGAGCGAGTAAACAGCGGATGGTACACGCCGTGACAGGACACAAACAGGGCCCACGGAGGGAGATGGATGCGTTTATGGGCCACGGCTGCAGAGAGCAAGGGCAGAGGGAGGTACGATGGAAAGGCAGCAAAGCCTTTGTCCTTTCGGATATTATGGAAAGAACATTGTTTGTTGAAACATGGCAACCCATTGAACCACGTGAAGTGACCTGAGCATCTAAGGTTCAATTGTCTAGGGAAGGCGAACAGAAAAATGCACTTCTCGTAGCTGCAACCCTGATAACTTCCCAGAAAAGTAACAGAAAGAGGCTTAAATAAAAAGAAAAATGTTCCTGGTGTTCCAGAGTTAGCCGGGTGTGCAGAGGTGAGATGACCCTGTGAGAAAGGGCTTCCCAGGCAAAAGACAAGTGGATCCGCCGACGGCCAAAAACGGGGCCGCCGCCGCTGTTTTGGTGTGTGCGGGCGGTCGATCAGTGATGCGGATAAATTTTAATTCTCATGAATACTGTACAATCTAGAATGTAATAAACTCTTCTCGCATGCAGACAGCCGGGCGCGTACTGGGGTTGGTATGCTGTGAATGAGGGGACAAAGACTACCCTATTTATATTAAAAGAGAAGGAATGTGGGGTATCACTAGGCATAGGTCAGCACATCACATCGATTATCACTACACAGCTACAGAGGAAACGGGGCTACTCCATCCGGGAGTAACGGGGCCTAGGAAGTGAAAACAGCGCAGGAAGTATGCATAGAGGGAGGGCAGCGGGCGCCAGACGTCTACAGGATGGGGATGTAGTTGTCGATCTTGGTGCGGTGTCGTTGGGAAATGCACTCGGCGATCCAGATGATATTCCTGCAAAAGGAGATTCACGACCGTAAACAAAGAATAAAAAAAACCGAAATTAGCGATTTTGCCACATTCGTGTGCCAATATCAAAAAAGTATGTTCTAGGCATAAATAAAATCAAAGTTTCGATAACTCTTAAAGATGGATGTACCTCATCTCCTGTTCCTTCAGTTTGATGAATGCGTAGAAGGCGCCAAAGTGGAACTGGTGCAAGTAGGACTGTACGTTCAGCTTGACTTCGTGCTCGATGAACTTGTCCTCGAGGGTCTTGTCTCCGGCCTGGTTGCCGGTTCCTTCGAACAGGACCTTGTAGTCGGCGTAGTACTCGCAGACCTGCTTCACCTGCTCGTAGTCATCGGCACGGGCCAGTCCACCCAGTCCTGAAGGTATCCAGTCAAAGGTAACCGAATTAAAACAAACCCTCGGGGTAGAGCTTTCCACAGCGGGGATAGAGCTTCTCGCGGTCGTCCTTGTTCAGCTCGGTGTCGAAGGAGTTGATGGTGATGGTGATGGCGCGACGGTCGGCCTCGAACTTAAACAAGAAATGAGATTGATTTGGAAGGCCAACTCACAGCGAGGATCTCGCACATGACCTCGGCGGTCTTTCCTCCGAGCTGCGTGCAGAACTTGTAAAAGTCCTCGATGTAGGCCTTGTAGAGGGTGGAACGGATCAACTCGACGTTCATCTCGTCGAGGTCCTGCTCGTTGATGCAGTCCACGAAGTAATTGGCTGCAATTACGCTCTTCGCAAAGTTCAAGAGCAACAAAAGAATGTTTCTGACAGGAGGCTGTCACGAACAAAAAAGTGACTGTCACGAAAAACGAACCAAGAGGGGTGTCGACGAGGACGGCGTTGTACAGCTCAGCGGGAGTGGAGGCGATGTGGATGGCCTCCATCTGCTCGAAGGATCCTGCAAAATATAAATGATGTAGGTCATTAAAGGCCCATTTAGACACAAAATCAAAGACCCGACCCGTGAGAAATAGGCCGTAACACGTGTTGTTGGTATGTGAAACCACCCGGGTGTCAATAAATACCAAAAAATAAAGCGAAAAAGCGTACCGAGAGGGTGGCACTTGCTGATGAGCTCGCTGATGGGACGCTGATGAAGAGTTCCTGTGATGAGGAGGATGATGTTGTCAATCATGTAGGAATAGCTAAAAAGCAGATGAATAAAAGTGACTTCAGCGGAATTACGTGATGTAGTCGAGGAAGGTGGCGAGGGGCTCGATGGCGTTGTTCCTCAGATGGGTGAACTCAGTCACCAGCTTGTCCTTCAGACGCTCGTCGATCACTTGCACCTGAAACAAAGAAATTATCTCAGTCTAAGGTATCCAAAAGAAGAAATAAAACAAAAAACCAACGGTGATGGCTCCGGGCTCATTGGCGAGGAAGTTACCGTAGTCAGTCGACTGGACGTGCAGCTTCAGATCTGAAAAAGAGAAAATGAACCCTGTAATGGAAGATAAATAGAGAATGTCGGGGATTTTAATTGCGACACGGCATTTTAAAAGCAAAATAATAGCAAATAATAAGTCATCCTGGGAACTGGGACTAGCTAACTCGATAGGAGTATGTAGTTTTCTAGTAAATTATCTTTTATGACGATTTGACGAGGAACCAAGACAAAATGGAATATTGTGGTGCTGTGAGATGTCCACACCAGAATTTTATAGCTCATAAATAAGAAATGAAATAAATAAAATGGATATAAAAACGAACCCTCGAGGGTCTCGCACTGGACCAGATTGGCGTAGTCGGACTGGGTGAGCAGACCTCCCTTGAACCCGCGGATGAGGGCCTCCAGGTATCCGTGGTCAATGTTGAAGAAGAACTCACCCATGGTTGATACCTGAAGGTAAAACTATAGAAAAGAGAATAAAAAGAATAAAAAACAGCTGTCAAGAGGGTATTTCACAATAAATGGCTGAATTTTGGCGGAAATGAAGGGAATTGTGCCCTTTTGAGGGAGGGAGTGCTATTTGAAGTGAAAAGAGGTAAGTGATTGAGGATCGACGCAAAACCCGGCGAGTGACGGTCCATTCAAAACTTTAATCTGAGTTTTGGTCGGAAATCGATCGGTGGTCTCTGGGTCGGCGGCCCCTGGCTCAGGCAACCGCGCCAAATTCGAATCGCCCGGTGGCCCCGCCCCCAGCTAATTCCCTTTCCACTCGCCGGAGACGACGTCGGCCCAGGGCCCAATGAGTTTATGGAGTGCATTGTTAGGGTATTCCTAGTCGACGGAACAGCCAAAGCCGTCAGATACGATGAAGAGACCACCACGGAGGTAGGAATTAAAACAATTAACCAATACAATTAACTATTATGATTTTTACAAGTAAAATCACACAATTTATTTAAAAGAGACAATTTTCCATTTTCTCTGGATAACAACTTCCCCACATTTTTTTCCGACAAAAAACAGAATGTGACGCTATTTTATCATACTAAACAAAACAAAAAAAAACGCACATTGAAATCATTTTGGCGTTTGAAATATTCTTTGACATAAGTGAGGCCCTATCCAGAATGAACCAGACAACTGGCTGGTACGCATCCAAAACAACGAATTTTTCAGAACTAAATTTTTGGATATTGAGGCAAATACATTATTATATTCAATTAAACAGATTCCTTGAATCTTGGTAGATTTGCAGGACAGTCCTTTAAAAAATCTATGTTCTACCCCCAATCCGGATATCCGTATTAGCCGTTTCGGACGGGAGCAGGAGCCAAATTGTGTCTAAAACTGTCGGATGTTTACATTCCTAGTCTGAAATTGTTTATATTCCACAACCACGCATTCGCCTAATTCCAACCCCATCAAAAAGACATAAAAAGAGCATATTTTGCCTTGTTTTGCAGGATTTCGCAGCTTTTCGCCAGCGACGAATGCATTTCCCGGCGCGGCGTAGCCATTTCCGCGCGTCTTCCGGCGTTCGGCGGATGCAATAAGCGCTGTTTCTTATATCCCGGCGCGAATATCAGGCCAGCCGTCGCCACTATCGATCAACAAACGCATGCGAATCACAACACAAAACAGCACATGGCCCTCGAGGCCGAGGAGGAAGCACTCGCTGCGCAGCACGTTCCCACGGCCACAGATAACGACGGCACGGCGATTAGTCACAACCACGACAGGGACCCGATTTACGGACCCACAACACATTATTTATCGAATCTGCGCAACAGGGATGGATGGGCCGACACAAATTAGGACTTTCGCCGCCAATGAACCTCACAGAACTCATTACGATACTACGAATTAATCGATAATTGTTTTTAGATTAAAAACATTTAAAATGAGGGAATAAAAAATATAAATGAAGACGAAAACCGAAAGAATCCATACATTTTTGTTGCCAGATTCAATGCCGCCCGTAAACAACGGGCGAATTCGCCGTAATTAGACAACGTTGGTTGAAAGAATACATTGACTGATTGAATTGAAAAAGTCACAATATGTTTAAGGGAAACTTGCTTTAGAAATTTTAAAAATGTGTTTCAAAATCTTAGTAAATCCACAAGTAACATGTCATCAAAAAATTCGCTCCAAATGACAGACAAGGTTGATCGTACCAAGTTTTATATCCCGCCTGAAACATTCATAAAACTTTACATCCTTCTCCGGGAATTGCTCCAGTGTCTTTCGTGCCTCGCCCTTTGTTTTCGGGGCCCAGGTGGCACCCGTCGCTCGTTTTCAGTGGCTGCTGTTGTCCGCCAACAAAAAGTGTTCCTCTGACACAAACGCAACACGATACCCTTCAACTTGTCCAGGGGCATCTCTTTTAAGAGATTAGGGATCGCTCGAAACCACAGAGCAAAGGTTACCGTGGAAACAGTCCTTTAAAGAAAAGGGTTCAAACAAGCGCTTGGAATAGCGACTAAGCTGAAGATGATAAGAACAGAACAGGAAGATCTTAAGCCAAAGTGAATTTCAGAGGGTGTTGCGGGTTGTTCTCGATGGCATCGGAATCGCACAGGTGGCCGCTCCTCATTTCGCCCTCAGGCTCCTGACAGGACTCGCGCCCTCCACCTCCTGTAAGTGAATTCAAACTCTTCCCAATTCCCTCCTAATCAGCCCGTTCTCTTTTCCTCTTCCAATCCCATTACTGCCCTTTCCACCCAATTACCTCGATTCTTCAGCCGAATCCGTCTGGTTGCACCCGTGCCTCCCCGTGGACCGTGTGCGGGTACAGTATGCCCGCCACTTCCTTCCGACGACAGTGGCCGAACAACTCAAGTGAGTCGAAGGGAAAGAATCCATCGGGGGAGGGTCCCCGGAGAACTGAAGACAGCCGGCTGCCACTTATGTGCTGCTGCCAGCCGCAACAGCGTTCTGAAGAGGCCGCCCCGGCTGGCAGCAATCAAAAAAGAGAGAGGGCCGCGGACGAACGGATTTACGCTAGGCGCACCAGATGGGCATTGGGATTACAGTGCGGGGGCAGTGCCGTAAATAGAGAAGAAGACAGGATAGGGGAGAAGGCATGAAATGGAAACTGTGGAAAAAAACACACACACGCGCGCACACACACGCACACGCGCACACACACACACACACACACGCGCGCGCACACACACACGCACACGCACACACACACACACACACACACACACGCACACGCACACACGCACACACACACACACACATACTTTTCAGGTTCGAGCTTCGTGTGCGTTTTATGCCCCAGTCAGCCTATGAGCTCCTCCTGACAGAGTCAAAAGCCTTCTTCTATCTCCACGACCAAGTCTTTGGAGATTTCCTCCAACACGTTGCTTGGAAGGCAGATCAAGACGTTGCCCTTCAGTTGGCAGCCCTCAAAGTCTGCAGGGATTTCTCGGAACGACAATCGTAAGATCAACTCCTTCCTTTTCACAAACGTAACTCAGGAGGGCTTGCGTTGACCAGCGTTTGGAATTAGACGGGATAGACATAGACAGTGCCTTTCAAAAGTTCATTCCAAACACAATACTCTGCAATCCTACAATAAAGGTGAATAAGTTTATTAAACTATAAAAATATGTTTCAGCAATCTTCTTTAAAGAAAAAGTTTGTGGCTTTGCTTAAAAAGGTGGGAAACCTTCCCCAGCAGGAGTCCGTCCTTCGATCTCTCTCCATCCTCATAGACATTGTTAAATTCGACGTGGAGGTCTTCAAATCCAGTCTCGGGGTGGGTTAGTTCCAGAATCCGCTCAAGACCTATTTAGGCTGGGTGGTCTTCTCCAATTGATTTGTTGGTTGGGCCAGAAATTGGGATTTCCTACCGGGTGAATGAGAGATGCGACGTATCCAGGTTGTGTGAACTACGCTCCGTTCTGGAGATTACTCTTCGCAAAGTGGAACATTCGACTGACAAAACCATTTTGCAATTGAAACTGTCAGGCAACGCTCAGCCTGTGGTGAGTGGCTTTGATGTCAAAGGATACGGTAGTTCAGCTGATTACGGTAGCCACCTACGACATGGCAGAGTCCTTGGGACACTTGATTGATGGATATCAGATGATGTTCAACCAAGGAGAGTCCATTTTCAAGCTAAAGGGTGAGTTCTGTGTGAAGGTGTATGCGTGTATGGTGTTTATGTTTCTTCACAAACTTGAACATCTTTTAGGCTTGGAGCGTTGTGAAAGTGCCCAACTGAAGGTCCACAAGATCTTAGACGTGGCAAAGGGTGCCATTGACCATGAAGTGAGGGTCCGAAGGGAGCACGTCACTCTGAAAGAACTCATCGGAGGTGGTCAATTTGGCAATGTCTACAAGGGAATCTTAGCTGAACCGGTTGATCTCCCTTTCTTTCTCAATTACCGTAATCCTTTAGGGAACTGAACCAATCTGTGTGGCTGTAAAGGTGTGTAAGGTAGACAACGAACCAGCCGACACCCAGCTGATTCTCCAGGAGTCTCGTAAGTTCAACTCGAGCATGGATAACTATGTAAACCCTAGATTTGATGAAAAGCCTCTGCCATGAGCACATAATCACCCTTGTGGGTGTCTGTATGGACAGTCCTATTTGGCTCGTCATGGAATTGGCTCCTCTCGGCGAACTCAGACAGTACCTCCAGGCACACAAAGCGTCCCTTGACCTCACTCTTCTAATTCTATTCGGTCTACAAGTGGCTAAGGCTCTTCAGGTACAGTACCTCTTTTACATAGGTGACTTCTACTTACAGTACCTTCATGAGCGTTACCTTGTCCATCGAGACGTGGCTGCAAGGAACGTATTGGTCTCCTCTCGTCATATCGTCAAACTGACAGACTTTGGTCTGAGCCGTGCCTTGGATTCAGACGCAGTCTACACAGCCTCTCGGGGCAAACTTCCCATCAAATGGCTGGCCCCAGAGAGCATCAACTTCCGAGAGTTCAGCATGGCTTCTGACGTCTGGATGTACGGTAAGGCTACTCCTTTGGCATAATCTTGGTTTCAGGAGTCTGCCTGTGGGAGACCTTGTCCTGGGGAGTAAAACCCTGGCCCCAGGTCGCGAATGCTGACGTCATATCGCAGATCGAGGCAGGAGCTAGGCCTTTGTGTCCAGATGACTGTCCCATTGCTCTGTACCACTACATGGAGAGGTGCATCTGGAACATTGACTCCAAGAGAAGACCTACAATGGCACAAGTGGTTACGGTAAGTGAAATTGACTTAACTGCAGATTGCAAGGATTTTTGATTTTGAATATGTGTACTGTAAGTGCTCTAAACTTTCCCTTGCGTTTTGTCGGCGTTACTTTTGTAATTCAAAAGGATTCATGAATATTACTTTGGTTGTAGAATGAGCGGCCCCTTTGATCATACAATGCGCGTGGGAAAGTGGAGATCCCCTTGAATACTTTGTAGGGACCAATCAATGCTATTCGTAAATGTAGTTTACACAGGGAACGTGAAAAATATTACAAAACAAATAAACCTTATCGAAAGTATGTATTGTTTTAGACAATGGAATCTGTGGAAGAACAACTGAAACACCGCATCCGTCCAGATGACATTCGCCTGGCAGCCGTAAAACAGCCCCATGTGCCCGTCCTCGTAACCAACATAACTGCGATGCCCAATCTCACTCTTTGGAAGACTCTGGAGGAACAAAGAAGACAAGCAGAGGAAGATGACCGTTGGTTGGAAGAGGAAGAAGACGAGGAGGAGCCTGAGCCTTCCACTGTCAAAGTGAATGGGGTTGGGAATGCCCTGTCCCAGCTGTCATTGACGACTCCTCCAGCCTTGGAAAGGGCCCGCAAGGCAACCACAGCCATAACGACGGCAGTGGATCAGCTGCAGAACTCTTTCAACAAAGAGATGAAGCACGAGGCCTTTGTGGCTGCTGTGAGGAATGTCACTGCCAAACTGCAGCAGCTCTTTTCGGATGCAACCGAACTGTTGAATGACGGGGATGAGGAAAGGAGACGACAGGCGGAGATCACGGAGGCCTTGATTGGCAACGACATGAGGCAGATGAGCGACGCAATGCAGAGAATAGCTGTACATAGTCAATCTCCGGTACGTTTAGAGGATAACTGTGATTGAGAGAAATTCAGGAATATCATCGGATTCGACTGGACGTGATTAGGATCTCGAGGGATCTGGCGACTAACTGCGAACAACTGCTCACGGCGTTGTCTCCGAAGACTCCGCCGTTCAGAGCACTTCTTTCCGACTGCTGAGGCGGGTAGCCGACACTTATCCACACATCCATCGTGCTTTACAAACGATCTGCTCAACAAAGTTTTATTTTGTTCATAGAAGATGATTTAGAGAGAGAGAGAGAAAACGAGAGAGACTTTCCTACTACATCAGTATAAAACAATCGAATTTGTCATCTTTATGATCTAAGGGATAGAAATCTCGTCTCCCCTTCCTCTTCCTCCACTGCTGCTGGCACTTCCCCTCCTCGAAGGAGAAGGAGTCGTCCTCGCATCCACTCGGGCAAAGGGTTCTTCTATGTCACCAGAAGTAGCTTCAAATACCATCTTCTAGTCGTTTCAACCAATAACCCACTCGTATCGTCCTTGTGGTCAACATGCGTGTTTCTGAAGGCATCCTCAATTTCCTTCTGAGTCATCGGACGCTTGTTTCCTCCTCCACTGGAGCCTCCACTTGAGCTGCCTCTGAAATAGACAATTTAGTTTCAGAAGCTAATAATAAACCGCGTGCGTGCTAATTCTAATCGGCGTTCACCTTCTGGAAGAGGGTTGGGAGAAGGAAGAACCCCAGTCGCTGCGCTGGTTGTTAGTTTCACTGAAAGGTGGCTTTTGGTATTCACTACGGAACACTCTTCGTTAAAGAACACTCCACACAAGGATGCAATCTTTTTGAGGAAACATCAAACCCGTTTTCATTGTTTATACTATAACGCCTGCACAGCTTAGTCGAAACAAGGTATGTCCGAAGCCCCTTTTGTACTATTTAGACCTAGAAACTGCTTTACACAAGTTTCAAAGATTAAAAAAAAGGAGATTGAGAAACAGGCATTTCCCATCGGATAGTGTTAATTCAGCATGCTCTGTCAAATCACAGCACGCTACGCACCCTCCGTAATTGTAGTCATATCCACTGCCTGCTTGTCTAAACCTCAATTACTCTTTTCCCTAAAGAAACACACTTATTGTTATTGTTCGCATTCCCTCCATAGTTGTAATCGTATCCAGACCCTCCTTTGCTGAAAACTCTCTTTCTCTCAGTCCGCCAGCCTTGGCTCTCAGCCAGAACCGACGCACTTGTTATTGTTGATATCATTGTTCTTATTTCCACCGCCTCCGTAGTTATAGTCGTATCCGGAGCCACTTTAAATTTGATTTTAAATAATTTTACGTTTTAAAAAAAAGTACTTACATGGCAGCTGGGTTGGAACTGAAACGAACGAAATGAGAAAAGAATTCGGGTGAACTGACTCGTATTGGGGATTTCCTTGAACGTTGCATCTGTCGGAGTCACAACAACACAGACTCACGGGGATCAGTTGGAAGTACGTGGAAATGCAGGTGTTCTTAGCCAACTAAACATGGTAGAAATATATCTAATTTAATGTAAAAATGAACAAAGTGAATAAGAAGAAAACCGAGCCTTAGTAGAGTTGAACCTCGAAGAGCGAATTGAGAAAATCATATTTCTATTTATATTTTAAAATTGTTTTTAAATATTATTAATGTGTTCAAACGTCATTTCTGTTTGATGACAAAAGTTACACAAACCATGCATCGCCAGGTGGAACAGCCGGCCTTGACCAAATCGACAACCAAGTAGGCGGAAGCCGTCATGTTGTAGCAATAGGCACCCGCAGAACATTCCTAGATACTTCCAGTGGCATACTGTAGCTAGGAATTACCTCTGTTGTAGTTCCTACTGACTGCATTCGTAAAAGTTTGATTCCCTAAATACTTCCAACTGGAATTTTCCTATTTATGTCTTACATTGTAACAAGTGAGGGCTGAAGCCGCCGCTAGAAGAGAAGAGAGTAAGAGAAGACGCATCTGAACTGATTGAAACTGTCTGATTGTGCAGGAAAAGGGAGAATCGATGGCAGCGGTCAACTGAGAGTGCTGTTTGTAAAAGAAGACTGAAGTAACAGCTGTTGATAGCGAAAATCCGGTCGTCTGCCGCAAAACAAGTGGCGCCTGTTGGCCATGAAATAACGGAAGTGTCGGCTGAAGTTTATCATCGTTACGGCAGGACAATGAAACAATTGGTCACACTGCTTCATTGTCACACAGACTCACGCGCAAGCATACACGAACTCATACATCTGCATATGTGCAATTTGATATGACAAGGGCCGACTGATTGAAGAATCATTCGATGGATCGTTGAGAGATTCTGAATAGACTGTTCTGAGACTTGACTTTATTTGTTACCTTTTCTTCCATTCAAATTGTGGTCTTCGTAAATGTTACATTTGTCATACCACTCCACTGCTTCAAGTCGTTTGTCAACAGCTTTACATTGAAACTCAGAAACCTAAAGATAACAGCCAAATCAGTCGATGTAGCTGTGGTGAACAAGTCACGGCTAATTAAAAACCGTATTTTAGAAGTATGCATGTATGAATACAAGTTTTTTTAGAAGCATTTCGAACTGTATAGATCCACCCACTCAAATCTCCCACCGCCGAAAGTGAGCAATGAATTCTCCAAGGCTGCCAATAGTAGGAGATAAGAAAGAAACGACGAAATTTTACGATAGCCCAACCACGGAGAGCACTCCAAATTCGACTGCTGGGAGATGGGCTGCTGCGATGGAGGCGACCGCGTTTTTCGGTTAGTTTGTTTCATGACATTTTATAGGGATTCATTCAGAGTGGTCGATACGACAAGGCACTTGGGACTGCCCATTAAGGTAGGACAACTCAGTTTTTAGGGAAAAAGAACAGTGCCAATTCTCAAAAAACCACTCACAATTTGTCGACTGTTAAGTCGTTACCTAAAATGATTTTTGCGTGATATTTTACGCAACCGGCCGCATTTTACTGCGCACTCCTTAGAAATGCTGTTTCTCACCCGCGTTCATTTAGCCTTAGATGCGCAGGTTGGTCCATTATTTTCGGGTTGTATAATGGGAAACAACTGCAATATTCATCCAATACAAGCATGAAATTAAAACCTGCGTAGGTAAAATAGCACAAGAAAGTAGCATTGCGGACTAAGGCTGTGTATTAACGATAAACTATTGAGGGTCATCTTTTCAGATAGCATGTGTGGTTATTTCCCTCATCACCGCCCTCACAGTCACATTTTCCCTCTATTTCCTGCCTCTGGGTGCAGGTGGGGTTCCCTTTGACTTGAATTGAATGCCTCTTCAGCCATTCCCTTCATGATCATCTCAATTGCCATCGGAGCTCTCGGTGTGGCTGCTTCCTACTTTGGACGACCTGTCATTTCAATCGTCTACATTGTCGTAGCTGTTAGTATCGCCTTTCACAAAAAGTTCTCTTTTCTTCAGGTTTTGATTGATATCCCAGTTTTGGTCATCATTGGATTCTTGATTAATCAGATAACCTGGTTTGATGAATGCGTCGGGTGTCAAAGGTTGTCCTCGTTTACAACACTTTGTTATAATCTGACTTCGTATCAAGTATTGCTTTGCGACCAAGGTGCGTTTCATTATAGTGATACAGTGAGCATGTGTCTATGTGTCTATGTGATACAAAATGTTCGATCGTTTCAGGGCTGGGTATGCTTTGGGCTGCTCTCATCATAGCCCTGATTTCCCTTGGTTGTACCAGTGTCTCCATCAGTGCCTTCAGAAAACTACGTCTTTTCCAAATGGGAATCACTAATACTGTGTGAGTCATTTCCCTTTCCCCTGATGTTCCTTCCCTTTTCAGAATAGAGCGAGGTCATGGAGACAAAGTGACCCATGTGAGAGGAGGTGCTGGAGGCCTCGACAGAGGACAGGCCGTCGGAGCCGCGGTTGCAATGGAAAGAATTGGCCAACTGGATCCTGAAATTGTATGTTTCTACTGTTATCAAAGTGATAAAAATGTCTTAAGGTGACTAACCAGCCTCGAAGAAACGCACAAACGGTAGCAGTTCAACAGAACCAGCCTTCCCCTATGCAATTGGCTCCCGCAGCTCTCCCGCAACAGCAGTACTCCCAATCTCCTTTGGCCCAAGGACTGCCTCAGGGGGCTGTGCCAACTGCGGGGGGATACTTTATCCCTTATCCTCCATCCGGAATTCAAAGTGGATTAACTCCAGGAGGACTGGTTGTTCAAGGCGGGGTTCAGCCTCCGTCATATCAGCCACAAGGAGGGGGTCCACAGACGTACCAGGCTCCTGGAACCTCTTACCAAGGGCCACAAGGAAATGCAGTTCCACAATCATACTTACAAGCAGGATCAACCCATGTTGAACAGACTTCCAACATTGTGCCACCCGGACAATCACCTGTAGGTCACAATGTCCAGTACGCTGTAGCTCCTGGAACCGATGAATCGCAGTACGCACAGCCTCCTGTAGTATCTTCGCCTGTGAAGGAAGGGCATCAACGAACTTCTTACCAAAATCGAGCGGCTTTCAATGTCCCCAGATATACCGAACCACCGGTCGAAGCAAAAGTTATCATGCCTGAACAAACACATCAACAGAAGAGCTACCGGGAAGAGTACTCCGAAGCAGTGACAACCAATCGGCTTTCATTTCAACAACCTCCTGATGTTTCTACTTCTACGTATGGAGAATCGAGGTACAATCCCTATAGACAACAAAAAGGCTACACAAGACAGGCGGCTTATGAAGAACCACCCTCTCCCGAAGGTTCGGAGTATCCTTCAGAAGAACCAACTGAGGGACGAATGAGAAATGGAGATGGACTCGAGAACACATCCAAGCCTTTCTTCCCAGTGTATAGTACGGTCAAAGACACACATTCGTCTCCTGCACAGTATTCTGAAGGAGGGAAAACGACGTCCGACCACAGGAGAGAAGAAGACTTGGATTTAAAAACGGATCTGTTTGATGCTGCCGTTTCTCCTCGACATTCATTCCCACAACCTCCGGATGTTCCTTCTCCTACGCACACACAATCTACTAGGTACGACCCCTATAGGGACGAAGAAGGCTACAAAAGACAGGCGATTTATGAAGAACCTCCCTCTCCCCAAGCTTCTGAGCATTCCGCAGAGCAGATTACTGAAGAGCCAGGAAGGACTTCACAAGACTACAAACCCCCACAAAGGACTTCCTTCGAAGCATCTGATATACCGTACGACCCTTACAGGAACAACGAACACTTCGAGTTTAAAAGAAGCGGCTTTGAAACGGATACTTTTTCAACTCATCAGCTGTCATATAAACAATCCGAGGTAGTTTCCTCTCACGGTGATTTTGTAACAGAACGCAAGCAGGAGGCTTATGAAGAACCATCGGATCCCCAAGTATTGGAGCAGCCCAGAGAACAGTTGATTGATGGTTCAAGGATGTCTCCAGAAAACTTCCAGAAGGTGCAAAAGACGTCGTTCACATTGTCTGACATGGCCACCGAGACCCACTCGTCTAATGTACAGCACTCTGAAGAAGTACAAACAACGCCAAAGGGTTACGACCCCTACAGCGACGAAGCAGACTACAAAAGAGATTCCCAATTGGGATTGGAAGCTCATGCACATTCGGTAGACTTCTCATCCTCTCTTCAAGCCAATGTTGAGACAAAACAGAAGACCTCCTTTGCCGTTTCTCGAATCTCCACCGACACCCACTTATCCAGTGGGCTTTACTGTGAACCGCCCGTCGAAGTGCTCAATACCCGCTATGACCCCTATGGAGACGAAGAAGACTCGGACTTTTGAGAATTCCAAATGCATTTTTTTTGTTATTTGTTTCGAACTATAAACCACCAAACACCATATTTCCATTGACACGGAATTTTGAGCCTCAGAATCTGTCGTCTCAATTGCGCAGTTGTTTTCATTGTTTCCGTCAACCCGTCCTTTAATTACCTATCGGCCGTGTTATCCGCGCAGAATTGCCGTCGACTGGCAGTAATTACTTTCCCGACAGCCGATTTTCAAGCCAGCCGGCGCTAGAGCCAGACGTCGTTGCCCAGGTGGACAGACACGCAGAGGCGGCCGCGCTAAAACCACACCTGCTCTTTGCTTCGTTTCCCTTCCGACAACACTCCGAACGGTCCTTTAAATCCATGCCATTCGGTTCATCTTCCTCATTTTGCCGTGAGAAGCCAGGAGCGGAAGCGATTCGGCGGAAGCCTAAGCAAACATGAACTGCAGAGCCTATTTGCTGTGATTTATGTCTGCCGACGACCAAACAGAGGGAAAAAAGAAGAGGTTCAGCCGCCATTTGCGCCCTTCCTCCCGCGCCAGAGACCGCGTGACCCCTCTTTTAGGATTCTAGATTGTTTTTCACCAATGACCTTTCACTTGGGAAGAGGCAAAACAAAGACGTTTCAACGATTTTGGGACATCTTCAATTGAACAATGGAATGTGAGGGAATTAATTCAAGAGAAAGTAGGAGAGAGAGAGAGAGAGAGTGAGGGTAAGATCATTTTGTCGCTCAAACCCTCGTGTTTCTTTCGATCGACTGTTTCATTTCTTGCGGCCTTCAAAGGAAACTGGTTACTTGAGGTCGCTTTCAAGCCCTCTCCCCAAGAATTCTTTCTTTCTTCCCTTTTCACTTCTCTCGTCTTTTTTCCTGAATCGCATATCCACAATTGTCATAAAAACCCGATCGCTGCATTTTTTTCCTTCCCGAACCAGTCTCACCTCCTTGCGCGTGATCTGCGTCGAGTTGCATCGATTCTCGCGGATTACCCGTCCGTTCGCATGTTATTCCTATTGTCTCTTCGATTGTCACTTGTTCATCCGACAGCCGCCAGATTTGTTTTCACGGCGGCCTTCGAATGCCAAAGAACGAGGATCCCCACTTAGACCCTCATTTCCCAGCCTTTGCCTTCTGTGGAAAAGGGTTATTCACTTTTTTCGGGTGGTTTTCTCATAAAAAAAATATGTCAGTCAACCAAAAAGAGGGGAATTGTAATTTTGAGGAAGAGTTATTGGTCAATTCCTTCTACATATCCATGTTCTCTTTCTGGCTTTTACGTATTCATGGCGGCATTTCCTTTGCCGTCAAAGGATTCCACAGATCTATGTGAATACTCCTAGATTAGATACTATTCCACTCCTCTGACAGATTAAGAGTACCAACTGTTGTTTCTGAACATGGTTTAACACTCAGACTCTGATGGTATCCTTGTATGCCCCTTTTTCCCCTCGGGACCCGTGGTCCGCGTGTGGTTGCCTAGGCGACATACCTCCTTCCCGAATGCATCGAAATCCAACCTCAGTCGCATTGTTTTCGCCTCTCCGTCATCCATTTCCTTTCTCCGAAATACGTCTTCTGACGTGGGCGCTTTCTCCCAAATAATCGGCCCTCCGAGTGTTGCTCTTTGTGCTTTTCCTACTTTTCTGCCCCAGTGCTCCGATGGCTGAAAAAAGGCACAAAAGCCCTCTTCCGGCCTCGTTCTCTTCGCTTTCCGTGTGTTTAAACGTCGCGTTTGGGTGTTTGTCCCCGACGGAAGAAGGGCCTCTGACAATCGTCTGCTGAAACCTTAACCCAAAGAATTCGTTTTTGGTGTCCGAAATGTGAAAAGAAGGTTTTGTCAACAAAAGAACTAGTTTGTTTGGCAACGTTCGCAGAGAAACCAACGAAACATGGCAGGAAGGAGTCTTTCACGCAGAATACAGAGTTGGGCATTATTATTTTTAATATAAAATAATCAGGGTAAAAAGTAAACAAAAATAAAATCTGAACGACGTCAAAATGTTGCCGTCCGCCTGTCCCCTGGGATCATCCGCCGGGTGACAGCTGGGCACTCTTTCTCAAAACTTTCCTTTCTGAATCCATTCTCGAGGGATCTTTCTCTCTTTCTCTCTTCCCTCTCTCTTTCTCTATCTCTCGTTTTTCCAGAAGACTCGTGTCCTTTGTGTGCGGCTTTAATGTTGTTGTACAGTGTTTTGTCTGTCATCGGTGACTCAGCCGCCGCCCAATCGGCAAAATCATTGATTTCTCCTCCCCTCCGCGGTCCATTTCCGATCTTTGTAATAACCCTTGCGCAACCTTTGATTTCTTTCTTTTATTCCTCAACTTCAATCTTAACTTGTAAGGAACTTGTAAAGTAAGTAATAAAACCTTCCTAAAACCAAGTACTTCAGACAAAGAGCAATTCACACGTGTGTTTGATTAGCTTTGTCTGACAATTATGCACGCCAGAGGAGATGCAAATAGACACGTTTGTGAGAGGGCGCTGAATTAATTACGGAGGAAAAACAAGCAATTATATGGATGAAGAGAGAGAGAGGGGGAGAGACAGAGAGACAGAGAGAGAGAGAGAGAGAGAGCGAGAGAGAGCGAGAGAGAGAGAGAGAGAGAGAGAGAGAGAGAGAGAGAGAGAGAGAGGATCGTCCTTGCGCTGTTTGTCTGTCCATCTTATCTGGTCCCTGCACTGTTTCCGTCCTATAATCTTGCTGCCAGCCGCGTTCCGCGCCGCCCGCCACCCGGCTGGCTGCAATTGCGCGCCTTTCGCTTGTTGCCAGCCAGTCGTCCCTGTTATCAGTGCGCTGTAATTTACAGTTGTCTCCGCTGGCTTCTTTTGTCCTCTGCTTCTGCCGCCCTCCATCGCCGATTATTTCCATTTCGCGCTGTTTTCGCTGAAACTCGCTGTTTATTGGAGCAGATCCACATATCCGATGCTCTGAATAGAGTCCCCAGTCGAATTTCCGCAACATTTGCCTCTTTTTCGGATACAGAAGGAGGCGGCGGGAGTTGCAAGAAAGACCCTCGGGTGTCAAGTTTCCAACTTTTCTTTTCTTTTTCTCACGACGAGAAACAAAACTGGAGTGTTTCAGGCATCAGCAGCCACTTGGGACTCAATACCATACAACCTATGTTTTTCGGTTTTCATTATATTCCCACAATGACCACTTCTGAGAATATTCCAAGAATGTTTCCCTAAAAAGGAGAAAACAGCGGCTACGTGCAAATTTAGGTGGAACAACTTTTGAGCTATTTTTACAAATGCGATTCCGCACTCCGTCAAATACTTTGCACTTTTAATGTGTTGTCGTCAGGTATGACGAGAGAGGGACAAAATCGCGAGCAGGCCCGGGCCGAACATTTCTGTCGAATCAGAGTGTCCATGGAAGAGACACGCATAGAGAAAGAGAGACAGCCTGAAAGAAAGACAGCGTGTGAGAACGAGAGAGAGAGAGAGAGAGAGAGAGAGAGAGAGAGAGAGAGAGAAATTACGACGCCTCTCTTATTTTCATCTCCAAAAGGGCAATGCGGCGTCTTCCCTCAGGCCCTTTCAAATCCGCCCAAATCCTTTACCCTCATCCGCCAATGTTACATTTCTTTAAAATCAATTATTTGCCTAATTTTTATCAAACCACAACATACGACCCTTCCTGTTAATCCCTTCGACGAAAATGATATTTCCATTGACCAATTGCGTTCTCTGATCCAGTTATTAAAAACATATTTCTATTATTAGAAATCACATAGTCATAGCGCTACAATCGGAAAGGGGATTACGGTAGGGGATGTACCCTCAGTGCCCGGAAATTAGAAAGAAACCCGGATGAATTCATTTTTGAGGTTTTAAGCATAGAGCGATATTAACGTGCCACTATTTCGCTGTGAAACTCGGGAATAAAAATGTTTGCGTCTCCGGGAATTTCGCTTCAATTACACACAATATCCGTCATTGCATCGCTTGTTTACGCCGTTTGGGCACGTGATTTGCTCTTCTGCGAAACTTTTTTTAGCCACAACCTTAGCTTACAACCTTTATGCTCGGGATTAACTTTTTATAACGCTCAGGATTTTTTGATCATGCTTTTTTATAGAAAAAGATATCATACAAACATAGAGGGTTCGAATCCGCTCCGGGGCAAACATTTTTGTTTTCCTTATAAATGAAAGTTTAATAAAGTTTAATGTTAAAGTGTTTCATATGTAAGTAAAACCTATTACTTGGGGTTGGTCCGAACCCTCGATGTTCGGCTGATAAGAGGATTGTGGGTTAGCGGGCCACCCTGAGCCATCCGTGGACCTCACAAAAGACAGCTGCACATCCAGATTTGACTTCTAATACTCGTCTGAGTATCCTATCTAATAATGCCTTCCAAACATTGGCATAATGTTGCAAAAGTACACTAATTACAGGAGATTCATTCTAAAACACTAGTTGTTCCTCATCCTGTGTTTGTTTGCAGAAATCTTTTTCTGCCGGTGTTCCCTGTGTAATCCTGAGGGAGGGCAAAGACCGTATGGGGGGGGGGCGGAAAATACTTGTGTAAACTACGTGCCATTTCGTTTTTTTACGATGTTTTGAGAAAACTTGGACATCAAACAATGGGTAAAAGGGCAAAATTCGCAAAATATGTCTCTATTTATCTTCTGAAGAATGTGTCAACCGTAAAGCGTATCCTTTTGCTTTTCCACTTGTTTTGGCCAAATTTTCGCGCCCGCTTGACGGACAGACGACAATTACTGGCCCTGGGCGGCCAGGAAGTTTGCGCCCTTTTCGGCCTGGCAGCCCCTCTTTGTCAATCTTTTTCGTTTACCTGGACCCTTTTTAAGTGAATGACTTCTGCAAGAAGCGTGAAATAAGAGTGATTTGCACTGTTGGCAAGTGTTTTCGAGAGGGATTTCCTCTCTCACGCGTAGGATCTGACTGCACTTGCACCGAGTGCCAGTCCGCTGTTTAGATTGCGCCCGCCGTGTCCGACACGCCCGGTTTTTATCCGAATTTCCCCTTTTCTTTTCCACAAATCTCTTTTTGAGAGGGAAAATCAGTTATTCCGGCCTTAGATGCCCCCAGCTGTTTTCGATGTTGCCTTCCACAACAACCATTTGACAACAGAGCCAGCGCCCGTTTTATCCCCGCTTCTCTCTTCCGACATTCAAAACACACACTTCGTGGCAAGCGCACTGTCGAACTGACTTTCGTATCGATAGGTTCTCTATCTATCTCTCTCTCCCTCTCTCTCTCTCTCCCTCTATCTCTCTCTCTCTATCTCTCTCTCTCTCTCTCCACTCGTAATTCTCTGCAAATGTTCAACCGCCGTGCCGTTCCTCGGAGGCCATATTTCACGGAAACACAAGTGTTGCGCCTGTCTTTTCGCAGCAGTTTCCTCGGTCACAGTGTACGAAGCATGCGATCAGCCGCCCTCATTCTCGCGATTTTCGTCGAGTGCCTCGGGCTATTTTAAACCCCACTATGACACAGATCTCCCCGTGGGCTATCCCTTCCCCTCCCCAGCACCCAAAACCTTTGTGCAAACGCTTCTTATCTATCGCAATTCCTGGATTATAACCCTTTCTTTCAAAGACATCTTTCCAGGCAAAATAATAGTTTTGGTAGAGTCAGGTCCTGAGAAGTTGAAGTCTTTTCTCAAAGTTTTTAGTTGCATGGTCTTTAGAGATATAGTTTAAAATTTCTTTACGATTACCAGAAAGAAGTTTATATTCAGCTATATCAACAACTTTAAAGGTTAAACCCACGTTTTATCTGAAAAATTCAAATGTTTTAGTTCCTCCATCCTTGCACAGATTTTCCCTTCGAGACCTTACACTAGTTTTGACACGCGCCACAATCGTAAATACTTTTGTTTAAATTAAAATTCTGTTTTTATTAAATTTTAAATTTGACTTATTTTTACTTTTTCATTGTTTTTTTCTTGGTTTAACCGATTCCTTGATAATCTACTAGTGTGTACGTTGAGATTTATTTTTTGTTCTTAAATTTTCGTTAAAAATAGCCCAGCCCTCCGCCCTTTTCCCTTGGCACTGCTCTAATTTCCCGGATGAGTTGGCTACGCGATATGCGATTGTTTGTCTTCCGCCTGCCCGCAGTCAGCCGTCCTCAACAGTTTTTCCTGCCAGTCGGCTGCCTTGTTGGGTTTTCGTTTGTCGCGAATCGGTCAATAGCGGCGGCCTGTTATCGCGCCCAGCCATCTCTCGTCGAAAAAGTTTGTTGTCCACGGCCCTTTGATTTTTCTCCCCTCCCTGCGTGTTTATTTCCTCCTTCTGTTTATCAAATGCACGCATTCCATAAATCAATCAGCCTGAAAATTATCGATTCTGATCCGGGATGGGGTTTTATGACTATTCTGCCCGTTCTTCGCCTTATCATCTTTAGCCTGAGCGTTTTCCGCCCGATTGGGGCTTTTGTTGATAAAATACACAGACACTCTCTCCCGAAATGGAAAACATTCCTTCCTTCTCCATTCTCCTGCCGTAGATATACATTTTTATGATTTACTTAATTTTACCTCATTGTAATTACCATCCTGGCAACCGCAGGAATGCGTCTGGCAGTCTTTGATTTCCGTTGTTTTCGTGTTCTCAGCCAATCGATGATTTCAGGTCGTGAATATATTGATGTCTTTTTTGGATTGCTGATAAGGAAGAGAAGTCGCGTCCCCACTGTCCACGCGCAAATGACCAACTCCTTCGAGGGAATTATCACACAGGTCAGTTTAAAGTGCTAAAAGTTAATTTCTAATTAAAGGAGGGCAAATTACTACGTTTGTGATGTTCTTTCCAGCCCATTTACCCAAATTTAAATGTTTGGAAACTTACTTTCTCTTAAAAACAAAGAAATACCCGGAATCCTTCATTTTCCTTAGAGTTAGACACATGACCCGGCCATTTTCGCGGTCTTATCTTTGTGCACACAGGCGTTTTGGGGAAATGTCAATATAAGTTACAGGAACTTTGAATCATTGCGATATTTTGGTCCAATCGATTTCTCCAAAGTCAAAATTTGTCTTATCCGGGTGGTTCGGCCTTGGAATCGAGGGATGTCTTCGTACAACACGGATACAATAGTTTCGAGAGAATTATGTAAATAAAAACAAAAATCCGTAAAAAATGTACTTTGCTGACACCCAGCTTCAATAAAAAGGCATGCGAACATCATATGGAACTGTTGAGTACATTAAATTGTATTATTTCTAGCCAAAATTTAAAAAATTCAAACAATTTCAATCATGATCTGCGTGATTTTCAGGTGAAAAAAGAAGACATAAGTGCCAATGGGGACTACTGCCCCGTGTCGAATCACAGCCAACCGGAGAAGGAGAAGGACCTGAAGGACAAGAGTGAGTCCCCTTTATTTCTATTGGAACGAGACGCTCCCCGGTGGTCCTCCCCTTTCAGACAAAGTGCAGGTTAATTGTGGCACCAGCGGGTGCATCGATTCGGCATCGTTCTCCTACCGTGCGCCATTTCGCGCCACACGTGTGGCACAGCCAGTTATTCTGTTTGCGGAAAGGCGGATTACGCTCCTGGCGACGGGTGCGCCAACCTGTGCTCTCGGCGTGTTCCCGTGCGGATTAACACTGTTTCCACCTGACACTTCCAGTCCTTTAACTCGGCCTACACGGCTGACAGTCCTTTAACTCTCCATTCAGCCGACACTTCCTCTTCGGTTCAGCTGATGCTTCATCAGCGCGTCATTTCCCTGACTTTACATGTTCCGAGAATGCTTCCGTTGAGTGTTGCCAGCTGCTTCTCACTCTTTCTCCCGTTGCCATGAGTAATCTGCCTCCGGCCGCTATTCATATCGAATTGGCAGTCATTACCTGCCTCCCGACTATTGAATTCATTTCTCTGCGCCCTGCCGTTCCCCAGTCGAATGGAAAACTCTCCCTCGACCTATTGACTCTCCGTGACAGTCGACTGCCGCCTGAGAGCCGGTTCTGCCATCGGGAATCCGCGGATCTCTGGTCGAAACTCACGTAATGACTCTGTTTTCCACGCGTCCTGAACTCGGCGGTTTGTTATTCCTCCACATCAAGTTGATCGAGTGAAACTCTCGAAAACAGGATGCCCGTCTGGCCCTTTCTTCCTTCTGCCGTCTTCTCAGACGGCCTATCCGAAGGAGAACTGGCTGATAATCGCTCATTCCTTGCCCATCCAGTTGTTCTTGCCAACACGCGAAAACACCGTTTGCCGCTAACCACACAACGAGACATTATGTTTTACGACCGCTTCACCCATGCCACGCAGTAGTTTTCTCCATTTCACGCACAACACGTCTGGGGAGGCTACCTCCCCCCCCCCTCTCTCTCTCTCTCTCTCTCTCTCTCTCTCTCTCTTTCTCTCTCTCCCTCTCCTGTCATCCTTAGCGTTCTATGGCAGTCGCGACCCAAAAATTAATCGATTAAATTATGATGGGAATCTCTTTCAGAATGCCGCAAAAACTTAAGCATCGTCATGATGATTCCTCTTTCTGAAGAATTCTTCCCTGAAAACATTTTTCATTCGCCCGTCATTACAGCGTGGCTGTCTGAGACCCTTGTGCACTTTTGCTCATCACCACTGATCGACAGGACTTTAATCCGCCGAAAACAACCCACCCGAACCGATTTCTCCCGACCACGTGCCATCGGCGTCACTATTTGTAATAGTCAGGCATACGCTGCCAAGAGGTTTTTCCTTCCAAAGAATCAAAATTCGTCACGCTTCGTCAAAATCGGGGCTATCTCGTATTTCCACGTGATCGAGGGCTCCCATTTCAACCTCTATGCGTGGCAGGCGGCCTTTCCTGCCGTGGCGGCGTATTTGTTTGCGCTTATATGTGTTTGCCCTCGGCTATTGTGTCTCGCCCCAGGGCAGAACGTGTTCCACAGTTACTACAAGCCTTGATTAATGCTGTTATGACGGCTTCCGAGCGCTGGTCTCTCGCGAGACGACCGCTTCTCACGAATCCCGGCGATTCGGGGAATGGTCGCTGGTCGCCAGAAGGACGAGTAATTAGCCCGTTTAATTGGGGAA
Organism: Oscheius sp. G VE-2021; assembly: GCA_022343465.1. NCBI lineage: Eukaryota > Metazoa > Nematoda > Chromadorea > Rhabditida > Rhabditidae > Oscheius > Oscheius sp. G VE-2021. Next base: position 1,904,370 of record JAJQXH010000025.1, read on the forward strand.
TTATCCCTTCTTCCCTGCTTCTGCCTCGTCATTCCTCTGTTGTATAGTGTTTGAAGATCGATCTTCGCCAGGCGGCAATCAGCCATGAGCCGGCGCCAGTTGTTCTCCCCAGCTCCATTTTTCGTAGCTTTCTCTCGGCCGTGTTCTCCGGACAAATTGTCTTTCGAGAGAGATTGGAGCAGGAAGAGGCGACGAGGAACCCTGCGCTTTTTTCGCGCTCTCACTCGATTAGTCGACTTGGCTTACAACTTGGCTGCAACGCATCCAAACCACGGCTCTTATGATCACACTCTCCCTCCTTTCCCATCATTTCTACCTCATTCCTCATAAGCAATGTCAATTGGCAGTCTTTTTCTAAACTTCGAATTACGTAGCCCACTTTGACGTAGTCTCTCTTCGAATTGAGGGGGAAATTTGCTCTCACGCCCTCATTTACTCGCTCGCACATCCCACACAAAGTAAATATAACCTCACTTTATATTAAAACAGTAGTAGTTGCATAACTTATGAATCGCCTCTTTTAGGCGCAGTAACAACATTTCGCATGTCATTTGGTATCCTGCTACTGTTTCAGTGAAACGGTATGCAATTGTTTCTCTGTGGGTGATAAATAGCAACAGTTATGATGTCATATTCTGGTTTCTTCCTCTGTTCGTATTGTGAAAGTCCTCTCCTCCCCTCCGCAAAGTCTATTTTTCATCGCAAACCCTGCCCGTCAGCTGGCCCTGTTGTCCCTCTCTTCTCTTTCTCTTTTCCTCTGCCATCCCCTCGTTTGCAGTTCTTGACCCTCTCGTCAGAGGGAATCAATCGCCCAACCGGTCTCCTGTTTGCTCCGCGCTCCGGCAACTCATTCTTCCGGGACGCGCGGGGTCATGACGTACGCCGTGTCGGACCGTCGTGGCGGTCCCACCACGAAATCAGCCGCTCCCTCGCCCAGATCCCCGCTGGGTCCCAGGAACAGTCTGGACTATTGGAACAAGAGCCAGGACTGGCAGGGAGTGACCACCTACTACTGGAACAAGGGCACTTCTCCCTACGGAATGGAGAATGTCTACGCACAGGTGCCCAGTAGGAGACCTGCGCCCTTCCCCCTCACCCTGCCCGTCTCTAAGCCCAGTCCAGTCCCTCGGCCAGCCCCTCGTTCCACAGACTCATCCACCGCCTATCAGAATGGGCCGATCCCGCGCGTCCGTCTCCCGGAGGGAAGTAGGAGCAGGGTGCCTCCACCGGAGGACAGCCCCATCTTCCCAGCCAAGCAGGGCCCGGAGAGCCTCATCTGGTCCGTCTCATCCCATCCTCACCATCACAACAACCACGTCGCCCCCATGACCACCAACACTCCTCAGATTACCCGAGTGGCCGTGTCTTCAGCCCATGCGGCAAGGTGTAAGTGACCCGGGGAGCGTTTCAAAAAAGCCAAAGTAATATTGACTAAAGTACATTCTATCTCATCACAATGATCGTTTCAGTAGCGAATGAGAAGCGTCTGTCGCAGCGTCAGAAGCCGAGATGGGGGAGATTCATGCGGACGTTGTGCTGCTGCGTCGTCCGACAGCCGCCCCCAGGTGAGAATTCCACTGTTTGCCCCGAAATTGCGCCTGACTCTGCGAAACGAACGGTTTACACAAGGGAAAGGGGGTTCATAGGGCACTTTTATGATCTCCTACTCCGAGTGTGTCGTTGCGAGATGCCACTATTAATTAGCGTTTGAAGTCGGTGTGACGGTGTGCATTCCTGCGGTTGTCACACATTCCATGGTGGTTCGATTCCGACCAAGTTGTTTAGATGGCGGGAAGGAGTACGGTAGACATGCCATGTTTTGTACACACTCAACCGTACGAGAGGGAAATACTCAAACATCTTGCGAAAAGGGCTTTGATCTGCTTCTAAAATTCCTCTTTTCTAGAGTTACGGCTATTTTCGCAGGCGTTGGCGGTTTTGTAAACGGCCCAAATTGGAATTTAAACGATTTGAATATGAATCATGTATTTGGTTGTTTACCGCGTGGAAATAGCCTCCATTCTCGGGTGTTTTGCATTCGAACGGCCAATTTCCGAATGGAGGGTGATGGAATTACTCATTGTACGATTATAATTAGAAATTGGGCTAAATCATTTCTCGCATTACGGATTCCTAGCGATTTTTCAAAGTGTTGTTTGGGCATTAGCTCTCGGCGGGAAAAGGGGGCTAATGAGCAGATGTGTTGCAGGAGAGTAATTCACTTAGACTGCTGGAAATAGAAGTGGTTTTCAGAGAAACAGGCGCACCCTCAGCCGAGAGACCCTTCGTTGCTGATCACCCAAGTGAAGAAGTACGACAACGGCTTCCCGGAGGCCCCGCAGTACACGAGGGTCCCTCCGCCACAGCCACAGGAGAACAAGAACGAATACACTCCCACCCCGGTCGTCGTGCCACAGCAGCCACGGCAGCCATCGCCCGTCGAGAAATTACTCAAGGTGGGTCACTTTTTGGTGATTAATTGAATACAGCGGTAACGAAATAAGGAATGGGCCATTAGAGGTATCCGAACGGCTAGGCAAAAACAATTCCAAGAGAATTACCTATTTTCCCTTTGTTCCTAATCTCCAAAAGTCTGGTTCCTCCATTCTCTCCCTAATAGTTTCCGTAATGTCCGTATAGTCGCATATCAGAGGCCTATCTCCTTGGTCTCTGACGGTCTCTTCTGGAGATAAGCCCTTCGTCATTCGATTCCACTTCCTCCCTCTCCCTGTTTCTCCTTTTGCTTTGACGTGGTCGTGTGGAATGCGGGCGGCTGTCTTTCTTCTCGGCACATTTCGCTCTCCCCTCTTCTTCACGCCCTCACCCAATCATCCAACCAGATGTTTCCCCTTTTTGCAGCCCATTTTCACACACCGCAATTTACTCTCTTTTCCTCTCGAAAGCCGCTGGTTTTTGGCCTTCCGCAGTTGAGCAACCAGTATGTTTGCATTCTGTGGCATGTTTACCCCCACAATTGGGTTCTAAAGTTCAAAACCTTGGTTTCTTTGTGTCTCGGATGTCTTTCTTTGTGTCTGAGGGAAAGTCTGTTTGCGAATCAATTGTGGCAGGGGCTGAAACACGGGATCCCTTCCGAATTGGCAGGACTCCCCTTGTGAATCACGCGCTGAGCCTTTGATCTGACTGCGAAAAAGAGCGTGTCAGCTGCCGAACTCATCACGTTGCACCCTACGAGCAGCCGCAGATTCCTCGTTTTTCTTCCTTCCGCCACGCTCCTCCGCCTGACCTCTCATTTTACAATTTATCCACGTCAGACACTTTGCTAATGGTTCCACTCCGCCGGATCCCTTGCTCAATCCTCGCTTTTTGTCCGAGGGCCACTTACAACCCAATTCCAATCGCGGTTTTCAGTTTAAAAGCCACAGAATAGTTAGATTTTAATTGGCGTTGCCATATTCCACGCTATCATTAGTTTTTTCCCCGCGAAAATTCAGGTCAGCGTTTAAGACCTCCCACTGTGACGCGTGCACAAACTCACATCCCCTCGGCTATTTTCGTTGGTCGAGATCTTTGAGGGCTGACCGACATTCCAAAGAATAATCAGTGGAAGCGGCTGCCTCTTCAACTTGAAGCGTTCCAAGAATGCACTCTTTCTTATTTATACTTTCGGAAGAAAACAATGACTTCCTGTGAATTTGTTTCTTGAAGTTAAAAATATGTATGATAGGCGCTGCTTAAAATACCCCTTTCGTCTGTTTTAGTGTCTCTCTTGTTTGTGTTCGTTCGCCGGCTGGTTGTCCATTGCCGGCTGTCCAAAGCCGCTTCCCTGCATATCCTTCGCGAGATCTCCATGAACGCCAATCGCTGTCTCCCCTTTCCCGCCAAATTGCCTTCGAAACACCCGGCAGCTTCTTTTGGGAGGCTTACTGACAGCCGTGGCCTTCACACCAACCAGCCGGCTGACAGAATGCCGTTCGATTCACACAAATCGATCCTTTCCGATTTTGTGTTTGCTTTGTCCTGCGCCCAGTCCGTTCAGAGCCCTGCAATCAGCTGCTCTCTCTCTCTCTCTCTCTCTCTCTCTCTCTCTCTCTCTACTCCCCTTTGCAGTAGTTTCTCCTTGACTATGCGGGTCTCTGCCACATTCCTGGAGGAGTTTGTCATGAGGGAAGACCCCTCGGTGTACATTGAGAATCTAGTTTTACGTCCCGGGAGGACACCTACAGCTGACGAGATTATTCGCAAGGGATTACTAGGATATAGACGGAAGAAGGTACTTTCAAGAGTAAATTAGTTGTCTTTGATACAGCCATAAAAGAAATGGGAAGATCTCACGAGATATGGCGTTTTTGTGGGGTGCGTTTCGGGGAAAACAACATTTGCGGGGGCATTCTTTTGTATTTATGGGCCCGTATGGCAAAGGTTGCTGGAAATGCATTTCTGAGACGGCGTGTAGACATCAACAATCGTTTATTCCTCCTCCCAATGAAGCCCCTGACTCCCAGTCGGTCGCACAATTCTCCACGAAAAGTATTTTCTCTTTTCCTTACAGAGATAGACAGCGCTTTTTAGGGTAGGATTATTTTGGGAGTGAAACCAAAGCCCTCTTCCGAAGTAACAGCGTGGTTTTCAGAACGGCGAGCGACCTCTGTTGCCGCAGGTGAGACCGGCCGATGTGCACAAGAAATGTCTGATCATTGATCTCGATGAGACCCTGGTGCACTCTTCATTCAAGGTGGGTCGGACGGCCTGAGGTTACCCAAGCGGCCTTTCAGCCAGTGAAGAACGCGGACTTTGTGATTCCGGTGGAGATCGACGGAGTGGAACACAAGGTCTACGTGCTCAAGAGGCCGTACGTCGACGAGTTCCTCGAGAGAGTCGGCGAACGCTTCGAATGCGTCCTCTTCACCGCCAGTTTAGCTAAGGTTAATTTTTTAGACTTTTTTTATAAATATGTTTATTGTAAATCCTAACAATATTAATTTTCAGTACGCAGACCCAGTAGCTGATCTTCTGGACAAACGGGGCGTTTTTCGGGCTAGATTATTCAGGGAAGCATGTGTGTATCATAAAGGAAATTACGTCAAGGCGAGCTTTCCCTTCCCTTTCCTCTAATTTGGAGAATTTAGGATCTTGCCCGACTAGGAAGGGATCTTCACAAGGTTGTTATCATCGACAATTCCCCCGCCAGCTATGCATTCCATCCCGAAAACGCCGTGAGTTGTCCTTCTCTTGGAAGAAGGTGTGGATTGATTGCAGGTGCCGGTGCAGACGTGGTTCGACGACCCGACCGACTGTGAACTGCTGGAGATTGTTCCTCTGCTGGAGCGAATGGACCGTCTGGAGTCTGTCTACCACGCGACGCACCACGAGGACTCTCCGAGCGAGGCTCTGCTGGACCGCTCGTCCTCTTGACGACCGGTGCCGTCGTTTTGTAAATAAGTGTGTGTACAGTGATTGAGCGTTAGCACCGAATAGATCCAAATTGACCTGTGATGCAGCCCGTTGATCCTTTGCCCGTGCCTTGCGACGTCTCCTTATGAATCAAAGACTGCGTACGTATCCCCTTCCCACACTCTGTTTTTCACAAGGTTTCACTACCGGTGGCCCATTGTCCAATACGCGGAATTACCCGACATCAGATTTTCATCATAGATTGTCAAGATTTCTAATAGAATATGGTTATGTTGTATTTTCTCTTTTCACGAAGAAAAAAAAACGAATAAAAATTATTGTCGATTGTTTTTGCAGCTGCGGCTGGGGCGGGCGTCAGCTGCCAACGGCTGTCGGCCACAACTGGGACTCTCGTTTTTCAGGGATTCTTTTGTGTAAATTTCTGCAATCTTCAGACGGATGGGGGTTCTATGGCTGCAGGAGATGGGGTCCGAAGGAAAAGGGCAGGATGGTCCGACAACTGACATTTTCGGGGCCAATGGGTGCAAACGGACACTTTATCTATTACAGCTGTGTTTTGGTTGTTCGTGTCGTTTAACTCTGGCTCTAAGTCGTATACATCCAACTGCTGGAATCTTTCCATCCTCTGTACCCCCTATCTCTTTATCCTTCTTTGCTTTTCTCCATGTCGGTCTAACCGCCGCTCTTTTTTTTTAAAGAACTGGGTATAAATTGGCTTATCTTCTCTCCAGACATGGCAAAATTGAGGGCAAGACTAAGTAAAATTGGAAGACCCACAACAATTAGTGAGTATCCCCCTCCCAAATGGATCTATTCTGTTACGCAGGTGTCAAATTTCCGATCAATTGAAGTGCAAGTTTGGAATTTCAGGGAAAGAGCCAGTGATCAGACCATTGATAATGATGACTCCGTCCAATTCAGACGTCAAATACAAAGGTCGGCAAAGGGCATCCCCAAAGGATCAACAAAAACGTTCCATTCACAATCTTTCCCAATCAATTAAAAAAAGGATAAATTCGATATGTTTCATTGGCGACGTATGTGTACAACAAAAGATGCATTCACAGGATATGTTAATATTGCTTAATTCTTCTTCGACGCCAAAAATTCCCACATCCAGGTGGCCAGGTGTTCAGTTTCCTCCTCGGTCACGGCATTGTAGATGGACGCCCTGATTCCTCCGACCGACCTGAACCACTCAATTAGGGGGATTCCCGTCTATCCCACCTGTGTCCCTTGAGGCTGATCATTCCGCGTTTCTGCGCTCCTTCCAAGAACTCCGCCTCCAGTTTATCGTCTCCGCCGGCTCCTCCAATGCGGAAGCACACGTTCATGATGGACCGGTAGCGGTGGTCGATGGCGCAGCTGTAGAATCCATCGGATCCGTCGATGATCGAGTAGATGAGGGCGGCCTTGCGCAGATTCCTCTGATAAACCACCTCCAGACCTCCCTGAACATGGATATAACAGCTTAAAAGAGGGATACAGTACCTGGTCCTTGATCCACTTGAGGACGAGGTTCGTGATGTAGATGGAGTAGACGGGCGGCGTGTTGTAGAGGCTGTTGTTTCCCACCATCTCCTTGTAGTCGAGGATTGCAGGGCACTGGGGCTGAGCCTTGTTCAGCAGGTCCTTTCTTACCATGGCGATCGTCAGACCAGCCGCTCCGAGGTTCTTCTGGGTTCCACCGAACACAACGCCGTGCTGAAAGGAAGTCATTAACAGAAGCTTCGAATGGATAACGCTCCCACAGTGAGCCGAAACTCACGTTAGTGAAATCGAAAGGTCTAGCCAGGAAGTTGGAGGAGACGTCGGCTACGAGGGGGACGCCGTGGGGAGTGTGGGGAGCCTTGGAGAACTCGATTCCGTGGACGGTCTCATTGGCGCAGTAGTAGATGTAGGCAGCGCTGGCATCGCACTCCCACAGGTGCTCATCGGGTACTGTAGTGTAGGGCTTAGCCGGGGGGAACACCTGAACCCACGGTTGTCTCCAACACCTGCAGATGACAACTAACCTTCTTTACGTTGATGAACTTCTCGGCCTCCTGAGCAGCCTTAGAAGACCAGGCTCCGGTGATGACGTAATCGGCGTGGTCGTGGTCTCCCTTGAGATTGAGGGGGATGGCAGCGAACTGCCCGGTGCCTCCACCCTGCATGAAGAGGATCTCGAACTCCTCGGGGACGTTCATCACGGTGCGCAGGAGGCTCTTCGTCTCCTCCAGGACGGCTCCGAATTCCTTGGAGCGGTGAGACATCTCTGAATACGCATTACTATGAGATAGCTGGCAACCAACCGAGGATGCTGATTCCGGTGTTGTTGAAGTTGATGAATTCCTCCTGGGCCTTCTCCAAAACGGGCTCAGGGATCTTGGCGGGGCCAGCGCCAAAGTTGACCTTCTTGATGAACATTATTGCCTGAAAAGAAATATAACTGTTAATCAAGAGAGACAGAAAGAAGAGGCGACCACACATCAGAGAGCAACGGGGGAGACTGGGGACGAGTGACCGCGGTAATCGGACGGTTCGATAAGAAAATGCCTGCGGACAACGCTGACCCAACGACGATTCGATAAGGAACCGGGCGACCGGCCACCATCACAGCCGCCCCTTGTACTTTGAACGCGTCTGGGGGGGGGGGAGGGTCAGAGAGCAACGGGGTCAAAGTGGATATCGGGCAGAGATACATCGATCATACCAATTGGACGGGAAAGAGACGACGACACAGATTTAGCTAGAGATCGCTCTGCAAATGAGATACGGGGACAAAAACTGGCTTGGCCAAGAAGAAAACTGACCGCGCTGCAAAGTCTTGATTTGCGGATCAAAATGACATTTTTTATCGATCAAAACACGATTTCTGTTTAAACACGCTGCATTCAACCGATAATTTGATTATAAACCGGAAAACATCAAAACAACAGAGACAAATATGAAATAGGAGTTGACGACCAGCAATAAGTCAACTTTATCGAATGGATCAAATGCGAAAAATTGTCAATTAAAACAAAAAAATGTGGGAACAATAAAAACCTTATGAATTAATAAAAATAAAAAACGATAAAAGCGATAGTTTGAATATTTATATTCTCCCGCCCGGTAAACACATTTCGCTGTAAGACTCAAGTCGGCGGTTAAAACATTTCAAACTCTCGCTTTTGAGAACTTTAAAAATTAACAAATGATTTTTAAATTTAAATTCACTAAATAATTAAAATGAAACAATATGTGATGCTCTATAGTGAGAATGTTCCTCCGATTGGCGCAAGAGACATATTTTTTTGTGTTGGCATATTTATAGAAAAAATGAAGTGACCAGGTGCTAATAAACAGGTGCGCAGAAGAGACATAGGTTGAAACAGTTTGTCGATTTCAAAGTCAAAGAAAAATAAAATAAGAATAGAAAAGTTGAGCAGGGCAGAGTTTGGGTGCACATGCTCTCTAAGAGATTCAATCAGAAGGCGATTGCGCTGAGATAATCATCGCTCCTCTACGACTGTATTTATATATTACCGTCGGGAGATAAAAGTCGAACAAGTCACGTAGGCAGACTGACAGAAAGTACAAAAAGTCACGTAGGCCTTATTTTCTACGTAAGAATGATGCAACTGAGCCCCGTGGGAAACAAACATCACGGATAACAGGAACAAAACTTCTGTGAGAGAGAAAATACAATGGAAATCAGTTTCCAAGACCACCAATTGGCCATTTTTTCTTTACACTTGTTTGATAAGAATACTAGATCCACTGGATTCTCCGAGTTCCCATGGATTTCACGTGAATTGTGGAAGTCTTCCGACAAGCGAAAAATAACGGACTCTGGCATTTTCCCCGAAGGCCAAAGGCAATTTTTCAAAGGAAGGGAGCTTTGGTTGTTGTCTAAACATTGGACCCTGCGTCTTCGCTTAGCTGTTTGTCTGTCTCTCGCCCTTCTCTCAACATCCCCAGTTCTGATTCACGTGGAAGGGAACAGTTCAAACATCATTTGCTTCGTGGGCATTTATGGCTCAAAATAGGCAAAAGCAGGAAAAAATAAAGACAGCTGTTGACATTTTGCTTATCGTGTTTGTTTTCTATTCAGTGACTGTTTCTCCTTGGGCTATTTCTCAATACTGCTGATTTGAAGAAAACAGGCAAACAAGTTTTACTGGCAGAAAGTTTTCTTGCAACTTCCTGCATCTCAAGGCAAAATAGATTTAGTGTCTTAAAGGCTTTGTCGCACTGCGAAAAGCACATGGTAAATAGACGAAATGGATACGCATATGAATTTCCTCTTCGTTGCAATTGTTTGTGAGAAATGAAAGGGAAGTAGGGCAGCAAGAAAGATCAATTCAAAGTGAGTTTGGGAGAACGAGGTGGGAAGATTTGCCAAAATGGGAACTGAAATGGCGGAATAGAAAGCCAATCGACAAGAGAGAGAGAAAGAGAGAGAGATAATTCTCTCATTTGTGACCTACTATTGTTCGTTTCCTACCAGTACACTCCACTTCCCCGTCCGGTTCCGTCTGTCACTAACCAGTAAATCAGCGCCAGCCGGATCAAAGTGTGGGTTTACATGTATCATATAAACTGTCGCTTCGATGACAAAGGCGACCTTCCCGCTCATTACAGCGCCCACCGACGACTCACACCACTACCAACGGCCTACATTCTAAGCACTTTTTATTTAAATTTTAGCTTTTATCTTAATAAAACTCTTTAAATAAAGTTGGTAACTATTTCTTCAGTTATTTCACCTTGGAAGATGTCCGTCAGGGTCATTCTTCCACTGTTGCTCCTTGTGGTGCCCTCAGCAGCCATCGAGTGCTACTCGGTTAGTTATTCAATTTGATCTTTACAACAAAAACACAACTTACGGTGTTAAGTACGTTAAGTGAAACTTTTGCAGTGTAAAAGTGATTTGGACTAAAAGGGCAATAGGCCGTATTTCCACAATGCACTTTACGCCAAACTAAGAGTTGTTTTTGTTTAGGGGTTGAAGTTGATATCCGGACAGGCTATAGGAGAGGCCACCATTCAATGTCCCAACAGTGGTTCCATGTGCTACAACATGAGTGCCAGTGCGGCCGTGGTGCTGGATGTCGTCAAGGCGGGATGCTCTCTTTGGAGATGTATGGTAAGTAAAACGTTCTGATTCTCCCTGCATCTGTCTCTTTTTGTATGCATGTTTTATAATAAATTAAACAATCTTTTCCTCTGAGCCGCAGATTATAAAGTAGTTGAGACCACAGGCGTAGGGCTTATCAAGTTCATTGGTCAGTGTTCAGTGTTCACGAAAGTTTTTGTAAAAAGAAAAAATGCCAACAGATCGGAAAATCAGTCTAATGTCTAGCCACGAAAGAGCAGGAGGGTCCGAATCAGCCATATATAAAGAAAGAGAGAAAAATAAAACAAGAGATAGAAGCAGAAATATTGATGACAATAAAACATTTCAGTTGGCCCGTGATCGCTGCATCTCCACAACATTCCAGAACGTCCCAATCAGCCTGTGTTGCTGTTCCACTGACCGTTGCAATGTGGGAGAGAACATTGGAATGAAGTGAGTATATCCAATCCTTTTGTAATCTGAGCTGTTTAGACAAGTGGGTGGTTGGAACGCAATGCCTGAACACGAGGAGAAACTGACAAAGGAGGAGGTTGCCCAGAGGTTCGCCTCAATGGAAGTGGACGACGATCTCCCAGCGACTTCTTCAAGGGGAAACAGACATCAAACTGGAGGATCCACGGGGGCACATTCGACAAGGACGAGTCCCACGGAACACGCGAAAGAACAAAGCCACGCGGGAACTTCTGAGAGACACACAGGAAGTCAATCGACAAGAACGAATCCTACAGAGCAGACGGCCAACGACACAACTGGAGAGGTAGACATCCCGTTATAAATAAATTAGATGAATGTGTTCTATTTCTAACTTTCAGATTAATTCCCAACCCCCCAATCGAAACAAAGATTCGAAACAAATAATTTATTATTATCACAATAATAATAATAATAACTCCGTATAGAATTAACGTGTACATAATATTAACACACATGGACGATTGAGTGAATCGTTTGGAGCACATAAGCAAACCGGTTTTTGCAAATTAAAACAATTTGAACAACAAAACAAAAATACACAACACCTCAGCCACGGGAATTTTGATCAAAGTGAAAATGAACTCAATAATACAGATTAACTACGAGAAATTGGAGGAGGGCGGGTTGTACTTGGCGCCCTTTTTGCCCCTGAGCGAGGGGATCCTCGTTGGGCGCTCGGAGTCACACTCGCTGGCCCTCGACGGCGGACGGGAGTCCAGCAGGGAACTGCGACTGGCAGTCAGGGAGGAGCGGGGAATACGAGATTCTGGAAACAGCGCAGTTTTGAAACAAACGAGCCAAGGCTTACCTGGCATACTGAGATCGCTGGGAGCTCTCTCGTGGCGGTGGGGAAACATGGGCAGACTGCGTTCCGTCTTCTCCCTGATCTTCATGATTGGTCCGGGTGTGCCCTGAATCCTTGGTTCAACTGGTTCATTTCTACCGTAACCCACCGTTGATGGTACTTTCGCGTGTCTTCCCTTGGTGAATGCCCGCATCGTATCGATGGCATGAGCGGGGGCCACGTCCTTGTAGAGGAGGTTGATGTTCAGACGGCCCTTGGCTCGGCACGGGTCGTGCTTTCCAAGGAACTCGTCCAGCGCCTCCCAGCCACCACCGACCCTCACCATGACCGTCGATCGAAGGATGCGGACCATCCTCTTGATCTGGGTATCACCGAACTGAAAAATAAGGCTTGGTTAAAGAAATCGAGGGAATGTTAAAAGCCAACCGAGTCATGCGTACCTTGTAGTGATTGTCGGAGATCTTCTCAATCTTGTAGGTCTGGCAACAGCTGCAAGTGCCCCTCTGCTTCTCAATCTCCACGTTGATCTTCTCGCTGTCCGTCACGGGCTCCTTGTTCCTCTGAAACGAACCCATTCTCGGCCATCAACTGATTCTAAGCCAGTGCACTTTGTTCCTCCGTCCTTCGATCCCAAATGAGGTAGATAATAAAAGAGAACATAGCCAGAATGATGAGAACATCCTCAGCCGTTGGTTCATCCATAGGCGCAAAATGGCAATGCCCTTCCCGGGGAAGAGGATAAACACAGAAATGGCACTTCGCCCGCGCTCAAACAAATAAAAGTTCTTACGTTGGCAATGTCGAAGCGAAGGGCGTTGATGAAGTCCTTCGAGTTGACCATTCCGTCGCCCTTGTCGAAGAGATCGGCCACTTTGTCCATCTCCAGACGAGAAGTGGGGAATTCTGAAGGTTGATTAATGAAGGGGTTCTCACGAGAAACATACTGCTGGCGATGATGGCGTCGATGAATACATTCCTTGGCACATTTCCGGTGTGGCTTCTGTCGATACGACGGAAAAGGTCCGAGACCCTGGCTTTTCCGTGGTCGTTCCACTCCACGTATCGTTCCTTCCAGTCCTCCCATCTCCACCCCTCCAGCCTCTTCAGCTCCTCCAGAAGCGCTCGCTGGTTCTCCAAGGCACTGTGGTAGCCGAGGGAGTCCAACCACAGCTGCTTCCACTCGGAGGACAGTTGGTCGCCACGCAGATCTCTGAAATTGACGCGTTTCTCCAAGCTTAGAAACAATCCCACCTGACTCCCTTCCTGGCCGACTTGACGGCATTGTCGACGTCGGTCTGTCGCTCCCTGAGCTCAAAGTCCAAGTGTTCGTATTCCTTCTCCATCGTCTCCAGCTGAAATTGATATATACTTCCATTTCGCTCGTAAATGCTACCGTGTCCAGGTCGTTGGCTGCCGGCTGTGCCGTCATCTTCGAGAGTTCCTCTCTCTTGGCCACAATGAAGTCGTGCAGGTCCTTCAGATGACCGTCCCTCTCAGCCTCCTTCTGCTCCTCTTCCAACAGCATGAACTCCCTGTCGGAGCATTTCTCCTCAACCTCCTAAAGCCACAATTGCCCTATTTGTACGGAGTGACCCACCCTCCATCTGCCGTCGACCACTCGGATCCAGTGCTTCAAAGCCTGTTCCGCACGAGGATGGCACTTGCTGGCCAGCTCGCGACCCTTCGCCAGACAGTCGTTCTTCCTCTGTCTCTCTGCGTCCAATTCCCTCTTCACGTCGTTAACAGTCTCCAACGCAACGGAAATGTCCTTCACGGGTTCCTAAATATTCTCTAATTACAGTTTCCCTTCATTAGCTACCTTCAGTCGCTGTTCCACTGCAGCCAGCCATTCCAGCATCGCGTGAGCCTTCGAGTCGAACTCCACTGCTTCATTCTCGGCCTCAGCCAGGGTCTTGGCGTGATCCTTGGCCGAGTCCTCCACCTTCTGCCACTTCTTTCTCAGCCTCTCCGCGTCGTCCTTCACCGACTCGCTCTCATCGACGCCCTTGTTGGTCATCTCCTCGGCCTAAAGCATCAGTTGATTCCCCTTAGATAATCCCTTCCCTACCTTCTTGAGGACTGTGTTCACTCCCTTCTTCTTGGCGCTCCTCTCCGCATTCCTCTGATGTTCCTCCTCCTTCAGTTCCCTCACAGTGTCCACATCTCCAAAGACCTTGGGATAGTCCTCCGTCTCGGTGCAGTGCAGTTCCAAGTCGATCCAATCCTCCAGCTCCTTCATGGCCTCATCGAAGGCTCCTCCCTCCAACACTGCCTGTTCCGCCTTGTGTTGTCTATCCACGCACTGCTTCAGGGCCGTCGACCACCGCTTGACCATGTCGTTGTTCTTGGCGTTGATTACCTTCGCCTCGGCCTTGTGGCTGTGCTCGGCAAGATGCACTCCTCTTTTCTTGGTGATCTCGAACTGAGGCTGAACCTCCGTCATCTGCCTCTGGAGCTCCTTGATCTCGTTCAGATGCTCCCTCAGTCGGTCGACGTTGCTGGTCGCCGGTGGATCTTCAGCCAGCTTCTGTTCCACAGCCACGAGACACTCGTCCACAGCCTCCACTCCGTTCAGCCACACACGAGCCTCATCCATAGCAGACACCAATTGCTAAAATTCCATTTGACTGACACCTCTCATGAACACCACCTTGGTGCGTTCGTTGGTCCTGGAGACGACCTTCTCGAAGCGATGCTTTAATGAGACGAGGCCGTTCTTGATTGGGATCGAGTCCTTCTTCTCGCAGTAGCACTGCATCCTTCGTCCGGCCGCTTGCTGTTCCGCCATCAGCTGCTTCCTCTCAGCCACCTCCGTTTTCCACTCTTCCAGTTCTTCGTGTTGCTTCTCAGCCAAATCCAGAATGTGGCTAACAGGGCGCTGAAAAAAAGGATTCATCACGAAGAGCCAGTTTTCCCACCAGGTTTGTCATGTTGGTCTCGGCGACCGTGAGCCAATCGGCTGTGGCCTTCATAGAGTCGTCCAAGAGGATGGCCTCCTGGAGAGCCAGCTGTAGCTTCTTCTCTCTGTCCATGCACAATTCCTGAACACCGTATAATAATGACGTACAAAGAGATCCAACCTTGACTTTGTTCCACTTGGTCTTCATCTGGATGTGGTTTCGTCCGATCCAAGACTCCTGGTCGTTTCCATGTTCCAAGAGGTACCGTCCAGTCTCCCTCAAATAGTCCTCCAGCGCCGAAGAATTCTGCTCGATCTGAATACCTCTATAGTAAAAGGAGACTACCGTAACCCCACCTCAGCCCTGAGCACCCTAAAGTCATCCAGCTGCGTTTGGGCAGTCTCCGGAAGACCTCCCGTGGGTCGAGTTGTTGCCAGCTGCTGTTCCACGTCTTCTAGCCAGCTGAGCCATCGTTCCAGTTCTCCGCCGACCGATTCTGCCTCAGACTTGGCCTAAATGTCCCCAGATGACTATGAATCATGGCAAAGACCAACCTGATCCAGTTTCCTGCCAATGTCCTCGATGTCGTTGTTCAGAAGCCTCCACTTGGAGTTCATCTCTTCGACCGTCGCCGCAGCATCAGAGTTAGCCTCGTCCTTCAGCAGTCTCGCAGCCGCCGCGTTCAACGTATCCACACTGAATTCACAGCAATAACGTAGCCAATAAGTTGTGTTACGACTTGCAAACACGGCCAAGATAAGGCAGCTGTTTCCGCCATTCGCAATACTCACCTGGGTCTGTGGGCGTCCACGTCGTTCCGGAGAACGGCCAGTTTGCAGATCTGGATCTCCACGTTGCGAAGGTTGCGGGGAGAGGTGGAGTTTCCGAGGTCAGCGACAGTGGCTCTGGAGCGGTCGATCCAGTCGACCAGCTGGTTGGTGGCGTCAGAGAGACGGCCCATCTGCAGCAGCGTCATCTCAACCTGAAATCAACTCATTCACAGTGCATTCCAATGAAAACCCACCTTGTACTCTCTGTCGGCCATGGCGCCGTACAACTTGGCCCATCTGGCATTGAGCTCGCTAATTGGCTGTCGGACAACGGCCGCATGAGCCGTGGAGGCTCCCTCTGCCAGCTGGGCGGCCGTCTGAGCCAGTTTCTCCTTCAACACTCCGTGCTGATCTACTTCGTCCTTGAATCGACGGAGGTCCTCCAGATGGGCGGGGATCTCATCAACCTGAAAGTAAACGATCCATCTGGAATCTTGAGCTAACTCCCTACCTTCAGCTGATCGGCTGGGGGCAGAGAGGCCAGGGTCTTTTCGGCTCCGTCGAGCCAAGCAAGCATCATTCCGAGGTCTCCGTGGAAGGCCATTGCGTCCTCCATAGCCTCTACCAAATCCCTGAAAAGGAGGCTATAAGGAGATATAGAGGTAAACGATACTTGTTCTTTTCGGCGAAGAGAGTGGTGATGGTCGACCATCCGTTCTGAACGGCGTCCACTTGCGTCCTGACAACCTCCTGTTCTTCCGGTGGGATCACAGCCGACAACGTCTCTCCAGCCTGCAGAATTCAGATTATAGACAACCGATGTCTTGATGATTTACCTGTCGCAGGGCGGCTATTCTGGGTCCGGCGTTGTTCATCTCATTGGCCACCTCTGCCAGAGTGGCCTGTTGCAGCTGCAGTTGTTGTGGCTGTCCCGTGGCTGGCTCCACCGATTCCAGGCGGTAACGCAGGTTGTCAACCTAAGAAACGAAATTAAATCACTTCGCTCTCTAGACTTACTGCCTTCTGGCACTCGTCCAATTCGCTCCAGAAGAACTTGGCTTTGCCGAGGACGTCGGCCAGGAAGTCTCCACGGATGGCGGCCTCCTGCTCGATGTCGCCCCAGAGCTTCTCCAGTCTGTCCAGCTTTCCAATCACGTCCTGAGCGCCAATGTCTCCTGAAAACGTCACTTTTAAAACTTTTCTAGTGCTTTCCTACCGGAGGGTGCATTTGCCAGAAGAGAAGCCGCATCGTCCCTGAGGGCGGCGTACTGGGTCCTCTTGCTCTGCAGTTCCTCCAGAATGGCTGCATTCTCCGCCAGCCTTCCTTCCAAAACGACAGGGTCCGCAGAGACTGTGACGGTGTTCTCCCTCAGTCTGTCAGCCGCTCCTTCCAGATTCTGGACCAGCTTGCTCAGCCTCTCCTCGAAGACGCTGGTGGTGTCCATAACGCTGTCGATGCCTTGTCCCCTCGCTCTGACGGCGTCTCCCAGTTCCTTGTACCTGGCGACCAGTTCATCCGCGAGTTCCCTCAGCTTCTCGCCCTCCTTCTCACTGCACACATCCATCATTCCCTTCACATCCAGGTCGAAGTGGTCTACGATGGGTTTGTAGGCCACGATGGCTGCCATCAGTTCCGAGTTGTGTTGGTTCATCCTCTGAAGCTCCGGCTGGGTGGTCGTTGTATTCACATCGGGGGCACTGCGCAGTTGGTCGTCCAGGGCATCCAGCCAACTGGAGAGCTCCTCGAATTCCAGGGTGAGCTGTTCGGCCAGAACCTTTGCTCTCTCCAGATGCTCCGTCCTCTCCATGCACAGACTGGAGACCTCATCAACGAGTTCCCTCGCGTGGTCGCACTTTTCGTTCATTCCGGCTACGGCCTGGTCGTCCGGAGAGTCCGTCCTGATCTGCCTAACCAGCTTCTTCGCCTCATTCACCATGTCTCTCAGCTTAGCCTTGTTCAGAGCCACGTCCTCGTTCATCAGCTTCTGGTTCTTCAGCTGCATTCCCAGGAACCCTGGGTCGATCGATGGAGGGTCGGCTGTGAGCAGTCGCTCCCTCGCGTCAGCCAGCCACTCGACTGTGAATTCCAGGTCGTCCATAACTGCTCGCGACTGTCTCTCGGTGACGTCCAGTCGCTCGGCTCGGCGGGAGACCTTGTCTGCGATCTGGTTGACCCGTCTGTTCATTTCCACGGTGTTCTGGTAGAGTTCCTCGGCTCGTTCTGGACTGCTCAGTGCCTGCAGCTGATTGGAGACAGCCACCAGCTCTTCAACCTCGGGCCTCCAGTTCTGGATGTCATCCTCCAATGTGAACACGAGCTAAATAGGGGAAGTCACTCAGAAGAGGAAGGAGCAAACCTGAGCCTGAGTGGAGATATCGGCCTCATCAATGTGAAGAAGGTCTTCCTCCACTGCCTCAACCCACTGCATCACCACGTCGAATCCTTCGTGGAAACGCTCCGACAGAGGAATCGCCTTCGACAACAGCGCCAGTTTCTCATCTGCCACCGCCATCATGTCGACGTATCTGAAAGTTCCGTTTACAGAAGAAAACAGGCAATAGTCTACCTCATTTTCAGAGTCTCCACTCGGTTCTGGAGAGCAATGGCTTCGTCCGTGGTCGTCTGCTTGGACAGCATCTTGCCCACGGCCACCACATTGGAGACAAGGGCGTCGTGTTCGGTGACGGCTTGAGCCAAATCCTGTAACTGTGCCTATTAAAAAATCAGCGAGGATTGCAACCGTGAGGATGTTGCTCTGCTCCAGGAGATCGTCAGGCTCGATGGCCAGTTCGTCCATGTCCAAAAGACGGGATTCCATCTCAGAGAGCCACTCTGCCAGAGTATTTGTGTCCTAAAATAAACTCAATACAACAACCAAATAGAAAGCCTACCTGTTCAAAGTCATCGACTTGCACGGCCACGTCGGCCAGAATGTCCCTGATCTTATGGACCCTTGCTGCCAGACTGTCGTAGCTGTTGCCGAGCTGATTGGCCTGTACCTCCAATTCCTCGGCGTCTCTTACGCTCACCAGGGCACAGAGGATAGGCACCAACTAAATGAGATTACTGTGGCATTTGAATGAGCCTACCGAATCCATGGTGGCCACGTCGTCTGCCTTCTGGTCGATTTCCTCCTCGAGAGCCTTCTGGGCGGCCAACTGCTCCTCCATCTTGGCACTGTCAGTGGCGATGTTAGACAGACCCTGCACCCGCTTTTCCGTCTAAAAAATAAAAATGCTTATGCCCCCCTTGTTAATGCACCTTTCCAATCCAGGCGGTCAGAGGAACCATAATCTCGGAGAGTCGTTCAGCCAAGTCGATGACCTCCATGAGTCGTCCCTGCTTCTCCTGAGCCTCTCTCAACAACCGCTGATATCTCGTCCAAACGCCGTTCGCCTTCTCCTTCAAAGCGCTCTTTTCAGCCTCGGTGGGCGCCATCTCTGCCAGTTTGTCGATGAGTGTGTTGAATCCGGTGAAGCTGAAATTTCCATGTTATTCGGTTATCCTAGTTCATTCTACCTGGCCTCCTTGTCTTCGATGTGCTTCATCATCAGATGGTAGGTCGCCAGTTGGAGCTTGGCTGCCTTCGCGTCGACCGAGGGTTTGTCCTGGTTCTCCAGAAGCTCCTCCGTGTCTTCGAGCCAGTTAAGCAGGGATTTGTACGCGTCTTCGTATCTGCAAATCCCGGATTACTGTATAGATTGGAGAAAGCCATTGACATCATTAAACATAGAACTCAAATCACATCCCCCATTTTCACTAGTTTCATTGCAACCGGCTGGCAGGAACACCCACCTTCCCAGCTGCTGTGCTGCTGTGTCCACGTGCATTTCCCTGTCCGCCAGGGCATTCGAGACAGCCGACCAGGCGCCAGTGACCCTCTGGAGCGCATCATCCTGAACTCTTTGTGTACACGGGAATCAAAGCAGCCAAGTACCAATTCAGCCGTGTTGGCGTCTCCTCCGGCCGCCTTGATCATCACCTTGCATTCTGATGAGAAAGCATCCACCTGGGGATTGAATTAGAATGGAGGATAGGGGACAAACCTTCTCTCCGAGGGGTTTCACCGTCTCTTTCAGTTGTTTCAGATCCGTGGATTGCTTCTTCAGATCGGAAACCTCGAGGGGAGCTGTCAGGACACCGCTATTGAGTAGACCAGACAGCTCGGCCGTCAACTCATCGGATTCCCTGAAATTCGGGTTTTATGAAATCAAAACCGAAAGTAAAATGAATCAAACATCGAAAAGTTAAATTTCCACTTACTTCTCGAATTCGCCGATTTCGTCCGTTATTTGGTCGATCCTTTTCTCCCTCTGTTCCAGCTTCTTCTGACATCTCGTGAGGAGCTGAAATGATAAAAAATATCTTATTTCTCTCATATTCTCACTCTCTCTCTTAGTAGCCCCGTACCTCGTGATAAATTATGGGTAATAAGAGTACAGATGCAGATGAAAGACAGCTGGAGTGATTCATCCCCGGGGGATCCCCCGTGGTAATCAGCCGTCGCGCGTGGTTCGAGTGGCTGCGGTGGCTATTTACATACAGAGACTGCGGATATCACAGCTCGATCGGTGTAACCTCTCGAGATGATACAAGCGCGGGGTGACAGCCGGCTGTCTCCAATGGGTTATGGCTCCTCTGACTCAGGTTGATAACAACGCGCTCTGCCAGCCATTTCCGCTGACCGCCGAGAGTCACATAACGTCGGGAGGCGGACGTTCTTGAAGGGACAGTTGTTATGCGGCGGACAAAAACAGCGGCAGTTCTTTGAATTATCGCCTTCTCGCGGCACGGGGATGAAATATTGCAGAGACAGTGCAAAAAGACAAATAACAGCGAAACACGTAGAGCGGCAGTGGGAGAACCAATTGAGAAAATCGTTGTGACAGAGCTGTCCCATGCGAGAAACTTGCCCGACAACGTTCTTTCAGCTGCCATAAAGCCATAAACGGCCGCATTATTACCGTAAAATCATTATGCCTATCGTATTGTCAGCCGCATCTATCCCCATCTGCGTATCTGTTCGTGCCACCCACCTTCTCAGCGTTGTCAATGCCGCTCCTGGTGGTCTCCCAGTGAGGTCTGCTGATGATTCCCTCCTCCAGCGCCGTTCCCAAAGCCGTCCTGGCGTCGTCGAGTGCCTTCTGCTGCGCGTCGATGTCCTTCATCAGAATGACGACCTCTTCCTTCTGTTTCTCCAACTCTCCCTTGCTGAAGGCGGGGTTCTCCAAGTCGTTGATTTCCTAAAGATATTGTGTTTTAACCAAACCAATGGATTCTCACCGTATGGAGGGCGTTGGCTTCATTGGTGGCTCGAGAGGCGAGGTCTTGGACACGGCCGGCTGCCTCCTGTCGTTCAGAAAGGCGCTGGGCCTGGTCATTCAGATGGGACAGGATGGCGTCGAAGCGCTCAGCCACCACGGGCACCTCTTCTTGCAAATCGGTGGTTTCAGATCCAGCCTGAAAGACTAATGTAACATTTCAAGAGGAAGAATCTGACCTCCTTCAACTCTGCGAGGCAGTTGTTGATGTCGCGTTGTTTGCGATTCCAGAAATCTGCCACTTCGGATGCTCCTGAAACACTCTTTTGACCCTCTAAATAGGAGAAACTCACGTGCGATGACTCTTTCCTTATTCGCGTTGTCGTCATTCTTGGCCGCCTTCTCCTGATTCATCGCAAAGTCCTTGGATTCAGATAGAGCCCTCTCAAGCCTTGTCCTCAGATCAGCCTTCTTCTTCGAGACGCCCGCAGCGACCTTGGCTTTCCTCGACACAGCCTTGCAGTCGTCTAACAGATTCTCAGCCTTCCTCTTCAACTTGTTCGCGTCGGGACCCGGTGCAACGAGTTCGATTCTGTCGACCAGACCTTTAAACATAAAGTTAGGTACCGTATACCAGCGGGTGTTACCTGACAAAGACTCAGCATCTGTCATTCGCCTGGCCAGCACGTTGTCAACGGCCTGGAGGGCGTGGAGAACGGCGTCACCATCTTCGCTGGAGACAACTGATTCTATCTCCTTCTCGTCATCGCGCAGCCTTCCACTCAGCGACTTTTCCGCGTCGTTGAACTGCCTGATGAGGTCATCCGCCTGAATAACAAAATTACACAGAAATTCTCTGAGAAGCGTACCTTTTCTACGGCACTCCTTCTGTCCTTGATGATAGCCAGGAGGGGATTCCAGGTCTTGGTCAATTCGTCGCACTTGGCCTTTAGTTCTGGGTCGTGTTTCTTCTTCAGCTGTTTGGCCACAAGAGACTTGACCACGGGCACCTCGCCCTCCTTGCTCAGGAGGTTGTTGTAGAGCGTGTTGGCTGCCGTCAGCTGCTCGGCCAGTTTCGCAGAATCCGCCACAATCGGAGGGAACTGCAATGGCGGGATTAGATTCGCATGGATATAGGCCAGATGCCTGGATCTTGATAGCGGGTGCGACATAACCCCAAAGTGACAGAAACCAACCTGTTGGACTTCGGCTCCTGCGCCACGGACCGCATCGAGTAGGATGTTCAGTTGATCATCCACGGCGGCTCCCTCATTCAAGGCAGTCAGAGCGGCGGTCTTCGTAGCGTCGATCTTCTGACCCAACTGAAGTGAATCAACGTGTTCTAGAATAAAATGCACACTGTACCTCTCCTACCTTCCTCCTCGTCTTCTCCACCTGTTCCTCTATCTCGTCCTTGTTCGTGGGGTCAATGTCCAGCTCCTCCGTCTGACGCAGCTTCTCTTCCAATCGTTTCACAATGTCGCCGAGGTCTTTGTGTCGTTGCTTCAGATCATCGATGGCCTGAAATGGAACAAATATCTCGAAAAACTGTCATAAGATAATTGTATTTGATTAAAAAGTGCAAAATGAAAATGATCGAACAAAACACACATTGAGCTGTTTCTCGATCTCTCCACTGGGCAGATTGGCGGCATTATCCAACGAGGATTCGATCTCTCCCAATTGTGTCCTATAATAAATAGTAATTACAAGGGCGTCCATCTATTCCTACTTGATGTCCTTCTGGAGCTTCTTCAAGTCCTGGCTCAGTACGTCAGCCTTCTTAACGGCAGTCTCCTTGCACAAAAGGCCGTCGTCAAAGGACCTCCATCGTCGATTCAGCGTTGAAATCTACACAGGTTCAAAATTAGTGGTAGTCTCCAGTGCCTACCCTCTTGAAGAGAGGGTCGTTCTCATCCTGTCCTCCGGTCAGCTGCTTCACTTCTTCCAACAAACTCTCCAGGGCAGCCTTCTCAGCGTCAGTCTCCGATTTCATGATCTAAAAATCATTATACAAACGAATCCTGCCAATCTACCTGTATCTGAGCAATCTGTGACCTGGCCACAGCGGCCTCCGTCGAGGGGGCTCCCAAGGCGTCGACCATTCTTTCCTTGCCCGACAGCCACTTTTCCAATTGCCCACATCCATCCAACAACTGAGCCACTTTCTTGTTTCTCTGCACCATGGCTGAAAATATACGGAATTAGTGACGAAGGAGTTTCCGTACCTTCCAGCTGATCCTGCATAGCATTCCATTCCGCTTCAACCAGTTCCGTGTCCTTTGCCAGATCAGCCGCCTCTTCACGGAGACTGGCCCTTCGGGCCAATTCGCGAGATTTCAGAAGCAGCTACAAACAAAAATAAGGCCACTTCATGGATCAGGCCTACTTCCTCAACTCCTCGTCGTTCCTGACGCGCTCCCTTCTCCAATCGTTCAATCTGCCCAGAGACGTTCTGTAACTCGTCCTTGGTCGAAGGAGTTCCCAGGTTTTCCTACAAAACATATGTCACGTGCTCTCAAACCAAACGCACAATGGTGTTCTTCTGTCCGTCAATCCACTCGAGCATGTCCTTCTTGGCATCCGCCACTTCGGCCGCCTTCTGCTCGTTCTGGTTGATCTTATCCAGCCTATTCCTCAGGAGATCCGCTTGTCCGTTCAGCCTCGTCATCAGATCGATCAGATGCCTGGGCACGGAACTCATTCGGTTGCCCGCTCCTGCTCCTTCGGCGCCCTGCAGCTGTGTCACAGCCGATTCCAGTTCTTCCATCAGCGCCAGGCCTTAAACATATATGAGTTCATTTGCATAACTAATAAGTACCGTCTCTGTGCTTGTCAGAGAGACTGTTGCAAGCAGTTCGTTGATCGCCCAGCTTGCTCAGGTCGATGGAGACGGGGCCAAGCTCCAGAAGTTCACCGTCAAAGGCGCCAAGCCACTCGGCAGCACTGAAAAGTCTGGTTTAAGCTAGAGAGGATGTATTACTTCTGTCGCAGCTCCAAAACATGTCTGTCCAACTCGGCCGATTCGTTGCTCTTGTCTCTCTTCGTCTGCAGATCGTTTCTGATGTCCTTGATCTTCCGGTGGAAGTCTCCAATAGTCTTGTCCATTTGATCCATTCCCTTGGTGTTCGGGATATTCTTCAGCATACTCGCCGTGGAGCAGAGTTCATCCAGCTGATGCTCCAATCCAGCCAACTCCTGTTCGCAGTCGTCGAGACGGGAGGTTTCCCTCGGAGCCGTGTTCTTCACCGTGGATGAAAGAAGGTCGCAGGATCTAGCGAGGTTCTCTGCGCCCATGGAGAAGGCCTGTTCACCAGCCAAAGCGTCATTCACGTTGTCACGGAGACCCTGAAAACATTCATCAGCCATTCCCACCTATTCAAACCCCACCTTCAACATCATCGAGCTCTTGTTCATCTTCTGCTTCGCTTCCGCCAGATTCTGTTGCATTGGAACTTCAGAAGATCCTCCGGCCACCAGACGGGCGGCCTCATTCTCCAGCTGTCCGAGGACCACTTGGCGACTCTCCAACTCCGACTGTGACTGCTGACAATCACGTTTCTAAAACCATTCACGTTCATTTTGATTTGATCCGACTCACCAATTCCTGCAGTTTCTGCTCTTCTAGCGGCAGATCCACCGCTCCGGAGACCTTCTTTTCAAATTCAGAGGCCCACTCGGTGAGGGAAGCGGCTGCCTCGCGGACACCTTCGTTCTCAGCCAGTTCCACGTTGGCGTTGTTCATTCTCTGCTGAAGACGATCCAACAGAGCCGCTTGTCTCTTCTTCCGGTTGGCAATCTCTGCCTGCCTCTGGTCCTTGAAATCATCGGTCACTCCGGACCCCTCCAGATGGGTGAGGAAGCGGAGGGTCGCCTGCTCCGACTGATCCACGCGGTCGTCGATGTCACGAGCCTGAAAAGAAACATTGGTAATTATCTAGCTGAAATTAGTTAGATGTGTCTCTTCCTCGTTCACCGTACCTTGCCCTGGAGAGCCTCGATGTTCTGAATCTTCGCCTCGGCCGACATTCCTCTGCTCTCATCAAAGTCAGCCAGGTTGTTCTCCACCTGCTCCAAGTACTCGTTTAATTTCCTGAAATCCTCCGGTTCAATCTCTCTCCTTCTCACAAAACCTGTTCTTCTCATCCACGTCTCCTGAGAGCACCTTCAGTCTGTTCTGGAACTGCAGCAACTCTTGGCACTGCTTCAACAAGGCGTCGTAATCATCCTAAATTCATAAATACTCTATTTCTCCCAGTAATTCCACCTGCACTCTGACCAGAGTGGCGTTAACGTCATCCGAGTTCAGAGTCCTCGGTGTTCCTACGGGCGACTCCTCGTAGAGCATGTCTATCTCGTGTTCGATCTTCCTCACAACCGTTCCAATCTCCTTCAGCCGCCCCTCTCCCGCCTGAACTTTCTCCAGAAGAGACAGAGCCTCTCGATGAGCCTAAAGTTTTATATATGAAGCAACATTTGCATAAACCACCTCTGGGAAGGAATTTGCCGATTTGGCCTTGATAGATCCAGCCGAGCGGGTACAATCCGTGATCCAGGACTGGGTAGAACTGGCACCCGTTGAGAACTCCATCAAAAGTACCGTAATCACGTTCAATCTAAAAAAAATCGTATTGTTGGAGAGAGGAGGGCGTAGTTACCGTCCATAGACTCCTTCGACAGTTCTAACGACGTTATCGTAGTTCTCAGCCAGCTGATGTCTGGCCTCTCTCAGCTGAGAGTACTGTTCCGGCGGGAGGGTGTCAGCCGAAGAGCGACAGAGGGCGTCCACCTCGTCCAGCCGCATTTTCACGCTGTCTCGCCACGTGTCCAGGGACTCCTTGAGGTTCTAAATACACGATTATTAGAGTCAGTCGGGTGCTTCACCTGGATGTTATTGGTGGCCTGGGAGGCGGATTCAGGAGTGAGACTGACTGAGAAACACTCGGTGAAGACGGAAGATTTGAACTGGTCCAGATCGGAGAGCATGGAAGTGAGGGCCAAATGACGATGACCGGCCTCTTCAACTGCCTCATCCTGAAACAAACAGATACAATATTTTGATCCATAGTGACTGTATTAACACTGCAGAAAGGGATGCTTTGTTTG
Source organism: Oscheius sp. G VE-2021 (assembly GCA_022343465.1). Lineage (NCBI taxonomy): Eukaryota > Metazoa > Nematoda > Chromadorea > Rhabditida > Rhabditidae > Oscheius > Oscheius sp. G VE-2021. The sequence goes on from JAJQXH010000025.1 coordinate 1,930,164, forward strand.
ATAGAAACACCACAGCAGCCTAATCTGCATATAAAGTACCAAACTGGGGGAAACCTATAAGAACAAATCGGGAAATTCGCCGTAATATCTTTTCATGAAAAAAACAATGCCACTGACTGCAAACATCTAGAATAACCAGACGCGGTGCGGTCATACACTAAATTGGGGGGTTCGGGTGGGGTCTGCGGACCCCCCACAACCCCGAAAATTTTCCGCGGACCCTCCCCAAAATGGAAGTTTTTGTCCAAAACCTTTGCGGACCCTCCCAAAATCCATAGGAACCTACCTTACCCCCAAAAATTTCGGCCCTGCGGGGCCCCCCGCCAGGTGGAGGCCAATTTATTGTATGGGTGCGGTACATTTCAAGCCAAAACATCTGGTTGCTCATTAATTCTAAGGTTACGGTGGGAACTATCCAGGATAGCATAACTGAAACATCTACTCTAATTCGTTTGCATAATAAATCACACAAGAAACATTTGAGCCTGACAGGCCCACCGTGATCTCAGAATCAAGATAGTTTATTCCCCACACCGCGTCTGGCCAATTGCTAAACCACAACTTCTGATACTTGTCAATTTTTGTAATTTTCTGCAATGTTTCTTACAACCATTTTAGCCACACACCATTTTCAGACATTTCCCTGTTAGCCACACACCTGTTCAGACATTTTGTTTATTTTTATGTATTTATTCAGAATATATTGAGAACTCTTATATATGTTTGGCAGTGATTAAAAGGACTCCACTCGGCTTTGATATCAATGTCATCAATATACATAATTGAGCGAAAGGAATACGGCACCATTTGAACGTAAGTAAGTGAAACGACTATATCACATGGCAGAATTCTAAGTGAGGTGGAAGATCTGAAAATCACAGGAAGGTCTCGCTGAGATGTGGTGAAGGAATGAAGGGAGGGCTAACGGGCCCAGCTGGGGGCGTCCTGTTGGGCGACGTCTCCGCTGAAGGAGGTGTAATCGGCCAGAGGATCCGTCCTCGACGACCTCAGCTCCGACGGCTGTCCCCTCCAATTGACGGTCTTAGTCCACGTCTTGCTCGACGAGTCTCCCTCTTCGGGGCTCTGCACCAAGGGCGAAGGAGTGCTTCCCATCTGCATACCGGCCGATTCAAGGGTGTCGTTCAGGCCTTCCATCAACCTCTTGGCAGCATCTCCACTGATCATCTTCATGTTGACGGCCTTGCTGAGGGACAGTCGACGGTTAGTCTCGGGCAACACCAACTCTCCCGTTTCTACGTCGAGGATTCCGGCCTGGGTAGCGTCTCTGACTGATATCCTTCTGTGGTCCACGGGGCTCTCGATGATCTTCTCTTCTGTGTCGAAACGGGCAGCCTCCAGCCTGGCTAGGAAGTCGTGCTGAAGATCTGCGAGGGCAGCGGGATTAGTCTCCACAAGACTCTTCACACGGTCTCCGGTCGAAGTGACGGACTGCCTCATTCGGACCGACAGACCGGGCTCCTGTTTGTGAGGGGTCAATCGGACAGTGGCGGTGGTCTCTTCTCTGAATTTGGGAACGCTCGTCCTGCTGCCACGGTTTCCCTCGTAGTTCTCGATCTTGAACTTGTAGCCTTCGGCATCGCGGCGCTTAACAGCTTCAGCAACAGCCTGGGCAGCCTGCATGGGAGATTCGATGACAGCGACGAGTCCACTCTTCTGGGCGTCGGTCAGTTTAACCTTGGTGCTTCCGTAGTTGTACTTTCCGTCTTGATCGATCTTGTTCTTAGTCAAAGCTTCCCTGAGAGTGAGGGTCTCGCTAGTATCCATGAAGTGAAGCAGAGAGTCTCCGTCGATGACGTCCCTGTTCACAGCGTCACGGAAAGTGAGGTTCAGTCCGGTCTTCTTATCCCGAATCCTTCCAGAGTTTTCGTCGAAGGCATCGGATGTCAGAACGTAGGAGAGGTTGTTCTCGTCAGATCCCTCCAGAGATTGGACGTTTCCAGTGTCAATGTGTCCCTCCTCAATGGCCTGGGCGATGGTCATCTGCCTGCCAGTGTCGGCATCTGTGAAGAGGTTTGCCCTGACGTCGATGAGTCCTTTGCCGAGTGCCTCGACAAAGTTCATTCTGTCGACTTGGCTCAGTTTCTCTCCAATGTCAGCGGGGATTCTTCCGTCATGGATGGCCTTGGAGATTGGCACAATGCTCTGCCTCGACAGCTGGATCGTCCTGTTCTTCGGGTCTACAATCTTGGCGTCCACGGCTTCGATCAGGTTCAGTTTGCGGTGAGTGCGGAAGTCCTCAACGAAAGGCTTCGTGATGGTGTCGTAGGTGCTTTGGTCGATGACTCCGTGCTGCACGGCATCCTCCAGTTTCAGGTTATCTCCGGTGATGGTGTTGTGGTAGGTCTTGGTCTTCACATCGATCAGTCCTTCGTTCAGAGCAGTGGTCAGAGGCACACGGTGTCCCTTGGTGGGGTCGAACACTCCGTCGCTGGTGATGGCCTGGTAGACAGGCTTCAGGATGTCCAACCACGTGATTTCCTTGGCAGTGAAGGGGTTCCTGACCTTTCCGGATCTGGGGTCGACGATTCCCAGTTCGATAGCCTTGGAGATGGGGATTCTTTCACTGTTCGATGGGTTGATGACTCCCTTGGGCAGAGTGTCCGAGAGGGTTCCATCGACCAGTCCCATGTTGGCAGCCTGAATCATGGGGATGGCGTCACCAGTCTTGGGGTTCCTGTAGGTCAGGGCGCGAATGTCGAGGATTCCGGTCTTGATGGCATCCTCGATGGAGATCTTTTCCAAATTAGCATCCATGACTCCCTTGCTCACAGCGCTGATGATGTCGGAGTGGAAGGCAGAGTAGGTCTTTGTCATCTGCTTTCCCTTCTTATCCACGCGGGCCAGTCCCATCCTCTTGGCGTCCCCCAGTGACATCACTCGGTTGGTCCTCTTGTCGCGGATTCTGTCGATTCCAACGAATTCAGCGTGTGGTTCCAATTCCACCGACTGAACCTGCGACGTGCTCTTCACCTGGGTCTTGGTAGTGGTTGTGAACGGGTCTCCGTGCATTCGGATGATATATTTGGCTCCAGTAGAGGGATCGAAATACTCTCCCTTTTCCACGCCGGCGTCATCTCGGACGACATTCACTTTGACTCGGTTGCCTCCTCCCAGATCGACGTACTCGTGGCGAGCGCCTCCAGCAACCTGGACGGCCTGAGGAACGAAGGGAGTCAGCTGAAGTTTCTGCTCGACGATCTTGTGACCCTGGATGGGTCTAGAAGTAGAAGCAGCACTTCCGATGAGTCCAGAAGAGAGGGCACTAGGGAAACTGGTGGTCTCGTTAGTCTCAAGATTACGGATAAGTCCATGATCGGGGTCAACAATGCGCTGGGAAACGGCCTCCTTGTAGGAGTATTCCACTCCGCTGGCGGGGTCTCTAACAACGACGGAGCTGTGGTCAACGATGTTTTTGTTCAAAGCCTCGTGAAGGGGAAGGCTCTGTCCGTTGTTGTCATAGTGTCCGGTGGCGTAGTCCAGTCTTCCGCTGAGGAGTCCAGAATCCAAGGAGTCTCCAAACTTGGATTTGATGAGTCCTTGGGACTGGGCCGTCTTCAGGTCGTATTCGCGTCCAGTGGCGGTGTCCTTCACGGTTCCAGCGGTAGAATCAACGATGTTGTTGTTGATGGCCTCCAGGAGGTTCAACTCCTTATTGTTCTCCTTGTCGATGACGGTTGTGTCGTAGGGGTTGAAGAGTCCCTTGATGATAGCCTCCTTCAGTGTCATCTGTTTGTGTGTGTCAGGGTTGGTGAAGATTCCATTGTTGGCATCGTACCATCCCAGAGCCAAAGCCTTACCGAGGGTGTTGTCAGACATGGGCAATCCACTCGAGAGAGCCTCCTTCTTTGCAACCTGAGTCCTCGTCTGAACCTTGACGGTGGTGTGAACGGCATCGGCGGCATTGTCGGGTACTCCTCCGGTGGGGTAGATACGGTGTTGTTGGGCAGCCTCGGTGAAGGACATCCTCTTATTATCGGACTTATCCATGTAGTAGCGTCCCTTGCTGTCCACAACTCCCCATTTCTCGGCCTCAGTGAAGCTCATCTCGCGACCAGTGAGTGCATCGCGGACGGAGAGGTCCTCGGGAGCGAGCTTTCCAGTGGCTAGGGCCCTCTCGAGAGTGAGCTGTTCGCCAGTCAGATGATCGACAAGCACTCCCTTGGCAGAGTCGAAGGACCACGACTGCTCGGACTCCTCCACAACCGGTGTTCCCACGGGACGGAAGCTGATGACGGGTCCAGATCCAGCGGGGATTTGGATAGTCTTCGTCTGGTTGTTGCTGTAGGGAACCAGAGGTTCAGCTTCCACCACGATGAGCTTGTCCTCGATCGCCTTCTCAATGCTTCGCCCATTGACTGAGCCATCGGCGGACATGATCTTCTTCTCCAAGGCCTCGCTGACGCTGATCATGCGACCGGAGTGATCCCTGACAGTGATGGTGTCTGTGTCGATGACTCCGACTTCGATTCCCTCGGCGAAGGAGAGGCGTCTGTCCACATTGGGCACACTGATGTTACCGGTGGTGAGATCGACGATGCCCTTCCTCTCAGCCTCGTAGATGTGGTATCCTCTGGCAGGGACCTCGATGGCTCCCTTGCCTCCTGTGATGGCACGGTACATGGAGACTCCTCCGGGTCCACCGACAGCTGAAGTTTCAGTGGTTCTGACGCGCTTCACAGTGGTAACAGATTCTTCCACGTTCTTATCGGGGTAGTACTTAGGGGCCAGCTGTTGCGACGTCTCAGTGACAGCCTCGGTCGTCTTCTCCTCGATTGTAGGACCGACGCCGGCGCTCTTGGCAGGAACAATCCATTCGCTGGAGGGGTCGATGAGTCCCTTGTTCAGGGCGTCGTCGAGGCTCATGTCAATGTCTCCTTGACGGAAGCGCTGCGTGCGGGAGTCGATAAGTCCTTGCTTCATAGCTTCAGCCAGTGTGACCTTGACCTGGTCGGTGGCCAGCTCCTGGCCAGTCTGTCCGGGGCGGCTGACACGCTTCTTCTGATCCACCTTCTTGCTGGGGGCGATGAAGGATGGGTGCACGTTGAAGAGTCCAGCGACTTCCATGGCTCCCCGGAGACTGGTCATTCCGGCGTAGTAGGCGTCACGGGGAGAGAGCTCCTGCTTCGTGTTGGGGTTAAAGAAGACGGCCTTCACGGGGTCGACGATTCCCCTGGAGACGGCACGAAGGAGGCTACCGTCGAATTCGCGGTCGGTTTTGATTCCAACCGACTTGGTGAGGTACTCCCTGAGGACACCGTCGATCAGGTCAGCGGCGCGAGCGTCGCTGAAGAGGAAGCTTTCGTTGGTGGCTAGGTTGACGATTCTTTCGGCGTTCGGGATGACAGCATTGGCCTCGACGGCCTCGTTGAAGCTCATCAGGTGATCGGTGAGGGGGTTCTTAATGCCGCGGACGTCGAAGATGCTGTGTCGCACGCGCTTCGTCAACAAGCCTTCACGCACTGCCTCGGGAATCGTCAGCTCACGCTGCTGCTTCTCGAGAATAATGTGTCCATCGGCAGAGAGAATTCCGCGCTCCAGCGCCTCCGCGATGGAAATCACGTCCTTCTCGACAGGATCTACGATGTGGCGAACTTCGGCGTCAAGCAAATTAACCTTCAGCGCCTCGAGCAGCGTGTAGCGGTTCTTGGTGCCTCGGTCGATGAAGTGGTTCGTCGAATCGATCATGTCCCTGGTGCTCATCTCGGTCAGAGTCAGGGGCTTAGCGATCAAGTTCTCGCGGTGGGCCTCCTTCAAAGATAGCTGGGTCTTCTTCTGCAGATCTCCGAACTTTCCATCACGAAGGACGATGGCGTGGCGGGCCATGGCCAATCCAAGGTTCATCCTGACGTTGTCGGCGGTGTGAACAATCTCAGGAATGGTGTAATGGAGCAGGCTGCTTCCCTTCTTCACGGCGTCTCTTAGAGTGAAGGTCTCCTTGGTGTTGCGATCCACAAACTCTCCGTTGTTCGGGTTGATGAACTCGTTCTCGATAGCATCAGTGAGGGTAATAGCGAAGGAGAGATCCTTCTGGGGAGCGACGATCTTCAGGTAGCCGTTGTAGAGTGCCTCCTTGATCGACATGTTTTCGTTGGTGTATTTGCCCTTGAACTCGCCAGTATGGGGGTCCAAGTACTTCTGCTCCAGCGCAGTGTCCAACTGAAGGGGCGGCAGTTTGAGCAGCGCCATCTTGACCAGCTTCATCTGAGTGATGGAATTGATGATGCGTTTGTCCATGCACTCCTCGGACGACAGGATCTCTCCGGTGTGGATGTCGTGCAACTGGCGAGTGTCAGAGTTGTAGAGACCGATCTGGATGGCCTCCAGGAGGGAGAGGGACTCGTGCGTCTCCGGATGATAAATTCCGTAGTGCATCTTGAGGGTCTCTTCGAATCCTCCATCAATGTAGCCCAACTCGGCGGCCTTCTCCAAACTGATCCTTGAGCCAGAAACCAAATCGAAGAACTGTCCTCCTCCGGCTGACAGATCGAGCAGTCCCTCGCGGATAGCCTCTACGAAGGTGAGAACCTCTCCGGTCTGTTTGTGCAGATTTCCCTCCATCTCGTAGAACTGGGTCTTTGTGATGGTCTCCTCTTGGAACATCTGCATCTCGTCTTCGTGCTCCACAATATGGGCTTTGTCAGGAAGATCCTCCAATCCCTCCCACTCATCCGGGTTCTCCTCTGCCACAACCTCGAACATGGTGTCTCCCTTGTTCACTGTGATGGGAGGAAGCTGAAAAAGGACAGTACACACTCGGATGCTATTACACACATACACTCACATGAACACAACACCGCTCGGATGGGAACTAAGGAACACATTTTCCATTTTATTGACAAACGTAACCGTCTAAAACAAACACTCAAATGGATAAGTTTATAACCATAAAAATGCGTCATACGGGCTAAAGTGCAAGTCGAAAGTGTAGGCGCATTTCTGGGGTTATGTATGAACAATATTTAATTAATCTGAAAGCTCGATCTGATACGCCTTTGTTCAATGTTTCAGCGGATATGGGACAATCTCCAAATCCGAACTAATTTGGTTAACGACGAATGTACTCAAACATTTTGATTTCGATTAACGTTAACATATTTTGGTTCCAAATTTTGTCCCATTATATTTCAGGTCAAAAATATCGAGCTGAAACTTTCAAAATAAGGCTTTTCGGTAATAGAAATGACGTCACTTTAGAGCAACAACGGAGACAAACTCGAAACACTGCCCCTATATGTCTCTACAGGCAGAAATTCCAAAGTCCTTCGATTCTACTTAAATTTGGTATGGGGCTGGCTTCTTAATACTGAAAAAATTGGCTAATCATAAGTATCTTCCTGAGACCATTCCCGATTACCTCTTCCAAATCATCAATTTTATGAATTTCTTGTATTTTCGATATGTTTGCTTAAAACATCGTCTCTCCGTCAGTGAACGTTCGGCGGATATTCCTTTTGACCATTTCTCAGATTTTATTCTAAAGCGATGAACAACATTTCTGTGACACAAAATACCGCTAGAAGAGTGCTTCCAAATTCTGCACAACAACGCTTCAAAATTTTCAGAATCTTTTTTTTTCCGTTCCCCATCTGAGCGATGTCAATTTGTCATTCCTTTCTCTCACGCACACCCTTCTCTTTTCAAAAAATAACAAAACTAAATGGAAAGCAGGGAAAGGTGCGATGGTTATTTCTCACCCACTGCAAACGCTTACCTTCTTTTTCCTATCCTCCTCCTCTCGTCGGCGTCTCTCCTCTTCCTCCCGCCTTCTTCTGTCCTCATCCTCCTTTCTGCGTCTCTCCCTCTCTGCCTCCTCTTCGCGTCTGCGTCTCTCCTCCTCCTCTCGCCTTCTCCTGTCCTCATCTTCCTGTTCTCGTCTGCGTCTCTCCCTCTCTTTGTCTGCGTCATCATCTGCCTGTCGCCGTCTGCGTTCCTCCTCCTCTCGTCGTCTGCGTTCTCTCTCCCTCTCTGCGTCCTCTTCGGCCTTTCTGCGGGCTGCCTCCTCGGCCTCTCGTCGTCTGCGTTCCTCCTCCTCTCGGGCCCTTCTCTGTCGTTCCCTCTCAGCATCTTCGGCTGCTCTGCGAGCCGCCTCTGCGGCCTCGCGTTCTCGGCGTAGCCTGTCGGCATCCTCCAAAGCTTTGAGCCTGGCGGCCTCGAACGCGCGGCGCTTGGCCTCCTCGTCGGCGCGTCGTTTATCTTCCTCCTCCTGTAAATAGCAACCGGTGTGAATGGCACAATGCACACTGTTAGTCACGTCACTCGGGTCCAGTGGTGTTGGAGTGAAAGCAAGGAAGCACACACAAGAGCGTGAGGTCTTCGTCCGTGTGAGTGTCGGCTTCAGACAAGCGACTAAGGGACTTGAACTCATGATCCTAAGCCGCAAAGCGGGAGTGAGCAAGGCTGAAAACCGGCCGTGGCCGGGCGTTAGTGAGTGCTATACGCACAAAGCATAGCTGAAAAGAAGTTAAACGGCTGGGATTACGGGGAATCGCAAGGGACAACATGTAAATGGCAGTATTTTGTCTGAACAGGTGTGTGGCTATTGAACTGTCTGTTATTCACGTTGATCGACCGTTACCTCCCTCTATACATTTAAGCGGTCGCTTGGTGCCAGCATAGCATTCGAAATTAGGGAGAGGCAAGCACTGGAGCCCCGACTAAGGGGTCACCAATAGATAAATCGTATGCAGATGCTGTCAACATGCGACTAAACCGAATAGAAAAGGACCGCACCTGCTTCTGACGCTTCCAGTTCTGGATCAGGACCTGCATGTTGTTCCTGCGCTCCAGGATCAGACTCGACAGCTGGGCGAAGCGGCGGTTCAGTGCCTCCAATTCCTCAGTCACGATCTGGGCTCCATTCTTAGGCTGGGGCTTAGAGCGACGGAAATCGTTCTTAACCGACGGGCCGTGGATGCCCACAACGGCGTCCATGTACTGGCCCATGCGGCTGTCAAAGCCCTTAAAGACAAGCATTGAAAGGGACAATTCACAAAGCCCACCTTAGCCTCGCGGATGAACTTTCCACCTTCTCGGTTGACATTCTCGATGGCTTCGGTCCTCTCCTGGAGGGCGGCGTACTCGGCAGCCAGCATATCCAGCTCCCGCTGGTAGTCCTCAGGTCTCAGTTCTTCGGGTTTCCTCAGCCTGTTGATGGTCTCCTCCACGCGGTCCAGCCAGGCAATCTCGTTCTCATAGGCGGGTCTGCAACAGAGCTTATGAAAGAAAGAGAGTCCCACTGACCTGTATTCTGACTGAATCTGGGTGGCTCTTTCGGCTGCCTTCACGCGGTCCACAACCTGGGCTCGCACGTTCTCCCAGCGGACGTTCAGCTGCTGCACCTCCTCCTCCAGACGGTCGACGTCCGGGTGGCTGAAGCAAAAGGAAGTAAGAGAAAATCTGACCAAAACGGCACCTAGATTGGTTGATTCTGGTTCTGGCCACGTGCTGTCGCAGGAGGGCGGCGTTTTTGTTCAGGGAGTCGATGACTGACTGTTGCTGCTAAAAAAGGGAAAGAAATAGATGCAAATTTCACAATGTTTACCTGTAAGACCATATTCATCTCGAGGAGCTGCGAGTGGTGTCCCCTGAGTTTGTCCAGGGCGGCTGGCAGATCATCGAATGAGTTCAGCGTGATTTCGTGCTGCTTCACAATGTCGTTAACCTCCAGAAGGCCGTTCAGTACGTTCTCCAGGACCTAAAAAGCCAATGATCTTCCGTCTGATTATTCTTTCCTACCTTGATCCTCTCTACGTACATCCTGGAGAGATCCCAGAGGTCCTCCCAGAGTCCGTTCAGGCGGTCGTTGTTCACTCGCTGGGTGGGAGTGGGGTTCGGCAGTTGGCGGAAGAGCTCCTTCACGTTGGCTACGTCTCCGTCCAGACCCTGCAATTTCCATATTTTCAGAGAGATTAACTGAATTCCCACCTGGAGGTCGTCCTCGAACTTCTTGTGGTCGACGATGACCCTCTCCAGGTCATCTGTGGTGCGGGACACTGGCTTTCCTGCGTTGTCGTTCAGTTTGCGCCAGGCGTCTTCCAACTTTCTCAGGAGGTCATTGATCTTCTCGTCGAATTGGCTAGCATAGTCGGGCTCTGAAATGACAAGATCAGTTGATTGTCGGAAAAAGCTCATTTAACACATCGTCAAAGGATATCGCAGCCCTTATGGTTAAAAACGGTTTTGTCAACGGAATAACCCTCTAACAAATGTCTCTTTCGGCGGCGATCAAACGTATTTCGCGCGTGGGTAATTACACATCTCCTGCAGAGATCGATCCAAAAAGTGTTGGTTTGCAACCGAATTGACGATCATGGGAGGAATTTAGATTGATTACTACTGCTCTAGCCAATGATCTGTAAGAAGATAGTTGTGACTCACCAGGAGGCCTCTGACTGGCGTTCAGGAGGTTCCAGAAGTGTTCGTTCGTCTTCTTGAGCTCCTCCCTCAGTCTCAGAGCCAACGGGTCGTTGGGGTCCAGTTCTGCGAGCAGTTTGTTGGCGTCGTCGTTCAAGGCTCGCATGATGGCATCGCGCAGTTCGGGGTCCATGGCGTTGAAGGCATCAAGGTCCCAGCCCCTGAAAATACCTCAATTAATTGCCTCTTCTTGTATTTTTGTCCCATTTCCCTCATATTCCTCCTCCCCTCCCTTTTGTCTTTCCTTCGTTTTCTGATGCCCTCGCCACATTTTCATCGGCAGTGATAACACTCTACGAATCAATCATCAATCTCTAAAACCCTTCAAGGTCGGTTCCTAAACCCGTATGATAAATAATGTGCTAGTGTGTGGATGGCTAAACCGGTCTCTTCTCACGCCGTTCTCCCCTATCCTTCCGGCTGTGAAATCCCATTAAGTGTCGTATTCACACTCACTGGATGGTCTTCATGGTGTTCAGGACCATGTTGAATCGCACCATGCGGTGCTTCTTGTCCCACAGCTTCTTCAGCTTCTCGAACTGCTGCAGAAGGCGGTTCAAGTAGGCCGTCAGCTTCACGTCCGGAGGGGGGATTCTGAAGACGACCGATGGCACCTGGCCCTCGACTCCCGACAGATCGCGGATCTGCCATTTAATGAGGTCAGAGTTGTCGAGGAGGGTGACGTCATCTCCTGAAGCAAAAGGTCATGGGATCGATCCCAAGACGCGTCCTACCGGCTTTGATATTCAAATTGCGGTCGGTGTAGTCGCAGAGGGCCGTGACGGTGATTGGTCTCGAGATGCGCTCTCCGCGCTGCCATAACGGGGAGATGGTGGCGCAGCGGTCGGTGAGTGCCATAAGCACGCTGTGGTATTTGTTGATGATTTCCTGGAAAGGAATGATGGATTTCGGATGAACTGAGGTTACCTTGATCTCGTCTAGTTCTCTCAGATAGCGCTCTCCCTCCTCGAGACTGAAATCGGTCCTGTTGTAGTTGTTCTCCAGCCGAAGCGACTGTTCCTCCATCCAGGCCTCGGCGTCCGCCGCCTCCTCCATGAACTGAAATCCTCTCTTCAACCCTCTTTCTCCAAAATCCCCATTCCTCCAGGATTTCACTACATCCCCCGTCTTATCAGCACAGGAACGTATATCATAAACAACTTCGAGGCGACCTTGGCGAACACTCCCCCGCACAAAAGGTAGCGGCCGTCTCTCGTACGACGAACACCGTAATCACACAAACTGGAATCAACAACCCCTGGTTTCACAGATTCTGGACAATTCCACCTCGAAGGCAAATTACCAGCCGGTTGGTTGAAGCAACCAGCTGGCACTTTGGAAAAACACCGTAATTACACGAAGGGTGGGCGGATGAACGTACCGATTTGAGGTTGAGGGCATCCCTGAGATGCTCCTCGAGGCATTTGGCGAGGGACAGCAGCCAATCCCACTGCTTCTGCATGGTCCTGAGGTAGACTTCGATGACGTGTACGGCAGGATGGCCCTGGTTGAGCAGCGCTGCTCCTTGGTTGTGTACATCGTTGTACTGCTTCTCCCTCAGCTCCATCTCGTGCAGCAGCTGGAAAAGAGATAATTAGCCCAGTTGATGCTGCCCTTTCCACGCGCAATAGAACGCCAGTATTAAACTTCCAAAACAATTATCTTTCCTTGTTTGCAATTCCCTTTCGCCAAATTCACTGGCCCTCCATGCCATGAACCACACCCCTCTGCCGCCGCTCCTCCACAAGCAATGGCGCACATTCTCGTCCCAACCGGTCGCAGCTCCCCATTCGGCAGCCGCAATCATGTCTTATTAGCCGCACCAGAAACGACGGAACAATGCAAAAAGGAAACTGATACTGCGCCCAGCGCCGCTTCTCTCGCAAACAAAAACAGCGTATCCCCCTTACCTGCTTGTAGTAGTTGCCGAGCATCGGAAGGTCCAGCTGCTTGATGTCGGACCAGTTGCGGGAGACCTCGATCTCCTCCCTCTCCGTCACCCACACCAACTCCATCTGGGCTGCACGAACGAAGGCGATCAGAGAGTCCTCAAAGGGATATATTCTAGAGGTTTTGAGGGAAACGAACCAGGTCTAGCATCCTGCCAGCTGAGAGGTCCCTCAGTTGCTGGTACTCGGACTCCAGGACACGGAGCAATTCGCAGTAGTCATGGGAGTCTTCGGCAGAGATCTCGGCCTGAAACGAAGAAATTACCCTCATATCTATTATTCTGAATAAACATAGGCGAGATTCCTCGCCATTCCGTGGCGGTTTTCAATTTCAGGCACCCAACACAAAACTAGCCACCGCGCGCCCGAATACAAAGGCATTCACACTTCCACCCGAAATGAACACCGGAAATGCGCCAACAGGAGGAGAGAGAGAGGGAGAGGGAGAGAGAGAGAGAGAGAGAGAGAGAGAGAGAGAGAGAGAGACTCTACCTGTCTGGCGATGCACTCGTCGACATTCTGGCGGAAATCCTGAATGTCTCTGTTGTCCACCTTGTGTTGCTCGAACATCTCTTCCAGGGTCTCAAGGTCTTCCAAGAATTCCATCTCCGTCAATTTCTCCTGAAACCATCGTGTTGCCTTCCACGTCTCCCTCCCTACCATTCTGATTCGGACCCATTCGATGCACTCCTCCACTCTGCTGAACTTGGACTGTCTGATGGCCTCCATTCGCTCCGCATTCTCTTTTCTCAGCGTCTCCGTCCTGAGGCCGAGGCTCACTAGGAGCTTGTTGGTGATCCTGTCCAGATACGCAGTCCTTCTCTGCTGCAGGCCGTAGACCCTGAACCTCCAATTAGCCAAATCTCCCGAAAGAACCAACTGTCTGTAGAAATCGGCAGACTCCGGGTGCTGGTATCTTTTCAGTTCCTCCACGTCTTCGAAGAATCCGAGGATGGGCGATTCCAAGCTGTTCAGTTCGTCTACAATGTCGTTCAGATTGCGTTCCACCTCTCCGGGAGAGGAACTTTCGACGCGTCTCTCAACCTCCTCAATCCCTGAAAATTGCTCTTTTAAAGTGGAGATGGAATGGGTCTCACTGGTCAGAATGACGTCCAATTTCTCATTGGTGATTCCGATTCCCCTCGTCAATCTGCTGATCAAGTCATCCAGGCTGTCCTAAAACGGAAAATTAGCCAAATTTTAAGTAATTGTGATTGAATCGGGATGGAAAATCAAAAAGTTGTGTAAAAAGACAAAATCTTATTTGTCTAGAGATAATTTCGTGCAGAATCAGGCTAACATGTACTTTTAAACATATAGTTAGTTCGAACGAGAACAGCAGTTATTCGGGCAGTTAGTTAACACAAACACACCTGAGTGGACAACTTTTCGTGCAATAAATCGAATCTCCTCTCGATCGAGTTGAGCAGTTCATTCCAGGCTCTGTGCAAGGCCTGGGTGGAGAGAGAGGCCGGAATCACGAAATGTTCCGTTGCCCCGATGCTCGAACTCATGTACTCGTAGACTTGCGCCATCCGGCCTTTTTCCTCCAGCCGAGGCGGCAGATCCTCATCCCGGAAACGCTCCAACTCGTAGATGAGGTCTCTGGCTGAGCTGGTGAAGAGACGGTCATCCACCAGCCGGGTGGCTCTATCCACCCACTCCAGCCACTCCCTGGCCTCTGCTATGTACTGCTCCTGCACCTCCAACAGCTGAACAACACGGACTATGTTAGACGGACAGACAAGACAGGGTGAGAGACACAAGACAAGCAGGCGATTGGGGAGGGAGGCAGACCTACCTTGGACATCTCCGGGAGCTGGGGAAGGGCATCGTAGAGAGTGGAGACATAGGTGATGATAGACTTGTCATCTGGGTTCGGGGTGTCTACGTCCTCTGCATCCAGCAGGCGGTGCACTCCGAACTCCCTCTCGGCCGCTGCGAAGGCGTTCTCCAGACGCTCGCGGTTGGAGACGGAAGGGTCGCTGACCTGAAACAACCAACAGTTAGAACTTTTCTTCCCTGGAATCGTATGCCTCGCCTAAATCTCTGCCCAAATAGTCGACCACTATGATCCTCTGTCGATGACCATCCAGCCCTCTCTCCGGCTCCTAATCGCTCTTGAATGCCGCGCGGCCACAAAATACCGCAGCCTGGCGAGACATTAGTCATGCGCCAATTTCCCCAGCGTTTCGCCGCATAGAACCGCGATCTTTGTGAGTCAGCCCTGTCCATTTCGTGGGCTACCGTATCCTTTTCTCCCCCCGCACACACCTTGTTCCAATCGATGAGGTTCGGTCGGTAGCGATGGAGGATGGCGTTGAAGGCGAGTCCGTCGCGCCAGGAACTTCCGAAGTTGGTGACGTTGACCCGAGGGTAGCCGGTGGTGGCCTTGCGGGCCCATTGGAGAAGGGCGTCGCGCCAGGAGGTGGCATCGCTGCCCTGGAGAATCTCCGACACCTGAAAACAAGGGTTAACCATTGGATGATACTGTTTTCTATTCTTTTGATACATGTTTGCCCAGTTGGCAGGCAGCACACAAGTTACTCTGTTGACTCTTTAGATAATTTCCAGCACTCTTGCCGAGAATTCCACTAAAGTATTGAACTGTTCCACTATATATAGTAGGCACATGTAATCTCCCACACACGTGTGTAACTCAAAAAGTCAACAAAGACGCCCATAACCGCGCGTGTGTTGTTAAACAAAGCGTCTGTACATGTCGCCTAGCCCTCCCCTGCCTTCTGCAGGGCGGAACCCCTAATGGCAGCCACAGCGCGTGAGTGAAGAAGACTGTAACAGGGCGTGGTCGACTGCCGTCCGCGCGGGGCTGCAGCCCCGAAACCAATCAAAGAAATGTATAGGCAAAACAAGGTTGCCCGGCCAGGGGTGAAATCATGCCCTCCTTGTGAGAAACGACCTGCGCCTCGATTGATTCGTAATGGTTGGCGCGACGATAGGCGAGATCTCGCAAGGTTATCTCTAATTGCGGCGAGGGAGAGAGATTATAGGAAACGGGAATATGACCGCATTTGGGAAGGAAAAACAGAGAAAACGGAAGAATCGATTGAGAGAAGATGGGGAACAGAAGGACAAACAGGAAGAAGAATCGTTTGACAACAGCAGTAGAGATGCCAGAAAATAGTATGTAATTTGAAAACCCCCTAGCAGAGGAATGATGAAGAAAACTAGCTAGCCTCCATTTAACAAACTTGAGCGCAAAATGTTTTACAGATAATAGTAAAGCTATAAGAATAATAAGTAGAGAAGAGATGAATGGAAAGAAAGAGATTCCCGTGTTGCTTACCTCGTCGCCTCTCCTGGCACTTCTGGACCTCTCCCGTTCTCCCCTGGTCTTCTTCACCCGTTGAACCTTCCTCTCAAAGTGTTCCCTCGTCTCGTAGCTGCTGCTCTCGGAGAAGGCCTGTCCGTGGTGATGGGTCTGTTGTACATTCGAGAGATGTCGGTTGTCCGCCGCCATCAGCTGTCCTCCTTGGCCCGTGGCCATGTAGCCGTTGCCCACGTGGCCTGAGCTTCCGCCGGCATAGCCGTTCTCCTGGTAGCTCGCGTGGCCGTTGGTCCTCGCGGCTCCGGAGGATTCGTGTTTCCTCTCGGCTTTCTTCGAGTAGGAGCGTATAACTTTGAACATGATGCAAGCGGATGCCCAGAAGAGGAATAGAAGTGATAGAGTCGCTAGACTCGCTGGCGCATTCCACACGTGCGACTCGCACCAGTAGAAGGGATGAGTTTGGCGGGGCGCCCTGCCGGTAGCCCCGCCCCCGCTGCTGCCCGCCGGCCAGCGACCTGTTCCGTGTCCTTCCCAGCTATCGCTCGCCATCACAACCACACCCTCGATTGGTTCACGACCTCCGATGACCCGTCGACGCCCCGCTTCTCCTCTTAATCTCTTGTCTTCCGAATCTTCCGGTACAATATTTCTTTCTTTATCTCGCCACTCTAAACAATCGACATGTTGCAAGAGTCAGTTGGAACAAGAATTGTCTAAACAACGGGGCTTCCTCTCAGAACAGTGTCCATTCGTATAGTTGTCATACACGCTAAACCGCGCACATCCGGGTAGTAATTGTCTGCGCGAGGCTGTTCTTCAACCAAATGTTGCGCCGACACTTTCCCGACCGGGGAACGCTCTTTTTCTAAACAAAACTCCGGTTGGAACACGTAAATCTCCAAAAAAGGGCCGATTTCTCGCTTTCGCTGCTTCAAAAGCTACCGCTTTGGCCTCTGACAAGTATGTCGACAGCAAAAACTTCGCCCGGTATCTAAACCTGAATTCTCGCGGCGAAACGCTAAAAAGTGGTTTCCGGTGGGCGTAAATCAGCGGTCAGACAGTTTTACACGTCGCCTATCGTGAATTAGAGGGTTTTTTGTTCGAAGAGGAATTGGCGGGGTCAAAATTGTGGGGAATGGAGAGAATGGCCGTCGGACAACGGGACTGTGTTGGACGATCGGTTTCGCACATGTAAATATGAGCAATCGATATGCTGAACGCGAAGAAGACGTTCAAAACAGCCGACAGCTCATTCCGTGTGCAAAGCTCTCCAAGGGAATTATCGCTACAACTCAGATAAGCCAGTTATGGTCCTTTCTCAAACAGATAGCGCTGTTGCCGACTTTTTAGACTGCTTGGTTCCACGCCATTTCCGGACATTTCCTCAGTGACCACCCGAAATACTTCCTTTGGGTCGCCGATTTCTCCTTTTCTTGGGAAGTTTCTTTGATCTCTTGGCGAGTTTCTTCTTTTCGTTTTGCCTCCTTCCTGATTTTTGATAAGCAGACGGTATGTGAAGGCAAGAGACGATCCCACGCCACCAGTAAACTAAACAACTTCCAAAAATTGAGGAATCCCTTAAAATCGCCGAATGTTGCTGGTGGTGGTGCAATAAAAGATTTTAATGGAGCGATCACTTGTTTGCTTTGATTTCTGTTACTGGAATTCCTTCTTAAGTAATTCCCTTTTACCGTTCTGTATAGTTTCTATGCGTAAACTATTCATAAGGCAACCTGTTCTCGAGAGAAGAATTTTACACCAACCGAGTTTTAAAAACTCGCTCCAACTTCGAAGAATTCTTCGCCTAATGACATATTCCAGCCGCTTCAATAACGTCTCATTTAGACGTGGTGAAATTGTCCGAATGTCTCCGTTTTAGACAATGAATCACAACACTTATGAAATTCTCTAGATGTTTCTCTTCGCCACTATTTTCAGCGGCAACATTCCAGTTCCAGCGATGGCACAAGTACGATGGGTGTGGTCAGGTCGCGGCCTATCATCGTGGAAAACAGGCATATCAAGCGAGAGTGCTGCCAGAAATGGAAAACGCCTGCCCCACCTAAAAACTGGAATTACCCCCGGTGTTAGGAGAGAGTTGCAGTTGGCAACGAATGATTTGATACAAAGGGATGACAAAGAAAAGATCATAGAGAGAAGGGAGAGAGAGAGAGAGAGAGAGAGAGAGAGAGGAGAGAAGAGAGAGAGAGAGAGAGAGAGAGAGAGAGAGAGAGAGTCCATCCTATGCGTGTGTTAGCCGTGTTCACTGTTATGTGCCGTGCCTGCCACCTGGCAAGTCCTCCTTCTGGTGAGGGTTTGGGTAAAAGCAAAGCAGTGACCTGTTGTCCGGATCGAGTGCTGGCCGTGGCTCGGGCCTGTGCCGCATGCTCTTGTTGGCGCTGCTTGATCACCGAGACCTGGAAGTTCAGGATGATCGTCCAGATGAGGCCGAGCGTCAGTTTGCTGTTTCCTTCGATGATGTCTTCCGGTCGGATGTTCACAAGTTTAATCTGAAAATACCAATATTGATTGGGTATGTTTTAGTTTCGCAGAAAGCTGTTCTGTTAACTGCCCATTAGACCACCTTGGCGGTGTGACAGCCAGTTGCCACGACATTAATTTGAACGGAATGATTTAATCGCGCGGCGGAAGAGAACGGTAAGCCAAACAAGTGTCTAAGAAGGACCAACACTTTTTTCAGCCTAATTTGGTTTCTTAATAGTTTTGAAAGGAAGGAGGGAGCCCAGACATACAAAAAAGTATGATTTCAACCTTTATTAGGTTATAAAAGTGTGCCAGCAGTCCAAATGACGTAATTTTGAGACAACCGGGTGGCAGGAATTACTAACAGCCCACCCAAATATTGTCGAGTTTTCTGGGTTTACGGGATGAAATAAAACCTACGTTGCGTCGTTTCAAGAAATCCAAGCAATACTGTACATTCTGGATACGGTGGAACCTCGTGTAGCCGTTTTCCCTATTCTGAAACATATGAGTTCCCTTGGGTTTCTGTTGAACTCACAAGTCGTTCGCCGGTGAGCACCTCTAAAAGTGAAATAAGCCGATTTCCATCGCGGAGATCAGTGAAGAGATCGTCGATTTTGACTCCAGCCTGAAAGAAAAACAAAATTTTGGAAATGAACTAAGCACGTGAACATTTCACGTAATTGACCATTTTTCTCAGTTAACATCACAACAAAATTAATCCAGCCGTTTTTAAAGGACCCCCGGAAATGTTCCCTGATGATTTCTTGCGACCGCGCGGACAGAACAACGAAGATCTCGTGTTTCAGGACAATGTGGCCAGAGCAGGCTGTGCTCAAACAAGACTCTTCTGGCCAAAACTCTCATTTGGCCCAGTTCCGGTCAAAATCCCTCGAGGAAGTCTCGGTTTAAGACAATTTCCACTGGCTCCTTCGCATGTGACGACACGGCGCACGCAATAATCCCAAAGATAAACTTTCCGCGCATCTTACTGAAAAACCACGAAGACAACAGGCCGATCGGATCAATAAACTTCGAGGAATGCCAAAAGAATGGCGGAAATGGGGATTACAAAAAATTTAATGAGACTGAATCCCAAGTGTCACCTCAGCGCACCCCTAATTTGTTTGCCTTTTTTACAGTGAACCAATAAATTCAACTTGGGTATTCATATAGATTCATAAAGAAATACCATAGGCAGGGGTTAAGGGCTGGTCGGGTCGCTTTCCAGCTTTCCAGACCACTCCGACCACATTTTAGCCACTTTTAATCACTGTTTGACACGATCCAGTCTTAGTTGAAAATAGTACCCCTCATTTGCATATAGCACCCCAAAAAGGCCAATAGCACCTCCAACGGCGGTTTCGAACCGTACGTGTCAAACATTGCTTTTAATTATGAAAATTACTATCGGGCCAGCCGCTTCCCTAAATGTTTCAGCACGGCCCGCGATTTGGCCACCCCATGGGCTTTCACAATTTTATTTCAAGGGGCGCTGCGCAACAAAAATCAGAAAGAAGACATGTCAGTCCTCCTTGCCACCCGACTGGCAGTAATTATTGTAGGGCACCCATGATGTATCGACATTTGACCCAATTTAATAAACCTATGGTGCTCCGGGGTAACAACGCACTCTTTTCGTCGAAAAGTTTTCGACCATTACTGCTGTGATCGTTTGTGGATTTTATGGGACCCTACAATGTATTTTCAGTTAAGTTCGGAAATCGAGCCATCAAAACAGCCCGGTCAAACATTCCGAATGACTCTTTCGCCCATTGAGACAGCTGTTTGGCAAGAAAGGAAATTAACCAAGGTCGATTTCGGTTCATTTGCACCTAAATTGTACTTGCAACGATGCAACGAAGTTTGGATGTCATTGAAACACTGGGGGGGGGGGGGGGGGGTTCAAGTTGGGATGGTTCATATTTCCCGTTTCACCCAATACTGCTTTTCAGAAGCAGGGGTGGCAAAATCGCGGGCCGGGCCGAGAACGTGGGAGTCGTCCCTTTCGCAATTTTATTTAAAATGGCCAAAACAATTCGGGCCCATTGCCACCTAATTTCTAGAAGAATCAACCAATTTTAACGCCTTATTCCCCAGACAGTCGACTGTCCCCCGTTCGTCGAAAAGTCAGCTAAAAGAGGCTCGCGCAAGGTCATTTGTAGATTGAACCGAAGATATATCTCGATTGGACCGATAAGCCACGGTCCTTCGGGCGAACGCAATTTCTTCAAGGTTCTGCGGTTTCCATTCGAAGTGTGAAAAACAACACCTCCCTCTCTCTGTAAATAAGTGAATCTCACCTTGAGCAAGTGTTTGTTGACCCATTTTGTAAACGTCTTCTTCTGGATATTGTCGCGTTCGTCTGAAAATAGAAAGTGAGCGGTGTCCTGTCTAACCCTCCGTGTTCCCATAAGAGCTATGCATTGATCAGTGGTCCATTGGGTAAACATTTCCGTGATGACCAAGCCCTCCGATACAAATATGCCCGTGATCGGCGACTCTTTTCCGAAAAAGCCCCCACAGACCGTAAATTCGTCCCAGTCGGGTGGAATATTCAGCGCTGATTTATCGTCACGCACCCAGGTGCCCCAAATCCAGGAGCGTCACGCATTTCGCTGTATCAGCGGTCGCATAACACGGATTATATCAGACGGGATCGTATTCACACAGGCTGCATTATCCCCGAAATGAATTATGGCCGAGTGGATTTCCGAGGGCACTCGATTTGTGGTCCGAGGCACACGTGTGGCTTAGTCAGCGGCGTCAGAGAGAGAAAAAAGAGCAGGCGAAAGAAGAGACGCTGAGTAATAGTTCGGACGACCTCTGGTGAAATAAATGACTAATCAGGGACCCAGTGGGTCACCAGGGCAAACGCAACTACCTGCCAGTCGGGTGTCATGGAAAATTGATTTTAGCTGTATTCGGCCTTATGTATATGCTATTTTCAGTAGTTTAGTTCGAAATTAACCAGAATTCACAAAATAGCAAAATCCCCGACCGCATCAAACGAACAATTCTGCGATTTCGCAAGTGAAAGGGCATTTTTGCGGAGGTTGGTCGGACAAAATGAGGTTTAGTGCAGATAAACGTAACCTTTCGGACGAATTTGACGGAAAGGATAACATTTTTGCTACTGACTGTTTAACAACAACAAAAAATTGAGCAAATTGTTTTTAGAAATATTCTTCATGACCAACATTTTCACAACAAGTCCAAAACACCAAATTACACGGGATTATGCGAATATAACCTTTTACGGCTATTTTTCATTCAACAGTTTCAATTATGGGTGGATTTAACCACAAGTGGCAGAAATGGAGACAACTGGGTGGATTGAAAGGGTCAGAATGTTGCATGTTTCATTTGGAATTCGAATAGCCGCAACGGAACATTCACAGATCAACAAAGGAACGGCTTCCACGGGGATTTCTTTCGTAGAGAATTAATAAGAAAGGTTTCTTTTAAGGGGACCCTTTGGAAGTCTTGGGTTTTGTGCCTCAGAGAGTGAAAAGTGTGTGTTTGTACGTACCGTTGTGTCGTTCCCTGTTGCTCTCGTAGTGTTCCAGCACTTCCACCTCCTGGGGGTCCGAAAAAACATCGGATCGAGGGGTGAATCCCTCAGAATACAGAGACATTCATACAAATAGAGAGGTTCCGGTGCAGAAATACGACGGTCGAATGCACGCGGGGGGCGGGGTCCTATGAAGCGAGAGACCACGCGGATGGCGGAGGGCGCAGAGAACCGGCGTAGGGGACGCAGAGTAACACAGACGGTCACTCGGCAAAGGAGGAATGAGACCCTTGCGCAACTCACACACACCTGCGGACACAGTTGGCGCAGTGCCACGAGTGAAGGACTGGATGTCGGTCCGGAAAGCGAGAAAGAAGGGAAGGGCTGATGTCCTTTGAAAGCCTTCCGACTTCACGGTACCAATTCTGTCTAATCCGAAGTGGGCCCCCCTCCGAAGTGGCATGAACAAAAAAGATCTACCAGAGTGGATGTCAAAAGAAGTTTTTTGAAGACGAGTCATTACCCCGCGACTATGCAACACACCGGACTGTGGGAAACCTCGGATCTCAAAGGTACCGCGAGCTCTCGTGACCTAATGCCATTAATGGCATTAGGTCACGAGAGCTGCATTAGATGGATATTAGTGGACCAGAAGACTCCACGCGTCTGCCAATCCCGGTTTATAGAGAAATGGAGGAGTTTCAAACAATGTTATGTGTATTCTGATGTGTCACTGCTCCAGGAGCCTCTCCCGTGGGTGGATTGGCTAATCGTTCGTCCTTGATCCCCGCATGATCCCCCAAGATTGAGGGGCGACACAAATATGCTAATTAGATCCTGTCTGCGCACCTCCGATTTTTAGGACATCACCCTTCGACATTTGCATTTTTGCATTGAAAGGGCACAGAACTAATCAAGCACATATAAATTAAAACTACGGGGTTCAGAGATAAAGAAATCTCTCTCCTCTTGTCAAAGAAAGTCGTGTAGACTCTGGGAGGCTAGAAATTTGACTTTTCAAAAAAGAGAGAAGAATAATACTCCTCGGATCTTCTATTTTGACTGATCGACCCATCAAAAGTTTGGTCGGGTGAGTGAGTGTGTCAGTAAATAAACACCAAATAAACAGTTGCTTTCGCGTGTCCCACTGGCACACCCTGTCCTTCCTGGTCATTCCACTCCAATTCCCCTGTAATCCTCGGTTTCTGTTCAAAAACCGCCTGTTTCTCTTCTTCTGCGGCAGCCTCCGGTGGCGTTGTGTACCGTTCGGCTCACGCGTAAGCACCGCATGCGCGTCCACGGTCGCCGGCTTCCAAGGAAAAGAAACTATTGGGGACTGGAGTGCTTTCCCATACATCCTATTATTAGGCTGCGAAACAAGGGAGAATGCCCAATGGTTGCCTGTATTTGTTATTACTGTCGTTCGTTTGTTCTGCCTCAGCCACAATAACAGAAATTATTCGGATTCAGCGCTTATTCAGCAGCTGTGAATAATGGCATTCCTCGCGGCCGTTATCAGCAACGGAAGTTTGAACAAACGACGGGAATCCATATCAAACGGTAAACTAATCGAAACACCCACGGCATTTTTGTGCGAAAAAGGAACATTGATTGGGGCACAGGATAGGCAAGTCAATACATTTCCGATCATAACGCTCTGTCTGGGTCGGTATCTCTCTCTCTCTCTCTCTCTCTCTCTCTCTCTCTCTCTCTCTCTCTCTCTCTCTCTCTCTCTCTCTCTCTCTCTCTCTCTCTCTCTCTCTCTCTCTCTCTCTCTCTCTCATTCTCTCTCTCTCTCTCTCTCTCATTCTCTCTTTCTCTCTTTCTCTCTCTCTCTCTCTCTCTCTCTCTCTCTCTCTCTCTCTCTCTCTCTCTCTCTCTCTCTCTCTCTCTCTCTCTCTCTCTCTCTCTCTCTCTCTCTCTCTCTCTCTCTCTCTCTCTCTCTCTCTCTCTCTCTCTCTCTCTCTCTCTCTCTCTCTCTCTCTCTCTCTCTCTCTCTCTCTCTCTCTCTCTCTCTCTCTCTCTCTCTCTCTCTCTCTCTCTCTCTCTCTCTCTCTCTCTCTCTCTCTCTCTCTCTCTCTCTCTCTTACTCTCACTCTCTCTTACTCTCACTCTCTCTTCTCTCTCTTCTTTCTCACTCTCTTTTCTCTCTCTCTCTCTCTAACTCTGTCCCCTTTCTCTCTTTTTCGTTCCCTTCAAAAGGTACTGACTAAAGCTTCGGCTGCTATCTGCCCCTGAATTTGCAGTTCCGGCAGTCACGGGTGGCATTTGATAGCCTGTGAATCGTTGTTCTATCGACAGCCGTTATCGGGCACCCGGCTGTCACACAAAGACAACTTGCAAACAAAACAAAGAGAAAATGTTGGATAGAGAATACTTTGAAATACTAATTTTGAATAATCGTCCCCGTCCAAAAATCCTTCGAAAAGTGTTTGACAGACCTTTGATTCCGTGGAGGGAATACTGTGATAGTCGTTGTTGTGGCGTCAGACTATTCATGAACTGAAAGGAGGAGGAGGCGCTCACCGGCGTAGAAGTGGTCGTAACTCTGAGATTCAGGATAACCAAGGGCAAGAGAAAGGAGAAAGAGACGGGAAAATTCGAACCGATGGATTCTTTCGAGGCTTGTGAGGCTTCCGTCTGATTCGGAATATTGTTCGTAAACTGCATGTTCCGAGCGGTAGTAAACCTCCTGGGAATAAGAGTCCCGCGGGGAAGAAAAGGTTCCGGGCGGGGACCTGAGGGGTGTCCACGGCGGGGTCGCCATCGCACTGTCCCCTTATCGGTCGACAACGGCACACAACCGTTCCCTTTTGGAGGAGGGCAGGGAGAGACTATGGGGAACACTTGGGTCAAGAAATGTTTAATTTACGCTTACATGAACGTTTAGTCTCAGTTGTTTCTTAACGTTTAGCCGTCATCTTAAAGCCCTCTTAAAGTGAAATTAGCTCATTTACGGTGCAAACAACAAAACTTACAAGCCTCTTAAAATCTATAAAAAAACTATGTTAAGTAATTTGATACTCTTTAGTTTGACATAATTTACAAGGTTTAGATCTAAAAGTTTAATCAAAAACTATCAATCCCACTTTGTTTTGAAGACATATGAGAGTACTTCCCCGTTCTTCACGGACCGCTGATCGAGCAATGAGCCATTAGAAGTAAGGTGACCGGCCTCGGACTTAGCCAAAGTTGGGTTCAAAAATGGGAGAGAGCTCTTTTAAAGACTAGTTTTCGTTTTCCATGCCTTTAATATGAGAATTTATTACATAAGTAGTAGCTTAAACAAAATCATTTCAAACATGACTGACTTTGAAACTTTGAGACTTGAAACTTCGAGGCAGGCGCAACTTTTTTGAAACTCTAGTGAGATTTAACTTTCACATGATCGAGTTGTCGTTTAAAAAAGAATTTGTACATCATTTTTTCTTTCATCTACAATGCAATTCCACAAACAATCCCGCACATGCAACAATTATCAACATATGTGGTTTTGCAGCAGATTTGTGGAATGAATTTGGCCAGAAAAAGAGCCTTTTACTTGACCTACCCATTTAATTTCCAACTTTGACTGATTGTACACATTATATTTTTGCAGGGATTGATTATATCAGAAGTCAACTACAAACAGAAAAATCTATGAAAAACAGGGAACACCAGCGGAAAAGGAGCCGAACGACCGGCCGTCGAGTGCCCGTAGTACAACTATTTGCCCTGTTCACACCGAACGGCCTAATAATCATTTGTACTCTGGGAATTGTGTGAATTTCGGAATGTAAAGGAGAAATGGGTGCAATTCATCAGAAGTGGGCTAGGATTCGTCGAGAAGGGCGAATCGTGCAGCGGAGGGTGCGACTGTCGACGAATCGATGCTTATGGTCGGCTATCAAAGCTGAATAATACTCGGAATTCGCAACACAAACAGATGGCCACAAAGGGAGGGGCTGAGATGACATTGAATAAGAAGAGCAGGCAGACGGAGAGGACAAAGAAAAGAGATAAAAGGTGGTCAGGAGAGGTTTTACCAGATGAAGTGATTAGACAGACATCCAATTGGACAAGCATTCAGTGAGATGTTTCAATAATTGAATGAATAGTCATGATGTCCTATTGCAAAATACCGGAGGGAACGTATTCTCTTTAATAATCAGATCCCAATCCGTCGCTCTTGTTCCCTGAATCCCCGCCGTGTTCCCCAACTGACCTCCCAACATGGCCACTTCTCGATCCGTCCTTTCGAGTCTCCTCATCGAAATTGGCTGTGCATTCATCCATCCTTCCAACCTCCGTCTTCTGTCTTCTGATTCCGCATCTTCAATCGCAATGGCTGCGGAATACTCAACCACCCGGCGAGAGCTGCAAACCAATCATTGGCCTGATTCAGAAAACCTGCCAGCACCTTTTGAATTTGATCCTCATCTTGTTTTCGCCGATTCTGCATATAAAATTTTATAATTATTAAGCTGCTTTAGTTAATTTCACACTTTCTACATCGCAATGAGGAACCAAAGATCAAGCCAATCGGTAGTTTATCACAACACGCAAACACCTGCTCCTACACACGCATTGTTAAATGGGAGAATGGAGAAATGAGATAAAAGAGGAGAGAAAAGGAAGAAGTGGACAGAGAAGGCGGAAGGAGGACACGGCGCTAATCTGTTGCATACAGACGACACGCAAATAGAACTCACGAGTGGACAGAACAGTAAAAACTAAGTTTTGAAGGAGATGTGTGTGTGTGTGTGTGTGTGTGTGTGTGTGTGTGTGTGTGTGTGTGTGTGTGTGTGTGTGTACGCAAAAGAGAGAGAGAGAATGAATATCAAAATTTTGTTAGAATTCTAAGCCTAAACGTACGATTGTCGGTAGACACTTTCTCTGTAGAACCTCTCTCGATCCCCCTCCTCTCCTCTGTAAGCATCGTGTCCTCGAGACTCAGACCGATACCTTTAAACAAATTTAATTTTTCTTAAAGTTTAACTTACATCTGATGTGCTTCCTTTGCTCTAAAATTACCCCCATTGGCCTCTGTCCGTTCCATTTCCCTACTCCGGGAACTAAACAAAGAAAATATAAAATGTTACATCAAAATGTAGGTAAAATTTATTTAAAAACTAACATTTCTTGGTTCGCCGTGGTTCTGTGGCTGGTGGCATGTCCGTTGCTTATTCCGTTGCTATTTCGCGCAACTTCGCAGCTTTTTGCTCTGGGGGAGATCGGCCTAAAGATGATTTTTCAAACGGAGTTTAAAGAGGCCATTTTAAAATATGTTAAACCAGTTCTATGGAGGAAATAGTTTTCAGTACAATAAACCCAGCAATAAATCCAAAACCATACCTGTTATTTGAAAAAGTAGTCTCCTTTATCGTCGAATTGGCCCTGGACGCATCGTTGGCCACCGATCCGTCGCGGGACTTGACATATCGCTCTTGTTCGAATCTACAATAGTTCTCTCTCTCTCTCCTTCTCTCTCTCTCTCTCTCTCTCTCTCTCTCTCTCTCTCTCTTTCTCTTTCTCTCTACCTCTCTGTCTCTCTCTAAATCTTTTAATCTCTTTTCATCTGAACTCATCTCTTCGCAATTTCTGTCAGAGTGAACCTTACCTTTGTTGAAGATGTCTCTGACTGGGAGCACAGCAGCGCGCTCCCATCGCTCACATCGATTTCATGTACTTGGATGATCACACTCGGCTTGCTCAAACAGTTTTTCCAACGCGCCGATTGATGGACGCCAACTGACCGCCTGCCGTGGGAGATCACTTGCGTACGCAATTTGGGAAAAGAAAAGACATACGAATATCAGAACAAAAAAGATTTTCATTACCAAATGGTTGAAGAAAAATAGGAATGTCTACAGACTGAAGGTTTCGTATTAGACAGATGAGTTTTTGCATTGGAACTGGGTGGGAAGAATAAAAATGGCTGGGAGAATGGTCTGACTAATGAAATGTAAACACTCCCAGAATCCAGAGATTGGAATACAACGGCGGAAACGTGAAAAAGCCGTCGCCGCGTGAGTGTGAAAGCTGCCAGCCGCAGCGGTGATAAAAAAGAGCATAAAATCTGGCCCTTTCCTTTGGCGGACCTGCAAATAGACGGGTGGGCCAAAGGGTAGAAAAAGTAACAAATGAGACATGTTCTTAGATGATTCAAGCTATCGAGTAAAGAAGAGTTGTCTTAATGGAGAATCTACGAAACCCTTTTGTTGTTGGTCAGAGAGGTCAGAAAGTGAGAGAATGAGATGGGAACACGTGTTATGAGCGAAGGGTTGGGTTGCGTAACGACCAAACGAATTGGCCCACAGCTGGAGCCACCCGCGGTTTACAACCACAAAAAGACAACTTGGACTCACCTACGACCTCTCCCTCTTTCCTAGCTGCCTCTCTCTTTCTCTCTTTCTCTCTCTCTCTCTCTCTCTCTCCTCGCTTTTCCCCTCCTTCCTACCTTGCACTGTCAGCCGATGTTCCAGCCACATCTGCTCGTCTCCTCCAAAACTGAACATCTGTCGAGGAGAAGGCAAATGACCCCGACATCCTTAAACATTTTAAGTCAAAGTGATCTAGTTCGAAGAAAAGTGCAAGATGCAACAGAAACAATAAGAAGAGAGGAGGAATATCAGAGATGACTGTCGTGTAGGGTCTTTTGGGTAAACAGAGTACCTGTTGACCCTTCTTCGCGATCAAGATGTTTGTCAACTGGGATAGCCTTTATCAAAAAGATTTTTTTCACTAAATGAGCTCGTTAAATAGGTTTTTTATTAATACTTAATAATAAAGTTACTGAAGGTTTAGAGAGGGCTAGAGGTAGAAAAGGGGAGAGATAGAAAAGGAGAGGAGTTCTCTCAACAAGGAACACGAATTCCTGTCCAAGAGAGTCATATTTGCCTCAAAAGAAACGGAAGTCTGACCTGAATAGGCCGGAAGGGTGTCCAAATCGATGAATACAGTGCGACTGGTTCGAGTGACCGATCCGACACGCACTGTCGCCCTCATCCGGTGGGGATTAATCAGGGACAAAGGCTTCCGATGGCAGACGATGTATAAAGAGATGTTTTAGATACTACCCCACATGCATGTTCAATCAAGATGTTTGATTCAATGAACTTCACCTAAAACTTCATTTAGGTCACATCCTTTTTATACTAAAGGTGGGTTATTTTGTGAGGCTCGAAAGAAAAGAGTTGGTCCATGGCTGAAGTTCTGAAGAATAAGGCGCAATGGCTGCTATCAACGACACAAAATGACAATAAATGAGCCCATATTGAGGTCATAAAAGTCTTGCATTTACGAATAGGCCTTGTTTTTCACAAGCCAGAGAATAACAATGGCCTCTCATTTTCAACCTAGGCATTTTGGCAACCGCTACTCAGGTGAGTAACGTTTTCTTTATGAAAGACTTAGGATGTTGTAAAACTCTGAATTCATTAGTATTATTTGAATCGAATGAAAGAGAGCAGGCAATACCTTCACTACTTAAGGATCACACAGTCCAAAAAAATGAAAAAGGTTTTCGCAAAAAAAAAGATCGCGATCACAAGATTTGGTGAAACCTTGGTTGTTTGCATTGTCGCTTCGATAATCGTTTCGGGGAACCCGTTTTTGGGCGAAAATTTGCCTTGCTAGAGGTCGAATAATAAGTGGCAGGTACCCTCAAATGGTCCCGAAGCGATATCCTCCAGGTCATAAGTCAGGCATAGGTGGCGGTCGACCAGTCGGCTGATCCTCACCCGGCCACAGCCATTACTGGCGCTGACCGGTCGGACCCGACTCCGTGTCAAACAACGACAGCCGACTGGCAGCAGTTGGATAATACAGTGAAGACAGCTGGGGCAGCCGGCTGACTCAACGGCGCTCGGCGGAAGGTTCAGAAAGAACGGACGATCGATGTCGGTTTTTGTTTGAGCAGATGTACTCGACGGTGGGAGACGGAACACGCCTTTCCGGGCGAAAGGACACCGTACGCACGGGAGAATGGTACTAGCCAAGGGTGGACGGAAGGAATTGGAATGTGAGAAAAGGAAAGGGAATGGAGAGAGAGAGAGAGAGAGAGAGAGAGAGAGAGAGAGAGAGAGGGAGGGAGGGAGGGAGGGAGGGAGGGAGGGAGGGAGGGAGGGAGGGAGGGAGGGAGGGAGGGAGGGAGGGAGGGAGGGAGGGAGGGAGGGAGGGAGGGAGGGAGGGAGGGAGGTAGAGAGAGAGAGAGAGAGAGAGAGAGAGAGAGAGAGAGAGAGAGAGAAATAGAGAGAGAGAGAGACAGAGAGAGAGAAAGAGAAAGAGAGAGCGGGAGAGAGAGAGCGAGGGAGAAATAGAGAGAGAGAGAAATAGAGAGAGAGAAATAGAGAGAGAGAGAGAGAGAGAGAGAGAGAAAGAGAAAGAAAGAAAGAGAGAGAGAGATGGCAAGACAGTAAAGACAGTAATAGCCTAGCAGGAAATGAAAATAGCTGGGGTTGCTGTGAAGAATACACGTGAAGTACATTTTACGTAAGAATTTGAATAGAACTTGTTCAGTTCTCATTTCCTTCATTTCCCATTTTAAATTGGTTGAAATGGGTTTATGTGGGTCAGTGACGTCCTTCCTGGGACCGAAACGGTCTTGTACTGTTCCTGCTACTCCCGCAGCTACGTTTTTTGACAGTTCTACCAACGGCTGTTCATTTTTTCCTATAACGTAGATTATTACATTCTTTATTTCTAAGGCTGAGTAAGTGAGTAGAAGTGAAATAAGAAATACAGAAAGCGAAATGGGGATTAATTGAATTTTCATGAGATTTTCCCGCTTCTATTTATTGAGGCATTGTGTAAATCACTTTAAAGAAAAATTTTTTATAAACTAATTTGCTTTTTTCCATGCATATTCCCTAGTTTTTCCTCCATTCAAACAATCAGATGTGGATGTGGCTGCAATTGCCACCCATCGGTTAGATTGAAGGGCGAAAGGATTGGGTCCCGTGCGGAATCCATGCAGTTCGGCCGTGGAGCCGCGTTTACGGTCGACGCGAAATAGCATGGCAACTATGAGTTTTGCAGATTCTTGACGTCTTTCGGCTGGTTACGGTGCTTATATTCTCAGTCGTGGCACTCCCTGCGCCATGTATTTTCTCTTTTGTTTTGGTTTGACCTCTATTTTAGCCTGGAATTAGCCGATCAAATCCGCTTTATTATATTTTAATTCTATATTTCTTACTGTGTTAAAAAAAATTAAATTTGATCTTCATTAATTGTTTTGTTCAGATGAGGAGTCTGTCCCTGCTCACCATTCTTGGGCTCTTGGCTGTTTACGGTTAGTTGACTTACTTCAACACCGATACTCTTTGTTATTTCTAATGCAATACCATTTGAAAAAGATACCATTTTAAAAAAGATACGCCTTAAAATACACTTTGTGTTACTTTTATCAATAATTAAATCCAATTAATCGTTTCCCTTTCTGATCCTAATTCATACTGATTTCAGGTGTCCGCGCTGAGGACGTCGTCGACGGTGAGGTGACCGACGACGCTTCCGCCACCGCCAAGGCCGAGGAGGAAGATGTTATCGGAGCCTCTCCTGATGTTGGCGTTTCTTTCCTCTTCACCCAGCCTTCCGATGCCAACACTCTGAAGGGTACGGGCATATTTGTAGTTTTCTCTTAACCGATTTATTTAGAACTCTACGGTGGAAAGGTCGTCAAGTACCTTATCGGCTTCCAGAACAGAGGCGAGAAGGACTTCATCGTTAAGCATTCCGAGACCTCTTTCCGCTACCCTCTTGACTTCAACTACCACATCCAGAACGTTAGTTTTTGATCAAACAAACGTCCAGTTTTTGGCAAAACCTGAATACTCGATAATAAGCTGATGTAATCATCTTTTTTTAGTTTACCCAGGGACAGTACAACCGCCGTGTCGCTCCCAAGGAGGAAGTCACCCTCGACTACACTTTCTTTGCCCACGATAGCTTTGCCGGACGCCCCCTTGGACTTGTCGTTAACCTTCACTACGAGGATGCTGTGAGTTGATTTTCCATTAAACCATTTCATTCTACCTGACCGGAATTGATCACTTGGTTCAGGAGGGCCGTTACTTCATCAACAACGTCTTCAACCAGACCGTGACTATCCTCGAGGATGACTCTGGATTCAACACCGAGACCGGATTCTTGTTCCTTGTCTTCGGAGCCTTCGCCATCGTTCTCCTTCTCGTCGGTCAGCATTACCTGAACAAGGTTAATATTTTTCGCGTTTCTATTTATCTACTATGCACGTATCATTTAATTCTAATCTTTTCAGCTTTCCCGCAAGACTGGTCTCCAGAAGAAGCGCACTGTCGTCGAGCAGTCGTCCGCCAGCAGCTCTGACGTTGACTACGAATGGATCCCTCGCGACCTCCTCAAGGAGAAGAAGTCCCCCAAGCCTGTTTCTCCCCGACAGAAAAAATCCAAGAAGACCGAGTAGACGGGTTCCTATTTCAGTTTGAATGTTCTTTGAGAACTGGGTCTTTCTCATCTGTATGTTCAATGTATAGTGATTTCCGTTACGTGTGCATTATCACTGGCCCCCAGTATACACGCGCTGTTCGTAAGAACTGCGTTAGTTGTTATTTATTATTTATGCCTTCCTTTTTCTGCGAAAAAAAATGATTCTCATACATTTTTAATAAAAAAAATATTCATGGTAATTTGTCTTTTTTGCTTGTGTGGTTGTTGTGTCATCGGTGGTATTTGCGAATGGGGGTGTGACTGCATTGCACAAACGAGCGTTTCGAAAATGGGGGTTCGACCTTTTCGAAAATCGCGCACGCACGCGTTTCTCTTCATTTGCTCTTCTATATTTTTTTCAAATTAATATTGCTGGTGCATTTAGTGTAAATATGACCGATCTGATGGATGAGGAAAACTGCCAGCAGGCGAAAACCTTCGTGAACTTGTACTACGACGCCATGGACAGAAAACGGGAGAAGACGATATTCTTCTATTGTGAGGAGGAGCCGTCCTACATTTGGAACGGGAACCCCTACGGAGGACAAGACGCCATTAGCAAGTAGGTTTCGAAAGAATCGAGTTCATGCGGTTTACCAGAGTATTTTCCAAGACGCCACAGCTCTATGGTTGAAAACTTTCTTTTCGAAGTATTTGCCCCTTTTCAGATTCCTGAGTGAACTCCCAGTGACTCGCCACGAACTGGTCTCAATCGACTGTCAGCGCATCCCGACTGCCGCTTCCGGAGCCCCGGACTGTCTCGTTGTGCTCGTCGCCGGCTCCGTCACCGTCGGAGAGGGTGTCCACGCCTACACGGAGACCTTCACCCTGATCTTCGAGGACGGTTCCAGGAAGGTTCGTTTGTCTTCTGAACATTTCATCCGTGATGGTTTCAGGTCAAGAGCCAG
Source organism: Oscheius sp. G VE-2021 (assembly GCA_022343465.1). Classification (NCBI taxonomy): domain Eukaryota; kingdom Metazoa; phylum Nematoda; class Chromadorea; order Rhabditida; family Rhabditidae; genus Oscheius; species Oscheius sp. G VE-2021. The sequence continues at coordinate 1,963,188 of JAJQXH010000025.1, forward strand.
CGTCTTCGCTACGTCGACTGATCTTGTACATTCTGCCTTGTTACTGTTGTTATGTTGGATCACCATTAAATATTCAAACCGCATTCACTTGTCATTACTACAATAAAGGGTGAACGATTTTGAGTTTGGAGGCAAAAGCGTCAATTTACGGGAAAATATTTTGAGGGATGAGCCGAAAAACTCAGCGAATCACTGAACTTTAATTTCACATCCACATCATACAGCAAAAGGAACAAGGTCTTTGAATGTTCATAGCTTAGTTTAATAACTGTGCTTCGCTTTAAAGCATCAGATGTGTGATGACAGTAGAATAACGAAAATTCGAATTACGAAGCTAGCTAATAAGTTAAAACAGTTTACTTTCGATTTACATGGATGGAATGGTCGGGTTATGAACAATAAAAGAGGATCACCGAGTGTCCATCGGCACCGCCTTGTCGCTGACGTCTTTCTCCTTTCGAGCCTTCCTAGCCGCCAGTTCCTTCTTCAGTTCAGCCACTCGCTGCTTCTTCTTCAGTAACATCTGCCCTTGGGGAGTGGCCATGGCAGCCACCTGGGCCCTTCTCTTCTCTTCCATGTCGTGCTTCTGCAAATGGGTGTTAGACATCAAAGAGGAGGACGAACCTTAAGCAGGAGTTCTTCTACACGGGCCAGCTTAGTTTCGTCAATGTACTCTAAAATGGATAATATTGACATTAAAAAGTAGTTTACCGCGTATATACTCCAGGGTGTTCATCTTCATCTCCAGTTTCTCCGTGACCTCGTCCAACTTGGACTCCGCTGCCTCACATTCAGCCTTGACGATTTCTCCGAGTTTTTCTAAAATAATGTTACCATAGAAAATAAAAAGTAACAAACCGGCTTCTCCGGCAACCATGGGTTTCCTTTTGGGGTTCAAGAAGTGTCGAACGATGTTGGCCTGCGCAGTGAGGCCCAGGTACTCGTAGATTTTCTCGTCATCCGGACTGAGTTTCTCTTCATCCATTTCTAAAACCGATGAGATTTATACGGATTTGGAGAGACACAATAACACATACGATTAAGTAGACAAGAACATATTATTTATATTACTATATAAATAAATAACAAATTAAAAAAAAAGAAATTATTTAACTTCAGAAAATACAAATGATAGAAAGCTTGAATGTTTTAAATTCCCGCGGCATTGCTAACGCAAATCTGCGACGTTGGGATATTTTCAGTTCGACGCAAATTCCTGCTACAGTGGTTTTATACCGCTCCAAATTTTCTTTTTATATTTTCTGTTTAATCAGGCGCGAAAGTATTGTGTTCTTTAGTATTTCCCAGCCGGTTCAATAATGTTGATATAATTCAATTTCAGGGAATGAGCCAGGATGCTGGATTCCGGCAGGACATGCCGCCCCAGGGCGGATACCGCGACTTCAACTACCGTCGCACGTTCCCCAAGCTCGTTTGGCGTCGTGAGTTTCTGCCGTAGCTTATCGGAATAATATATTTTTTTCAGCTTCTGTCGTCGTAGCTACGGTCTTCGGAGCCTCTGTTTACGGTGCCTTCCAGGCCATCGCCAGCAAGAAGAAGGATATGTAAGTTTAATTCTTTCCGGCGGCCCTATTCATTACGACCGCTAGTTTGGACTGCCTTTATTCATTATGATTTTTTTAAAATCGATTTTAGTACCGAGAAGTTCGAGGACGTTGATATCAACAACGCCATGGAGCCCTTCCTGACAGCCGAGAGGGACCGATAGTGGGTTTTTTCTTCATTAGTTTTGTGCATCTTTGCAATTTTTTCTATTCTGTCTTTTCAGTTGGCTGAAGCTCCTCAACAAGAACAGGGAACTGGAGGAGGAGATAATGAAGGACGTGCCCGGCTGGAAGACCGGCACCTGGTACGGCGAGCCCGTTTACTTCACCCTCGGAGACAAGTGGTGGGATCCCTCCGCCACTGAGGTACGTATCACTGTCTTGTGTTTCGGGAGGAACTAATCGCTTACAATAATATAAGGACTTTTGAAGGTTTGTTGAAAATGGAGTATCCTGGGTTTTCAGTTATGGATGTTAGTTATGGAAGTTACACATTAATGGCTACGTAGTTATACACTATTCCTATTGTGTCTTGAATTTGACACGATCATATGGCATCAGAAGAGAGTTGTCGTCAACATTCCAGATTGAAACGATGCATGAACGATTTCCGCCCTTTCAATAGTTTTACCATGCTTTAACCCCCCTTTTCAGGTGTTCGCCCACTCCTACAACGGTGTCATGGAGAAGGAGCACCTGTGGCGCCAGCACTCGGAATACGCCGCGCCCAAATTCTACGACGATTGGATCCCCAAGGCCATTTCCAAGTACTTCTGGTAGACCGCCTTATTCGACTAGTGGAAAGCGATTCCTGACGTAGGATGTTGTATTGATTAAAGCGTTTATTCACTTGGTTTGCTTTTCATAGACACTGAAAGACCTCCGTTTCCGTTGTCTGTGAGTTCGAAAGAGTCTGTGGAAAGGCCGAAGGGACGCAGGCACAGGTCACCCAGATTCTTCAATTTCCCCAGCATTTCGTTCTTGAGCTCCTCGGCATCCTTCACCTTTGCCTTCTCGAATTCGGCGATCTTTTGATCCATGCGCGCAGCGACATCAGGGAATTTCTTCTGAAAATCGACTGCCTATTTAAATGAACAGATCAACCTTAATGGAGTTCAGGTCTTCGATCGCCTCGTCGTACCTCTTGAGCTTCGAGTAGGCGTGTGCGCGGCGCTCCAACGGCTTCTCATTGACCATTCCCAACTGAAAAGTCACTGTTCCACTGGTTCTCAAGGGGAGAAGACTCACTTCAATGGCCTGGGTGGCGTATTCGACGACTCCATCCCACTGCTCCAACCTGACGTAGCACGCGCTCAGATTCGCCAGCAACTTAGACCGCTCTGGGTCTCCCTGGGCTCCGCAGAGCTCCATTCCCTCCTACAATTCAGAAAATCACTTTACCATTTTCCAAATGATGGTAGTGGACTTTAGATAGCCCACCTTGTAACAAACGATGGCTTCCGTGTACTTTTCTTGAAGGAAAAGGGCGTTGCCCTCCTCCCGCTTCTGAGCCGCGGTCTTCGGCTGCTCCACGCTCTCCTCAATGACAGCCATCTGCCAAACAAACAGCTTACAAACACTTAGACTACTAAGAAAATATGTTGGCAAGCCATGGGACCAAACAACAAAGATTCAAGGTTCTATATTCATTAAACTCAACAACAAAATACAATAACAACTAGAAAAGATCTTGGTAGAGCTCAGAATAGTGGGAGACGAAAGTCACATTGACGTCCTTCTTCATGAAATCGGGTAGATCGTCAAAGTCCCGGCGGTTCTCTGCAGGCAGGAAAATCCTATTCGCACTTACGCGTCTCGCCTAAACTATCCTTTATTTAAATCAGTGGTAAATGGCCCCACCGCAATCACTTTTTCCTTTATTCCTCCGACTGGCAGCACTTTTCCTGTGAGGGAAATCTCCCCAGTCATGGCCATGTCCTGCTTCACCGGCTGGTTTCTAGCCAGGGAGAGAAGGGAGGAAGTTAGAGTCACTCCGGCAGAGGGTCCGTCCTTCGGCGTGGCTCCCTAAGAAGAGTTGGATGTTAACCGAAGGGGTACTGTACCTCGGGCACGTGGATGTGAATATGTGCCTTATCGAAGAACTTGTTGTCGGGATCCTCCTTCGTCAGAATACCCTTCGCCACAGTCAGCGCCGTCTTCACACTCTCCTGAAGACAGTTTAGATGCAAAATTACGTTTTGCATACCTTCATGACGTCACCTAGGTTTCCAGTGACTTCTAGACTGCCGTCCTTATCCGAACTGAGGTCCACCGGCCTTTTCAGCACAGTTTCGATGTACAAGGCCGAACCGCCCATGGCAGTCCAGGCAAGGCCCATGATAACCTAAAGGAGAAATGCGAGAGAAAGAGAAAGAATACCCACCCCGGGAGGAGTCTGGTCGTAGAGACGATCAGAGGTGAACTTCGGCTTTCCGACGTATTTGTCCAGGTTGTCCTCTCCCACAACGATCGCTTCGCTGGCGTCGGATTCCTTCCTGCCAGCAATCGTCAGAGCAGCTTTACGGAAGATCTACAGACATGGAATACGTTGAAAGTTCTTAAAACTACCTTCTCGATGTGCTTTTGCAGATTTCGGACACCTGATTCGCGACAGTACTGCTTGATCATGTTGTCCACGGCCGTGTCAGTGATTTGCAGCTGTGTATCGTTGATCGAACTAAAAACGAACAATAAAATAAAATGAGCTGCAAGCATTAGACTCACGTGTTCTCCCTGGCCTGAGGAATGAGGTACTTTTGTGCGATGGCCAACTTCTCCTCTGCCAGATAGCCACTGACGTCTATCAGTTCCATCCTGTCTCTCAACGGTCCAGAGATTTGGTCGACCACGTTGGCCGTGCAAATGAACAACACCCTGCAAATCCCTGTATCTCCATCTCAGAGAGAAATGACTCACTTGGAGAGATCGACGGGCACATCCAGGAAATGATCGTTAAAATTGGCGTTCTGTTCAGGATCCAGGAGCTCCAGAAGGGCACCCGCAGGGTCTCCGTGGTAGCCGGCTGAGCCCATTTTGTCGACCTCGTCGATCAGAACCAGAGGGTTCTCGGTGCGAACCTGCAGGATGGCTGCAATCTATGAGTAATCCTACCTTCTTCAGACACTGGATCATCTTTCCAGGCATAGCTCCCACATACGTCCTTCGATGGCCCTTGATTTCAGCAACGTCGGTCATTCCTCCAACGGAGAAACGGAAGTACTGTAAGCAGAAGGGTAAACTGAGTATTTATAGGTAAAACCTGGCGGTTGAGAGCGGCGGCAATGGACTTGGCGATACTCGTCTTTCCCACGCCGGGAGGCCCATGGAGACAAAGGATCTTTCCGCCGATCTGTTTCCTAAAACAAATGATGTTTATATTTGCTACTCGGTCAACCTGAGGATATTGACTGCGATGAACTCGAGGATCCTGTCCTTGACGTCCTGCATTCCGTAGTGGCCACTGTCCAATTCCATCCTCGCCTTCTCGAGGTCCGAGTTCTCCTCGGAAGCCAGTCCCCAGGGAATACTCGTCAGCCAGTCCAGATAGTTCCTAAACATCCTTATATAATGGAAAAGGAATACGGTACCTAGTGACGCTGAATTCGCTGGAATGGGGATCCAGGAAGTTCAGTTTCTGTTTCTCCTCATTGATGACCTTCAGAGCGTAGTCGGGCACCTTCAGCTCCTTAATCCTCTCGTCCATTTTGTCTATGATCGTCGATTTGTCATCCTTCTCCAGTCCGAGCTCCTTCTTGATCACTTTCAGCTAATAGAAGAGTTTTAGCCATTAGATCGACCGTACCTGCTCCTGGAGGAGGTACTTCCTGTGCTGGTCCTGCACCTTCCTCTCCACGTCTTTGCTAATGTCGAATTTCAGTTTGGCCACCGTCTTCTCCTTCTGTATCAGCTCCAGCGCCAAATCCAGCCGCTTCCTCACCTAATACGGGCTAATTGACAGAGGAATAATGGGAAGTTACCATGACTTCGGTCATCATTCCTTGGAGTTCGCTGGTTTCAGCCGATTGAACGAGGGTGGCCACCAGATCGCAAAGGTAGACTGGGTTTTCTACGACGTGTTGTTTCGGGTGGAGAAGGAGGTTGATCTGCTGGCCGAAGAGGGCGTTGTACTGCACCACGTCTCTGCAAAGACATGGTTAGAAAGAGAGAGAGAGAGAGAGAGAGAAGAGAGAGAGAGAGAGAGAGAGAGAGAGAGAGAGAGAGAGAGGGAGGGAGGGAGGGAGATAGACCTGATGGTTTGCACTATGGCCTGCATAGTCGCCTTGGTCTCGTTGTCCTTAGGGGCAGGTTCAGAAACCACGTTCTCCGTCTTTCCCAGCACCAGTCCGCTTCGCTTCTTCTCCGTCTCTGCCTCGGGAGTCGGGGCAGGACGGTTGTTCTAAACAGACGATAAAACAAAGTACGTCAGGTGCAATAACCTTTTTCCCGCGACCAGCCCTCCTTTCATTCAGATTCGGAGTGTTCTTCTGGGCAACTGCGTACTGATGGTCGTTGGATTCATCCAGTTCTTCCAAAAGACGGATTCTGAAACCATTTCGTTCCAGGACCAATCCCTCCCTACCTCCTGTGCGCACTGAGCACCATTTCGACAACTTTTCCATCGCCGTGGTCTCTGATCTCGATGATCTGGGCAAAGGCACCGACCGGGTAGAGCTCGGACATTGAGGAGACCACCTCTTCCTTGTTTCTGAAGAATAAGGTTGATAAGGGATTCATTAAAGAACCTACTCATCGTCCTTTTTGACGAAAATACCGACGTAGGGTTGTCGGAGACCCACTCTGTTCCTAATCAGATCCTTCAAAGCTTCGTTTTTCACAACCTTAATGGTTTCATTAAAACAATACAATGAGTACGACTTACATCGACCTTTTTGATGAATCCAGGGAAAAGGGGGTACCTGTTTACAGCGATGACAGGCAGAATGGGGAAGTTCACAGGAACTTCAATCGGGGATAGACCGTTCTGAAAACAACTGAGAATGTCAGATGTGGCGCAAATTTATAAAAATTTGAAGGTATCACTCAAGTACCGAATGACCTACCAAAATATCATTTCTCTCGACGATGGCTCCTTCCTCTGGTTCCACATGCTCTGATGCAATCGGATCATCTTTGTTGTCATTTGAACTAGAACCAATCAATAATCGACTAATCCTATTGAAAATCCACCTGCTCGAGTAAAATCGATGGCTGGGCACTTGGCTACTCGCGCGTATCACCGATGGAGTGAATTTCGCAGAAGACGTCGTCGGCAGAGCGCTGGATGCTCTGTACAAACGGACACACGACCTAACGCCTCGGCGGAGCATCTCCACCTACAAATAACTAAAAGAACCTCTGGTGAAGTACTTTCTTCTCTCGACCTTAGATACCACACAGCGTAGAACAGCGCCAAACACGAGAGAGAACAATGCAGCAATCCAGAAGTTTATTGCCCAAACCACCGAAAAAAACGAAGCGGTATTATACAAATAGATTAGATTGTAGAACGAATATCACAATTGTAGGAAGGGGTGCCGGATTACTTGGTCTTCTTGGTTTCTTGCTTCTTATTCTCCTTGTCGGCTGATTTGTCCTTCTTGTTCTGAGCAGCGGGAACATTCTCGGAGGCACTGTTCACCGGCTGCCACTGAAATCACAAGTTAGATAGATTTTCACAGAAGAATACCTGGATAGGGTTCTTCCTGAAGAGAAAGGGCCAGGGAGGGACGACAAGGAAGGCGGAAAGGAGGGCACCGCCGAGCACGATGTAGATGGCGTGAGAGAGCTGCTGAGTGGAGTAGCCGACGAAGAAGCCGATGATTCCAGAAACCACTAGGATGGCCTAAAAGATTAAAAAAATAATATTTCAAAACGTAGATGACAATTCGTAGATAAACCCCAAGTTCAGTAAGCTCTAGTTTTAGTCATGTTGAAAGATCCTTACGACAGCTTTTTTGCAGCCGTTAATCACCGGTTTAATCGGGTAGAGCTTGTTTCGTGTTTCTTTGCTGCCCGCAGCCAGATAGAATCTCGCAGACGTTAGGTCCATACATTAAGACACCGACGATGTGCACATGAATCAGCTTTCTTACCCGAGTAATAATAACTATATATTAAAAATAAGCAAGAACAATCGTACAAAATACGAAACAAAACACATTAACGAAAACTTTGGCAATGTCAAGCCGAATTTGGTAAAAACAAAGAAAATCAAGATGTCCAACCTGGAACGTGCGTTCGGCGGCCTGTTGTCCTGGGAAATCCATGTGGCTGGACAGCTTCTGGAAGGGCTCCGGTAGCATCGCGATAAATCCGTCCATTTCCGCCTGTAAATATAAAAATATTAAGAAACCCATAAGGGAAACAGGGAAACAAGCCAAACAACGCAAAATTAACACGCAAGAAACGTTGTTTAGTTGACGTCACTACGCCGGTCGTAATTGCGACCAACATTTTCGTCTACGCAGCCAGATTACTGTAGTAGACAATCACGACACCGGTGGTGTATATTGTGGTTGCACGCGGCTGTGACGCCGATTCTGAGCTCCTCTCACCGTCTATCTTCTGTCACACACCATATTAGACATTTCACGGTTCTCCAACACCCCAGCCACCCCCGCACGGAATTCCCGCCCTTTGCACACATCAATTGACATCTTCCATCCACAGTATGCGCGCGCGGCATGCCTAATTCCGCCCTATCTGACCTATATATCTCTAACGGCGATGTGGGACTTATTAGGAATAGTTGTGATTATGCGTCCTTCTCGTCTGCGATTGATTTTCCCAGCCGAAACGGCATAATTCCCATTGTTTCAGGGTGTGGTGCATCCTCCCCGACGGATGTAAAGGGGTGGGACTACGGCTACTCTTGCGACATGAGGTGTGAAGGTTCGTGTAGCTTATCAGCAGAACCACTCTTCCTGTAATCCGCGCCCTCGGCGGCACCCCAAAGGGCATCTGTCCCTATCGATCTGCATTTGCATACTCTGTGGGCCCACTGATGAATGGTACCGCGGACTGATTTCCCAAGGGAGCTAAACGAGAATATTACAGTCGCAAAATGAAGAACAGTTCACACTTTTCATTCAAACCATCGAAAATCACTTCATTCTTCATTCTTTTGTAGGATTGTGGCGCCATTTGCAGCCTCTAATTTGAGTCTTCTGGAGTGGAAGTGATGAATGGGCTGGGTCACGCACAGCCCTCATTTGCATTTAGACAATGGCTCACTTTTGGCTAAACAGAGAGAGGCAGAGAGAGAGAGAGAGAGAGAAAGGAGAGATAACCCCAAACCAAGAGAGATTTTCAGTGCTGGCCCCGCAACTGCCGGCCCTTCCGTCTTGTGCTGCTTATTCCCGTCGCTATGGCGTTGTTTATTCCGGAAGCCCTTTTCTTATATTTTCTGCTGACCCCTCGGCCAATGCTCAGGTGAGAAGAGTTTCAAAACATCCACTCTCATGGTGCAATCATTTGCCTTTCTCTCAAATGGGTCGTAAATCGGAGAGAACGGGGCTGTTTTCAAAAAAATTGGCTTTCCCTCTGTTGTACTTGTCTAATTGGCAATTTGACTGAGAAAGCAACTGTTTCGCTCAAGAGGAATTTAATAAAAGGGAACACTGAATCCTCTTTTCTCTTTTTCTCTCTTTCTCTCTTTCACCTCTTTTTTCTTGTCTTTGAAAAGATCTCCTTTTCCACAGAAACTTGTTTTCCTCTAGCAAATCCTGCTGCATATCCATTCCTCCCAAGTGTTTCCAACTGTTCCTGTTCCCCAAGTGTCCCAGTGCATCATCCATCCCGCCGCCATCTATCACTGGATTCTGTTTGCGTTCGTCCTCCCAGCCCGTTTTCCCCGAGGACGACCTTGCGTTCTGTGCTAATATGGCTGACAGCAGCTGCCCGTTCATTCGGGATCCAAGGGAACAAAGGCAAACAGCGCCGGGTGGTCGTAGGCCTCGGTCCTGAGCTGCGCATTAAACATTCAGCCTTACTTGCATTTCTTCCCGCATTCCGCCACGGGCAATTGTTTTGCTCCGCCGACGGTTGAAGTTTGTTTTCTGGTCGTGACAAGGGACAGCAGAGATTGAGGCCAATTCAGAAGAGAAAGACAGCCCCGAAGGAGGAAGGAAGCGGAACTTTTGTTGTTTTCCTAAAACTTCCAACTGACTTCTTACACGTAAACGTTGGGTTTCTCTTAAACAAAGGCCTCCAAGTTATAAAATATTCTTTATTTTAAGTTTCCACCCGATGAGACTAAAGATTACTCGTTTCCACGTACTCGAATCCTCTTTGTGCGTGCACCTGGCTGAACCAGTTGTTACAGACGGGGGCAATTTCCCCGCGTCGCCCAAAACTTGGAATTATTCATGACGAGCGACTGGTTCCGGTTGCGGAACGGCAGATTCAGCCGTCTTGACATTTGAAACTTGTGTTTGCTTTGCGAGTTTTCGGGCGCAAGAATTAAAGGCCCCGAGCTCATCGATCAGACGGCTCTAACGGCCTCCTTTTGAAAGTTATGGCAGAACGCCCATTGATAGGGAAGCAGTGGCTGTATACTTCCGGAGTGAGTAAGGGCATGTTGGTTTAGATAAGAGAAGTTGATAAGAGGTTCAGGTGGGTTACCACGCAAATGGGTAAAACAAGAGGAGCAACTACTAGAAGAGAGTTATATGTAGTCTTCATCCCTCTCTCTCTCTCTCTCTCTCTCTCTCTCTCTCTCTCTCTCTCTCTCTCTCTCTCTCTCTCTCTCTCTCTCTATTTCCTCACTAAATGGTTTACTCGAATAAATCAGGTATCAGGGGAGTAAACAAGTTATGCTGATCCTATTCTCAGAAGCCAACACAACGAAAATTGCATGAAGCTGGAAGAAAATTGTTTTTCAGGTGCCACGAGTAGCCTTCCAAGGTCATACGGACTGCTTTTGTTTGAGCAGAGACGAGAGAAATATAGCCATTTCTGCACAAACACTCATTAAACTTTATGATATTGATTCGGGTAAACAGAAGCCATCGGAGACCAAATGAAAGTACGTGTTTAGGTAGAGAAATACGAAACCTCGCTGCTCATTGTCTGCCCGTACACGCGATTTGTCCGCGACGGAATTCCATCTACAACTGGGTTAGTTAGGGAAGGAGATTGGAAGAGAGACCGAGAGAGAGAAAGAGAAAGAGATAGATAGAGAGAGAGAGAAAGAGAAAAAGAAAGAGACAAAACATTTCAGTTCTCCGGTTCTCTAGACTCAACCTGGGTAATGTGGGACACCCGTTCCCACCCAGCCAAAGTCCTTGATGGCCGTGCCAGTGGCCCCGTCCGTTGCTTGGAGATGTCCCCAGATGACTCGATCCTGGCCGTTGGTACAGACGCCGCCCTCCAACTTTATGATATAAGAAACAGACAAATATTAACTAGATTTAGCTATTCTGTAAGTTTCCTCAATCGAAAGGGCAATCCACTTATTCAGTCTACCGGAATCTGTTACAACCCAGTTGAAAAGTTGCTGGCAACTTATGGGTTGGACAGAATAGTACGCTTCATTTGTATGGATCAACTGGAATGTGTCTCAATCTCAGACCCCTTCTCTTGTGATATCAAGGGCGTTTCCTTTGCTGGATTCAGCCCAGACAGTAAGAAATCCTTTTTCTTTCCAAAATACCCGTTTCAGATGATTTCCTCGTGACTGGAACAGACGTGGAGATGCGTCTGTTGACATGGGAGCCCTGTGATTCTCTGGCTAGCTGTCAGCTGCCGTCGGGTCGACATGTAAGCCGATACAAGTGTATTGTGTGTAAAGGGAACTTGAGGTTTTGAATGTGAGTCTCGGCGAGGATTCCGTCGATGTCGTCTCTTACACAGCGGAAGGGGCGCTCATTCTCAACACTTACCCCATTGAGGTAGGGAAAAGAAATGATGATGGAACTGAGAAACTTGGGGAAACGACAATGCTTTGGTCACAGCGGTCAATGGGATCTATTCCATCTAGACAATACCACTTACATTAATATTTTTAAGACACGAAAGAGAATTTGTCCTCAAAGGAGACAAAAGTTCTTGCCACCTTTCCCTGGAGATTGTTTTCTCTCATTTTCTTCGCTGCTCATAGCTCTAGCTCGTATTATGCCCATATTGACCGGCGCCCCTTTGCAGGTTTCCGTTCGGGCGGCACATAATTACCGGGGAGACCCCGTGATTTTCTCTTTGCTGGTCACTCTACTGAGGGACCTCTCTCGACGTCGATTTCAGTTTAAGAAGTAGTGTTTTTCAGGTGGTCCTCACGGGATCAGTGGAACAGACGTCGCCGGAAGAAGAGGCCGAAGACCCCGAAATGGTGAGTAATCTCGGAATATGCATGTTCATCGTGATGTTAAATTGTTAGCTGCACCATTCAAATGTTTTAGAAAACAGCTCATCTTCCTCCGACCACGAGAGAGCGACGGCCGTCTGGTTCTTCGATTGAGGGCCGTCTTTCAGTCCCCGTGTCACCACCCATCGCCCCACAGAAAGTCAGAAGGTGCGGGTTTATAAAATAAACTTTCGAAATTTGAGTTTCAGAAGTAGTGGCGACCGAAGCAAGATTGTTACCCGGTCCCAATCACCAAATACGAGAGTTCCCCTTCCCGCTCCACCTGCGAAAGTGCAGAGCAAGCAGAACGACAAGGAACAAGCTGTTGAAAATGTCTCCTGACTTGTCCTTATGCAACCCTTTTAGATTTCGGACGCCCTCTTCGACCGTCTGAAGAAGATGCACAAGAACTGCATGAAGAAGAGCGAGGCTCGTGCCATAAGTGAGTCTCTTTTCTCTGCGCTGCTGAAAGAAGAGCTTCAGATTTGAGCCAAGCGGAAGCTGCCGTACGTCGTGTAGGTCTCGAAGAAGCGGTTTCGAAGGAAATCGTCTTCTTTGATGGCTACATTCTCAGGCAGGTGCTGACGTACATAAATGATGACCGCGGATGGGATCTGGGCCGAGTCCATCAGCTTCTTCCAAGAATCAAGGGTTTGAAGTCTTCTTGAAGCCATTCTAAGAGCGATTCAGACGCTCTGAGTGAGTCAGAATGCTCCAAAGTGTGCGTGGAGGCACTGAGGCAGATCTGCGATGTGATGCTGGACAAACTGATCAAGTGCGCGCAGTACCAGTCGTCCATTGGAGTGGATGTGGCTGCCGAAGAGAGACAGCAAAAGTCGGAGGAATGTCTCAAAGTAGGGATTTAGAGATGCTTCCGAAGCCATGCGAGTTCAGGCACTTCGTCAACTGCGAGATTCGCGGAACAGCTACTACAAGAAGATGGCCGAAGACGACGTGGACCAGCTGGATATCGTGATGATTCGGCTGAAGCGCCTTTGAGGCGTGCCTTTGTTTCCCTCCCCTCAGGTTTCTCTGTCTTTCTCCCATGGGTTGTGCCGAGCTCTTGTGCAATAGTTTTACACGGTTCGCTCCCGTTTCGCTTTGATTTTGAGCAATATGTGTTGTACACTTGTGATATTCCATACGGGTCAGTCGATTGTACGTTGCCTTAATTAATATGAACTTTCTACTTTTGGATTCGGTTGGTTGGTTTATCGAACGAAACGCAACTCGACTTCTGTGGCATCTTGGGCAACACTCATACCTGGATATGGTAGGGAGGGGCGTCCAAACAAATGGGTTCGATCGCAAAAAAAGTCTGAAAACAAGAGTGTAAAGCGGCATTTTATTGCCAAAATGCCGGTCAAGCCGCCAAAATTTTCCAAAAAGTAGGCCAAACGGCCTATTATTGGTAACAAGCGGTACTCGCAATCAAAAAAAAGTTTCGCAAGCACCTGGTGTCCGGGTATGCCAACAACTAACCATACATGTCCGCCAGAGAGACCCCAAGTACCCGACAAACGTTCCCAGTGAAACACTCCGGAAACAATGAAAACCTACTGCATTTTCGGGGAAATTCATTGGTATGCAAATCAAATGTGAGAATATCAGTGTCTGGAGAAGTGAAGAAGAGGAGATTAATCGCAGTTGTCGCACTCGTCGTACTCGAACTCCATGTAGTCCTGCAATTAATCCTCGTTAGTAGAGCCATGGTGAATATTCCAAAGAATTCGAAGAACAAGCGGCTGCTTCAATTAATAAAGGAGTATCAAAAACAACCGTTGAAATATTTCACTGAAACACACTTTCGTTTTTATTTCGCAGATGTCAAATAAATGAACGTTTTGGGATATATTCAATTGCCTTCTCCGATAAACCAGTTTCTTTAGCTCCTCCCCTATGAAATCTAGACATTTAGTTTCACTCTCCAATAGATAAATACATGCTGATGTGTAATATATTCATTGGTATGCACATGTGGAAAGTGGGAAGATATGAAGGTTGAAAGCACCCGGGGAGTTTAGTTACTATTCTGCTGTTGTTGATGCTCGAACGCCATGAAGTCCTGTAACGAGAGTGTCTGTGGTAGAAGAGGTTAAAGCTAATTAGGATGTACCCCTTATCTTTTTAGCTCCTCCGAATCGGAGGCTCCGATGAAACTTACAATAAGGAATGTAGCACCGAGAAGGATGGCCTTCATCTTGACATCGAGGTCCATCGGGACTAAACAGTGGCTGATTAAGACTTCCCAGAGGGAAACCCACAATTCACGCGGAAGACGTCGGCGTCGGTGAAGGCCTCGCGGAGGCAGCCGCCCCACTTCTTCGTGATCGAGCCAATGTGGTTTCCATTCATGCTCATCACCTGAAAGAGGGGATTTAGTACTCGTTGATCGGTCCGTTTAGGACCCGTTTCTATGCCTACATCAGCGAGGCTTGCAACTAACCGGGAATTCCTTGTCCTGGCAGCCGATGAGCAGACAACAGCAGGGTCCCTCGATGCGGAAGATCTCCGTTCCATCGGCATCTCGCACGTAGAAGCCAGTGGAACAACACGTGGCTCGCTGGACAACAGAACCGATCTGGAACGATCCAAGTAACTGTTAGCCCCTCTTAACACTCACCACGTTGCCGGGAGGACTCTCGATGGTGCACTCCTGGGCGCAGCAGGCAATGTCCGCGAGGCAGGAGCAGCCTCCACCGCAGCATTTGAACGGACGACGGAGCCTCATGACCTCCTGCAAGAGCGCACATAAGGGATTAAATTTGAAAAATCTAGGAAAAGTTTCATTCTGATATATTAGCATAATTCTGGCGGGAATACGTGAGTAACGCGGCGAACGTGGAATGTCCCGTTTGCGTGGGATGCCTAATCGCCCTTATTCTCTTCAGGAGCGGGCGACCAGGCGGTCGACATGGCGGACGATGAGTGAGTTTCAACTAGTATTAAGCAAAACTGCCATGATTCAGAGATCAGAACATCTTCAAGAAGCTGACGAACAAGTTCAAGTTGGCTGTGAAGAAGGTGGACATGAACAACCTACCTGACGAGGTGAGGGAGCAGTGCCACGACCTGGACAAGTACAAGGGAGTGCTTCTGGAGCTCTACTACAACCTCATGAGGGTTCTCAACGGAAACCCCGAGTACGACCCCACCATTCGCCAGGAGAACGCGTCAGTTTCCATATTAGATGCTGAAATGGAAGTATCTTAGGTATTACGTTGCGAACGAGTCCCCTGGGGAGAAGTTCTGTACCCACGTGGGTCATCTGCGGCAGTTGATGTGGGGAGACGGACCCCTGCCCGGCTTCTGTATGCGCCTGGGATTGGAGATCAGCGAGGTGGAGAAGGTGCTGCAGAGGGACGCGCGGAAGCAGCTCTACCACCTCCGCTGCTTCCTCTTCAAAGAATACCCCAAATTCGAGGATCTCCGTACGCGCTGTCTCCAGGCCAAGAATCGGCTGGAGGTGATCAACGACGGAGACCAGCGGAAGAGGCAGAAGGCCAAGCAGGAGTACGACCAACTCGTCGTCAAAGTCAACGAATTTCTGGAGAATCGCGTGCCGGCCGCCAAGAAGAACCACGTCCGCTCCCTGCAGTACTTTATGCGCTGCTATAGGGTACGTCCACTGCCAACAGGGGATACGATAGTTACAGGAGTACCACGTGGGGCTGAGGAATCGATACGCAGGAATAGCTACCGTGCGCCCGCAGAGGCCCGGATCGAGGCGTGGATAAGAAGGCCTAGCAAAGAAGAAAACGACGTACTCGAATGAATAAACTTTGCATCTGCGGCTACTGACCCTTCTGAAGTTGTCGACGATGTGGATGGTGAATCCGCGCTGGGGACCGCAGCACTGCCTCTCGCAGCAGTCTGATTCCTCCGCCGCAAAGTAGACCTGCTCTCCGTTGGCGTTCTTGAGAGAATAGCGGTTCCTCGATTCCCACGAAGTCAGCAGTTCCAGCACCTCGTAGATCTGAAATTACCATTTTGCGATAGATTATTAACATGCCGTCTAATTAGTTTAACCATTCCTACCTGCTGAATGACGAGTGTGTCTACCATTGTGAGATACTCCAATCCGGTGGGAACCCCCTCCATCGGCGCAGGAGCGGGGATCCACAAGGCCCCGGGGGTGACACCCGGTTGGGTGGTGAAGACGGCTGGCTGGCCGTAGACGGGAGCATTCGGGTACGGGTTGGACATCACCGGCTGGTACTGCGGTGGCTGCTGCTGGACGAAACCGATCCTCGGCGGATCCGACATATCTGTAATGAAATAAGGAATATAGGGAAACAGTAGAATGAGAAATATAGGGGGATTGCCAATAACACGGGTATAAAATGGACGGGGTTTCGGCGCTGAATCATCACAGGAAAGGCCGCTGTCGCTGTAAACAACGCGTGGAACGAGTTAATGCAGAAATGAAAACTCACACGGTTTTAATTCTAAAAATGAACAGGAAAGTAAAATACTAAATGACATTGAGGCAAGTTGAGACAAAAGCGGCGAAGGAAATGAGTGGAATTGTGAACAGTTGGCAGGAGGAGAAGTCGATAGAAAGCGGCTCTGCAGCCTTTTTTCTTCGATTTGCGAGATATAATGAGAATTTAACGTTCGCGGAATTATTCACCTAGACCGTTTAATGAATGAATGCATTAAAGAGGAGTTGTTGGACCACGGCGCGGTTTCCCATTTGTTTCTGGCCGGCAGGGCATTCGGACAAAGATCAAAAAGACGCGGAAGTGAGAGAAGCGAAGACAGGCAGAGAGAAATTCGCGTGGTCAGTGACAAACAAGGTTGCGCAACAATCGATGCCCGTACAGGCCACAAGTGCGCGTAGTCTGCTAAACAGGCCTCTTTGCACTGGTCAGTCTACGGCTGCAGAAGTGTATCAGTTAGTTTATTAGGTTGTTTTTCAATGCCACAATATAATTGAATTGCTTCTTCCTCAATCTCGAGATAAGATCTCACTGATCAAACTACATACCATCTTCCGCCCAACTGCTGCATATACCAAGAAACACCATTTTGAGCAATCGGCACACCAAAAGGCAAAACAAAAAACCACAAACCGTAAACAGAAGAATAAGATGGCGGGTTATGTTGCATTCTGAGAACACCTGAATAATATTAACCTTACAATCATTTCCAGCCAGATAGACAGCGATCAAACCAAATATCACAGTTCGAACACTGAGGCAGTAACAATTTATTTCGCAACTTTCGAGAATCCAAAACTGAGAAATTAACAAAGCGCTGTTGAGAACAGCCGTTGCACGAACAGATCTGGTGACGCAAAAGTACAGGCGGGCAGAGCAAAAACAATACACGGAACGTACGAGATAGTGTTCAATAAATTGTAACAAATATGGAAAACAAAAAGCAGATAAAACGGGGGCTAAAACTAAGAATGCCGCTTTCGACAGGAAGCGGCTACATCGGAGGGCCACCGTGTTGGTCGAAGGAGTACGGCATCTGGTAAGGGTCGCCGCGCGGACATTCCTAAAAAAGGAGATTAACAGAAGAATGTTTGGAATCTTACTCCAAAGTTACTGCCAAAGAAGTTGTTGGGAGCCGAGCTAATGGGGCTGAGACCAGGGAACAAGTTGTCGGGCGAGATCACCGGACTATGGGGAGACTGCATCTGACGGAACTGAACGAATTAGAATTAAGAATCGAGTGACATGGAGACCGAACCTCTTCCCAGGACGGAATGTCGCTCGAGGCGCGGAAGTTGTTGTTGAACGGGAAGGCGGATCTTCCCTGGCTCACCATTCCAGCAGAATACGGATGGGCAAAATCTGTAAAAACAAACTACAGAGTATATTAAAGACAAACCTCTCTCCGGCATCGGCAGCCAGGGGTCCATGTCATGATAGCGAGGGAGCTGCAGGGGAGAAGGAACACGGAACTTGCGCGGAGGCGGCGGTCCCATCAGGTGCAAGTCATTGGGATCCACCTGGTTAGAAAACTGGCGCTGTGGGCCCATCATGTGGAAGTCGCTAGGATTCATCTCGTCCGACAACTGGCGCTGGGGGCCCATCAGATGGAAGTCGCTAGGATTCATCTCGTCCGACAACTGGCGCTGGGGGCCTATCGGATGGAAGTCGCTGATATTCTCCGGCGAAGGACTGTAATATACAAAAATTAGACGTGGAGATGGGCAGTACCTCTTCCAGGAATCGGCAGTAGTGTTGGAATTGAGACTCTCACTCTCGCTACTGCGCTGTCGGAAAGATTCCACACTAGCCGCATCGAAAGAAAAGTAGTTCGCGTCCTTCTTGAAATCGTAGCCGGCCGAGCGGGGAACGTCACGGATCCTATGCATATGACGCGACTCCCTGAAATCTACTTTGTTGGTAGAACAGAAATTACGGTACTTGAGGGCGCGAATGCCCAGCGCATCGCCCTTGAGCTTGAAGTAGTCCTTGTTGTCCAGACAGAACATGACAGATTCCAGCCTTCTGAAGACAACCAGGGCATGCTGCGGGGTGCCCTCGTAATTCTTGAAGATGACCTTCTCTATAGGACCAGCCTGAAGGGATGGATTATCGTGTCTCAGTGTTGGATTTACTCTCGAGAACAAGGAGAAGAGATCATCCTCCGTGGCCGAAGGAAGAATACTGTTCACGTAGATTGTACGGTCTTTACGTTGAAAGCCATCCATGACTGAAAGTGGGAATATACCAGGAAGTCATTCAACAGTTATAACATGAGTAATTAACCACATTTTAAAATAAACATTATTCGAATTAAGTGTATAACTATAACTAATGAGGATAAGTTAAAGTTCATTAAACATTACAATCAAAAGAAAAATATACAAAATCCTCAATTCAAATAAGACTTTCCCGCCTTTTCTATTTATGCGTAAACAGCGGGCATGCGCGCCGTAATTTACAATCAAAGTTTAATTGTATCGCGTTTCGTAACGTTAGTGTTTTACGCTTAAAATAGTAAATTAAACTGATCAATTATTTAGTTTAAAAAGATTGTGAATCGCCGTATAACCAACGCACTTAATGCACCTAATCTGTCTGTATTGAGGCGCTTTCGTGGTGTTCCACATGGACTTTCTCCCCGAATAAGATTAACAAGAGATGCTTTCATTCGTAACAATCAACAACTAACATCATATAATAACATCTAACCATAATCAAGTGATCTTAGAAAGAGGAACGCCCTCTGGCGGTATAACATTCTTATGATGAGGAAACGTCGGAGGAAGGGCGCCAGGCAGGTCCTTCAGCTGCACAACCGTGCGTTTCTTCTTCGTGTAGTCGTAGAGGAAGAGCCCTGGCATTCTGAACGACCTCTTATTTTAAATCCAGCTCACCCTTACTCTTTGCACTGTTTCTCGTATCCCACAGCCAGATCCGCGAATTGTTCGACGCCAAGGCGGATGGAAGTGGTGGTTGGGTCAATGCGACAGCTGGAGAGCAGGGAATGAGCCATGTCGTGGGCGATCTAAGAGAGTTTGAAGGGGAGGATGGGTGGGTACCTCCTCCGGATACAGCGTCTTCAGTCCCTTGATCATGTACTTCTGTCTGTAGTGGAACACGTGACGACACATCTTCTCAACCACCTGGGCACTATTACATAGATGCCAAAAGGATAGTTTACCTCGAAAGCGGCCCCGATAAGGGGTTGTTCGCGAGGGACGAAACGCACCACTCCCACGTCCACCTCCGGTTTCGGTACGAAACTCGAGCCTAGAAACTGTCGGTCATACCAGGACACCAGGTGTTCCGGACCTTGGCATTTTATCCTTGCGAGTAGCCCCTTTTGACAAATGTGGGCCGCCTGACCTGCTTTTTTGCTCTTAAAGGCCGATTTTATGCAACCATAGTCCGCTTGAACAGTTAGTTTCTTTGGGGTTCTACCCACTGTGAAGTCTTTCTTTTTGACATCACGTCTTTATATTGTCCAGGTACGCTCGCAGTCAGGATTTAGGCGGAGCAAAATATGCATTCGTACTGAAGGAAGATTGTGGCGAAGGCAACCCACCGGCTATTTTGAAGACTAGTTTCGGTTCCGTGACGTACTGGGACATGATGGAAATGCGAGAGCGCGTGTCGCAGGCCAGGGGACTGCATATCCTTTGGGCGACTTCCAACTGGAAGGTGAGAGTGAGTGGCACTCTCCCGAATGCCCAGGGGCCTCGGCGGTACGAGATATCACGCAGGTACCTGGAACGTCAAGTTGTAGGTTAACATGAAATAATCAACTTTATGATGAGTGGAGTGGCTATGTTGAAGGGGAGATTGCCTATGATGTGCAGAGGAGGCAAAGTGTCGAACCAGTCGTTGGCCGAGTAGCCGGCGTCTTTCCATATGGCTCCCACGTCCGTCTTCAGGATGTCCGCGTGGTGGATGTTCATGCGGCCACTCGTAGCCTCGGCCAGGTGCTGTAGAAGAGCCTTCGGAGGAAGAAAGGGTGTCTACCTGAAGAGGGGGCAGGAATCGATGATCGATTTCCACGACGTCCAATCGAGAGCAGCCGGCCTCCAGAATGGCCCTCGTGATGCCTCCTGGACCGGGCCCAACCTCGCAAACGCCGTCCCCCGGCTGAACTCCCGCCGCCCTCACAATCTAAGACCCATTGTTGGATTACTATAGCCATCAGAACAACCTTGCGGTTGATGTTCATGTCCATGATGTAGTTCTGCGAGAGGATCTTTCTCGCCCGCAGCCGGTGGATGTGGATGAAATCGCGCAGAGCTGGCAGTGGAGGAAGGCGAGAGTACGGCACAACAGTCATCTGAACCGCGATTGTGACCCTTTCCTCCCTTTTGTGATATTTTGAGGAGATGTTAGCCTAAGTAAAAGCGTGATCAGATGTATGAATTATTTAATAGGAGAGAATCCTTGAAACCGAGTAAAGCGAATTGGGAGAGGCATCACAACTAGAATAGTTCAGGAGACTAAATTGAACGCGGTGCACAGAGGGGACCGGAATGTGACAGTCATAGAAGAGAACATAATTATGAGGATCGGAGGGATTACTGCTTCTGGATGTTCAGCTCCTGCTCCAGGGCGCGGATGAACTGGTCGTAGGCACAGTCCAGGTCGTCATTCACGATGACGTGGTCAAACAAAGTAGGATCCGCGGATACTAAAACACGGAAAGTGAATGCAGTGAAAAATCGCTTACCGGCCTCGAGATCGTCCCTAGCGTGATTGAGGCGTTTCTGAAGAGTCTCTTCAGTCTCCGTATTGCGCTTCCTAAGACGAGCTTCCTGAAAATGCACATATGACATCCCAAATTATAAGAGACGTACCAAAACCTCCAGGGAAGGCGGCCGCACAAGGATGTACTTGCACTTCAGATGGGTAGCCTTAATAGACTTCACTCCCTGCAGTTCCAGGTCGAGCACGCAAATCTTTCCGCTCTTCTCCACATCCTCTACGGCCTTCTTGCTGAAAAAAAAGGTAGAACAGTGAAAGAAAGAAAAATGCCTCGTTCCGTAGGTATTTCCACCGAAAGTGGCATACTCCAGGAATTCCCCGTGCTCAATCATCCGGTTGATCTCATCCTTTGAGGTGAACCAGTAGTGAACGCCATTTTGCTCACCATGACGGGGCTGCCTCGTCGTATCTAAAGAAAAGGATTATATACAATATTTAAAAAAAAGGTGGCATTAGCTTTCGGGTTTCACGTGAAATTGCACAAACGTGTGGTAAAATCAAGGTTCGCCAGAAAAAGTAAAACCCTTTCTGAAACGCTCAAAATAACTTGAACGGCTGATACTGGCCTATAATATTTTCTCGAGGCGTAGTTTAAATGGACGTTACTCGGCCACGGCATTTGCAATATCGACAAAGCGCAGAACACACATTTATGACAGACGTGGCATTTAGCGAAATCAGAAAACTCACGAGAAACGGAGAAAGAAAAACAGCCGGGGAAGGACTTCATAGCCCTGTCGAGGATGGTGGACTTCCCTCCGCCAGAGGGGCCGGAGAGGACGATCGTACGGCACGCCATGGGGGAGACTTCTGGAATTGCAACATTAGCTCGTTTTCCCTTGTCGAAATCTGCTTATCGTCTATTAACATTTGCAAAAAACGAGTGGGAAAGGGGCGGCGGAACGCAACACGTAACAATGGAGAGATAAGCTGGAAACGAGCCGATAAAGGGGCGTCGGGAGAGATGACCGAGGGAGATGGCAGGGTCAATCGGGCAACAAAGGTCACGCAGGCCACGCGCAGAGCAGCTGCCTGTCAAAACGCAACATGTCATGCACAAACACTGGAGGAAGCTGGCAGAGTGAGCAAAGCAACCGAATCCTGTTTACGAGAATCCCGATATCGGCTTATATAGCGTGATAATCCACCGGCGAAAGCAGCCATTAGGGTGAATTAATCAGAAGCACCTACGCAACATCCGGCTATCAGCCGACGGTTGTATTACACGGGGAGGGGATGGATTTCATCTGAAATGGGAGAAATGCATTCAGCGAATAGCAAAGTATGGGAATCAGGCAGCTATTCAACCACTGGGAGACGGGCAGCTGTATCGAGCAAACCCCGACAAATTCAATCGGCGCCAAATGTTTCAAGCGCAAAAAACGGGGGAGAATGGGTAGACATTACACATTATAAATGAGATCCACGGAGATCACTCTACGTAGGTCGTGGTCAGTAGGAACTGGTTTTTTTTGCCACGTTTCGGATGCAGATTACCGTACTTTACTCGAAATGCTACTTGAAACACAATTTCGTGTTATATTTGCGGGAAAAGATAAGGGTGAATCGACTCCGAAATTCCAGGAAACGATAGGCGAATGTTGCGAAGTGCCTGCTTACCAGTGTAGTCACCGCCTGCAGTGGACGCCGTGGCAGAGACTCCGACGGGAACCACTGGAGTTTGCCGGAGGAGCATTGGGATCCTGGAGAATAAGGATCTCAGCCTAAAATTCATCGTAGATGGTTAAATAATCAATAAAAAAGAGGATCAGGGTAACATTTTGAAGTTCTTGGTTCAAACAAACTACAAACTATAAATAGTAGTTACTGAAAAGAAAAGAATTTTGTTTAAAATTTCTTTTGGAATCAAAACGTGTTATTTCTCTTTATAAAGAGCTTTATCAAACTTCAACAATTCAACTACCTACTTGACAGGTCGACTTTTCAAAAGTGAGATTAAAGGGCGGACTTACCGTAATCAGCCAACGGACAAATGAGCCCGGGCGCACTTTCTGCAGAAAAATTCCAACTGTCCCTTTTATTTTGGCCAAATATCGCGTTTAGCGTGTATTTTTGTAGTTAAAGTTCTTGTTTTTCGTAAATTTATTACTTTGTAGTTCATGTCGTATATTCCTGTTTAGATGTCTGCTCATTACCAGAAGGACATGGTAGATTTGGAAGAGAAGATCAAAAAGGCTCAGGAAGTGCTAGACGGACTGAAGGCGAGAGCCAAGGAGACCCAGGCCGAACATGCGGCACCCGTCACCAGGGAGAAAATTGCCAAAATGAGCGCCGAGGTACGTGTATGCCTCATTGGGGGTAGCTTTGAAGTTTCTAAAGGTGCACCTCGGATCTTCAGGTGGTTGATTCGAACCCCTACAGTCGACTGATGGCACTCAAAAAGATGGGTGTTGTGGAGGACTACGAGAAGATTCGCGAGAAGACTGTCGCTGTGGTTGGAGTTGGCGGTGAGTTCTTTCACCTGACAAACATCTGGCTCATTTCTAAAACCCGGTTACATGCATTCTTCAGGTGTTGGAAGTGTGGTTGCTGAGATGCTAACCCGCTGCGGTGTGGGAAAGATCATTCTCTTCGACTACGACAAGGTCGAGTTGGCCAACATGAACCGCCTCTTCTACCAGCCCCATCAGAGCGGTCTGAGCAAGGTCGAAGCTGCCAGGGACACGCTTCAGTAAGTTTTGGTGGTATCTACGTGTTCACATAATGTTTAGACATATCAACCCCGACGTGGAGTTTGAGACGCACAACTTCAATATCACTACGGTGGACAACTTCAACGTGTTTGTGAATCGCTTGAAGTCGGTATGACATATGTTATTGGATCTTTCGATTATTTCAGGCACGGTTCTATGCTGGGAGGGAAGGTGGATCTGGTCCTTAGCTGTGTGGATAACTACGAAGCCCGAATGACTGTGAACACTGTGAGAAAAAATGGGTAAACATAATCGTTTCGAGTTTCCAGGCTTGCAACGAAGAGACTCAGATCTGGATGGAGTCCGGTGTCAGTGAAAATGCCGTATCCGGGCACATTCAATACCTTGAGCCCGGCCGCACTGCCTGTTTTGCCGTGAGTATTTTTTAACCAGCTTACCCATGTCGATTTGGTGTACGATATTGAATTTGCAGTGTCTGCCTCCTCTGGTGGTTGCCGAAGGCACCAGTGAGAAGACCCTGAAGAGGGAGGGAGTCTGTGCCGCCTCTCTGCCGACCACCATGGCCGTTGTTGCTGGATTCCTCGTCCAGAATGCCTTGAAGTAGGTTCAAGCTACTTCTTTTTTAAATTCATTGGCTCCAGGTTCCTTTTGAACTTTGGTGAGGTGTCGATGTACGTCGGCTACAACGCCTTAGTCGACTTTTTCCCTCGCGAGGAGATGAAGCCGAATCCCCAGTGCGACGATCGATTCTGTCGCCTTAGGCAGAAGGAATATGCCGTACGGACCTTCCTTTAACATAAATATCTATTTGTTCTCAGGAGAAGAAGGCCAATGAGGTTATCGAGATCCCCGAGAGTGAGCCGGAACCGGCGGTGCTGCACGAATCCAACGAATTTGGAATAGGTTTCGTCGCGTCTTTGCTTCGCTGTATGTTGTGTTTCAGAACTTGTCGATGAGTCTGCTTTGGAAGAGACGGTCTCCCAGAACGTGGGTAACGGAGTGAGGTTCGCTTACGAAATGCCTGCAAAGTCTGAGGAAAGGGAGGAGGAACCGGTGGCCACCGGCGGGCAGGAGGACCTGGCCTCTTTGATGGCGAAGCTCAAGGGACTCCAGGCCTAAACAGCCCAAACCTCTGTCTGTGGGAATATGTGATACCAAAGTATGTTTTACTTCCACTGTATTTTACAACCCGTTTGCATGCAAATGTTATGAATAAATTATATTTCACAAGTCGTATTTGGATGCAGGCGCACCCAGGAGGATATCCTGTGACTCGACCCGCATGCAGAGGTACTCCCCCAGGATGGTACAGACGGTCGTAGAGACCACCTGCAGGATCCACCACGTAGGCTGCAGGGCGATGCCACGGGAGTAGATGAAGGAGAATCTTAAAAGAGTGTCTGATTGATACTCTGACGGGTACTTGAAAGAAAGAAGGGACACCCACATGCAATGGATGGCGTGTACTGTGCAGGAAAAGTCGAGGGCTTGTTTCGCTCGTTGGACGACGAGCGAGAGAGCGACGGCACAGGAGACACTGGCCACTAGCTGGGCTACGATCATCCCTCTGGTCACCTGGGGAGGAATGAGGGGAGAAGAGGGAGAGACTCACGTGAAGGGAGAAGATGGTGGTGAGCTGAGGATCGTAGGAGGAGAGAAAGGAGAAGAAGAGCAGACAGGCGCATTCTACCGTGTAGAAGACCGTCTGCATGCACACGATCTGGCTCACCAGCAGCACCGGATCCCACACGAACACACGGAACGAACTCATTCTGAAAACACAGTTTCATGTGTACTTGTGTTAAGGATTAGGCACAAAATAAGAACCGGGGGATCCAACACATGTGTGATTGCCTGCCCATCCGTACAAACATAATATTAGTTAAAATTCACACAAGGTAGCACTTTGGACTGCGTAAAGTTTCCCCCAGATTTATGATGTCACTGCCGCGGAATGACGTGGCAGCTTCGAAACCAGCCAGCTGGCGCGGATGGACGGTAATCGGCGAAAATCGCCAATGGCAGGAAAATACCACTTTTTCAAATTAATTTATTTTGTATGTACAAAACACGTATTAAAGTGAGAATTGTGCATATTTACATGAGAACAACGTGGACGAAATTATCCGGGTAGGAGAGATTCTGGGCGAGATAGGCGATCGGAGTGTCGAGGGGAACGCTGATTCCGTGGGAGAGGGCCTGGCGAGAGCTGGGATCAGTGCCCGGATAGGCCGTCGAGAGGGCGTCCTTCAACAGAACCGGCTCACCGGAATCTTGCGATGGCCGGAGGGGAATCTGAATACAACTGATCTTGCAACAACAAAAGAACCAAAGTTTTGCAGGACACTTCCTCACCTGTCGGAAGGGCTTCCCCGTTTCGTAGAACCTAATTGGAATGTTGCGGAAGGGCTCGCCATTCGCTCCCTCCATCAGTCGTTTGTTAACCGTTCGGAACTCATCGAATCTATCTGAAAGTGGTCCATTTCCGCAATAATTCAGCCAGCTCACAGTTGGCCACACCACTCCACAACTGGTGATGTTCCTCTGGCTTCATCGTCGTGACAATCTGAACATCAATGCGTCCGCAGCTCCCACGGGACCTACCTCTGCCTTGTTCTTCAGGTAGTCGGCCTCCTTGATGGACTGCATGAATATGGCTTCCAAGGCATCCTTCTGCAGGATGTCCGCCCCATCCGGTCTGTTTTCGGTCCTGAATTCTCGTTTTCCCCTGAAAAGGCAGAATTCACCTGAGAACGAGGGTGAATATGTCGTTTCCTGGCGGTTTCAGCATGTCGTAGAGTACGCCCACCGGGTAGTAGGTCTTCAGGGGCTGGCCCATGCACTCCAGCCACAGACTCGTCCCGTCCAGGTTCTCGCATCCCTCGTAGTTGGAGAAGTACTGGAGAACCTGCAGAATTTGGGTAACAGAATAAGGCTAACCCTTGTAAGTAATCAAAATCATTTAAAGTGGCACCTTTTGTAGGTTCAGTCCAAAGTAGGAGCAGCGGGGCAGCATAATGTAGAAGGGCCTGGCCTCGCCGTCTCCCCCTTCCAGGGAGATTTCCACAGGCACGTGGGCCTCCCACACTTTCCTGGCCACCTCGTAATCATGACCCATCCTAAGAACAAACTGTCCAAACAGTGACATGGCTCCCAAGTACACCGACTGATAGCAACAGCTTTTGTATTAAAAGTTTAAAAAGTCATACATAATGCTTTATCAATCAATCAACTAAACCATAAAACAATAAGATCATATACGGAAACGAGACCGGAGAAACAAAAACATCCGGTGTCGATAGACGTGTTATTAATACAACGGGGTAATATCATAGTCGCCAAAGAGATCTTGGTAATGCTCGTCGTTAATTTCACCAGAAAACGAGGGCTCGTTATGTTCGCCAGGAGACGAGGGAGCATTTTGTTCGGCGGCTGGGAAGTAATCGTCGAAGATCGGATCCGCGTAAGGGTCGTGGATGGGCTCGCAGGAGACCACAGGAGCCGGCTGAGGCGTGACCGTACGAACACTGCCACTGCCCCTGGAAACACCACGCTGCTCGAGTCTGGCGACCTTCTCCAGGAGAATCTGCCGCCTTTTCTCCAACTGCGCGTGCATCTGAAAAGATTATTGTTTGATACGTATATATAGGTGCAGAAATATTACCCTACCGCTTCTTTTAAAGACACCCTCATAACCATACCTTGGGAAAAGCTGGTCGTAGAGGTACCCCCTGTCACTTTTGGGCCAGGATTTCGGGTTAACCCCCATCCCTTTTACGTGGACAATTGGGTGTATTTTAAGTATTAACTCATTTTTGAGATAACCCCCCTCACTTTTCACCCAAAGAGCGGTTCTACCCCGTCACTTTTGAAACCCCGTTCATTTGATTCCCAAGGTATGCTCATAACGTTTCCCTCGCAGTAGTTGAAACTTTAAACAAATACAGCTGTGACAGCGTTCATGAGTCCGAGTCACAATTGAAATTCCAAATATGCACAGCTTCTAGATCGAAAAAAAGCATTTTTAGATGTTTCTACAAAGCTAAAATTATATTTTTTTAAAATAATTCGTTATTGCGAACCTTTGCGTATAAAGCTCATGGCGCTTACTTAAAAAATTATCGTATTGATCAAGCAAACTGTATCATGTAACCCACCTTTCCCTTTATGAGGGCGTTCGTCTTATACTCGACCTCTCGATCATCGTCGCTAGCAGCAACCTCAGTAGAAGTGGAAGGGGCGGGCTGAACCGCCGGGCGCGCAGGTGCCACCCTCCGCTCCCTCGAAGCCGCTGCAGATGAACGGGCTGCAGCCTGCAGACGCTTCTGCATCTCCGACTTCTGGCGCATGGTCTTGTTCTAAAGATCAAACTATAATGTGGCATCATCCTGATAGAACTTACCAACGTGGCGTTGACCTGGTCACGGGTCTTCTCCCTCCAATCGTTGTTCTCCGGCGGCGGCTTTCCTCCGGCTCCGAGGACTTGCAGTAATGAGACTCCACTTGGCGCCTTCCTCAACGAAAATACCATTGACTAAAACATATTGATATATATGTACTCTCTACAACCCACCATACGATCCACCCGGGTCTTCTTGGCCAAGATGCTCTGAGCCTCGGCGTGTGTGAGCTGAGGAACGGACTGGACGATAGAGTCCGTGTACGCGTCGATGGATTCGTAGGGAGCGTAATTCCTAAAACAAGAAATACATTAGCCAAGAAGAAACCCACTTCTTCTTTGCAGGAGTCGGCTTAGCCAAAGAAAGGCCCTTCTCAGCAATTATCCTCATCTCCTCATCCTAAAACAAACATTACAAAACGTCGAAGATAGGGGATACCTGGACTCCCTGTTCCTTCAACTCAGCGACATGATTTTTCAGAGCCTGTACAGATCCGATACAAGCCGCAGGGGACTCGTCAGTGGCCGCTCTTTTCCGTGATTGCGCGGCGACAGCCGGCACCCGCGCCAATTCTAAACAGGCTTTTAGAATAGAAGGATGAAGAAACGCACGGTTAGAAGGCTCAAAACCATCAGACGACTTGGAGGTCGTCTGGTTGCACGATCCACTCTTTGTACCGCCCTGCTCGCTCGACTCGCAGATGATGACAGAGTCGCTCTAAAATCATATGTTACCACTTTGAAATACAAGGACAAAGGTGGCTGAAGAGAGCGTAGGCAGCGTATAATAATGGTAAGAAAAACTCACGCAACTGGTCGTCTGAGGGGTGATGACGGAGGCCAACGCCGAATTCAGAGACATATCCCTCGTGTGGAGAGAACTGAGGGAGGCGGTGCTGTCAACCCCTAAAAAAAGAGATTAAGTGTATGAAAGAACCTTACATGAAACGGAAGATGTTGGACGAGAAGTCAGCGGGGAGTTCTGAGCCGAGTCAGGGAAGAAGTCCGGATATAGATACCTTAAAAAGAGCATGAATGATCGGTTACACGCCCAAATCCCTACCGGTACTGAGGAGGCAAGAGGTCCAGACGAGGCCGCGGAATGAAGCCATCGATGGTCTGCTCAGGAGTGCGCTCTACCCAGAAGACGTTCGGTGGTATATCCATAGGGAACGTGCATTTCTAAAACAAAACTTACAAAGAAACCATAAACCGGTCACCTGTTCCATAGTGTTTTTGCACATCCACCAGATCTTCTGACATCCGTCGGCATTCTTATCCAGCATCAAGGACTCCAGGAGGTCACGACAGAGTGGGCATCTGAGGGCGGCTTTGTCTTTCTAAAAACCTGGGATTAACGACATTCCCTTTTGAGACCCACAGCTTTTTCCCTAGATAATCTTTGAAAAAGAGAATTCGTAATTCTCTCTGCGGTTGGATTCTCCGACGTCATCACCGATGCTCAGTCAGAGTTTATGCCTGAGGAACAGGGTCATCGCGTGTTTCAACGCTCATTTCACAGATTTACTGATTTAGAAAGTTTAACTTACCGACGAAAGCCTGGAATATGACCTTACGCTGTTGCTCATTCCCGGCTGGAAGAGTTCCTAAAAACAGCGAATGAGAAAAGAAAAATGAACCAATAATAATAAAGAAAAAAACACAAACCCTAAAAAAATTGAAAACCAAACTAATTTAATACTATAATATTTTTTCTTCAAAAACATAACAAACTTCTTCTTTGGAAAGGAGAAATCATGAAAAATTGACACTCAGTCGGGCAAAATTTCGAAATGGCAAACGGTGCATAGAAAGTGGCGGTTGCTGTGGTTATCGCGACGGGACCTGAGCATAGTCGCCGAACAAAAAAGCCTGTGAACCGACTACCTCTGGTTATTTAGATTGGGGTATTATTAAATGCATAAAATCATTGATAAATACTCCCGGAAGTATTGGGTGCCGAAATGCTAATGTCAAGGTGATAAATAGAAAGCCCTTAGGCCATAATAATTGATCCCAAAACGAAACACTTCCGAGTGCGGATTACCCCACAGTAGGGAATGTATCGGATACGGTAACCAATAAAAATAAATATGCAGCAAGAAATGACGAATGCACGGTTACTTTAATGTAAATGGAACAAGAATAACAACATGGACAGCATCGAAAACATCCGTGAGATCCAAAGGGGAGGGCCGTTAGCGCTTCAGTGTGGAGATGTACAGTACGTTGTTTCCGCGAATGAATGCGTCACCGTACTTGTTCTGCAGCTGGCCGTTGCTGTACTCTTCCGTCTGCTCCAACGCAATGTTCATGAATCTGAAATAATCAATATTGACATTTGACGCTGTTTAAAATGGACATCTAGTAGAAAAGTCGTAGCCCTATTTCAGGGTTCCAAAGCGGTCCATACTTGCCCAACAACAAAATACTTGTTGTCCTGAAAAGCAAATGTAAAACAAAACGAACCCATCGAGGCAAGCGAGGATTCCTCTGTAGTCAACGCCGGAGTTCAGCTTCACAACAACGGGCTTTCCGATGATTTGCTTCAGGAACTCGGAGGGATTCTGTCGTCGATTCATTCTATAACAATCACAATCAATGATTACATCAATACAAGGATCCCCCGAAGATGCTGAAGTAAGGTGTGGAGGCAAGTTGACTCAAATGTATACAAAGCAAAAATCATAGACCGAGGAATTCATTGAACCATCAAATGCTGGGCACGAAATAGCGATAGATAACAATTCACAAGGCGATAAAACGGGATACGGAGATGCAAGGAAAAACAACGGTAAGTGGTTTGTACACTGATCGACCGAATTACAGTAATCACTCCTAGAAACATTCCTAGAAAATGATGGAATCAACAGAGAACACGAAAATTGAGCTGACGTGTCTCCACACGCCTTGAAAGAATGATATACAGAAATATATTATCACAGTCTTTGACTAATTTTCACCCTGACCACTGTCGTCTTCTTCCTCACAGTAGTTATCACTATCGTCGTCGTAACCGTCGTACATATCGTCGTCGTCCTCTAAAAGAGGATAAGATCGGATCAATTAGGATTTTACCCATATCAAATTCGTCCAACCCGTCGTCGGCCTGAGGAGGTGCGGTCTTAATGCAGTACTCCTCGAGAGTTTCCGGCACCCGAACTCCATCCTTTTCCGCCTCGATTTTGGACTGATCAACCTGCTTCCTAAAAAAAACTCATAGCCAATGAACACAAAAACCGGTCCTAGCATTGGCAAATATCAGAAGCGTGCAATCAAATACGCATCACAAATGACACTATTTAAGAACCGAAGCATATTAAGCATATTAAAAATATTACGTTAAAAACTAACTTGACAATGTTCGAGTACTCCGGATCGGAGCCCTCTTTCCATTTGCGGTAAGCGACCGAAGCATCGACATTGGCCGGGGAGCTGGTGTTAGGCTCATTGAGAAGTGAAATGACGGACATTAGAATGGTACTGAAATGAAGAATAAAACATGGAACTCTTATTAATTTACCGAACATTCTGAGTGGGGTTCCACCGCTCACAGGGAAGCTCTCCGCTGTGGGGATCATCGACAGGCGGGTGCAGGATGGAAATGCACAGATCACCATTCTGGAAAGTAGGCATTGGATTCGAGTGAATAGCTACAAAAAGTACCTCGTACACATTGGGATGCCACAGCTTGGTGGAGAATTTCACCGTAGGCGGGGAGAACGGATAGTTCGTGGGAAACTTGATAGTCGCCTTGAAATATCCTCCCTAAATGTTTAAATTAAGCTAGCGTGCTTCCTTTTTAAGTACCTGGTACAGAGTATTCGGAGGTCCGTAGATTCCAACGTTCCAGACGAAGATGTCATCCTCGCTGGCGCTGATTGTGAAGCCCTCGATTGGTTCCGATCCGAGATTTTTGAGTTCCGTGGCAAGGGTCCGCACAGCGCCGGAAGATGAAGCCATAAGAAACCGGAACCTAAAACAGGAAAGTGAACAGTGTAAAATTAAAAAGTGGAGCAAAATATAGAAAGAAAACAAAAAAAGAGCGAACGAACGAACTATCCCCAAAAGTGTTGGGCCATTTGGGCCTAATTCATCAAACATTAGAATAAGATAGATTGAAATGGCTATATTCTAATAATCAAATACGCTAATGTAATATGCGACAGGGCGGAAATGGTGAGCGGAAAACTAGAATGTTTGTGCGAAAGCCAGCTGATCGACTGCGTTTTAAAGCACGTGCACTGGGCGCGCCAGGACCCAACGCAATTCGACCTTTAAACTGCTGCACCCTGGATTCCCGACACATCAACCAAAAGCGCTGAATGAGACCGGCTTCTTTGGCTATCAGCGGAAGGATTTGGAACAGGAAGACACGGCGGAGATTGGGGAAATATGGATAACATTTGATAGAATGCGAAAATATTGATTTCAACCCAGGAATTAAGCATTTCCGTTTCGGATAAAGAATTGGAACGCATTCGGCTGATTAGCGGTCCAAGTGGGCGACAATGTCGGATAGTTCCAGTTGAGTCTTTATCCGACGGCATAGCCGATTATCCGCAATGGCGGGCCTGGCCCGTCGCCCATTCTGTCGCCGTCAGCACACGACATGAGCTTCCGATGCTAGAAGGTAAGTTTCAACTGAAACATCATCCAACTAATCATCTTTCGCATCGAACAACACGTGGCCAGTTGTTTGCCATAACATTCTGATGGTAGAAAATGACATAACGTCTCTTGTAAGAAGAGACTTTGTCATGTTTCTAGAAATATGACAAAACGTAAGAAATTGTATGAACTAGTGGACGAACGTGGCGATAAGGGAAGATTCAAGGTTCGTGTTGGCGGGAGAGCGCAGATGACTCAAACGGCAGCGCCCTTTTCAGTCCAGAGATGTCGCAATGGGGCGCAATTCGCGGAAGGTGTGCAATCGACAAACGTAATAGCCAACAAGCAAGGGAGGGTCCTTTCCAAAACAAGGAAACCTGATTTCGGGGCGGCGGTTGACTTTAGGAAACTGTAGGAGCGTAAATTCCAATGGCGTACTGACTGGTTGGTGGTTTCCAGTTTGTTTATGGAAATCTGGGGGAGAGGGGTTCAGTCGGAGAGAGCAGGGGCGGCTGGCGGACTCGTGACGACCGATGGTTGCACTTCTGGGGGAGGATCCATGTAATTGTTACGCGGAAACGCAAAGGACAGGCCAAGAGCAAGTGGAGGGCGTAAGTGGGGCCGGCGAGTGCACATTTGTTATTCACCACATTCAAAGACCAAAAACATGCACTTGCCCCCCATTTTCTAATCCATCCATCATTCTTAAGTTGATTGGGTTTAAACTCTTTTCCATTTCAATTAAGTCCTTTTAGCGGGTGAAATCGTACTCGCAACTCTGGGTGTGGGCGTGCTCTTTCTCCTTTGCGTCTGTGGCATCTGCTCCCTTTTGTTGTATTCCGAAAAGGTAGAATTAAACAATCTTTTAATTCACTTAAATTCATTAGGGAAAACTACCTCAGGAGCCATCAAGAATAGAAGAGGCCACATCTACAGTTAGACCACAGAGCAGGCAACAATCAGTGGGAACAACCACTGGGAGAAGGAGGAGGGACTCTGGCACACAGACTGAGGACAACGGTTCCTCACCACAAAACTAATAGAAAGACTGTTTAGCAGAAGTTGTTGTGGAGGAAGACCTGGGCTCTGAATCTACTGTGGTGGTGGCTAGACCAACCGCCTTCACAAGGAAACTCCGGACGGCAGCTGCGCCCGCGGAAGCTGTGACAACGTAAGGAAGGGAAATGATGGTATCAGTTGAGATAGGAAGGGCCAAGTCAACAGGACACAGCCACGTATGGAATGGGACAGCCAATGACTCAGACACAGAGAAGCAGGGAACGCAGGAAATTTTGAAACCCATAATTTTATTCTTTGAATCAATTTTCCTTTAGCCAACATAACGCCTCCGAGTTCGCCGCTGACCTCAGCCAACTGCGTCAGAGCACTCACTCCGTCTTCGAAGATGAATTCGAAATCCTCCGTCGAAGGGCGGTCTCTCGCTGGAAATCACGCGAAGTGGCTGCAATGAATCCACGGAAAAACCGCTTTGAAGACGCCGTTCCATGTGCCCCATTTCCAATTCAAAGGCAACGTTTTCTTCAGATGACGAGAACAGAGTGCAGCTGAGTGGGGGAGAGTACATCAACGCCAGTTTAATCGATGTGGGTAATCAGAGTTCAGTTCTACTGGAACCTTTCCTTCAGAGTTACCTGAGTGCCAAACATTTCATTGCAACTCAATGGCCAATCTCCAGTTATGAACTGTCAGACAGGGAGGCCACCGTCGATGATTTCTGGAAAATGGTGTGGGAGAAACGGGTCAATACAATTGTTGCTCTTTCAGGGAAAATGGTAGGTTCTCTCTCTCTCTCTCTCTCTCTCTCTCTCTCTCTCTCTCTCCGCTTTCCTTCTCTTTTCTATCTAAGAAACTGTGAATATCTCATCTCTTTCTACTCAACCTTATTCTTCAGGAAACTCTCACTGCCTATTGGCCTCCTCAGCGGAGTTTGCGCAGATTCGGAGAAACAAAAGTGGAACAAACGCGCAGCTACAATGAAAGCGGCGTCACCGTTAGGCATTTTGTATTGGAAAGAGGAAACGAACGATCTGAGGTATAGGAATAAACTTTCATTTAAATATTCTCAGGTTAAACAATACCATATCTCCGACTGGGAAGATGGGGATACAATGGATGGAGAAGTGGTTCTCCGGTTGGCCAATAAAGTCAGGACTTGTAAAAAGCCCATAGTTGTCCACTGCAGGTTTGGATTTCAAACGGTCGAGTATATTCTTATTTCCAGTGCTGGAATAGGAAGAAGCGGGGTGTTCATAGCCGTCTGTCGTCTCATTGACCAAGCCAACCAACGGGGTCTCATCGATGTGTTCAGTGTGGTTGACTCTATGAGACAGCAGAGGCCGGGGATGGTTCAAACCAGAAGCCAATACGAAAGTATCTACGAGATTCTGAAGACGGCTGTTGAGAACAAACCAATAAACGCTAGGTTTTAGACGTCTCCAGAATGTAGTTGTATTGTTTGGAGTGGATTAAGCAAAATCCTTTCCAGAAGGATCTGTAGTCTTTTCCTCGTTTGAATATCTCTATCTCTATCTCTATCTCTCTACTTCTTTCTTAAATCTCTTGGTAACACGTCCTCTCTTCCACTTGCTTATTAGCTGGTTTCAATTTTTACTGGTTAGCTGAATTTATAAAGTTGTGCTCAGCTATGTACATTTCAGTTGTTTATTTCAAAAGTAATTTCATTTCATTTTCCTCATGACCCATAATCGTCTGCCCTCCATTCCCCCCGGTCACAAAAGCCGTTGCGCCCTGACCCCGCGGCATCTGCTTCTGCTTTTTTCTTCCCTCAAACTTCCGCATTTCTGCTTTTTCCTCTATATATTCAACTCCAAAAGTCATTCCTCATCAGTCTATAAAGATGAATTCTTTCGACATTGTCAACGCTCCCTCCGACTTTACATTCCTCGAAAGGATGTTCTCCTCCCCCGTCGTCCCCCCTCCTTCCGGATGCCCTCAGAAATGGGATACATTTTCCTTTCCAGAAACCCGAAGATTTGGCGGCAGAGGCATCCAGGAAGAGATCCAATTCCATCGGCA
Source organism: Oscheius sp. G VE-2021 (assembly GCA_022343465.1). Lineage (NCBI taxonomy): Eukaryota > Metazoa > Nematoda > Chromadorea > Rhabditida > Rhabditidae > Oscheius > Oscheius sp. G VE-2021. The sequence goes on from JAJQXH010000025.1 coordinate 1,999,025, forward strand.
GCGACTCTGGAAGTGAGTTTATTATGAAGATAGGCCTTCAAACTCTTTCTTCTTTGATTCGATCTCTCTCACTTTTTGAAACCGCTTTTACAATTTGACCTTCAGATTCCTCCGTTTCTTCTTCCACTTCTTCATCTTCCAAGAAAGTCTCGGCTGAGTTTCTCACGGAACTGGAAGACGACCTTCTGAAACTGACGATTCTCCCCATTCCCGCACCTCAGAATGTCTTAATGATCTTGAGAAAAGGTATTTAATTAAAATTATTTAAAACAATGTAAATTTTTAGAAATCACTCGCGTCCGTGAAGTTCTCAACCAGAACGAATTCGCCGGTTGCTCTCAAATGGACCTCCCTGCTCCAAAAGGACCCATCATCAAAGTTTCGAAGAAGTTCTACGTTCCTGTCGAAGATTACCCCGGGGTTAGTTTTTTCTTCTTCTTTTCAGTTGAATATTGTAATTTAAACAAAGTAAATTTAACATTAATCATATATATTTCTTTCAGTACAATTTCATTGGCCGAATCCTGGGACCCCGTGGAATGACCGTGAAGCAGTTTGAGCAGGAGACTGGCTGTCGTCTTCTGATCAGAGGAAAGGGCTCCAGGAGGGGAGGAGTCCCGCCGAAGTTTGAAGATGACCTCCACGTTTTGGTCATCTGTGAGGACACGAAGAACCGGGTTACGGTCAAACTTGAGAAGGCAGTGGAACACGTCATGAAGCTTCTCATCCCTGGGGTTAGTTTTCTCTCATTCTTCTCTCACTTTCTCTAATTCTTCTCTCACTTTCTCTAATTCTCTAAAATCTCTCTTTACCTCTCTATTTTCAGCCCGAAGACGTCAAAATCAGGAAGAATCAGCTGGCCAAATTGGCCATCCTCAACGGAAACTACCGTCCTTCCCATAACCCATCCCTGTAAACCCCACATCACTCACTCAGTTCATCAGTTTTCTAAGCCATAACTTATTGTTGTTTTAATAATTATTATATCCCTTAATATGTAAATGAATAAAAATTGATAATTTTTGAAAATTTCTTTTTTTACGCATATGCATTTAAGTTTCCTAATTCATTAGAATCATATTCAGAGGTATGATTTCCCTCATTTGCGATGTGGTTGTTTCTGGCGGTAGTCGGTTGCGTCCACGGTGGTCTTTTCAAAGACTCTCCTCCCATCCCAAGTGAGCTTTCAATCCATCCACTGACGTTTGGTCTTCAGACGCAGGGAAACAGTCGTTTCTAATCCCAAGAGCCATCTCCTTCCTCTCCCATCACTTTGCACCCCGGGAATCCAGAGGAAACTTCAAAACTTGGGTTTCCCCAGCTGACAGCAACGCATCGTAAGGTCGGTCATCTACTCGTTTTTCGAAGGTGAAACTACAGGGAAAATGATTTATTTCCAAAGTTGGAGTCTTATTACGACGTGATGGACAGGAAGACCAAGTGGAAGGAGAGAGGGGCGGAGGAGTTGGCCTCTGACTGGGGTCAGTCGTTGGAGAGTAAGAGGAAGAACGACCTCCTCCTTCGGTTCTTCGGAGCGAATCCATCTTTCAGAAAGACAGAATTCTCAGGAGAAGAGTTGTAAGTCAAAATTGTTGGGCAGAGGAAATGTATTTTAGATGCGGGAGTGGGTACCAGAGTCACAAGGGAACGAGGGTCCATCAGGTCTATGCAGAACCAGGGATGCCAATTGAGGTAGGATTGTCTTGTCAGTGGCTAGACTGCATCTTTCAGGTCCCTTGCCTTAGTTGTTCCCCCGACAAAAGAGGCCTTCTCACTTCCTTCCACATCTTACCTAAACGGTATCTAGTTTTTTCTCTGAAGAACTCCGTTAATTTCAGAGATTTCCTGTTAACCGAAGTCCATTTTGAAAATCGATCAGAAAGGCTCCATACAGAATCTACAGATACCGCCATTCGCACCCCATTCCTCTCCTTTTATCTTCAATCGATTAACAAAGCATTGAAAAGTAGATCAACAATGCTTCGTTTCATACAGTTGCAGGTGGAAAACATGCAGCTGCCACATTGCTTCAGCTGGGTGGAAGGAGTGGCGGCGGAATCGTATCAGCTGGAAATGGGAAATTTCACACAGGATCAGGGAACTTGCAGGTAGGTTTAAAGTAACTGATTTAACTTAGAAAAGGTCCCACAGAGAAAACTTTTATTCGAATTGTTTTTGGCCACACAGATGTATTTTTCGTTTAGATTCTGCCACCCAGTGACTTCCTAAGACGGATCTTCAGAGAAACCCCAATGGATACCTCATTGGCCAACATTGCATTGCCTATGGGAGCTTTGTCCACAGGCCTCACGATCCAATGTGCTCAGGTAGGGTCTTTTCATTTGAAAGCATCAGAATCACCAACTTCAGAGTGAAACAGATGGAAAACTCGCATCTACCAATGTTCTTGTGAATGTGGACACCTTTGGAAGAGGTAGACAATCCATCTGACCTACCATAGTTTTAGATGGAAATGACACGTTTGAAACTGAAAAATTCAAAATTTGCGAAACTTTGAAATCCGATTGGAGCAATGCATCTGCGCCTGAGTTGAATCTTAAGGTTCCTTCCTGGATTTCCAATTTAAATTGGGGGTTTCAGCTGAAGATCTCTTGGAATGACTGGGGGTGCTGTTCCGCCTGTTGTTGTCCTGTCAAAATGTGCGGAGTGTTCGCCACGGAGAAGAAATGTGACCAAGTGGCATCGGTAAAAACAAGGACTGGCTACGTCGCTTTGAAGAAGATAAACGAAAATGCCAAAGTAAGAGAGATTTCAGAATACACCAAAAGATGTAGATTGACCTGTCTTCTTTGTTTGGCAACGTTTCTGAGGAAGTGGAAAGGGCGCAGTTGCATTTGGATAATCTGTTCTCCATCTCACCCTATAGAGAGAAAGGAGTGGCTCTCTTCTCCACAGCCGTTCCTCTCCCTCTTCGACAGCCAATCATCCAAGTAGGTGTCTCTAACCAGGGTTTCAACTATAGGGCCTTCAGTTCTTTCTCTCTGGGAGAGCTCCCTTCCCTCCTTCTTACAAAGGACGCGGTCTGTTTGTGGCCACCTCCTCCTGCAAAGACGATCTCCAAAAGAAGAATTGCCACGAGTGGGCTCGTTGTCGCCAGATGTCTCTCCCAGAAGACAGAACTCCAGAAGAGCCGTTGGTTGAAAGAGACGTCTGCGAGGGAGTCCCCTTCCACACCCTCACTCTCGATGAAGACGAGAATTACTTCAAGTGAGTTCTTCAAACAACCATTTAAAACATACAACCAGACTTGAAAAGAACCAAAGTTATCGTCTCCAAGTGGAAGAGACGTTGGTCTCCGGAGGGAAGGTCTACTGGCGTGTGGGAGGAAAGAAGGCCCCCAAATACCGAATGGGACTTCATTGCCATGAACAAGGGATTGCGGCCCACCCATGGGGAAAACTCCTTCTGATTACGAGGAAGGCTAAAATAGACGAAGAGATTATGGTAGAGGCACGACTGCAGGATGGAAGGACACTGAAGGCTGTTCTGCACAGAAAGGAGGAGGAAAAAGAGAGGGAAGAGGACAATACACTCCAAATGCTCATTGTCTACACTACGATAACTTTAGGCAAGACTTTTCAACAAAAAAACTCAAAACAGAAAAGCTGATTTTCAGTTGGAATAACCGTCTTCCTGGTTCTCGCCGTGATTGCAAACGAATGTCGTCGGAAAGTGGCCGCCCGTCGGTTGGAGAAGAAGTTGAAGAAGGAGAAAAAGGAGACTTTGAGGAATGAGGCGACTGACGCTTCGAAGGCATCTCACAGCGAAGTGTAGCAGAAGACCTAAACTTTAAATGATTCTAAAATCTGAATGATCTCTAATAAATGTTCAAATTTCCCTTTCTTCCGGGCGCCGACGGCCTCTGTCGCTTAGAGGTCACTCGGCCATGCACAGACGATCAGGTCGGTTCGCCGTTATTATTACAATCGAATTTTAAAGTTTCCAAATCTTTAAATTGACATTTTCATTTTTCCTGAATGAAATAATAATAGAAATCGTAGGTATTACGTCACATTTATTCCACATTGGCTTCTAGCTCTCCCCTGAGTTGCATTCTAACATTCAAAACGCCATTTGAACCAAACAATTACTTTTTATTTTAGCTTTCCATGTGTTGATATTTGCCTTCCTCCTTTCGGTAGCTTTGGTTCTGTTCACCGGAATAGTTTTCCTTAGCGATGGTCCAATCGAACATCCTCGTCAAGTATTCAAAACAGTCGTATTTCCCCAAGGAGGTAGTTTTCTTTTATTAAATAGTTCATTCTTGATTAGGGTCAGATGCAGTTTTCAACCAACCTTGGCCCCTTCCAGACCCCCTTCTCCTAAATGAGGCCTCTCCAAAGGGACGCCTTCTGTTTAGCAACTTCTCCTACAGCAAAGGTTCCCCTAAAATGCCACTTTAAAAATTAGAAGCTGTTTAGGAATGGGAAACCAAATGTTCCAAGTGGCTTCTTTGGCCGCCATAGCAGAGGAAAACAAAGCGCGGTTGGTCCTTCCCTTTTCCATCCTCCTCCGCCGCTCCTTCGTCCTCCCTGGGGTGATGTTCGCCAGTGATGAATTCGTTGACAACAACCTCAAACAACTGGAAACTACAAATATGGAGGTACAAAGCATCCCTTGTATTGAACAAAAAGAGATTTTCAGATATGTTGTCGTTACGAAAAAGTGACTCCCCATTTCTCTCCCGAGGGAAGGACGGCAGTTGTGGGATATCTTCAGAGTCATGCCTATTTCCATCCAGAAAGGGCTAGACAAACCAAGGAAATTTTCCGTTTCCATGAGAAGGTCCAGCAGATGGCAGCAGAGTTTCTCCAGTCGGCGTTTATTGAGAGGGCTCTCAGGACTAATTTCGTAAGGACTCGCAGTGGAGGAGTTCCTGGAGTCGACGAGGACATTGACATTGCAGTTGATCCATGTAAGTTCAACCTTCGTTTAACAGTAAAATTCAATTCTAAATCGATTCGCCTGTCTTTTGAGATAATCAATAAGCAAATGCCTGAAATGCCTTCTTTGCAGTGGATTCCGACGTGTTTGTAGTCGGAGTCCATGTCCGCCGAGGGATGGACATCAGATGGAACGAAAGAAACAAACGCCATGGCCACGTGGAAGCCCCTGAAGACTATTTCCGCAAGGCTATGAAAGAAGCAGTCGAGGAACAAAATGATTACTTGTATGTCATCTGCTCAGACGACTTAGCTTGGGCGAAGAAAACTTTTAAGGAAGAAGAATACGGTAAAACTTTCCTTTCCTGTTTTCCAGTGTTTCCAGGACCAATCGCCTTTTGTCCCGGTCGTTGGAGGGAGGTAGACATGGCTATTCTGACAAAGGCAGATGCTCTCGTTCTGTCCACGGGGACCTTCTCCTGGTGGTCTGGGTACCTCTCCAGCGCCGAAAAGGTCTTCTACTTTGGGGGATGGCCAAGTAAAGGAAGTGTCCTCGATCTGATGACGGACAAGGAGAAATACTTTCTTCCTTCCTGGACAGCTCTATAAGAAGCAGAGAAGCAAACAAACACTTACAAAATCGGGTAAACACTGTAATAAACGAAATAGAAAAGATTTCATAACTGTATGTGATTAAACGTGCGTCTGTGACCAGCACATGAGCGGTTGTCATTCTCCTCAACCGCGCACACATTAGCATAGTTGCTGGTCTATGAAACCTTGAAATAGCTAAAAGCTGTATTGTCCACTGGAAACCAACAATTTCAAACTCCGCTTCTATAAGGAATAGAATACCCACGTGTTTTCATAGGCTGTTATTTACTTTACCCTCAAAGGACCGCTTGTTGCTTATGTATCCCATCCACTCCCACGTCAACTACCTGACTTGTTATTATCCGCCCAGTCGTAGTTACTGAGCCAACAACCCTTATTCCCAATTCCCCGGAATTTACTGCCAAACTATTTTCTGAGAACAATATGACGTCAATTCTGTCAATTTCCCTCAATTTCCGACAATTGGCCTCACTTGGCTCTCGTAGCTCAACTCTCGCTTGTTTTGGGTACAATCCCTCCCTTTGGCTCTTCCATTTCGGCTACTTGTCCATACTAATTGCCGTCAACCCTGCCACTTGTTTTGAGCGTTGGCGGTCACTCTTCCAAAAACAAAGTGCCACCGCTCTATTTGCCCCACTCTTGCATAATAATGCACTTCTCGCCGATCACGGCCAACCCTCGACGGCCGGTCTTTGTCTTTCAGGATTGGCTGAGGATGAATTGCATTTGATGTGTACGGTGACGTGGGTGGATTTGCCAATTAGGCTATAAATACCTTGTCAATTGAGGAGGTAATCCTCTGGGAAAATGTTAACCCACTCGCAATTACTCATTCACATGTTCAGGTGGTTCTATTCTGCCTTGTCTTGGGGCTATCTCATTTTACTAACAAACTCACACACACACATATACACACACATACACACACACGCAGACACAGACACATACCCAAATTCGCACAGACCCCCTCCAACTCCATATCCACCGACATACATACATTTCCATATGCTTTATCTCTCTCTCTCTCTCTCTCTCTCTCTCTCTCTCTCGCTCCCTCTCCCTCTCTCTGTTCCCTCCAGTTGTGGCGGCCGCCCTGTGAGTCGTGTTTATCCTGTGGTCATCGCTGCTCCACATCTCAAGAGAGAGAGACGATCCGATACAATTTCACCGCCGCTGCCGGACCAGCCTTTATTTATTCGTCTGCTCCGTGGAGATACCTTTTCCGCGTATCCCAAAATGTTTTCCACCCGGAAAGTCTTCGTTAAACCTTCTGTGATTTATTCATAGCCGCGAACAAACCCTCTTCTGCGTGGTGTCGTGTCATTTTGCAGGTGTACTCGGCCGAGGCAAAGTCCGTAGGAATGACGTCCCCTTTCGTGACGAAAGTCACTCAACCCACGGAATTCTATTTTGATCTTTCCTTAGGAACCAACTATGAATACGATACTACTTTAAGGAGAGTGAATGGCTGGGTGTCACGCCTCCCTTGCACATATCCGTGACTAACCCTAATCTTTGGTGTTCACCTCCAAAAGTGCTTGCGTTGGCCTCTCCTCCTGAGTGAATCGTCTGATGCATAGCCAATCTCTTACGTCACACATATATCTTTGGAGGTGACACGGACGAAAATCTCTGGGATCGAAACCCAATTAGCGCCTTTTTGTTTGTGTGCTCTTTCGTGTGCTCTTCGGATTTGGACGAATTTGTCCGGTATCATTGACGCCCTTGCTCAATTCGTCAGCACTTTGGACTCTTCTTATTGTGGACTGAATGACTCCGAAATATCAATTCCCATTAAACGCTATTTTCAAGCCGCTGGAATTGGTTGCATTTCCTTGGTCAGCTGTTTGTCACTTCGCCCTCTCAACTTCTTATATATTTCATTTAGAAGAACCTTGAAATGTTTGTTCGTTTCTTCTTATGGATCGAACCAGTTAGAACTTTCAACAAAAAAGAACTGTGATCCATCGCACAAACGTCGCTTCGCTTCCAAATCAGCCTGCAACCCTCCAAAACGTCCTCCCTCTCATCAGCAAGAAAACAAGTTTCAGCTATGAATAGCTGAAAACTAAATCTGCTTGAAGTGTGTTGTCAACTCTCTTTTGATATTCCCCCTTGTCCTCTGAAATACTTTTTAGTCCTAGATTTGCCGAGTTAGCATTGCTAATCAGCCGTCGTCCCTTTACGACCCCATTCCTCCAATTGTACTGCCCCGATTTCCTCTAATCCTTGGTTCTAACTAAACTTGGCCTTGAAAAGACACGATGTTTTCGTGCTTTACGTGTACATTTGATATGTCAAACACCTTTGGTACGTCAAAATACGTCAAATTTAGAAATCTCCACATGAACTGCTTAGTGGGAAGTACGAACGTTTAAAACCCCTATCTTTCTGTTGTCTCCAAGATTTTTCGTTTCTAAGTGTCCTTTGAAACTTTGTTTTGCAAATTTAGAATTGGACAACAAGTGGTTGTCCTTCTAAGAAATCGAATTCATCTATAAAGTGGAAAATCCTCGAAAACCACTTTTCCCTTTCCCGCCCACTTTCCAATTACCCCTCTTTCCCTGTGGTTGTAGAACGCGTGACGGCCGAATGAGGCCTGACGTCAACATTCTACAAACAAGCGACAGGGGAACTCGGGGGAAATCTGGCCAATCCCGGCCCAATCAGGAATGGTCAACCAAGGACAACGAACAGAGGGAAATGGGCTGTTTTGAGCACCGTGGTTTCTTAAGAATGGCTCTGGTTGTTCTACTAAACTGAACCCATGTTGGGAGGATCTGGGATCTTTTTCTTTTTCAGTGATCCACTAACTACCACTTTCAAATGTCAGGGAATCACCTCATTTTCTTCCTTTGGCTCCTCCTCGTTCTGTCTGGCTCTACGTCTATGTTCTATCTCTCTCTCTCTCTCTCACTCTCTTTCTCTCTTTCTCTCTCTCTCTCTATCTCTGTCTCTGTCTCTCTCTATCTCTCTTTCTCTCTATCTCTCTCAAGTATCGCACAAAATGACCAAATGTTGTAGCTTTGCTTTTGGATCGCCGACATTTTCTTTCCAACCACAAAACGGGGGAATATTGCCCATGTTCCCTCCAAATAGTCCATCTGTCATCCCCTCAAAATATGACATGTCCTCGTTGAAGAAAGTTTACACCCAAAATAGCCTTTTATAAATTCCTTGTTTCAGTTTTCCGAAATCATTAAAAGAGTTCAGATGTGGCGGACAATTGTGTGTCTATTTTTGTTGATCTCAATGGCAACTGCCCGCTTCGACAGGATAAGCTACGTCAGGTATCATTCATTTTATTGCGGGAAAACTACCACATAAGGGTTTATGGGTTTTTGATTGCAAGAAAGTCATCTACAGTAATCCTATGACTTGTTTCTAGTTTTCTAGTAAAAACTAAGCTATGAAAAATATTCTCTTCCCCAGAACCTCTTGTTTTCCAGTGATCCGGTGCAATTATTGCTGCAGGACAGTTATTCTTCCCTGAAGAACAAGGATTTCCAGCATTTCAACAAGCCGATATACCGGAGACAGGTTCCATTTAAACCTGTTCACATATTTCAGTTTAATTCCAGATTCGAAAACGAAAGTATTCTGTTTTCCCGCCAACTTTCTACAACTCTTTTGGATTTGGACCCAATTCCTTCAGTCGTCGGAACTCTGGCCTACCGTACACCGATCTGCTCTTTTCGGGTCGCTGAGCGAAATGTCTCGCAACGAAAACAACGGCCCTGTGACTTGTGATGTGTATTGATTGGATGTATTCATTGGAAAAGACAGTATTATCACTTATGAATAGATTTAGAATAAATGACGTTGTATGAATAATTGACGAGGGAATGAAAGTAAGTAGAAAACAATATAAAAGACTTTAAGAAGGTGGGTATTCGAATTATTCGTTGGCAGTCTCCTTTATGACACTGGGAGTGGGGGCAGTCGGTGGCTTCTTTGCTCTGTGCTGTCGTCGATCCGCACGGCGTTTGTCGACGTCATGCGTCTCTTCTGCCTCAGAAATTATGGTTTCAAGGGTCTCAATCACTTTGTCTATTTGATCTGAAATACACTGTCAAATCATGTGTACATGAAGAGAGAGAGAGAGAGAGAGAGAGAGAGAGAGAGAGAGGGAGAGAGAGAGAGAGAGAGAGAGAGACTGCGATACCTTCTGTAGCCACCTCCTCCCAAACTCGTTTCTTTATTTCCTTCAATGCTTTCTCCCTTTTAACTTCTCTGATTCTGACCGACTCTCCTATGTCCGTCTCGTTCCTTACTTCAGCCGAACCTAGAGGTGTAGGGGTTCCCCTCGTTGCTTCTAAAATGTACTTACCTTTATAAGGTGAAGCAGTGAGAGCGCAGACAACAGAAGCCAAAAAGACAACGCATGGAAGCATGGAAGTCATCGCAGTGAACTAGGCTAGAGAAATGGGAAGAACGGGTGGTTCAATTGGCCTTAGCCGCTCTCTTTGAACAATGAATTCTCTCCTGAATGGCTTTCCTTTTCCGGTGGCTAGGCGTTTTCAGAATTGGTGAATGGCACGTTTCTCCTCACGGAGAATAGTGGAAGTGCAGGTTTAAATTATCCTTTTTTTAAAGGTGAGCGGGCGGAAATGTAGACTATTAATGCAGGTGGCAGGAGCCTCTCGGAGATTCAGGCGCTAGTTGGGCTTTCTTACCCCTGTAGCCCTATCAAGAGTAGAATAAAAAAAACCGATTCATATTTAGTGAGATCAAATTACATCACTGGGGGCATTTCTCGACGAGTCCGCGCACGCGGCGCAGAATGATGGCATTGTCGCAGTAGCAGTCGTCGGCAGTGAAGGGGGCTTCTACTCGAAGAGTGTTGAAGATGACGAGAGAGTCGCCGTCCTCCTTCACCTCCACGTGGTTCCTCTTCAGCCAATTCAACAGAGCCTGCTTTCTGAAAACGGAGATTAGTCACAGTCGGCATTCTAGGCAGCCTCCTTGATTTCTGGCATAGAAATGGCCTTTCCCCGTACAAAAGAGGCTATGGGGACCGACCTTTTCTCTGCATCTACTTTGTCGATCTTGCATTCCTGACGGAACAATCCGAAGAGGAACTGATCCAACTCGGCAGTCTTCGGGTGGCAGCCGGCTGTCTCCCCGTCCACTTCGTTGACTGAGCTCACACCGTCCCTCGGGAGCCACTTCATAGCCAGGGGTTCTGTAATCGATGTCTAGGGTGAATTTCAGTGGGATATTCACTTTTCTCATCGGAGAAGGTGAGGAGAACGAGGTCTCCGCTGGTGGGGTCGACGGTGTAGAGATTGCCGTTGAGGGAGGAGGGCCCGGCCACTCGCTTGACCATCTGCACTTGGACGGGACAGCCGACCAGCTGAGAGAACTCAGGCAGGGCCATCTATGTCATGGGAATCAGCGTTTGTTAGCAACTTTATGTAGATCGATTGATAAAAACATATCACGGATAAAGAACAGTATCACAATTTGATTCATTTAAGTAATATGCTGCCACCCGGGACGACCAAAACGGATATGTACAAAGTGAAAGGCAAGAGTTGGCGGGAATGGTCGCCGGATTAATGGGCCATTCTCATCTCGGCCTGGAGCTGTTGGATGAGGGCCAGGTCTTCGAGGGAAGGCTCGTAGATACGGCCCAAGATGACCTGAAGACAGGTGAATGGAAGGAAGAGGAGAGACTACCTTATCCTTGAAGAGTTTGGCCAGCAGCAGATAGTTGGCGAACATCAGGAGGACGAGGGTGACGATGTGTTGCCAGTCGGTTGTCAGAACCAGCATCCAGAACTGCACAAGGATCAGGGCGCCTTCGAACAGACACATGCAGTTGATCACAGTGCAAGGACGACTGCACAAGGTCTAAAGTCACACTTTCCTTCAGACGAGTGGAAAAACTCACAAAGAAATGACTGTGTTCCATGCTGGAAGGAACGGCAGCGACCGACTTGAGGACATTGGAGGAGCGTGCCCTGAAGCAGCGGCCATCCGGTATCTGCACTGTCTCCCCGTCAGCGTACAAAGACTCCTCCGTCCATGCCTGAGGAGCCAAACTGAAGGAACGTAGGAATAAAACCACTTAAATACACCTACTTGGAGTATCCCGTCTGACCAACCCTCGGTCCTTCGATCGATTCCCACATGCCGAGATGAACGGCGCTCCTGGAATCATAGCCATAGAAATTGGAAAATGAAACTTTTAAAGGCAGACTCTAGGGGAAGCCGTTTGTTCCAGTAAAACTGACCTGTGAAGGAGATCGAGGTAGTTGAGCGGGAGGAGGTAGGTGACGTAGAGGGAAAAGGCAGTCAGGGCGACAATGACCCCCAAGCCCCACTCCCAGGTCTCGTCGAGCAGGAACTTCTGGGGAAGGCCTTGCGATGTTTTGTACTGAAATCTAGGCTCAAGGAGAGGTTGAGGGAATACTTACGGGAACAAAGAAGCACGGAAGGGCGATAGAGAGAAAAGCAGTCGAGAAACCGGCAAATACGCTGCGTTTGATCCTCAGGCGGAGATCTAGGAGCAAAAGACTCACTTCTTCGCGGATATGACCTGCAATAGAAGAATGTAGAGATGTTGGCAAAAACAGGAAATGTACCAGGATTTGTACTGCACATGTGCAGAACAGAGTCCAGATCGAGTTGAGCAGTCGGAGGTTCACAAATTCTCTCAGCTACCTTAAGCAAAGATTATTTGGAAATGCAGGATACGAACCACAGTGATGTCGACCTCATTTGCCCACCACCGGCCGAATCCTTCGTGAACACGTCGTATTTTCTCGAAAATCTCGCTGTAGAACATCAAAACGTAAGCAGCCACTCTGGAAACTAAAGGTTTTCTCTCACTTCATTATCCCGTTTCTCTTCTGAAGTAACAGAAGCAGGTGGATAGTTTAAAGGGAAATACAACTCACGGGACAAAGACGCAGAGGACAGAATTAACAGGGTAATCGTGGCAAACTCGAGAGAAACTAAAGAAAATCGCCTAATGTGCTCAAAAATAGTTTACCTGAAAAGAAAACTGGTAATTATTAGAGTCATGAGAGGGGTTTTGACGAAGGCGTACTCGAAAACGGTAAGAATTGACTGCCACATCTCAGTCCTGTTCACAGAAATGACGGCGACAAATTCGGAAATCTGAAGACATCGATAGACATTTACAGGCTTCGGTCAATTACCGTCTTCCAGAAGCATTTTGTTACTCGCCAGCCGAGTAACAGACCAACGCAGGACAAAAAATATGGGTTGATTAGATGGAGCTTCTGAAACGGCGTTTTTTCCATCTAGTAATGATCAAACCATTGAATAGTGCCAGTACGACTTAGGAAGCCACCATAATGTTTTGTAGAGGTTCAGATACTGTAGAAACAGTGCCAGGACAGAGTACAGGAAGAGCGTACACTCGAAGAATAGTTCTCCCTGTGTAAACTGCATATCGGGCCAGGCCGGATGTACAGACACAACTACACCGGAAACATCGCCACCATTACTAAATGAATCGTTGAGAAACTGCTAACATCATTAAACAAACACTGGTGGAGCCGTTGGCTGTGGTGCTTTCCGTAGTTTAGGCCCCATCCTACTGAAGTAAACTTCGTTACAAAAATCTCGATCCCAATATTGTTGGTACACACCCCACGTGAAAAGAGATTCAACAACGAAACAAATTCATTTTGCAACAATAACAAGTTATTGCGGAGGAGGAGCTCCACGGCCGAATCCGGCCCTGTAGACTCCAGCGGCTCCAGGTCCAGCCTCGGCAGTCTTCTCAGCAGCCCTGTAGGCGTCACGGTCGCCTTCCTTTCCGGCGGCTAAAATATTAAATTATTTTGTGAAAAGGTTAAAATAACAGCAGTACACGAATTTTCTCGAAACCCATTTAAACTTTCGCCACATCAACTCATCAATTAGGGTTTTGGTAAGAATAACAACAAAAAAACAGCGAATTAGAACTAACCGGGTCCACGGGGAACACGCTCTCCCATGGGGGCGCGGACCTCTCTCGGCTTGCTCTTGACGGTGGCAGGGACGATCTCGGCGGGGAGGTTCAGCTGCTCACGCAGGTAGGTGATTCCCTCGTCGTTGAGGTACCAGTAGTAGTGGCGCCAAGCGAACTGCTCCTTGACGAGCTCGCGAGAGGCCAGGCTCTACAATATAAACTATAAACCAGATAAATTCAGTCTCATCGTGTATTCAATGAAACTAGAGTTAAATAGGGAATACCCTCAGCAAAATACTTACCTTGAGGGTCTTGATGACCTCGAGGTTGGTGACTCCCTCAATGTTGGGGTGGGTCTTCAGGTTGAAGTCCTTCTTGGCGACAGCAACGCCCTCGTTGAAGAGGTACTCGTAGATCGTCTTTCTGTTCTTCGTGGGGATCAGCATGATGACCGCAAGTTCTGAAAAAAGATTGCATAAAAACGTAAAACAGTAGAACAAAAATAAGGTTTGTACAACAACTAAACGCCAAAACTAGATTCCGCCGATCGTTCTGGCTCTAAAACTACAGAAACCACGTATTTCCCAACTTGCAGTATTTGCATTGTAATATTCGCCTGATTCTTTTTCGATCATATTACGCATTTTATATAGATTATAATCAATACAAATTTCAGTAAAAGGGTCAGCAACACGGGGCAGCAAAAATCCAAAAAAGTGGAAATCTTTAGGAAAACGGGCATTTCGGCTACAGAGACAAAATTGGTCCCGCCGCGAAAACTTGCTTCGCTGCTCGGCAGCCCAGTATGCTGCAATGCTTAACAGTCCTCGCCAAAGAGGACTATCCCAAAATGACCGAATTTTTTCTTTTTTGAAAGAAGATACTGCCGGTTTTTGAATAAATTTTGAAAGTAAGAAATTCCGAAAATTTTCTAAAAGTATCCTTGCATTATATTTTTCATGTCTTATTTTGTTGAAATTTGAGTAATTCTTTAGAAAATGTCATTTCAGGTAAAACACCAGACATGAAGACGGAAACGTGCGTCTATTCTGGCTACAAGATCTACCCCGGACACGGAAAGCGTGTCGTTCGCCCCGACGGAAAGGTTTGTCTTTGTGCGTTTTCATATGTTTCCTCCTGTTTCTGATAGCCGTATAAGGTTGTTTTAGGTCCAAATTTTCCTGAACAACCGATGCGTTCGTGCCACCAAGCTGAAGCGCAGCCCTCGTGACATCCGCTGGACTGTTCTTTACCGCATCAAGCACAAGAAGGTAGGTCTCCAATAACTCTAAATTGGTTTGCCCTTGTCTACAGGTTTAGCACTTGTTTGCTATCAGTACTGCGTGTACAAGTTCCATATTAATTGACTTGTACGCGGCCCGTTCTTACACTTAGACCGGGTGAATAGAAAATTTCCTTGACTAAATTGACATATCCTTCGTTTTGACTAAATCGTGCTTTTCAGGGAAGCCACGGTCAGGAGGCTGTCCAGAAGAAGAAGGTCAAGAAGACTGTCCAGGTCGCCAACAGGGCTGTCGCTGGAATGTCCCTTGAGGCCATTCTTGCCAAGAGGAACCAGACCAGCGAGTTCCGTAAGCAGCAGAGGGACCAGGCCACTAAGGCTGCCAAGGACGCCAACAAGGCTGCCCGTGCCGCCAAGCAGGCCGCTAACAAGGCGAGTAATGTTTATTTATGCTAACTATAAGTTTGCGTAATATTAGAGCTGGTTGGAATGTTTTGTTCTAATCAGTGTCGACTTTACGCAAGATCAGTCATTTGTTAGGTTATCGGTGGTTTGCCGATATACTTTTGTTGGCGTTTTGCTAGCGATACGTATATTGATGTACATAACTTCCCTAATTAATGGACATTTTTTCAGGACAAGAAGGCCGCCGCCCCCAAGCAGCAGGCTAAGGCCGCCAAGAACGTCAAAGCCGCCGCTCCCCGTGTTGGAGGAAAGCGCTAAATGCGTTGTAATGAACTTATTGTTATAAACTGTTTGTTACTTTGATGTGCTGGGCTTTACATAGTATTAATCATGGGTGGTATCTCTAGGAAAGTGGGGTGGTACTATAGTCGTTCTTCTAGATGTGGAAATATTGTCCTTTAGCTGCTACTACACTTTTGTTCTCTACCTGGCTGTTATGGAAAGTGCGGGACTTGAATGTTTCTATCACTGGCATTCGAAGCCGTGATCTAATCTCTTTCATGTCCCATTCTCCACTTTGTGAATTCTCTTTCGTAGTGGAAGAAGAGCCGCCATTCGATTACGCCGGTCTCCTGAAAGGTGTGTTCAGCGTGTCAACTTAACAATGTCTAATTTTGGTCAGTGGTGGAGATTGGATGTTTATGGCTGAAAAATTTAAAGAGTTGACAATCTTATTGAGGTCGGTTTCGTTGGCTGCTGTAAAGCCTGAAATTTAGGGACCCACAGAAGGTGACCGAGTGGTTGCGCTCGCAGCTGTTCATCCTTCATTTTTACGAAGAAGTCTTGTTATGTGACAGATGTCTGGTCAGTTTCTGGCTACTCTTCTAGAGACAATTCCTACCACCTGTCTCGGGTTAATGTTGAATGCCTAATTTAGTTGGCCACATTGGTGCTCTCCGTCCTGAACGTAGTGGCAATGCTGCTGTCGATTGAGCCTCTGGTTCCAGGTGCCCTGCGGGATAGGTCCAACACTCATTTTGTTACTCCGCCACCAGATTTCCGGTCAGTCTCATACGAAAACCAGGCCTGTTGCGAGAAAAAAAAACAGAATGCTGCCTGAGATTTATATCCCCAACCGCAATGTCGAAATGCCAATGTCGAGAATGTTTACAGTATTGTAGAACAACTTTAAAGTGTTTATAATGCGCGCAAATTTTTTGACTAGGGGCGGATCCGAACCCTCGATGTTTGTCTGGTCCACGTAGCGGGCCGTCGATTTTGGTGGAGCGGCCCTGAGCCATGCTTGCCCAACCGATGTATGACGCCCTTCTACGGAAACCTAGGGTCCTCATCAGATAAACCGTGAAATTTGCTTTTGAAGACGGTTCGTATCGGAAAAGTTCATCGTGCTGGCTACGGTGATCTCCAGAACGCCGGCTTCACAAGACAGAGATAGATTGTAAGCCATCTCTTCTTCTCCAAACCACCGTATCCTAGAATGCTCCGCGGCGTGTTCTCCTCCTCTTACATCCTCACAGATGTCACCATATTCTCCATCTGGTACGTCTTCCTGTGGTCTATCTCCAATGCTGTCGGCCAGTTGACTGCCCGATTCGAAGAGGTTTGTACTTCAAATGCGCGCAGAAGACTTTCTTTCAAGGTTATTCTGCCAGGGCGGTACCCGTCGAGTGAATGGCAGTCGGGCCCATTCCTCAAAATAGCCTCCCTCCTCTTCGGCTGCTGCTGCACCGCCATTTCCACCGTCTCATTTACCGTCTCCTCCTACAGACTACTTCATCCTCTCTACTCTTCCATCATCATTATTGAGGTATGCGATTCATTTCACAAACTCTTATTGCCGATCGAAAACCAGTCGACTGGTACACATCAACCTTCCACTTTAAAGTAGTTTCACTGACATTCAGCTTAAAATCCTGCGGTCCCAATGCGTGTACTCGGACCATATTTCGCTTGAGAATCACAGATCGCGTGGCTCGAATGTGGTGGGTTCATAGTCCGCCCGAATCCAAAAGTTTTCGGTGCAAAGGACATCGCAAATGGCGTAGGAGGGTCTGCTAAACGTCAAATCAGAGCTTATCACGATCTTTGAAGGTCACGTGTAGTATTTTTAGAACCCAGAAACACCCCTTCCGGAAGTTGGAAAAGACGATAACTTTTTTGCCAACAGTAACTTTTTTGACAACAGTTGTTTCCCCCGCAAAGTGCTATTTTCAGAGTTTGGATGTTCTGCAGAGGTGTTCCTACGCCTTCACCTTGTTCCTCTACAGTACCATGCACAAGGACGTGCTGCAGCCGACGGGTCCCTCGTGTTTCCCCAAATTCCTCTCGGATCTCACCCACCACGGGCTGTCCATCCTCCTCTTCTCCTTGTACATAGTCAGTCTGCCCCCTCTTCCCAAATAATTCATTTTTCAGTACACCGCTCTGTTTGTAAATAACAAGTTGCTGGCTCTGTGCTTCGTCCCGCGCATAATCTCTCATCTCCACGGGTTCCTCACGAGGTTTTCGTCGCCGGATCTCCCTCCGGCCATCAATCAATAGTAATACTAATTAATAATAAAGAATCGATCGATTTACGTAATGTGTTCATTATTATGGAAACGGGGCATTATGCCACGACAGAACCAAATGTTGGCTACGGCAGGGGCGACACATTTTGAGATCGACAAAGGGCTAGATTGTGAGTAACTGGAGAACCCGCATTTCAGAAATCCTATGGCACTGATATTCTCTATAAAACGGAAGGGTTCATGAAACGGAGGATATCACTGAGTTTCTTCAGGAAGCGGTCGTTTCCCAGCCGCTGCTGCCACAGCGGACGGTTGTAGCCGCCAGACGAGGGCGCCAGGAAGGTCCGGCCACGCAACGGTCGTCCATCCTGAAGATAACAGAGTAATTATGGCACATAAAGAGAGGCATTTTGTAGTTCATAGTCGGAATGATAACACTTACGGGGCCGATCCGTAGAGAACGCTTGACGGTGGCTGTGCAACAGCGAGTACAACGGGAAGGGTCGGAGTAGGCGAAGCACTTGGTGCCACAGCCGCAGTCGGAGGCCACCACAGCCACGACGGCAGACAGCAGGAGTAACAGAAGGACCCCTTTTCGCATCTGAAAGCGAGGGTTTGGGCTGAAGAGACTCCGGAAGACAGGCGACGCCTGGGCGAAATATGAGGAGGAACGACGGAAGATGGCGTCAAGCACCAGGAATAGAAGGGAGGGCGAGGGGAAATTCATCCGGGTCCAGAGGGGAAAGATCGAAATGAAAAGGCTAAGATTTAGAAAGACAGTCACTTTAAAGAGCTCTAAGAAACACAATAAATCTGGACAGGGAAACATGTGACGCTGGAGTATAATGACGGCGTAATAGGTAGTTTAGATATAAAAAGGTCGGCTGATGCAAAGGTTCCGCGAAACGTTTCGAGGACAGCAGAAGGAATTCTAGGCAGCCGGAAGGATTAAGGGCGGTAGGAGACCGCAATAGAACGGTAGGGGAGGAGATGATACAGGGATTAGGAGATAGAAAAAGAGATGATCTCACACTTTCTTTTTGTTTCAGTTGACTGATGCTCATACTAGACCTTACTACTTCGTTTTCTCTTTCTCCTTCCCATCTCTCTCTCTCTCTCTCTCTCTCTCTCTCTCTCTCTCTCTCCATCACTTAATTTTCTCTCTGGGACGAATGAAAGAGAAATAAGCTATTAAGGGTAATGTCTTTCGTAACACATGGACTTTTATGAGGAACCTGCATTGGCTGTGGCTATGTCGTAAATGTGTACCCCATTTGTCGGATTTGCTTGTTTTCTTGTTTTTCCTACTAGTTCCGCACCTATTTAAGTCAGAATATGGAGACCTATTTCCGCAGCGTAAAAGGGAATTTTTTGAAAAATTGCGTTCTAAAACAAAGAACGCGATTCGTTTTTCTGAAACAACTTAGTATATATATAGTAAAGCCAATTAAGGCAAATGTCGGGTGTGGCAGGTGGGAGGGTCAGTGGATAGACCCTGTTTCAAGCGATGGAGTCAAATGATAGGTTGGTTGTTTGGACAAGCGCTTTGAATAAAACACATTGAAAGAAGAAGCAAGCAGGAATAGGAAGGTAAATAAGATAGCAGTTGTTTGAACTGGAATTCAGTGAGTGTGCAAAGCAGGTCATCTGATGGATGCGTCAGTAGTGAATAGCTGAATTCCGACCCACGGGGTCCGTTTCAAAGCGGAATCGGATTTAGATAAGGTAATTCCTTTTGTGTCGCAAGAAATCACATCGATGATGGGATTGTGGTGGTGCATGGGAACTTGTGTGTGGAAATGTGCCTGAGATAGACCATACAGGCGCCGTGACGATGGCTGCAGACGGGGCACAGTACACACTGGAAAAGAGGCGGATCGTGGTCTTATCACTCCCACTCATGGCTATTCCAAGGGTTCGACGAACACACAGGGAAACAAAAAGTGACTCTAAGTAGTCAACAAAGGGGAAATGTAGGAGGAGGGATTCAAAGGACAACAGGGCCAGAAACCAGTGGAAGTACTTATCAGGGCTGCAGAGTACGGTAAACAAAGGAGGTCACTTTCTCAAAGTGCAGGAAGGTAGGCTGCAAAAGATCTCTCTCTCTCTCTCTCTCTCTCTCTCTCTCTCGTTTCCGTTAGCATTTCAAAACTTTCTGTTTGGTCCTGAAACTTGGTGATAACTGGGAAATAGCTCGCCAAACAATTCCATCTGGGGCATTAATGACATCAGTGGATTGCAAAATTTATTTTCATGTAAAAGTACCCTATGCAATTGTTGAAACGACTCAATTTATGCGACCGCCTACACGGAATGTCTGCAACCGTTAGTCTATGCATAACCTGCAGTGACGTGCATATTGGCGTTTATTTTCCCTTGGAAAAACTAAGATTTTCAAAAAGAGATCGAAGATTTGACTTAAACAGCAGTCTGAGTCAAATTGATGAAAACAATTAAGAAAATACAAAACTTCAAGATTTGTAGTTTGGTCACACAAGTGGCTCAGATTGAGGGGGGTTTGAATCATGACAAGTCTTAGAGCTGGATTAATGATCTCTACAAATTATCGCTCAAATAAACCAGTTGAAAAGTGTTTTATGATGACTGGTGCTATAGTACTAGTGCAAAATATGACTGAATTAGGGTCGATTTCGAATGCAAATAAGTGTTTTCCTAAGGCTCGCAAATAAACAGGAAAAAGATGGTCTTTGTTATTTGGTGTGCGAACTGCCTCAGCACCATACTTCCGGTGACCCCGTCTAAAAATTGGTCTCTCTCTCTCTCTCTCTCTCTCTCTCTCTCTCTCTTACTCTGGCAGCTCTGTCTAAGGTTGGGAAGCTGTTAGAGGCAGAACGTCAGTGCCCCAAAAAGTTTTGACAATCTTATGTTATGCACCTGTTTTTTTACTAAGGACATACACATTGAGGATGCTTTAGTTATTTCCAAAACACGCCGAACTAGGATTGGCAGTGGGCATAAGGTCTACTGTAAAAAAAGAAGAAGTGGGGGGGACAGAGACAGAGACAAAGACAGAGCCAGAGAGAGAGAGAGAGAGAGAAAAAGAAAGATAAGTTAAAGGCTCGTGTACTTGGTCTGCTGTACACATTCCCTTAAGTCAACGGCTTCTTTCCTACTTTGCCTAACTGTAGCGGTGCTAAAAATACAGTGCCTCGCACTGAGCTCAAATATTTTTAGAGCCGATTCGGAGAGAAAACGACCGTCCGGAGACCACAGAGTGGGCGAAGTGACGGAGGATGGAAAGGCGGGAGAGGGCGGGCAGGTTGGGAGAAGAAGGGGCGGGCCGAGGGTACTGTAGAAGGAAGATATGGCTATAAACTAGAGACATTGTGACGGCTACCAAAATGGAGACAACAATGGCACACTTTATCAGTTTCCGCTACTTTTTGGTTTCCAATGATCTTTTTGAAAAGAACATTCGGACGATTGAAGCAAAGCGGTCAGAGTTGGAAGAAATGATAAGAAATCTTTTATTCGAGGCTTTTATGTAAGGGTTTTGGTTTCAATTTCTAACCATTCGTGAGAAGAACACCGCTTGCAGTGTAAAGTGGTTCCGATTTGATCATTTGCAGGAGCTTTGAATTGTATCCATGAGGGTTGTACTTCCAAACGTCACGTATAGTCAACTCTTTTCGATTGGCTTTTCAGAACTTCCAACAAAACTTGAGCTTTGTCAAAGCTTGGACAACGGTAGAAACCAAAAAGTTCTTTGCTTCTAATCGAGGAAGGCTTCTGAAACTAAACAAAAAGAGCTGTACTGAGGATTTTTCGGTTTGGAAAGAATAAAGCGAAAACAAATGCGTTGTCTGTAAATTTGTGTTATTTTTGCATCTATTTACGTAAATGTATTTACGTTAAATATAAATAGTTCGGGGTACAAATAGGAATACTACAATTCTCAAAGGGTGTCCAGTTGTCATGTAGCATAGAACCCTTCACAAACAGTGATTGCTTACAGAATTCTGCTAAACTGAAAAAAAAAGAATTTGGATGACGAGGCATGGTTCGATGGACAGTTAAAAGAGTGCGTGGCAGACAGTGCGTCGATCGCGGATTTGCGTCATTTCTAACCCAATAAATGCCAATTGATAGCTATTTCCAGTGTACCCTGATCGGCTACATAAAAGGCCTTTATATTTATTGGTTTCCGTGAGGTCAATTACTCGAAAAAAGGTGTTTTTTCCATAAATTATGTGACCGATTGGGAAAGAGATAAAGTGGATTAAATGGTAACACGTCTTCTTAAGATAAGTAGTATGTTTTGGGGAAAACGTGAAAAGTGGGAGATAGATTGGACGGAAAAATCAACGCCCGTCACAGACCACAGGTGGATGAAACTACAAGAAATTAGGAAACTATGATGGCAGATGATGACACGAGCACACGGGCACACATGTAGCACACGGATCTCAAAACGGGTGCGAAATGTTGTTGAAAGGAGCAACGAACAACCATCAGATCGACCTGTGCACACATCGGCTTTCAATGACCACTGTAATAAATGTGCGTGTGAGCGCGTGGCTGAATGTGCGCATGCGTACGTGTGAGCGTGTGCAGATGTTTTTAAACGGCGAGATTTCCAAATATATGCAACCAACTACGTTTCTCCAATAAAAGCGAGAAAGAGCCGCTAGAATAGAAAAGCCTGACTCCGTCCGTCTTTTAAGACCAATAAGCCGCTTATTCCAAAAGTTCAACGACTAAGTTTATCCCTTATCTCGACGGTCCGCCCTGCGACTTTCCAAGGGCTAGTGATAAAATGAAACTTTTACATTCGATCGATATACTTGCGTTCAAACAATCATTCTGATGCTCCATTCGTAATTTATGCGGTTGAATCAGCGGCTGGAAAGGTTTCTAAACCTGGCCAGCAGACGTCAGCGCGGTTGCGATAAGAGGCCGTGCGTCAGTCGCACTCGCACGTGCACCCGACTGGCAGCAACAACGATAAGAGGGCGACGAGAAAGAGACAGAGCCAGACGGAAAAGGAAAGGGGCACTTCCAGGAGCAATCAACAGAAACACGTAAATTAGTCTGAAGCACTTGGAACGACCCACTTTGGCCCGTTCGGCTCTATAAATAGGTGACCTGGAATGGGTATTTATGCTAAAACAACAAGCGTCATTATGTGTCACTATTTACGTCTGAATAGGCACCTAGCAATCGGGTTGTAGACAAACACATAACTCGTGGGTGGAATATTCCAATATGTTGGCCATGCTTTGGGATAAGCTGGACTGAAATGGAACCTAACCTCTGGCCTTTTTAAAATCTCTTTTTAAGATTGCAATTAAAACATTGCCATTTAAAACCCCATAAAAGTGATGGGGAAGTGGCATATTCACAATGGGTGGCATTCCACGAAAACTAATTAGACGTAATTTAGATGATGACTATGATACACATTATCTGAGTTCAAACAAACACCCCATGTACTTGTATGTGGAACTCCAAGAATGATACATTCTAATGATACACACTCCAAGGATGACACTGAATTCTCTCACCCAAGTTCTCCAAAAATTCCAGAAATACCTTGAATCTTTCCAACCTATCGCATTGCTGATAATTTTGCCCAGCGATCTCTAAAAATAAGTTTTATCTCAAAACGACAACGTAGCCACGCGCGTCAATTTCACGTGGAAGGCTTGTTTGGTTTACTGATTTTCGAGTAGCCTAAGATTGATTACAGTAATCAATTACCTTATATCATCTTTTAGACAGAGTGACTCAAGGGCAAACAAGGGTGTGTCTTGGCCAGCCCGACATGAGACAGAAAAGCTGTTACTACATAGGTACAACTATTGTACGAAACCATTAAAAAGTTTAGCCGAATTGGGGTTCGAACTGGAATAGTTTAAGATATCAAGCCCGACCATTTGACCATGGACAATAAAAAGGCGTATGGGTAGTTTGCTTTTTCTTTAGCATGACATCTTGCACGTTTAGAACCTTAGCAATTACACTCGTTGCCCATCGAGCTAAAAATAATATAACACGAAACTAATCGACCAACCTGCACATCTAAGTCTCATTAGACGAAATCACCGCTGGTGAGAGACCGCATTTCTAAAGAGCGCGCAGTAGAACGCGGCCGGTCACGTGAAATCTCATGGAGAAAGCATTTTGGCATGCGATTATACACAAACTGTTGTTTGAAAAACACGTCCTAGGTTGGCTAATTATTGTGAATGGTCCCGCGCAGAAAGTAGATCAAAACAGGCGCGAAGAAAACTGGAACCCACGACCTCACACTTCTGATGAAATTTTATAACGACAGTGCTGAGAATGATTGGATTGTTCATCTCGCTTATAAAATAGGTTGAAAGTGGAAATTGGCAGTTTTCACACCGTCTGTTCTCGGAGGTGGTTCCGTTTATTTCTATCTCTTGGCTGTGGGAGAGGATAGTCCTCGAAATTAGAAAATTAGAGTATATAGAAGAGAGAGAGATAGAGAGAGAGATAGAGAGATAGAAATAGAGATAGAGATAGAGAGAGAGAGAGTCTTCGAAATATGTTCAGCTAATCTCAGTGGTGGTTGTAAATAAGAAGGCAGTACGGACTACTGGCAGCATAAAGTGTCCTGAATAATTAATTGTTACAGCCGAAGCTCAGGTGTCTCCGTTGCTTTGTTTACTGTACAGAGTTATCTCGGAATTCGAGCCTATCTGCTCCCTCGGCGTCACCGTCCATTGGTCTCTCTGGTGGGCATTTCCACCGGCAGAGCAGCCTTTTGGATCAAAAGAGCAGATAGGCTCAAAAAGGATACCTGCGGGGTTGGATGCGGCGAAAACAAGACAGATAACGTCAACCGGAAGAAATTCAGCATCGTAAAGATAGCGAATGAATGAGAGAAGTTTGGACGTTGGACGCCTTTTTCTCACTTCGGATGAGGAGAAATTGGGATAGAGCATTTCATTGGCAGGAGAATCTGGGGAGACGTGGGGCTCTTGAATACAATTGTTACTGTTTTTATTGACTCTCCGTTTTAAAACGAGTGGCCAAAGGAGGACAAGTTGCATATTTCAACTCTTCAATGTGTCGTTCTTCTCCCGAAAAAATACCTAAACATACCTAAATACCGTTCTTCTCCCGAAAAAAAAATTTTTTTACGGCGATTTTCTATGACCAAAAAAACTAAATCATCCTTTTAACTCTCTCGTGGATTATTCTATCTTCTCGCGTGTGTGTGTCCTACTACTTTCCTATCTTACTTAACTCAAATACTGTCCTTTTCTCAACACCTTGAACACCATGCCAATTGAAGTTTCTTTGGTCAGCCGTTGTTTGTAAATGTAGATGAGATGTTTGTTGCAATACAAAACACACATACGTAAATAGGCAACATCTAACATACAAATATTCAGAATGCGTCGTTTCCCCTACGATTACCCTCGTCAAAGGGCACGCGTCAATTTAAACCATACATCAATTTGATCCGAAACTTACAATTTTCCGACTTCTGGGGGAACTTGGCTGTGCAGGAACGGACAAACCTGAGCCCCCTCTCTTCCCAGAGATTTTTCAGTGCTTCCTTCCGAGAGCCTGGAAAATCGCGTCAGAGCCACTCAGCTGTTTGTTCGGTCAGGGAGAACACGAGTTACCGCTTATGGGACAACAACAATCACCACGTGGCCATTGAAACTACGTCACTGACAAACAGAATGGGAGAGACGGATGGGGAGCGTTTTAGGACATCTGACGAATCACATTTGGAATACAGACGTTCTAACCCAAA
Organism: Oscheius sp. G VE-2021; assembly: GCA_022343465.1. Taxonomy (NCBI): domain Eukaryota; kingdom Metazoa; phylum Nematoda; class Chromadorea; order Rhabditida; family Rhabditidae; genus Oscheius; species Oscheius sp. G VE-2021. The sequence continues at coordinate 2,024,409 of JAJQXH010000025.1, forward strand.
ATATACATGGTATCATGTGCTATTGGAGAACACCACTTCAGACAAAGCATAACAACCCAGTCGACTGCACAGAAGACACTGTTGATGATTACGGTAACCGGAAAAGCGACGTTTTCAGTAGGAGAATGTGGGAAGAGACACTTTCGAGGAGTTCAACAGCGATATAGGCGTTCCATGAGTTCCAAGGCATCTGAAGAGCCCTTACCTCATCACAATGCCTAAAATTATGTTTTAAATATGTTCGAGACTGTCCTGTTGCCCTGCAACCCTGCACAATTTAATCTAACAAAGATATCTTATCTTAATTGGCACCAAGGTCAAATTGGTCTGCATGACGCTTAAATCTTTAAACGACATTTTTTGTTATCGTCGCGTCTGAAATTTTCGTATATTAAAGTGAAGGTGGGAAATACCATTCAAAAACACCATTTTCGCATCCGAACACTCATTTTCAACGCCTTAGGAATGGACGTTTTGAAGGTTTTCACCATCCAGAAACCGTAAACTTTTGGGTCCCACACGGAAAACCATGAAGACCACTCGGCCAGGTTCCAAGTTTTCCTATGGTTTTCGAGGTTTCTCTTTTTTAAATCTTTTTTATTTGCATATTGTTTTAATTTTGAACAATACAAATGAAGTAGGTTATGAGTAAATCTGAGGAGAATTATATAATTTAAGAATGTAGGACATTCAGGCTTTTTAAATTGAGAATTTGAGCTTTTATTGCATGTTTTCCATCTGAAACCTGTCCTTTGCTTGTTTTTATTGTATTTTCTTTACTTTTTTATTCGATATGGTATTTAGGATGGTGCAACAGACGGATATAGTCGATGAGGCCGTATTTTATTCTGAGGTTTTGCGAAGGAATCCCAAGGCTTTGTCTCAGTTCTTCAGTGCCGCTAAAATTACCGAGATCAAGGAATATGTGAGTTGTTATTTATTTGAAGGTGTATCTGTGTTATTTAGATCAACAAGGAAGGAGAACTGCCTCATTTTCACGAGTTGATGAAGGACATCCGCTCGAAGAGGAAGAGGACCATCTCTGATTCCAAGGGACCCGCTGCGAAACGACCGGCTCTGGAGACCAAGGTAGTGTTTTGATTCCTTGATAATTTATGTTTTTTAAGGCTACCAACGGAATGAAGGCCAAGGCCGACAGTTCTGACTCTTCGTCTTCGTCAGAAGACAGCGACGCCGTTAAGAAGCCCGTTACTAAGAAAGTTGTCCCGGTTAAGGTGGGATTATTCTTGTTGCAAATTACCTTTCTTTAGGTTGTTCCCAAGAAGCAGGAAAGTTCCGGTAGCGATAGTGACGATGAGGAAGATGTGAGTTTCTATGGCAAGGGCTACGTATAGTTTTTAATGTAGGTTGTTCCCAAGACTCCTATTAGACCTGGGAAACCTCTGGCTGCTTCCACAGCCAAAAAGGCGGCTGATAGTTCCGACAGCTCGGATTCTGAGGAGGAACCCGTCAAGAAGGTATTCACAAATGTTTATTTATAGTTTTTTTTGTTTTCAGCCTGTGAAGGTTGCATCCACCCCGGTCACTGCTAAGCCTACCGCCAAAAAGGCTGCCAGCAGCAGTTCCGAGTCGGATTCTGATGACGAACCCGCAAAGAAAGTCGCTCCCGTCAAGGCTGTCACTCCTGTTGCTAAGCCCATCGCCAAGAAGGCTGCCAGCAGCAGTTCCGAGTCGGATTCTGATGACGAACCCGCGAAGAAAGTCGCTCCCGTCAAGGCTGTGACTCCTGTTGCTAAGCCCATCGCCAAGAAGGCTGCCAGCAGCAGCTCCGAGTCGGATTCTGATGATGAACCCGTGAAGAAAGTCGCTCCCGTGAAGGCTGCCACTCCCGTCGCTAAGCCCATCGCCAAGAAGGCTGCCAGTAGCAGTTCCGATTCGGATTCTGATGATGAACCCGCTAAGAAGGTAATATTTCCCTTTGCCAGTACTCAACAGTGCTTTAGGCTCCTGTAAAGGTAGTCACTCCGGTTGCTAAGGCTGTTGTCAAGAAAGATGCCAGCAGCAGTTCTGATTCTGATGATGAACCCGCCAAGAAGGTCGGTGTAAATTCACTTTCCAGATTATTTTGCTTAAAGGGTTCGGCCAAGGCTCTCTCCACCCCTGTAGCCAAGTCTGCAGCTAAGAAACCTGAGAGCAGCAGCTCTTCTGATTCCGACGAGGCGCCCGTGAAGAAGGCAGGTCGCTGTATTTTCTTCTCAGCGTTGATTTTAGGCACCTGTCAAGGCAGTTTCCACCCCCACCATCAAGCCTGCGGCGAAGAAGGGCACCAGTAGCAGTTCTGATTCCGATTCAGACGATGAGCCCGTCAAAAAGGTTACTTAAATTTTTAGCAGTGCAATGTATCTTAGGCTCCCTCAAAGCCTGCTACTCCCGCCGCTAAGCCTATTGCTAAGAAAACGGCCGAGAGCAGCAGCTCTGACTCTGATTCGGATGATGAACCTGTCAGGAAGGTGAGCCAGAGCCTCCTAATGTGATACTTCTTTATTTAGGCGCCTGCTAAACCGTCGGCTCCTGCTGTAAAGAAGGTTGTTGCCAAGCCTGCTAAGAGCAGCAGTTCCGATTCTGACTCTGACGACGAGCCCGCAAAGAAGGTAATAAATCTCTTAATTTTGTTTATTTAATTGATCCAGGCACCCATCAAAATGGCCACTCCAGTCGCCAAGCCTGTCGTCAAAAAAGCCGAGAGCAGTTCCGATTCGGATTCTGACGCCGGGACCGTTAAGAAGGTATGGTGGTAACTATTCATTTTTTTAAAATGATGATTTAGGCACCTGTGAAGGCTGCGTCTACTCCCGTTGCCAAGCCCGCAGCCAAGAAGACCGCCAAAAGCAGTAGTTCTGACTCGGACTCTGATGAGGAACCCGCTAAGAAAGTATGGTTTCTCCAGTTTGGTGAGCATATATCTATCTCTAGGCTCCCGCCAAGGTCGCCACTTCTGTCGCGAAGCCTGCTGCCAAGAAGACCGAGAGCAGTTCCGATTCTGACGATGATCCCGCCAAGAATGTTTGTGACAGTGCCACATTAACTCAAAACACATTTAGGCTCCTGTTAAGCCTATGACACCCGCTGCGAAGCCCACTCAGAAGCCAAATGAAAGCAGCTCTGACTCTGATTCCGATGATGAGCCTGCTAAGAATGTGCCTGTCAAGGCTGTGACACCTGTCGCCAAGCCTGCTCCGAAGAAGGCTGCAGCCAGCAGCAGTTCCGATTCTGATTCTGACGACGAACCCGTTAAGAAGGTTTGTTTTCATATACGAACGAGAACAACGCTGTTTCAGACCCCTGCTAAGGTTGCTGCTACGCCTGTAGCGAAACCTGCATCCAAGAAGGCCGCTGAGAGCAGCAGTTCCGATTCGGATTCTGACGAGCCCGTCAAGAAGGTGATTTTTTTGTTTCTTTTCAACTAAATTTTATTTAAGGCGCCCGCAAAGGTTGTCTCCACCCCTGTAGCTAAGCCTGCCGCCAAGAAGCCCGCTGAGAGCAGCTCCGACTCGGACAGTTCTGACGACGACGCTCAGAAGAAGGCTCCTGCGAAGGTCAACACTCTCAAGTCAGCTCTTGCTAAGGAGGTGGAATCCTCGGATTCTGACAGCTCCGACGAGGACAAAAAGTCGAAGGTTTGTTATCTTATTATGAAGAGGTATACTACTCGCTCAGGCTCCCGCTAAGAAAGGAACTCCCGTGGCGAAGGTTGCCCCTCTGAAGAAGGCTGCTTCCAGCTCCTCCGACTCTTCCGATGATGAACCGGCTGCGAAGAAGACCCCCGCCAAACCGGCTGCCATCGCTAAGCCTGCTGCCAAGAAAGCTGCTGCGAGCAGTTCGTCTGATTCCTCTGACGACGAGCCGGTTTGTTCCTGTTCTTCTGACAAATTATTTCTATATTCCAGGCTACTACCAAGAAGGCTGCGCCTAAGCCTGCTGCCAAGAGACCTGCCGAGTCCTCTGATTCCGATGATGACCACTCGAAGGTGTAGTTGTTCACTAGACTTGGACAACAATTAAATTTCAGCCTGCGCCTAAGGCTGCTAAGGTTGTTCCCAATGGTGATGCCGACGACGACGAGGAAGAAAACGAAGCCAACATCACGGCCAAGTCCACCCCTGGCGGAAAATATCAGGTATAGCTGCTGAACTTTGAGGTAATGATGCCTTCAGAGGAAAGCCAACGAGCCGTTCCGCCGTGTCACCTTGACCAAGGAACACCTTCCCGACAAGTTCAAGGATAACTCTTTCGACGGAGTGAGTTACTTGGCAGGAAGTTTATGTTATTCTTTTCAGTCTCACGACAAATGGGGTGTGAAGGCTCATGAGTCTTTGAGCCGCGTCCAGGGTAAAGGATTCCGTCACGAGAAGACCAAGAAGAAGAAGGTGAGTTTTCAGAATGTCCTGTTGCAATTAAGGATTCAATTGTTTCAGGGCAGCTACGGTGGCGGCCCGATCAGCATGCAGGTCAACTCTATTAAGTTCTCAGACAGCGAATAAGGACGCCTGTCGCCCATTGTTTCACCACTCTGTTGTTTAACGTTAAGGTTGACCTTCCACTTGATCGGAAAGGATTGTTATTGTTTGCGTCTCTTCGTTTGTTGCGTTTGCAGATTCTCTTTGAGTTTCTCGTTTCTCAAATTTGTTGAATAAAACTGTTGCACCTTTTCATTGTGGTTTCATAACTTGCGTTTCTTGTCGCATTTTGTACCTATTCCTTGTTTTTTGTTTTGTTTCAGGTTTTAATATGTAGTTCAGAATGGGCAAGCGCAGTCTCGCGGACAGCATCGCTGACGTCTCCATGAACGACACCACTGACGGACCTTCCACGGAGAAAGATGAGTACGAGCACCTCTCCACCCTGGTAATTTTTATTCCATAATATAATTAGTTGTGGCCGTTTCAGGTGAATCAAATTGCTCAGCCGCTTGCTGGTCGTAAGCTGGCCAAGAAGGTTTACAAGCTGGTGAAGAAGTCGTCCAAGCAGACTCAGCACCTGCGCCAGGGACTCCGCGATGTTCAGAAGGCCATCCGTAAAAACGAGAAGGGAATACTTGTCCTTGCCGGTGCGTCTACTATATTTTGTATTGTGAATGCATCTTGTAGTTTTTACTTCAAATCAATGGTTTTTAGGCAACGTCACCCCCATCGACGTCTACTCGCACATGGCTGGTATCTGCGAGGAGAAGGAAATCCCCTACGTCTACACGCCTTCCCGCGAACACCTCGGATTGGCCGCCGGACATCGCCGTCCTGCCATTTTGCTGTACATCAGACCCCATGCTGAGTATCAGGAGCTGTTCGATGAGGTTCGCTTAATGCTCTCATCTATGTATAATACACAATTTTAGATCGCTGATACCGTGAACAAGCTGGTTGTTGAGTGACGGATGACTACCACCGTCGTTGTTGTTCGTATCCATTGTACTCATTCGTTGTTAAGCTTCTGTTCTTGTTATGGTTGAATAAACGTTCATAATCGGATTTTCTTGAATTGAAAGAATTAGCTGGGAGAAAACAAAAATAGACCGGGGTTTATTGTGCGCATTACCTGTTTATTGCCTCATCTCGGGTCTTCCTATGTTTTTCGTGTTTAGAACCCACCGCGCAGTACGTAAGGTCGTAGGTGTGTGGATGAAGTCCCCACTCCTTTCTCTTCCCTCGGATGTGCTGCGCAGTCTTGACTACTTCTCTGACGACTGGGATTGTGGGAGTGGACTGACCTTGTGGCTGAATCAGGCCTTCTGGCTGGACTGGCTTAATTGCCGGACCGGATGGATAGACTGACTTTGCCAGACATGGTTGAACTGGCCGGACTGACTAGATGGGTCGAAAGACTCGACCGGACTAATGGCCGGACCGACGGAAGACGGACCGCCTGGACCTGCTGCGGCTGTCCGAACGGACTGACTAGACTGGTCTTCGGCTGGACCTGTCGGACTGATTGGACTGGCTGCGGCGGGACCTACGGACTGGCTGATGCTGGACCGGACGGACCAACAGGATTGGCTTCACGGCCGAACCTACCGGACTGACTGGATTGGCTGATGCTGGACCGGACACAGATTTCCCACGAACTCGCTTGCTGGAGCTGTGGCTGAGGAGTCGTCGTCGACTTTTCGTCTTTCTAACAAGGTTCGTAGTCTGCCAACGCCTGAGTGGTTTTTAGATCCTGCCGACGGGATCCAGCGGCTGCAGTCATGTCCACGAGAAACAATAACCTAAAGGCAACTGCCCAAGTAGTCTTGTTTGATGAGAATCTTCTTTTTCTTCTTCAGGCTGTTCTTCAGATGACATCAACTAGTAGATTATCCCCTAAGCATACATGGGCACGGTACCGAAACCCGGTTCGTGGCGAGACCCCCACCTTAAGAAAAATTGACTTTTAGGTGGTCAACGAGACCCCCTCTAATACAAAATTTTGCCTGACGAGACCCCCACCCCCGTAAGTTACGGGGTGCTGCCCATGTATGCCCCTAAGATGACCAAGAAGTGATGACTACCAACCATGCAGAGACATACTACAAAAATCAAACGAAACGACCGCAAGGTCAACGACGACATGGATATGCGGCAGGAAGCTACAGACGGGTAAAGGACCGAGGGTACGGACCGCCTGGACGAACGGACTGACTAGAATGGTTTTCGGGTAGGACTTATTGGACTTACGGTACTTTTTTTTTTGCGAAAATTTGCTTTAAGCCAGACTTTAAAAGTTTTATTCGCACGTGACTCTAATTACTTTGGAAAGTGGGGGCGGGAATCACACATTTTCAAATTTACCCGGCTACATTAGAAAATTAGAGGGTCCCGACCCTAATTTCTACCGTATTTAGATCCACCTGCGCTCGAACATTTAAATTCTCAAAATCTAATTGTAAGAAAATTGAGTATATGGCGCAACATGTGTTTTACGTGGAAAAAAGATCAATATTTTTCAAGTTTGGTGGTTTTCGATTCTGGACAGGGCTCAATTTTCATTTTAGGGTAGATGCGGCTACCGTATTTTTTCAATTTTTTTTGGCATGAAGCCAGAACGGGACTTGTGCTCGGGGCAAGGGGGTGGGATTCGCCGTGCTTGAGAAATCTTTTTTTCAGATTCTTCCTGCCGACCAAACTCTAAACTCCGAAGTCCAATCCGCATCAGGGAGAGGGTCACTCTTTCTGGAGAATCAGGAAATGTGCTGCACTTCGCAGATTGGAGGTACGTTTGAAGCATAACTTGGGAGGGTATAGTCAGGTTATTTCAAATTAAGAAGGTAGATGCACATAAAATCGTTCAGGGGGTTAGGCTCTATTTTTTTATACGAAATGTTGTTTTTTGGCCTCAAAGTTAAAGGGGATTACCCCTGTGGACCCAAAAGGTAAGGGTGGGTACGTCCGCAGACGGACTATTGGCATTGTTTGAAGTATCTACAGGGACCCTTTAACGTTTCCTTTAACTTTAAGCAACATGGTATATCCTACTAGAAATAAAGGATATAGATCAAAATTTCTTTAGGAAATAAAGAAATAGCAGCTGTAATTCAGCGTAAGCATGCAAAATTGAGTATATATGTTGTTCAACTTCTTCGGAAAGAGGGATAGAAATGTTTACACACTAATTTAACTCTGTTTTGACATATGGGTACTGTTAGAACGGTCAAACACAATTTTTTGGAAATTTTACAATTACCGCACCCTGCTGACCCGTTCAACGACAATTCATCTGCGACAATTCATCCTCAGTTCGCCCGTGGGACAATTGATCCTTACAGACTTTCATCTAAAAATTGTGATACAACATAAAAAATAGGCGTTTTCCTTAGATTTATCTTCCACTTCAAATATGTATCCAAGCCGGTTGAAAACACTATATTGCCCAATTCTTACGACACTTCCCTCGGGCGCACTTGAATCCTTTATTTGTTTATAATCCGCGGGGTGGGCGTTCACCCCCACGCATCCCTTCCTTGCTAAAACAGCGTTGTTTCTTATTTTATTACAAAATATAGTTACAAATACAAACGTGGTACATGGAAATTGTGTTTTTGTGGTGAAAATGGGGTTCACAAAAGTAGCCTTGTCGTCCGGATGAATTGTCGCATTTGGATGATTTATCGAGCTTTCGGAGGAATTTCGGAGGTCGTTCCCCCGGATAAATTCTCGCATTTTCGCAGCGGATAAATTGTCGGGGAATCCTGTTGACCACGAATAGCTCAAACCAAGACCAAGCCGAGATTTTTGGAGATATGTTGCTCCGGGCTACCCCTGGACCACTTTAGACTCAAACCTGCCTCAGGCTATTGCAGCCTAGTTCGATTCATCGGAATTTAACATTATAGAATCTGGATCGTGGCAGCTTTCAGCTTTGCCTGGTTTGTATGATGCTGCTGCATTTTCCATTTGTTTATCTTCACGATTCGACCCATATAACTAACAAACAAGTTAGACATCACACTTTAAAGGGTATTGTGACTTTTAAGTTTAAATACCCACAAATGTTACTAAACATTTAAAATGCCGGTGTTTACTTGAAGTATACCACTATTTCTAATTGAAAAACCATATATTTTCACAATTCTGGTTCTCCTCTGTCCCTCTTTCCGATTGTTGCTTTTTCATCCCTCATCGGACTTTTTGGTAGATCTTGTCGTATGTGACCAGAAAGCAAACAAGCACAAAATCATTTAAATTAAACTTTATTATTACTGTACAACAAAAGGCAATCGCATAGTAACATTATATGCTGAATAACCCGACTTTTACAAGCGCGATCTTGCTACAATCAGATTTTAACAAGCCGGGCTTGATAACAGAAAGAAAACGATTGAATGGAAGTCTACTCGTTCGTCTACAACATTGTGCAGTAGTTGCGCACCCGTTGGCGCGCACGGCGGATAGGCCGGCGGCGTCTCTCGATCTCGTTGTCGTCGTCGATCAGGTCGTGGAGATCTGTGTCTCTCAGTCTTGATCGAACTGTCGTTCGTCGGCATTCGGTTGCTCCTTCCTCGATCATTGGCATGTCGTTGTCTTGATGATCATATTGACTTGGTCGGCGTACTTCTCTCAGTCCGCTGTTTTGGTATCGCAGGTATTCACAACCATGCTCATCCCTTTCAACAGTTCCCATGACGAAAGGAACTCCTACAGTGAAAATTTCGTTGCTTCGTCTTGTTGGAGGGATGTAATCCGATCTTCGCAACCATTCTGTCCTTTCAATGGCAGCGACTTCTCGAACTGGGCTGAAGGTTCTTTTGTGGGCTGTGCCGTTCCCGTTTTGCACCGAATGCCCATTTTCTGCGCAGTGACCATTTTGTCTTCGTGGTGTAGATGGGGATGGCTGGTATGGCGATTCCAATGGAGCATAAATTGCGTGATGGACATTCATTCGTTCGTCGCAAACAGGAAGGCGGCAGGATGTACCACGGTTTGGAGATTGCGAATATGTTCGTAGATGAGAGTCGTGAGGCGTTGATGTAGCTCTGGGGGAGAAGTGTCTTTCATCATTCCTGTGTGAGTAATGATCCGTTGTACGAGGCGGCGACTGGGTAACTGTAACTCTCTTAATATAAGACACTTCTGTGCGTTCATGAACTGTAGTCCACGAATGAGGAGACAACTGACGGGGCTTGTAAGCGAAGGCTGAGATTTGCTGTTCCCCGGAGAAGTACTGATCTGCTCGCGAACGCTGCGGCTGTTTTGCACTGATTGAAACAGAAAATCCAAGTGGACTTGACTGCTCCTGCGCAATTAATCGTTCTGGACTCAAAAGTAAATTCTTCTGCTTTGATTGTGAGGTGTCCGGCGTTTTGAGTACATTGAGCTGAACATCAAAGTTGACCAGATGGTGTCTACGCAGTGCATCAGCGTCTTCAACTGGTGGTTTATAAATTCCGCCAATTGTTGAATAATCCTGCGGAATTCTGACTTCTAAATGATCTGCAACATCATTACCCAAGCGTCGCTGAGTATTGCGCTTAAACGAAAGTGTTGAGTTCTCATCAACAGAAGTGCCATAAATAGGTTCTAGAACATTTGAAGTATCAACATCATCGGTAAAAATTAGTGACGCGAGCTGCTCATCAGAACGTCCACTGTGGTACACGGTGACGTGGTGCGTCAGAGGCCGACCCTCGATGTCGTGAGAGCGACCAGTGTCGTCCAACGGTCCTTCGTAGGTCTCGGAAGTAGGGTAGTCTTGGTGAGCATGCCCCTTCTTGAACAGTCCAGAAATCTTGAAACCAAGTCCCTTGGCCTTATCCTTGGCAGCATCAATGATGTCGACTTCATGTTCGAGCTCGGTCTTCTCAGGCTTGGCAACAATTGTTGGCTCGTCAGAACGTCCACTGTGGTACATGGTGACGTGGTGAGTCAGAGGCTGACCCTCGATGTCGTGAGAGCGACCAGTGTCGTCCAACGGTCCTTCGTAGGTCTCGGACGTAGGGTAGTCTTGGTGTGCATGTCGCTTCTGGAACAGTCCAGAAATCTTGAAACCAAATCCCTTGGCCTTATCCTTGGCAGCATCAACGATGTTGACTTCATCTTCGGGCTCGGTCTTCTCAGGCTTGGCAACAATTGTTGGCTCGTCAGAACGTCCACTGTGGTACACGGTGACGTGATGCGTCAGAGGCTGACCCTCGATGTCGTGAGAGCGACCAGTGTCGTCCAACGGTCCTTCGTAGGTCTCGGACGTAGGGTAGTCTTGGTGTGCATGTCCCTTCTGGAACAGTCCAGAAATCTTGAAACCAAGTCCCTTGGCCTTATCCTTGGCAGCATCAACGATGTCGACTTCATGTTCGGGCTCGATCTTCTCAGGCTTGGCAACAATTGTTGGCTCGTCAAAACGTCCACTGTGGTACACGGTGACGTGGTGCGTCAGAGGCTGACCCTCGATGTCGTGAGAGCGACCAGTGTCGTCCAACGGTCCTTCGTAGGTCTCGGACGTAGGGTAGTCTTGGTGTGCATGTCCCTTCTGGAACAGTCCAGAAATCTTGAAACCAAATCCCTTGGCCTTATCCTTGGCAGCATCAACGATGTTGACTTCTTCTTCGGGCTCGGTCTTCTCAGGCTTGGCAACAATTGTTGGCTCGTCAGAACGTCCACTGTGGTACATGGTGACATGGTGAGTCAGAGGCTGACCCTCGATGTCGTGAGAGCGACCAGTGTCGTCCAACCGTCCTCCGTAGGTCTCGGACGTAGGGTAGTCGAGATGTGCCGGTCCACGTTTGAAGAGTCCACTGATCTTGTTGCCGAGTCCGCGGGCGGCATCAGCAATATCGAACTCGGTTTCTTCTGGCTTTTCGGTCTTCTCAGGCTTGGCAACAGTTGTTGGCTCGTCAGAACGTCCACTGTGGTACACGGTGACGTGGTGCGTCAGAGGCTGACCCTCGATGTCGTGAGAGCGACCAGTGTCGTCCAACCGTCCTTCGTAGGTCTCGGACGTAGGGTAGTCGAGATGTGCCGGTCCACGTTTGAAGAGTCCACTGATCTTGTTGCCGAGTCCGCGGGCGGCATCAGCAATATCGAACTCGGTTTCTTCTGGCTTTTCGGTCTTCTCAGGCTTGGCAACAATTGTTGGCTCGTCAGAACGTCCACTGTGGTACACGGTGACGTGGTGCGTCAGAGGCTGACCCTCGATGTCGTGAGAGCGACCAGTGTCGTCCAACGGTCCTTCGTAGGTCTCGGACGTAGGGTAGTCTTGGTGTGCATGTCCCTTCTGGAACAGTCCAGAAATCTTGAAACCAAGTCCCTTGGCCTTATCCTTGGCAGCATCAACGATGTCGACTTCATGTTCGGGCTCGATCTTCTCAGGCTTGGCAACAATTGTTGGCTCGTCAAAACGTCCACTGTGGTACACGGTGACGTGGTGCGTCAGAGGCTGACCCTCGATGTCGTGAGAGCGACCAGTGTCGTCCAACGGTCCTTCGTAGGTCTCGGACGTAGGGTAGTCTTGGTGTGCATGTCCCTTCTGGAACAGTCCAGAAATCTTGAAACCAAATCCCTTGGCCTTATCCTTGGCAGCATCAACGATGTTGACTTCTTCTTCGGGCTCGGTCTTCTCAGGCTTGGCAACAATTGTTGGCTCGTCAGAACGTCCACTGTGGTACACGGTGACGTGATGCGTCAGAGGCTGACCCTCGATGTCGTGAGAGCGACCAGTGTCGTCCAACGGTCCTTCGTAGGTCTCGGACGTAGGGTAGTCTTGGTGTGCATGTCCCTTCTGGAACAGTCCAGAAATCTTGAAACCAAATCCCTTGGCCTTATCCTTGGCAGCATCAACGATGTTGACTTCTTCTTCGGGCTCGGTCTTCTCAGGCTTGGCAACAATTGTTGGCTCGTCAGAACGTCCACTGTGGTACATGGTGACGTGGTGCGTCAGAAGCTGACCCTCGATGTCGTGAGAGCGACCAGTGTCGTCCAACGGTCCTTCGTAGGTCTCGGACGTAGGGTAGTCTTGGTGTGCATGTCCCTTCTGGAACAGTCCAGAAATCTTGAAACCAAATCCCTTGGCCTTATCCTTGGCAGCATCAACGATGTTGACTTCTTCTTCGGGCTCGGTCTTCTCAGGCTTTGCAACAATTGTTGGCTCGTCAGAACGTCCACTGTGGTACATGGTGACGTGGTGAGTCAGAGGCTGACCCTCGATGTCGTGAGAGCGACCAGTGTCGTCCAACCGTCCTTCGTAGGTCTCGGACGTAGGGTAGTCGAGATGTGCCGGTCCACGTTTGAAGAGTCCACTGATCTTGTTGCCGAGTCCGCGGGCGGCATCAGCAATATCGAACTCGGTTTCTTCTGGCTTTTCGGTCTTCTCAGGCTTGGCAACAGTTGTTGGCTCGTCAGAACGTCCACTGTGGTACACGGTGACGTGGTGCGTCAGAGGCTGACCCTCGATGTCGTGAGAGCGACCAGTGTCGTCCAACGGTCCTTCGTAGGTCTCGGACATAGGGTAGTCGAGATGTGCCGGTCCACGTTTGAAGAGTCCACTGATCTTGTCGCCGAGTCCGCGGGCGGCGTCAGCAATATCGAACTCGGTTTCTTCTGGCTTTTCGGTCTTCTCAGGCTTGGCAACAATTGTTGGCTCGTCAGAACGTCCACTGTGGTACACGGTGACGTGGTGCGTCAGAGGCTGACCCTCGATGTCGTGAGAGCGACCAGTGTCGTCCAACGGTCCTTCGTAGGTCTCGGAAGTAGGGTAGTCTTGGTGAGCATGTCCCTTCTTGAACAGTCCAGAAATCTTGAAACCAAGTCCCTTGGCCTTATCCTTGGCAGCATCAACGATGTCGACTTCATGTTCGGGCTCGGTCTTCTCAGGCTTGGCAACAATTGTTGGCTCGTCAGAACGTCCACTGTGGTACACGGTGACGTGGTGCGTCAGAGGCTGACCCTCGATGTCGTGAGAGCGACCAGTGTCGTCCAACGGTCCTTCGTAGGTCTCGGACGTAGGGTAGTCGATATGTACCGGTCCACGTTTGAAGAGTCCACTGATCTTGTCGCCGAGTCCGCGGGCGGCATCAGCAATATCGAACTCGGTTTCTTCTGGCTTTTCGGTCTTCTCAGGCTTGGCAACAATTGTTGGCTCGTCAGAACGTCCACTGCGGTACACGGTGACGTGGTGCGTCAGAGGCTGACCCTCGATGTCGTGAGAGCGACCAGTGTCGTCCAACGGTCCTTCGTAGGTCTCGGAAGTAGGGTAGTCGAGATGTGCCGGTCCACGTTTGAAGAGTCCACTGATCTTGTCGCCGAGTCCGCGGGCGGCATCAGCAATACCGAACTCGGTTTCTTCTGGCTTTTCGGTCTTCTCAGGCTTGGCAACAATTGTTGGCTCGTCAGAACGTCCACTGTGGTACACGGTGACGTGGTGCGTCAGAGGCCGACCCTCGATGTCGTGAGAGCGACCAGTGTCATCCAACGGTCCTTCGTAGGTCTCGGAAGTAGGGTAGTCGAGATGTGCCGGTCCACGTTTGAAGAGTCCACTGATCTTGTCGCCGAGTCCGCGGGCGGCATCAGCAATACCGAACTCGGTTTCTTCTGGCTTTTCGGTCTTCTCAGGCTTGGCAACAATTGTTGGCTCGTCAGAACGTCCACTGTGGTACACGGTGACGTGGTGCGTCAGAGGCTGACCCTCGATGTCGTGAGAGCGACAAGTGTCGTCCAACGGTCCTTCGTAGGTCTCGGAAGTAGGGTAGTCTTGGTGAGCATGTCCGTTCTTGAACAGTCCAGAAATCTTGAAACCAAGTCCCTTGGCCTTATCCTTGGCAGCATCAACGATGTCGACTTCATGTTCGGGCTCGGTCTTCTCAGGCTTGGCAACAATTGTTGGCTCGTCAGAACGTCCACTGTGGTACATGGTGACGTGGTGCGTCAGAGGCTGACCCTCGATGTCGTGAGAGCGACCAGTGTCGTCCAACGGTCCTTCGTAGGTCTCGGACGTAGGGTAGTCGATATGTACCGGTCCACGTTTGAAGAGTCCACTGATCTTGTCTCCGAGTCCGCGGGCGGCATCAGCAATATCGAACTCGGTTTCTTCTGGCTTTTCGGTCTTCTCAGGCTTGGCAACAATTGTTGGCTCGTCAGAAAGTCCACTGCGGTACACGGTGACGTGGTGCGTCAGAGGCTGACCCTCGATGTCGTGAGAGCGACCAGTGTCGTCCAACGGTCCTTCGTAGGTCTCGGAAGTAGGGTAGTCTTGGTGAGCATGTCCTTTCTTGAACCTTCCAGAAATCTTGAAACCAAGTCCCTTGGCCTTATCCTTGGCAGCATCAACGATGTCGACTTCATGTTCGGGCTCGGTCTTCTCAGGCTTGGCAACAATTGTTGGCTCGTCAGAACGTCCACTGTGGTACACGGTGACGTGGTGCGTCAGAGGCTGACCCTCGATGTCGTGAGAGCGACCAGTGTCGTCCAACGGTCCTTCGTAGGTCTCGGACGTAGGGTAGTCGAGATGTGCCGGTCCACGTTTGAAGAGTCCACTGATCTTGTCGCCGAGTCCGCGGGCGGCATCAGCAATACCGAACTCGGTTTCTTCTGGCTTTTCGGTCTTCTCAGGCTTGGCAACAATTGTTGGCTCGTCAGAACGTCCACTGTGGTACACGGTGACGTGGTGCGTCAGAGGCCGACCCTCGATGTCGTGAGAGCGACCAGTGTCATCCAACGGTCCTTCGTAGGTCTCGGAAGTAGGGTAGTCGAGATGTGCCGGTCCACGTTTGAAGAGTCCACTGATCTTGTCGCCGAGTCCGCGGGCGGCATCAGCAATACCGAACTCGGTTTCTTCTGGCTTTTCGGTCTTCTCAGGCTTGGCAACAATTGTTGGCTCGTCAGAACGTCCACTGTGGTACACGGTGACGTGGTGCGTCAGAGGCTGACCCTCGATGTCGTGAGAGCGACCAGTGTCGTCCAACGGTCCTTCGTAGGTCTCGGACGTAGGGTAGTCGAGATGTGCCGGTCCACGTTTGAAGAGTCCACTGATCTTGTCGCCGAGTCCGCGGGCGGCATCAGCAATACCGAACTCGGTTTCTTCTGGCTTTTCGGTCTTCTCAGGCTTGGCAACAATTGTTGGCTCGTCAGAACGTCCACTGTGGTACACGGTGACGTGGTGCGTCAGAGGCTGACCCTCGATGTCGTGAGAGCGACCAGTGTCGTCGTCCAACGGTCCTTCGTAGGTCTCGGAAGTAGGGTAGTCTTGGTGAGCTAGTCCCTTCTTGAACAGTCCAGAAATCTTGAAACCAAGTCCCTTGGCCTTATCCTTGGCAGCATCAACGATGTCGACTTCATGTTCGGGCTCGGTCTTCTCAGGCTTGGCAACAATTGTTGGCTCGTCAGAACGTCCACTGTGGTACACGGTGACGTGGTGCGTCAGAGGCTGACCCTCGATGTCGTGAGAGCGACCAGTGTCGTCCAACGGTCCTTCGTAGGTCTCGGACGTAGGGTAGTCGAGATGTGCCGGTCCACGTTTGAAGAGTCCACTGATCTTGTCGCCGAGTCCGCGGGCGGCATCAGCAATACCGAACTCGGTTTCTTCTGGCTTTTCGGTCTTCTCAGGCTTGGCAACAATTGTTGACTCGTCAGAACGTCCACTGTGGTACACGGTGACGTGGTGCGTCAGAGGCTGACCCTCGATGTCGTGAGAGCGACCAGTGTCGTCCAACGGTCCTTCGTAGGTCTCGGAAGTAGGGTAGTCTTGGTGAGCATGTCCCTTCTTGAACAGTCCAGAAATCTTGAAACCAAGTCCCTTGGCCTTATCCATGGCAGCATCAACGATGTCGACTTCATGTTCGGGCTCGGTCTTCTCAGGCTTGGCAACAATTGTTGGCTCGTCAGAACGTCCACTGTGGTACACGGTGACGTGGTGCGTCAGAGGTTGACCCTCGATGTCGTGAGAGCGACCAGTGTCGTCCAACGGTCCTTCGTAGGTCTCGGACGTAGGGTAGTCGAGATGTGCCGGTCCATGTTTGAAGAGTCCACTGATCTTGTCGCCGAGTCCGCGGGCGGCATCAGCAATACCGAACTCGGTTTCTTCTGGCTTTTCGGTCTTCTCAGGCTTGGCAACAATTGTTAGCTCGTCAGAACGTCCACTGTGGTACACGGTGACGTGGTGCGTCAGAGACTGACCCTCGATGTCGTGAGAGCGACCAGTGTCATCCAACGGTCCTTCGTAGGTCTCGGAAGTAGGGTAGTCGAGATGTGCCGGTCCACGTTTGAAGAGTCCACTGATCTTGTCGCCGAGTCCGCGGGCGGCATCAGCAATACCGAACTCGGTTTCTTCTGGCTTTTCGGTCTTCTCAGGCTTGGCAACAATTGTTGGCTCGTCAGAACGTCCACTGTGGTACACGGTGACGTGGTGCGTCAGAGGCTGACTCTCGATGTCGTGAGAGCGACCAGTGTCGTCCAACGGTCCTTCGTAGGTCTCGGAAGTAGGGTAGTCTTGGTGAGCATGTCCCTTCTTGAACAGTCCAGAAATCTTGAAACCAAGTCCCTTGGCCTTATCCTTGGCAGCATCAACGATGTCGACTTCATGTTCGGGCTCGGTCTTCTCAGGCTTGGCAACAATTGTTGGCTCGTCAGAACGTCCACTGTGGTACACGGTGACGTGGTGCGTCAGAGGCTGACCCTCGATGTCGTGAGAGCGACCAGTGTCGTCCAACGGTCCTTCGTAGGTCTCGGACGTAGGGTAGTCGAGATGTGCCGGTCCACGTTTGAAGAGTCCACTGATCTTGTCGCCGAGTCCGCGGGCGGCATCAGCAATACCGAACTCGGTTTCTTCTGGCTTTTCGGTCTTCTCAGGCTTGGCAACAATTGTTGGCTCGTCAGAACGTCCACTGTGGTACACGGTGACGTGGTGCGTCAGAGACTGACCCTCGATGTCGTGAGAGCGACCAGTGTCATCCAACGGTCCTTCGTAGGTCTCGGAAGTAGGGTAGTCGAGATGTGCCGGTCCACGTTTGAAGAGTCCACTGATCTTGTCGCCGAGTCCGCGGGCGGCATCAGCAATACCGAACTCGGTTTCTTCTGGCTTTTCGGTCTTCTCAGGCTTGGCAACAATTGTTGGCTCGTCAGAACGTCCACTGTGGTACACGGTGACGTGGTGCGTCAGAGGCTGACTCTCGATGTCGTGAGAGCGACCAGTGTCGTCCAACGGTCCTTCGTAGGTCTCGGAAGTAGGGTAGTCTTGGTGAGCTAGTCCCTTCTTGAACAGTCCAGAAATCTTGAAACCAAGTCCCTTGGCCTTATCCTTGGCAGCATCAACGATGTCGACTTCATGTTCGGGCTCGGTCTTCTCAGGCTTGGCAACAATTGTTGGCTCGTCAGAACGTCCACTGTGGTACACGGTGACGTGGTGCGTCAGAGGCTGACCCTCGATGTCGTGAGAGCGACCAGTGTCGTCCAACGGTCCTTCGTAGGTCTCGGAAGTAGGGTAGTCGAGATGTGCCGGTCCACGTTTGAAGAGTCCACTGATCTTGTCGCCGAGTCCGCGGGCGGCATCAGCAATACCGAACTCGGTTTCTTCTGGCTTTTCGGTCTTCTCAGGCTTGGCAACAATTGTTGACTCGTCAGAACGTCCACTGTGGTACACGGTGACGTGGTGCGTCAGAGGCTGACCCTCGATGTCGTGAGAGCGACCAGTGTCGTCCAACGGTCCTTCGTAGGTCTCGGAAGTAGGGTAGTCTTGGTGAGCATGTCCCTTCTTGAACAGTCCAGAAATCTTGAAACCAAGTCCCTTGGCCTTATCCTTGGCAGCATCAACGATGTCGACTTCATGTTCGGGCTCGGTCTTCTCAGGCTTGGCAACAATTGTTGGCTCGTCAGAACGTCCACTGTGGTACACGGTGACGTGGTGCGTCAGAGGCTGACCCTCGATGTCGTGAGAGCGACCAGTGTCGTCCAACGGTCCTTCGTAGGTCTCGGACGTAGGGTAGTCGAGATGTGCCGGTCCACGTTTGAAGAGTCCACTGATCTTGTCGCCGAGTCCGCGGGCGGCATCAGCAATACCGAACTCGGTTTCTTCTGGCTTTTCGGTCTTCTCAGGCTTGGCAACAATTGTTGGCTCGTCAGAACGTCCACTGTGGTACACGGTGACGTGGTGCGTCAGAGACTGACCCTCGGTGTCGTGAGAGCGACCAGTGTCATCCAACGGTCCTTCGTAGGTCTCGGAAGTAGGGTAGTCGAGATGTGCCGGTCCACGTTTGAAGAGTCCACTGATCTTGTCGCCGAGTCCGCGGGCGGCATCAGCAATACCGAACTCGGTTTCTTCTGGCTTTTCGGTCTTCTCAGGCTTGGCAACAATTGTTGGCTCGTCAGAACGTCCACTGTGGTACACGGTGACGTGGTGCGTCAGAGGCTGACCCTCGATGTCGTGAGAGCGACCAGTGTCATCCAACGGTCCTTCGTAGGTCTCGGAAGTAGGATAGTCTTGGTGAGCATGTCCCTTCTTGAACAGTCCAGAAATCTTGAAACCAAGTCCCTTGGCCTTATCCTTGGCAGCATCAACGATGTCGACTTCATGTTTGGGCTCGGTCTTCTCAGGCTTGGCAACAGTTGTTGGCTCGTCAGAACGTCCACTGTGGTACACGGTGACGTGGTGCGTCAGAGACTGACCCTCGATGTCGTGAGAGCGACCAGTGTCATCCAACGGTCCTTCGTAGGTCTCGGAAGTAGGGTAGTCTTGGTGAGCATGTCCCTTCTTGAACAGTCCAGAAATCTTGAAACCAAGTCCCTTGGCCTTATCCTTGGCAGCATCAACGATGTCGACTTCATGTTCGGGCTCGGTCTTCTCAGGCTTGGCAACAATTGTTGGCTCGTCAGAACGTCCACTGTGGTACACGGTGACGTGGTGCGTCAGAGGCTGACCCTCGATGTCGTGAGAGCGACCAGTGTCGTCCAACGGTCCTTCGTAGGTCTCGGACGTAGGGTAGTCGAGATGTGCCGGTCCACGTTTGAAGAGTCCACTGATCTTGTCGCCGAGTCCGCGGGCGGCATCAGCAATACCGAACTCGGTTTCTTCTGGCTTTTCGGTCTTCTCAGGCTTGGCAACAATTGTTGGCTCGTCAGAACGTCCACTGTGGTACACGGTGACGTGGTGCGTCAGAGGCTGACCCTCGATGTCGTAAGAGCGACCAGTGTCGTCCAACGGTCCTTCGTAGGTCTCGGACGTAGGGTAGTCGAGATGTGCCGGTCCACGTTTGAAGAGTCCACTGATCTTGTCGCCGAGTCCGCGGGCGGCATCAGCAATATCGAACTCGGTTTCTCCTGGCTTTTCGGTCTTCTCAGGCTTGGCAACAATTGTTGGCTCGTCAGAACGTCCACTGTGGTACACGGTGACGTGGTGCGTCAGAGGCTGACCCTCGATGTCGTGAGAGCGACCAGTGTCGTCCAACGGTCCTTCGTAGGTCTCGGAAGTAGGGTAGTCGAGATGTGCCGGTCCACGTTTGAAGAGTCCACTGATCTTGTCGCCGAGTCCGCGGGCGGCATCAGCAATACCGAACTCGGTTTCTTCTGGCTTTTCGGTCTTCTCAGGCTTGGCAACAATTGTTGACTCGTCAGAACGTCCACTGTGGTACACGGTGACGTGGTGCGTCAGAGGCTGACCCTCGATGTCGTGAGAGCGACCAGTGTCGTCCAACGGTCCTTCGTAGGTCTCGGAAGTAGGGTAGTCTTGGTGAGCATGTCCCTTCTTGAACAGTCCAGAAATCTTGAAACCAAGTCCCTTGGCCTTATCCTTGGCAGCATCAACGATGTCGACTTCATGTTCGGGCTCGGTCTTCTCAGGCTTGGCAACAATTGTTGGCTCGTCAGAACGTCCACTGTGGTACACGGTGACGTGGTGCGTCAGAGGCTGACCCTCGATGTCGTGAGAGCGACCAGTGTCGTCCAACGGTCCTTCGTAGGTCTCGGACGTAGGGTAGTCGAGATGTGCCGGTCCACGTTTGAAGAGTCCACTGATCTTGTCGCCGAGTCCGCGGGCGGCATCAGCAATACCGAACTCGGTTTCTTCTGGCTTTTCGGTCTTCTCAGGCTTGGCAACAATTGTTGGCTCGTCAGAACGTCCACTGTGGTACACGGTGACGTGGTGCGTCAGAGACTGACCCTCGATGTCGTGAGAGCGACCAGTGTCATCCAACGGTCCTTCGTAGGTCTCGGAAGTAGGGTAGTCGAGATGTGCCGGTCCACGTTTGAAGAGTCCACTGATCTTGTCGCCGAGTCCGCGGGCGGCATCAGCAATACCGAACTCGGTTTCTTCTGGCTTTTCGGTCTTCTCAGGCTTGGCAACAATTGTTGGCTCGTCAGAACGTCCACTGTGGTACACGGTGACGTGGTGCGTCAGAGGCTGACCCTCGATGTCGTGAGAGCGACCAGTGTCATCCAACGGTCCTTCGTAGGTCTCGGAAGTAGGATAGTCTTGGTGAGCATGTCCCTTCTTGAACAGTCCAGAAATCTTGAAACCAAGTCCCTTGGCCTTATCCTTGGCAGCATCAACGATGTCGACTTCATGTTTGGGCTCGGTCTTCTCAGGCTTGGCAACAGTTGTTGGCTCGTCAGAACGTCCACTGTGGTACACGGTGACGTGGTGCGTCAGAGACTGACCCTCGATGTCGTGAGAGCGACCAGTGTCATCCAACGGTCCTTCGTAGGTCTCGGAAGTAGGGTAGTCTTGGTGAGCATGTCCCTTCTTGAACAGTCCAGAAATCTTGAAACCAAGTCCCTTGGCCTTATCCTTGGCAGCATCAACGATGTCGACTTCATGTTCGGGCTCGGTCTTCTCAGGCTTGGCAACAATTGTTGGCTCGTCAGAACGTCCACTGTGGTACACGGTGACGTGGTGCGTCAGAGGCTGACCCTCGATGTCGTGAGAGCGACCAGTGTCGTCCAACGGTCCTTCGTAGGTCTCGGACGTAGGGTAGTCGAGATGTGCCGGTCCACGTTTGAAGAGTCCACTGATCTTGTCGCCGAGTCCGCGGGCGGCATTAGCAATACCGAACTCGGTTTCTTCTGGCTTTTCGGTCTTCTCAGGCTTGGCAACAATTGTTGGCTCGTCAGAACGTCCACTGTGGTACACGGTGACGTGGTGCGTCAGAGACTGACCCTCGATGTCGTGAGAGCGACCAGTGTCATCCAACGGTCCTTCGTAGGTCTCGGAAGTAGGGTAGTCGAGATGTGCCGGTCCACGTTTGAAGAGTCCACTGATCTTGTCGCCGAGTCCGCGGGCGGCATCAGCAATACCGAACTCGGTTTCTTCTGGCTTTTCGGTCTTCTCAGGCTTGGCAACAATTGTTGGCTCGTCAGAACGTCCACTGTGGTACACGGTGACGTGGTGCGTCAGAGGCTGACTCTCGATGTCGTGAGAGCGACCAGTGTCGTCCAACGGTCCTTCGTAGGTCTCGGAAGTAGGGTAGTCGAGATGTGCCGGTCCACGTTTGAAGAGTCCACTGATCTTGTCGCCGAGTCCGCGGGCGGCATCAGCAATACCGAACTCGGTTTCTTCTGGCTTTTCGGTCTTCTCAGGCTTGGCAACAATTGTTGGCTCGTCAGAACGTCCACTGTGGTACACGGTGACGTGGTGCGTCAGAGGCTGACCCTCGATGTCGTGAGAGCGACCAGTGTCATCCAACGGTCCTTCGTAGGTCTCGGAAGTAGGATAGTCTTGGTGAGCATGTCCCTTCTTGAACAGTCCAGAAATCTTGAAACCAAGTCCCTTGGCCTTATCCTTGGCAGCATCAACGATGTCGACTTCATGTTTGGGCTCGGTCTTCTCAGGCTTGGCAACAGTTGTTGGCTCGTCAGAACGTCCACTGTGGTACACGGTGACGTGGTGCGTCAGAGACTGACCCTCGATGTCGTGAGAGCGACCAGTGTCATCCAACGGTCCTTCGTAGGTCTCGGAAGTAGGGTAGTCGAGATGTGCCGGTCCACGTTTGAAGAGTCCACTGATCTTGTCGCCGAGTCCGCGGGCGGCATCAGCAATACCGAACTCGGTTTCTTCTGGCTTTTCGGTCTTCTCAGGCTTGGCAACAATTGTTGGCTCGTCAGAACGTCCACTGTGGTACACGGTGACGTGGTGCGTCAGAGGCTGACCCTCGATATCGTGAGAGCGACCAGTGTCGTCCAACGGTCCTTCGTAGGTCTCGGACGTAGGGTAGTCTTGGTGAGCATGTCCCTTCTTGAGCAGTCCAGAAATCTTGAAACCAAGTCCCTTGGCCTTATCCTTGGCAGCATCAACGATGTCGACTTCATGTTCGGGCTCGGTCTTCTCAGGCTTGGCAACAATTGTTGGCTCGTCAGAACGTCCACTGTGGTACACGGTGAAGTGGTGCGTCAGAGGCTGACCCTCGATGTCGTGAGAGCGACCAGTGTCGTCCAACGGTCCTTCGTAGGTCTCGGACGTAGGGTAGTCGAGATGTGCCGGTCCACGTTTGAACAGTCCACTGATCTTGTCGCCGAGTCCGCGTGCGGCATCAGCAATATCGAACTCGGTTTCTCCTGGCGTGTCGGTCTTCTCAGGCTTAACAACAATTGTTGGCTCGTCAGAACGTCCACTGTGGTACACGGTGACGTGGTGCGTCAGAGGCTGACCCTCGATGTCGTGAGAGCGACCAGTGTCGTCCAACGGTCCTTCGTAGGTCTCGGAAGAAGGGTAGTCTTGGTGAGCATGTCCCTTCTTGAACAGTCCAGAAATCTTGAAACCAAGTCCCTTGGCCTTATCCTTGGCAGCATCAACGATGTCGACTTCATGTTCGGGCTCGGTATTCTCAGGCTTGGCAACAAATGTTGGCTCGTCAGAACGTCCACTGTGGTACACGGTGACGTGGTGCGTCAGAGGCTGACCCTCGATGTCGTGAGAGCGACCAGTGTCGTCCAACGGTCCTTCGTAGGTCTCGGAAGTAGGGTAGTCTTGGTGAGCATGTCCCTTCTTGAACAGTCCAGAAATCTTGAAACCAAGTCCCTTGGCCTTATCCTTGGCAGCATCAACGATGTCGACTTCACGTTCGGGTTCGGTCTTCTCAGGCTTGGCAACAATTGTTGGCTCTTCAGAACGTCCACTGTGGTACACGGTGACGTGCTGCGTCAGAGGCTGACCCTCGATGTCGTGAGAGCGACCAGTGTCGTCCAACGGTCCTTCGTAGGTCTCGGACGTAGGGTAGTCGAGATGTGCCGGTCCACGTTTGAAGAGTCCACTGATCTTGTCGCCGAGTCCGCGGGCGGCATCAGCAATATCGAACTCGGTTTCTTCTGGCTTTTCGGTCTTCTCAGAATTGGCAACAATTGTTGGCTCGTCAGAACGTCCACTGTGGTACACGGTGACGTGGTGCGTCAGAGGCTGACCCTCGATGTCGTGAGAGCGACCAGTGTCGTCCAACGGTCCTTCGTAGGTTTCGGAAGAAGGGTAGTCTTGGTGAGCATGTCCCTTCTTGAACAGTCCAGAAATCTTGAAACCAAGTCCCTTGGCCTTATCCTTGGCAGCATCAACGATGTCGACTTCATGTTCGGGCTCGGTATTCTCAGGCTTGGCAACAAATGTTGGCTCGTCAGAACGTCCACTGTGGTACACGGTGACGTGGTGCGTCAGAGGCTGACCCTCGATGTCGTAAGAGCGACCAGTGTCGTCCAACGGTCCTTCGTAGGTCTCGGACGTAGGGTAGTCGAGATGTGCCGGTCCACGTTTGAAGAGTCCACTGATCTTGTCGCCGAGTCCGCGGGCGGCATCAGCAATACCGAACTCGGTTTCTTCTGGCTTTTCGGTCTTCTCAGGCTTGGCAACAATTGTTGGCTCGTCAGAACGTCCACTGTGGTACACGGTGACGTGGTGCGTCAGAGGCTGACTCTCGATGTCGTGAGAGCGACCAGTGTCGTCCAACGGTCCTTCGTAGGTCTCGGAAGTAGGGTAGTCTTGGTGAGCTAGTCCCTTCTTGAACAGTCCAGAAATCTTGAAACCAAGTCCCTTGGCCTTATCCTTGGCAGCATCAACGATGTCGACTTCATGTTCGGGCTCGGTCTTCTCAGGCTTGGCAACAATTGTTGGCTCGTCAGAACGTCCACTGTGGTACACGGTGACGTGGTGCGTCAGAGGCTGACCCTCGATGTCGTGAGAGCGACCAGTGTCGTCCAACGGTCCTTCGTAGGTCTCGGAAGTAGGGTAGTCGAGATGTGCCGGTCCACGTTTGAAGAGTCCACTGATCTTGTCGCCGAGTCCGCGGGCGGCATCAGCAATACCGAACTCGGTTTCTTCTGGCTTTTCGGTCTTCTCAGGCTTGGCAACAATTGTTGACTCGTCAGAACGTCCACTGTGGTACACGGTGACGTGGTGCGTCAGAGGCTGACCCTCGATGTCGTGAGAGCGACCAGTGTCGTCCAACGGTCCTTCGTAGGTCTCGGAAGTAGGGTAGTCTTGGTGAGCATGTCCCTTCTTGAACAGTCCAGAAATCTTGAAACCAAGTCCCTTGGCCTTATCCTTGGCAGCATCAACGATGTCGACTTCATGTTCGGGCTCGGTCTTCTCAGGCTTGGCAACAATTGTTGGCTCGTCAGAACGTCCACTGTGGTACACGGTGACGTGGTGCGTCAGAGGCTGACCCTCGATGTCGTGAGAGCGACCAGTGTCGTCCAACGGTCCTTCGTAGGTCTCGGACGTAGGGTAGTCGAGATGTGCCGGTCCACGTTTGAAGAGTCCACTGATCTTGTCGCCGAGTCCGCGGGCGGCATCAGCAATACCGAACTCGGTTTCTTCTGGCTTTTCGGTCTTCTCAGGCTTGGCAACAATTGTTGGCTCGTCAGAACGTCCACTGTGGTACACGGTGACGTGGTGCGTCAGAGACTGACCCTCGATGTCGTGAGAGCGACCAGTGTCATCCAACGGTCCTTCGTAGGTCTCGGAAGTAGGGTAGTCGAGATGTGCCGGTCCACGTTTGAAGAGTCCACTGATCTTGTCGCCGAGTCCGCGGGCGGCATCAGCAATACCGAACTCGGTTTCTTCTGGCTTTTCGGTCTTCTCAGGCTTGGCAACAATTGTTGGCTCGTCAGAACGTCCACTGTGGTACACGGTGACGTGGTGCGTCAGAGGCTGACCCTCGATGTCGTGAGAGCGACCAGTGTCGTCCAACGGTCCTTCGTAGGTCTCGGAAGTAGGAGAGTCTTGGTGAGCATGTCCCTTCTTGAACAGTCCAGAAATCTTGAAACCAAGTCCCTTGGCCTTATCCTTGGCAGCATCAACGATGTCGACTTCATGTTTGGGCTCGGTCTTCTCAGGCTTGGCAACAGTTGTTGGCTCGTCAGAACGTCCACTGTGGTACACGGTGACGTGGTGCGTCAGAGGCTGACCCTCGATGTCGTAAGAGCGACCAGTGTCGTCCAACGGTCCTTCGTAGGTCTCGGACGTAGGGTAGTCGAGATGTGCCGGTCCACGTTGGAAGAGTCCACTGATCTTGTCGCCGAGTCCGCGGGCGGCATCAGCAATATCGAACTCGGTTTCTCCTGGCGTGTCGGTCTTCTCAGGCTTAACAACAATTGTTGGCTCGTCAGAACGTCCACTGTGGTACACGGTGACGTGGTGCGTCAGAGGCTGACCCTCGATGTCGTGAGAGCGACCAGTGTCGTCCAACGGTCCTTCGTAGGTCTCGGAAGAAGGGTAGTCTTGGTGAGCATGTCCCTTCTTGAACAGTCCAGAAATCTTGAAACCAAGTCCCTTGGCCTTATCCTTGGCAGCATCAACGATGTCGACTTCATGTTCGGGCTCGGTATTCTCAGGCTTGGCAACAAATGTTGGCTCGTCAGAACGTCCACTGTGGTACACGGTGACGTGGTGCGTCAGAGGCTGACCCTCGATGTCGTGAGAGCGACCAGTGTCGTCCAACGGTCCTTCGTAGGTCTCGGAAGTAGGGTAGTCGTGGTGCGCGTGTCCCTTCTTGAACAGTCCAGAAATCTTGAAACCAAGTCCCTTGGCCTTATCCTTAGCAGCATCAACGATGTCGACTTCATGTTTGGGCTCGGTCTTCTCAGGCTTGGCAACAGTTGTTGGCTCGTCAGAACGTCCACTGTGGTACACGGTGACGTGGTGCGTCAGAGGCTGACCCTCGATGTCGTAAGAGCGACCAGTGTCGTCCAACGGTCCTTCGTAGGTCTCGGACGTAGGGTAGTCGAGATGTGCCGGTCCACGTTGGAAGAGTCCACTGATCTTGTCGCCGAGTCCGCGGGCGGCATCAGCAATATCGAACTCGGTTTCTCCTGGCGTGTCGGTCTTCTCAGGCTTAACAACAATTGTTGGCTCGTCAGAACGTCCACTGTGGTACACGGTGACGTGGTGCGTCAGAGGCTGACCCTCGATGTCGTGAGAGCGACCAGTGTCGTCCAACGGTCCTTCGTAGGTCTCGGAAGAAGGGTAGTCTTGGTGAGCATGTCCCTTCTTGAACAGTCCAGAAATCTTGAAACCAAGTCCCTTGGCCTTATCCTTGGCAGCATCAACGATGTCGACTTCATGTTCGGGCTCGGTATTCTCAGGCTTGGCAACAAATGTTGGCTCGTCAGAACGTCCACTGTGGTACACGGTGACGTGGTGCGTCAGAGGCTGACCCTCGATGTCGTGAGAGCGACCAGTGTCGTCCAACGGTCCTTCGTAGGTCTCGGAAGTAGGGTAGTCGTGGTGCGCGTGTCCCTTCTTGAACAGTCCAGAAATCTTGAAACCAAGTCCCTTGGCCTTATCCTTAGCAGCATCAACGATGTCGACTTCATGTTTGGGCTCGGTCTTCTCAGGCTTGGCAACAGTTGTTGGCTCGTCAGAACGTCCACTGTGGTACACGGTGACGTGGTGCGTCAGAGGCTGACCCTCGATGTCGTGAGAGCGACCAGTGTCGTCCAACGGTCCTTCGTAGGTCTCGGACGTAGGGTAGTCGAGATGTGCCGGTCCACGTTTGAAGAGTCCACTGATCTTGTCGCCGAGTCCGCGGGCGGCATCAGCAATATCGAACTCGGTTTCTCCTGGCGTGTCGGTCTTCTGAGGCTTAACAACAGTTGTTGGCTCGTCAGAACGTCCACTGTGGTACACGGTGACGTTGTGCGTCAGAGGCTGACCCTCGATGTCGTGAGAGCGACCAGTGTCGTTCAACGGTCCTTCGTAGGTCTCGGAAGTAGGGTAGTCTTGGTGAGCATGTCCCTTCTTGAACAGTCCAGAAATCTTGAAACCAAGTCCCTTGGCCTTATCCTTGGCAGCATCAACGATGTCGACTTCATGTTCGGGCTCGGTCTTCTCAGGTTTGGCAACAATTGTTGGCTCGTCAGAACGTCCACTGTGGTACACGGTGACGTGGTGCGTCAGAGGCTGACCCTCGATGTCGTAAGAGCGACCAGTGTCGTCCAACGGTCCTTCGTAGGTCTCGGAAGTAGGATAGTCTTGGTGAGCATGTCCCTTCTTGAACAGTCCAGAAATCTTGAAACCAAGTCCCTTGGCCTTATCCTTGGCAGCATCAACGATGTCGACTTCATGTTTGGGCTCGGTCTTCTCAGGCTTGGCAACAGTTGTTGGCTCGTCAGAACGTCCACTGTGGTACACGGTGACGTGGTGCGTCAGAGGCTGACCCTCGATGTCGTGAGAGCGACCAGTGTCGTCCAACGGTCCTTCGTAGGTCTCGGACGTAGGGTAGTCGAGATGTGCCGGTCCACGTTTGAAGAGTCCACTGATCTTGTCGCCGAGTCCGCGGGCGGCATCAGCAATATCGAACTCGGTTTCTCCTGGCTTTTCGGTCTTCTCAGGCTTGGCAACAATTGTTGGCTCGTCAGAACGTCCACTGTTGTACACGGTGACGTGGTGCGTCAGAGGCTGACCCTCGATGTCGTGAGAGCGACCAGTGTCGTCCAACGGTCCTTCGTAGGTCTCGGAAGTAGGATAGTCTTGGTGAGCATGTCCCTTCTTGAACAGTCCAGAAATCTTGAAACCAAGTCCCTTGGCCTTATCCTTGGCAGCATCAACGATGTCGACTTCATGTTTGGGCTCGGTCTTCTCAGGCTTGGCAACAGTTGTTGGCTCGTCAGAACGTCCACTGTGGTACACGGTGACGTGGTGCGTCAGAGGCTGACCCTCGATGTCGTAAGAGCGACCAGTGTCGTCCAACGATCCTTCGTAGGTCTCGGACGTAGGGTAGTCGAGATGTGCCGGTCCACGTTTGAAGAGTCCACTGATCTTGTCGCCGAGTCCGCGTGCGGCATCAGCAATATCGAACTCGGTTTCTCCTGGCGTGTCGGTCTTCTCAGGCTTAACAACAATTGTTGGCTCGTCAGAACGTCCACTGTGGTACACGGTGACGTGGTGCGTCAGAGACTGACCCTCGATGTCGTGAGAGCGACCAGTGTCATCCAACGGTCCTTCGTAGGTCTCGGAAGTAGGATAGTCTTGGTGAGCATGTCCCTTCTTGAACAGTCCAGAAATCTTGAAACCAAGTCCCTTGGCCTTATCCTTGGCAGCATCAACGATGTCGACTTCATGTTTGGGCTCGGTCTTCTCAGGCTTGGCAACAGTTGTTGGCTCGTCAGAACGTCCACTGTGGTACACGGTGACGTGGTGCGTCAGAGGCTGACCCTCGATGTCGTGAGAGCGACCAGTGTCGTCCAACGGTCCTTCGTAGGTCTCGGAAGTAGGATAGTCTTGGTGAGCATGTCCCTTCTTGAACAATCCAGAAATCTTGAAACCAAGTCCCTTGGCCTTATCCTTGGCAGCATCAGCGATGTCGACTTCATGTTTGGGCTCGGTCTTCTCAGGCTTGGCAACAGTTGTTGGCTCGTCAGAACGTCCACTCTGGTACACGGTGACGTGGTGCGTCAGAGGCTGACCCTCGATGTCGTGAGGGCGACCAGTGTCGTCCAACGGTCTTTCGTAGGTCTCGGACGTAGGGTAGTCAAGATGTGCCGGTCCACGTTTGAAGAGTCCACTGATCTTGTCGCCGAGTCCGCGGGCGGCATCAGCAATATCGAACTCGGTTTCTCCTGGCGTGTCGGTCTTCTCAGGCTTAACAACAATTGTTGGCTCGTCAGAACGTCCACTGTGGTACACGGTGACGTGGTGCGTCAGAGACTGACCCTCGATGTCGTGAGAGCGACCAGTGTCATCCAACGGTCCTTCGTAGGTCTCGGAAGTAGGATAGTCTTGGTGAGCATGTCCCTTCTTGAACAGTCCAGAAATCTTGAAACCAAGTCCCTTGGCCTTATCCTTGGCAGCATCAACGATGTCGACTTCATGTTTGGGCTCGGTCTTCTCAGGCTTGGCAACAGTTGTTGGCTCGTCAGAACGTCCACTGTGGTACACGGTGACGTGGTGCGTCAGAGGCTGACCCTCGATGTCGTGAGAGCGACCAGTGTCGTCCAACGGTCCTTCGTAGGTCTCGGAAGTAGGATAGTCTTGGTGAGCATGTCCCTTCTTGAACAATCCAGAAATCTTGAAACCAAGTCCCTTGGCCTTATCCTTGGCAGCATCAGCGATGTCGACTTCATGTTTGGGCTCGGTCTTCTCAGGCTTGGCAACAGTTGTTGGCTCGTCAGAACGTCCACTCTGGTACACGGTGACGTGGTGCGTCAGAGGCTGACCCTCGATGTCGTGAGGGCGACCAGTGTCGTCCAACGGTCTTTCGTAGGTCTCGGACGTAGGGTAGTCAAGATGTGCCGGTCCACGTTTGAAGAGTCCACTGATCTTGTCGCCGAGTCCGCGGGCGGCATCAGCAATATCGAACTCGGTTTCTCCTGGCTTTTCGGTCTTCTCAGGCTTGGCAACAATTGTTGGCTCGTCAGAACGTCCACTGTGGTACACGGTGACGTGGTGCGTCAGAGGCTGACCCTCGATGTCGTGAGAGCGACCAGTGTCGTCCAACGGTCCTTCGTAGGTCTCGGAAGTAGGATAGTCTTGGTGAGCATGTCCCTTCTTGAACAGTCCAGAAATCTTGAAACCAAGTCCCTTGGCCTTATCCTTGGCAGCATCAACGATGTCGACTTCATGTTTGGGCTCGGTCTTCTCAGGCTTGGCAACAGTTGTTGGCTCGTCAGAACGTCCACTGTGGTACACGGTGACGTGGTGCGTCAGAGGCTGACCCTCGATGTCGTAAGAGCGACCAGTGTCGTCCAACGATCCTTCGTAGGTCTCGGACGTAGGGTAGTCGAGATGTGCCGGTCCACGTTTGAAGAGTCCACTGATCTTGTCGCCGAGTCCGCGTGCGGCATCAGCAATATCGAACTCGGTTTCTCCTGGCGTGTCGGTCTTCTCAGGCTTAACAACAATTGTCGGCTCGTCAGAACGTCCACTGTGGTACACGGTGACGTGGTGCGTCAGAGACTGACCCTCGATGTCGTGAGAGCGACCAGTGTCATCCAACGGTCCTTCGTAGGTCTCGGAAGTAGGATAGTCTTGGTGAGCATGTCCCTTCTTGAACAGTCCAGAAATCTTGAAACCAAGTCCCTTGGCCTTATCCTTGGCAGCATCAACGATGTCGACTTCATGTTTGGGCTCGGTCTTCTCAGGCTTGGCAACAGTTGTTGGCTCGTCAGAACGTCCACTGTGGTACACGGTGACGTGGTGCGTCAGAGGCTGACCCTCGATGTCGTAAGAGCGACCAGTGTCGTCCAACGGTCCTTCGTAGGTCTCGGACGTAGGGTAGTCGAGATGTGCCGGTCCACGTTTGAAGAGTCCACTGATCTTGTCGCCGAGTCCGCGGGCGGCATCAGCAATATCGAACTCGGTTTCTCCTGGCGTGTCGGTCTTCTCAGGCTTAACAACAATTGTTGGCTCGTCAGAACGTCCACTGTGGTACACGGTGACGTGGTGCGTCAGAGGCTGACCCTCGATGTCGTGAGAGCGACCAGTGTCGTCCAACGGTCCTTCGTAGGTTTCGGAAGAAGGGTAGTCTTGGTGAGCATGTCCCTTCTTGAACAGTCCAGAAATCTTGAAACCAAGTCCCTTGGCCTTATCCTTGGCAGCATCAACGATGTCGACTTCATGTTCGGGCTCGGTATTCTCAGGCTTGGCAACAAATGTTGGCTCGTCAGAACGTCCACTGTGGTACACGGTGACGTGGTGCGTCAGAGGCTGACCCTCGATGTCGTAAGAGCGACCAGTGTCGTCCAACGGTCCTTCGTAGGTCTCGGACGTAGGGTAGTCGAGATGTGCCGGTCCACGTTTGAAGAGTCCACTGATCTTGTCGCCGAGTCCGCGGGCGGCATCAGCAATATCGAACTCGGTTTCTTCTGGCTTTTCGGTCTTCTCAGAATTGGCAACAATTGTTGGCTCGTCAGAACGTCCACTGTGGTACACGGTGACGTGGTGCGTCAGAGGCTTTCCCTCGATGTCGTGAGAGCGACCAGTGTCATCCAACGGTCCTTCGTAGGTCTCGGAAGTAGGATAGTCTTGGTGAGCATGTCCCTTCTTGAACAGTCCAGAAATCTTGAAACCAAGTCCCTTGGCCTTATCCTTGGCAGCATCAACGATGTCGACTTCATGTTTGGGCTCGGTCTTCTCAGGCTTGGCAACAGTTGTTGGCTCGTCAGAACGTCCACTGTGGTACACGGTGACGTGGTGCGTCAGAGGCTGACCCTCGATGTCGTAAGAGCGACCAGTGTCGTCCAACGGTCCTTCGTAGGTCTCGGACGTAGGGTAGTCGAGATGTGCCGGTCCACGTTTGAAGAGTCCACTGATCTTGTCGCCGAGTCCGCGGGCGGCATCAGCAATATCGAACTCGGTTTCTCCTGGCGTGTCGGTCTTCTCAGGCTTAACAACAATTGTTGGCTCGTCAGAACGTCCACTGTGGTACACGGTGACGTGGTGCGTCAGAGGCTGACCCTCGATGTCGTGAGAGCGACCAGTGTCGTCCAACGGTCCTTCGTAGGTTTCGGAAGAAGGGTAGTCTTGGTGAGCATGTCCCTTCTTGAACAGTCCAGAAATCTTGAAACCAAGTCCCTTGGCCTTATCCTTGGCAGCATCAACGATGTCGACTTCATGTTCGGGCTCGGTATTCTCAGGCTTGGCAACAAATGTTGGCTCGTCAGAACGTCCACTGTGGTACACGGTGACGTGGTGCGTCAGAGGCTGACCCTCGATGTCGTAAGAGCGACCAGTGTCGTCCAACGGTCCTTCGTAGGTCTCGGAAGTAGGATAGTCTTGGTGAGCATGTCCCTTCTTGAACAGTCCAGAAATCTTGAAACCAAGTCCCTTGGCCTTATCCTTGGCAGCATCAACGATGTCGACTTCATGTTTGGGCTCGGTCTTCTCAGGCTTGGCAACAGTTGTTGGCTCGTCAGAACGTCCACTGTGGTACACGGTGACGTGGTGCGTCAGAGGCTGACCCTCGATGTCGTAAGAGCGACCAGTGTCGTCCAACGGTCCTTCGTAGGTCTCGGACGTAGGGTAGTCGAGATGTGCCGGTCCACGTTTGAAGAGTCCACTGATATTGTCGCCGAGTCCGCGGGCGGCATCAGCAATATCGAACTCGGTTTCTCCTGGCGTGTCGGTCTTCTCAGGCTTAACAACAGTTGTTGGCTCGTCAGAACGTCCACTGTGGTACACGGTGACGTTGTGCGTCAGAGGCTGACCCTCGATGTCGTGAGAGCGACCAGTGTCGTTCAACGGTCCTTCGTAGGTCTCGGAAGTAGGGTAGTCTTGGTGAGCATGTCCCTTCTTGAACAGTCCAGAAATCTTGAAACCAAGTCCCTTGGCCTTATCCTTGGCAGCATCAACGATGTCGACTTCATGTTCGGGCTCGGTCTTCTCAGGTTTGGCAACAATTGTTGGCTCGTCAGAACGTCCACTGTGGTACACGGTGACGTGGTGCGTCAGAGGCTGACCCTCGATGTCGTAAGAGCGACCAGTGTCGTCCAACGGTCCTTCGTAGGTCTCGGACGTAGGGTAGTCGAGATGTGCCGGTCCACGTTTGAAGAGTCCACTGATCTTGTCGCCGAGTCCGCGGGCGGCATCAGCAATATCGAACTCGGTTTCTTCTGGCTTTTCGGTCTTCTCAGGTTTGGCAACAATTGTTGGCTCGTCAGAACGTCCACTGTGGTACACGGTGACGTGGTGCGTCAGAGGCTGACCCTCGATGTCGTGAGAGCGACCAGTGTCGTCCAACGGTCCTTCGTAGGTCTCGGAAGTAGGATAGTCTTGGTGAGCATGTCCCTTCTTGAACAGTCCAGAAATCTTGAAACCAAGTCCCTTGGCCTTATCCTTGGCAGCATCAACGATGTCGACTTCATGTTTGGGCTCGGTCTTCTCAGGCTTGGCAACAGTTGTTGGCTCGTCAGAACGTCCACTGTGGTACACCGTGACGTGGTGCGTCAGAGGCTGACCCTCGATGTCGTAAGAGCGACCAGTGTCGTCCAACGGTCCTTCGTAGGTCTCGGACGTAGGGTAGTCGAGATGTGCCGGTCCACGTTTGAAGAGTCCACTGATCTTGTCGCCGTGTCCGCGGGCGGCATCAGCAATATCGAACTCGGTTTCTCCTGGCGTGTCGGTCTTCTCAGGCTTAACAACAGTTGTTGGCTCGTCAGAACGTCCACTGTGGTACACGGTGACGTTGTGCGTCAGAGGCTGACCCTCGATGTCGTGAGAGCGACCAGTGTCGTTCAACGGTCCTTCGTAGGTCTCGGAAGTAGGGTAGTCTTGGTGAGCATGTCCCTTCTTGAACAGTCCAGAAATCTTGAAACCAAGTCCCTTGGCCTTATCCTTGGCAGCATCAACGATGTCGACTTCATGTTCGGGCTCGGTCTTCTCAGGTTTGGCAACAATTGTTGGCTCGTCAGAACGTCCACTGTGGTACACGGTGACGTGGTGCGTCAGAGGCTGACCCTCGATGTCGTAAGAGCGACCAGTGTCGTCCAACGGTCCTTCGTAGGTCTCGGACGTAGGGTAGTCGAGATGTGCCGGTCCACGTTTGAAGAGTCCACTGATCTTGTCGCCGAGTCCGCGGGCGGCATCAGCAATATCGAACTCGGTTTCTCCTGGCTTTTCGGTCTTCTCAGGCTTGGCAACAATTGTTGGCTCGTCAGAACGTCCACTGTGGTACACGGTGACGTGGTGCGTCAGAGGCTGACCCTCGATGTCGTGAGAGCGACCAGTGTCGTCCAACGGTCCTTCGTAGGTCTCGGAAGTAGGATAGTCTTGGTGAGCATGTCCCTTCTTGAACAGTCCAGAAATCTTGAAACCAAGTCCCTTGGCCTTATCCTTGGCAGCATCAACGATGTCGACTTCATGTTTGGGCTCGGTCTTCTCAGGCTTGGCAACAGTTGTTGGCTCGTCAGAACGTCCACTGTGGTACACGGTGACGTGGTGCGTCAGAGGCTGACCCTCGATGTCGTAAGAGCGACCAGTGTCGTCCAACGCTCCTTCGTAGATCTCGGACGTAGGGTAGTCGAGATGTGCCGGTCCACGTTTGAAGAGTCCACTGATCTTGTCGCCGAGTCCGCGGGCGGCATGAGCAATATCGAACTCGGTTTCTTCTGGCTTTTCGGTCTTCTCAGGCTTGGCAACAATTGTTGGCTCGTCAGAACGTCCACTGTGGTACACGGTGACGTGGTGCGTCAGAGGCTGACCCTCGATGTCGTGGGAGCGACCAGTGTCGTCCAACGGTCCTTCGTAGGTCTCGGACGTAGGGTAGTCGAGATGTGCCGGTCCACGTTTGAAGAGTCCACTGATCTTGTCGCCGAGTCCGCGGGCGGCATCAGCAATATCGAACTCGGTTTCTCCTGGCGTGTCGGTCTTCTCAGGCTTAACAACAATTGTTGGCTCGTCAGAACGTCCACTGTGGTACACGGTGACGTGGTGCGTCAGAGGCTGACCCTCGATGTCGTGAGAGCGACCAGTGTCGTCCAACGGTCCTTCGTAGGTCTCGGAAGAAGGGTAGTCTTGGTGAGCATGTCCCTTCTTGAACAGTCCAGAAATCTTGAAACCAAGTCCCTTGGCCTTATCCTTGGCAGCATCAACGATGTCGACTTCATGTTCGGGCTCGGTATTCTCAGGCTTGGCAACAAATGTTGGCTCGTCAGAACGTCCACTGTGGTACACGGTGACGTGGTGCGTCAGAGGCTGACCCTCGATGTCGTGAGAGCGACCAGTGTCGTCCAACGGTCCTTCGTAGGTCTCGGAAGTAGGGTAGTCTTGGTGAGCATGTCCCTTCTTGAACAGTCCAGAAATCTTGAAACCAAGTCCCTTGGCCTTATCCTTGGCAGCATCAACGATGTCGACTTCATGTTCGGGCTCGGTATTCTCAGGCTTGGCAACAAATGTTGGCTCGTCAGAACGTCCACTGTGGTACACGGTGACGTGGTGCGTCAGAGGCTGACCCTCGATGTCGTGAGAGCGACCAGTGTCGTCCAACGGTCCTTCGTAGGTCTCGGAAGTAGGGTAGTCTTGGTGAGCATGTCCCTTCTTGAACAGTCCAGAAATCTTGAAACCAAGTCCCTTGGCCTTATCCTTGGCAGCATCAACGATGTCGACTTCATGTTCGAGCTCGGTCTTCTCAGGCTTGGCAACAATTGTTGGCTCGTCAGAACGTCCACTGTGGTACACGGTGACGTGGTGCGTCAGAGGCTGACCCTCGATGTCGTAAGAGCGACCAGTGTCGTCCAACGGTCCTTCGTAGGTCTCGGACGTAGGGTAGTCGAGATGTGCCGGTCCACGTTTGAAGAGTCCACTGATCTTGTCGCCGAGTCCGCGGGCGGCATCAGCAATATCGAACTCGGTTTCTTCTGGCTTTTCGGTCTTCTCAGGCTTGGCAACAATTGTTGGCTCGTCAGAACGTCCACTGTGGTACACGGTGACGTGGTGCGTCAGAGGCTGACCCTCGATGTCGTGGGAGCGACCAGTGTCGTCCAACGGTCCTTCGTAGGTCTCGGAAGTAGGGTAGTCTTGGTGAGCATGTCCCTTCTTGAACAGTCCAGAAATCTTGAAACCAAGTCCCTTGGCCTTATCCTTGGCAGCATCAACGATGTCGACTTCACGTTCGGGTTCGGTCTTCTCAGGCTTGGCAACAATTGTTGGCTCTTCAGAACGTCCACTGTGGTACACCGTGACGTGGTGCGTCAGAGGCTGACCCTCGATGTCGTAAGAGCGACCAGTGTCGTCCAACGGTCCTTCGTAGGTCTCGGACGTAGGGTAGTCGAGATGTGCCGGTCCACGTTTGAAGAGTCCACTGATCTTGTCGCCGAGTCCGCGGGCGGCATCAGCAATATCGAACTCGGTTTCTCCTGGCGTGTCGGTCTTCTCAGGCTTAACAACAGTTGTTGGCTCGTCAGAACGTCCACTGTGGTACACGGTGACGTTGTGCGTCAGAGGCTGACCCTCGATGTCGTGAGAGCGACCAGTGTCGTTCAACGGTCCTTCGTAGGTCTCGGAAGTAGGGTAGTCTTGGTGAGCATGTCCCTTCTTGAACAGTCCAGAAATCTTGAAACCAAGTCCCTTGGCCTTATCCTTGGCAGCATCAACGATGTCGACTTCATGTTCGGGCTCGGTCTTCTCAGGTTTGGCAACAATTGTTGGCTCGTCAGAACGTCCACTGTGGTACACGGTGACGTGCTGCGTCAAAGGCTGACCCTCGATGTCGTGAGAGCGACCAGTGTCGTCCAACGGTCCTTCGTAGGTCTCGGACGTAGGGTAGTCGAGATGTGCCGGTCCACGTTTGAAGAGTCCACTGATCTTGTCGCCGAGTCCGCGGGCGGCATCAGTAATATCGAACTCGGTTTCTTCTGGCTTTTCGGTCTTCTCAGGCTTGGCAACAATTGTTGGCTCGTCAGAACGTCCACTGTGGTACACGGTGACGTGGTGCGTCAGAGGCTGACCCTCGATGTCGTGAGAGCGACCAGTGTCGTCCAACGGTCCTTCGTAGGTCTCGGAAGTAGGGTAGTTTTGGTGAGCATGTCCATTCTTGAACAGTCCAGAAATCTTGAAACCAAGTCCCTTGGCCTTATCCTTGGCAGCATCAACGATGTCGACTTCATGTTCGGGCTCGGTCTTCTCAGGCTTGGCAACAATTGTTGGCTCGTCAGAACGTCCACTGTGGTACACGGTGACGTGGTGCGTCAGAGGCTGACCCTCGATGTCGTAAGAGCGACCAGTGTCGTCCAACGGTCCTTCGTAGGTCTCGGACGTAGGGTAGTCTTGGTGAGCCGGTCCACGTTTGAACAGTCCAGAAATCTTGAAACCAAGTCCCTTGGCCTTATCCTTGGCAGCATCAACGAACTCGACTTCATGTTCGGGCTCGGTCTTCTCAGGCTTGGCAACAATTGTTGGCTCGTCAGAACGTCCACTGTGGTACACGGTGACGTGCTGCGTCAGAGGCTGACCCTCGATGTCGTGAGAGCGACCAGTGTCGTCCAACGGTCCTTCGTAGGTCTCGGACGTAGGGTAGTCGAGATGTGCCGGTCCACGTTTGAAGAGTCCACTGATCTTGTCGCCGAGTCCGCGGGCGGCATCAGCAATATCGAACTCGGTTTCTTCTGGCTTTTCGGTCTTCTCAGGCTTGGCAACAATTGTTGGCTCGTCAGAACGTCCACTGTGGTACACGGTGACGTGGTGCGTCAGAGGCTGACCCTCGATGTCGTGGGAGCGACCAGTGTCGTCCAACGGTCCTTCGTAGGTCTCGGAACTAGGGTAGTCTTGGTGAGCATGTCCCTTCTTGAACAGTCCAGAAATCTTGAAACCAAGTCCCTTGGCCTTATCCTTGGCAGCATCAACGATGTCGACTTCATGTTCGGGCTCGGTCTTCTCAGGCTTGGCAACAATTGTTGGCTCGTCAGAACGTCCACTGTGGTACACGGTGACGTGGTGCGTCAGAGGCTGACCCTCGATGTCGTGAGAGCGACCAGTGTCGTCCAACGGTCCTTCGTAGGTCTCGGACGTAGGGTAGTCGAGATGTGCCGGTCCACGTTTGAAGAGTCCACTGATCTTGTCGCCGAGTCCGCGGGCGGCATCAGCAATATCGAACTCGGTTTCTTCTGGCTTTTCGGTCTTCTCAGGCTTGGCAACAATTGTTGGCTCGTCAGAACGTCCACTGTGGTACACGGTGACGTGGTGCGTCAGAGGCTCACCCTCGATGTCGTGGGAGCGACCAGTGTCGTCCAACGGTCCTTCGTAGGTCTCGGAAGTAGGGTAGTCTTGGTGAGCATGTCCCTTCTTGAACAGTCCAGAAATCTTGAAACCAAGTCCCTTGGCCTTATCCTTGGCAGCATCAACGATGTCGACTTCATGTTCGGGCTCGGTCTTCTCAGGCTTGGCAACAATTGTTGGCTCGTCAGAACGTCCACTGTGGTACACGGTGACGTGGTGCGTCAGAGGCTGACCCTCGATGTCGTGAGAGCGACCAGTGTCGTCCAACGGTCCTTCGTAGGTCTCGGACGTAGGGTAGTCGAGATGTGCCGGTCCACGTTTGAAGAGTCCACTGATCTTGTCGCCGAGTCCGCGGGCGGCATCAGCAATATCCAACTCGGTTTCTTCTGGCTTTTCGGTCTTCTCAGGCTTGGCAACAATTGTTGGCTCGTCAGAACGTCCACTGTGGTACACGGTGACGTGGTGCGTCAGAGGCTGACCCTCGATGTCGTGAGAGCGACCAGTGTCGTCCAATGGTCCTTCGTAGGTCTCGGAAGTAGGGTAGTCTTGGTGAGCATGTCCCTTCTTGAACAGTCCAGAAATCTTGAAACCAAGTCCCTTGGCCTTATCCTTGGCAGCATCAACGATGTCGACTTCATGTTCGGGCTCGGTCTTCTCAGGCTTGGCAACAGTTGTTGGCTCGTCAGAACGTCCACTGTGGTACACCGTGACGTGGTGCGTCAGAGGCTGACCCTCGATGTCGTAAGAGCGACCAGTGTCGTCCAACGGTCCTTCGTAGGTCTCGGACGTAGGGTAGTCGAGATGTGCCGGTCCACGTTTGAAGAGTCCACTGATCTTGTCGCCGAGTCCGCGGGCGGCATCAGCAATATCGAACTCGGTTTCTCCTGGCGTGTCGGTCTTCTCAGGCTTAACAACAGTTGTTGGCTCGTCAGAACGTCCACTGTGGTACACGGTGACGTGGTGCGTCAGAGGCTGACCCTCGATGTCGTGGGAGCGACCAGTGTCGTCCAACGGTCCTTCGTAGGTCTCGGAAGTAGGGTAGTCTTGGTGAGCATGTCCCTTCTTGAACAGTCCAGAAATCTTGAAACCAAGTCCCTTGGCCTTATCCTTGGCAGCATCAACGATGTCGACTTCATGTTCGGGCTCGGTATTCTCAGGCTTGGCAACAATTGTTGGCTCGTCAGAACGTCCAATGTGGTACACGGTGACGTGGTGCGTCAGAGGCTGACCCTCGATGTCGTGAGAGCGACCAGTGTCGTCCAACGGTCCTTCGTAGGTCTCGGACGTAGGGTAGTCGAGATGTGCCGGTCCACGTTTGAAAAGTCCACTGATCTTGTCGCCGAGTCCGCGGGCGGCATCAGCAATATCAAACTCGGTTTCTTCTGGCTTTTCGGTCTTCTCAGGCTTGGCAACAATTGTTGGCTCGTCAGAACGTCCACTGTGGTACACGGTGACGTGGTGCGTCAGAGGCTGACCCTCGATGTCGTGAGAGCGACCAGTGTCGTCCAACGGTCCTTCGTAGGTCTCGGACGTAGGGTAGTCTTGGTGAGCATGTCCCTTCTTGAACAGTCCAGAAATCTTGAAACCAAGTCCCTTGGCCTTATCCTTGGCAGCATCAACGATGTCGACTTCATGTTCGGGCTCGGTCTTCTCAGGCCTTGCAACAATTGTTGGCTCGTCAGAACGTCCACTGTGGTACACGGTGACGTGGTGCGTCAGAGGCTGACCCTCGATGTCGTAAGAGCGACCAGTGTCGTCCAACGGTCCTTCGTAGGTCTCGGACGTAGGGTAGTCGAGATGTGCCGGTCCACGTTTGAAGAGTCCACTGATCTTGTCGCCGAGTCCGCGGGCGGCATCAGCAATATCGAACTCGGTTTCTCCTGGCGTGTCGGTCTTCTCAGGCTTAACAACAGTTGTTGGCTCGTCAGAACGTCCACTGTGGTACACGGTGACGTTGTGCGTCAGAGGCTGACCCTCGATGTCGTGAGAGCGACCAGTGTCGTCCAACGGTCCTTCGTAGGTTTCGGAAGTAGGGTAGTCTTGGTGAGCATGTCCCTTCTTGAACAGTCCAGAAATCTTGAAACCAAGTCCCTTGGCCTTATCCTTGGCAGCATCAACGATGTCGACTTCATGTTCGGGCTCGGTCTTCTCAGGCCTTGCAACAATTGTTGGCTCGTCAGAACGTCCAATGTGGTACACGGTGACGTGGTGCGTCAGAGGCTGACCCTCGATGTCGTGAGAGCGACCAGTGTCGTCCAACGGTCCTTCGTAGGTCTCGGACGTAGGGTAGTCGAGATGTGCCGGTCCACGTTTGAAAAGTCCACTGATCTTGTCGCCGAGTCCGCGGGCGGCATCAGCAATATCAAACTCGGTTTCTTCTGGCTTTTCGGTCTTCTCAGGCTTGGCAACAATTGTTGGCTCGTCAGAACGTCCACTGTGGTACACGGTGACGTGGCGCGTCAGAGGCTGACCCTCGATGTCGTGAGAGCGACCAGTGTCGTCCAACGGTCCTTCGTAGGTCTCGGACGTAGGGTAGTCTTGGTGAGCATGTCCCTTCTTGAACAGTCCAGAAATCTTGAAACCAAGTCCCTTGGCCTTATCCTTGGCAGCATCAACGATGTCGACTTCATGTTCGGGCTCGGTCTTCTCAGGCTTGGCAACAGTTGTTGGCTCGTCAGAACGTCCACTGTGGTACACGGTGACGTGGTGCGTCAGAGGCTGACCCTCGATGTCGTAAGAGCGACCAGTGTCGTCCAACGCTCCTTCGTAGATCTCGGACGTAGGGTAGTCGAGATGTGCCGGTCCACGTTTGAAGAGTCCACTGATCTTGTCGCCGAGTCCGCGGGCGGCATGAGCAATATCGAACTCGGTTTCTTCTGGCTTTTCGGTCTTCTCAGGCTTGGCAACAATTGTTGGCTCGTCAGAACGTCCACTGTGGTACACGGTGACGTGGTGCGTCAGAGGCTGACCCTCGATGTCGTGAGAGCGACCAGTGTCGTCCAACGGTCCTTCGTAGGTTTCGGAAGTAGGGTAGTCTTGGTGAGCATGTCCCTTCTTGAACAGTCCAGAAATCTTGAAACCAAGTCCCTTGGCAGCATCAGCAATATCGAACTCGGTTTCTCCTGGCGTGTCGGTCTTCTCAGGCCTTGCAACAATTGTTGGCTCGTCAGAACGTCCACTGTGGTACACGGTGACGTGGTGCGTCAGAGGCTGACCCTCGATGTCGTGAGAGCGACCAGTGTCGTCCAACGGTCCTTCGTAGGTTTCGGAAGTAGGGTAGTCTTGGTGAGCATGTCCCTTCTTGAACAGTCCAGAAATCTTGAAACCAAGTCCCTTGGCCTTATCCTTGGCAGCATCAACGATGTCGACTTCATGTTCGGGCTCGGTCTTCTCAGGCCTTGCAACAATTGTTGGCTCGTCAGAACGTCCACTGTGGTACACGGTGACGTGGTGCGTCAGAGGCTGACCCTCGATGTCGTGAGAGCGACCAGTGTCGTCCAACGGTCCTTCGTAGGTCTCGGACGTAGGGTAGTCTTGGTGAGCATGTCCCTTCTTGAACAGTCCAGAAATCTTGAAACCAAGTCCCTTGGCCTTATCCTTGGCAGCATCAACGATGTCGACTTCATGTTCGGGCTCGGTCTTCTCAGGCTTGGCAACAATTGTTGGCTCGTCAGAACGTCCACTGTGGTACACGGTGACGTGGTGCGTCAGAGGCTGACCCTCGATGTCGTGAGAGCGACCAGTGTCGTCCAACGGTCCTTCGTAGGTTTCGGAAGTAGGGTAGTCTTGGTGAGCATGTCCCTTCTTGAACAGTCCAGAAATCTTGAAACCAAGTCCCTTGGCAGCATCAACGATGTCGACTTCATGTTCGGGCTCGGTCTTCTCAGGCCTTGCAACAATTGTTGGCTCGTCAGAACGTCCACTGTGGTACACGGTGACGTGGTGCGTCAGAGGCTGACCCTCGATGTCGTGAGAGCGACCAGTGTCGTCCAACGGTCCTTCGTAGGTTTCGGAAGTAGGGTAGTCTTGGTGAGCATGTCCCTTCTTGAACAGTCCAGAAATCTTGAAACCAAGTCCCTTGGCAGCATCAACGATGTCGACTTCATGTTCGGGCTCGGTCTTCTCAGGCCTTGCAACAATTGTTGGCTCGTCAGAACGTCCACTGTGGTACACGGTGACGTGGTGCGTCAGAGGCTGACCCTCGATGTCGTGAGAGCGACCAGTGTCGTCCAACGGTCCTTCGTAGGTCTCGGACGTAGGGTAGTCTTGTTGTCCATGTCACTTCTTGACAAGTCCAGAAATCTTGAAACCAAGTCCCTTGGCCTTATCCTTGGCAGCATCAACGATGTCGACTTCATGTTCGGGCTCGGTCTTCTCAGGCTTGGCAACAATTGTTGGCTCGTCAGAACGTCCACTGTGGTACACGGTGACGTGGTGCGTCAGAGGCTGACCCTCGATGTCGTGAGAGCGACCAGTGTCGTCCAACGGTCCTTCGTAGGTTTCGGAAGTAGGGTAGTCTTGGTGAGCATGTCCCTTCTTGAACAGTCCAGAAATCTTGAAACCAAGTCCCTTGGCCTTATCCTTGGCAGCATCAACGATGTCGACTTCATGTTCGGGCTCGGTCTTCTCAGGCTTGGCAACAATTGTTGGCTCGTCAGAACGTCCACTGTGGTACACGGTGACGTGGTGCGTCAGAGGCTGACCCTCGATGTCGTGAGAGCGACCAGTGTCGTCCAACGGTCCTTCGTAGGTCTCGGACGTAGGGTAGTCGAGATGTGCCGGTCCACGTTTGAAGAGTCCACTGATCTTGTCGCCGAGTCCGCGGGCGGCATCAGCAATATCAAACTCGGTTTCTTCTGGCTTTTCGGTCTTCTCAGGCTTGGCAACAATTGTTGGCTCGTCAGAACGTCCACTGTGGTACACGGTGACGTGGTGCGTCAGAGGCTGACCCTCGATGTCGTGAGAGCGACCAGTGTCGTCCAACGGTCCTTCGTAGGTCTCGGACGTAGGGTAGTCGAGATGTGCCGGTCCACGTTTGAAAAGTCCACTGATCTTGTCGCCGAATCCGCGGGCGGCATCAGCAATATCAAACTCGGTTTCTTCTGGCTTTTCGGTCTTCTCAGGCTTGGCAACAATTGTTGGCTCGTCAGAACGTCCACTGTGGTACACGGTGACGTGGTGCGTCAGAGGCTGACCCTCGATGTCGTGAGAGCGACCAGTGTCGTCCAACGGTCCTTCGTAGGTCTCGGACGTAGGGTAGTCTTGGTGAGCATGTCCCTTCTTGAACAGTCCAGAAATCTTGAAACCAAGTCCCTTGGCCTTATCCTTGGCAGCATCAACGATGTCGACTTCATGTTCGGGCTCGGTCTTCTCAGGCTTGGCAACAATTGTTGGCTCGTCAGAACGTCCACTGTGGTACACGGTGACGTGGTGCGTCAGAGGCTGACCCTCGATGTCGTGAGAGCGACCAGTGTCGTCCAACGGTCCTTCGTAGGTCTCGGACGTAGGGTAGTCTTGGTGAGCATGTCCCTTCTTGAACAGTCCAGAAATATTGAAACCAAGTCCCTTGGCCTTATCCTTGGCAGCATCAACGATGTCGACTTCATGTTCGGGCTCGGACTTCTCAGGCTTGGCAACAATTGTTGGCTCGTCAGAACGTCCACTGTGGTACACGGTGACGTGGTGCGTCAGAGGCTGACCCTCGATGTCGTGAGAGCGACCAGTGTCGTCCAACGGTCCTTCGTAGGTCTCGGAAGTAGGGTAGTCTTGGTGAGCATGTCCCTTCTTGAACAGTCCAGAAATCTTGAAACCAAGTCCCTTGGCCTTATCCTTGGCAGCATCAACGATGTCGACTTCATGTTCGAGCTCGGTCTTCTCAGGCTTGGCAACAATTGTTGGCTCGTCAGAACGTCCACTGTGGTACACTGTGACGTGGTGCGTCAGAGGCTGACCCTTGATGTCGTAAGAGCGACCAGTGTCGTCCAACGGTCCTTCGTAGGTCTCGGACGTAGGGTAGTCGAGATGTGCCGGTCCACGTTTGAAGAGTCCACTGATCTTGTCGCCGAGTCCGCGGGCGGCATCAGCAATATCAAACTCGGTTTCTTCTGGCTTTTCGGTCTTCTCAGGCTTGGCAACAATTGTTGGCTCGTCAGAACGTCCACTGTGGTACACGGTGA
Source organism: Oscheius sp. G VE-2021 (assembly GCA_022343465.1). Lineage (NCBI taxonomy): Eukaryota > Metazoa > Nematoda > Chromadorea > Rhabditida > Rhabditidae > Oscheius > Oscheius sp. G VE-2021. Next base: position 2,069,114 of record JAJQXH010000025.1, read on the forward strand.
CGTGGCGCGTCAGAGGCTGACCCTCGATGTCGTGAGAGCGACCAGTGTCGTCCAACGGTCCTTCGTAGGTCTCGGACGTAGGGTAGTCTTGGTGAGCATGTCCACTTCTTGAACAGTCCAGAAATCTTGAAACCAAGTCCCTTGGCCTTATCCTTGGCAGCATCAACGATGTCGACTTCAGGTTTCTCCTGGCTTTTCGGTCTTCTCAGGCTTGGCAACAATTGTTGGCTCGTCAGAACGTCCACTGTGGTACACGGTGACGTGGTGCGTCAGAGGCTGACCCTCGATGTCGTGAGAGCGACCAGTGTCGTCCAACGGTCCTTCGTAGGTTTCGGAAGTAGGGTAGTCTTGGTGAGCATGTCCCTTCTTGAACAGTCCAGAAATCTTGAAACCAAGTCCCTTGGCAGCATCAACGATGTCGACTTCATGTTCGGGCTCGGTCTTCTCAGGCCTTGCAACAATTGTTGGCTCGTCAGAACGTCCACTGTGGTACACGGTGACGTGGTGCGTCAGAGGCTGACCCTCGATGTCGTGAGAGCGACCAGTGTCGTCCAACGGTCCTTCGTAGGTCTCGGACGTAGGGTAGTCTTGGTGAGCATGTCCCTTCTTGAACAGTCCAGAAATCTTGAAACCAAGTCCCTTGGCAGCATCAACGATGTCGACTTCATGTTCGGGCTCGGTCTTCTCAGGCCTTGCAACAATTGTTGGCTCGTCAGAACGTCCACTGTGGTACACGGTGACGTGGTGCGTCAGAGGCTGACCCTCGATGTCGTGAGAGCGACCAGTGTCGTCCAACGGTCCTTCGTAGGTTTCGGAAGTAGGGTAGTCTTGGTGAGCATGTCCCTTCTTGAACAGTCCAGAAATCTTGAAACCAAGTCCCTTGGCAGCATCAACGATGTCGACTTCATGTTCGGGCTCGGTCTTCTCAGGCCTTGCAACAATTGTTGGCTCGTCAGAACGTCCACTGTGGTACACGGTGACGTGGTGCGTCAGAGGCTGACCCTCGATGTCGTGAGAGCGACCAGTGTCGTCCAACGGTCCTTCGTAGGTCTCGGACGTAGGGTAGTCTTGGTGAGCATGTCCCTTCTTGAACAGTCCAGAAATCTTGAAACCAAGTCCCTTGGCCTTATCCTTGGCAGCATCAACGATGTCGACTTCATGTTCGGGCTCGGTCTTCTCAGGCTTGGCAACAATTGTTGGCTCGTCAGAACGTCCACTGTGGTACACGGTGACGTGGTGCGTCAGAGGCTGACCCTCGATGTCGTGAGAGCGACCAGTGTCGTCCAACGGTCCTTCGTAGGTTTCGGAAGTAGGGTAGTCTTGGTGAGCATGTCCCTTCTTGAACAGTCCAGAAATCTTGAAACCAAGTCCCTTGGCCTTATCCTTGGCAGCATCAACGATGTCGACTTCATGTTCGGGCTCGGTCTTCTCAGGCTTGGCAACAATTGTTGGCTCGTCAGAACGTCCACTGTGGTACACGGTGACGTGGTGCGTCAGAGGCTGACCCTCGATGTCGTGAGAGCGACCAGTGTCGTCCAACGGTCCTTCGTAGGTCTCGGACGTAGGGTAGTCGAGATGTGCCGGTCCACGTTTGAAGAGTCCACTGATCTTGTCGCCGAGTCCGCGGGCGGCATCAGCAATATCAAACTCGGTTTCTTCTGGCTTTTCGGTCTTCTCAGGCTTGGCAACAATTGTTGGCTCGTCAGAACGTCCACTGTGGTACACGGTGACGTGGTGCGTCAGAGGCTGACCCTCGATGTCGTGAGAGCGACCAGTGTCGTCCAACGGTCCTTCGTAGGTCTCGGACGTAGGGTAGTCTTGGTGAGCATGTCCCTTCTTGAACAGTCCAGAAATCTTGAAACCAAGTCCCTTGGCCTTATCCTTGGCAGCATCAACGATGTCGACTTCATGTTCGGGCTCGGTCTTCTCAGGCTTGGCAACAATTGTTGGCTCGTCAGAACGTCCACTGTGGTACACGGTGACGTGGTGCGTCAGAGGCTGACCCTCGATGTCGTGAGAGCGACCAGTGTCGTCCAACGGTCCTTCGTAGGTCTCGGACGTAGGGTAGTCTTGGTGAGCATGTCCCTTCTTGAACAGTCCAGAAATATTGAAACCAAGTCCCTTGGCCTTATCCTTGGCAGCATCAACGATGTCGACTTCATGTTCGGGCTCGGACTTCTCAGGCTTGGCAACAATTGTTGGCTCGTCAGAACGTCCACTGTGGTACACGGTGACGTGGTGCGTCAGAGGCTGACCCTCGATGTCGTGAGAGCGACCAGTGTCGTCCAATGGTCCTTCGTAGGTCTCGGACGTAGGGTAGTCGAGATGTGCCGGTCCACGTTTGAAAAGTCCACTGATCTTGTCGCCGAGTCCGCGGGCGGCATCAGCAATATCAAACTCGGTTTCTTCTGGCTTTTCGGTCTTCTCAGGCTTGGCAACAATTGTTGGTTCGTCAGAACGTCCACTGTGGTACACGGTGACGTGGTGCGTCAGAGGCTGACCCTCGATGTCGTGAGAGCGACCAGTGTTGTCCAACGGTGACGTGGTCTCAGAGGCTGACCCTCGATGTCGTGAGAGCGACCAGTGTTGTCCAACGGTCCTTCGTAGGTCTCGGAAGTAGGGTAGTCTTGGTGAGCATGTCCCTTCTTGAACAGTCCAGGAATCTTGAAACCAAGTCCCTTGGCCTTATCCTTGGCAGCATCAACGATGTCGACTTCATGTTCGGGCTCGGTCTTCTCAGGCTTGGCAACAATTGTTGGCTCGTCAGAACGTCCACTGTGGTACACGGTGACGTGGTGCGTCAGAGGCTGACCCTCGATGTCGTGAGAGCGACCAGTGTCGTCCAACGGTCCTTCGTAGGTCTCGGACGTAGGGTAGTCGAGATGTGCCGGTCCACGTTTGAAAAGTCCACTGATCTTGTCGCCGAATCCGCGGGCGGCATCAGCAATATCAAACTCGGTTTCTTCTGGCTTTTCGGTCTTCTCAGGCTTGGCAACAATTGATGGCTCGTCAGAACGTCCGCTGTGGTACACGGTGACGTGGTGCGTCAGAGGCTGACCCTCGATGTCGTGAGAGCGACCAGTGTCGTCCAACGGTCCTTCGTAGGTCTCGGACGTAGGGTAGTCGAGATGTGCCGGTCCACGTTTGAAGAGTCTCTTGTCGCCGAGTCCGCGGGCGGCATCAGCAATATCGAACTCGGTTTCTTCTGGCTTTTCGGTTTTCTCAGGCTTGGCAACAATTGTTGGCTCGTCAGAACGTCCACTGTGGTACACGGTGACGTGGTGCGTCAGAGGCTGACCCTCGATGTCGTGAGAGCGACCAATGTTGTCCAACGGTCCTTCGTAGGTGTCGGAAGTAGGGTAGTCTTGGTGAGCATGTCCCTTCTTGAACAGTCCAGAAATCTTGAAACCAAGTCCCTTGGCCTTATCCTTGGCAGCATCAACGATGTCGACTTCACGTTCGGGCTCGGTCTTCTCAGGCTTGGCAACAATTGTTGGCTCGTCAGAACGTCCACTGTGGTACACGGTGACGTGGTGCGTCAGAGGCTGACCCTCGATGTCGTGAGAGCGACCAGTGTCGTCTAACGGTCCTTCGTAGGTCTCGGACGTGGGATAATCTTTGCTGATGTACGTTTTTTTAAAGATCGCAGAAACCTTGTTTCGAAAAGTCCATGGTTCTTCGCGTTCCATTTCCTTTTCGCTAAGATTTTCAAACGAGTCACTGCTGTCAACATCAATTTCTGTTCTTTCAATTTCTTCTACATCACTGTCTTGGCTGGTGCTAGCTTCCTGATCTTCTGCAATTATTTCTTCTTTTCCAACAACCGGCATCTCTTGTTCTGGTAAATTATCTGAATTGTTCACTGAGGTGCCGCAGTGGTAAACACTGACAAGTTCCTTCAAAGGTCTTTCGGCAAGTTCTTGTGACTTTCGTATCCGTGCCTCTCCTATTTGAAGGTCTATTTCCATTCTTGTTTTTGCGACGGGTGATACCGGGGCTTCACTTTCCAGTTTGCCGACAATCATGTAATGAGGTGATTGTGAACGGGGAACCAGTGTCAGATCGACTGTCAGAGTGTTGTCAGCAGCCGCATCGTCACTGACCATCTCGAAATCATCAGACTGTGAGTCACTGTCACTAATTTCCAAAACTCGGTAAGTTGTCGTCGTTGTTGTTATTATTGTCGTCGTATGCCTTGCATCCGGTTGGTACATAATACCATTGTACAAAGGAACTCCTTCGGCTGTTATAGCTCCAATCAAAGGGGTTCCCTCCGCCTTAAATTTAAATCTTTAGATCCCTTATGATGTTTACCTGGAGTGTGGTGACAGTCGAAGAAATGGACTGACTAGTGTTGGACGTAGGCGACAAAGCAAGCAGTTCTGCCGGAGCTATCTAAATCTCTGCCTTTGTTCCAATTCGTTTCCTATATACCTGTTGCTCCGTGAGTGCAAGCGGAAGCTGCATGATTTGGACGCGTTCTGTTGTCGTCACTGTTCGAGACTGAAACGGCGTCCCCGTCCTGAAATTCATTTGAATTTAGCTTTGTTGCCTGTGAAAATTACCTCAGTGGAGAGAGTTCTGTCCTTTCCCTCCTTGTTACAGTCCAAGTGGGCCGACTACTCTCGGCGCCTAAAAATTTAATTACTGCAATGGTCATTTTATTTCAACTATTAATTTTCTGGTACTATTCCACCTATACTACCCCACCCCCGAATTTTGTGTCTCCAATTGCCTCGAAATTATGTCTACATAGGTTTTCGAGTATATAGAATCCGAAAATACACACTTTACAAAAAGAAAATTTTGAAAATTTTGATTTGTTTGTTTTACACTTATTTGTGTTCAGATTATCAATTTAGGATTTCAACCCATTCCTAATTAAGTGTCATCCACGTTTTAACCCATATTGTAGACGGGGGTGCTATGTATCCGACGGGATATCCGTCCCGTACTCAGAAATTGTAGTTTGGTGTGGCACGGTGCCACACCAAACTACAATTATGCAATGCAGTCAAGACTATCATGATCGAAGACGAAGGCTGGGCCTACCACCGCCGAAGCAGCTGTACTGGTCCTACCAACCAGAACAAGCCGTTCGTGCCTGTCCGTAGGGGGATCGTTCTTCAATCGTTCGAAGCTCCCCATCACTTCGATTCTAGAGATTATGATCCTCGGCAAAATGAAAAAATGAAGAAGTTCGAGCTTGGAATCGAAAACCGAGGGACATTTGCAGAAGTACAAGATGCTCGCCAGGACCAAGTACGGTATTAGCAACAGCCGATTCCGCGACTACATCAGCGAGTTCCTCTGGAAGAAGCAGTTTGGTAAGGAGAACAAGGCGTTCTACAACTTCTGGGATCAAGTCGCTGGTCTCTACCCCTTCTAAGCTCCAGTTGTTTCAAACCCAACGGTCCTCTTTAGAGCCACATTTTGCTCTTTTTTCTTTTTTATTGCATATATGTTGATAAAGACTATTTGTAAACAAGTGGAGGGAAGGGTTCTGGGGTTTTTTTTCTAAAATGTGTATTTTCGGATTCTCCATACTCGAAAACCTACGTAAACATAATTTCGAGGCATTTGGAGACGAAAAAAAAATTCGGGGGTGGGGTAGTGTAGGTGGAATTGTACCATTTTTTTTGGTGCATTAATGCAAGAGATACGAATTTAAAATTCGAACGCGCTAGTTTTCTTTATCGTCAGAGCCAAATACACATCTATTGAACTCATGTCATTTTTTAAAGGTGCGGATTAGTGTCGAAATACTCTTAAAGTAAACAAAAATGTGTGGAATCAACGAATCATTCCACCTAAAACGGAGGTATTGTTCCGGGAAAATACTATTGGGGTCACTCGAATTTCTATATCAAAATAATTTCCCTCATTTGGACGGCTCATCGAACTGGGGTTGGCCATATTTATCACGGGCCGGACCGGGCTGACTTGAAATAAATCACCAAGTCTAAATTGTCAACACGCGACCAGGGTTCGATCCCGACTGGTGCACTTTATTTTTTTCAATCGAAAACTGAATCGATAAACAGTAGAAGTGCTACAAAGACTTTTGCAATTTTAAAAATTAATCTGCTCTGAAAAAAATAACAAAGTCTGCTCTGAAAAAAAATAACAAAGTCAATAGCCGGGCCGTACCAAAATCTCGGCCCGGTTCAGCCAGGTTAGAAGGAACACTTACAAATTACAGAGGTCTCCTTTGAGGGAGAATATAAATTTTTCAAACAAAAAAAGATTGATGCTTAGGAAATAGAAAAGGATTGATAAAATAGAAAAGTAGTGATTTGGTTCTGTGTGATTCTAAAGTGCTGAATTTACAGAAATCACCTGGTTATATTTTAAACATGGTTGTCAAAATTTTTCTTGGATTTCTTAATGACGACATCTAAGGATAAATGGAAGATCAATAAAGAGCAACTTAATAGCTTGAAATTCTGTCATCAAAATCATGAAAATGCCGTGTTTTTGTAAAATAGAGTCAAAGGGCCGCACGTTTTGTTTACGCAGCTTTCGCTTAAACATCGATATTGAAAATGGAATTGCGGATTGAGAATACAGGGAATAATAGCCGCGGAATGCAATACAGGAATAATTATTGCCGTAATATTTTTTAAACTGACCAGGGCTGAAGGGCGGCTTGGGTGGCCGACCGCGATCCGCCATGGCTGAAATAGACAATGTAAAGGGGAGGAAAAAATAAGAAGAGAATATGAAGAACGATCAAAAGGATAAGGTGAAACACAGTGGAAACACAGTGGCAGGGTTGGGTAAATGTGAAAGAAGATTTTGAAAAATTGATTCGGGAGAGAATACATATTTGAAGGTTGTTTTTGTATATATTTTGTCAGCTGCACAACGGCTCATTCAATTGAAAATAGACTCAAAAATGGGAGTACCTTGAAAAAGAGAAGAAAAAACAATACTCGTTTGAGCTGAGGATGGTTTTTTCTCGACTACTTTGGGATCGGAACGGCACACGACTGTGTTAAGAGCATTCCCGTGAGTATGCTTGTTTCACAATCCAAAGGAAAAAATTTCATGGGGCCTGTTGGTCACAAACAGTTGGAAAATGCGACAGAAAACTACTAGAGAATAAAACTACTAGAGAGTAACAGTTGAAAAATGCGAAAACTACTAGAGAATACTCCAATTATCTGAAGCGGTTTTTCATTTTCAACGAGCCTTTTACGCTTAATTGAAAACGACCATCCTTTTGCTTTTTCCATAAAGTTTTCATCTGAATTTTTGAAGTCTAAAATCATTGATTGGCGTCCTTACAGAATATGGAAAATTTCCGGAATTGAATGCGAAATGGAATTTCAACGAAAATGAAAGAATTAATTCACATAGTTTGAATCTAAAAAGAAAAGATAATAGAAACAATGGCGGAAAATGGATAACGAGGGTTGGATCTAAGCCAATGCATTCGTAAGTTGTGTCCTACTGAATTCTTGCCTGTTTGATATAAACTTCGATAAAAAGCAAACCCAGAACTTTTTTTTAGGAAAAAGATGAATTTAAAAAAATACAAATGAAAGAGACATTTGTCATTGCCAAAATACATTCAGAGCAAAAAAATTGATTTGAGAGAAACGATTATATAGGGAAAAGTCAATTCGTGTCATTCCTCAACCGATAAATAGACGAGATATTACTTCAAACCAGAGGCTTTTAAAGAGAAGAAGTAATAAAAAGTTCATAAGAGAATAAACAGAAAAGACGCGCGTGCGTGCGCAAAGCGGCCAACAGCTGCCACGAACATTACATCCGCCTGCCAAGACTCTCCGTTCACACGGCAGAATTAGGATTTACTTTAAAAACAACCCAGTTCATTTGAGAAAATTAATCAAAATGTTTGTTGAGTGGAATTATCGGCTTTTCGTTGCCTTGAAGCCCATTTGCTCTGTTTACTCATTGGGTTCGGCAACCAGTTGCATCTGTGGAAGCGGCGATACGAAAATAAGTCTTTGTTAACGAGAGTTTAAGTGGATTAGGAAGAAATTAGAGTTTTTTGCATCCAGAAAATTATAAGAAATGCTGTTCATAGCAAACAAAGGCTTGCTCCGAGTGAATAGTAAAGTATTGACACATACATAGAAGTAGGGGGAAAAGAGAAAAGAGATGATAAAGGTTGGGGGAGTGCCGGTTTCCAGCGGCAGGTGGAGAGAGAGAGGAGCAAAAAGAGCGAACGAGGGGAGAGACAATATAGAGAGATGGAGGGATAGTTAGATTTAGGGTGTGGATGAGAGAGAGAGAAAGAAATGAAAGAAGAAGGAAGTGGAGAGAGTATTGTATGGGTCTGTGTCGGCGTCTGTGTGAGCTGTCTGCTGTCCCAACTGCAGATGGAGGGGGCAATCAAAGGGGAATCGCGGCCGTTGCCGGGACAACTCAGTTCTTTAGGGGAAGAGTGTTCCGATGCGATTAGTTTTCCTTCGGGTGTATCGGTGTTCCCCAGAACAAAAAGGCCTCTCTCAGAAGTGCTCTGATCGATGCGCAGCTCATTTTTGGCTTAATTTGTTTTCAGAGTCCGCGAACGCCCCTCGCAAAAGCAACACTCTTCGTTTTGATTATCTGCACCCGGACAACGATGTTTTTCGGTTGAGTGTCGAGGATCAGAGGGCAGAAATGGCAGAAACACAGTCTGCCTTTGCTAGATAGAAGCTGCTGCGACACATTTAAGAAATGAAGCTAAAGATGAGGGTTTTTATATTTTAGTGCCAGTTTAAAGCATTACAATGCAAAAAATGATAATATCGACAGAGAGAGAGAGAGAAAAATAAATAAGTATTTTAAGATGAATGAGAAATTTTGCTATGTAAGATGAAATCAGGAAAAGTCAATAGTACCTTGGGGCGATATACGCAGAAAGGACCCATTGGCTGCAAAACAACATTTGACGGATCGAAAACGGAGACGGGGACAACAGAACAACACAAAACACATTTAGAACGGGTTGGAAAGCTAATTGGAAGGATTGGACATGGGAAAGAGTGAGAATGATAGTAAAGTCGTCCACGGAACAAGCGAAATCGACAGTGACATCGATAGACACGGGGTGTTCTGGGCAAGGTCGGACGGGGAGTGTCTCTCGGGGAATTCCCTATAGAGAGGCAGAGAGATAGAGATAGAGAGAGAGAGAGAGAGAGAGAGAGAGAGAGAGATTGAGAAAGAGGGAGGGAGGAGAGAGGGAGACATGCTAGACAATCGGTGCCAACGCAGGGACCGGAAGGCGTATTTCTGGAATCAGTGGCGGAGGCAATTGAGCGACTGGCCTTACTCACGCAAAGGACATTATCGCCGGCGCTTCAAAGACCAGCGTAGCTTTGAAAAAGAAGATAGTTTTAAACTATAAAAGAAAATAAGCGAAAGTTCGGCTGCGGAGTGTTGCGTCTTTCTTGCAATCTCTCGCGACCACCGAACGGGTTTTTCGGAAATCGACGCCGATTTTACGGCGTCCGCCACGGTATATTCGGAGAGTTTTGGAGGAAAGGAGGGTGGGTTCGATGGAACGCCGAGAGAGACGCCGGCGAGAGGCGACGATCAATGACCGTTCACTGGGGGATCCCCAGGTGAGGAGACAAGGAAAAGGAGAAACGGTTCTTTTCCCTCGATTTTCTCTATTCTGGTAAATGCTTCTATTTCAAGGTAAAAATTAAGTCGTTCAAAATGAGATCCAAATGTTTTTTCCTGGAGTGGAAAAAGTACGTAAAAAAAAGTAAGTAAAAAGTAATTTCAGCTAAACTTGAAGAATCACTGAAGATGTTCTCAACTACTTGTGAGTGTACCACCTGTTGCATTGCAGCGGAAGAGGCATTTCCAGAGAAAAGAAAGAAGCCGCCGTGGACGGGAGATGAAAGAGCGGTAATGAGTCAGAGAGATGGAGGGGATTGATCTGAACGGAAAAGACGGCGGGGAAAACCGTCGAGAGCATTTTCTCTCGTCTGCTTTTAAACGAAAGATTCCATTAGTTCGTGGTTATAGGAATGGTTTCATAGTGAATATTCGGATCATGACTTTTCTGGTGAATGGAAATTGTCCCTTGATCTTCAATAAGTAAACTATAACATTATGATCATATGGCTGCAGCCGCGGGGTTCCAGATCTGCAGCCGAATTGTCATTGTTTGTTTTCACCGGAAACACTGGCTTCCCTCTCAGTTTGTTATCTTGCAATGAGAAATTAGACCTTTAAGAATGAAGTCAGATAAAATCAACTGAGAATGAACTCAAGTAATGGCGGGAATCGCTGTTTTTGAAAGTTGACCGGCGTGCGGCTGGCAATAACTGGTCGTGTGAACGGAAGGACAGCCGAGGAATGCGACCTGCCAGCCGCATTTCACATAGAGGCGTCAAAGAATTAAACATCGGGGAAAAGGGGTAGGATAAACAGGGTGATTATATAAGTACAAGGATAGACAAACAAGAGAGGCTCAAAACACCTCAGAAATGAGTTTACACCCTTGTGAAACATCGAGTTTCCGGAAAATCTGGAGTTTTTGACAAGAATAAGAGAGTAATAATAAAAAAGAAGGACAAATGAAGATGTAGGAATAAAAGTAGAACTCTGCTAATGTCTGAACCTGCAGATTCGAGTGCCGATCGAAGAAAAATCAATGCGACCGAAAGCCGGTGTCGTTTGAAACACGTGGGTAAGCTGGAGGTCGGAAACAAACAATCGACGGAGGAATAAATGAACATCCGAAATGGAAAGTTAGGAGTCAAAGACCGACTGGCACCAACTGAGGGTGGCAACAACTAGTCTCCTGTTTGTATGTTTCCTAAACTCTCGAAAGGAATTAGACCCATTCACGCATTACGGTCCATTTTACCTGGTCTCTGACTCGTAAGACATCCAATTTCTACTTTTTTCAAAAGTGAAATCAGTAAATCGCAAACAAAAGACAGAAACAACCGGCTGGACACAAATAGGCTGTGGATGCAGCAGCGCGAAATTGAATTGCAAGGTCACACGCACTGATAAACGAAAAAGAGGGGGAAGGAGAGACGGGAGAGAAAGAGAGAAATGAGAAGTTGAGGCTTTGTTTTCCGAGTGGGGTACTTTCAGTGGTGTCTGAAGGATCACGTGGGGAAGTTGTGGGGAAAACAGAAACATCTGCCAACATCAAACCAGGCGTACTTCCTACCGTTCGGACATACTTCACAAAATCCGGGCCAAACCAAAACAGACCGGACTGGTTCGAGAATTTTGCCAACGCTGTTCGGTTACCAAATCTATCATCGGTTTTCAGAGCAGATAAAATGTTTTATATATAGCAAACAACTTTTTAGTAATGTAGTCATCTTTCTAATCTCATTTAAATGGAGAAAAAATACCACCGAGTGTTAGGGATGAAACATGTCTAATAAGAAAAACCTGAAGGAACGAATGACGCAGGGAAGGTTATGAGAAAATGACAGGGTAAGATTTCAGAGAAGAAGATGATATTTTAAAAGGATTTAAAATTATAGCTTATAATGTAAACTACAATAAATCACTCCTTGACATGTAATAACCCTCGCGTGTTCGTGGCTCTTGTGTGGATTTGCGGGTAAGTGCAACGAGTAGCGTGGTGTCGGAGACAAACACCGTTCGATCCGTTCTGTTTGCCTTCGAAATAACCACAAAGGACCAAACAAATTGAAACTCTAACACATAAAACAAGACAAACCCTTTGGAAGAATCGAAAGGGCGGGGAACCCGGGGAATGAGTCAGAGGATGTTTTCAGTGGAATTGGAATTGTGAAAGGGACGAGTCAATGGCGTTTTATCGGTTTGACGACCGTCGCTAAAAGAAGAGTGTAACATTATTCAGACATTGTTTTCTTCTGACAAATGGATGGTTTATCGATTTCTTACACATTTTTGCACAGGAAATGGAACTGTGACGGGGATATTTCTGGGTGGGCGACCGAAAACAACGATCCGTCACTGTACGCACTCGAAGGCCGAATCACGCCGGGAACATGGAGGATTGTCAAGAAATACACGGAATCAGGGGAGACAAGAGCGGGTGAAAGAATTGATCGTGGAATCCGAAAGTGCGGTCGGATCGAAACCGGCTGTTAGTTGCCAGCTATCGAAGCGTGAAACGTACGAGCGATTGTTTTGAACGGGGCTAATTGTCGGTTTGAGAGTTTAGCGACCGGTTTGCCCGCGAGAGAAACAGTAGGAGACTACGCAAAGTGCCGAAGACGCACAAAAACGGACGACCGGCTGTCTGCAAGTTGCCCCGCGCACGGTTTGCAAACGAAGGCTGTGGCAAGGCGATGGGGGCAGCCGACTGTCGCAAGATTTACGACAGGCGCACAACAGGACGGAGGTGCGAAAACAGACGAACGGACATGTGGGTACTCGATTGGACAAGAAAGTGAATGAAAAAAGAGAGAGAGCGAGGGGAGAAAGACGAGAAAAGGAAGAAAAAGCTAGTGAGAAAAGGAGTGATGGCATGTATGTGTATTGAAAGTGAGAGAAGAGAAAGCGAAATATGGGAGGAGGAAAGAAAATATAATCAGAGGGCTCCGGGAGGGGAAAGGTTTCTCTCTAAACCTGGCATAATTGTCGTTCCATCTTGGATGAACTATTAGCGAACGCATTAGATTGACGTAGCGATCCATCATCGCCGCGTCTTCCCTTCGGCTGTCGCTTCGTATGGCATCCGCTGTGTTTCAGAGAAGCACCGATAAAAGGCGAAAAATCGAAAGAATGAGGAGGGAGGGACATTTGGAGGGCAGCAGGGCCGACGGGCAAAAAAGGAATGTGTCTGGACGGCGGCCGACGAACGGGTAATTGGACACGCGGCACGGCTACCGGCGATGGACGGCAAACAGAAAAAATTTAAGGGTGTTCACTCTATCAATCATGCATGTGAGCACGTGTGCAAATGTAATCCTTTGGAATTTTAGACGCCCTGTTGCTGTAATATTGAATTTGGACACGGCAACAACAAATACTCAAACTTCTTCTGAGTAAGAGAGATACTTTATGTCCTTTATCCGAGTCAAGGTTGTTGTTTTTCATTCAATCTGAAGCATTTGGTCTCAGATTACCCTAAGAAATTTCAAAAATATTCTAAAGGAGTTGAAATATGGAAGGCTCAGGAAAAGCCATCACACAAGTATCTCGAGAAGACCCTATCGCTGAAGTTGCTTAATCTATTTTAGGAACATTTCTTGGCTAGGTTCCTCAACTTAATGTTTTTTTCTCTTCTTTCCGCCCACGATCCTAATTCCTGTGTGTCTGTGTGTTCCGCCCCCTCTCCTGTATCCCCTGGTGCAGTGATATCCACGTGAGTCAGAAGGCGGAGTCCGTCGCCTCGGCAACGGCCGTCAGATATGGCCAAGCGCACCTTCAAAGCCACCCCTTTCTTGGTATTTTCTGCCACAGTGCTTCTCAATATCGTTGGATTCTTCACTTCATCTGCCTTGTTTTGGCCATGGGGATCCATGGGTGAGTCTTTCTTAAAAGTCGGGGTCACAGAAGTACAGGCATTGTTTAAACATTCAATTTCCACTGATTGCAAGATGGCCGATCAGGCTTTCACAACTTTATGTTACAGTACGATCTAATGCACATTTTCCATTGACCGACGCCATTCCAGGCTGAGGGGCGGCCATCATTTTCAGACTGTCGGCCACCTCTCAACCTCTGCGTACTACTGAAATGTTTTATTGTTTTTTATTCACCGTCCAGTCTTTGAGGCTCTCAGACTATTAGAAAACCTTATGTTTCATTTGTTACCATGTTAATGCCCATTTCCCATTGACCGAAAGAGCCACCGTCCCCTATTTGTTGCCAACGCCTGAGTATTAGTGAAAAACAGTCCGTTCATTAAGTTTCGTGATCATTAGATTGAACTTTAGAGAGCAGATTTCTTCCGTTTTTCAAAAGTTTTGTTTCTTGGGAAACCTGAAGAGCAACAACTACATATTTGGAAAGCAAAATTTAAGGTACAAATGACCTGATCCCTGGCATCCTGCAACTGCCATTTCAAGTTTGATCTTATGACCAACTGATGTTGTGCAAAGTGTGCAAACTTCCGCCTTGAAGGCGATAATCCCATATTATTCCGAAATCACATTAAATTAAAAGGAAAAAGCAAATTGCACAAAATGTAACAAGTTGGAAATGATAAAAACCACCAGCTTGCACAAAATGTGCTCGTTCTATTCTAACTAAACTTACTGGGCGCCATGCCCCTTGCCTTTCTGTCCTTTTGAGACTTTATTCATTCAACGACTTGCCGAACTAAACTTGTTACAGTCATATATACCTACATGAATGTAAACAGTTCAGTTCTTGGAAACACTATATTCAATCTTCCAAGGATCCATAAACATTTCCACGTCGTTCACTGTTTTCCCTCCCAGATTGTTTTCTACGTCCGCTTTCTAATATGACTGAACAAGGTTACAATCAGAAAATGTAGTGTCGGTAAAAAAACGATTTCGAAAAGTAAATGTCTACGAGATTCGTATAACAAAGCGAATGGAAGATCACAAAGATTTAAAAGTGTTCTTTGTCTTCAAACCCCCTCATAATTGGATACTGCCCTTCAACGGATGTAGGTTACGGTAAAATTATATTTTTCATGAATTTAATGTAAATAATGAGAACCAATAAAGAGAAGGACAGCTTTAGCAATTAAAGTGTTCTTTCAGTGCTTGTGTCGATGAATATGGTAACGATCGCCCTATTGCTTCACACCGCCTTCTCAGAACCAGCGATGGATGAACTGATAGCTAAAAGAAAACTTGGTACGGTAGATCGATTCAGAAGAATTCAAAGTTCCAGGATTCGAACCGGCAGTTTACATTCCGACTGACGATGGAAGGGTCATTCACAATGATTACTGCAGGATATGCCACATTGCAGCGTAAGTTAGGGAACTTTTGTTAGAAAACAAAACTGTTTCCAGTCCGAAGGGAACCAAACATTGTCGACAGTGCAACATTTGCGTAGAAAACTTTGACCACCACTGTTTGTGGTTGAACGTCTGCGTTGGAGGAAAGAACTATCTGTGGGGTTTCTTTGAAATCCTGCTGAAAATTTTTGTTTAGAAGTTTTCTGTGGTTGGTTGCGGCCACCGTGGGGACTTCGGGTCTCAGCTGCATCTGGCACATGGCTATGTTTGGTCTTTGGATTGGAAAATATCACAGAATTGCAGAAGGTAAGAACTTTGTTAACGCAGAAAGGAGTGAGAGTGAGTGAGAGAATTAGTGAGTTCGTATGAGTGATTGACTGAAGTGAACTGTATTCAGTAACTGAGGACCTGTGGATGAAACTGCCAGTTCTCCCGATGTGGGTAGTCCTCTGGGCGGTCCTCTCTGGAATCGTGGTGGTCGTGAGCCTCGGAGTCTTCCTCTCAACCATAAACCTCCTTTTCTTCCATCTACGCCTCGGTGAGTTCAAATAACCACAATTTTGTATCCGTCGTGACGCAATCGAGCGGAAATAGAAATGCAACGGCAGAAAATTAATTCCATCGAAACGGTGATTATAACATTCGTTGACTACCGCACTTTGCTATTTGGTGTTCACTTATCGTGAGATTTCAGTTAAAAATGGAAAATCGACATACATGGTATTAATGGAGAAGCGAGAGAAGAAAGCTACGGTAGGTTATGATGTGTTCTCAAAGAAATAGTCTCATTTAGATTACCTCTTCTTCCCTGAGCGAAGTTAAAGTAATCAGCGGAAACACGAGGAACTCCTTCTCTCTTTCAAGTAGGTGTAATTCATTTTTTACACTTTCTGTGGCTCTTTCCGTTGCACCAAATCTACTTCCCTTTTATTTCTGATTCCAATTCTAATTCTCAAAAGCAGAGACAGGTGCCTTTGACCTCGGTCATCGAGCGACCATCAGTCAACAATCTACTTAAGCTGAATTTAGATGTTTCAGCTGGTCGAACGGTGGTCCGGGACCTTCCCCCGGTCATTCCTCCGAGGTTCATGGAGACAACAGCTGAGAGCAGAGGAGAGTCGCCCAGATACCGTAGTCCTAGAGACATCCATCCAAACGGAATACTGTAGCCGCCTATTTGAAGAAGATGTATCCAGAGAGAGTCAATTGATTCTTGTTTATTTACAGCAATTCAATGAATATTTGTTTGATTTAGACTCCTGGTGTGTCTCTCGCTAAGTTGTACGCGAGTTATTTTAAGATTTGTAATTCGCCAAGTTTCCTTTAAGAATGGTCTCAAGATCGAAAAAAGTGACTTCGGAGCCAACATAATAACCCATTATCCATTTTGATTATTTAGTATCCATTATTTACAGGTCGAGGAGGGCCTAATTAAGTGGTATGGGCTCTCTCTCTCTCTCTCTCTCTCTCTCTCTCTCTCTCTCTCTCTCTCTCTCTTTCTCTCTCTTTCTCTCTCGCAAAGTTGAAGGCTCTTTTAGCTTGGATTTCATAGCATATGGCCCCATTTCCCTCACATTACAGATTGATCCAATTGGTTCCAACAGTGGATCATTTCAATCGTAGCCACTCTTCCTTGTCGATCGTTCCTCGTGTTTCGGACCATTTGGTCGCGTCTGCATCTACTACCATCTTCTATCGGCTGCTGGTTGAAGATATCAGCCCTTTAAGAGTCATCTGAAAGAATTGCCTTTCTGAAGGCATCTTCTTCTTTACCTACATCCGAAACCTCAAATAAACTCAGGGCATTATCATTTGGCTAGTTGTTCTTTTGTCATTGCAAAATCTTCCCAGCTCATCTGACCACAATTAGTCCTGTCCTTTCCCATCCCGTACCTGTTTGGTTGTGCTAGCACGCGGTAGCCCCTGTGCCATCCCCCGTAGCTTGTTTTCCCTTCCCCCATCCCTTATCGCCCTTTGTTTTCCGCTTAAAATCAGAGTCTCCTTTCCTTCCCAGCCATGTCCATCCTTCCCCTCCTCTGCATCCTTCTCCTCTCCCCAGTCCTATCCGTTCCTAATTGGAGGAACTGCGCCTTCTGCTCGGTAAACCACTTTTCTTCTGGGATTTAAGTTGTTTCAGAAAGTGATAACAGACACTCAGGACTTTTTCGGAGTCGAGATTCCTTCGGTGACTGACGATGAGTTCATGGTCTACTTCAGCTACCGCTGCCCTCGCTACAAATTCATCTCTCCAATTATGATGGCGGTAGGGAATTTACATTCTTCTGTAAAATCAAACTCCCTATTCTTCTTCTTTGATGACCTTGTTTCAGATCTGTGAGCAGATGATAAGTACGCATAGCGAAGACGTTTTCAATGGGCTCAGAGCGAAGAAGGAGGCTGAGATCATCTGTGAGCAATGCGACGATTGTGACCAGGTGTAGAAGAAAATCTGCGCAGAAAAGGCATAATATGTATTTAAACTTTGATAATAAAGGGGTTTTGGGTTAAAAAAAAACTTTTTTCGGTATTAGGCTTGTGAAGGTCAGGGGACAATCCAAAACTCCAAAATCCGTTTTTTCGGGGAGAAAACAATTTTAATCAAATTTTGAATGCTCGAAAAAGATAGCCCAGATAAGCATCGCAAAAGTGCAGGTGAAAAACTGTGTGATTAAATAAGAGCGGAGGGGCGGGACTTCTATTAGGCCCCCGGTCGATCCCCAAACTCAAAAATGGTCAAAATGACCATTTTGACCGATTTTCGATTGAAAATGACAAGAATTTGCTAATCCCCCCACACTAAAAGTTCGTGATCGGAATTTCCCAAAACCCAAAATCCAGTTTCCTTTCGAAACGTCGCTTGTAATAAGCCTTATTGAGGTTCCCTTTGGTCTTTCTATTTCTGTTGAACACCATTTCTAACGGAATCAAAATATAAAGTTTTATAAATAAATAATTTGGTGAGCAAATACATAGAAGGCATTGTGGAATAGAGACTGCGCACCCTTGTTGTACCCGTCGGCTATCCGCGTCGTTTCTGTCAAGAGTACCAGTAGGAGAATATCTACAGGACGGAGATCACACCACAATCGACTCTGAGCTGCTGTTCGGCTCGTGTTTTGAGCCCTCGAACAGAGGAGCCAAAGAGGGCCTTTTCTGAGAAGGCCGTAGGGAGGGACAGCTGAAAGAAAACAGTTGAAAGCAACAGAAGAAAGAAAGTACCCGTGAGCGTCCGTATCGAAAAAGTGTCTGAAGGTAAATTCATAGAAGGCTGGGTTGTTTGGAGCACGTTTACTTAGAGTTTCAAATGGGACATCGGGAATCTGGAACGTAGGTTTGTATGGAGGCCGTAGAGAAAAAAGAATGTGCATAGTAGGAGAGCGGAAGAAACTGTGTGAGAGTGAGAGTGAGTGAAAAAGAGAGAGAAACAATCTAACCTCAATCGTATCAAAGTTTGAAGTATCCTCTGCATGTTCCACCCTTGGAATGAACTCAGCCCGTGTCATTCTCAGAGTTTTAAAGTCCAATCCCTAAACCAAAATAAAGTCCTATCTCCAAATCTCCTCACCCTAAACCAAGGATGTTGTTGCACCTGCTGTGCCCCATGTAGTCCAAGTCTATCCTTCTTGTCCCGACAGAGCATTAAAATCATGTTGAGGCACTCCTTGGACAGTCTCCCTTCGTGGTGAGGGGGATGGTTCCTCGGAGAAACATCCAGATATTGAGGCCAATTAGTGATCTTCAAACAGAAACTAAGGAAAACAGTTGGCTGCCTACCCTATATTGAGTTTCCTTTGGATCGTCGGGATACGAACAGAAGGGGAGTCGTCCGATGACCATTTCATAGAGAATAACCCCAACTGACCACCAGTCGCAGACCTGCGTGTGACCTAAACTCTGGTGTGTTGAGGCTACATAAATGCACCAACCAGACTTCTGGATGACTTCAGGAGCCATGTAGTTGCAGGTTCCGACGACAGAATGAGCCTGGTTTCGTCTCTTCTGTTGACGGACATGCAGCACTTTCATGTGTTGCTGGACAGCAGCCACTTCAGGAGGCAGGGAGAAGGAGTCCACACGGGCATGCGAAGGATTCGAGTCATTCTCAGGACAGTAGTATCTGAAATATGAAGAGAGTGATAATTTTCCCTAGCTTCTGTGGAAATAAGAATAAAAAGCATAACAAACGGAAAACAAGCTTACTTTTTGTCATGAGTCCATCTCAGTCCCGTGCAGAGTCCAAAATCGGTCAATTTCACGTGTCCCTGTTGGTCAATCAGAATATTATCTGGTTTTATATCCCTGTGAATGAATCCCAGAGAATGGACATACTCAATGGCACAGGTCAATTCAGCTATGTAGAATCTAAAGAAGCTTATGAAAAGCCAAATTAAGTGACTGACCTAGCTAACTTTTCCGAAAAGACACCTAGATTGATGAGTAACTGCATCATGTCTCCACCAGGGACGTATTCCATCACAAAATAGAGACAGCGGTCGTCTTGGAAGGAAAAGAAGAGTTTGACGATCCAAGGAGAGTCTGCCTCGGCCAGGATGTCACGCTCTGCTTTCACATGGGCTGCCTGAAATACAAATCATTCTGAATGCGCGATGAAGAGACAAAGAAGCCAAATAGGAGATATGACCCACCTGTTGTTTCATGATGACATCCTTCTTCAGAAGACTCTTCATTGCGTACACCGTCCCCGTATCCTTCTAGAAACATCTCTGTTCATGGGAACCTTTGTTTTCTTACCTTTTTCACCAGAGAAACCTTTCCAAAAGCCCCAACTCCTATGTGCTGAAGGATATCAAACATTCCAACTTCCATCTTCTGTCTCCTCAGTCTCATGTACTTGGACTCCTTCTGCTGCAGAAACTCCAGCATCTTCTGCTTCATGTTCTCTGGCAGACTGGCTGCCTCCATTTCTCTTTGAAGCTGAAATATAAGACAATTTGAGTAACCTCTGTTGTCCCACCTGGTACGATCGTTTCTCCCTCTCTTTGTACTGTTGCAGCAGTCGTTCTACGTGTTGTTCCATATAGAAACAGTACATTCGTGGTTGACAGGGTTTTACGTATCTAAAATTTTAAAAATACGAACGAATAAGGGAAAAACGTACCTTTCGTATCTGTTAGTTCTCAGTCTGTTTGAGATGGATTCTGGCAAAGGAGACCCACTTCTTTCTCTGAAATCACAAAAATAGATACAAAAAGTAGGAAAACTAACGGAGTTGGGAGGTACGACACGGGTTCCGATTGGAGTGGTTTTGCCCTTTGGAGAGGGGCATGTGAGGGTTCGAAGGAAGTCGAAGGACGCAACTGAAAAACCAATACATAAAAATAATTCCATATTTAATGATAATTTTCTTTCTTTTGTGACCTACCTCATCCTCATATCCAATGAAAGTCCTCTCTTGATCAGGATCAACAATTATGTTCTGCACCCCTGTGATTGCATTGGAGGATCCGTGGACTGAGGACACTCCGCCGTCTTTTCCACTCACATCCAGACGGTACAATCGATTTCCCTAAGAAAAGAAGAAGTGAAAAGAAGAAAAGAAAGCTTACAGAAGCACTGGGGCGGACGTTGATGTTGACGGTGTTTGTGCGAGGAGCCGAACTGAAGACCGTCCGAATGACAGGGTGAGGGTTCGATGAGTAAGGGGAAGAACCGCCAACCAGAATCTGAAGGAAGCATTGCTTCTATCCTTCTTTCTGCGTTTGCTCTATCTCATTTTCAAAGAAACCCACAACCTCTCTAATGATCTGTGTGCTCACCTGAGATGACCCAGCGGGTGCAGAAATGCTGCTTTCCAGAGGCTGCTTCAGCTCCCTGGGTCCCGTCACAACCGAATACTGCGGTCTCAAGGGCGTTCCAGAATTCCTAAATAAGAATATGTTGTGAATGAAGTCAAAGAAAACATTTTGAACTACGAAAGTACCAACCTTTCAATTGAAATAGTGGGAGCAGGTCTAGCATTCCTCGCCTGGTACTGGAAGAGGTCTTTGTTGTAAGAAGGAGCCCTGAATGACCTCTTTGACCTCTCAAACTTTTTTCAAAATACCTGGTGACGTGGATATGAGTCCTGTGATAGTCAGGGGCCACTGGAGTCATGTGTCTGTACCTCCCCTGGCCATTCACAGAGGAAGGCGACGGCTGTTGAGGAGACGCCGATCGGGAGGAACCACTGAAATTGGAATGAATGGAATTCTTGAAGGAAACCTACTTCTCCTCTACTCCATGAATCGCAAATGCTGGATGGAGGTTTCCATTGTTGATTCCATTTGAGTTGATCTAAAGTTTAGCAGTTTTACGACATTAAGGAGGCCACTTACCATGTTGTTATGGGCGTGATCACTGTTCAGTTGCCTTAGATACTCCTTGGCTATTTCGACTCCTTGAAAACGGGTGGTTTTTAAAGCATGAAGGGCCGCATCCTGAAATTGAACTCTTTCCAATCATTCTCTCTCTCTCCCTCTATCTCCTCTCTCTCTCTCTCTCTCTCTCTCTCTCTCTCTCTCTCTTCCATTCCCAGAATTCCTCCCTTCCATTGTGTCTTCCGCTCGCCCTTCCGCTCGCCCTTCCTCCGCCATAACGGCTGAATCAGCGCACATTTCGCGTGTCTGCGTCAGCCCTTTCTTCCGATAACCGTCTCGATCGCGTCATTCGGCGGCGGAAGCAAAGGAAAAGACAACCGGCGGCCGAAACGACCCAAACGGGGCCTGGGAAGATTCCATCGGCCAAATACTTACATAGTCGTATCCCATTCGAACGAGCATTTCCACCATCAGACGGGGGTCGATGCTGCCGTTTACATCCACTTGGAGGGGAGAATGCTTAAACAATTAAGGTATTAAAGTCAAAAGAGGAATTACCTGGTGTTCTGGGGGTTCATTCGATTGCTCAAAAGGTTTCAGAGAATCTCGAATGATCTCCAATTTGTCTCTATGTCGACCGACCCGGGCATCCTGGAAAAGGAAAACTTAAAAGCGGCTAATTTGAAACCAGCGACTGACAAATTTGGTAATGAATGGATATTGGTTTCGTTTAGAATATTAAACTTTTGAAATTCAAGTCAAAACTTGGAATACAAAAACTTTTTTAATTGTTTCTTAATTCGATTTACCACTTCTATTTGTTTTAAATAATTCAGTAAATTTCAACGAATTACGAGAACAACTGTAAATAAATTGCAGTAAAACATTTTTCACGAAAACAATTAAATTATAGGAATGTTGTTTTTACATTAGAAAAGATTTTTTTTATTTATTTCAATTTGTGAAAAAAGATTTTTGAGGCGCGAAAATCTCTTTTCAACTGCATATTATTTAGTTTCATCAAATAGGTATTCTGTGTATATTTAAATTAAAATAGAATCATTTGTTTTGACTAACAAAAAATCAATAATCAATAACATCATCAAAATGAATTTTAGAAAAGTAGGAATTTATATTTAAACTTTCAGTTAGAAATGTACGAAAATCGCTTTTAATAAAACAATTATACTGTATGAACCTTGCAATGCTAGGATAAATATGTTTTGTAAATTGAAAAACTGGCAAAGGGGAAAGGAAATATGGTGTGATGCGTGATTACAAGTATTTAATGAACTTCTTTTGAGAAATTACTCAAAAGAGCCAGTTGCTTTCTTTCGAAAAGTCTTCCAAAGTGGGTCATGTTCGGGTGCACCTAGACAATGTCAGGGTGTTCCCGTCTGTAGACCCACTGGAGTCAATCGATCGATTTCCAACCAATCTGCTGTAGTCGATCGATATCGATTGGTCCTACCTGTAGGGGGTTGGGTTCGAGTCGTGGCCGTTCGTGGGGCTTCATCGCTTCTCCGCCGACCACTGTCCGTACACGCGCCGGCCGTCGTTTGCTGCCGCATTCTCTTTCTGGCCTCTCCCTTCCCATCACAATCCCTCGTTATTCTCACCGAATTCCCACTCTGGCCTCTCCTTGATCACACACTCTTTCTTCCGCCGTCCACGCCCTCCCCGATCAGTGCACTCTCTCGCCCGCATTCCTGTTCGTGTCTGCCGTCTCCGAGCGCCAAACACTCTCTCGCTGATTAGACCGGCGGCAACCTGCAATTATACCTGACAACGAACACACAGCCGTACCGAAACCGCGCCCGTCTCGGCACACTTACGGCAAACGACGGTCTGGGAGGGAGGGAGGCCAGGGTCGGCAGAAGACAAGGCCCAGGGGAGGGGAAGACTGCTGTTTCAGGCTGGCCATAAGCTTTGGATTCTGTAGACATGAACGACAAAAGGAAGTGTTTCAAACTGAAGAAGAAGGTTCTCGGCATTTTGCACTTGACAGTCGCCCATTTGACCCCCGGATCAACACATTGTTTCTCTTGTTTTGAGCCGGGTTTTACGTCAGAAACAATTAGGAAAATCAAGCACGACGGCTTCCAGAATGTCTGCTGAAACATGGATTACGGTAGTATCTGAACAAGGTTTGAAGAAACTTTTAAACGTATCTCTTACTCTGTTTTCATCTTCTTTTCTCTCTAGTTAGATTTGTTCCCTTATCTAATTGTAAGGCTTTTTAAGAACTAATTTCTATATACTTTTACTCAAGAAACAGCAGGAATGGCGAAAATAAATTATTCTGCGGAAACTGGTTGTTTGCATTGATCTGTCCACTATTTGACTATCAATTGGTGGATTAGTCTCCATTAGCAATGCGGCAGCATGTTCAATGCGCCCAGTTCGGGGTCCTACAGGAAAGATGACACCCTTCATTAGAATAGTTAAAAAATAGTGTTTTCGTTATGTTGAGAGAAAATAACTTCAATTTTAAAAAATCCAGGATAAAGGAAGGCACCCAACGGTCTATGAAAAGCCGTTTGGAGGGGGCAGGCCTGTCATTTCCTTCAAGGACTGTGAGCGCGGTTGTACTGGTAAGTTTTGTAAGTTTTCAAATCAGGCTATGGCTAGCAATTCTAATATAACAGGGAGTGTACACGTTATATAATGTGAGGCCATCGATGTAACCATGGCACGTGACTTCATTTATCTTTACTCGGATGTGATGAGCAAGGCTACAAAAATCAAACGAAACTATCACAGCAATATCAACGGCCAAACAACAGAAGGAAAAGCAGGAAGCACACGGGTTCAACACCGAGACAGCTAGAGGCTCAGCGTAGCAAATACCTGATGGAACTGTGTGTCAATTCCCAACTTTGAGGTGAGGATTTACCACTGCTCTAATGCCACTTTTGAGAAAAAGCAGAGAACCTCAGCCAGGCTGACTACTCTGGGCCGAATTCATCTAATTTCGGAGAACCAAAGACGACGAAAATGAAGTGGAATCACCTGACATTTAAAGAAAATAGGTGATTAACACTAATCTCATGAGATTAAGAACTTCTTCAGAGGTTTTTTATCCTTTCAACGAAGTCGAGGAGTGCACGCAAACCATTAAAACCTACCTCAAACCATTCTGGCTCGACAACAAGAATAACAGAAGACAAACGGCAGGAAAAATTTTCAAAGAATATTAAAAGGCTGAATGTTGCAGACGTTTGAAGGATCAAGCGAGGGCTACCTGTAAGAACCACTGAGCACTCTTCTCACCGGAGATGAGTAACCGATGAAAGGAGGATGAAGATTCTAGGAAATTGGACCGTCAGTCTCGTCAGGTCAGAGTTTGCCATCATCGGTCATACAAGAGTCTAACGAAATCTCACAGGGAGACCAAATAACACTTGGTGATACGGTAAGCTGGAATTCACTTTTGTTCTTCATTTAGTTTCAAACACGGAACAACGGGCAACTTGTGCATTTCGTGTGGGATTATGGCTGGTTCCACATTTTTACCAGAATCCTATTTTGGTATCTCTTCAAATGAAGACAGTTCTCCAGAGTTCAAACAATAAGCCAACATGGATGACCGGTTCCCCACCCACAACGTGGATGTTTTCCAGAAGGTATGCTTCTATCCCTCTAGCCCTCAATTTTTACTATTATGCACTTCATGTCAAATGAAGAGCGAGACCACCGAAATGAAAGAGGTGCATTTTAGCGTAATATCACCTAAATTTCTCCCCTCCTACTCATATATTCGTTTCAAAGAAGTGACCAGACTTCATTAAATAGTCATAAAATAAAAGTCACAAAGATAACAAGAAACCGTAATGAGCACCCCAATCGAGGCTGTGTAGAGGACTCTGACCAGGGAGGGCTATGTACAGCGGGAATAGTTAAAGCTATCGGGGAACACGTCAGACGTCCGCCTTTTCTTCGTAGTCGCCGCCCTTCACTTTCGGTGCCTCGGCGTCTTCCTCCTTCTTCTCCTCCTCAACTTCTTCCTTCTTTGCCTCGTCATCCTTCAGCGGCTCCGCCACCACAGCATCCTTCGCGATGTCGTTCTGCTCTGGAAAAGGGAAATGAGGATTTACCCTGGTGGTCGTTGCTTGTCAGCAATATTCCACTGAAGTGCTTACCTGCAGCGTCCTTAACGGCATCTCCGACCTCCTTGAGAACCTCCTCCTCTTCTTCCTTGACTGGCTCTGCCTTTGCCCCCTCCTTGGCAAAGGATTCTTCAGCCTTTGCCTCCAAGTCCTTGGGAGCGATGGCCACATTCGGTGCTTCTGCTGGTACAGGGGCCGACGTGGTAGTGGTTGACGTGGTGGGAGTGGACTAAACGATATCTATGATTCACAAGCTATCTCCAGACTACCTGAGCCACAGATGGCAGATCGGCGGCAGGCTTCGATCCCTTCAAAGCAGCGAGTTCGTTCTGCAGTCTTAAATGATTATGTCATGGTCAGTTTCATATCCAAACTTACAGGATGACGGTCTGGTTCAACTGCTGGGAAATGGTCTCCTGGGCTGTCAGGAGACTACGCAGGGCGGAGGATTCTGTCTGAAAAGGAAACCCAAGGTTGTGAAAAAGTGGCGAACTGACCACATTCTTCTGAAGCACCTCAATCTGCTGGTCCTTCTCCCTAAAAAAGAGCATAAACTCCATCTATATGAATCCTCACTTCATCAACTCGTCGGTCTTCGTCTTCTGAGCCTGGAAGTTCTCCGACTTCAAGGAACACGACCTCAGGGCGGACGTACAATCTGAACGTATTTGTCTAGGATGTTCAGTGTGGTCAACTACCGCTCTGTTTTGTGCTGAGGGCGTCTCTCTCCGTCGTCAGAGCCGCCTGCTGGGATTTCAGCTTCTCTAATTCGGCCTTTGCATCTGAAACATCAACATTATTTTGAGGTCACAGGTCATTTATTTTTAGCGCAATTTCCCTCGTTGTGGTTTAATCCGCAAGAAAATCCACAACTAATCGATTGAGCTGTGGTCGTGGGTTTTACGGGTCGAGCCCTTTAAACATAACCCGGAACTGTGCTTATTTGGCATAATTTGAATGTAACCGACTGTAGGAAGTAAAAAGAGACGACTGACCTATTAGTTCACTCTTGAGATTCTTGGCCAGTTGGATCTGACTGTCGAACTGATCCTTCAGAATGTCGAATTCCGTCGACTGTGCCTGAAATCCTCTCATTTCCCTTCTTTCCCTCCCCTCCCACCTGGTAAATGTAGACGATGTAGAAGAAAAAGACGAGTCCGAAGAGGAACCCGAAAAGCGGCCAATTCCTCATGGCAGGTCGCTCGGAATTCGTCCTGAAACCACGGCAATAAAGGGAATCGATAGGGGATGAAGTACTGGAAAATGACAACGGCTGCGGATTAAAAGAGATCACAGGCGAACCCGATCTGCGCATGAAAACGGCCGCCGCGCAACCTTGAAAGGACCTTTTTAAGCTCTTTTTCTCGCATTCGCAGGCAGAAATCCCAGGATTACGGACACTCAGTCATCAGACGACGTCACTCGGAGGAATTCAGTTACCGTGACAGATTGAGGAAGATGCATTTTGTATATGTTTTAAATCAGAAAACACGCGCATTTCATACTTCTTTTTTAATAGAAAATCTCGGTCAATTATGGCATAAAAATGGCCTAATAAGCAGAAAATAGATGTTGCGTTTAAGAATCATAAGACCTACGGTTGACCAAAAAGGAACAAAAACTGGTCTCTCAAGGTCAAATGTCAGGAAGCCCAGAAATCCATTTCCAGTGGCCTTGTACCAGATATGAATGTTCCGAATTCATCCGGACAGAACGAATACTGTGCAGAGACGGAAATATCCGAAAATATAAGAAAAACGAAGGCGCTGATTCCGATCGATTTTCTATCAGATGGTCTCGAGAGGCCAAAGTGGTGGTGGCGGAAAAAGAAAGTCTTCTGGCGAGTGGGCGGGGCTTCATCTGGGCGCACTTTCAGGGGAAATCCCACGCTCCGCTGGATTTATGATGAGAAACCTTGCATTCAAAACAAGCCCTGGACTAGTAGAGTGGGGTTAGGTTTGAAATTGAAAGAGAGAGGTTTTTGGGAATTTTCGTGATTTAGAACAAAGTGGTTATGAAAGCGAACCTGAGGAGTGGTTTCCTGGAAGAGGTAGGAAACATAGACCACTGGGGAAAGGCCTGAAAGCGATGTTAGAACCGAAGTTGCCGGGGAAAAGCGGAGATCCGCTCGGAGATAACTGTAAGTAGGGCGAAATATGAGAGTGTAGCTGACAGCCGGCTGACTGAGAGAAGGCAAAACGGGGAACGATTTATGTCAACGGTAACAACGTGCACAACAATAACAAGACCCAAATAATCTACCCGTCCTCAGTTCTTCGCCCGCTGTCGCTTGAATTTGCTGACCCGCTTGGGGGCTTCGGCAGAGGAGGGCCCCGGCTGACGGAAACAGCCGTCGGGTAGGGAATATTCTGAAATGAAGACGGTTGGAAAAGGTCATAAAACAAATAGGAGATGAATGAACGACTGCGTGGCAGTCGTGGTGGCAGCCATCTGGTTTGAACTAATCCCGGATTCGGGGATCCAACGGGGCAAGATAAACAAACTGCTTGTTTAAAGGAACCACGGGGGACGTGGTCTCGATATCCATCCAGTCAGCTGTTTGTAACCAGCGAGCATTGGGAGTTATAAAGATGGGCTAATGACTGTACTCACCTTCAATGGGCTGTCTTTCGACGACCATCCCAGAGAATGCGTTCAGACTGCCCGGCATGACCCTCGGTCTATTCTCCTTCTCCTTCATCGCAGCCAGGGCGTCCTCATCACACGGCGACTTGGCGTCTTTGTTGCGGAGGATGGAATTTGTCCTTCCAGGAACCAACTCGGTCGCCGTCTTGATGGCCGACACCTGTGAAAGCATGAATTAGTTTTCAAGAGAGGAATTACCGGGTCCTCGGCGCGAATGTCCGTCTTTACTTCTATGTTGGAGGCGAAGGTGACGCTCCTCTTGCGCAGAGCCTTCGAGGCGACCTCCTTCATCAGAGGAGAGGGCTCTTCCTCCTCGTCTTCTTCCGGCAGATCATCCGAATCCAGATCAACGTTCCTGCAATGCGTTTGTTGGGAGTGTTCGATTGCACATATGGCGTTTGTTTAAACAACGGAAGAGAGAAAACGATGGAAGCAGCGTTGTTTGGAATGCGATATCAACCGCCGAGGAATGACACTAACTGTAAACAATCGCAGACAGGAGGGTTGAGGTTCCGCGTTTTGAACGGAAATATTCACTGTTGCATGGCTATGTCAACACAAAGACACGTATTCCAGACAACCCGCGCCTTATGTCCAAACGTACTTCTTCTCGATGGCTTTTGTGTTTTCCTCGGCGTCGGATTCCTCTTCGCTCGAAGAGTCCTCGTCCAATCGAGCCAGCAACCGACGGAAATCCTGGGAAGATATAACTTGGAATTTGAATAGAGCACCTCTTTGGATACTCCAGGAGGAGGAGCGGGGTCAGCGTCTTCAGTCTCTCCTTCTTCGTCTTCGGCCTCTTCCTCTTCTGCCTCGCCGTCAAGCTCTCCGTTCTGAGCCTCTAGTGCCTCCAATTCCTCTAATCTGCTCATGACGTCATTCTGAAGATTAAAAACTGCAGCATTGAGGAACAAACTTACAGCCTTTTCCTCGGTCTTGGCAGTGTTAGAAGTAGTGGCTCTAATTCGTTCGAGTCTCTTCCCTACAAATGAACTATTTCAGAAACGAAATAAACATACTTTTGAATTCGGCCTCCTTCTCCTCGTCGTACTCTTCCCGGATCTCCACTTCTCCATTTTCTGAAGACTTCTGAAACACTTGTAAAACTGCGCTTTTGTGATTACTTACATTGGCGAAGAGTCGTTCAGCGAATTGCAACTGGTCATTTACGAGTTTCCTCTCCTTCTCACAGCTCTCGAAGACTTGATTAACCACTAAACAACAATAACGGTAAGATCCAGAACACAACCCACTGTCTAGACGGCGTTGGAGGGTCTCATTGGCTTCGAAACAGGATCGCTCGACGAAGTACCCGTCTCCCACGAGCATCATGACCTCGTTTGTTCGGATGATCTTCCCGGGCATGAAACCCACCGAACCGAAAGGAACCTATTAAAACCCACTTGATTAAATGGGCATTTCAACCAACCATAATGTGGTGCTGGAGCTTCTTCGGCAGATCCTCCAGCCTCTTCATCAGAGTCTTGTATTCCCCCACTTCCTTCTTCTTTTCGGCGACTATTGCGTCAATCCGGGCATGTTCCTACAATTTAAAATAATAAGGAAACAAGATATGGGCACCTGCTGAACCACACGTCGCAGAACTGTCAACTTTTCTTCGTTACCTGCGCCGGCCGAGGTGAATATTTCATCGGCCATCTGCAATAACAAAAATACATAAACGGAAGGAATATTTAACGGGAATTATGTAGATTTACCGGAAACTACAAATAAAAACACTGTTAAAACAGACGTTTAAAAAAACAGAGCTCTTATTGACAGCCGGCTGAGTGATTGCAATCGTATCGCGGAAACAACTCAGAAAGCGCTGCAGGACCTATCATAAAGTCTCTTTTCGATACGTCAAGGACAAAAAATAGACAAAATCACTACTAAAGTGGAAAAATAAATAACAGCGGATGATTTTAATACGTCCATTGAAATACATAGACTTATAATTGAGCAGTTGTGGGCTCGCCGTCAACGAATGGGTTGTGGTAGGAGGTTCAAACTTAGTACACGGCTTCAGTGTTTTCATGGCTATTACCATACGAGATTTGAACTTAACCGGACCCTCCCGAAACTATGTAAGATTAACTACCCCAATTGAGAAAGTGGTTCCTAAACTGCACTTGTTCGAATTTTCCTGAACTCAGTTCTCAACGTATGGGGTTCCACTTTGAAATATAGTTAGCGTAGAATTAATTTTTCTGAGAAAATGACCCGATTTTATTAACTGTTTCAATAGCGATATACAGCTCTGCTGCTAGCAATAGCAACAAGTAGTAGTACCTCAAATTTGGGTAATTAAACCACCAGGCAATTTCCGTTAATCACACCACACACCCACACCCGTATCAAATCGGAGACTTGTTTTTTGACTCCGTACATTCGAACGCAAAGAGGAAATTTCATTTGAGAAAACAAACTTCAAAAATCTCTTCCTGTCTTTCCTTCCGTAAGTTTTCTGAAACGTTTCTGACAAAACAAGTGGCATCCCTATAATCCTCTCTGAAATCCCTCCAGTTCTGTCTCTTTCGTATGTTGAGCTGCCTTGTTTGCCGTCCATAATGACCCGTTTACCCTAGGCGCCGCTTCCTCTTTCGGTAGCCGAGGAGGCCACCTAACCCACTTCAACACCAGCCATAGTCGAGGGTAGTTGCCGACAACCAAAAAACATGGGATGATCATTTTGTAATATGACGTTTATTGCTTTTTCAGAAATAGTTGAACCCACAGGTGGAATCGCGTCTTTGACCAACCTTCCGCTGAAAAGAGTCGTCTTCGGGAGTCTGAGCGATCTGCTGTGATTTATTCCGCGCAATTGCTAGTGGTTTACGCGAGATCCGCGCAATTCGCCCTGCTCTCTGTTGTATCGGCGCTCATAGTCTCTTAATCACGGCGGTGTCGGCTGTCAGCAGCGATTGAAGTGCAACACGGACAGCCGCTGACCACCGCCGGTGTAATACTAATTCACACGCTTTTCAACCAATTCCTCAAGTTTCTTCCCAGAGATTACTTGATGTTTGCCTGCGTCCTTGGCCATCCACAGGGGGTGGACGGTGGCTTTGAAACGAGCCATAGAGAGACACTTGGCACCTGCTGCTACGGTCAGAGTGATAGATCCCTTTGGTGGTTACCCCTACCTTTCTTATCTCTGGCCTTCGGCTGTTCCTCCTTTTCTATCCGTTGTTCGCGATATATTTATGTGTTTGTTGATGGCCCCCGTGGATTCATCCTCCGTCGACATTTGTTCTTTTCATCCCGTTGCTCTTACTTTTCCCGACAAACACACATGCCCCTACAAAGGAAAGAAGGTGGTGCTTGACCCGATTGCTTAGTTTTTTGGGTTCGTAGAAGAGGGAACATCCGTCAGACGGGGATTTTGACAAGCGTTCGTTCAGTCAGTTGTTTCTGTTACACAGAATGAGACAAAAAGTGACAGTCTGTGTGGCAGTTCCTTTCTCTCCTTCGCTTCATTCCGCATGTTCGGTCGTAGTGACACATCTCCAAAACATTACGCTGTGATATTTCCGTGGGTCCGTCGACCGTTCGCGTGCGATCGCTATCTCGGCCATGAATCAGCCGTCGTCCTCTGCTTCCGTCGTTACAATCCCTTCGCTCTTTCCACTCATCGAGTGGCGAATGGTTTGAGTTTTCGTGCCTCGACTGTTTGCCTCAGGCGACATTCACGCCCAATCGTAATAATACGCACTGTTTGGCCGTTCCGCCACTCTTTTTGGCGGCGGATCAGAGGTCGCTTGGATACGCAACCGACCTATCTGCCACCGCATCCAAGGCCACTACGACCGATGATGAACGCATATTCGGAATTGAACAACAAAGGCCTAGGAGACGTTATTTCAAGTGGTTTATTGAAGCTATTAGCCACAACACTTACCTCTGAAGAACCGGTAACCGGAAGCCATGGTCGTCGTGCCAGGACAATTAGCACCAGAAACGGGTTCGACAACCCTGCCGAACTCCTCCTGAGTCACACTGCGCCATTAACGAACTGGTTGCGGTTGACCTTTGGCAGTCGATGATGGGCAAGTTTGTCATGGAAAGAATGGCAGGCATGCAATGGCGTTTATGACCCAGTTAGAGAGGAGAGAGAGAGAGAGAGAGAGAGAGAGAGAGAGAGAGTGAGAGAGAGTGAGAGCGAGAGAGAGGGAGAGAGAGCGAGAGAGCGAGAGAGAGAGACATAGAGAGAGAGAGCGAGAGAGCGAGAGAGAGCGAGAGAGAGAGAGACATAGAGAGAGAGAGAGAGAAAGGGAGAAGATAGATAGACAGAGGCGCGGAAGCGTAGGCAGAGGACAACTATGCTTCTATCTCCCTATGTGTCTGTCTAATTCATATGTGTGTGACATAGTAATTCGATGAGTAACGTGAGACTTTGCCCTCTTTGTAAACCCCGCTTGTTATTATGAGACCATTTGCTTTAATTTGAGTCCCATCCGTCTGACGGAAGTTTCGTCTCCAAACAGTGTCAGCTGTCATAATATATGCGAAAACCGTCAGTTGTTGAGAAACCGTCTCTCTTCAGCTGCTACTCTATTTTCATTCTCTTCTTCCTGTTCTGTCTATCCGAACATTTCCTAAACTTCCCGTTGTCCCCATTTTGCGCTCTTTTTATGGTCCGTTATCAAAGATAAAAACGACTACAAATTCGGGATTTCGGTACAGTCCGCGGACTCAGGTGATGGATGGCTCCGCCCCCTGGAGGCCCGCCCCGTCGGAATCCAAACAACGCCGATAAACAGTCTTTGTTTGGCCACATGTCAGCTGCCGTCAACGCAGTTCCTGTATTTCAATGCTGCACTCACAACCTGATCTCAATTTCCGAGATGAATTGTTTCCCTGTGATTTCAATCCCCCCTCTTGCCTTACAATATTCCTCTGAAGCCCCATTCCTCGCCATATCATCCATCGCTCCATCACAAAACCAGACGAAGCGAGGTCGGTCGTCCTCCGGCATGGCATGAAAGAAAAGTTGATTAACGGGACCCGTTCCGGAAAGGCCATCTCCTTCATCTGGCTTACTTTTTGTCTTCTCAGTCAACTTGTCGACTCTGAAGCTATTCAATGGAGATGAAGGGCCTCCCACAAGACTAGTAGAACCTATCTATCCCTATTCCCCGTTTCCCTTTCCCAGTTGACCTCTCCTCTTCCCAACTTCTTCCTCTTCCGCCTGCTTCTTCTCCCCAGGTGCGCAGAAAGACGCCGGCTGTAAGTCGTTTGCACCCCGCGCACACATCTGTCTCCGCCACATGGTGCCACATTTTCTTTGTCGAAAACTCATTTTTACGCGCCAACCGATCCGGCTTCACTTCAATTCGAAGTTCTGTTGAAGATTTCAATAGTTTTGGGTCAAAATGGGAGATAAAAGGAAACCTTTTCGAAAGAACTTGACCAGAGCCAAACTGAAGCCCGTCCTGTTGATATGACCTGAGAGAAACCACAACATTGCCTGGGCTTCCTCGTCTTTCCCTGCTTGTTCTGACCTTCTCCCTGCCAATTCGTCTTCGTGTTTCGCCCTGTGACGACCCTTCTTCCCCAGCGCACATTCAAATGACAAGCCGTTCCAAGGTCGTCGGCCTGCGGCTAATTAGCATAGTGCACTTGTGCAAAGGGAACGTCGATTAGCCCCTGATGGCAGATGTTTTCCATAGAATTGCTCCCATCTGGCACCCACAGCCGGTTCGGCTTCTCTTTGCAGAAAAGAAAAGAAGGAACTAGGTGTTTTCGCGAAGACTGTCACGGCGAGTTTGTCTCATTCTCAAACTTCAGTGGACAGCCACTTGTGATTAAGAGCTTTCTTCTTTTCCCTTGCTTTCTTAGCCCAATCATAATGAGTCCCAGCCAATCATCCTGATTAATTCTTCGGCGACCCTTTGGTGTCCTCCCGCGGTGCCACTTCGCAAATATCCGCTGGTGCCAAGAGCACTCGGGGCCTTCTTTCGGGCGCCGTCTTTTTGATCTGCCGCCGTTCACTCGCTTTATGGTGTGTTGCGTAAGCGATCTCTTTTGTGTCCTTCTCCACAATACAACAAACATCTTCGATTCCCACACTTCCATTTGCACGACTATTTTTAGTAAGAACGACATCCGTTTCGTTCCCTCTCTCTCCCATTTCTTATGCATAAATTCCCGCTGCAGCTGATTCCTACCAAGGAAGAAGGCGGTTCTGCCCTCCTCGCCTCCAAGTGTTTGGCCGGCGGCTGAGGCGCACGCGACCAGTTCGGACATGCTAATCGCCGGAGGCGCTAACGTTGCCGTCGACAGGAAAACACCCTTCCTCTCGGCCGATTTCCGGCCTAATCGCCCGATTCCCTCATCAAAACCTTCTGAATTCGGGCGTAACCGGGTTTCCCTCAATGGGGAAATGCGACGATCAACAGCCTCTCTCAGCTGTTTTGTCACCCACAAAACCACTGTCCGAGGAGAGACCGAGGACAGATCAACGGCCTCCCGACTCTCTTTTCCGTGTCATTGAGCCTCCGTTTACAGGAAACAACAGCTTATTTCCCTCAAACCTATCAAGGTCCTCTGTTCGCACATATATTCCTTCTACGCATAAACATCTGCTGTTACTAATTTAGGGCGTTTCCTGAAGCCATTTTCTGTCATTTCCTTGTATTTTACCAAGTGCTAACATTGGAAAATGACCTCCGGTGCCGTCTGCTAATTGACCCACGTGGGAAAATCCCGGGCGGCCTCTGGGTGCCTTGCTTTTTCTCCGAGCTTTCATCTGTTGACCAATGGACCACCCTGCCTGCTTTTAACGTGCCTATCGGAATTCTACAATTGTGATTTATTCATTGTATTTTGAACATTTTTTTATCATAACTGTTGGTATTTACGAGATGCAATCAAAGTACCTTGCTTCCCCGTTCTGTAATCCTAGTTCAGACATTGTCTGAAGGCAGTAAAACCTACATGATTCCCCCAACTCATAAAACTGTCTGTTTGTCCTTGTTATGGCTGCCGTGAAAGCCACATCCCTGCAGAAGGTTGTAAACTCCCGCTGCGTCTGCCATTGGCACCTGTATTCTGCTGGGCGGTCTGTTGGGGGCGGGGCTTATTCCCCCGTAGGTCCTCCTTATTCGGAATGCATCAGTGGTCACTCTAGTTATCATCCATTCAATCCAAGCCTTCTCAATGTCCCTAGTCTCATTTGGCAATCACCACCTTTCCTTTTCCTCTGAAAACAACCCATGTATTAAAACACCAAAACTTGAGTTTGACCTCAGTTTGATAAGCCAAATCAGTTGTTTATATTTCGTTCCAATTCCCGTAGGTTCCGGTTTGATTCGCTCGTGTAGTAAGCGGATTGACCTACCCATTACTCAGTTGAATCCACGTTTCAGTTCGGGAAACGCAATCAGTCGTTTAACGAATGCCCAAAACACAAAGACCAGTCTACTTGAAACAACAGCGTCATTTCATCATCTTCTCTCTTGCTTTCATTCTTCGATAGATTATTTGCCCTCTTTCTTTTTTTATTTTGCTCTCCTACATATAAACCTCTTTTCCAGATGCTCAAGTACCAGGTCCGTTCGCGTGTCTCCTCCTCCCTCCTGAGTCCGTCTTCCTCTGGATCTCTCAATGACACCACCCTCACCTCCAGGAGTAGTTCCATGATGTCCCTGAATTCAGTGGATTCCGCCTCTTCCACCGAAGGAGACTGGGTCAGTCTATGCTAATCACCGAGTCGTTTCGTTAAATGGAACGGTTTCCGAAACGGATCATGCAAATGGCAGCCACTCGCACAATGGAATCGGCGATCCGATTGACCGGCGGGAGGCTTAGAGACTGTAGAGGGAACACCTAGGCTATAGGGCGCTTTCAATTACTCAGCGGTCGTTTGTTCCACCGTAAAGATGGTTTTTAAGGGAACATTTGTTGACTTTGTGTGTTGAAATGGTGCACGTACGTTTTTCAGGGAACATTGAAAGTGTACACTCAAAACATCCGAGCGGGAACGGACTACAAGACCCTCCGATTGAGCTCTCAGATGACAGTTGGATACATCATCGACACAATGCTCAACAAGTTCAAATTGAGCTGTCGTGATGCGAATCTCTTCGAATTGAGGATGGAGGTGACCACAAAGGCTCCCGGAAGCCCTTTTGTGGTGACCACCCTCCGCCTCTCCAGAGACGCCAGGCCTCTCGAACTTCAGAGGTTCGTTTTCTCTCCTTCTCTATTCGCATTGTCTCTCCTGATGGAATCAAAGCTTTCTTTCAGATGCCATCCCTTGAACATGTCGCGCTTCATTCTCCACATGAAGTCCGCCGGCACCCTTGTGAGGATCCACGACCATAACATCTGTCCCGAGGTAAGTGCAATTCATCCAAATCCCGCTCGTTACCAACCGGTTGCCGCCACCGGATTACTGTGCCTTCCTCAACAATCCTTTGGTTTCAGTCCAACTACAAATCCCTCCTGCTCTCGGCGGAAACAATCGCTTCTGAGACAGTCTCCCTAGTCCTCGGAATGTGCAGGAAAGAAGGCGATGGCTCCTCCTATGGATTGTTCCTGACATCCCCCAAAGGAGAGGCTCAGATTCCCGATGAATTGCCGGTTGTGGCCGTTGCCAGGAGATGTCTTCCTCATCATAAGATTGTCATCAGACAAGTGGACTCTTTGTGATCAAATCACAGATTTCTGTATATAACCTACCTCAGAACATTCCCGATGATCCCATAAAGTGATTTTATTACATGTATTTTCTATTTTCTAAAGTGGGTTTCTAGAAACAAGAAATGAATAACTCTTCTTGCCATGGAGGTCTTCTGTATGAGCTTATGGGAGACTTGGCCATCTGTATACGACTAATGTGGCACATTTTGATACAGCCATGTTCTCCGGTTTGAGGAGGGGCAATCAAGAATCGTCGAAAGCCAGAGAAGTGCCGATAGGTTGCAATTCTCCGTCGATCACAGCTAATCAACACTGACGCCCCCGGTCTTCTCCCTTTCTTTATTCTACAATGACCACCGTCTACAAGAGCCCTCTCAGCTACAATGAGGTCTTCCAAGAAGTCACCTTCACCCATGCTTTCTTCAAATGTATAGAGTCTTTTGATACAAAAACCGCTTTGGTAATTGATATGTAGGTAAAGAAAGATATATATTCAGATTGATCCCGATGATGGACGAACAATTTCATTTAACGATTTACCACTTTTGGTTCAAAAGTATAAAAACGGAATAGCCCAGCATGGACTTGTTAAAGGGACCACGGTATGAGGAATCTTTTACAAAAGTTTGTTGCCTCCGTGGAAAGTTTGACTCTGTTCTCTTGCTCTCAGAATAGGCACAAAAGAAAGAGATTCCCAAGTGCTTAGTTTCAGTCAGTGAAAATTATTTCTTTTCCAGGTAGCCACAATCTGCGGAAACTCTTTGAACTACCTTCTTTTCTGTCTAGCCTCTTTGGATTTGGGGATCGTTCTGGTTCCAATTAACCCCGCTTCCAAAGAAAGTAATCAAATCATTTGGTTTCAACGCCATTTCAGGAGAGATTGCAAAGTTTCTGGTTGAATGCTCTGTGGATACTATAGTAGTTGATGCAGCCATTGAGCTAAAGTCAAAAGTTGTCTTACTCAATGAAATGTGTTCGGAAGACATAAGAAGCCACTCAGGAAACTATGCAGTTCAGGAAGATGACAAAGTTTTCCCTTCAAGTTCTGGGGAAAAGTGTATTTTAGGCGCTTATTTTCTTTTCTTCCGGGACTACTGGACCTCCGAAGGCGATTGTTCACAGTCATCGGAGCTTGGTGGCTCATTTGAATCAGAGATTGGCGATGGAGCAGAGTGATCTCTTTCCAAGAGTCACGGCCAACGACGTGAGTATGTGTGGATGTGTGCTGTGTGCGTTTGTATGTGAATGTACATGTGTAGGTGTGCGTGTGCGAATCTTTATGTATCAGACTATCCATGGAATCCTTCCCTATTTTCATTTCGGAGGCCTAATGACCACTTTCCTTATGTTGTCTACTGGAGCCACTCTTGTAATAAACAAACGCTGGAATGAAAGTGGATATCTGAAAATTCTTCAAGATTACAAGGCAATTAGGCCCTTTCCTTTCCTAAAATACGGTTTTTCTAGGTGACCATAACAAACGTGGTTCCCCCAATTCTCACTTTTCTGGCTC
The DNA here is from genome assembly GCA_022343465.1 of Oscheius sp. G VE-2021. Taxonomy (NCBI): domain Eukaryota; kingdom Metazoa; phylum Nematoda; class Chromadorea; order Rhabditida; family Rhabditidae; genus Oscheius; species Oscheius sp. G VE-2021. The sequence continues at coordinate 2,107,217 of JAJQXH010000025.1, forward strand.
ATTCTCCCTTAATCGATGATTTCAATTTGGAATTGTTAAGGTAATCTGTTATCTTTATTTTCCATCTTCCGTATAGAAGAATCTACGTTGGAGCTGCGGCATGCGAAGTGTCCGTAATGAATTTGGTTAAGGAAAGACTTCCCAATGCAGAAATCACCCAATGTCTGTATTCTATTAAGACATAACCGTCTATTTTAGTGTTTGGAATGACAGAAGCGGGTCTAGCCATTCTGATGTCTCCTGAGGGTCATACAAACTACAGTACCAGTGGAATTCCGCTGCCAGGAGTAGAATGCAGAGTGGATGAGAAGGGGGAATTGGAAGTGAAGGCACCTACTCTCATGAAAGGATATCTAGGCTTTGAGTAGGTTCCTTGAATACGATTCAAAAAGTTTCAAATAATAAAAAGTACCTCTTCTTTAGATCCATTCCCTTTGAAGATTGGTTCAAAACAGGAGATCTGGCTACCGTAACCTCATGCGGGAACTTCACAATCTCTGGTAGAAAGAAAGATACATTCAAAGTCCGCGGTTGGCAGGTGGCGCTTAATTTTAAGGCAAAGTGTTTCGTATTTAAGATAAACCCCTGGGAATTAGAAGAGGCAATTAAGACTTTGCCTGGAGTCATCGACTGTGCAGTGGTTGGTGTGCCACACGAGGCAGATGGCCACAGACCAAAGGCTTTTGTGGTGGGAAGAGTGGAACCAAAGGAGGTTGAGGACTTTGTCAAGGAGAACTTTATCTCCTACAAGAGACTGGAAACATCAGTCATTGTGGATGCATTGCCAAGAAATGCATCTGGAAAGCTGCTAAGGAGAGAACTACAGTAATTCGATGTACCTATCTAACCTCATTTTCCTACCAATTAACAATTAATGTAGAAAAATATATTAATGTACATAGATCACAGATGGATTCTCTCAGAGAAGGTCCCCGTTGTGTTGTTGTTGGGAGTCACATTGCAGAAGCAGCTGATCCCATTCGGAAGTCTGGGCCTCTTCGAAAGGATTCGGGAAAGATGCCCCGACACCCGATGGCACCAAAAGGTCCATGATTCCTAGAATCTTACTTTCTTTTGTCTGTTTATCTAAGGTACCAGTTGTGTTTAATGAAGGCTTTACTGGCATCGTAGGGAACAATGACTCCATAGATGGCATTTCGTCTTCTAGGGAAAGCAAGGCCGATTGTTTAGTTGAAGCTGAAACTTTTAATCATAAGGGAATTTTGTCTGTACTTACAGGAAGAGGCAGTTTGGCCTACTGGAGGAGGGGCTAGTCGAGGGACCTCCGCCGTTAGAATGGTCTTCAGGGGAGAAAGGGGTCCTATCTTTGGCGGTAGAGCGGACGATGGCCCAAGGAGATCATCGTCCTGTAAAGACCACATTTATTCCTATGTGCATGTTGTACTCCAAATTACAGTTCTTTCAAGAATGATCACATCCCAATGTACAACTTTGACAACCGCTGGTTAAAATGTAGAACCCGAAATGATTGTGAGAAATAAAATGTACCAAAAGTGGTCTGTTTTTGTTTTAAAAGTTGCAATGCAAAAGGACATTGTCTATCGTAAACATATGACTCTTTTAGTAACGTACCGCCGTGACCTCCACAGCCTCCTCCAGGATCCCCAAAGGACTGTCTGGCCGTTCTTCCTCAGATCCCTTCTCCTGCTCAACTGGACTTTCTCTTCCGAACAAATAAGACTTCATCGTATTATTCACATCTTCGTCAAAGTCGAGTAAACTGAAACCTCTGTTCTAAATTGTTTTAACCTTCCTTACTTGGCAGAGGATGCCTTCTCCTCCTCCGAGGCCCTCCTCTCCCTCTCCACTCGCTCCGCCTCCTCCTTTTCAATGCTCTGTTGTCTTAACTTCTTAGCTGCTTTCTTTGAAGGTTCGATCAAATCCTAATCAATTTAACCCTAATTAAGTGGGGCAAACCGTAAGAATTTCGAATTCATAGTGTTCGAAAACGGAGAGATTGGAGGCGAGGGCGGTGTAAGTCTTGGCTGTTTTGTCATAATACGTCACCAGGGTTTCCAGATATTTTCCAAGCAGATGAGAGAGGAGATTAGAACGAGACGCAGACAGCAGATCCACCTGGAATTCAAAATTAAGGTTTCGGGACTTTAAAACCTTTTGAAGAGTGTCTATTTTCAGTTTATCCAGCCGTTCTTTGTTAGTTCTAACGGCCGCTTGAGCTTCTCTGTACTTTTCCAAACTTCCGTCTGTGTCGGGATCCAGCTGAAAGGAAAGAATCAGATAAAGATTCCACAGAAATAGGTCGAATTCACCTCTTCACTGGTCTTTTTCATCCAGAGAAGGCTCCCTCTGTACTGGGTCCTCGCCCGTTCCACTGCATCCACCGTCTGGGCACAGTCAGCTATCGCCCTCTCCGCAAACACATGCAACTCCTGGTAGAATCTAAAGTCTCTCTTTTGTAAGTGGCTTCAATTGGGAATTACCTAACCAAAGGTTGTCTGACAGCCGCCCTCTGATGGCTGCTGAAGACAAAGGCTCTCCCAGCAGCCACCATCACCGTATTCGTCTCCTGTCTGTGTTGTTTCTTGCCCTGCTCCTTGAGGTACTTCCCCAGATGATTCTCCACCAGGGTGGCATCTGAAGCCATCAGTCATTCATTGGCCTCTTTCTCTCTTGATGGAAAACCCACCCATTAAATAGGCTTGGTAGTTTTCAATGCAAGCCAAAAGGTTTTCAGAAGTATCTCGGACGGATCGAAAGAGGGTTAGTTTAGAATCCAAGTCAGCGTCAGAAGCCAGGAGGTGCTCGTCTTCCTGAAGATTTGTCTTTTAGAAAGATTAAGTTTTGCATAGAAGCAGGTTCTTTGCAGAAAAACGTAGTTTCTTCCGTAAATTTCGCAATTCTTCCCTTTGTTTTCCCCAATAACCCACCTTTTTGCCTAATTTCGTGCGCAGCAGTTGTTTTGCCGTCCAGTAGTGTCTCTTCATCGTAAGCAGCGTGGACTCGTCGAATCGGTCCAAAAACCGATCGAAATTCATTCCGCTGAAGAAAACATTCCTTATTTGTCTTTGAAACCTCTGTCTTTTCTTGCGCAACACATCTTTTAACGAACCTGGTATTCCGTTCGTAGTACCTGGCGGCCATTGTTGGTGGAAAAGTAATAAAAATCGATATCTATGCGTTGAAAACAGAGAATAAATAAAATATTAGCCTGTTGGATGATATTGTTTGTCCACCAAAGGGTAGATTCAATGGGCGCCTCAGGGCTCGTCGATATTTCCAGCCGCCGGCTGGCAAATGGCTCCTGGCCACGCCCACTTCGCCTTTTCAGGCGCACTTTTGTGCACACACGGACGAGGGAAATAACCATGGAAGATATGCATGTAAGAGAAGACGAAAAATGGGAACATTACAGGCATTCATTCCATGACATACCAGCTCCCTTTAGTGTTTCTGACCTTTAGATTATTATTTTCAAACAGATATGTCCAATCCAAATACAATAGTTTGTGTAGTCAAAGGTGAAACTGTCAAACAACCATATTTCAGCCATTTGTGAAGCCATAGGCTCTTACTCTTATAACCAACAACTTCCCGGCAAAGTTGGATGTGTCCGCTGTTTACAGCCGCAATTTGAATTTCTTCGTTGAATTAAACCCCCCATTTTCAAAATGGCTGTTTTACTTGTGTTTGAATTTTTTCGGTAATTCTTGCTTCATCGGAATTATAATTGTTGTTTTTTATTCATTCACTGTTTTCAGCCAATAATACAGTTTTTATTTGTCATAAACTGACATTTATCCACTAGAATGTCCAGTTTCAGATGGGTAAGAAGGAGAAAGATGTCGAGGAGAGGGAGAAGGAGAAGATCAAGAAGAAAGGAGACGCCTCGGGTACCAGCGACTCGTCTTTGTCCTCTTCAGACTCGAATTCAAGCAGTTCTGGTCAGTATCCTAACACTTTTGAAAAATAAAAGAGGAGGGCAGACTGTTAGCGCCAATATTTATATTACTTTTTTTCAGATTCATCGTCTTTTGAATCGCCAGATGACAAAAAGGCCGAGTCCCAGTCGCCTAAGAAGAAGCCAACGGACAAAGTACCGTCCCGTTACCGGGGTAATTCCTCCGACGAGCGGTCGAAGAGACTAACCAAGTATGTTTGTATCAGTTGTTTGTTATTAATTAGAGGAGTTTATTATGTGTTAATTCAGAAAACGCCCTAGTCGTTCTGCATCTCGTTCCCTCTCCCCCGAAGTCAGAAAGCGCGTTGACTTTGACAAGGTAAGATTTTCCATTTCTCGTTTAAAGTGCTGTTTTAGCGTAGTGCCGTCTCTGAAGAAAGATCTAGGAGGAACGGAAGACACGTGAGATTGTATTATTTCTAGCTACCAATTTCTTTTCTAGGGTGATTCTCGTTCTTCTCCATCGCCGAAGAGAAGGCGCCACGACTCTGACGATGAAAAGGGCCGTGGAAAGTCCCCTGTTCGCAGTCGCCAAAGTCCCCCGCCTCGCCGTGGTCACGACGACCGCAGGAGGAGGGAATCGCCGTCAAAGGAGAGGAGGAGCCGTGACAGATCGAGGGAAGACAGGAGGAGGATGCACGAGTCACCGGAACGCAGGAGACGCAGTCCGGAGAGGAGCAGGGACAGGAGGGGTAGAGATAGAAGTCCGAAGTTGTGGCCTAGAAAGGACGACAAGAAGATCAAAGATGAACCGGAGAGTGAGAATGATTCTCCCAGGAAGTCTCGTTCTCCGTCGCCAAAGAAGGATAGATCTGTCAAGAAGAGGTACGTTCATCTTCCGATTGAGTGTGGCCTGGGGTGTATCGTGGTACTTCTAAGGAGCCGACCTTTTCATTTCAGATCTCTTTCGCCTAGGCGTGATAGAGGACGCAGGGAAGTGAAGGAGGAGCCAGAGAGCGAAACCGACTCTCCTATGAAGAGGAAATCCCGCTCTCCTTCGCCGAAAAGGGAGAGGAAGCGATCGCCCGAAAGGAAGAGGTGTTCTTTGCTTCTTTAGGCAATCATATTTGTAGCGATATTTTATATTGTAACAATTCATTTTAGGTCTCGTTCTCCTAGACGCGAGAAGGAAAGGGACGTTAGGCAGAGGAACGACCGGGGAAGGGACGACAGACACCACGAAAAGCGAGGAAGGGACGATAGGGGAAGAAACAGGAGTGCGGAGAGGAGGAGGTCGCCTGCTGGACGGAGGTCTCCGGATAGGAGGAGGTGGGACGATGACCACAGGTTTGTAGCTCATTCTCCTCTGAAAAAGCCGACTTGTTCAGGAGGGGTCGTGACGATCGGAGGCCAAAGGAGGAGCCTATGAGTCCTTCGGCGGAGACTAACGAACAGGGAAAGGCCTTCGGACTGGAGAGGAGTGAGTTCTTTTGAGTAGAATATGAGGGTGGAGTTTCAGAGGAAAGGAAGGAGAGGGATGAAGGAGGAAAGGAGCGATGGGGAAAGCCGGAGCAATGGGACAGTAAGCCGAAGGAGGAGGAACCGCCTCAGGAGAAGGAGAAGGTAGGCTTGTGATGATAGTTCTAAAATATATGCAAAAAGGTGAATCTGGGAACCAGTGGAAAGCTGGCGGAGGACACTAACACGTTCCGCGGCGTGGTGATCAAGTACAACGAACCGCCCGAGGCCAAGAAGCCCGTTCTTAGGTTAGTTTACTCAAAATCTATACTTGTGCTTGGCAATATTCATTGTGGTGTCGTGGAATGTACATATAGGATGTTCGTCGGTTACTGATTGTTGGTCAGAGGGCCTGAGGGTGTGGCTGGGGCGGCGGCGGCTCCTCCCTTGTTGCTTCCCCATCCGTAGTAGGCGGGGTAGTAGGCAGCAGAAGCGTAGCCAGGGTAGACTCCGCTGTAGGCGTAGGGAGAGTACACGGCGGAGGTGTAGGCAGGGTAGGCGGCGTAGGGAGAGGCCAGCCACTGGGCGTCCGATCCGGAGAGGACGCAGGCGACGGCGACGAGAACAGCACTGGAAGGGGAGGGTTAGAAAGTGAGGGAGAGAGAGAACTCACATCTTGGCGAACATTTTAGTAGAAGTGGATGAGTCGGCTGACTGTGTCTCCCTCTGGCGCTCCTCTCTTTTATAGTACCCCTGGGTGTAGTACTTGTTTGCTCGTAACCGGTGTGCCGTAATGCTACTTCAAACAATTTCACCCCTCTGAGCAGTGCCAGCGGCGAGAACAAACACTGCCGCTGCGTGCTCTTGGACACCTGTCTGTTGACTCACAAACCTTCTTGAAACACGCAAGGATTAGAAGAATCCGACATTTTCAGATGGCGCCTCTACCCATTCAAAGGAGACGAAGCCCTCCCAGCCCTCTACATTCACCGCCAGTCCGCCTACCTCATCGGAAGGGACAAAAAGGTCGCCGACATTCCGGTGGACCACCCCAGTTGCAGCAAACAACACGCTGCCCTGCAGTACAGGTAGTTTTCCATATCCCTTCATTCTTCAATGAAGTCCTTCTAGGTCTATCCCTTACGAACGGGAGGATGGAACGAGGGCACGGCGTACCCTGCCATATTTGATGGATTTGGCCAGTGGTAACGGGACTTTCATCAACGGAGAAAAGATTGAAGCACAGAGGTGAGATCCTATTCATCTGCCCTTACGTGAGGTTTGCAGGTACTACGAGCTGCAGGAGAAGGACGTCATCAAGTTCGGTTTCTCCTCCCGCGAGTACGTGATCCTCAGTGAGAAGGCGACCGAGGGCGACTCGGAGCCCGAAGCCACCTCCGACCGATCCATGTGATTCCATTCGGGTATTTTCTTGTAATCCCCGGTGTTTCGTTGAAATCTCCCGTTATTTGATGTGATTCGGTTGTGTTGCTGTCCATAAAACTGGTGAAAGGAACATTTTGACTTGATTGACTTCAACGGGCAAGAAATGGATTTGGGGAAATACATATTGTTTCCTGTTAAAGTCAAAACTGCAAATGCATGAACAGAAACGATTTTGAGTAATACTTTATTTTCCTCCTAGCAGTCGCTCTCCTGGACTTCTTCCCACTCTTCGTCTTCTTCCTCAAGAGTCTCCTCAGATTCCTCCATTGAGAAATCCATCTCCCAGAACTGGGCGAGGGCGAAGAAAAGGTAGAGGGAGACTATGCAAAGGGGTACAAAGTAGACGGCCAGCAGAGGCACCTGTCTGACAAATAAACACTGCTTTCTTCCCTTAAACAGCCTACTTTCCAAAGTGGAAGGTTTGGGTCATCTTTGGAGGAACGGCCGGGCACTTCCTCGAAGCCACGGGAACCCCTCGACCAGTCTTCTGGAACCCCTCTTCCTGGGAATGGGAGGTCAGCGTCTGATTAAAGGAGGGAGGACGGGGGAACCCATCCAAAAGGGAGAAGGGAGGGAAGGGCTGGAGACGGGGTTGTTGAGGGCCGCAGCGAGGGGCAGCAGGAAGAGGAGGGTTGACGAGTCTGGAAGGAAGGGCTGAAGAGAAGGGGGAGGGGGGCCTACACATGACCGGTGAGTGAGGAGGACTCCTCCGCAATGAACAATGTCTATGGCCAGAACGAAGCGCATTCATACGTAACATTGGGCTGTTTACTTCATTTCATTTCAAGTTTTTTTAGACAAAATCAGATAAATAGAGAGAAGAAAAAGAGAGAGATTCCAAGAGTTCATTTTATGGAGGCAATTTCTTATTTAAATCACGGTTACAAAGTAATAATTTCCCATATTTCTAATTTATCTAATTTCCCATGTTTTGAAACTGAAGCAAAGGTGATCAATTTCTTCGGCCGTCTTCGGTTGATCGCAGGCTTCCTCCATTTCCGGTGGGAAATACCCAAGTGCCATCAAATATCCTAATCGAGAGTGACATCCGGTTTTTACAAAACGAAAATAAAACATCTCCTGAAAAAAGCAATCATTGATTTAAATTTTTGAACTAAAATACCGCCAGATAAATAATGTAGGCAATTCCTTCGTAGTATTGTATTTTGAAGATGGAAACATTAAATCTCTGAAATTATTTAAATGCAATAAAAATATAATTCTTCTTACATGATTGTGCTCTTTTAAAAGTTTATAGTGAGGTTCATTGTAGATGCACGTCAGAAATGGAAAGTCGGTGATTTCTCCAGTGAGTAAACTCGTTTTCAATGCCAAGTACTCCAACTTTCCAATCGCACCTTCTTTTGCGCGAATATCCTAAAATGGTAGTTTTAATTGAATAAAATCAAGCTTACGTGTAAAAAATCAGCCATCATCTGAAACCCGTCCACTCCATTATCTATCAAAAGACGCGCAGTTGTGATATTTTTCACACAATTACTAAGCATACTCGGTGCTTCCTTCAAATCCTGTATAAAAATGTATGACAAGGGCTGAAAAGGATGATTTTTATTTGTTGACATTGAAAACTCACTTTTACTTTCACAATTTCATAAAATTCAGAAATGGATGTTTGCTGTTCTATATAAAGTTGCATATTTCTAATGAAGGGAAGGAATAGATTGACAAATCTCATTTCAGACTTGTTTTGAATTCCAACAGTGTCAGATTTGAAACTTCCTTCTTTCAGCATTTTCTGGAGGGATTCGATAAACGGCATGTACTTCTCGTTGTCCCTGTCATTAGGACGAAAGTGCTGAAATTTCATAATTATGTCTCTCTCTCTCTCTCTCTCTCTCTCTCTCTCTCTCTCTCTCTTCTCTCTCTCTCTCTCTTTCACACACTCACAAGAGCAATAAGTTCCAGAAAACAAGCCGATAATTGTTTAACTGGGTCCGTTAGATGGCTGAGAGCAGTGATTTTATAATCTTTCGCAGCAAATGAAAGTCCATCTTCAGAATGTGGGATCGGCGCAATCAAGAACTTCGGTGAAACTGTAAATCCTTGCTTTGTTTTTTCTTTCCTTCCTCTGATTGTTCTTGCCTAAATAAGACCTAAACTAAGCTGTTGAATTAGAAACCCCTGCTGCTGGGAATTCAATGAAGAAAACCCATCCTTTTTTGTCACGAAGGTGGATTTGGGATCTATTTGATTCCACAAAATCATCCAGGAATTTGTTTGTTCTGCGAAGACGACACACGGCCCGTAGTTCAGTCTGAAACATTTCCATGGAAATATTTCTATAATAACTCACACGACGTAAAGTTTGAAGAAGGAGATGAGGTGGCAGTTGGTCAATTCGAAGGCTCATTTGGAATACAACGAATGGACGCAACCCCAACGCTTTGTTCGGAAGCGAAAAACGATGCAATAAAAAAGCGTTGTCGGGTCTGAAAAAAGCGGTTAAACATCTTCGGGACCTTATCATACGACTAATTAAGAACATAACAAACAAAAAGAAAACCATGGTCGGGAATTGAACAGGAGTCCACAGATTTTGAGTCTAATGCTTACACCAATCTCACGTGTATCAACAAATTTGGTTGTAAAATCCCTCCACGCCGACTCGCTGAGGGTTCCGACACCTCTGCAAAACCTCATATAGATACGTCTATCCGTTCGCTCGTAGCGAGCGGATTTTCATCGACATTTTAGGCAACGAGGAGGAATCAAACCACCGCATAGCGCTAAGCTTTTCGTGCAAATTCACGCAACTTGGATTAAAGTTACGTAAAGTCCAGTGAGTTTAAATTATCATAAATTGCTCCTACCTCACTTTGCCATTCTCCGCAGTCGTCTCCCTTCGTGCGGCCATCTCCGAAGAATGGCTCCTCCGGTCGAGAAGAAAAAGGAGGAGAAGAGAAAAAGGAGGATAAGAAAACAGCTGGGGAACCTCAGCCGCCTTCGACGGTCAACCTCTCGGCTAGCGAGGAGCAGAAGGACGCAAAACCAGCTGCACTGGTCTCCAGTCAGGAGAAACAAAGGAACAGTGGGACAAGTTGAGCGCCAAGGAATTCATAAAGATGCACTTTGTGGCTGGATCGAAGAAGATGGACTACACTCTGCCGGACTTCCACATCCTCATGGACAAGGTCAAGGTGGACCTCAATGGAAAGACCCTGGTCGAAGTGAAGGCGCCCGTACACGTTTGCGGAGACATCCATGGGCAGTACAGCGACCTCATGAGGATTTTCAATGTAAGGCTTCCTAATTCATAGAAATACGGGAGTTTAGGCATGTGGCCCTCAGTTCAAGTCCCGCTACCTCTCCCTACGTGGACCGAGGCTGTCATTCCCTCGAAGTGATCAGTCTCCTGTTGGCCTGTCGTCTCCAATTCCCGAAGAACGTCTTCCTCCTTCGCGGAAACCACGAACTGGCCAACATCAACAAGGCCTATGGATTCCTGAACGAATTGAAGCAGCGCTTCCGAACGGACCCCAACCCAAACTCGCACAAATTGCTCTACAACCACTTCAATGAGGTCTTCTGTTGGCTGCCAGGGTGGGCAAGAGGGACCTCTGCATGCACGGAGGCCTCTCTCCGGACCTCAACTCTCTGGACGACATCCGGAACATCAAACGTCCTCTGAAGGCCGTCAAAGAAATCTGACAGATTTAAGCTTAAATCTGTCAGATTTAAAGGGACAGTCAGGCGGCTTTTTCATTTCCTTTTCATTGGATACGGTCGGTTATTTTGCATAATCAAAAATGCTAAATCGTCTCGCGCCCTCCTCATTTCCCTCATTCTCTCATTCAAATTAGACTGCCACTAAACGCAGGACACATTGACCGTCCAGGCCATCTACACTTTCTGTAGATGGAAACCCGAAATCGGCCACTTCGAGGCCGATTTTCTCAAAAACTAGGGCTTTGCGACATAAGGTCCCAAAGAGATTTTTGTACAACTGAATTTTCTCTTTCATATGAGACAAAGTTGCAAAAGCCGCCTGACTGTCCCTTTAAGCTTAAATCTGTCAGAAATAAGCTTAAATCTGACAGAAATAAGTTTAAATCTGACAGAAATAAGCCTAAATCTGTCAGATTTAAGCTTATTTCTGTCAGATCTAAGCTTATTTCTGTCAGATTTAGGCTTATTTCTGTCAGATTTAGGCTTATTTCTGTCAGATTTAAGCTTATTTCTCACAGATTTAGGCATATTTCTCACAGATTTAGGCTTATTTCTCACAGATTTAGGCTTATTTCTGTCAGATTTAAGCTTATTTCTGTCAGATTTAGGCTTATTTCTGTCAGATTTAGGCTTATTTCTGTCAGATTTAGGCTTATTTCTGTCAGATTTAAGCTTATTTCTCACAGATTTAGGCATATTTCTCACAGATTTAGGCTTATTTCTCACAGATTTAGGCTTATTTCTGTCAGATTTAGGCTTATTTCTGTCAGATTTAAGCTTATTTCTGTCAGATTTAGGCTTATTTCTGTCAGATTTAAGCTTATTTCTCACAGATTTAGGCTTATTTCTCACAGATTTAGGCTTATTTCTGTCAGATTTAGGCTTAAATCTGTCAGATTTAGGCTTATTTCTCACAGATTTAGGCTTATTTCTGTCAGATTTAAGCTTATTTCTCACAGATTTAAGCTTATTTCTCACAGATTTAAGCTTATTTCTCACAGATTTAAGCTTATTTCTCACAGATTTAAGCTTATTTCTCACAGATTTAGGCTTATTTCTGTCAGATTTAGGCTTATTTCTGTCAGATTTAGGCTTATTTCTGTCAGATTTAGGCTTATTTCTGTCAGATTTAAGCTTATTTCTCACAGATTTAGGCTTATTTCTCACAGATTTAGGCTTATTTCTCACAGATTTAGGCTTATTTCTCACAGATTTAGGCTTATTTCTCACAGATTTAGGCTTATTTCTCACAGATTTAGGCTTATTTCTGTCAGATTTAAGCTTATTTCTGTCAGATTTAGGCTTATTTCTGTCAGATTTAGGCTTATTTCTGTCAGATTTAGGCTTATTTCTGTCAGATTTAAGCTTATTTCTGTCAGATTTAGGCTTATTTCTGTCAGATTTAAGCTTATTTCTCACAGATTTAGGCATATTTCTCACAGATTTAGGCTTATTTCTCACAGATTTAGGCTTATTTCTGTCAGATTTAGGCTTATTTCTCACAGATTTAGGCTTATTTCTCACAGATTTAGGCTTATTTCTCACAGATTTAGGCTTATTTCTCACAGATTTAGGCTTATTTCTGTCAGATTTAAGCTTATTTCTCACAGATTTAAGCTTATTTCTCACAGATTTAAGCTTATTTCTCACAGATTTAAGCTTATTTCTCACAGATTTAAGCTTATTTCTCACAGATTTAAGCTTATTTCTCACAGATTTAAGCTTATTTCTCACAGATTTAAGCTTATTTCTCACAGATTTAGGCTTATTTCTGTCAGATTTAGGCTTATTTCTGTCAGATTTAGGCTTATTTCTGTCAGATTTAGGCTTATTTCTGTCAGATTTAAGCTTATTTCTCACAGATTTAGGCTTATTTCTCACAGATTTAGGCTTATTTCTCACAGATTTAGGCTTATTTCTCACAGATTTAGGCTTATTTCTCACAGATTTAGGCTTATTTCTGTCAGATTTAGGCTTATTTCTGTCAGATTTAGGCTTATTTCTGTCAGATTTAGGCTTATTTCTGTCAGATTTAAGCTTATTTCTGTCAGATTTAAGCCTAAATCTGACAGAAATAAGCCTAAATCTGTGAGAAATAAGCTTAAATCTGACAGAAATAAGCCTAAATCTGACAGAAATAAGCCTAAATCTTACAGAAATAAGCTTAAATCTGACAGAAATAAGCCTAAATCTGACAGAAATAAGCCTAAATCTGTGAGAAATAAGCCTAAATCTGTGAGAAATATGCCTAAATCTGTGAGAAATAAGCTTAAATCTGACAGAAATAAGCCTAAATCTGACAGAAATAAGCCTAAATCTGACAGAATTAAGCCTAAATCTGACAGATTTAAGCCTAAATCTGACAGATTTAAGCCTAAATCTGACAGAAATAAGCCTAAATCTGTGAGAAATAAGCCTAAATCTGTGAGAAATAAGCTTAAATCTGACAGAAATAAGCCTAAATCTGACAGAAATAAGCTTAAATCTGACAGAAATAAGCCTAAATCTGACAGAAATAAGCCTAAATCTGTGAGAAATAAGCCTAAATCTGTGAGAAATATGCCTAAATCTGTGAGAAATAAGCTTAAATCTGACAGAAATAAGCCTAAATCTGACAGAAATAAGCCTAAATCTGACAGAAATAAGCCTAAATCTGACAGAAATAAGCTTAAATCTGACAGAAATAAGCCTAAATCTGTGAGAAATAAGCCTAAATCTGTGAGAAATATGCCTAAATCTGTGAGAAATAAGCTTAAATCTGACAGAAATAAGCCTAAATCTGACAGAAATAAGCCTAAATCTGACAGAAATAAGCTTAAATCTGACAGAAATAAGCTTAAATCTGACAGAAATAAGCTTAAATCTGACAGATTTAGGCTTATTTCTGTCAGATTTAAACTTATTTCTGTCAGATTTAAGCTTATTTCTGACAGATTTAAGCTTAAAGGGACAGTCAGGCGGCTTTTGCAACTTTGTCTCATATGAAAGAGAAAATTCAGTTGTACAAAAATCTCTTTGGGACCTTATGTCGCAAAGCCCTAGTTTTTGAGAAAATCGGCCTCGAAGTGGCCGATTTCGGGTTTCCATCTACAGAAAGTGTAGATGGCCTGGACGGTCAATGTGTCCTGCGTTTAGTGGCAGTCTAATTTGAATGAGAGAATGAGGGAAATGAGGAGGGCGCGAGACGATTTAGCATTTTTGATTATGCAAAATAACCGACCGTATCCAATGAAAAGGAAATGAAAAAGCCGCCTGACTGTCCCTTTAAATCTGACAGATTTAAGCTTAAATCTGTCAGATTTCTTTGACGGCCTTCAGAGGACGTTTGATGTTCCGGATGTCGTCCAGAGAGTTGAGGTCCGGAGAGAGGCCTCCGTGCATGCAGAGGTCCCTCTTGCCCACCCTGGCAGCCAACAGAAGACCTCATTGAAGTGGTTGTAGAGCAATTTGTGCGAGTTTGGGTTGGGGTCCGTTCGGAAGCGCTGCTTCAATTCGTTCAGGAATCCATAGGCCTTGTTGATGTTGGCCAGTTCGTGGTTTCCGCGAAGGAGGAAGACGTTCTTCGGGAATTGGAGACGACAGGCCAACAGGAGACTGATCACTTCGAGGGAATGACGGCCTCGGTCCACGTAGGGAGAGGTAGCGGGACTTGAACTGAGGGCCACATGCCTAAACTCCCGTATTTCTATGAATTAGGAAGCCTTACATTGAAAATCCTCATGAGGTCGCTGTACTGCCCATGGATGTCTCCGCAAACGTGTACGGGCGCCTTCACTTCGACCAGGGTCTTTCCATTGAGGTCCACCTTGACCTTGTCCATGAGGATGTGGAAGTCCGGCAGAGTGTAGTCCATCTTCTTCGATCCAGCCACAAAGTGCATCTTTATGAATTCCTTGGCGCTCAACTTGTCCCACTGTTCCTTTGTTTCTCCTGACTGGAGACCAGTGCAGCTGGTTTTGCGTCCTTCTGCTCCTCGCTAGCCGAGAGGTTGACCGTCGAAGGCGGCTGAGGTTCCCCAGCTGTTTTCTTATCCTCCTTTTTCTCTTCTCCTCCTTTTTCTTCTCGACCGGAGGAGCCATTCTTCGGAGATGGCCGCACGAAGGGAGACGACTGCGGAGAATGGCAAAGTGAGGTAGGAGCAATTTATGATAATTTAAACTCACTGGACTTTACGTAACTTTAATCCAAGTTGCGTGAATTTGCACGAAAAGCTTAGCGCTATGCGGTGGTTTGATTCCTCCTCGTTGCCTAAAATGTCGATGAAAATCCGCTCGCTACGAGCGAACGGATAGACGTATCTATATGAGGTTTTGCAGAGGTGTCGGAACCCTCAGCGAGTCGGCGTGGAGGGATTTTACAACCAAATTTGTTGATACACGTGAGATTGGTGTAAGCATTAGACTCAAAATCTGTGGACTCCTGTTCAATTCCCGACCATGGTTTTCTTTTTGTTTGTTATGTTCTTAATTAGTCGTATGATAAGGTCCCGAAGATGTTTAACCGCTTTTTTCAGACCCGACAACGCTTTTTTATTGCATCGTTTTTCGCTTCCGAACAAAGCGTTGGGGTTGCGTCCATTCGTTGTATTCCAAATGAGCCTTCGAATTGACCAACTGCCACCTCATCTCCTTCTTCAAACTTTACGTCGTGTGAGTTATTATAGAAATATTTCCATGGAAATGTTTCAGACTGAACTACGGGCCGTGTGTCGTCTTCGCAGAACAAACAAATTCCTGGATGATTTTGTGGAATCAAATAGATCCCAAATCCACCTTCGTGACAAAAAAGGATGGGTTTTCTTCATTGAATTCCCAGCAGCAGGGGTTTCTAATTCAACAGCTTAGTTTAGGTCTTATTTAGGCAAGAACAATCAGAGGAAGGAAAGAAAAAACAAAGCAAGGATTTACAGTTTCACCGAAGTTCTTGATTGCGCCGATCCCACATTCTGAAGATGGACTTTCATTTGCTGCGAAAGATTATAAAATCACTGCTCTCAGCCATCTAACGGACCCAGTTAAACAATTATCGGCTTGTTTTCTGGAACTTATTGCTCTTGCAAATCAGAGCAAATCAGAAAACCCAACACGGTTAACTAAATAAAAATGTGTAGGTGAAAGAGAAACAATCTTCTATGGAGAACTTGATCAGGTCACCTATTTTCAATCTCTCTCTCCCTAAAACCCTCATCTGACTCTCCCATGTGTTTTATTTGCAGGGGTTCTGTTTGTGTCATAAACGAGTGAGAGTGGAACATTTCGCAATATCAAAATGGGGCGCGGCGTGCAATTATATGTGCGACCGCTGGTTTTCGATGTTTCAGTCGTCCTGCCGTTTCAAGTCTTCGCCAAGTTCTCCCTTTTCAGCGACTCTAGAATGCAATTATCGCGCCAGCTGTTTTCCAACGGCACCCTTCCCATTCGGCCCTACGAAACCAGGAATTGCGAAATTTGGCTCGTATTTCATGTGGGATTAGTCCTGCGCAACAATGCCACCCCGACTGACTCATTCAGCCCCAGGCGCAGAGGAATGAGGCCTCCGCTGGGAATCTACCATTCGACCTTTGGGCTTCAGCCACATGACTGAAAACAGAGATCAACACTAGAGTTTTCATTTAGTTATTCAAGCGAAGTTCAGAATTTGGCTATGCGTGCAGCATTGAGAATCAGATAACGGAGGCACATCAAACTGCATTAGAGTCATTCAAACGAAGGGACGGAGGATTTTGCTTTCTCTCCTCCCTCTCCCTCCCTCCCTCCCTCTCTCTCTCTCTCTCTCTCTCTCTCTCTCTCTCTCTCTCTGTCTCAATATTTACTCTTCATTCGGTTGTTCTCACACTCCTATTGGGTATGTTATGTCTCACAGCTGTTGATTTTCATTAGCCATGTTGTCGGAGAGAGGATAACGTGAGGCAAGAGAGAGAGAGAGAGATGAGAGAAGTTAGCCTCTAAACCAGTATGAGATATCTCATTCTCTGCTATGTTTAACCACTCTAAACAATCGAAGCCGACACGATGTCATTGTTCAAAGATCCCTCGGTCGCTTGGAATTCTCCCACAACTGCCCCTCCCGCAGTAGTTCTGCTGCTCCTCCGCGCATCGATTTGCTTATTCTCCTGCCTCTATTTACTGCTGTTTCGTCCTTTGTCCCTCGTCGCCCGGCAACCCTTCCCTCACGTGCAAAGGCAATGCCACCACCTCCGGCCACCGCATGTGAGAAGGCCAGATCAAACATCAGCTCTTATTTGATATCATACTCCACGGTAGAAGGTGTTGCTCTCACAATGACAACATCCTCTACCGAGTCTCTTACTTTCCGAGAGAGTGGATAGAGAGAGTGTTCAGTTCTACCTGTCCACGAGAGATGGTTCTCGCTTGAAGATAGAATATCTAGGAGTGTCTTCCAATTGGGTAGTAATCCTCAGTGACTGGTCACTGATTGTTCCTCAGTCGGGTGTCAATCTCATTCGTCCGTTCGTTAATCACGCGTTCCTCCGGGAATCCTCTCCAAACGGCAATTATCATTAGGCGCCAATTGGCCAATCCACTGAATCGGGCGGAATTCCTGAGCCAGCCGGCTGGCACAATGGGCGACACCCGTTATAAATCAGCTGAGATGGGCAGAAGCGACGCCCGATTTCGCGCCATTTCCCCCGCCCTTTGAAATTTCTATCTTCCCGCCTCTAAACATCATTCAAATGACTCGCAGAACTAGATTTACACGATTTTAACGGATTTGAATTGAATTCATAGTTCTCTTTTGGCCCTTCAAAAACTTCTTCAAAAATAAAACCATCCCTTTTTGTACTCTGATCGTTTATACTGCCAGCTGCCGTAATTTGCATTTGGGTGGCTTTTCACATATTCTGTTCGGGCATAGATCAATAAGAGGTGTGTGCTACTTGGAAATGGCGAACTGAATGGCAAATGGCATATTCCAATTGCAAGCCACCTGTCAACAGAGGCCAACAACGATCTCTCTCGCTTTCTCTATAGTCTCAAGCAGACTCTCTCTCTCTCACTCACTCACTCTCTCTCTCTCTCGCTTTCTCTATAGTCTCAAGCAGACTCTCTCTCTCTCACTCACTCTCTCTCTCTCTCTCTCTCTCATTCTCTCGCTCTTTCTACCTAAATATCTATCTTCTCAGCCAGATTAGTCTCCTCCCGGCTGTCAGCTTGCGTCCCGTTATCACCAGCCGGAAACCGCTGACACAGCGATCCCATCGATCCACACACGTTTCCATTGTGACCATCATCAGCTGCCCCATCTCTTCTGCCAGCCGGCTGTCAGTTCCCACGTATCCTTCCCTTCTGCCACTCCAACTGCCGGTGTCAACAGCCGAAACCGGGGCCAGCTGGCGATAAGGACCCTTCCCCGGCTGGCAGCCTCCCCTAATTCCCAAATCTTCGTCCGGAATTTGCCCAAACCGGAACTGGAGAATTGCGTTATCTGCAAGGCGTCAACTGATTCAGTCGCAAACAAAACATGCTTCATAAACTTTTACAGGTCGATAGAGTCGATGGCTGAGTAAACCACATTATGACTTTTCATCCGATTCCATGAGAATGTTCCTCCCCCCAAATAACCTTTCCTACATGAGACTGAACCTGTTCCGCCAGTATTCCCCTTGTTCTTACACCCTCTCGTCCCATTTTCCCGACCTTTGAACGGCAAAATGGATGAATCGCAGCCGCAAGCAAAGCGAAAGGGCGCAGTACACTTTCAGTTTTTATGGCGCTGTCTCCCTCAGCCGCTTTTCATTCAGGCAATTGCCCCGTTGCCATAGTTCTCCTTTTTCTTTAGACCCAATGGCAGCCGACAAGCCCGCTACCCCCGAGTTCCACTGGGACAACAAGGAGGTTAAGAAGACGTAAGGAAACTTTGTAGGGAGAACACAGAATTTCCAGATGGGATGCATTCACCAAGTTTGGAGCAGCCACAGCCACGGAAATGACAGGAAAGAACTTTGACAAGTGGCTGAAGGACGCAGGTGTCCTGGACCCCAAGGGAATCACGACCACGATGACAGGCATCGCCTTCAGCAAGGTGGCTGGGTAGGTCTCAAATAATAAAACACTTGAAGCATTTGTAGCCCAAAGAAGAAGACAACCTTTGAGGAGACCAAGAAGGTCATCACTTTTGTCGCACAAGACCGCGCCCGTCAAAGCAAGAAACCTGTCCAGGTAAAGCATCCCCATCGTCTTTTTATATTATCATTAAAGGATGAATTGGATTTCATTACTCAAAAGCTCGCTGCTATGGAAGCACCCAGTGTTCACGGCGCTGCTAAATCCGATGCGAACGGAGTGTACAGCAGGCTAACTGACCACACAAAGTACACCGGGGCCCACAAGGAGAGGTTCGACGCGGAAGGAAAGGGTGAGCCACCCACAATCAAGGAAAACTAGTTGCACTTCAGGAAAGGGAAAAGCTGGACGAGAAGACCTCCACCAAAACACTGGATACGTAGGAGCTTACAAGAACAAAGACACCTACGATAAGGCGCACGGAAAACAGTGATCTCCCTATGTGACCCCATAATAAAGCTGGATTAATAACAAGTTTATGAACAAATAACTCAACAACCATTTTACTTGTTCTCCTCGGCGGCCTCCCTAGCCTTCTTCTCACGCTTTCCAAGGAATTTAGCATCGGCGCGGACTCGGCGAAGGGTGCGGAAGATCTCGACCTTCCTCTCAGCCTCGGTGATGGCGCGGGGAGCCTCGTACTCGACGGTGTTGACGACGGGAAGGATGTCTCCACGGAGTTGGGCGGCAACCTTGAGCTCCTCAGCCTGAAATTTAAGCATAATTCAGGTACCACTAATAAATAAAACAAAAAGCTGTCAGCCGCAATGACAAATATTGCACAACCGACTGGCAGCAAAGAAGAAGAAAACTCACAGAGCTGTCTCCCTTCTTGGGGGCACTGAGCTTCTTGGGGAACAGGACAAGCTTAGACTTGTACTCCTTCAGACGCTCAACGTTGGCCTGAAAAAAACAAAATAATGGCGTTATTACTAAATTGGGCTCTCCACAAACCGAAAAAGGTTGTGTTCGGAGAATTGCAAATGCAAAAACTATGGTAAAAGATGTAACAAACCTTGAGTCCTTCGACAGACTTGTTGGTCCTGCGGAAATCGACGGCAACACCGATGGTCTTGGCCTCGCGCTTGCCGATACCGGCAGCCTTCAGCTCCTGCAGGGTGAATCCACGTCCGAGGCGGACCTTCATGTTGTAACGCTGAGTAGGGCAGCGGACGATGGACCTGAAATTTCGCCGGGTTTTTATCACTACGCACTTAAAACGTTACGGAGTGTCAAACAACCGTCAACAATTTGGCACAATTTTTAGGAACTCCAAAACAGAAATTCGTAGTGGAATGCTGGAATCGTGCACCAAAAAATTAAAAACTTTTAAATACCAACCTGAGGAGACCAGCAACGGGTCGGGGAGCGACCTCGCTGGCCTTCTTCAGACGGTTCTCGCGTCTGCGGACCTTGCGGGCGGGCTGGTTGAACCAAGTCTTAGTCCTCTTGATCCAGTGCTTGCGGAAATGGGCATTGCCCAACATCTGGTTGCCCTTGGGCGCCATGTTACCCTCTAAAATAATACAAATTAATAAGATAACAAAAAGAAACGAAAACAATAGGAGTAGCAGGACCAAAAACAGTAAAGTAGGTAAATCATAAGTTTCCCGTGAATTTCACAATGGTGGACAACATTTGGTTAAAAACAGTGCTTAAAATCAATTTTCTGACAATAACGCGCAGCATAACGGCCGGAAAATCCCAAAATTTCGTGTAAAAAAGAAAA